>CM046467.1:2500-1492500 GCA_025506415.1 Flaveria robusta
TTTATATGAAACAAGTTTAAATATAAGTTTAGCAAGGATGGGAATAATCAATTTGTATAGGATAGGGTTACAATTAAAAATATAAAGAATTTTACTAGAAATATGATTTAAGTTGATAGATAATCATAAGAATTATTAAAGTTTGGATTTTTATTGTTTGAACAATGTTTATATTATTTATTTTATAATAAAAATCGTTGCTTTACATCATATTTATGAAAATATTGAAAAGTTGCAAAATTTAGGGTTTTGACAGCTTTGGACAGATTCGCGCACTGAACTTGCATGGACGGTTTGAGGGGTCAAATCAATGAATTAGAATACGTTCTTTATATGGTTAGAAAGATAAGACTTTGAATTAAACTTTGAAAAAAAGAATCATCGAAAAAGAATTTATTATGAGGGAGATATGACTGTGCAAAGTTAACCCTATGAATATGTCAAAATCCGAAAATTCAAGTTTGATATGTTTAAGCAAAGTTTTGATGATTTCTTGTTTATTTAATAGTTTGATCCGTCTTAGATCTATGATTAGTACACAAACATGTTATGTAATTATAGATCCAAGCTAGTTATGGTTGAATCTTGATAAAACAAAATTGGAAGTGTATGAACACAAAGAACACGAACAAACAAAAAGCATTAAAACTTACTCGATAGGGAAAATTTCTTGGATCTTCAAGAGAGTTTCTATGAGTTGGTATTTGATTCTATGAGAGCTTTAGATTTAGTGTTTGGTGTAAAAAAATAATGAGAATAAGACCCCCTATTTATAGTTGAAAATTAGGGTTTTGGGTTTCAATTTGGATAGGCTTTTTTAATCTTTTATTAATAAAATTCATGATTTTTAAGGGATAAAGATGGGTGAACGAAATTTTATAGATAATTATAGGTTAGGATTAGTTTAATTTGTTAGTTATTAGATTTAGGATAATTACTAGTTAAATATTTAATAATATATGTGATATATATCTCTTAAATGATTAAAATGATAAAATATATATATATATATATATATATATATATAATTTTGTAATTGTCCATGCATATATATATATATATATATATATATATATTATGTCTAGATAATTATAGGACTTAATTTAATAAAATATTTATTCTTTGAATAAAAGTTACAAATGTAACCCTGAGTTACACATATGTAAATTTTTCATCCTTATAGTTATATATGTTTCACTTATGTTGTAATTTTGCATTGTTATAGAATTTGTTTAATGTTAGGGCACTTCCAAGTTATTGTTTATAGCAAGATCAAGTACTTACACATGTGTTATCATGATTTCACACTAGCATGAATAGTAGTACAGTAAACCATAAATGTATGGAATATAAGATAGTTTCCACAAATAGGTTACTGAATTCAATAATTGTTTACATATGAAAACAACTATAGTCATTAAAAGAGTTAACCAAGTAGGTTAAGAATGAAAAATCAAGGATGTTACAGTCTCCCCTAGTTAAGAGAATTTTGTCCCGAAATTCAACAAGTAGTGTTTGTGTTATGTTAAAAAAGATGTTAGTTCATTATATGTTATCTAGGAGTAGTTCTTGGTGTGGCTTCTAGTCTCACCTTTAATGTTTATATATAGCGTGTACCGCAGCTAACTCAACACACTTCTAGCACCTCAAAGGCGTACCAGTCACCAACCAAAACTAATTATTAACTTGGCTACTGATGAGTGACATAAATATCTTTTTGAAGCCTTTTCCATAGGATTTTGAATTTAGAAATTTGTTAAACGTAGAGGTAATAGCTACACAACAGAATTTCAACACACACCAATGCACTTGTAAATTCACCATTACGTTGCGCACCGTAATGGTCAATTCAACTTGCACGAGTGTGCTATGTTCTTCTATTATGCATTTATAAGATGATAATAGTTTTGTAAGCAATAGTTGTGAATATCATAGAGTAGTAAATGAAAATGCAATAGAAATGATAGTACAGATTAGCTTAAGATTCAAGTATCCTAATCAAGTAGACATGGAAACAATTTGGATTCATGAAAATGAAATTTTCAATCCAGATTATAAGATAGAGATCAAATAGATAAGCATAAAATTCAAACTGAGATAAACAAAGATGCTTAACACAAAAGCAATAGAATATCATGGTTGTCACAAACTCCCCTAGTTAAGGAAATTTTATCCCAAAATATAACTAGTGGAGGTCTTGTTAGCTTGAAAGAGGTGTGGGTATTTGAATTCATCTGGCATTCGTGTTTCTAAATGAACTTAGGACTTCGTTTAAAGTTCCATCTGACTTTGACGATGGGAATACGACTCTAAGCATATACTTAAAAGGTTGTATAGTTTTTTTTAGTTTGGCAAATGCTTGAGGTGATAAGTCGTGCTACGATCCAGGTGTTCCTAAAGATTTCTGTAATGTTTTCTAGAACTTGAAAGTGAACGATTGTCTCGACCAGAGATGATGGATAGTAGAACACCATGTCTAGTCACGTTCTCGATGATGTAGAGTTTGGCTAATTTCTCCAACTTGAAGTCTTCATGCATATGGAGAAAGTGAGCGGAGTTAGTCAAGCGATAGACTATGACCTAAATTAAGCCGCGTCCACAAGAGGTTTTGGGTAGTTTAGTGATAAACAATAAGTTGATTGGAGAGATCTAAATATTAAAAAACTTGATCAGGCAATAAAGAATCTCCCACCACATCAGCATACTTATCAAGAGAAGCTTGATCCAATGAGTGTGTGACATCATTGATGTTGTCTTCAATGGAGTGATTGTCAGCATCAAAAAATTCTTGATCACTGTCACCACTACCACACTCTCCTACATTTGAAGCTCCTTCTTTTGAGTTTTGTGCCTCTGATCTGGAATTTAAAGGCACCTCAGATGTATCAGCTGGATTTGTTATGGTTGTGCTGATAGGAACTCCATCTGCAGAATTTGTTACCACTGGAGCTGAAGTAGTTTGATTTGAAGTTCTTTTCAGCTCAAATATTGGGTCAGGATCTTCTGTTGATAAAGTACCTGTAGATCCTGAAACATTCTCACAAGACTTGTTAAAACAGTTAGTAACTAGATCAAGATCAAACAACAAAGCTGGACCAGAACCTCTCACACAAGGAGTGTGTTCATTGAAGGTCACATTGGCTGACTCCTCAACTACTTTAGTTCTAAGATTGTATACTATATAAGCCTTAGCTTGGGAAGAGTATCCAATGAAGTATCCATCATCTGATTTCTCAGCAAATTTGGCTATTTGATCTTTGGTATTCAAGATCATGCAAGGACATCCAAATGACCTAAGGAAACCAATGAAAGGTCTTCTTTTATGCCATAGTTCATAAGGAGTCTTACCATGAGTCTTAACCACTAAAACTCTGTTCTGCACATAGCAAGCAGTGTTCACTGCTTCTGCCCAGAAGGTGATGGGCAGTTTAGAGTCAGACAACATGGTTCTTGCAGCTTCAATTAGAGTCCTGTTTCTCCTCTCAGCAACACCATTTTGCTGAGGAGTCCTGGGAGCACTATATTGTCTTGTAATACCCTTATCATCATAAAATGTATCAAGGATTTGGTTCTTAAATTCAGTTCCTTGATCACATCTTATAGTCTTGACCTTTTGATCAGATTGATTCTCAATTTTCAGAATGAAAATTTTCAAGATCTCAGGAGTCTCATCCTTAGTTCTAAGGAAAAAGACCCAAGTAAATCTTGTAAAATCATCTGTGATCACTAAACAATATGAGGTCCTTCCTGAACTCATTACACTAGTGGGGCCAAAAAGATCCAAATGTAATAAATGTAGGGAAGTAGTGATAGAGTTTCTTTCCTTTGGCTTGTGAGATACCTTGTGCTGCTTCCCTTTCAGGCATGCAATACAATGATCATCACTTGTAAACTTTTTCTTTCGCATTCCAGTTACTAAATCATTCTTAATTAATTTACTCATGTTTTTAAAGTTTACATGGCACATTCTTTTATGCCAGAAGAAAGACTCATCAATATTTGCTTTAGATAGAAAGCAAGACACTTCTCCTAAAGGAGATGTTTCCTGCAAGTCCATCTTGTACATGTTCCCTTTCCTAGGGGCTCTGAGCAGAATATGCTCCTGAGGAATGACCACCCCGGGCTTGAGAACAATGAACTCATGCTCAGTGAAGAGCATGTTGTGTCTTTGATTACAAAATTATGATACACTCAGTAAATTGTACCCAAGCTCTTTAACGAAATTTACCATCTCAATGCTGAGCTTACCATTTGTGACCCTGCCCCTTCCAGTAATGTAACCTCCTGCATCTCCTCTAAAAGCAACTGGCCCTCCGTCAATTTTCTCAAAATTTTGAAGTAGAGAGCCATTGACTGTCATGTGCCAGGAACAGCCACTGTCAATGATCCATACATTCCTATTGGTCTTTAGCTGTTCCTGCATAAAAAGAGAAAGTTAGTTACATTTGGAAACCCAAGCCTTACTGGTCTTGGGCTCATTAACATCAATAGAAGACAATGCAACAGTAATTGATCCTATGTTCAAACTTTGTGGACCAACAGCTGTTGTTGATGAAGAACTTTTAGTCACATGGTCTTTCTTTGTCTTCCACATCATCGTTGGAAGCTTAGACTTGACCTTCAACACTTCAGAAGTTTTGACAACTTCGGAAGTTTTGGAGACTGGACCTTCAGAAGATCTTGCTATCACTGCAGCAGGCTTCAGTACTTTGGAAGCATTCCTTTCTTCCGAGACCAATTTTTCTTCCAAAGGCAAGTTTTCACTTGTCTTCTTCTTCATTTTGGAACTTCTGAAAGGAAAAGATTTCCCTTCAGAAGCTGGCTTCTTCTTGATCTTCTCAGAAGTTTTCTTCTTGATCATATGGATAGTGCTCTTAGGATTGTAAATGCAATCCTTAGCCAGATAAGAAGTACTGCCACACATGATACAATCCATTTGCTTTCTTCTGAGAGTCTTCTTTTAGGAGCAAGACTAGTCTTGATCATTTTCTATTTCCATCTTCATCTTTACAAATGAAGTAGTAAGCCTTTTAGGGTGTGACTTGCTGTTGGATTTGGATAGTTCAGGCTGTGTAGCAGTGGTACATAGCTGATCAGTCTTTTTTTTGTTGCTTGGATGAGTTTGATAGGAACTAGAACCCCTGGTACTAGGATTCATAGTTGAGTCTTCAGTCTTCACCACTTCAAATCATGCAGAGATGAACACTTGTTTTTGCCTAGAATTGAAAGCGGCCTTAATCTTTTGAGCCTTCTTGGACTTTCTCTTGGCTTTTCTGATCAGGTTCTTTCTTTTGGACTTAGTCATCCCAATTGTTTTTCTCTCATCTGAAGAATAGTGACCCTTCTTAGTATGATCTTCTTCACTCTTCTCAAATCCATCCTTCACTATCTCCTCATCATCCTCTTCACTCACGGGGTCTATGAAAGGAAGCTCATCTTCACAAGTTCCACACCTTGGAGATCTTACAGACAGTATAGAATATGGAGGAGCTATCTCAGTAGATCCCAGTCCCTGATTATTCTTATAACAAACTTTGGCATGCAAGGATGAGGATATCATGTTCTTGAAGGTCTCTTCTTCAAGAACACACTTTTCTGTCCGGGCTTTGCTGATCACAAGCTCAGCCTGGCATTCAGTTAACTTAGTTATGAGATCTTTTATCTGAGTCCTGTAGTTGGTATGTTCATGTTTAAGAGTGGAAATGATTTTCTCTAAATCTTCTATTTTAAGTTTATACTCATTTTCAGCTCTTTTGGGTCAGATTTTAAGATGTTTAAAGACTCAAGATCAGATCTCATCTTTAAGTTGTAGGACCTATATCTGTTAACTTTAGCAATACATTCAGGAGTCCAAAGATGTTCCAATACCTTGGCTTCATCATGATCTGTAATCAGTGCTTGCTTTGGAGATGCATCTTCAACCTGAAAGCTCCAGTCAAAGCCTCCTTCTTCAACAGCAACTGCAGCTTTCTGCTTTGGCTTTTCATTCTGGGGAACTCTATCAGTGTAGTTTGGTCTGGTTTGTGCTTGGCCACCGTTTGTTCTAAGTGCCTTACACTCTCTAGCAAAGTGTCCCATTTGGTTATAGTTGTAACACTTCACTTTGCTTTTGTCCAGTCCAAACTTTCCACTGGCTGCATTGCTAGAAAACTTCCTCCCTATCCGCTTGTAGAACTTCTTGGCTCTATGAGTGAGAAGAGCCATCTGCTAAACTATTTCCATATACTCTAGATCATCTGGATGGATACAGTCCAGGTCTTCAAGGGTGAAGAGAAAGTTGCCAAAACTTTCATTTGAGAAGAGCTTGTCTCTTGGAATGGACTTCCTTGGATGTAACTCTCTTTTGGTTTCTCTGGGAAGGTGATGAAAGGACCCTTTTGTGAGTTGTCAGGGTAGTAGATGAGATGATGTTATGGTTTTCCGCAATCCCTTTCAACCACATGAAGGGCTGAACTCTGTTGATTGCTGGAGTTACAAGATGGATTTTGCATGTTCATCTCCATCTGGTAGCCACTAAGAATACCATACAACTCTGTAAGAGTTAGAGTCTTAAGGTTCTTAGTTCTCTTGATAACAACACAGTAATGTGTCCATTGTCTAGGAAGAGAGGACATAAACTTCCTTACAATGTCCCTGTTTTCAAGATTTACTCCAACATCCATTAGAGTATCCATAATCTCAACATACCTAAAGTATTGTTGAGTCATGGTTTCACCTATTTTGTAGGTGAAATTCTCAAACTGCTGCTTCAAGAGGTCCTTTTTGTTCTCTTTTGCTTCAGAGGACCCCTCATACATGAGCTTCAGTGCATCCCATAGCTGCTTAGCAGTTTTACACTTCTTGAAGCCCCCGTATATGGAGTTTGGAAGAGTAGTTTGAAGGGCAGTCATGGCTTTCTGATCTATATCAATCTTCTATCTATCTTCTTCAGAATAATCAGCTACCTCTTTTGATATCATGCCACCTCCAGCAACAGCTGAAGAGGTGCATGGGATGTAAGGTCCAGAGACAACAGATTCCCACATCCTGGAGTCTTGTGACTTGATGAAGCCTTCCATTCTTTGACACCAAGTATCAAAGTCTTCAGGAGTGATCAGTGGGGACTTTGTCATGGTACTAGTTTCCATATCAGCCTTTGTGAGAGCTGCCATTTGAGTTGTTAAGTGTTTTGTGAAACTAAGAGATCTAAGATGGTGAGATCTTACAATCAAGAGCCTGGAAAGCTCTGATACCAATTGCAGGACCGTTGAAGGGGGTCAATACAATCAGTCTCACAGTGAGGAGAGACTTAGAACACTTAACAGATCGAATAGGGAACTGAAACTTTTGTGTGATACTTAGGAACACAAGCAAACAATGAGACAGAACAAGAACAACAACTAAGAATGGTTTTTAAGGAATAAGTATATTGCTCTCAAGTTCTTTTACAAGTGTTACAAAGCATAGAAAATAAAATAAAAGGACTTGAGATACTTCATACTACATCCTACAGCCGACCATACTTTGAAGGCCAGCTGGAAACACTAATCTAGACAACAAGATCAATGTAAAGTCAAATGACAGATTATCTTTTGACTAGTGACTATGACTTGCCATAGCTCGTATCCTAATATATTACAAAAAGGATAAAAGTACATAAAGTGGAAAGTTACAGACTCAAGACCATAATCTACAGTTTCCTAAAGCATGGACGTTTTCACCAACTTATGCAAGTTGGTGGGTCTTCAGAGTGGCAGCGGAAAGTTGGACAGCTTTCTGAAAAAGTAAATTAGAGAAAGCATGTCTTCTCTGTCTTCGGAAGAAATCAGTCTTCTATCTTCATGGCTTCGGAAGACTTTGTCTTCTAAGCTTCGAAAGACTTCATCTTTGGCTTCGAAAGATTTGGCTAGTCTTTCGAAAGATTTGGCCTTTGGCTTCGAAATATTTTACACTTAGAATATTTTCTTTGCAGTGTGTAAACTTCCAAAGTAACTTCCATTATGCACAATGTGCATGCATGCAGGATGCACATTGAGTGTCTTGGGTGCATCAGCCTTTTCTTTAATCCTTACAATTTGATTTTAGTTTAGGGTCTGCTTAGTTTTCTATGTTTGGTAGATCTGTGTGGATTGGCCATGTTGGTCTTAATAGGCTTTTCTTGTCTAGCTTTGCATTGGCTAGATTTCTTCTTTTTGGCAGGCTTTGTTGATTTCTAGTGTTGCGATATGTCCAATGCTAGCTCTTAGTCTGGTTTCTTTGTATTTGTTTATTAGATTTTATTAATAAAGTTTTCCAGGGTACCGTCCCCTTTCCAATAAAAAACCCAATACCCTAAACCCTATAACCCTAAAACCCTAAAACCCTAAGCCCTAAAACCCTAAAACTCTAAGCCCTAAAACCCTAAACCCTAAACCCTAAAGCCCAAACCGTAAACCCAAAATCCTGAACCCATGAACCCAAACCTTATACGCTAAACCCCAAAGCCCAAACCTAAAACCCCAAACCCCAAACTCCAAATCCTAAACCCTAAACTCTAAACCCATACTTTATGTGCCTCCACCCTTGGCTTAACCTTTTGTTTGTCTCTGTTTCGTTCTTATGATAATAAATCAGTACCTGTTAATCATTTGTGTTCGATATAAGTTTTGGTATAAGTTGTTTAAATAGGGCCATTGTGACAAATGTTATGTTTATCTTGTTAAATAAGGCTACAAGTTTCAATTCAAGACAAATGTTATGTTTATATTGTTGATTCAACTCTTATTTTAACTCTTCCTAACACAGAGACAAAGCATGAACTAAATAAGATATATAAAATTAAATAAGTACTTCACGCACAAAAATATTATTATGGTTGTAATGAGCTATTAACAACGAATATAATTCCTTTGCTATTTGGATAGAACTCATTTCCTAATTAAGGTGTAGGCCCTAATACAACTTGAGACGGCATCGACGTTGCTTAGTTTTGCATTTGGGTTAAGGTACTAATTATTGGTTTCTCTATCTTAGTATAAATCCTATTTTTCTTTACTTTGTAGTATGAATTTTTGATACCTTAGTTTCTTTGATATGATTCGTTGACCTTTGAGCATCTATACGTCGCTTAGAAACAGTTATTTATTATTATTCAATTTGCTCTATTTGGACCTGTTTAACTTATTAGCTTTAATTACCAAGATTTATAGCATGCAATAGATTTTTTTAAATTGTGTTCATTATTGCATGTTCCTGTAAATAATATGATTAAGTTTATTGACAAGTTATATGCAAGGTAGTTGTACTACCCTTTGGTTTAGTACTTAGTTACCCGAGCATGTTGGGTACAACTTATTTTATTTGTACATCCTTATCATGTAGATAAGTTTAGTTTTAGTTTCAGTTTCTGCTTCAGGTACTTCCTTATATTACACAACTTATTTTATTTTTACATCCTTGTCATGTAGATAAGTTTAGTTTTAGTTTCAGTATTATATGTTCTGTTCAGTATTAGATATTAATGTAATATGATTTGAATCAATTTCAGTTTTCAATATGATATGATCAGTTCTTATCAGTTTCATGTGCAACCGTTTGATAATACAATTTATCTCTATGTCGTCGTTACTATTATTCTTTCCATCACTGAGAAATTTTTGGCTCAACCGTATTTTATTTTGAGGTGTTTTCTTATTTATTTGTTGGTAATTATGATAGTCCGAGAATCACTGAAGAACGAATTGAAGATCAAGACTATTCTTTTGTTTTAATTGATGTAATGAACACTTTAATTAGGCCCTTCGAATTGATGTTTTGTTTGAATTTATGACCTCAGACCGTCTCTTTAATATCATGGATTTGGTTTTTGATTTAATATATATAATAGTGATAACTTCTTTGGGTTGGGGTGTTACAAGGCAACACGATTAGTGTTGTGACAATAATGTTTTGATATTGTGTAATCGACGGGGAAATTCACATGTTGTCGTTCATGCTCGAATGGTACTTATGAGTGATTGAATTACAACTACATTTGAATACTTAATGCTTACATCTTGCTTTGATTCAAATATTACATATATTACAAAATAAGGAAGATATTGCGAGAAATCATCACCAATTTAACACTGGTAAATGCAAGTACCGTCTTTGCAAGCAAATATTGTATTTGAGGACTGATATCATAACAATTTAAGTTTAGGAATCAAATTCAAAATTTGTTCCAAACCATAAGAGCATTGTTTAATTTATCATATAAATTATAAATAGAATCCTCCGCTTATACTAGTTTGATTTTTGGTCATACAAGATGCTTTACAAAATACCAGTATGAATACCCGCGCGTTGTGGCAGGAGCTAAGTTAACTAATAATGAATGTAACCATCAACATAGTATTCCACAAATGGTCTTTGTGGTTTGACAAAATTGCCTGTTTGGCTCTCTAAACCTATTAAAATTGTAAAGTTATTCCAAAGTTTTGGGTTAGAATTGCATCATTAGCTCCCACAGTTAACTCACGTTAGTTTTTAACAATGGTTAAACATAAAGCTCAAGGGCAAGCTTTCATGTTCTTGTTACCATGTGTAAGTTTTGGGTTAACATTGCGTATTTAGTCCGCACAGTTAAATCACATTATTTATAACAGTGGTCAAACGTAGAGCTCAAGGGCAAGCTTTCATCTTCTTGTTACCATGTGTAAGTAATCGTGCATCAATCTCTATCTTTATTTCTTAACTTATAACACTTGCAAAGCAAAGGGAAAATCATTCTTGACCAACTATCAAATTGGTTGGCTTTAGAGGTAGGTTCATAATTCCTAGTAAATGTTTTCTGTGCAACGGGTTTTTAGTACTATTTAAATGTAATCAGGATTAGCAACTATTTATATTACATGGAGTTATAAAACAACTAATTATTTCAATGCATGGGGTTAGAAAGCTGCATCAGCAAAATAAAGCATGTTTTTGATGTTCTACGCATAGAATTTGAGCAAAAGGTTATATTCTACCATTGATTCCTATGGAACAAAAACACAACCATGATCAAGGAAAATACTTATAGGCATTTATGTTGGTGTAGTTTTATTCTAAAGTTTTGATCTAATCTGTTGTTGTTATTATGTATCATTTTCTTTACAAATAGTTTGTGTTTAGTTTTCGTGATGTGTTTAGGTGCAAATGTGTTTTAATCAACAGCTAAAAACATAAAGGTTTGAAGAAACAGATTTGCATGAAGCATGCAATTGAAATTATCAAATTAAGGTACATGTCACTGAAGCATTAATATAAGTTCTGCTATCTTGCATTCATACCTTTACAAAGTACAAAAACCTAGTGACATGGAAAATGCCGTTGCTACAGAACTGGTAGCAGTCCTACTAATATGCAGTATTTGATCCAGCAATAGTCCATAGTCATGGCTATTTTTGTGTCAAAAATAAAATGGCTTTTGTTCCTCACTTTGAATGACATATGTTGTATACAAATTAAGGCAAAATTACATTTGATTCATGGGAGTTTTTAGGAGGCTATCTGCCAAAAGAACATGATATTCTATGCAATTATAGTAGGTACAATCACACAACAAACATCAACAAAATTCTTTACCTTCTATAATTTTATCAAGAACCATGGTTTCCTTATCTCTCAAATGCTGTCAACATCTATTTCAAGAATTGAAATCACAAGGAAATAAGATGATTGCGTAAAAATAAACAAACACATTTAATCCTTGTGTGAGTTATTACAGTTGGATAGAAGTAACAATATGATGCAAATCAAAAAAAAAGTTCTAATGGCTTTACTATCAAAATGCTCTTGGTTGCTAGAAATCGCTAAAAGGTTTAAACTCTATTTCTCGTTCATGTAGTTTGCCCATATGCACATCACACAAAGATAGTAGCCCATCAACCTTATATGTAGGCAACAATTTCTTCCATTATAAACATAACACAATATCCACTCTTGAGAAAGTTTAAAGATGATGTGAATATTATGATGAAAGAGTTCATAGAAACGACAATACCAAAAAAATCCTTGCTACCAATATAAGGAAATAGAACTGAATGGTATGGATTCAAATGAACAAAGAAACCTGCATTCATAAGTTAAGTTGTGTACCAACATAAAAAAGATCAAAGATTACCTACGGCAACTATTGTGCACCTTTTTTCAACCTTGCATCATTCGAAAATAAAGTCACCATACATGCGCATTGCGATGATTTCTTGTGAAGTTTAGCTTAATAAAATAGTGTATAAAGACGAACATGAATACTTTGGTTCTAATAACTTCACAATTTGAATGTCATTAACATAGTGAGCAAGTACACGTTTAAATACTTTCAAGTCTTTTCTCTTTCATTTCCTTCGTCTCCCCGGTTGATCTGGGCGACCCGTATCCCTGACCTCCTGCCTCCTTTCAAGCAGCAATTGAAGTCGTCAATCAGCAATTGAATGGCCATTGAAGGCCCCCATTCTATCCCCATGGCCGATTGTATTCTCCACCGCGCATGTTTATATAGTGGCCAACGCCAAAATCAGATGTCCCTTCATTTGCGGTGCACTTTGAGCTTAAAAACTCAGGTATCTTTGTGATTTCATTTCATTCGGTTTGATTACATCACTTCCCGGGGGGTTGCGTGTTTGGGTATTGTGTTTATTGAATGTATATATATATCTTCTTCTCTCTTAATAGTTCTGTACTCTTTAAATCAGTGAACCGGACACTTCTTTGAATCACTTTGCTTTAGCTGTGTGGTTTTGCAGGTTCAAATTTTACATTTTCCTTTTGTTTGCCTTTTGTTGAATGCTTGATTCCATGATTAGTTTGTTGTTTTGGTTTTGTTAAGAGAGCAAAAGCTCCAACCCTTTATCTAAACTTTTCCCATATGCACTAGGCTCTTCAATCAATGTTTAATTTTTAACGGGTCTATTCCAACTTATCCACTTCTAATCTAATTGTAAATTATTGAATTGTTCTAACAGACTAATCAAGATTCATAGGTTGTGTTAAACTTGCATGGGTGTATCTATTCCATGCCCTTTGGCTGCCTGTACAGATTAGGAAACCAGTTTGCCATTTATTGGTTTTCATGAAAGTGAAATTTTGAAGAAAACATTTTGTTTCAAGAGCCATGATTTTGAACTAGATTTAACAAAGCCTGCGAGCTCTCAAACATTGAGGGCTCAAGAATCATTCAGCCTAGACCGACCCAAATCGAGCTCTAAACATAAGGCAGCTACAAAGATGCAAAAAGTTTATAAAAGCCTTTCAAACACTATTAAAGTTGGCTGATTTTGCAGTTCTAATTGAACAAAGCTGGTTAGTATTTTAACTTGTTTGACTATTTTGATTTTTTTAACAGTTTTGTAGGATCTCTAATTTTGCTAATGTAGTTTCTAGGTGTTTGTTTTAGTGAAAGGTGTTGGATTCTACAGAACTTAAAAGGAGTTCTAAATCATATTTTGATATTGATAAACATGAATCTGCCATATTGCGTTGGGCGAGAGCACGAATAAGAGCTGCAAACGTACATTTAAAACCTTTAGAATTCAGTTGAATACAAACACATTGATACAATAAATATATAAAATCATATTACTTATAAAATTTTTCTTGATTGTTTGAGGATTGGGAAAAGATTGCCAAAGAATTTTAAAGCCCATAAGCTTGCATTGCAGCATTGGCTTGAGGCAGTAAGTGGTTATAAAATGGTAAATTCATATTGCATCCTGATCATTACATAAATTTTAATTTTCCTTATATTATCCATCTTGCATTTATGCAGATCGATCCAAGACATTGCTATGGGCTTATTTTTCACTTTTGTTACCTGAAATAGCTGCATTTAAATTAAACATCCCTCCACTTACAGGTAAGAACATGTTACAAAGTTTGAGTTTTTAGGGAAGAATAATATTTTTAGCTTATGGATTGATTTTTTATTATTTTTTGAAAACTTAGGATGGATAAGGAGAAGGTAATGAAGTGATTCTTGTTTAAAAGTGTCTAAGATCAAAGCTTGAGGTCATTTGGTAGAAGAGATAGTCACACATACAAAACACAACTGCCACGTGAAATCAATAATCTTAGTTATATAAGGTGATTTTATAGATTTGTTTGTTACTATATAGTTTTGTAGTTAATAAACATAGGTATTTTTTTTTTTGCCGTTTAAAGTTGAAATCATGTATATTGTTCTCTATAGTGTATAGATATAAGTTTGAAAAGTTGTATATTTACTTGAGCATTCATTGATAATGCTCTTTTTACCATTAAAGGAAAAAGGAATTAATTTTTATGATCTTTCTTTGCTTATGATATATGGGCTTTGAGTCTTTTGGCTTTTGGTTATTTTACAAATCTTATTTTTATTCATTTATGAATAACTGGTCAGGTTATACTCTCTGCAAGTATGGTTGTACATTTGTAGCTACACAAGCCTTTTTATACTTCATTGGTTATGATAAATGATAACATGAATAATCTTTTTCCAAAAAGTTGGAAGCTTGATGCAAGAAGTCAAAGGAAAGAAGATGTGCAAAGTTTGCACAACAATTCAAGTTGTTTAAAAGAGCTTACATGTCTTCTAATGGAGGATGGTTCATGGATGGTATATATATATATATATATATATATATATATCATATATGATAACTAAATCTATGTAATTTGTATTCATTTCCAGTGATTCGTTCTCTAAAATTTTTATAGTTGTAATCTCAATTGCTAATCGTAGATAAGTTTCGTTTTGTTCAATGGCATAGGCATTGACGATCACATTAGCATTCAGTTACAGTGTCGCTGTCGAGGAAGCTTTCATCTCTCGAATCGTATATGACTGTTGCCTCAATCAAACCTTTCCACAGGTTTCTTTTGTTCATGAGTGACATTCTCTCGTATATTATTAATTTTTATGTTGAAAATCATGGTAGTTTTTCTAATTATAACTTATATGGGATGTTACAGTAAAAATTTCAAACCATGTTTTCATTTGGATTAAAGATGCCAAGAAAAACTTTAAAGAAAAAGATACCGATCAAAGTCTTATGTTGAACTTTTGGGTGAGTCCTATGATAGTTGTCGCTAATCATAACCTCTGAACTTGCTCATGATTTTGCATGCCATGATAAGTTATATTCACATTTTTCTTTATTATACCCAGATACTGGAAAATTTTGATAAAGAAGAACGATTGGGCCTTTAATGGTGATCCAATGGATGGCTTTATACCCGTTACCCGTAAAAAAGGATGAGAAATTAAATAGGTTGGTAAGCCCAAGAGGACCATATAAATGAAATGAAGAGCATAGTAACAACTAACAAGCCCAGTTCGACTGTTTGGCGCCAAAAGAACAACCCTTTCCCGCCAAAAGTCTCAAAGACCTCCATTTACTCTCCCGCTCAAGTCGACAACCTCTCTGTCTCGTAGCCTCTTTCTCTGAAGCACTCGCATCTCTATCGCCCTCAAGGATTAGGATCCGAAATGGTTAACAATACTCCTAGCCGCAATACTCCCGGCCGCAATGCTTCCGGCGGCAATACTCCTGGCGGTAACCTTCTATCTGCTTTTTTAGGGATTTTTCCTTGATTTTGATGTTTAATTTGATTATGTAATTTCACAGTACCTTCATCACCTGATGATATGATTTCAAGCCCAATCGGAAACACATTTTCGTCTCCCAACAGCCATCGTAAGCGTGGTCGGACTCCGCAATCACATTCACGCTTCGCCTCCACACCTAATGATAGTAGTCGTGGAGGTAACAGCTCGCCTTCTTCTCCGCCACCTTCATCTGAAGGTGGAGAGCCTGATGCCCCCTCAATGTTTGTTTGGGGGACAAGTATCAGCGTCCAAGATGTCAACGCTGCCATCTTGATGTTTCTCAGGAATTTCCGTGAACAACCTTCGCACGACGAGGGGAAATACATGAAGGCTATCAATCATGTGATTGAGATGGGAGGGGAGTCTTTGGAAGTGGATGCACATGATGTTTTTGACTATGATAACGACCTGTACACTAAGATGGTTAGGTATCCATTAGAGGTTCTTGCCATATTTGACATTGTGTTGATGGATATGGTTAGTAGAATCAACCCATATTTTGAGAAGCATATACAAGCTCGGATTTTTAATCTGAAAAACTCAACTTCTATGAGAAATCTCAACCCCTCCGGTTAGTTTTCCTTGATAAAACCTTTTTAGTTTACATAATTCCCTTTGCTTTTTTAATTCTTAAAATTCTGTGCATTAGCAGACATTGAGAAGATGGTGTCATTGAAGGGAATGATTATTAGATGCAGTTCGCTCATTCCCGAAATCAGGGAAGCAGTTTTCAGATGCCTTGTGTGCGGGCATTTCTCAGATCCCATCGTCGTAGACAGAGGTAACTTTTTTCTGTAATTTACATTCTGAAAGCTTTATTTGATAAATGAATGAAGCGACTATATTCAGAAAGTGAATGATGCTTACGAAATCATTTTATCTGAATTAAAGTCACCATCCATTGTTATCAGGACGAATCAGTGAACCGACTATGTGTATGAAGGAAGAATGTAAAACAAAGAACTCAATGACATTAGTTCACACCAGATGCAGGTAAATCTATGTTGCAAGCAGCATATTTCACCAATAAAATAATCTCTTTTAAGCTTATGTTTTGCTAAACTTGCCTACATTTTCACACTATGATACAGGTTTGCTGATAAACAAATTGTAAGAGTCCAGGAGACACCTGATGAAATCCCTGAAGGGGGTACTCCTCATACCGTGAGCTTGCTGATGCATGACAAACTGGTGGATGCAGGAAAACCTGGTGACCGAGTTGAGGTAAGCTACAACATTAACTTAAAATAAGCACCCAACTAGCTCAAAATGTATTATAATTACTGTGATTGGCATCTTAATGATTGTTTTTTGTTTGAAAAGATCACTGGGATATATAGGGCCATGACTGTGAGGGTTGGCCAAACTCAAAGGACTGTGAAATCTTTATTCAAGGTAAATGTTCCCGCCATGTTCCAGCATTTTTTTTTAACTGTTATAATTTTCTTAACTTCTTTCTAATTTTTGCAGACTTACATTGATTGTCTTCATATAAAGAAGACAGATAAATCAAGAATGAATGTAGAAGATCCAATGGAAACTGAAGAGAGCTCTACTCAAGATGATCAAGGAACAACGGACTATGACGGGCAGGCAATGATGTTAAACTATTGTTAATATTTGATTCATGGTTTGCTTATTGCTCATATATATATGTACAACAACAGGTGGAGAAATTGAAAGAACTATCAAAACGACCTGATATTTATGACATGCTTACGAGGTCTTTGGCCCCAAACATTTGGGAGTTAGATGATGTGAAGAAAGGACTCCTTTGCCAGGTGTTTTTAGTCATTTATATGTAATTAGTAAATTCTAACTTTCGAAATGTATTAACATGCCATTGGTAGGTTCTAAGCACTGACTTCCCAAAAAAATTTTCCATGAATGTAGCTTTTTGGTGGGAGTGCTTTGACATTACAATCTGGGGCTAACTTCAGGGGAGACATTAATATTCTTCTAGTTGGTGATCCTGGTACCAGCAAATCTCAGCTTCTTCAGTACATACACAAATTAGCACCCCGTGGTATCTACACCAGTGGAAGAGGGAGCTCAGCTGTTGGATTGACTGCTTATGTGGCCAAAGATCCTGAAACTGGTGAAACGGTGAGTAGATGGCAAATTGGGTAGGCCAGACAGGTCGAGAACATGTCAAAACAGGTTTTTTTAATACTGGTAGGGTTGACCTGAAATAAATTTTGTCCAGTATTTTTAGTGTTTGTATAAATAGTTTGTGAGTACAAAGGTTCTATTATCCTACGAATACAGTTATTTATGAGGCCATATTTATTAAAGATATATTATAAGTAACTCTCACAGGTTTGACTTCTATACTGTGAAGATTTAAGATTTCTTTTACTCGCTTGACCTCTTAGAGTTAAAACATAACGTGATTGTTACTAACTGGGTCAAAATTGTCACTTTCTAAAAGTGTTGGTGCATTTAGACTTATTGTATATAATGGATTATAGGTTTTGGAGAGTGGGGCCTTGGTTCTTAGTGACAGGGGCATCTGTTGTATTGATGAGTTTGATAAAATGTCTGAAAATGCAAGGAGCATGCTACATGAGGTGCAATATATATTCTTTTGTTCCTCTACTACAAACTGGTTTGATCTTTTATTAGTTCAAGTATGTTAATCTCTTATGTCAACGGGTATTTGGTCCTTGAAGGTTATGGAGCAACAAACCGTGTCAATAGCCAAAGCAGGGATTATTGCTTCTCTAAATGCAAGGACTTCAGTTTTGGCCTGTGCAAATCCAAGTGGTTCTCGCTATAATCCTCGTTTGTCCGTGATCGACAACATACATCTTCCCCCTACATTGCTCTCTAGGTTTAACATAATTTCACTTCTATTTCATGTGAAACTACATTCTTATCACACTTTTAGAGGCCATAAGTCTTTTATGATTTCTGATCAGCTTGATGTTTTTCCCAGGTTTGATTTGATTTATTTAATTCTTGACAAAGCTGATGAGCAGACTGATAGGCGGCTTGCAAAGCATATAGTTGCTTTACATTTTGAAAATGCGGAGGTTTCCTTTTTATCTTAATTTTTTATGTTGAAGTATTGACCTGATTATCATTTGTTGAGCTGTCGCCAAGTGCTAATATCTGACTTTTGCATGCAGAATTCTGAGCAGAATGTCATTGATCTTCCAACTTTGATTGCTTATTTGAGTTATGCCAGAAAAAACATACATCCACAGTTGTCTGATGAAGCTGCTGAAGAGCTGAGACGTGGCTATGTTGAAATGAGAAGAAGAGGAAATTTTCCAGGAAGTAGTAAAAAGGTTGTTACCTCTCCTAGATGTCATTACAATTTTTTTAAATCTTTTTTTGTGGATGAGTTCTGTTGATCTTAAGGAGTACTTCAAAGAGGAACAAGTCATATTGGTGAAGCAGTATCAAATTCGCTTAACTTGCCATATTTTTAATCAACAGGTGATAACTGCTACTCCTAGACAAATTGAAAGTCTTATACGCCTCAGTGAGGCCCTGGCCCGAATTCGCTTTTCAGAATGGGTTGAAAAAAAAGATGTTGTGGAGGCTTTTAGGCTTCTAGAAGTTGCACTACAGCAGTCTGCAACAGATCACGCCACTGGTAAGCATTGACTTGCTCAAACAAGATTAAAGTATGTTTTAATGATCAGTTACCCTATTGGGCTCTTTAGGCTGACAAATATGTTTTCTTAATAGGAACCATTGACATGGACCTGATAACTACTGGTGTGTCTGCAAGTGAAAGAATGAGAAGGGACAATTTGGTTGGGTTGACTCGAAGTATAATTATGGAAAAGTTGCAACTAGGGGGTCCATCTGCTCGTATGCTAGAGGTGTCTCATTTTTTAATATTTCAGTTAAATCTCTATTATGTATTATCACGATTCTTATGAGAACCGTAATTACTTGCAGCTGCTTGAAGAGTTGAAGCACCGAAGCATTAATGCCGAGTTACATCTGACCGATGTAAGTTTCCCTTCCTTTTTCCCACTACACCGCAATGCATCTTGCTCCTTTTGTGTTGTATTAATGATTTGATTTTTGGTGGTCAGTTGCGAAACGCACTTGGTACTCTTGCAAGTGAGGGTTTTGTCGTTGTCCATGGTGATAGCGTACAAAGAGTATGAACAAAGGCTAAAATTTGTAAGCATCTTTCATTGAAGAGAAAAGTAGAAACTGGGTAGACATAGTATTTATTTACATCAAGACTAGTTAAGTATTGCATATCTATGTGTATTTTGGGTTCTTTATTGAAAATAGCAACAGTTTGACATTACAAGTGTGATGTTGGTGAACTTTACACCCCATGCTCTAGTAGTGTGTTATTGTGACTTTCTTCCAGTTTATTTGTGGGATGTTAGTCAGAAATATTTGTTCTTACATTGAATTAACAGAACATAATATTAATGTTCTCATTTAGGCCTGGTAATCTTATATCTAACTTGTTAAATTTGGGTTGATTTGGTCTCTAAATAAAAAATCATGGGTTACAGGATAGGACTTGGGTATTATTTTCATTAGTTAGAATGGGTAAATATATAATTAGAAAGAAAAAAGGTTAAACGGGTCTGGATGGGTCAAATAAAAAAGAACGGGTTATTAAATGTGTAGTGTTACACCACAAAATTCTTTATCACTAAAAGTTCAGAACAAAAAGATCAATTTCTTCAAATTTTCTTTGCTTGTAGCCTAACAAACGTTGATTGCACCACCGATTCATCTATAACATTCGTTGAGAGGCGTTCCATGGTGGGCATAAGTGATTAAAACCATTAACTTCTTTTAATGTATCTTGAAGGTGTGCTAGTGAAGTTTAATTTCTTTGAGAACATGACTAGGATAATAAAATATACGATTACTCTTTGAAAATGACTAGGTTATGATTTAAAATGTGGATCGTAATGTCTTTTTAGTGAGGATAGCATGATAGTATCATGTGGGAGCGGAACGTTATTGGATAGCTACTAACCGGACGGTTGCCCTGGTGTTTTAAGTTTGATGACTTCTAACAAGATTCTTTTTTATGATTGTTTTCAAATGTTTAAACATTTGAAGTACGGTAACTCTTCGTATGGGTTGCACATTTAGAACTCATGGGTATTGTTTTCACTCAATGAGTTGCTCGTCCATGCAAAACACGTTTTGATAGAGAGGCTTCCACCTTACAAGACAGATTTCATTTACCTCAACCGATATGAGACTTACATCTTCATTATTGTTATGGAGCCTAGCATTCTCATTGGCACACCAGGTCCGGTCCTTGGCTTTGATACCATTTGTGACAGCTTGTTTAAACCTTACCAAGATATTATCCACTTTGCCTTTGATGGGTTGCTCATCCAAAAATTTACAATTTTGCTTTCACCCTACAAGTTGCTCGTCTAGGCAAAACGCATTTTGAAATGAAGAACTTGATTGACCTTTCTTTAATAGTAAGCATTGAAGGTAAGTATGTAGATGAAGAACTAATACATAACAATTTGACGAGGAGAGTGCCAACTGTATGCGTAACGATTTCTAAGGAAATAGCGATATGTCAAATTGTTTGTGCCTGAAGTTGCGTACTCCAACACTGGCCAATGAGTTATAGCAGTACAAATCAAAATATCGTATAAAAAAGATAGTAAAACTACAACACATGAAATAAAAAAATAGTGTATATCATGTAGCAAAACTTGTGGGTTTTGTAACAATTGCTCATAACAACTATTATTCGGAGGAAGTACCAATTGTTGCAAGCTTGTTACTAAGAGGTTTACATAGAAAGTTTCTTATAAAAAGAGATCTTTAATATTTCATGTTTATAAAGGTGTTTGTTAGTCCAATACGACCTTCTTGGCAAAATGATGTTAGAATATCAAAGATACATGGCATCATGACTTTTCACAATGATGTAGTTGTATTTATAGGTTAGATACCATTAAGGCATCATGTGTCATTACTATGAAATCAAAATCATAATCAGATATTAAATCCATTAGAGGTGAAGACAAATATTCCAAAGTCTCCTTACATTAGTGAGAATGTCAAAAGGTCTATTATTTATGTGACATTCGGTAATTTTCTGTTAACAAACTCCGTTAGTTCCGTTAGGTCTTGCATACACATGTCGTGAACACACACTAGTTGTCGTTGAACGTTGGTGACTTAATAACAATTATCTATGATAAACAGATAATAATCTAATTAATAATGTTGATTATTAGTTATTGTTATGTGATTCATTTATTTTAAATATTATTTGTAAACTTTACTTTATAATGAGGCAACGTGTGATATTTGATTTATGTGTTTTGTTATTAGTTGAAATATATAACTATTATTGTTGAATAATAATATATGAGTTTTCTAGTTAAGACTTATTTAAAAAAAGTGTTGAAAAGCTTAGTTTTTATAAAATTTAAACAAGAAGTGTTTAATTGGTAAATGTTGCTAAACTTAAAATTAACAAAATTGAAACCCTAGCCTCCATAACCCCCCAAATTCGACCGAAGCCTTCCCCTCCCCTCATCCTCACGATTTTTTGATCAACAACACTCAATCCATTCGATTTTGGCTTGGTTTCAAGTGTTCCAACGTGTTAGCAAGTGTTTATCATCATCTTTACAAGTTTTGAGGTGAGTTTCTAACAAGATTTTCATAGTTTTGATCCATGTTAAACCCTAATTCGAAAATCATATGAGAAAATTGAAATTGAGGATTGTTTGATGATGATGTGTTGTTAGTTATGTTGTATGAATGTTGGGTTATGATAATTATGCAAGAAATCCATGGCTTGATCATATAGTTCATACATCGCCTAAAGTAGAAACTTTTCTTCATGGAAATTCATGTTTTGATGATTGGTATATGTTAGATGGATTGTTATGATAGCTACGAACTAGATTAGGGATGTTATTGATGAATTTGGGATTGAAGTTGATGAAGATATGGATTTTGGATATTACTTTCCCGAAAGGGAAACTTTATTTATATGAAACATGTGATTTTGTGATTTGATCATGATTAGGATGTTAGGAGCATGCTAGATTGATCATGGATGATGTCTAATGTGTTAGATTATGATAATTGGGTCATTTGGTTAGTTAATGAATCTATGGGAAAATCTAGGTGTTCTTGGAAAATGTGTAAGTATGGCATTTTGTACAAGTTATGAAGTTGTGATGCAATATAGTAATTGAATATTATAAAGATGGTTATTGACTTGTATGAATTGTATTTGGTATGTGATTATGGGTATCATACACGCGTGCGAATCTGAGTCCCCTACTTTGTAGGATTGGCAGGGTTTAGGATGTGTAGTAGTAAGTGGCTCCACATGGCACGTTGTGAGTGACTAAACCCAATGTGTTAATTGTGGATGAAATTGATTGTAAACATGTTTAGCATGATGAATTGGTTTGCATGTGTTGTATGATAACCTAAGTTAGCATGAAGATCATGATAAGACTTAAGAGTTGCAATGCGGCTTATGTGAACAACTTGTGTAATAATCATGTGTAATGAGTTGTTATACTTGATCAAACAAGAATTTAATTAACTTTGTCATCAATGGGTCAAACGGGTCAACTAGGTCTAATGAGTCTTGTTTTTCAAAACCTTGGGTCAATTTGTTTATTGAGCACCTAGGGTTGTTAAGCTTTCTGTGTACATGTACTTATATACCTGTGTGTTCTAGGTAACCTTTGAAGGGTTGTCTTTCCACTCGTCGTTAGCTTTTGTTATCATTCGTTTGCGCACCAGGTGAGTTCATGCCCCACTTTTAAACACTCTCTTTTGGGGGGAGATAACACACTTGTTTACAAACGCTTTATTATTATGAAATGTGCATAGTATAACTTAGTGTTGTATACCATTGAAAGACCTCACACTTTCGGATCGTTAATTAAGGAATCTAGTGGGAAATCTTGGGTAGTACTACTAGGTCTGACAAGCCCCACCCGTACGACTGCAGGTCAAGCGAGTGCAGTATTGTCCTAAACAACCAACAGCGTCACGACCTGGTATGTCGTGGCGGGTGGCAACAGACAAACATAGTCAGCTTCGATCGTGAAATCACTATGGTTATTACTTATGAATATAGACTAGCTATCTATTTCAATGCACTTCTTATGTTTTACAACTATCACTGATTATGTTAAACGCAAACTCTTGAACTCACCAACCATTGTGTTGACTCTTTTAGTATGCTATTCTCAGGTTGTTAACTCTGGTTGCCGGTAGGAGCACATCACAGGTTCAGCATGCATTTTAAAGAATCATATTATGTCTTGACATTTGGTTTTAAATTTATTGTTTACAAACAATGGGTTGGCGCATGTTTTGCCAATATTATACTTTAGATAGTTTGGGTTTGAATAACTTACAAAACGCTTCAGCACAGTTTTAAAGTTTTAAACTCTGAAATGTTTTAATGTTACATATAGTGTCGTTCTAAGTAACTAATGACTTGGATCCTGGTTAGTTCACACGCCTCCACTTGGATCTTGAGGTTGTGACAGATTGTTATAAGAGCCATTGGTTATAGGGAACTAGGTTGCATACATTTTAATCTATAACCGCACACATTTAGTTAGTTACTCGTTGCTTATCCTCTTACTGTATATTCATTGGCATACACATCACATGCACTGCAGCATGGCATCTTCTTCACGGGCTTTAGGTAAAAGGCTTGCGCGTTTGAATTCCCCTCCTCATCCTCCTATACCTGATAGAGGACCTAAGTGGCCCCGACTTCCTTATATTCCCGAGGAGATAGACTTGGATCAACCATTTGCACAACCTGAACGCGACACTCCGCGGGATTTGAGTTACCATCCTACCTATGTTAACCTTATGCTTTATAGGGAGTATGTTCCTGAACTCCTGTCTACTAGACTGAGGACTAGGCCTACTTCTGAGTTACTGACACTTACTCTTCCTACGATACGACGTTCTAGCGAGCAGGTGATTGCGGCTTTGGTTGCTGCTCTATACACAGAGAAACGACGCACTAATGAGCTAAATGAGGCGGTTGGCACTTTACAACATGAGTTACGTGAGACTAAGATGATGGTAGCGGAATTGAAGGAGCTCCAATCCGAGTGCTATAACCATCAGTGTTCCTTAGCTGATAGTGCGGCTCAGGCGATCCATCATTCGGATGCTAAGGATGACACTATCCACAACTATGGGGTAAGACTTGGTAACCTGGAAGCCCAGTTTCCCACGATGCATATTGCCGCAGAACCCGAGGAAGAACCTAAAGAGGAACCCGAGGAAGAGCCAGAGGAAGCCCCGGTGGAAGAAGAACCTATAGAGATGGAGGGAGATCATGATGGATCTGATGTATTGGATTGATTTTCAAATTCATCTGACTTGGACTACATAGTGTTTACTTTTAAACCTATGTGAGAAGGGTTGATTCCCACCTAACTGAGAAATTAAAATTTTAACACTGATTGGATATTTTGTGAGTTACTTACAATTTATTTATCATGAGTTATTATTTTGGTTATAAATATTGTGGTTGTGATAAATTCATTATTTCTTATTATTTACCATACTTTAGTGAGATAAATATGTTGGATGCTACTCATTTTTGTATTTCTGAATGTAGAGTAAATATGGACGGACGTGGTGAAGGACACAATGTAATTTTGATAATTTGATTTATTATTCAAAATTAAGTTTTATAAAGTTTGGGGTTAAAATGTAATTTTAGAAACTTTATTTAAAAGATTCTAACACGAAATGATAAGTTTTCAAAACACAGGGACTAGAGCTTTAAATTTTAACCTAAACCAAATTCACCACCATCAACCCTGTGATCCGGGCAAACTCTAGCCAAAATTCGGGTGACAGCCGAACCACCCTTACAGATCGCATTAAACCCAAATTAAACCGTTCCGTACCATTCATTGACAAGACTCAAACTCCGGAACCATTCGATTTCAATTTCTTTTGACTGTTTCCTCAATCTTACTCGAAACCAAAACCCATCTTCAAAAACCAATCAGTTTCGATTTCACTCATTGTCGATCGAAGAAATCATTCAACAGAAACGTAACCATGACTATTATGATCATAACCATCGATTCAATTGAGCCTGTAACTGAATAATCAGTTGCATTTCGAATCAAAACATTCAAATCATGTATTGAATTCATGCGAATCGAAACTGAATAAATTGTATCTATTTAACAGAGGGAAAACATTCCTTTTGATTTAGTTGAACTCTTTGTCACATCAATTCCACTTAATAGACACACACACTCGTCAATGAGGATCAACATCATCATCGGTTTGTCCTTATAGTGTTCATCATCCTCTAGACATTTGGAATCAAAATTGGGATAGGGCTATTAATCACTAACACCTTTGGAAGCTTCGTACACGGTCAATTAAATCAAAACATCAATATCACAATGAATTCATCCTTTTATCCTGTTGCGGCCTTCTTCGTTCATAACTGAGGTAATTAAACACACTTATATACTTGATTCCATATAATCAACAAAAGCAATATGCTTAATTCGGGTATCAACATCAAATTCAGGTCCAATTGAATTAATCTATAACTAGGATTCTTGAGGAATTTAGGGTTTATTATATTTAATGTTCTTAAAACTTTGATTAGAACATTAACCAAATTTGGGCTAACAGCCCACTTGTTTAAATCACGTGCATTCACAAAGGAGACACGGGTTCGACCTCGGCACCCCCAAACCCCTTTTTAATCAATTTCTTTAATAAATTAATTTAAAAAAATTCTTATTATACTATTTTGTAAATAAAAGTTATTTTGATAATCATTTTTATTCCATAAATTTTTATAAAAATTCTGAAAATTCAAAATCATATAATTTTCTATTTTTCTTTATTTTTTTCAAATATTTTAACATAATAAAATCAATATAAAAAATTTATTTTAAATTTTTTTATTAAATATTATAAAATAATTTTAAATCATACCTAAAAAAATTCAAAATACTTTGAAAGTTATTTAAATAATTAATTATTCAATTAATTATTTTTGATTTAATTTTAAAGAATTAATTATTAAATTAATATATTATTTCTTTAATATTCAAACTATATTCAATCAATTATTTTAAATTAATTATTCAAATAATTAAGTTACTATCTTTCACAAATTATTCATTATTATATTCAATCTCAATTACTTAATCAATTTATATAAGCTTTATCTAATCAAAATATATAAATAGTTATATTATTTTAAAACAAATTAATCATTATCATGCTTTTCAAAATTAAATTACTTAATCAATTTAATTCTATTTAATCAAGTTCTGTAAATTAATTAGATTATTTTATTCAAAACCAAATCCCAATTGAAATCCTAATTCATGTCTCGTCTTTAAATCTTTATTATTCTAATTTAAGACACCACTCTTAAGTTAACCGTGAGAAAAACTATTGGTGTCTATTCTCATACTCTAAGTTGTCAAATCAATCACATCTATCAAATGAGTATTTATATCCCATTTTCATGTTTTATATTTTGGAAAAATCATGTGATTTAATATTCAATCATCGTTATTCATTTTTATTCTCTTTTCAAAGTTTAATTCAAGGCATGTTAAGTTATTACTTGCAATTATGTGTACATTGTTAGATAAACTAGATGATAATACAATCAATTATTCATTCTAGTCATGGTAAACAATGATAGATCTATCGGTTGACAAACCCGCCCCATATGAATAGTCGAGTGGTGATTGGAACCGTATTTAATCAATAAATTATAAGGCTTCGTCTGTGGACCGAGTCAATTCAATCATTTGGTTTGATTTTGTATGGTTTGTCTTTTATGTTATACTATTGTATTTATAAGTCTTGACATTGTTATTGAAATTGAATTGCTTTTCAATCATTTTAATCAATCTATATATGTATTCAAACCTGTTTTTACTCACCGGTTAATTCATTAGCTAACTCGTTACTTTTTCACTTGATTTCAGGATTGTAGTTTAAAGGACTTCTTCATGCTCATTTAGGGATTGGACTTAGTCTATAATAAAAACAAATTTCAATGAAAATAGAATTTAATATTATCTCAATGTATTTACTACCATGTGCTATGAGCAATCTATGCAAATTTCGCTCGCCCCAATGATTCCTCCATAAGTTGGGGTGTGACATTATTCGAATAGTTGGTGGTGAGATACAAATGAGGTAAGGAATACGAAATCAATGGTAACATTAGAAATTAAAACTTGATGTAAATAAGTAGCAACTAGACTATTTATATTGTTTTCCCCCAAGTCGTTATGAATGCCAGAATGATTTGATAAATAATTGGACAGAGATAACACTAAAGCAGTTGAACTATACTGTATCAGCCATAATTAGCAACATGTCTTTGATAGTCTTGATTAATTGAAGCATTAGTCACATGGTTGAGATATGTCAAATTGATAATCTATTAGAGTCCAGGAATAGATAACTAGTCAAGAAGAAATATAATATTTAAATAGAAAGAAGCCAATTAACAAATCACAGAATGATTTTAATCAAGTGTCATGATCATCTAGAATGAGTGAACATTACATAGGGAATTGATTTGGGGTTTGCAAGGATTAATGTACATCACAAGATAAACTAAAAATCAATCATAATCGTCGATAATAGGGTAGCAAAGTCAAAGAATGTCTATAGTTGAAGCACGAGAGTAAACCAGAAGTTCTAGTTTTTGATGTATTTGTCAAGACCAGAGAATTATCATAAGGTTTTGCTAGGATTCACATGGTATTGAAGAGAAATTGATTACCAATAAGATCCTATGAATGTCTATGACCCAGTAAAATAGGGTTCCCTAGGCTTCGCATGCACTACATCATGCAATTACGTGTGCAACCATAATTATAAGTTATGTGCGCACTGCATCTTGCAATTATGTATTGTCATGTGCTAAGTGTTGTTTATAATTAAGAATATGAAGTGATGAAGTTACTAACCATATGTATTGTTTTTGGACTTTTATGTGCTTGTTTTTGAGTACACAATTCTTTCAAATACTTAGCATATGAAAGTATTTGTTTGATGGCATCATTTAAGGGGATATTTATTTTACTTGTTTAGAAATATCTCAAATTTCCTCTTATTGAGGCCCCTTTTTGTTTCCCATGGATTTTTGAATTGGGTTTTCTAAGGCTTTCGGGTAGGGAATGGTATTATCCCCATATCCTTCTCCTTAGACATAAAAACCTTATATAAAAGTGACCATTTTAGATGGTTTACTTATTTCAGTTACAACCACCTCATCACTTTCCTTGTCTTCATTCACATCCTCCACCACTCCTTTAATGAATGGTGGTGGAGGGACAACCTTGTTGAATACTTACCAGACTAACGGATGCATTCTTTGGCCCTTGTGACCTTGAAGCTTGATTACTTGAATTTGTTTTTGTTTCACTTGGAATCTTACCATGATCCTTCCTAAGATTCGCCACTTCCTCCGGATGTTGACCAATTTGTTTGACTAGATATTTATGGCTCTTGCTTTTAACTTTATTCTTCTTTTTTAATTCTTGATTATTTTCTTAAGTTCTCTAAGAAAGTCCATGATCTCCCTGTTTGATGGCCCTACTTTACTTGAGGATCCCCCTTAATCTTGATGTGAGGAGTTGTTTCTTTGATATCCCCGATTGTAACTCCCGTGGTGGTAACCATGATTTGATCGTGGTTTTGGTATGGTTAAGAGTTTCTCAAGTGCTTATTTCCTTAAAAAAAAGGATTCATTTGATTTAAGGAGTTTTCATACATAAAGTTAGGATGGTTATGCAAAATTGGATGATATGTCTTGGAATTCCTATTAAATGGTTTATACTCTCCTTGCACATAGTTCACATCTTCAACTCCCACATCATGCATTAGGCAATCACGAACCACATGCCTTATTTTTTCACAACCCTCACACTTCGCAAAGGTACTTGATGCTCTGATAGTCTCTTTTCCTCTCGAATGCCCCAAATTTGCTAATTGGAATTCTAAAGCATCACATCTAGATTTAGTGTCATAATCCATTACTGATTTAGTAGACACTCCTCTTAACTTCTTATGAGATTGTGTTTGTCTCTTGGAGTTAGTGCTCATCCTTTCTAGAATTGCCTAATCTTCATCCTATATATTTGTTAGAAAAATACTAGCACTTGTGGAATTGATGTCCTGAATATCCTCAAATGATAACCTGTCAAAAAAAGAATTAATCAACTCCCATTGTTCAATACCATGATGAGGGCATGTTCGTAATAGCTACTTGAACCTTTAGAATGCCTATGAAAAGGTCCCCATGTTGTTGCTGAAACAAATGAATAACACTACGAGCCTCGCTCGTTCTTTGGGGAGTATAATACTCTTCCAAAACCAGTTATGTGTAGATGCTCGCTGAAGGTAAAGCAAGAAACCATTGTCTCGCTTTCTCTCTCAATTTGAATTGGAAGAGAACCGGTTTTACCTCATCTAGAGTGAACCCTTGCCCACCTATTGTAGCACAAATAGCTTCAAATTCTGATATGTGGATACATGGTTCTTCTTTAGGTAATAGCTTCAAATTCTAATAAGTGGAGATATAGGTCTTCTTTAGGTGTATCACAAAAATTGTGAAGTATACTTAAACTTTGAGGTCTAACTTTAAATGCTCTTACCCTAATTTGTGGTCGGACAATAAGCAAGGAGTTAATAGCAATAGCAGGTTGAAAGTGGTTTTCAACTCCTTGAATGGGGGCTAGTTATTCATCCTTGGAATTGCATCGTTGAATGGTTGATAACTTGGGGCACAACCATCGTGGTTATATATGGTAGTGGATTGTTCCTAAGTCTTGAACCTTTTGTTTTTTTAGAATCTGATGTTGAGGATAACTTTTCATGCTACCATATCCTTCTTGATTGAATGATGGAGTATCATTAAATGCTAAATGATCATGATATCCTTCATCATAACCCCAATCTTGATGCTGGGTACTCTCGTTTCCATCCTAATCCCATCCGTTTTCCCAAGTATGTTCATTTCCCGCACCATTGTCCAAATCATCAAAGGATTATGGTTGGTAAGGGTTTATTGGTGGGGTTGTCTTGGCATTTGTTTATGACGAGGTGGGTCAACATGTTGAAAGTTATCACCCTGTTGTGGTGGTGGGAGATTTGGTGGATTTGGAGGTTGGTTTCAAGGTGGGTTGTTTTGGTTGTGTGGTGGGTTTTCATCAGTCATTTTAGTTGAATCATTTGAGTTAACTTTCACTTCGGACTGATGAATAACATAGTTTTTCCATGTGGTCCTTTCGATTTATGGATCAAAAATAAAAGATGAAGTCTTCCTTGAAAACATGGTATGCACGCACAATGCTGTCACCTGCACAAGCAAACACACCTGCGCAACAACGCTTGAATAAAGAAAACTAAACAAATAAAACAAAACTAATTAAGTAAAACCACTTTGCGTACTAATTCCCAACAACGGTGCCATTTGATGTAGATTGTTGTGGTCTACTTAAAAAAACATAATAAATTAGGCCTTAGCTCACCTATACGAGTACGATTAAGTAAGGTCGTCTCTATAAAGAATTTACAGAAAGTATAATTGCAGTTTAATGACTTTAACTTAATTCTAAAAACAACTTTAACATTCATAATTGATTTTAATAACAACAATAAAAAAAATGTTCCGCTCCTGGTTTCACGTTTCTAAAACACGAGTTGTAAACTTGTCACACTTAGCAAGCAATCATATAGACATAATTGTAGTAGTTTGATCGATTTTAGTGATAAGGATAGAATGGTTTGTAAATAGACCAAACTAGCAATTTCAATTTGCCAACCAAAACCTAACACTCATAATATTCATGATGTAAAGAAACAAAAAACTGATAACGATTAGATTAAGATTCAAAACAAACCTAAATTGTTTAAAGAAATCAATCAATGAATGAAGTTATATAGATTAACACCAATTAAAACTCCAAACCAAACCAAGAACAATTAATCTTAAACAAGTATCATAAACACAAACCCTACACCCAAAGAAGATCACGGGGGTGGTTTAGTCACTAATGGTCTTCATAGAATCATCGGTTATTATAGGAATCGATTAGATGAAAGGATGAATCTGTAGATGTTCTTTGCTCCCAAAATCACCCATTGGAAGGTCAAAAATGACTTGGTGAAGAATAATTTCATAGCCTCCTTTTTACCCCTTAATTAGGTCATGAAACCCTAAAAATTCAGATTAGTTAGCACAGAGATATAATTTATGTCTCCTCCTGAAATTGCAATTTTCCTCTTATTGTACGTCCTAGTTTACAATACTTCTTTACTTGATTTTGGCATGGTACGTAAATTTTGTCCATAGGGATGTAATTTATGTCCACCGTCACTTTGTCTTCACTTATTCTATTTTTCAAGTCTTGTTTCCTTGTGAGCTTCCGACTTCCATTTTAACTCTCAAAAAACACCCTAATTCATCTATTTAGCTCCATACACTTGCAAATCGATTACCTCTCAAAGTAGTTGTGTTTTCATATTAATAAACACAAAAAAATGTCCAGATATGTTAACACACATAAAACCCCTATACATTAGTTTGTTAGACTAGAAAATAAAACTTTTTAAGGAAAAAGCAGTAAAAATCAAATTATGATGCATACCTTTCACCAACGAACTATTAAATGCCTGTGAAATATTGTGATTGCTTGAAAAAACAAAATTTAGTGTGTGTATAGGGGTGTGTGTAGTTAGAATGGATAGGAGAAAGATAGAATAAATGTTGTTTTGATTATAATGAATGGCTTTGATGAGAATATATATAAATATTAATTAATAAAACTTTGATGAAACATAATGGTGATAATAAAATGTAGGTTAGAAAGATGAAAGGTCTTTGGGGATACATTGGTCATTTTAAAAATGCTAAAGGACATTTTAGAGCATGTTTTAATTAGACTTTTAGTATAAGTCTTAAGATTTTAGCGTGACATATTGTTATAAACTTCATTTTATTATGTTATACGATCATATCATAAGTATTTTGGTCTTGAATTGTGACTTAAGTTTACTTGATCGTAACTTATAATACTTAGTTATGATTTTTGTTTAATTGTTTGGGTCATAAATATCATGTGCCTTGAAGGTTTGCTAAGTAGTTATAATACCAAAATGAATATGTATTAGGAAAAACAATACTATTCTTAAGCTTCTATAGACTCACAAAGCATGTTGAACAACTGTGATGACAAGAACTCATTAGTTTTGACAAGCAATCGAATATTGCACTTAGTCATACCACTAAGTACATAAGCTCATGTTTGAATCAAGGAAAAGTCAAAGTCAAAGTGAACATAAAAGTCAAAATTAAGCTTATTTTGGCGACGAGTGTCACACTCTTCACCGTTCATCATTTTAGTTCAACGTTCACCATTTTAGTTCACCGTTCTAGAGGATCACAATAAACTACATATGTTTATTACCAAGACCCAACCACTCATTCACACTAGTGTCCAAGTTTGTTGACCCTCCGGTTCGTCTAATTGTGTAGCTACTAGTGAAATCTAAATATAAAAACCTTAGCTCCCTAATAGTCAAGGTGCCAACAAAAAAAAACATGGATATATGATGGATTGTGGTGGGTTAATACAACATGAGTTCATCGATAGCCCTAGTTCCCAAAGATTCGAGTTGTTTAATGACACATACAACCTTATAATGTTGCGCACCAGTGCTCGTTTGAATCTAGTATCTTGATGTATTTCACATGCTTTCTATTTGCTTTTGCATATCTCTATACTATAAATAAAAATAAATCCGGACACTTGTCGCCATTTTAAGCCATCTAATAATTGGTTTTTCCGCTTCTCTCTTCTCTTAATTATGAATGCTATAATAGCTATTAATTAATTAATAACTATCCATGATTAAAATTTCATATATGTTAACTTCAAATTTTCAAATGTGTAATACATGAGTTTATTCAATCCGTATAATACATAATATTTAAAACATAACTTTTTATATTATTAACCATGTAACAGTAAATTTATTTAGCCCGTGTATTACATGAGATTATAACCTAGTTTGTATATATGTTATTATGTTTAATTTTTTGTTTTGTGGAAGAAAATGAATTAGCTTGTAAACATATCTAACACTCATCCTTAAGAACATGTTGACTCGTCAACCTATTTAACAAACCAACATGTACAACGTTTTAATGTGCTCACTTTTTTAGATAAATAGGTTATATTGGTTGTGTTTAGGTTACACGATTTAAGTATTTTCAAGTTAAGGTAGCAGTCTTTGACGTTAATAAATATTTGGATCATTTACGAATTTGCCAAACCATCCGACCAACCTAACATGATTGTCATCGTTATTAGAGACCACTATTGAATTTTTATTATGTTTGTGTGATGAATATATACTTCATGGCTTGAATATTGCCTTACACGTTGCCCTCATTGTCAACAAACCACATACTTGGTTTCTCAACAAACATTTGTCCTTTTCAAAAACTTCACAGTGTGTCTAGAATCACATAAGAACAAAATAAATCTGTAAATATATATTATGAACAAAGTCAAAAACTCTCAAGATATGACATGCAATATCTCTATAGTTTTACAATACTAATAAAAAACATATATAAAAGAAGTGTTACTCTTCATGTTCACATGGAATAATTTATAATAAAGTGAACCAACCTTCCCAACTCATCGTGAATTCACTACTATGCTTCACATTTAATATGTCACACCCCAACAAATGACGTAATCATCAGGGTAGAAGAATGTTGAATCAATTGTTCATAGCACATGAAATTAAATAAGTTGAGATAATATTAAATGTCATTAAATTGAATAACTCCTAATAACATAATTCAATACAATTAAACAATAATCCAAATAAACATAGTAAAAATTTTCTTTTATTATTCTAGGTCCAAGTTCTAAATATGCATAGAGAAGTCCACTAAACTACATTTCTTGAAATCATGTGAAAAAGTAACGAGTCAGCTAAAGGATTAGCCGATAGGTTTGGATGCATATATAAATTAATTAAGATGATCGAAACAATTCAATTCATATGGCAATGTCAAAACTTATAGTGCATTAGTATAACATAAATGAAAAACCAACACAATCAAACCTAATGACTGAATTGACTCAGTCCGCTGACGAATCCTTATGATTGATTGAATGTATCTGATTCTAATCACCAATTGAATAATTAAATGGAGTGGGTTTTTCAAACCAATAGATCTATCATTGTTACCGTGGTTGCATGAATTAATGATTGTGTTAACATCAAGTTTATCAAATTATAAACATATATTTGCAACTAGTAACATAGTATGTATAGAATTGAATTTTAAAATAGAATAACAATAAATAATAATGGTTGAACAAATATCACATGATTTTCACAAATAATAATGGGCTATGAATACTCGCATTGATATTAGGACGCGATTTGTATGATAATATGCGAGAATAGACACCAACGGTTTCCTCATGGTTTTAACCTAAGGAAAGGTGTCTTGATGTTAAAACAATAATACTATGATTTAAGGACTATGTATGGATCAAGGTTTTAATGAGGATCTGGGTTTAGCAAATAGTTTAAATGAAATTGTGTAATTAATTTAAATAACTTGATTCAATAAAATAGAAAGAATTGATTAAATATTTAAATTTGAAAATAATAATAAATAAATAGTGAATTAGAATTATTAAATATGATTAAATATTTAATTTATAATAATATATTTTGAATATTAAAGTGTGAAGAAGAAATAATTAATTATATAAAATTGGTCAAAACAACTAATTAAATAATTAATTATTTAAATAATTTACAAAATATTTATTTAAAATGATTTGAAATTATTTAGATTTGATTTAAAGTAATTTTATAAATTAAAAAAAAACTTTTAAATAACTTGTTTAATGATTTTATAATATTAAAACCTTTAAAAAATAAATAAAAGTAGAAAATTATATGGTTTAGAATTTTCAAAAATTAAATAAAATTTCTGGAAGAAATATGATTAATAAAATAATTTTTTATTTTAATTTAATAGTATAACAGAAATTTTTGGGATTTAATTTAATAAAAATATTTGGTTTAACAAGGGTTTGGGGGTGCCTGAGGTCGAATCCAGGTCCCGTGTATGAACGTAACTGGTTCAGTTGGGTAGAAGCCCATGTTTGGTTTATATTTAATAGGCAATTTTAAAAAACATGATATAAACAAATCCCTAAATTTCCACATAAACCCTAAAATCAATCCATTCATTTGAACCCAGTTTGTTAATGATAATGAATTCAAGTATAGGGCTTTTGATTAACATGATATCATGTGTATGTCTAGGTGTTTATTTACTTGAATTGTTACTGATTTGATGAAAACAAGAACAATGAATGTCGCGACCGAAATGGATATTAATTCAGGATGAAAGTGAATATGTTAATCCAATTGATTTTGCACGAAGCTTTTAAGAAAAAATGATGGACAATAGCGTAGTAGCAACTAGGTTGCAATGCTCCAAGGATTGTTATCGACTAAGTTGCAAGTCGTTGGATACCGTAGTGGTGAAAACAATGAATGTGTGTGGTGTAAGTGAAATTAGATGTTTTGAAAGATTAAATGGATCGAGTTACAACTAGCCCTCTGTTATAAAGCTCCAATTTCACCTGTTTCATATCAATCGAGTTTAATGTACGATTCAAATTATTTTTGAATTTGATTTGATATTAGTTGGGCTGTTTCAAGCATAACAAATGGAATGCTTTTAATTACAATGGTCGTTGGGATGTTTTAAACCACCTATTTCAATCAATTGAACGCGTTTTGATTCGAAATAGTTCTGGTTTTGAAAAAAGAGGTCGGTTTTGAATAGTTGATCTGTAATATATGACTTACCTTGAAATTAATAGGGGTTAGAAGTTCAAATCACTCATATGAAGGTACAGGGACGGTTCGATTGGGTTTATGTTGATTATTTTGGGTGATTTGGCCTTCGCTAGATATGTTGGCCAGAGCAGCCAATGAAGAAGGGGGGTTTCGGTTGGTTTAAAATAAAATTACACTTTAGACTCTGTCGTTTCAGGGTTTGTTATTTTGTGTCGAAACAATTTAAATTTAAGTGTTAAAAATTACACTTTAAATCCTAAACTTGAATAAACCCTATTTTAATTAATAAATCAATTTGTTTTATAAAATGTTTACAAACTTTATAATTTTATAAAACTTTATAATTTAGTTATTTAATTTAATTAAATAAGTAAAGTCTTATAATCTTTAAAAATCCTTATGAATTTATAAAAATTCATTTTATAAATCATAAAATTATATCAAATTGGATAAATGTCATACTCTTTGTATTTTAACATTAAAATAAATAAAATAACTTAAATAATGAATTCTGATTTAAAATTAACTCAGACTAGTTTGGGTTTTATAGTCTCGAAATAGGTTAGATGTTACATAATGCTCTAGACAACGCCCTCTAGTTACCAATTCATGAGTTGTGAGTGTAGAGGTGTGGGTGACTCTATCTTCTAAATAGAATCATTCCACTCCCATTGATATAATATTCATCACTTCCAGATACACTACATAAATGCCCTGCTACATGTATAATTTATTGTCCAAGGAAGGATCTTTTATTCATGCTCCAACTTTTAGCTCTAATATCACATCAAATAATAATACTTAATGCGATATTAATGAGGAAACTATTTGATGATTTATGATACTCTAAGTATTATTCTTGTTTCTTTCTTTTAGAATTATTAAACTTAATAGTATCTCCATTAGAAAAGTGTAACAATGAGCATGCCTTACATCTTTATGGCTATTTCATTAGATGCAGAATGTATTTTCATGAATTTGATCTCAATGTAGAAAAAATTTGGTTTAGCTAATTTAAGTTTAAACAATTTGAGGTTTTATTTCTATAAATAAAATACTAAAAAAGAACGAGAACGGTCCTTAAAACAAGTTCTTGGTTAGCAATGATGTTTTAGTTTTCTTCAAAAACGAGAATCATGTAAATGTTAAAAATAGTAACCCAAAATAGTTTTGGTGTTGGGTTAGGATTTTTGATTTTTCTTCTTACTTTCTAGAGTGGAGGAAACATTAGAAGATTTCTGATTTTTCTTCTTACTTTCTAGAGTGGAGGAAACATTAGTCACATAAGTAGAATTAGTCAAAAACTTTTGATAGCATGCATTGCTAGTGGTGTTTATTATCGTAATTGTTGCCACAAGATTCAAATCTCTAATACTTTTATGTGGAAACAAATAAAAAAACCTAATGTAAGATCAATGTTTAGGTTTATTTTATCAAGTTGTAACTAAATCAGTAACACTCAAAATAAGTCCACTACTAGAATCAGAACTAAGGAGATGTTTGGTAGCCTTCTAATGCTTATTAAGAGGCTACCTCTTAATGATTCATAATTTCTTAATGGTTAAGAGGTAACCATAATGCTAAATGGTTAAGAGGTAAACATTAGGGTTATCTTTTAACCATTAAAAGATTATGAACTACTAAGAGGTAGCCATTTAATGACCATTAAGAGGGTACCAAACAGCCCCTAAACATTGTCCGACCATAATATTTGAGCCAAACTAAGGGGCTGTTTGGTAACTTTTGAATGGGTAAGTGCTAAACCATTAAGAGATCTGAACTATTAAGGGGCTGTTTGTTTCAACCTCTTAATGGTTCAGATGTCTGAATGGTTCAGTTAATGGTTCAGAGTGTTTGTTTCATGAGTAGATTTCTTAATGGTTAAGCACTTTTGCCTCTTAATGGTTAAGCATTATACTGAGTGTGAGTGGTTAAGAGCTCTTATCTGAATTGGTCATGCATTTGCCTCTGAATAGTTAAACAATATACTAGTTCAGCATATAAGAAACAACCATAAATTCAATGAAGAGTAGGAGGATATAAGCTTGAATAATTGAATCCCTGATGTTATCATGATTTGGAATTGTCAACCGCACTTCTAAGGAGAGTATAAATACAATTTCTCTTGATAAAGACAAGACATTCGATCTCATTTCACATTACAAATGCGATCATTCTATTATCAGAGAACCAAATCTTACTCTCATGTCCACGGATAACGTGACTAACGAATGTTGTTTGTCTTAACAGATCATCGATAATTAAGATAGATGTGGGAGTAGTTCTGCTAACAAAGTATAAAATATGACTTTTAAAATGCCATTAATGTAGGTAACGACCAAGGATTTGAACTCGTTCTTGAATAGGATCCAACGGGATCTGGATAGAAGTTTATATAGAGTTTTAGATAGTCTTTGGTTTTTTAATTATTTTTTTATTTATTTGGTTTTTCTTTATCTTATGATTGTGAACTTTTATGTTCTATCAAGAATCGTTGAGTTTTCTTGAAGCTTTAGGTTAATTTTGAGTTTTAAGCATTTGATTGCTTCCGTCATTTGCATTATTTGGTATAAGAGCTTTGGGTTGTTAGATAACTATGCGTGGAAGAAGATGTTTGCTTGATCGTAGATTCACCAACAGAGGAAATAACATTTATATTCTCGAATCCCGATGCATGTGCCAATGGGAGATGTTGATATGCCACTAGCAGAATTGCAGACGTAGGCAATAGTGAAATCTATCTTGATTCGCAGGATTTCAAGATCAAGAGACTCTAGAGACAAGTCTAGGATTTTGAAACCCAAAAATAGATCACACGACACCGATAGTGGATTCAAGATCTTGAGTTGCAAAATGAGATAAGTAAGATGAAGACCGAGTCGAGCACCATCGTTAGGGACGAAGGTGAAAATGGAGAGCAGCAACCATTTGCATCATCCATCCGAGTTCTCATTACCAACCTATTCGAATTTTTTTGTTAGAATACAGAGTGAGGTTTGGTGAAGATGAAATTGAAGCATATGAAGAAGAACACTTTGTGGGTGAAGATGGATCTTATTGGGTTTTATAATCAAGAATACCGAGATGAAAAACTTGAAGAACATGAATCATTTATAATTTCTTCGGGTATGTTTGGTATATTTTATAATATTATGTTGGCAAATATATAAAAATAAACATGTTATAATGATATATTCAAAATTTTATAAAAAAGTTATATTTTGAATTTATAAGAGAAAAACAAAATAGGAGTAAATTAATTGAATTATTTCAATAATCAAAATCAAAATTACACATTATACTCAAAGTGTGGCCGACCTTAATCATGGGCGGATACCTATATTATATAATACGACGGGCCATCTGTATTTTGACACATGGTCTTGTAAACATAGAAAATAAGTTTGGATGACTCTAGTTTAAGATTGTTGTAGCTCATATTTAGTGGGAACATAATGGGCAAAACAAATTTCAAAGAGTTAAGAAAGTTTTTTGGTCAAATAAACATTTTAAGAGTTTTCATTTAAAAATTATTGCCATGTTTTTCAATATTCCATAGGAACAAAAGCCATAATATTAGATAGCCCTATTTTGCTGAAATTAATATTTTTAGTAAAATTCATATATAATATATACCCGCTATAGTAAATTGTATATATTATTAAAAATATTTGTTAGTATGAACATTTTTACCCATCATGTGACATTGTTTGATTGAATATTTTAGTATTTTAAACTTGCGTGTTATACATATATATGTGTTGAATTGGTTTTTGAACACAAAAGGGCTCCTGCTCTCGTGGTAGCCACGCTACTCTTTCACCCGCTTAACACAAGTTGCTGGTAGTTTTTTCATTTAATTTTTTTATTATATAATTAAATAGCCACACTAAGTATTAAAATGGGCTATTAGCCCACTATTAAGCACTCACTCATCAACTCGGGTTTGATTTCGTGAGTGTGTTTTATTATGATTTTTATTAACTTCTTTTTGTTATTTTGACTTTTTATTTTAGTTTTCTTTCTTCCGGGTTGTTTTTTTATTGGTTTTTATTCTTCGAGCTTTTTTTATTTTATTTTATTTTATCTATTGTCTTGTTGACTTGATTTGGTTTCGGCTAGTTTTTCTTTTTCTTTTTTTTTAACGTTATAATCTTTAACATTACCATTAAATCATATCTATAACTACGGAAAAGATTACCTCCACACGTAAGAGTGAGCATTAACAATACTAGTTGATAATACATTTGAATTTATCTATCGGTGCTCCTAAAGATGCTGATTTTGTTCTCTCTCTTAAATATTTTACGGAAGAGTGGTGGGGCGGACAGTTGGCAATATTTCAGCATTTAAGTAATGGCTGTCGTCGGAAGGTTTCTCACGTCTTGAGTCATCTTGGTCATCTTTATCACGACTCCTTAGTTATCCATCGCTTTCACCCACACGTCACCATGAATCACCAACGATGCCCACTAAAGCACACTTGTCGCGTATATCCCCGTGCCGTTCTGGAGAAGAAGATCCTAAAACACCAAAACAGGTTTGCCTTCTTACTTCCATCAGCTAGGGCTTCTATCCATTTGATCAAACACACTTACACTTTCAATTCATCAATCAATCAATCTGTTGATAATGATCTGAAACTGAACTACTTGGAACAGAAGAAGATCATGCTTGGAAATGGAGTTATCGGGATTCTTTCAGAATCTACAAACAAGTGGGAAAGAAGAGCCCCTTTAACACCCGCCCACTGTGCTCGACTTCTGCACAGTGGCAAGGGTAAAGTGGAAGTCACACGCATTATTGTACAACCATCAACCAAGCGAATACATCATGATGCTCTTTACGAGGATGTTGGTTGTGACATTTCTGAGGATTTATCTGACTGTGGTCTTATATTGGGTATCAAGCAACCAAAGGTGTTGTAATTATTATTTTATGCAATTGTAATCCTACATCATTCAAATTACTGAAAACCGTTTGAGTGTTTGCTGCAGTTGAAGATGATTCTTCCTGACAGAGCATATGCATTTTTCTCCCATACACACAAGGCACAGAAAGAGAATATGCCGTTGCTAGATAAAGTATGATTTCTTTCACCTTTAACATTCCGCATCATATAACATAATATTATACTGATTGATGTGTCTGGTGTGATTAATGACATTATTTCTTTCTGATGTTTAGATCTTGGTTGAAAGAGCATCTTTGTTTGATTATGAACTCATAGTTGGAGATGAAGGGAAAAGGTTAATCGCATTTGGCAGATTTGCTGGTAGAGCTGGACTTGTCGACTTCTTAAGTGGATTAGGAAGAAGTAAGCAGTATGAACTCAGATCCTTTTCTGAGTTCTTTGTATGTGCTTGGAACTTCAACTGTTCTGTTACTTTCATATTTTGTCTGTTTGAGGGTCAAAGGCTGCATTCACACTTCACTGGATTTTAATCCCCTTCTTGTCTGCTGGCTACCCTGGGTCCTGATGTTTTGTCACTAATTACTATGCAGGCAGGATAAGGATCCTCTAATTTTAAACTGTTTTCCTTAACAGAGCTTTGTCTTCAAGTCTTCCTGTTTTCTTCTTTCAACAGCCCTTTTTTTACTCTTATTCCTCTATCATGTCTGTAGAGAACCTATCATATTTTTTTATCACTTTAAACTATGGCCCCCTCAACCTAAAAGCTCCGTTTTAGTTACCCATGTTGTTAAATTATAAGTATTTCATCTTTTGCTTGGTAGGTGGGTGTCTCAAGAAAATCTTGATAATAGATATACTTCTTTGTAATTGATCTCTTGAAATCTCCAAGCATGATTTATATCAATCATGTCCACAAAAATCAGAAAAGTTCAAGGAAATGGACATTTTGTGATTGCATTGTATTCTTTAATTTTGACTCTTTGAGAGGCATATCATTCTTTAATGTAAAACATATCAACTTTGAAATTGAAAGAATGTGCCATTAACTCTTCCAAGGTGAATAGTTTTAGTTATAATTTATTTTGTATCAGCCAATGCATAATAGGAAAATGGAAAAACTATTTATATATTAGAGGCATTTACTAATGTTCTTGCACCTATCCGATATATTTTTCTGTTGGAGAGGATTCTTTCGTATTTTCTAAATTGAAATCTGCCTCATGTAACTTTTATATGTTCATCTTATTAGAGTATATTATTATTAGGGTTGAGCCCACGGGCCCGTTTAGGTTTTTAGGGTTTCATTATATAGAGTTTACAATGAAACCCTAAAAACCTAAACGGGCCCGTGGGCTCAACCCTAATAATAACAATAATTACTAATAATAATAATTACTAAACCCTAATAATAATATACTCTAATGCATCTCACATTGTGAAACTGTTAACCCATTCCATGAAACCAAATAATAAGATCAATGTTTAACCCTTACTCTGATTGTCCCATCATTATTTGTCCACACGTCAATCGTCATGTAGATAAGACTCACAAAGTGAATATGAGGATGAATATGGACTTTATTAGTTGTTACAACTTTGATACATGTAACAAATTAGGGTTAGATTATTACTCTTTTCTTTTACAATGGCTGCTTGTGTGAAGCTTTTGGTAAAGTGGCATGTCCTTACTTGTAAGATGTGGGATGTTGGGATATACTTTCTAATTTAGAAATTAAGACACTATTTAGGATGCCTGAAAACAGAATTGGTGATGATTACCATATGGACAATTGAATTTGTGAGCAGGCTTAAAGTTGTTGAGTTGCTATGTAACCTTTTAAGCTTCATTGTGTCATATTGGACTAAATTTAATGATTTATGGTTTTCAGGGTATCTGAGTCTTGGATATTCCACACCATTCCTGTCCCTGGGTTCATCTTATATGTATCCATCATTGGCTGCTGCCAAGGCGGCAGTTGTTTCTGTGGGTGAAGAGATAGCAACTACGGGATTGCCCGCAAGAATATGTCCTCTAGTTTTTGTTTTCACTGGTTCTGGAAATGGTATGTGTACTCCATCAAATTATGTGTACTCCATCAAATAATGTGCACAACTCTGTAGTCACACACGTATTCTTGTCTACTTACTACCGATAAAATTCACAATGTGATAGGTAGTGAGTGTGGTGTGATGAGTTGGACGTACCAGTGGGTACAATGGGTATGTTTGTCTTTGTTAGGTACTCGACTGTAATTTTACCTACCTAGAATATTTTTGTTGTTTCTTTAACAAAATAAAATCAAAAGCCAACCATGCTCTAGCAAATTAAGAATAAAAGAATCAAACCTACTTACCCATCATCAACAATATAGATTACCTAAGTCAAATTAAGTAATCAACATCGTAGCCATAAAGGTAATTCGAAAAAAGTTTTCAAATGCTTGGAATGAACTCCTCGCCATCCTCACCTCAACCAAATCCTCCCTAGTGTGCACAGTGTTAGGTGTGGAGTCTTTGGTTGAGACTCATAGGGTAGCCGACCCTAACCTTATGTTGCTAGTGGGCTAATTAGGCAACGGGCCTGGTTTGCCTCTTTCTTAATCATCAAGTTATTTACCCTGATATTATATTATATTATATTATATATAGATGGGTATGGGCAGGACCTTAGGTTTTGGAAGATGCAGATTGAGGGTTATCTTTATTTGAAGAAACTACACGAACCATTGTTGGAAGAGAAGCTAGTAATCGGACGCAGATAAAAAGTTATTGAATCAACAAGCCTTAGGAGTAGTTAAGCTTTCGTAGCAAAGATGTTGCGTGCAACATAGTTAACAAATGACCATGTCAGATTTGAGTATCAAATATGTATGAAAGACCTTTAGCTTTGAATAAGGTGTTTTTGATTTGACAACTAGTCAACACCAGAATAAGAGAGGGTGCCTTATTTGCAGTTCACATCAATGATTTTAATTCAATCATAACCTGTTTAGGTTTGGTTGGCACTAAATTTGATGATGAGTTCCAGGCGCTGCTCCTTTTATCTTGTTTGGGATGGTGACAGGAGTGTAGCAGTTCACTGAGAACTGCACTTGACCTACATATGAAAAAAGACATGATGTACAAGCTTAGCTGGTCCTTCAAGTTCACTCTTACATATAGAAGGCATAGGAAGAAGATCTGAACCCCCCCTCCCCCTCGGGGTGGGGGGTGGGGGCAGAAGACTTAGACAGCGTTGCATAGGGAGTGTTGTGGATTCAAGAGCATCATTCCATGCCACACAAAACATGAATATGACGAAGATTTTGGAAAGGTACGTCTACCTAGTGTTGAGTTCCTAGATGTCACAGGAATGGGACATGTTGAAACTTCTTTAGAAACCACTGATTTGGAAACTTCCTAGGAAGGAATGGGACATGTTGAACTTAAAACTTCCTTCGAAACCACTGATTTGGAAACTTCCTAGGAACCACCTACCTTTGAAGGATGTTAGAGTTACCGATTACCATTAGGAGTGAGGGAGTTAGTTTTAAATAGGGGTGTAAACGAGCCGAGCCCGAGCTCGTCTAGGCTCGAGCTTGGTTCGTTTTGGTTTTAGAAAGCTCGAGCTAAGCTCATTTGCAGATTTATTTCTAAAGCTTGAGCTCGGCTCGTCAAAGATTCTTAAAGCTTGAACTCGGTTTGGGCGCGACTCGTTTACTGTTATATATTAAATTTGTATTTTTTATAAATACTTATATATATATATATATATATTTATAATCATACTTTTTATATATAACAATATGTATTATTTAATTATTTTTATCATACTAACACATCATATTATGATTTATGTAAATATATATTTTTATGTATTTAAATATGTAAATAAAAAGTTATATAAAAAAGCTCGTTTAGGCTCGCGAGCTGGCTCGAACTCGATATCTGAAGCTCGGGCTCGAGCTCATTTAGTAAACGAGCCATAATGTAAGCTCGAGCTCGGGCTCGAGCTCGCTTAAGATTGGCTTGATTCGAGCCAATCTCGAGTAGCTTGCGAATCGGCTTGGCTCGTTTACACCCCTAGTTCTAGATATAAAACTTCGGTTCTAAAGGAAGGAAAAGTCATGTTTAGTGAATCTCGTATACAAAAGGTTACCTTCTCAAATTCAAATTAGATACCTAGAGTTGGTTTAACGATTTAGAAAGAACGGTCATGAAAGGTGCTTCATTTAGAGAGCGAAGGAACCAAATTAGATACCTAGAGGTTTTAAAAGATTAGCAAAAGGAGAGACTTGTAATAGTGGACGTTTAGAGATGAAAAATGTTTCATTTACAACTTATCTTCACAATGGGTTAGAAGAACCAGCAAACCGTCACAGAATTCCTCTCCTGTTGATTATTTGCTTGTAATAGAGAGCTAAGGAACCAAGTATTGTTTAGATGCTAGCACGGTAACATATCTGTTACAGCAGGAGTAAAAAGTGAAAGGAATACATGGTTAAAAGCAAAGAAAAGGACTTGGGTTCATAAAAGGTCACTGGCAGATGAAAGTCGTGACGACATATGAATTAGAAGCTCCGCGTAGCTTCAAACGGACTTTAGAAATAATTGTTTAGATGCACTATAACTAGTGAAAGAAGAATTAAAAAATATTAGAAAGAGTAGTTTCTAGTTTGCAACGATTGTTAGTTGTGGAGTCTTGGCCGAGACTCATAATGTTACGAGTGAGCTAATCAGGTAATGGGCCTAATTTGCTTCTTTTTAATTACCAAAGTTATCTACCCTAATATTGTATTATATATAGATGGGTAGGGTATTGTAATTCTTGAGCACCTAAACTATATAATTCTAGTTGGCAGTTGCAACCAAGTGGATGTAGGTCACATCGACCGAAATAGTATAAAATCTTGTGTTCCATTTTCTTTCTGTTTTGTGTTCATGTGTGCGCGAGATACCTAACACACACAAAAAGTTATAAACGAACCATGATGTTTCCTTGTCAAACATGTACACACATGTGCATACATCTATGTATTAACATAAACAAAAACAAAACGAGAACGAAAACAAAAGAGGAAATGAATTAACATTTTGTTTGTTGAAGCAAAGAAGAATGATATAATTGTCATGGTTAGTTTATAACCGTCAAAATTGGAAGCCATTTTATTCTCTTCCAGGGGATGCGTCTTGCTAGTTATTATTATTTTATTCATTTTTTAACATACACCTAGGCTTACCCATTGTCAACACACAAAAATAGCCATTGTATTTTGGGGAATTTACCTGTACGTGAAGGTGAGGGCGGGCCTTGGAGCAACCGGTAAGGTTGTTGCCTTGTGACCTTGAAGTCATGGGTTCAAGCCGTGAGAAGTAGCCTTGTGCACAAAGTGCAGTGTAAGGTTGCATACTTCAGATTGCGAAGCGATCTAGCCCCTCCTCTGACCTTGCACTAACCAAGAGCTAAGTCAAGTATGCTACCTGTATGTGAAGGTACTAGCTAATTTTGTTGCTAGGTCTAGGTGATAAGCAAAACGCAATTACTTTCATGTATTATTTGTATTTATTGTAAAGTATGTTTTTCTTGTGATATATTATCTGCACCATGTCAATGAGTTGTAGCTTCTTTTCTGTCATTAAATCTTTGTCACATTATATTTTGTTAATTTGTTTTGGATTTACGTCTTAGTTTCCCTTGGAGCACAAGAGATATTTAAGCTTCTTCCTCATACATTTGTGGATTCAAATAAACTTCCAGAACTCTTTGAAACGGTACCATTGTGCTTATTTATTAGCTCTCTTATTGATTTCCACATGATATGAGGAGTGAGTTTCAATCACCAATCCTTTGATGCATTTCCTTTTTAAAATTTTGTAATGTACACTGTTATATGAAGGAAGGATACATAATTGCATCACATTTCACTTATTCCGGTGGTGTGGTTTTAGGCTTCTGTGTCCAGAAGAGCTTTCCAAGTGTATGGCTGTGTTGTGAGTTATGAAGACATGGTTGAACATAAAGATCCCGTTGAAGATTTTGATAAAGTATGTAATGTTGATTTTCTATTTTCTACATTTCATGAATAAGTTCCCACTTCTTTGTTGAATTGTTGTGTGTTGTTATTGTTTCTTATGTAAGAAGCTATCTACTTCAACACTCCACCCTTTTTAGAAAACTGACAAGAAAACTGAAACGAATGGATGAGTAATCTCCTAACCTTCAAAGAGAAGTGCTAATTGATAACATTATTGACTCGAAACTAAAATAAGTTTCATGTTGCTATGAGAACGCCATTGTCTTTTCCTTTTAATTATACTTTATGTTGACGTTCAATTCTAGGTTGATTACTATGCACATCCTGAACGATACAAGCCAATTTTTCATAAGAAGGTTGCTCCATATGCGTCTGTTATAGGTTTGTAAAATTATTTCACTTACCGTCTGTTATACATTCTCACCTTTCTTGTTTGATATGGGTGTTTGCAACATGTTCCATTTGTAATTTGATTGTTCTGTTTGCTGACCTGTTTAGTAATCAATGTTGCATAGTTAATTGCATGTACTGGGAGAGAAGATATCCTCGTTTATTGACTTACAAGCAGCTACAAGATCTAGGGCATAAAGGTTGTCCACTTGTTGGAATTTGTGATATAACTTGTGATATAGGAGGATCTATAGAATGTGTGAACAGAACCACATCAATTGACTCACCTTTTTTCAGGTATCCCGTCTCTCCAACTATAATTTGAAACTTTGCACTAATAAACTCATAAAGATTTTTAATATTGTAATAGTTTGTGTTAGCTTTCAAGCCTATGGGTAGTTATGCTTTGTTCCATTTCATGTATTCTTTTTATACATGGTTCTCCTTTAGCCAAAAATAACAATTTAAACCTGCTTAAAAAGTATTCTTATGACCCATATACATAGTGTACAACCATGGGCTTTAAACCCCACATTCAAGTAAGGATTAACCAAGCATTTAAATTTTCCTCTTCATTGTGCAACTAATCCAAAAAACCTTAGTGGGCTTTAACATGACAATCGTAAATATTTCTTTTGATCTCTCGTATCAATTAAAACTTCTAAAACTCTATATAAGAAATTTTGCATAGCTTTCATATTATGTTATCTTGATCTTTGTACTTTCGTGTGTTCGTTAATGCTTTCCTTGTATAATTAAAAAATAAATCTTAACAAATTTACTATGTTTGGGCTTAGTTTTAAATTGCGCGCATAATATGTGATGCGCGCGATTCGGTGTTGAGAGCGCATTGCTGCACTTGATGCGATGCGATTCCATGATGCGTGCTTAATGTGACAAATCTCGCAAGATGCGACCTTTTGCAAGATGCAACTCATGCAACGCAATATGTTAGGATTATTTGAAACATAAAGTGTAGAGTTGCAGGTCCAGCCATGGAGATGTGGAGATGTGGAGATGTTTGCAAGTAAGAAAGAGAAAGAAGGGGAAGAAGAAAGGAAAAAAGAGAGGGAGAGAGAGTGTGTGATCTTGTGAAAGAAGCGAGGAATGAACTAAATAATAAAGAGAGAAAAAAGTAAATGAAGTGTCACTCTTTGATTAGTTGAGATAGTGTATTGCAGTAGTAATACTTTTAAAACTTACTTTTACTGACTTTTTATGTTTTTTCCCATGTGTTAACTCTATATAATTAGCTGATTATATCGGCTGATATCTTGTGATTATTATTATTAATTATATTTGATTTGGTGTATATTTGTCATGTATATTTGTTTCCTATTATTCGGTTGTATTATTCCTTATTTAAAGGGTTCTCTCAATCAATGGAAGCATTCAAATTTTTACACCATAAACTCTTTTATGGTATCAAAGCGATTTTGATCACCATCTTCCCTTCCGTTTTTTTTCTCTTGTTCTTGGATACATTTGATCCTCATCATGGCCAACGATAGTATCGAGCAGCCATCTAAAACCCCATCCCTGCACCCAACCTATTCCGTCATCAACATCCAAACCAAAATCAGAACCCTAGACGGCACTAATGTTACCTATTCTGCATGGGTAAAGCTTTTTCGCCTCCATGCCGTATTCGCCGATCATGATGTCGGGAAAGAAATCGATGCATTAGTTCTCCAATGGATATACAGCACAATATCCAACGACCTTCTGAAACGCGTCCTGGACAGCAAAGCTACAACTCACATTGCTTGGACAAAACTCGAGAAAATTTTTCTCAGTAATAAGAAGGCGAGGGCTGCTTCACCAGAAACTAAGTTCTCGAACTTGACTCTATGAGCGTGTTCCTCTATCAAGGATTATTGTCAGCGTCTGAATGACTTGCCAACCAACTTGCCTATGTAGACGTCCCTGTCACCGACTCTCGTCAGTTCTTCAACTAGTACGAGGACTTCCTGTTGAATACAATACCATGGTGTCGCTAATCAATCAGAATGGTGTTGACTGGGACCAAGCCGTGATTATGCTGAATGATGAGTTCTTGCGTATGGACGCACAAAAAGGAACTCAACCCACTATCTTGGCCGCCACCTCTCCTCCACTCCCACCTCAAAACAACCACTCGAACCAAGGCTGTGGGTCTTGGAACCGTAGGGTGGCAGGGGACGAGGCAATAATCGGCCCCTTACACACCATGGCCTGGTCCGCAGCAACAACCTGGGTACCCTAACTGGGCTCAGTGGACACCGCCACCATGCCCCTATCCGACCCAACAGCAATGGCGGCCCAATAGCAGCCTAGTTTCGCAGCCCACGGCCCCTACCCAGGCCCATTTTTCTGGTTTTCCACAATAGCAGTTTAGTCGATACAATCCATCACCATAGGGAGTCTACAACGCACTAAGCCCTTCGGATCTCAGTGCTGCATTTAGCAACATGCAGATGAATCTGCCGTCTTCCTTTTGGGCTTCTGACGTCATGGATACAGAGGCCGAATCCGATGTCACTCATGATCAAGGTAAGTTACTAATCCACATTCTTCTCCTATTTGTAGTAAGTTTGGGCAATGGCAATTTTTTTACCAATACACGGATCGGGAATGGGTTTCCACTCCCTACCTATCCGCACCTATGTCCTACCCAATGTTCTTTATAGCCCTCAAGTTATCAAAAATCTTATTTCTGTCAGACGTTTTACTCGTGATAATCAAGTTTGTGTTGAGTTTGACCATTTTGGTTTCTCCTTGAAGGATCTCAAAACTAAAAAGCTCCTGTCTCGCCACAACAGACTAGAGATCTTTATCCGTTCACTCAGCCACAACTACCTCCTCAAGCCACTTTTCTTGCTTCAATCAGTCTACCCTGCCATGATCGTCTAGGTCACCTAGGAGCTGAAGTTTTAGATCTTTAAAGTTGTACTGTTAATTTTCATTGTAATAAGAGTAAAAACTCACATGTTTGCAATTCCTGTCAAGTTTCTAATAGTAAACGATTGCCCTTTCATGCTTCTAATACTTTTACATTTGCCTCATTTGATATAATCCATTGTGCCTTATGGACATCTCCAATCACGAGTAAAACATGATACAAATATTATATGGTTCTGGTCGATAATTTTTCACACTTCGTGTGGGTGTATCCTCTTAAATACAAGTCTGACACGTTTCCCACTTTTGCCAAATTTCATTGTCTAATTGAAACACAATTTCATCGTAAAAAAAAACTTTTCAATGCGACCTAGGGGTTGAATTTGACAACCTTGCCTTCAAAGCTTTTGCAGACCAACACGGCCTTTTATTTCGGTTTGCGTGTCCCCAAACCTCTTCCCAAAACTGCCGGGTAGAACGAATGATTAGTCGCCTCAACGACATCATCCGCGTTCTACTAATTCATGCCAATCTTCCCCCATCCTTTTGGGTGGAAGCCTTACACACGACTGTTTACTTGCACAACATTTTACCTACCAAACGTCTCGATTTTTATACCCCTACCTTTGCCCTCTTCGTCATCTCGACTATGAACACCCACGAGTTTTCGGGTGCGCGTGCTACCCAAACACCTCCGCTACCCAACCGCACAAATTGCATGCACGCTCCATCCGATGCATTTTTCTTGGGTATCCACCCGACTTTCGCGGGTATCGATGCTTTGACCCAACCACTAGCAAGGTCCACATCTCTCGCCATGTGACATTCGATGAGCACGTTTTTCCTTATGCCATTCCTCATAGCCCTACCACATATAATTTTTTGGATGACACCATTCCCCCGAGCATCACTTTTCATTAGCCCGTCCCCAAGGCATACAATCTGACCCCCTACCCCATCACCTGTAGCCGGCACCCTAGACACCCACTGGCCCAACAACAACGTGCCCAAAACCCACAACCCTCGGTCAAAGCCCCAAATTGTCCAAACTTGCCCTTCCCAAACCCAATAGTCCCACCTTTCTTCACTAGACCAGGCCCAAGCCAACTAGCCCATTCCCCCACAACCGACCAGCCCGTACCATAGCCGCCACCCATTGTTCCCCAAGCCAACTCCCATCCTATGATCACCCGCTCTAAATCTCGGTCCACAACCCAATCGGCCTTCACGACCACTAACATTTCCCCCATACCCACAACTTATGCCAAGGCCCTATCCAATCCTAATTGCTTAAATGCTCCACATTAGGTTATTGTGTTTTCCTTGGTGATAATCTGATCTCTTGGTCCTCTAAATGGCAACCTACTGTTTCTAGATCCAGCGCCGAGGCCGAATACAGGGGTGTTGCTAATGTCGTAACTGAAGCCACATGGATACGCAATTTACTGCTCAAGCTAAACACTCCTCTTCAACATGCATTAGTCGTCTATCGTGACAACTTCTCGATGTGTATCTTTCTAATAATCCAGTACAACATTAGCGAACTAAGCACATCGAGATCGACATACATTTTGTTTGGGACAAGGTTCGTGTAGGTCACATTCGGGTTCTTCATGTACCTTCCTCACTGCAATAATGCGGATATCTTCCTCAAGGGGCTTCCACGGCAGCTGTTCCAGTCATTTCGCTCTAGCTTGAGTGTTTGTCCGCCGCCCGCTCAATCTAAGGGCATGTCTTAGCGATACATATAATTAGCCGATGTATCGGCTGATATCTTGTGATTATTATTATTATTAATTATATTTGATTTGGTGTATTTTTGTCATGTATATCTGTTTCCTATTATTTGGTTGTATCATTCCCTATTTCAAGGGTTATCTCAATCAATGGAAGCATTTAGAAATTTTACACCATAAACTCTTTTATAACTTGTAGCAGTACTAGAACAGTGAAAGCATTACTTTTTTTTGATTATCTTTTGTTATTGATTTTTTATTTTTTTCTTTTAGTTTGCTTGTTATGTTTTTAAGTTTGCTTTTATATGTATGTATACTTAATTTATAATTGTATTTTTATAACTGTGATAATATAAAATTTCTTATGTGTTATTAATTTTTTTAGTATTTTTTATAACAAACGCATCGCATACGCGATGCGCAAGCATCAGGCAACACATATCGGATTTTTGGACCAAACGCATCAGAGTGCATCACGCAATTTAAAACGAAGTGTTTGGGTTATATTTTGATTTGGAGAAAATTCGAGTTCTACAAAACTGAGACTTTTTAGCCTTACATAAGGTTGATGTTGAAAGCATTGCCCATGCGTAATGCTTTTACCATGTTTATGATACATGCTTACTTGGTGGTGTTGATTGTGTTATTGTACTCATAACGGTAGTGAAGAGTAGTTGCACATATGCATATTAGGTTTTATGACACTTCCAATATCTATTTTGACACACAATGTGGTATGTTAATTGAATTTTAATTAGATCTTTGAGTTTAGTAAATCATCAGTGATGAAACTTAGGTGATTTAACATAAGAAAAAATAGTGTTGTAATTTCTCATGATGTCCATATATTGGACTTCACTTTTGGTGGCATGATACATATTTTAACATAATTTTTGTTTAGGTTGTGGCTTATGTTCAAGTTTTGTTTAGGCATAAATTTTATAATCAAATCATGTAGTGTTCCTAATTACCAAAATTGATTTAGTTATTTGACTCCCTACCTATCAACTATTAAAATTCTTGGTGCCTCCAAATTTGAATATAATCAACATGTTTTTTTACGTATTTTTTTATGAATATTAATTTGAGTTTTGAAAGGTATATACGTGAGACAAAATCTACTAAATTAATCTTAATCTATTTCTTTTAAATACCCTACTATAACCTGTAACCCTATCGTGGTCTCATTTTATAATACCTCGGGAGCTAATGAAACTATTTTAGTAAAATTGAACTGTCTCAATTCTTGGGCAATCGCACCAAAAACTCGAGTTCCTTTTGGATTTCCTTCTTGATCAATCACAACTGCTACCTATCAACTATTATTTTTACCACATGAGGTGATGGACATGCTAGGAAACAACACATGAGTTTCTTTCTTATTGATATAGTTATATGTATTTGTATTCTACATATAAAGCGGTACACCGTTCATTGGTTGTTCTTACATCTTGCTCTCTTCTTTTCCTTTTAAAAATACGTTCCCTTGCACATAAATTTTATTGTTATAGTGTCCAAATACTTTATTTATGTTGATCTTGACATATAATTTGGTAGATATGACCCATTTGATGACTCGTATCATGAAGACATTGAGGGTGATGGTGTAATATGTTTAGCTGTTGACATTCTACCAACTGAATTTGCCAAAGAGGTGCTATGAACATTATTTCCTTGCTTTGGTGTCATCTTATTAACTTAATTTTGTCAGCTATCCTTGTTTTAGTATTATATTTATGGCTTCTAACAAGCTAACATTCATCATACAGGCTTCCCAACATTTTGGTGATGTTCTTTCGCATTTTATTGGAAACTTAGCTTCTACCAAGGATATTGAAGATCTACCTCTTCATTTAAGGAGAGCTTGTATAGCACATGGAGGAGCCCTTACTCACTTTTATGAATATATTCCCCGAATGCGGAATTCAGAGTACACTTTCTCACATAACTCAATAATATAGTATATTCTTCTTCTTTACATGATACTTATGCATACAATATACATACATCTCTTTATAGTCCAAGCTGCAAGTTGCTCCCCATTCTTAGCTTGCGGGAGAATATAAGACTACTTATGTTTTCATTTGTCATTATCATATTCTAGAGTGTCTGATGGTATCTTTGTGTATTCTGTATATTTAAACATATGTAACCTTATCATACACAATACAATATACAATTAGTCTTCCTAGTTTAAATGTAACAAGTTAGATAGAATTAGCATATATGCTCCAACTTGAGGAGGAGTGCTAATTGGATATAATGCATATAGTTTATTATATTAGTTTATAGCTATGAGCGTGATATCGACTTTCCTAGGGTTCTTTCTTGTACGTATTGAGGGTATCTCCTTTATACGAATGCATTTAGTGAATTCCAACCCACTTTACAATCTTGTTATATGTTTCGTTTACATGTGCATATTTATATCTTCTGACTTGTATGATTGGAGAATCTTGTTGCATCTTATTTCATTTTGATTGTACTATGCATAATAGATTTTCTTCATCATTTTCTACATTCCAAATAAAAAAAGGTATGATGCATGGATTGAAGAATGGTTGTAAACACGACATACAAATGTTAAATTAGAATTTGGGTTTGTTATCATGGAAGATTTAACAGATGACTTATTTAAAACATAAATACTCTTTACTTAATATTCATAAATATGCTTTATATTTTGGTTATATCAACTAATGGCACCTTACCAACTAATTTCCAGAGAAATGTTTGAGAACGCTACCAATGGCCCCTCTAATAAGAACAGATACACTATGTTGGTATGTTTTCGACTTTCATGCTTGACTATCAATTTATCGTGTCAAATGCATGCCATTAGGATCATACATAATCACATGTACACATACATTTATACTTAAATACATACATATGAATATACATAAACACATACATCAAACATACATCCACACACACACGCGCGTACACACACAGATATATATATATATATATATATATATATATATATATATATATATATAATAATGAAAAGCAACAAACGAATGTATCACTTCTAGCGAGAAAAGTAGAACGTTGCAACCGCTTGCCATACAAAAAAATTGATTTTAACGGGGACTAATTGTTCCTATGGTACATTTGATTGGCCTAAACAAACATGTTTGGTTATGAGAAGTAAAACAAAGGGAGAAAAACAAGAACCACAAACAACATGTACAAAGTGTTGCAAGATATGGGGGGAAAGAGGAAGAGTGGCGGTTATGTGGTTGCATAACCATCGCATGTATCATGGTAAAATAATAAAATTCCCGGTTCTAATCGTTCTCTGCTATAAATTTGTCGATAAACCCTAAACACACTCTCATGCACACATATTGACCTTGTAGCTCTTAAATTTAAAATTTAAAATTCGTAAATAGCTTTTGACTTTAAAATTGGTATATTTTGATAGTCTTTGACATTTACAGGTTTCTCTAAGTGGTCATCTTTTTGACCAATTTCTGATCAATGAAGCCTTGGATATAATTGAAGCTGCTGGTGGCTCCTTTCATCTCATCAAATGTCAAGTGGGTCAATGCACAGACTCAATGTCTTACTCAGAGCTTGAAGTAAGTTTTCTTAATTAACATCCTTATCATTAGTTCAATTTATTAGTTTAATGGATGGTATACAATTACCCCATAAGCAACCATCCATCCATGCACAAAACATAGTAACATCTCTGTTCAATTAAAAGGTTAAATTCTTAATTGAGGACAACCTAAATATAAACCTTTAGATTTTTCTTTCATTGTGAACATTGCATAGTTCGATGGCATCTGTGTGTTACAAGAGTAGTAGTAGTCTAATGTTCTTCCATTTTTATCTTTATCCTTGTTGGGGATCTTCTAGTTCAATCACTTATCTAGCATAATAAATTGTGTCAAACGCCAAGGTAGAAGACATCCGTATTAGGGCTATGTCAAGTTCCTTCTTCATAATGTTCGCATTTTTGGTTTTCTTTATTATCATTTTCCTAGTTTAGATAGGGGGGCGTGATACTCAAAAAACTATGATTAAGATAAGGGTTATTAGGTTTATAACTGGTTATTTTTTGTATGTTTAAATGAAATGTATGAAAGTTCAGTAACTTCAGTTATTATTCTGATTATCAAAACCATATAGTTAAGGAAATAACAAAATTGTCATGCTTGCTATTGTTTGCATATTTTAGGCCGATTAAAAGCTGATAAAATTGTAACATAAGAAGCAAACTGTGCTTCTTATGGCACTAGAAGATACATAGTTTATTTCTACTAGTGTGCCCTTATTTTTGTCTATGTTGTCAATATATGTTACTAGGTTGGTGCAGAAAATAGTGCAGTCCTTGAGAAAATAGTTGACACCTTGACATCAATAGCAAATCCAAAGGAAGATGATATGGGAAAAACAAATTTGTTTGCTCTCAAGGTTGGCGAAGTCAAGGATAGTTCTGTCAAACTGGGTTATGGTTCAAAAAAAAGGAACACAGTTCTTATTTTAGGTGCGGGACGGGTTTGTCAACCTGCTGTTGAGTTCTTGTCATCAATCGGAAGCAATTCACCATCAGAATGGAAAAAAACATGCAAGATAGCAGCGGAATTCGAGGAGCACAACTATGTTCAAGTTATAGTTGCATCCCTTTTTCTCAAGGATGCAGAGGAGGTACACTAAACTTTCACACATATTTCATATCCATTCACGCTGGCTTTTGTGACAAAAAGTTGATACGTGACTTTGCTAATCAGATGCTTGCCTGAAACAGTCTATGGATACACAACCTAGGTTGCAAATTAAGATCGTTTATTTAACTATAAAATGCTGATGTGCTCGCTCACCAGTGACCCACTGTTTGCTATCCTGTTGTTTTGTTATAATGAACTTTTCACTATCATTGTTTATTGAACGTAGATAATTGAAGGTATTCCAGATGCAATTGCAGTTCAGCTGGACGTGATGGATCATGATAGTCTTTATAAGTACATCAGTCAGGTAGGTGCTCTACTGCTCCATGTTTTTGCTTTTTTCAAATTGAAAATGCTTCTGCTGTTTCTATAAGACAAATATACATATATATATATATATATATATATATACATATATATATATATATACATATATATATATGGGAATAGAGGAATGTTCGTTGGATAACCAGAAAAAAAAAGAGAACTTGGGAATTAGACCCTTCATCAGTTTTAATCCAAAGGGTCTAGTTACATGAGTTTCAGGGTTTTTGGTAGGATAATGTTTCTTACTTCTTCCTTGCTATGCAACTTACCCATCACACTAGACTATTAAATTTCAAGTACATATATTAGTTTTAAGACTAAAAGATCTCAATCATAATAATTAATTTACCCAAGCAACTTACACCATCAAACAAGCATTTCTTGCTCTTAACCCAGTTGATATACCTTTGTTTGATTTCACTTGTGTCAGGTGTTTAAAATTAGTGAAGCGTAAATTCACATGTGAATTAACAACTCAAATATTGTTGTTTAAAATCGTTTCGAGGCATTTGGCATTAGAGAAAGAAGAGACTATAACAACTGCTTTTCCTTTTCCTTTTTAAATTTCTTGCTAGAAGTTGGCATTACTGAGTGTATCTTGTAAAATAGTGATGCTCCTTGGCTCCTTGCTTTTGTTTTCATTGAAGCTTGCGTTGTTAATAGCGGATGTACCTTTATGTGCACAGGTTGATATTGTTGTCAGTCTCTTGCCTCCGAGTTTTCATTATACCATAGCTAACGTCTGCATTGAGGTATTGTACTCTTACTCAAACATGGCAAGGTTTTTAATATTATCATTATAGCTAACAGACGTAAACACTATATCTTCAGTTTGATATTATTCCTTTAAACTTAGAAACTAAATGTCAGTAGTAACTCATCATTTGTCGCTACAACATTTACCAGTAAACTACTTTAAGTTCAATGAGTAGTTCTTTACTAGATCCAATCTTGAAGTGTTCGAATCATGAACTTAAGGGAGTTAAGTGCCCCGTGGCCCCGTGGCATCCTCATGTTTCTGGATATTGCATGGTGTTGTGAGATGCGCAATCCTATCTGTGTCGATTACTTGGTCCCTTTTTTCCCGTTCAGCTTCAGTGTTAGTACATAAATATCTTTGCACATAAGTAATTTATTAGTGGCACATTCACCAAGAGAAAGGTGTACAAGTGGTTCATATGCTAGCTTAATTTGGTATGTATAAGGCTTTTCTTCTCGAACAAGACATCATTCACTCGAGACCAATACAATATGCATTCATGTACTTCGCTGGTTTACTGTTTTCTTAGCTTATACGTTTCATAATATGCAGCTTAAAAGACATCTTGTCACTGCTAGCTACACTAATGACTCAATGTGCAAGCTACATGATGCAGCCAAAGGTTGTGGCATTACAATTCTTGGTGAAATGGGCTTGGATCCTGGAATAGGTTATTCAAACTTTCTTAATTATTCATTTGAGCATATGTATACTTATAATTCCACTAGCTGAATTCTTATAAAAGTTTCAGCATTTGGAAAACGTGCTCGTTTGATTTCCTTTTCTACTGGTTTCTGTGTGTTACCTTCCTCTTATAGATTTACTTTAATGCAAAAAAAAAAAATAAAAAAATAAGCCACTTAACTATAATGTTTGGAGTAGTAGTTTGTTAGGAAGGGAAACATTCTTTATGTATGTTATTGAATGCATACGTTTGACATTAGTTTTATGCTTCAGATCATATGATGGCATGTAAGATGATCAACCAAGCACATGCTCGAGGCGGGAAAATCAGGTCTTTTGTATCCAATTGTGGGGGTATTCCATCTCCAGCAGCAGCAAATAACCCATTAGCTTACAAGTTCAGGTACTTTTAAAAGTATTAACTACGACATTCAGCATTATGGAGCCAGTATTAACCATTGAATGTAGATGCTAAATGGGTACTTCTTTGTTCTTTTGTACGTCATATCCTTCTCTTGGTTATCGAGCTGATGGAGGTGGCGATGAATAGTCTATTGTGCCACAAAAAATGCGTTAATATCATTTTAACTATAGGAGAGAATAGATAAAAACACAAAGCTACACAAAGCTTGTACATGTTGTACATTTATAGAAATTGAATTGATAGAAATTGGACTGACAACCCATTTGACAGGATAAGGTCCAAAGAATCTTGGGGAGAGCTTTTCGTATCTACGTTTAGCCAAACTAGTCTGTCTATACGATTGGATTTTGAGATAGAGTTGATCGATCACCCACGTGAAGTCCTTGCGGTTTAGTGTTTGTTTGGTATTTCATACGATATTTTGCTTACTGAAGGTTGCTGTGCAAGATCTTTAACATGTTATTCGGATCCATTAATTGGATAGACACGAGGGCTGTAATGTTGCTGCTAGTCATAATGCTGGTCGGATAGACATGTGTGAGGTGGTTGAGTTATGGTCGTGAGTAAGGCAGAATCGGCTGTAGGAGCAGTAGTAGAGGAGGCTGCTTGATGGGACTTTCGTGTTTCCTCCGAGATGAGTTTGGACCTTGCTTCATAGAAGTCTGGGAGCGGTGTTGGTGTAGATTGCTGAATTATCAATTCTACAGCCTCATAACTTTCAGTCAGACCTGCAATTAATTGGAGCACCAATCGTTAGTCAACTTTCAGTCAGACTTGCCATTAATTGGAGCACCAATCGTTGGTTGTTGACTGATGCGTTGACGGCTGTGAGTTGAACTGCCAACATTTTTATGGTTTGGCCATAGGCTGAAACATTTGGATGATTGGCAAGTTTGGTAGTAACAAACTTATGTTCCAAGCACACTGCCCGAGAGCTTTGATTGTCAAGAAAAATGTTTTCCAAGGCAACCTAGGCTTTACATGCTGTAGTATTGGTGGTGAGGATGGTATGGAGCAAGTCAGTAGAAATTGTAGACCATAGTTGAACAGCATCAAGAGTGGATTTGTCTTTGTCTTTGTCTTTGTCTGCGGCAGAGGAGGTAGTGGCTGCATGAGGGGTGAAAGGGGGGTCGATATGATCATAAATCTCAAAGGCTCTGCAATGAATGCGAAAGAGTTTTGCCCAGGAGTTGTAATGGCTGCCTTCTATTTCAAGGATAAAAGGAATGAAGTTTTTGATGTTGAAAACTGTGATAGCAGGGTGGATTTTGTCCATGGCTGTAAATAAGATGGGGAACAGAAGGTGAAAGAGAAGAGATGTGTAGTCGGACTAGAGGATCGGTTGATTTCAGGGAAGAGCAACGGCAGTTTATGTTTTCTGGCATGATACCATATAAGAGGATGAATTCAAGCTTGACCTTCTCGTTCACATCAGTCCCGTATATATACGAACATATTCCTAAACTATGTAAATATAGGATTACAAAATTTGAATATAATATAATAAATCAGTTCCTATAGACTAGCTTGACTGACTAAGTCTATTTCTTTACTTTAGCTTGACCAACTGTGGTACAACTGTTATACACCATGTGTATCAGCTAATAATAACGTCTGTCAGTAAAAAATGGAACGAGAAATTCTATATGAGCACACGGTTTCTTTACAAAACACATCCACTAGGATAGTATCAAAACAGTTGGACTTCAGTAGCTCCACAATGTAATCTAACAAGAGGTCCTCCCAAATTTGGTTAGGCATTGGTAAAGGCTCAAGTAGACCTGCTGGATAGAGGCTCTCGTACTTGTTCTTTGGCAACTCGAACACTTTTGAACATAAGGCCAGACATCCAGTTTTAAGTTTGGCCAAAAATACTTAATGGCAACACGTTTCAGTGTTTTTAGAAACCCCTATGGCCGGAATAACCATGTGGCCCTTGTATAGTAAAGTTTGTCCCACCGACAAAAACCCGGAATAAGAGGATGGGTTAGTGTCTAATTGTTGCAAGATGTTACTCGTGTAAGGTGACACAAGTAGTGATCGGGTGAGGGTGGGGAAATCCTGGCCGAGGGTGCAAACACCACCCCTGTGATACAATCTGCTATGAATTAGCAGATTTTGTTGGTAATTGAGATTGAATTAACAATGTTCAACCACCACGATTATCAACAAGAAACCAGAATTTGAATAAGCTTCTGAATTGATTAATCGAATGCTTACAATGGAAATTGAAGAGAAAGAGTAGCTACTAGAATAGTCGACAACTAACATCTATTAGCCGAGGCTATTTATTACCGCTCGTAACTACCTCTAACTAACTACCAACAATACGGTTGACTTCTTGACTCGTCAACGCAACGGTATTAGTTCGTATCAATACCCCCTTCTGAAGAACATCCTTGTCCCCAAGGATCAAACGATGGAAACCAAGCAGTAATCAAGGAAGCATCTTCCCAGGTAGCATCCTCAGGTAATCCATTACGCCATAAGATCAACCAGTCAACATGTACACGATTGTGTTTCTTATGCACCCGTTTATCCAAACCCCGATCTGGCACCTTAGTACAAGAGATAGGCTGTACCAATGGAGAAGTAGGAGACACCGGAAACGGGCCAAAATATCGTTTAAGCAATGAAACATGAACCGTAGGATGAATCAACACATCGGGAGGTAACTGTAACGTATAAACAACGCGTCCCACCTTAGCAATCACCGGATACGGACCAAAATATTTAGGAGAAAGCTTCTGATTACCATCAGCACGTATCGTCATTTGGCGATAAGGTTGCAATTTCAAGTAAACCCAATCACCAACCTCAAATTGACGCTCCGACCTATGAAGATCAGCAAGCTGCTTCATTCTGTTCTGAGCCTTCAACAAATTAGCTTTAATGAGAGAAATAGCTTCCTCCCGAGCAGATAAGCTTCTATCAATCACCTCCACCGAACAATCACCCGGTAGATATGGAACATGAACTGGTGGCGGTTGCCCATAAACCACTTCAAAGGGAGTACATTTAATAGCAGACTGATAGGTAGAATTATACCAGAACTCAGCCAATGGTAGCCAATGAGCCCACTTCGATGGCTTGGCAAAACACATACAGCGGAGATAGCTCTCCAAACATCTGTTTAAAACCTGAGTCTGTCCATCCGATTGAGGGTGGTAAGAACTAGTCATTCGATGGTCCACCCCTTGCAGCGACATAAGTTCCTTCCAAAAAGTACTAACGAAAATTTTATCTCTATCGGTAACAATGGACTTAGGAGAACCATGCAACCGATAAATGTGATCTAGATATAGCTGGGCTACCGAAACAGCAGTAAAAGGGTGAGATAAAGCAAGAAAATGACCTGCTTTGCTAAGTCTATCAACCACCACTAAAATAACATCTTTACCCCTTGACTTTGGCAAGCCTTCCACAAAATCCATTGCTATATCTTCCCACACTCCTTGAGGAATGGGTAAAGGTTGCAACAACCCTGGATAAGCAGCATGATCAACTTTACATTGCTGACAAATTTGACTCTGTTGTATGTGCAGTTTAACATCCTTTCGCATCTTTGGCCAATAAAAGAGTTTAGTGAGCTTATGTATAGTCGCACTAACACCAGAGTGACCTCCCTGAGCAGAATCATGCATCCACAGTAAAATCTGAGTTTTCAAACTAGTATCATTGCCAACAACCAATTTGCCTTTCCTACGCAGCTGATCATTAACCCACGTAAAATGGGTATGAGACGAAGGATCTTGTCTCAAATCATGGATAATGCCAAGTAAAGCGGGATCGGTAGACCACAAGGTTTGAATAGATTCAAATAGAGAAGAATGAATGTTGGAAATAGCCAACTGAAGTAATTCACCATGAGTCACCAGTGATAAAGCATCAGCTACTCTATTCTCAGCTCCTTGTTTATACACTATTTCATAATTGAAACCCATTAGTTTTGATAACCATTTCTGTTGAAAGGGAGTAGCCATTTTATTTTCCAGCAAATGTTTTAAACTCTGCTGATCAGTCTTGATCACAAAATGTTTATTAACCAAATACGGATGCCATTTCTGAACAGCATGGATAATGGCCAACAATTCTCTTTCGTAAGTCGATAATGATAGATTCTTTGGAGAAAGAGCTTTGCTGAGAAAGGCAATAGGATGACCCTTCTGCATCAGCACAACACCAATACCAATACCAGAAGCATCGGTTTCAATGACAAATGTATCATTGAAATCAGGAAGTATAAGAACGGGAGGAGTGATCATAGCTTCCTTCAAAGCATCAAATGCATGGGCAGCCTCTTTAGACCAACTGAAGGGAACATCTTTCTTTAACAACTGAGTAAGAGGTTTAGCCAACAACCCATAATTTTTAACAAATCTTCTATAATACCCTGTAAGCCCCAGAAAACCGCGAAGTTGTTTACAATTAGTAGGGTAAGGCCACTTCTGAATAGCTTGTACCTTAGTTGGGTCAGTTGCAACTCCCTTATTTGAAATAATATGCCTTAAGTACTCCAACTCAGTTGCCCCAAAGACACACTTTGACTCTTTGGCAACCAAACTTTTGGTTCTGAGAACAGCCAAGACCAACTTTAAATGGTGCAGATGAGAATTCCAATCAGGACTATAAATCAGAATGTCATAAAAAAAAACTAGAACAAACTTCCTCAAATAAGGTCTAAAGACATGGTTCATTAGGCTTTGAAAAGTGGAAGGAGCATTAGTAAGGCCAAATGGCATTACTAAAAATTCATAATGCCCATTATGAGTTCTAAAAGCTGTTTTATGAACATCTTCAGGGCTGACCCGAATCTGATAATAACCAGATTTAAGATCCAGTTTAGAGAAGAAGTGAGTACCACATAACTCATCTAACAACTCTTCCACTAGAGGAATTGGAAATCTATCCGGAATTGTAGCTTGATTTAATTTCCTATAATCAACACACATTCTCCAACTTCCATCTTTCTTCTTAACTAATACCACAGGAGATGCAAAAGAACTGTTACTAGGTCTAATGACCCCTTGATCCAACAAATCATTAGGCATTTTCTCAATGACATCTTTTTGAATTAAAGGATACCTATAAGGTTTCAAATTTAAACCTTGAGTACCACTTGCCAAAGGAATCTTATGATCAAATCCCTCTCTAAAAGGAGGTAAAGAAGGTAAATCACAGAAGACATCTTGGAATTCTGAAAGCAATGTCTTAATGTCACTTGTATAGTTATCAGAACGACCTATGTCGTGTAAGACCATAGGAGTAGGGTAGGTCGACCTTCCACCGCACATAATTGCAACATAGAGGGTTCTCCTCGTTGCTGCACACATTTATGTAAATTACCCTTACCCAAAGCAGCTACCTTCTTTGATTGAGCTCCTCTTAAAACTACCTTTTGGCCTTTATATTGAAACTGAATAGTCTTATCTTGATAATTCAGCAGAATGCTACCCAAACTCGTGAACCATTGCACCCCCAATACCATATCACACCCCCCCAATGGCATTACATAAGCATCTGCTGCAAATAATAGGCCTTGCATCTTCCATGAAAACCCAGAGATTAGCTTGTCACAAACCACCTGTCCACCATCAGCCACCTTAACCACCATTGATGATCCAGTTGACAATTTACAGCCCAACCTATAAACCAATGACTCATCAATGAAATTGTGGGAACTCCCGGTATCCATTAAAATTTGAATATCCACCTTACCCACATGACCCGTTACCCTCATAGACCGGTAAACTTCATCCCCAGCTAATGCATTAACAGAAATTTGTGCAACTTCAACTTCAAGGATTTCATTGTGAATCTCTTCCTCATCCTCTAACATTTCCACTTCAATATGATACAATTGAGGCCTTCGACCCTTACATACATGCCCCCTAACATATTTCTCATCACATACATAACATAATCCTTTTAAACGTTTTTCTTCAAACTCAGCTGAAGTTAAAGTTTTCCTGGTACCCATTTTATCCTCTGGTTTACCTGCAATAGCAGTTAAAGGTTTGGATTCGGTAACAAACCTTTACCCATTCCACTGCTATTGGCAATCTTGTAATTTGGCTTAGACTTCTTGAGATTTAAAGAAGCTTCTTGCAATTTAACTAAACCGTAAGCTTCTTGCACAGATTTAGGATTAAACATACGGACATGAAGTTGTATTTCTTCTTCCAACCCTGCTATGAAACAACTGAGAGCATACTCCGGCTGTAGTTGAAGCTTGCTAACAATCTGATCAAATGCATCATGATATTCTTTAGCAGAAGAAGTCTGCTTAAGATTCTTCAATTCAGACATTGGATCATCAAAGAGGTTACCGAATCGAACTTCCAAAGCTTCCTTAAGCTCAATCCACGAAGGAGAAACTTCATCCCTTTGTTTCAGCAGTGATTGATACCACTGTAAAGCCCTATCTTCAAAATGAATTGTGGCCAAGCGAACTCGAGTCGTATCAGAAACCTTATCCAATTGAAAAAATTGTTCGGTCTTAAACAACCTTGCAGTCAAATTATCACCATTGAATTTCGGAAAATCAATACGAGTAAGCCTTGAGGAGTATTGGCAACTATTACCGTCACCAGAACTACCAGCTGAAGTTCCCGCGCCCACCGATCTTTCCAATTGTGCATTCATAGCTGTGGTCAAGTTCTTGATCGCCTCCTTCATCGCTTCCTTCATCGCCATGACCGATTGAGCTTGTTCCTTTCGAATCTCCGCCAATGATTTCTCCTGATCTCTTCGATTCTCTGCAATTGAATGAAAACACTCCTTCAATTGTCGCGCCATTTGAGAATTGCTATCTTCCGATCCTTGACCAGCTGATTCAGTATCCCTACCACTCCGATCTTCATGATCACTTTGTCGGATTAAATCTGTACGCTTCGTCATTTTGATGAAGAAGGTAACGAACCAAAGCTCCGAGGAAAGAGAGCTCTGATACCAATGATACAATCTGCTATGAATTAGCAGATTTTGTTGGTAATTGAGATTGAATTAACAATGTTCAACCACCACGATTATAAACAAGAAACCAGAATTTGAATAAGCTTCTGAATTGATTAATCGAATGCTTACAATGGAAATTGAAGAGAAAGAGTAGCTACTAGAATAGTCGACAACTAACATCTATTAGCCGAGGCTATTTATTACCGCTCGTAACTACCTCTAACTAACTACTAACAATAAGGTTGACTTCTTGACTCGTCAACGCAACGGTATTAGTTCGTATCACCCTGAACCCGGTGTTTGAGTTTAAAGTCCCGATGGTCGGATGTTAGGTGGGGATGAGTCGGGTAGTAAGGGGATTGAGTGCTAGATTGATTGGGAAGGTGGGAGGGATTGAGGTTCTTGGAATATTTCCTGGTATTTAGCTTGAATGGTGTTTAGAAGTCTTGTGTGATCTTGATGTTTGTCAATTGAAGTGAGACATCCTTTCATATTTGGTTACATCTAATTACTGTAAAATGGTAAATATTGAATGAATATTATTGAATAATGAATTACTATATATAGTGAACATAATGCAAATCCTAGATACCTAATGGGCCCTTGGGCTCATGCTAAGAAACCTAATATCTAATAATTAATCCCCATTGCCAATTTGTACACTCAAAGGCATAACCAATTGGGTGGTTAATTTAAGTTCTCAAACTAAAGTATCAGAGATCAAATTATGGGTTGAACCACTATCAATCAAAAGAAGTACCTCGGTGGTAGCAAGGGTGCCATGAAGTTTCACAGTGGTAGTATGGGACTTACCGAAGATTGTGTGTAGACTGATTTTAGCCAGTTTTCCAGACAAGGTGATAGGTACTTTAGCTCCCAGGTGGTTTTCATTTTCCTCTGCCGGTTTGAACAATTTGAAAGTACCAGTTTTGCAGCTTTGACCTGAGCCATATTTGTCACCACTCTTGAAGCATTCCCCTTATAAAAAACCGGTTTCTGTTTTTCAGCATCCAAGATACGAATGGTAGGTTTTTGTGGGGGTTACAAGTACAGGAGCAGAAGGCTCGGCATCAGCGGTTTAAGATCTAGTGGATGTGGATGCGACCAGGTAGAACCCTTCCCTGTTTGTTTATTACCTAGTTTGGACTCATACTCTAAAGCCACATTCATGGCATTATAAACTGTTTGTGGCTTATGAGTAAAAACATCGGTTTTCAATTACTCTTGAGCCCGTTGAGAAACAACCCCAATAAGCAGTGGTCAGGCATTGGTTACCCAGGCCGATTGTTTCGCGAAATCCTGTTGGTACTCTTGTACAGTACTGGCTTGTTTTATACTACAGTGATACTCATCTGGGTTTTGGAACTCAGCCGGACCAAAGTGCTTTTGTAAAGCATGTACAAGCTCCTCGCAAAAAGACAGCCCCAGGTCTGTAAATAACTAGGAGTACAGATTCCGCTTCAAGGTGCATAGATGCAACGTCAACCTTGTTTTTCGTCTGGAGTGTTGTAATACCGGAAAGTATTTTTCAGCCTTAAAAATCCAACCACTGGCATCACCCCCACTGAAGGAAGGGTGCAGTATTTTTGTGCAGGGGAGATGATGGCTGTGCCTCGCTGATGAGCCCCCCTCTTCATAACGACCCGGTCCTCCACTGAATCGATCTCTCCATTGCACCTCAGACTTCAGAGCAGCCACGTCGAAGGACTCGATTCGAGATGCTATAGTGGCTAATTGAGCAGCGATTGGGTCTGGATGTGTGCCATTGCCTTCTGGATTACCCCTGGTATTAGGTGTCATTGTTTCAGTGTAGTGGAACCACTTATAGAAGCTGGAAATCAGGGGCTTTGATTTCTAAAGGAATGATTACTAACAGGCCTGCTTTGAGATGGTAAGATCTCCAAAAGAAAGGCACAAATCCTATAAAATTTCTGAATGAACAAAACTAAGAACACAACTGCTATTACTAGTTCATAACGGTTATCTTCCACTACTCTGAATACTTGAACTGCTCTCCCTCCAATTAAACCATACCGCTAATATTTAAATGGATCCCAGATGTAACCAAATACCCACTGGAGCAGCTCAAAGACGCAAGTGGGTCGATGCGTTTCTTTTTTCCTGGAACAAACCTTAAACAGGGTTGTATCATTACCTGCATATCTAAAGTTCACCTTCCTCAAAAAAGTACCATCTCTGAAGTGTATGTAATAAAAGACCCAAATTGAGTGAATCTGTGGCAAGTGGGGCGGGGCAAAGTTAATGTCTATGCCCAAACTCGAGAAGTTGTTGATGTATTTAGCGGTGATCTGATCTGATTTGGTTCTGGTTTTGTTGTATTTGATCATGATATATATCAAGGTTTTCACTTATAATCATAGCAACCCCAATAATAACCTTTGCATTGTAATATTCCAAGTGTAGTCAGTGGACTCCTACAATTTAGAAGTTGACAAGTTGTTGACGAATTCATTACATTTAGTAGGACTAATAGTTAGCTAGGAGTATGTTGTTTCGCTACAGCTAGTATTCATTGCTACAAAACTCTTTTCAGCTGGAATCCAGCAGGGGCTATACGAGCTGGGTGCAATCCTGCCACCTACAAACATGATGGAGGAACTGTTCACATTGATGGTAAGTCACTGAACAAGTCCATAGTAGGGTAGTGCTGGCTCATAGTTTCAGCATCCAGTATAATTGATAAAGTGCATATATTTATACATTTGACTTGATGTATGAGTAATTATAGCGCATATGCATTCTTCCAATGGTTTTATACCCGTTACTACTCATGGGACTAAACATGATTGATATATTAAGACTATATTCTCTTTTTGAAAACATGTTGAACTGTGAATCACTTGTATGTTATACCTCTTTGGTGTTGGAAAATGAACAAAACCTTGCAATGCCTATGGCTCCAAAATGTTTAATATTTTTTTCATTCTATAAAAACATACCTGAAGGGAAACTTGAGTTTTCTGGCCTTTATGTCTCACCTTTCTACCTTAGAGCCATTATCTTTGGATGGACAAAACTGTTATAAGGTTATGAAAACTTTTCAGGGTAAAAGAAGGTTTGATGTAAATACCTAACATCAAGTAATAAGTATATCCTTTGGTAGCAATACATGATGGTGCTTCTATGAACATTTTACTCAGTTTTCGGGTATTAAAAAAACTACAGTATATGTACATATAAGAAGCACTAACTTGATAATAGTGCAATTGTATATTGATATGTATACAAACATCAAGTTATTCATCTCAGTCATGTGTTATAAGATGCAAAAATTTGTTCCACATGGCCCAACGACTAATTCGTGCTTGAGGTTATGAGCTTTTGTTGGTGTGAACTTTCAGGGGATAGTATATACGTTTCAGCCAAAAAATTCCGCCTACATGATTTTCCAGCTTTTGCACTTGAGGTCCTTCCTAATCGTAACTCCTTAATTTATGGAGATTTGTATGGCATTGAGAATGAAGCGTTGACCATCTTTCGTGGGACTCTGCGCTACGAAGGTACTACTATGTGTTACTGGTTTAGCCACATTGCTTAATTTGGTATACCTTGTGGCTTCTATAAAGAAAAAGTATTGTGCTGGTTCTTAAACTCTTTCAGGTGTCCCAGTCCTCTTAACTAAAGAATGTAGATTCTGATTTAAGTGTTAGGTAGGTAGAATTATTCAGATAAAATTAGAAACACGCATCTCTGTTATGGAATTCTTTTGAGTTTTATCAAATCTTATCTTCATCATTGCATATATTGGAATGGACTACAAGATGCAACAAAATTAGTATCTCATGCTTTTGGGAATTTAAATCTAGTTGTTTCTTGCACCTTTGAAATTTGGATTGACCACATTGGTTGGAAGCATATAGAAGTTTGTCTTATTGGTTCTTAAGTGAACTTTGTATTGTGCACAGGGTTTGGTGAGATAATGGGTTCACTGGCAAGAATTGGTTTCTTTGATGGTGAAGTTCGCCTAATTCTTACAAAAAATGATAGACCTACATATCGAGCATTTCTGTATGAACTTTTGGAGTTAAATAGCAGCATCAACTTTGATGAATCAGTCAAGGCAGAGAAACTTATAACAGAAAGGCTGCTGGCACTTGGAATCTGCAAAGAGAATGAAGCTGCAATCAGGACTGCTAAAGCAATTATGTAAGCACAAATGGTTTTGTTGCAGTGTATGTATGTTTGTAACCACTAGTAACATTTGGTTGGTTTTGTATTAGATTTTTGGGATTTTGGGAGCAAACAGAGGTACCTCCATCATGCCAAACTGCATTTGATGTGACATGCCTCCGGATGGAAGAAAGATTAGCCTATACCAGCATGGAACAGGTATCATATTTCACAAGTTAATTATGATTGAGGCCAAAACTAACCATTTATTCGTCGTCTATAAAAGTTACTACGTATATAACTAAGAAACTGGGGGACCTGCCTTGAAATGATGTCTTGGAGGTTTTGGTATGTGATGAAGTTAAAAATTAAAACAAATTGAACTTATGCCAGGATATGGTTCTTTTGCATCACCAAGTAGTGGTAGAATTCCCAAATGGCCGCCCTACCGAACAACATCAGGCTATCTTATTGGAATTTGGAAGGACTCAGAATGGGAAAGAGATAAGTGCCATGGCAGTCACTGTTGGAATTCCTGTAGCAATTGGAACTTTGGTATGTATTTGTTTAGTTAAGTTTAGTCCCATTTCCAGCAAGACTGTTTGGTGTAACTAACGATGTGCTCTGAATATACAGCTTTTACTTGCCAAAAAAATTTCAAGTACTGGTATCTTAAGGCCTATTGCTCCTGAAGTTTATGAGCCAGGTAATTTCCACGTACTTTTTGTTCTTGTTCTTGTTCTGCCTTTTGATATATACACAAAACCCTGTCCCTTGATCTAGTCTTTGAGAAAAGTGGAGCGGTGTGAGCCAGTTTGCAAATATATATTGAATCTTTGTGGATGATGGAACCATATAGCACCAATACCAGGTTGCTTATTTTCCACTACTTGTCTGCAGCACTGGAGATCTTGCACGCTTATGGTTTCAACGTAATGGAGAAGATTGATTAACAACATGAGTTCATTTGATTCTTGATATCATGTGTATTGTTCTTTCAAATAAATGTGATTGCTTTTTCCTTTGGCCATTCTCTCTTTGTCTTTTATCATCAAACACTGAACGCATTCTTGTTTTTCTTCACGTTTATAGAATGCATTCTTGCATAGTTGACTGTTTTGGAGTTGCTTCATTGAACCCAGGTGGTCAATTCAGGGAATTGCTCATATACATCATCCACAGACGTGGAAAAATGCATCCTCACAGGAGCGCATCATATATGCATACTGATTGATCAAAATCACCCATGCTATTATTCAACCTGTTTATGCTTGCTTGTTGCTTACCTTTCATGAATATAGCTCATAAGGTGGTTTTAAAATCAAGGTTGTTTTCCTTGGGACTATCAATAGACTCCACGGTAATGGCACTAGAGTGACGTCTTTCTAGTGTCTCCCATTTTTTTTCTGCCCAAACTAACCGGCATTTATGTCCATGATTTACGGTTTACATTCAAGAGTGGTTTTTTTTGAAACTAGTCAATATTATATTATCTTCATACTCTAATAAAAAAGTTATTATGTGTGACACATGTCAACATCATATTCTTCCTCATTAAATTTTTTCTGCTTCTCTCTCTTATTAAATAATCATATTAATTACTAATAATATTATTTAATTATTTTTAAAATTAAAATAGTTTTTTAATAATTAAGAAAAAACTTTTTATTAATGTTATTTCTAAAGAATTAAATTTTATAAAATAAGAAAAATTTTAAAATATCAAACTTTTTTAATAATACAAAATATTTTTAAATTAGTTTTTTTAAAAAGGAAACTTTTGTAAACAAAAATAATTAAAATTTATAGTTATAATAAGAAGTTTTTTAAATTGATATATTTTTAAAACACTTATTTTGAAACAAAAATTACATTTTATTTATAATAAGGATAATTGTAAGTATTTTTTATCTTAAAATATTATTTTATAATTAAAATTTTTTATTATATTTGTAATTGTATATATTCAACCCGTGTAATACACGGGTTTATTAAAACTAATACTATAATAAAAGAGTATTTTAGTATAAAACTTGACACAATTTTACACTATCAAAATTTTTATTTTTCCTCTCAAACTACTTTCATGTTTTTATGGCAATTAGTAATTAAAACAATAAATAATTTATATTTTTGTGACTATTATTTAATTTTTTTTTTATTTTTAATGAAACAAATCAATGTTTCCTGAAATTTCTCATTTGCAAATGAAAAGATAACATTTATATCATATCTTTTGAAATTGTTTTATATAAAATAAATCATTTCTATAATCTATAGATTCTAATAAATCAGGCTTTCTAAAGCCATATGTTATTCTCTTAGCTTACTTTTTTGCCACTTGTCATTCTTTTAGACATTAACATCTTATTTTTCCCTTCAAAATGGTATTATAGTAATTTAAACATTAAAACTAATTTCTCTCTTATTAAGAATCAATTTTATTAATTGCATTATTTCTCTTTCTCATTTAAAAATTTTAAAATCAATGTATCTTTTAAAGTTAGATTTTATTAAGAAAATAAAAAATCACACTTTTTTAATTAAATAGAACTAATAATAAAAAAATTTATATAATATGAAATTTTCAAAAACACTAAACCTTTTTGAAACAAAATATTTTAAATCCGGCCTTTTTTTAAAAAAATGTAAAAATATGAACTTTTCTAAAACAATCTTATTAAAACAACTAGAATAATTACAAACCAGAGTTTTTAATAAACAAGAATTTTACAAAAATGAATTCTCTTATAAAAGAATCTTAATACGAATGTTTAAAAATGAAACTATTTATATAAGAGATTTAAAAAATAATATAATTGTTTTATTTTCTTGAACTATTACGTATATAAAATTCATATTTTATATTAAAATATCATACTGTAAATTTTTATGTTTATTACTAACTATAATCCGTTTAATAAATGGATTTCTAGCCTATCTATCTATATATCTATCTGTCTGTTTGTCTATCAATCTATCTATAATAAGAAAAAAATAAGATAATACGTGACGCAATCGTAAGCCCCATCATAATAACTTTCTCATTTCTCTCTATTATTAAAACTAATATTGAATACTAATAAGATTACTCATACCATTTTCAAATTTAAAAATGTATAATTTAATAAACTAAAAATCTATTTATTTTAAATTAAAAACACATTTTTTAAAAACAAAAAAGCAACGAACTTTAAAAAAAAATCATTTTACTTAAAACTAAATATTTACAAACCATAAATTTTTTATCAAAAAAAAGTTTAAGAAAAATATATTATTGTTTATTTACTTAAAGTAGCTATTTATAAGTAATTGTAATCGTATCTTATCTTTAAGCATAGTTTTATAATTCATAAATTTTTTATACTAATTATTTAATAATTTATATATTCAACCCGTGTAATACATGGGGTACTAACCTAGTTAGAAGTATATACAAATTCATATTTTAAGGATAATTAAGGATATATGTCAATGGAATTGTCAACATTTACGGTTTTCATTTAATAAATTGTCCATTTCATTATTAAAATGATGTTTGATTCGTAACTGTATATCTATTTTTCTTTTTAATTAATTTCCATATATATATAACATTAAAATTTATATAAATTTTTATCTTGCATATATTATAATTAGATATTTTTGTCATAGACCCACGTATTTTATTTTATCTAAATTATTTAGAGTTATATATGTTTTAAATTCTTATTTATAAATTGGAATTCGTTTCAATTATTACAAAAAGAAAATTATAATTAATTCAAATTTATATCTTCTTACGAAAATGAATTGATTATTTCATTATTTAAAACTACAATATCGTTTTAATTTGATTCTATATATTTATACATTAAAACTATATAAGTTTTTTTTTTTTTTTGCATATATTATAATAGTTACTAGGGGTTACCCCGCACGCTTCGCCGTGGACTTCCCTACAAAATGATAAGATACTGCATAATAGACGCTACAACCTATGAAAACAACATTTTGGGTTTAGAAGCTGTAACCTGTTATAGCTGCAAACCAGATACGATTGCCTTGTCATAAACACAAATGTAAAAATCCTTTTGACATCATCACAACCCACACATATTCCACCAACTACCGAAACAAACTTTCCAATTAGACAATGGCATATAAAGAGCCATTTTAAAACAACCAAAACATACTATTCCTCGTCGTTCAAAGATCATGAGCCAAACAACAAATAAACAGACAATTGCCGGAGCGAAGTAACGCCACAAATGAAGGGTCGCAGAGTGTTGTCTCTACGCTCTTCTCTCCGAAACAAATGTGGGGACTAAAAAGGAGTTGTGGTATATAAATAGCCATATTAGGAACACAAATAAAAGAATCTAAAACTTACGTGACAATTACCCAAAAGTTTAGTAATTGAAAAAGAAACAAAAAGAAAGTTTACCATTCATTTTCATTCTCTGTTAGCAATAGAGTAATGATAATAAGGATTTTTTTAGGATAAAAAGTTATTTTTTTAATGTAAACTATATAAGTTTCTATTTTGCATATATTATAATAGTTATAATAGTTAGGATTAAAGATAAAAAGCTATTTTTTAATGTAATTACTAAACTGGTAATTATTACTTGCAAGAACTTATATTGTCCGAGACAATTAAATACCCATAAATATTTATGTTACTTATGATTTTATTATATACTTCACTAGACTAAAGACCCGTGGGTAATACACGGGTTCAATCAATAAAAGTTGCTTTTGATTAAAAAGGTTTGTAAGTCGTAATATTGTTGTTAATAATACTTTGTATATAGATTTTTATGTTAAATTTTTTTTAAAATAATCTATATCTAATATTAGTAGATTTTTTGTATCAATGCTTACAAGTCTAAATAATGTATAACATGAAATAAACTAATAAATAAGAACTTTAGGTTATATTATATTGAACATGAAAACATCTATAAACGTCCGAAATTTCTTTGCATACAAAATTTTATGTTATGTTTGTAATTTTACCATTATTGTCTAATATTAATAATTTTAATTTTAATTCATGTTTACTTGTAACTCAAGATAATGCAACATAAAGGTAACCATGTGTGAACACTGGTTGTTTAAAAAACAAACCAACTTTGAACAAAAAGTTAATTGCAAAATATCTCTAACAAAATTTACAAAATGAGGACAAAATTAATTATATTTTAGAACTATTTTTTTAACTGAATTTAATAAAACTATCAAAATAAGAATAAACGAAGTTAATTATTTAAATACTTTGAGCTACACGATATAACAAAAAATACTATGTGATGAGAGTGGGAAGAAAGTTTAGAATGCACAACAAAAGGTTATGTGTCAATCTAATTTTTTTTTATTATATAGTATAGATATAATTATAGAAACTTTCATTTATTCTTACTTTATTCCTTAAATTTTGTTAACTTTTATGAGGATACATAAAAAACAGAGACAAAAACATCAACCCTATGGTAAAGGCCATTCAAATTCAAACCTAGATGTGAAAACATTGTATGAATGTAAAATCTAAAACTATAACATTAAATTGAAAGATATAGTACAACACAATGTCAAACACAGTTAAAAATATTAGAAATGAATGTCATATATATAACATAGTCATTGCATGATATTAGTTTTCTTTCTTCACTCAGAATGTTATATAACACATCATATTAGTAAAAACTAAGTGTAAAATAAGCTTTGATAATTATGTTTATATTGTAATATGCAATCAAAGAGGATATTTATAACATATGAACTTTCACATGACTACTTGTAGCATGTTTATCTTTCCCTTCTTGAAAATAAACATGCACAAGCAATTATCGATTCATCACACTTCCACTTGTACATACCAAACTTTTGCAAGACTATATGAAAGTATAAATAAGATTTAAAATTAAAAACTAATTATAGAGTCAATACAAGTACACCTCTTCTTATATATATTATTTCAACTACATCATATTTTGTGTAATTCGATACATAAATGATACATTAAAAAAACACCAGAAGCATAATTTTCAAAGACTTAAAGTTATAAGTTCGAATGAAAAATCTAAATGTGTAACTCACACTTAATAATTTTCATTGGGTCACCATACCAAATATACATTTTTTTGACTTCAAACTCTTCTTACCAAGACCTTCATCATCAACATCTTCATATGTGAATTAGAAAACCTTTTATTGCTTGTTTAAATAAGCAAAAATCCAACACTTTTCATTTCACAATTATAATGTAATACAACATGTAAAAACTCATTATATACATGTTTGGTAGTGATAGAGTCAACTTGTTCTTAGATGTAAAAAGTAGTCAACTATAACTTGTAATGTATTTCATGGTTTTATTTTGAAACCATTACAAGTGCCCTTTGTAATGAGTTTTTTTTTTCAAAGTGAGTCTTTTAAAAAATATTTATCAAAATGGTTTTTTAGTGGAAAGTTAATTTTTCTTATTCATAATATGATTGGATAAAAGTATTTCTGTTTTTAATAATGTTATTTAAGTAAGTTTAAAGTATAAAGTTTCAATAAAATAAAAACCAATTTAGCATTGGTCATATTTTAAAAAATGTTTTATAGTTCTTTTTATGAAGGTTTTCTTTAAACCTTTTCAATAACGTTTTTTCATACAATAAAATTAATACTCTTTCATCAGTATTTTTTTAACGTCTCCTTATATAATACTGTTCTTATATAGAAAAGAATTTTTTTTGAAATTAAATGGTTTATGTAATTTATTTAAAATAACAATTTATATTATATAACTGTTTTAAACATAAAGTTATATATAGTAATAATCATTTATATATGTACATACATAAAAAATAAAATAAACATAATATATATACAACGCTAGTTTCGTCTTGCGAGCTGGTTTGATCTCAACATATGAAGCTCGGGGCTCAAAACCATCTATTAAATGAGTCTTAAAATGAGTTCAAGCTTGTTTAAGCTCAGATTAGTTAGAGCTTTTAGCAAGTTGGTCCCGAGTGGCTCACGAGATGGCGTTACTCATTTCTCCCCTAATTGTTGTTGGGAGTCTATTAGCAACATACATGCGCTTAGTAATTGAGAATTACATTTATAGTTCATAAAAGAAAAAAAATAGACCATTAACTTTTTTTTTATTTCGTCATGATATTGATATAAAACATTTTTTATAAATGTATTTTTTGTTAAAAATTTGTTTTTATTATTACATCTTTTAAGCTACTTAAAAACATTTTCAAAAAATACCTATTTTTAAAAAGAATAAAAAAACAAATGTGCCTACTTTTGTGTGAAATTAAAACAAAATTATAGATGAAAAAAATTAACTTTTCTATATAAAAAGACGATTTAAAATTAAGTCTGGGTGAATTAAAAAAATAAAAATAAGTTTTTAAAAAACTTTATGTTTTTAATTACGACATATGAACCAAATAGTTTTATAATTTTATTAATTAATCTTTGTACTTGACTCTTTTTAAATAATATTATTTTAAAATGAAATAAATTTAACCAATAGCATTATAGTGAAAAAAATAAACATTTTCTTAAACACCATGTTTTGGTAAATAAATTTTCTATATACATTATTTTAGAAAAAGGAAACTTCTTTTGTAATTATAACAATAGTTGACTTTATTCAAATTTTATTCAAATGAACTATGACTAAAAATGTGGATAGATACATTTTTAGGCTGGAAATCAAAATAATAGAGGCCTAAGAAAATGACATGTGACACTAAAGATATTATTTTATTAATAAGTATAGATTTTGTACTATTACTTTCGAAACCGGTCAATCATAAGAACCTTCCATATAAAAGCTTGCCTAATGTATTTTCTTATCATTATAGGGAAACTTAAAAAACATTTTATCACCAACTTTTTTATTAAAATGTTTATTGCAGTTTTTTAGGTTAAAAGTCAAATAAGATCCCTAAAACATCTAATTGACTATTCATATCATTACCGAAATTAAGATAGTTTTTGGATTTTGAAAGTTTATAATTTTAGTTACAATCACCTCTTATTTAATTGCACATTCCTCTATTGAATTGAGACTATACTTTCAAACTTTCGTGTGCAAAGCGGTTTATGTCAAGATCTTCCTTCTTTGGGAAATAGTGAACATTTAAAAAATCTATCCATCAAATAGTTAATATATATAGTGTGACAACCCCGAGTTTTGAGCTTAAAATTATTTTTTAGATCCCATGCACAAACTATAAGGTTTGACCCATCAAACCGATATGGGCCTAATGCCTATTATCTTAATAAGGTTAGAATTCACTAAGACTTTAATAGGCATTAAAACAAACCTTAATGGGCTTGGCCCAATTAAATAGAAACATTAGATAAAATCCCAACATCAATAAAACCTAAAATAAATCAACGTGACCCACCCGATAAACATCAATCATAAGTTCATAACTAAATGAACACGTAAACTTATGAAGTTACAATCATTCAATATGTTAAAAACTTACAAATGTAATTACGAGAAATGCCAAATATACATAAAATAATAAAATGAACTTATTTAATGAAAATCATGAAATCATATAACTTTAAATATAAAAATCACTAACTACAATAATTGATTCTTAAAATACTTACTTACATTTAATTGAATTTTAAAAGTATCTATAGTTTTTAATAAAATAAGGTTTTTGAAGACACATGTCATTCTTTTAAACCACCATTTTGACACGTGACAAACTCTTACATCATTTCTCTTTTCAAACCCTGCCTAAATCTTGACCCATATTTACCTTTCAAGCGGACCCTTTTAACCCATGAGAATATCCAGTTATCTCATCCTCTCTTCATCTTTCACACACAAAACCCTAGATCCAAAACACTCTTCCATCTTCGATGATGACTGAACTTTGATTTCCTTTTCATTATCTTTGTAAACGTTAGCTGGCCATTTATCTAAACAGCCTTTTTCATCTGTTTCCTCACATTGCTTCTTCATGTGGCGATTGTCAAGGTATGTGTCTACAATGATATTATTAGGATTAGGGTTCATCCGTTTATGTTTTATTTATTTAATTTTAATTTTCGCACATTGATTTCTACTACGATTTGGATCTGTAGCTTTGAACAGGGATTTCATGGAATTGTGTATTCACAAATGATTTGATTGAATTAGATTATTTTTTGTTTTGTGTTGATTTAGTGAGGTACTTTATGTATCTATTTAATCTTCAAATACTCACATGCACAATGGCAAAACAAAAACCTTACAAGTTGTAATTAGGTTTTCTTGAAGAGTTACATGACAACTCTATTAGAAAAAGCTTATTTTTTTATTTACTTTAAGCTACTGATGTGTTGGTGTTAGTTATGAGTTTAAGATGTTTAAAACTATGTTTTTAACCTAACTTTGATATCCAATATAATCACTTTATTACGTGTTTGAAATATAGGCTAAACGAAAATTAATGAGCATTATTTGTGAAGGTTACAAAGGATAGCAAGACTATGGCTTGAAAGGTGCTAAAAACAAAGAAAAGTTGTGAAAAAATCAAGGAGGCCGTAGCTTACGGCCCTACGGCCTGAGGCCGTAAGCTACGGCCCTGTGCTGAGTTCGTTTGTGAAGCCCGTAAGACAGGGGGTTTGACCGTCTAGTTGATGGTAGGCCGTTGCCTACGGCCTATAGGCCGTAAGTTATGGTCTAACACGAAATTTTAGGGATTGTTACAAATTTCAAAACCTATTTAATCCCTAATATTAGGGTTTCGAAAGGAGACATTCCTAGAGCCAAAAGAATGAAGTTTTGGACGAAATTCAGCCCTTTGAACACCTTTAATCATCCACATACAAGATCCAATCAAGAATGAAAGATTCAAGCATGTCGGTTAGCGGCTAATTCGTTTGCAATCATTTTCGGGAGGAGAGTTCTTGTAAGTGAAGCACTAGGTTTGATTTGAACTAATGTTTTGGGTTATGTTCTTTTGACACAAGAATATAATTGTACGTTTGTTTAAAGTTAAAAGACTTATTTATGTTTAAATATTTGTGTGCTCGGTTTCCTCGCATCGTGAGCAGTTTGTCATGTATGTGAATTCTTTGCCTAAATAAGTTGGTAATTGTGTGAACGAGCGAGTCTTAAAAGTTTGTTTCATAACTATCACGTTAATCTAACGATTATGCAAAATCATGTTTATGTGATTCCCAATCAATTCTTATAAAACCAAGTGTGAATCTTTGAACTTGAATCTTGAAAGTGGTTGCCTTTTCTCATAAGTTTCAAAACCCATCGTCAAGTTTATTGCTTTCTTAATTATTTTCATTCAATTTACTTTTCCGCTTAAATAAAAACCCAAAAATATTTGTTTTTTAGTATTTTCGTTTCGTGTTTCAAGTTTTAGATATACATTTTTACACTTTCCACCAATTCCCTGTGGAGACGACCTTACTTGCCCATACTAGTTATAGGTAGTTAAGTCTTTAATATTAACTTGTTTTTGATCCAACCACGACAACACGATCAAAATGGCGCCGTTTCCGGGGAATACGTGCGCAAAGTGTTAAGTTTTACTTTAGTTTAGTTTAGTTTAACTTAGTTTTATTGTTATTCGTTCAGTACTACGCTCGGTTTTTTTCATTGTGTGCAGAGACAGGGTATGCATACAAGACACTCTCGAAGGAAATCACCTTTGATATTTGATCCGGAAGTGGAAAAAGCAGCAAGGCAAAACCGAGCAAATCAAAGAGCAAAAACAGTGATTACCCTATCTGAAAGGGGTAATACTCATTCTAAAGAAGAAACAGGTTCTACAAGAGCAAATAGTATTCTTCAAAGATTGTCTAAAACACCTGAAACCCATCCACCACGAACGATGGAAAATCTTAATCCCGGAAACAACCAAGGTGAACAACCACCTCCACCACCACCCCCTCTACATCAACAACCACCGCCACAATTTCAAAATTTCCATCCATTTAATCCCGAGCCTAACCAACCCGAAGGACTAAACCACCCAAACCGTGCTCAACCAAATCAACGTAATCCGGCCGATCGGGTTGAACCTTTTGTTGAGAATGAAGAATCCTACCATGATGAGTACCAAGGTGATAGAGTAGATGATTGGGATGAGGGATTGAACGAGGAGGACGGATTTTATGCTGCAAGAGGATATGATATACCAAGAAGAGCACGAGATCTGGGCTATGGAGGTCACCAACCACCTCCATACGGAAACATTGGTCGAGGAGCAGTGAATGGACAACCACCACCAAATTATAGCTATGGAGGCATTCCACCCTTCAATGGTGTCCCAGGTAATCAAGGTTACCAACAATTTCCTATTCAAGGTGTGGATAGTCACTTCCGTCCTGCCATTGCTGTGAATGCCTCTCCAATTGTATAACCTCTTGCAAGAGGAAGGCAATTTGAGGTAAGAACCCATGCATTGCAATACCTCCCTAGTTTTCATGGAAGAGCTACCGAGGAACCCTATTTACATATAGCAGAATTTGAAGCGGTGTGTACAACAATCGGTGGTGGCCAAGGTTTTTCTCAGGATGAGATTAAATTAGTTCTCTTCCAATTTACATTGAAAGACCGAGCAAAGCAATGGTTCTTGGCATTACCTTCAGCAAGCATTTACAATTGGCGATAAATGCAAGAACAATTTTTGGAAGAATATTATACTTAACAAAAGACAAGTGATGCCCGCAAAGCAATTAGAACTTTTCAACAACAATCGGGAGAAACTTTCTGTGAGGCATTCACGAGATTCAAGGAACAATTGAGAACGTGCCCACACCATGGAATTGAAAAATGGGAGCTCATATCAGTTTTCTATGAAGGCTTATCAGCTGATAATGCTAGAGACGTGCAGGCAACAAGTGGAGGATCATTTGCACGAAACCTTGAGGATGTGGATTGGGATATTTTGGAAAGGGTGGATGTGGATTGGGATACTTTGGAAAGGGTGGCGGTCCATAGTTCTAACTCAGATGATAGAGTCGAAGTCTTAGAAAGACAAATGGTGGCATTTATGAAGGTTCAAGCTGGAGTTGCAAATGTGTCACCAGAATATGAGGTATGTCAACTTTGTAATGATATTGGTCATATTGCACTGACATGTCACGCACACCTTGATGCAAATGAAGAAGTTAATCAAATTCATGGAGAGTCAAGGAAACCATATGATATGAACTCAAACACATATCATCCGGCCCTCCGTAATCATCCAAACCTCAAGTATGGCAACCCAAACACTTAATTGAACCCCAACTTCCAAGGGAACAATCAATATCAGGGCCGTCAACAAAATTAAAATCAAGGAAACTATTAACAAGGTTACAACCAAAACGGGTATCAACAAAGGGGCCAATATAATCAAGGTGGATACCTGCAGAAGAATTATCAGCAACAAGCTCAAAATCAACAAACTGGATCCTCAAGTGATAATTCCATGAACTCTCAATTTAACACTATTCTGGAAGTTCTTAAAGAGATGAAAAAGGATAATGAGATAAGAGACAAATCAATAGTAGCATTGACCAAACAAGTGGGGCAATTGGCGGAAGAATCATCCAGAAGAGATCCAGGCAAATTACCAAATGACACTCAAGTGAACCCGCAACATCAAGCATTCGGATCAAAGAAGAATGTGCACATTGTGTAGGTAAGTGTTCTTAGAAATGGTAAGGTTTATGATAATCAAGTTTATCCACCACCATCATTTGTTGAGGGAGTGGTAGAAGATCTTGGTGAAACTGATGAGAGTGACAGTGATTTGGAAGTAACGACTTCCAAACCTTCTAAAAAAATGACTTTTCAAGAAGTGAAAAAGGAAATTATGAAACCAAACACATCTGTCACTTAAGGGAAGGGAATGGAGGCTAATACCATTCCCTATCCTTCTGCATTAATTGATAAATCAAAAACAGTCCCTAAGAAACGTGGTCCTCAACAAGATGAAATTTGGGAAGTGTTAAAACAAGTTAAAATTAATCTACCTTTTCTAGATGCAATTAAACAAATTCCAGCATACGCTAAGTATATCAAAGAAATGTGTACCCAGAAGCGTCAACACAAGATCCCCAAGAAACTTGATTTGGTTGATAATATAAATATGGTGTTGTCGGGAACTCTCCCACCAAAACTCCAAGACCCAGGAGCGCCTTTAATTTCTATCCAAGTTGGTAACTTTAAAATAAATAAGGCCCTTTTGGATCTTGGAGCGAGTGTTAATATCCTACCAGGAAGCTTGTATGACCAATATGACTTTGGTCCTCTACAAAAAGCCGACACCGCGGTGGTATTGGCAGATTTATCTCTTAAGCTTCCTTGTGGTTTATTAACTGATGTAATAGTCAAAGTTGAAGATTTCTATTACCCAATCGACTTTCTAGTACTCGATTATGCAACTCCATTGAGTAATAAACAACCCAATGTCATATTGGGGAGACCATTTTTGAAAACTGCTCAATGTTTGATAAATTGCATGACGGGCACAGTTGATATGGCGTTTGGGAACAGAAGGCTTAGATTAAATGTCTTTTCCCGTACATTTGACTCTCCTATTAATAATGAATGTTTCATGGCAGACATTATTGATGGGTGTAATTCTCATGAAAGTGAGGATGAGACCACGGAGTTGTGTTATTTGTGTGATAGGGACTTATACGAAAACGAGGAGACATTGGAGCACCAAATGCAACAACAAGAAGTTAAGGCTATGCAAGAAGGTCGACCCACTTGGACTCATCAAGTAGAGAGCTTACCCGAACATATTGACACAAAATTGAAGTCATCATAAGAAGAACCACCACAATCAGAACTGAAAGAGCTTCCTAAACATTTAAAGTACGCCTTTCTGGGAAATAACAAAGCTCTTCTGGTCATTATTGCAGCCAACTTAAGTAAGGAACAAAAACAAGCACTTATGGGGATTCTTATGGAACATAAGGCGGCCATAGGTTGGACGATAGCGGATCTTAAGGGAATTAGTCCTGCGATTGTCATGCATAAGATCATCACTAATCAAGAGGCAAAACCAGCCCGTGACATGCAAAGACGATCGAATCCAAACATGCGGGAAGTAGTAAAGAAGGAAGTGCTCAAATGGTTGGATGTCGGGATCATCTATCCCATATCTGATAGCACTTGGGTGAGTCCAACGCAGACGGTGCCAAAAAAGGCAGATATCCAAATCGTGAAAGATGAAAAAGGTGAGCAAGTAGCCACTCGGCCGGTAACGGGATGGAGAGTATGCATTGACTATAGAAAGTTAAATAATGCTACATCTAAGGATCATTTTCCATTGCCTTTCATTGATCAAATCATCGAGAAGCTTTCAGGTCAGAAATTTTATTGTTTTTTAGATGGTTACTCGGGTTACAATCAAATCACTATTCATCCAGATGACCAACAAAAGACCATGTTTACCTGCCCATATGGTACTTTTGCATTTAGGAGAATGCCATTTGGGTTGTGTAACACCCTAGCCACCTTTTAAAGGTGCATGACGAGTATCTTTTCAGATATGGTTGGGGATAGCTTAGAAATTTTCATGGATGATTTCTCAATTTTTGGTCCATCCTTTGAAACATGTCTAGAACTATTGTCCAAAGTGTTAAAATGATGTGTTGAAACTAATCTTGTTTTAACCTGGGAGAAAAGTCATTTTATGGTACAAGAAGGAATTATTTTAGGGCATGTGATTTCAAAACGTGGGATTGAGGTCGATCATGCTAAAATCAAGGTTATTTCTACTTTGCCTCCTCCCACAAATGTTAAAGGTATACGTTCATTTTTAGGCCATGCCGGATTTTATAGAAGATTCATTAAAGGCTTTAGCACAATCACCAAACCATTATGCAAATTGCTTTTAAAAGATGTCCCATTTAACTTTGATAATGAATGTTTGAGAGCTTTTAATACGTTAAAAGAAAAATTGGTGGAAGCCCCAATCATGCAAGCACCCGATTGGTCACGACCATTTGAAATTATGTGTGATGCAAGTGATTTTGCAATTGGGGCTGTTTTGGGTCAATGAGTAGATAAAAAACCGGTTGTTATATATTATGCTAGCAAAACTTTAGATGGTGCGCAGATTAATTATACTACTACTGAAAAAGAATTGCTTGTAGTTGTATATGCTCTTGATAAATTTAGGTCTTACATTTGGGGGAGCTAGGTGATCGTGTACTCAGATCATAGTGCGGTTTGATATTTAATGGAGAAAAAAGATGCTAAACCAAGATTAATTAGATGGATTCTCTTACTTCAAGAGTTTGATTTGGAGATCCGTGATAAGAAAGGAAGTGAGAATGTAGTTGCAGACCATCTGTCACGAATTGTCTCTGTGGAGGAAGATCAATCCCGAGAGATTAATGAAACCTTCCTGATGAACAATTGTTAACTATTTCCACCGGCCCATGGTATGCTAACCTTGCAAATTATTTGGCTGCAGGTACACTTCCGGAACATTGGACAAGAAGGAAAAAGCAACAATTTATGGCTCAAGCAAAGCATTACATTTGGGATGAGCCTGATTTGTTTAAAGTTGGAGCCGACCAAATCATTCGACGATGCATTCCGGATGATGAAATCCCAAGTGTTTTAGGAATGTTACACGCCTCTGCATGTGGAGGACATTTTAGTGGCCAAAAGACAGGACATAAAGTTCTATCATGTGGCCTCTATTAGCCTACTATTTTTAAAGATGCTTTTGAATTTGCAAAGAAATGTATAAATTGCCAAAAAATGGGTAGTATTACAAAACGTAACGAGATGCCCATGCAACCATTCTGGTAGTAGACATATTTGATGTTTGGGGAATCGACTTTATGGCCGTTTCCAAACTCTTTTGGCAATTTATACATCTTGGTGGCGGTAGATTATGTGTCTAAATGGGTCGAAGCAATCCCCACCAAAACAAATGACCATAGCGTTGTGTGTAAGTTTGTCCAAGCAAACATTTTTTCACGATTTGGAATTCCTCGTGTGATAATCAGTGATGGGGGAACACATTTTAAAACTTTTACTTTGGCAAACTACTTAAACGCTATGGAGTGGACCACCGGGTTGCAACACCTTACCAATAGACAAATTAAAGATATTTTGCAAAAAACCGTACGAGCCGACCGTAAGGATTGGTCTACCAAGTTGGATGACGCCTTGTGGGCGTATCGAACGACTTATAAAACACCAATTGGTACCACGCCGTACCGGTTGGTCTATGGCAAAGGATGCCACCTACCTATTAAGTTATTTCATCGCGCATTATGGGCTATTAAAAATGTTAACATGAATGTTGATATTGCAGGTAATGAGCGGAAGCTGAAGTTATGCGAATTAGAAGAGTTGAGAGATGAAGCATTTGAATGTGCCTCTGCTTATAAGGACAAGATGAAAAAAGTTCATGATGCCAAACTGAGACTGAAACACTTTGAAGTTGGTCATGTATAACTCCAGATTAAAGTTGTTCCCGGGAAAGTTAAAACGTAAATAGACGGGTCCATATCTTATTACACGTGTTGGGCAGTTTGGAGAGGTGGAGATTGAGGACTTTGACGATCATATACGACAAGTAGTAAATGGACATCGTCTTAAACCGTATTTGGAAGCACATGATATCAATGAGTCACAAAAACAATCGGAGAGTTTCTTCGTAAGTAATTCACTAAACGAATTCGATTAACAAAGCTCAGGTATATGGTCTGGCTGAAGACCTAAAACTTAGCGCTTGCCACAAACCCTCACGAGACTATAACTCGTCCACTCGGGGCTACCGAGGGGTTTAAAGGCTTGTTGCATATACTAAATGCAACCGTGATTCCTACGAAAGTGAGTTTAGGATTCTTTTTTAGATATATTTTTTCTTAGTTTTTTTTATTTTTAGAATTAATTATTTTTATATAATTCTAACTTAAATGTTGCATTGAGGACAATGCAATGTTTTAAGTTGGGGAAGGGGAACATCTTTGTTTCGAAATTGTAGTTTTTGGACTTAGATGAAAAAGTTGCAATTTTTTTTTAAAAATTCTATGTGTTAATCATGACGTGAGGAAGTTTACTTCTACATGATTTTTATAAGATTTTGCAGGCGAGTGAGTTGAGATTTTGAGGATTGTCACCAATCACAAGAATCTTATCACAACAAATCGATCAGGTGAACTCATTCCTTTTATGAATTCTTTAAAATTAATTAATTTTATTTTACATGCTTTAATTTTTAGGTCATTTGTGTTAACAACCTTTTTAAAAAAATGATTAAAGTCTTTGAAAAAGATATTTGCATATATGAAAAATGATAGGAAATTGATAGGTTGATGCTTATACATGAACTATATCTCTAGGGGAGGATAACAAAGATAATTTGTGATATGTTGATAGGCTCGACCTAAACATAAGAACACCACTGTTGCATGCAATAACTTAAGAAATATATGTGTTTAGTATCCCATCCCGATATGCATGGTTTAAAAAACTAAGTCCCAGCAAAAACGGGTTGCGAGTGGTATGTATACCTAGTATTCCTTTCTCACACGTCATGTTTTTATTGTTTATGACACCTCCATCTAAATAAAAAAGATTAGTTGATTATATGCGTGAAAAGCAGAAAAAAAAGAAGAAAAAAAGAAAAAAAAAAGAAGAAAAAAAAGAATAGATATATGAGAAAATAAGGGAGAAAAGTCCCGCATATCACGTAGAAGGGAAAAAAAAAGTTAATAGTTATTGTGTCAGAGCTATGATACATGGTTGTTTTAAGTGTTGGTTAGTGAATCCTCAAGAAATCATGAGGTTGGGTAGGTATTGCTATGTACATTCGGGTGTGGGGTGATTAAACCATGATGGTAACTTTGTATATATTAATAAGCACAATACATTTGGTTGGGATTTAAAGGGTATGAGTTTAAAGTGGATCAATATATTGGCAATCACAATTACTTTGTTAGTACAATCTTATGTGAAAAAAATATGTAAGATTAGCTTATCAATTATGATTTTATTGCATATCTTTTTCGGGACGAAAAAGGGTTAAGTTGGGGAATGTGATGTGTTGGTGTTAGTTATGAGTTTAAGACGTTTAAAACTATGTTTTTAACCTAACTTTGATATCCAATATAATTACTTTATTACGTGTTTGAAATATAGGCTAAACGAGGCTTAACGAGCATTATTTGTGAAGGTTACAAAGGATAGCAAGACTATGGCTTGAAAGGTGTTGAAAACAAAGAAAAGTTGTGAAAAAAATTAGGGAGGCCGTAAGCTACGGCCTGAGGCCGTAAGCTACGGCCCAGTGTTGAGTTCGTCTGTGAAGCCCGTAAGACAGGGGGTTTGACCATCTAGTTGAAGGTAGGCCGTAACCTACGGCGTATAGGCCGTAAGTTACGGTCTAACACGAAATTTTAGGGATTGTTACAAATTTCAAAACCTATTTAATCCCTAATATTAGGGTTTCAAAAGGAGACATTCCTAGAGCCAAAAGAACGAAGTTTTGGACGAAATTCAGCCCTTTAAACACCTTTAATCATCCACATACAAGATCCAATCAAGAATGAAAGATTCAAGCATGTCGGTTAGTGGCTAATTCGTTTGTAATCACTTTCGGGAGGAGAGTTCTTGTAAGTGAAGCACTAGGTTTGATTTGAATTGATGTTTTGGGTTACGTTCTTTTGACACAAGAATATAATTGTACGTTTGTTTAAAGTTAAAAGACTTATTTATGTTTAAGTATTTGTGTGCTTTCATTCGCACTTGGTTTCCTTGCATCGTGAGCAGTTTGTCATGTATGTGAATTCTTTGCCTAAATAAGTTGGTAATTGTGTGAACGAGCGAGTCTTAAAAGTTTGTTTCATAACTATCACGTTAATCTAACGATTATGTAAAATCATGTCTATGTGATTCTCAATCAATTCTTATAAAACTAAGTGTGAATCTTTGAACTTGAATCTTGAAAGTGGTTGCCTTTTCTCATAAGTTTCAAAACCCATCATCAAGTTTATTGCTTTCTTAATTATTTTCATTCAATTTACTTTTCCGCTTAAATAAAAACCCAAAAATATTTGTTTTTTAGTATTTTCGTTTCGTGTTTCAAGTTTTAGATATAAAGTTTTACACTTTCCACCAATTCGCTATGGAGACGACCTTACTTGCCCATACTAGTTATAGGTAGTTAAGTATTTAATATTAACTTGTTTATGGAGGGAAATCTATCAATAATAATAAAAGAAAGTTTTTTGATGACACATGGCATAATTATAATACTTCTAAATCTTATTTCCCGCTTCTCTCTCCTAATTAATAATTGCATTAACTACTAATAATTTTATTTAATTTATTTAAGATTGAAAACATTTTTTTATAAATTAAAAAAAGAAATCCTTTTATAAATGTAATTTCTAAATAAACAAATTTAAAAAAAAAAAATTTACTGAAAGATTCAACTTTTTTAAAAATATGAAATATTTTTAAAACTTATGTCCATAAAAAATAAATTTTTTTATGAAACAAAAATGATTAATATTCAAACTTTTCATAAGAAAAACTTTAAAAATAGCTTTTTTAAAAACATTTTGTTTTGAAATAAAAAAACTATCAAAAAATTAAAAATAAAAGTTTAAATAATGATATCGTTGTTTTATTATTTAAAGTACTTATTAGTACATAATTCTAATAATATCATATCTCAAGATACTATTTTATAATTCATAAATTTTTGTTACTAACTATTTAATATATATTTATGCTACCCGTGTATTACAGTACACGAGATAATAACCTAGTAAATAAAATAAATACATTATATTCTACCTAAAAGGTATAAATATGAAAATAATTTAATAATTGATATTGTAATTATTAAAAATAACCATTTTCAATAAATTTAACCATATTTACCAAGAATCAAGCAACAACATCCGTTTCAAGCTAAGGAAATATAACACAAACACCTACACTTTGTTCAAATCATATATTCCATTAAATCTCCCTCAATAATCCCCACGTCAATACAACTTGTCACGACCCGAAAACACGTCAAATATCGCGTATAGTCACTTTAGTGACACAACGAACCCCATGACACCCCTAACATCATATGAATACTTACAAATACTTATTTTCCAATAACATAAATATACAAATAGTTACACCAAGTTTTGATGGCCATAAACACGTTTTTTATAAAGACTAGTTACCTGAAAAACCCGGTTTTGCATAAAAAATATATAAAACGTGTTCAAAATCATAATATTAATATTTTTGTAAGTTACACATGATTAAAATAAGTTAGAAATGATTTTTTTATGATATATAGAGTTGTATTTTATTTTATTTAAATATAAAGATTGGAAAAATATGTATTTTTGCAAGAAAAATACAAAATAAGGTTGGGATTTAAACTACTAAAAGAAAGAGTTATTATATTAATTATTTTATATATGAGCCTGACTTGGAAAGGGAAAAACTATTTTAAAATGCTTAACATGCCAAAACCGTGACTTAACTAGCATTTAACGGGACTAACCGAACAACTTAAAGAAAACAGTAAAAACTTAAATTTCAGAACGTATAAAATTCCAATATCCTAATAATGATAAGAAATGACTAAAATTTAGGTTTCAAAATTTTTAGAATATGCTAAAATTGTAAAAAATTGATAAAAGCAAGCTCTATTGACAAAATATTAAAAACTACAGAATGAAATAATATTATTAAGTATATAAAAGTAATCTATGACCAAAATTATAACCAAAGCCAATTCAAACCCGAAAACGCGTTAAAAACCAAACCTCGAGCTTAAAAACGTAAAACCGATAAGAACAACTAAGAATATGAAATTTTACTAGCTAATGACTTTTATATGATTTAAACAAGTTAAAAATCAAATTTGAGTATTTTTAGAAATTTTGCTCTATTTTATATATAATATTAAAAGTAGTTAAATATAAAAAAAGGAAAGTAAATTATAAAAATTTCAAAAGCTTGAAAAGTGATTAATTTCAGTAATATATGACCCATATTCATGTTTCATGAGTTAATTTTGATAAAATAAAATTATTGTAATTTATTTACCCTAAACGCGGTGCAATACACGCTTGAATCACGAAAACCAACACCCAATTTTATAATCACAATCTTAACATTTTAGGAACTATCTTATACTTAAAATAAGGTATGAACAAAATATAAACACATACTAAGACACCCGCAGCATACTAAGCATGCATTCGCATTTTAAACGTCATAAAACGATTACTTCTAAAATAAATAGTTAAAACAAATAAAGGAACTCAAATAAAATAAATAGTAATTTACTGCAGTAGCATAACTCCTTACAGACAATAAGTATCATCATAAATAAGTAAAGTGTTAAAATCCAAACTTTAGGGTTAAAAGTGTTAATTTAACAAAGTCTAGAGACTAAAATTATCAATAATTTAACAAAGTCTAGGGACTAAAATTGTCAATAATTGAAACCTTCATGTTTTAAAATTAAAGCATACTTGTAATGAATGTTACAATCTGAAATTATTATGTATGAACTTACACTTAGATAAAACATAAATTAAGACTCCAAAGAAGAAGACCTAAAGCTTAATTACACATGTATAATGGAAATCAACAATACAAGTAAAATCAAATTAATAGGCATGGGGAAGACTTAGATGCTTACTTAGTATCTACTAATACATATGAAATAAACTTAGGAAGCATGCTAGCTGGTACGACACCAAACACCTAAGCATCTGCTTGATAACCACATGGACAACACTAGGTGAGTCTTATGAACCCCTCTATAAGGAGTATGGGTTAGGGGATGTTTTAGCACTTCAAAGGTAGCCCAAGTCAAGGTTTGATTGCGATACGTTTTGTCGTGCACCAATAATTTAATTTTACTTATGTATATCTATGTATGTTTATAAATCTATTATTGTGAAAACATGAGCTCGCCAACTTTTTGTTGATACGTTTTGAGTATGTATTTCAGGTGTTTATTTGATTATAAGGGGGAGTCTTATTAGACTGCCTGAGCAATGAATTTACAACTTTGAGAACATGATTGTCTTCCTTTAGAAGACTCACTCTAGAAGAACTCTACAAAAACATAGACGAGCTATAGAGGAACACTACTTTGAGGAGTAGACGGAACTAGCCCTACGACCTTTACCTTTGATTTAGTTACATATAGCAAGTTATAATAGAATGTAGTTATTTTATTATTATTCATTTAAACCAATGGCTCACTTTTATTACATACACGGTTTCCCCTGTGTTTGTTGATATTTAGTCGTCACAGCCAGCCCTTTTTGTTGGGGTGTGACATATAGTATTCGATTAATAAATTGTCTATTTCATTATTAAGATGACGCTTGATTGGTAAGTGTATACTTTTTTTAATTCATTTCCATATATGTATAACATCATATTATCTATCTATATAAAATCTAACTCTTAGCTATAGTATTGTGCACATCTTTAAGCATATAATACAAGTTGTAATGCATATGGCTCATTGCGAGTTGCAACCCCTTTCAGACCACATTTCATTTGTGTACCAGAGAAAGAAAGAAGTATAGAGAGAGAAAGGAAAACAATAAAGCAAGAGAGGAAATGCAATCGGAGAATTCTTCACCGGTAGTAGTATTGATGGCGATCTGCTGGGTTTCAAACAACGCTTTCTTCTGTTTGATTTAGTTACTCTCAAATACCTTCTGATGATGGCTATGGTGAATACGACGGCCAACGATGGTGGTTTCAAACCCATCCGCGGTCTCCAGTGATAGAGGATAGGGTTCTAGCGAGACAAACATCACTTGCATGTCTCGTTTTAGAAGCGGTTCCTCCTCTCGACAAAAGCGAATGACACACTGACAATGGTGACGATTGTTGAGGCCCCTTATCGATTTAGAATAGGATCATGATTGATGAACATCGCTGTGAGTATGCATAGATTGTGTAGTGACTCTGTGGAATGACAAAGTCAAACAAGAACACAAATCACACAAAATAAACACTGAAATTCCACAATGCAAATGACAATTCTGTTGGGCACTTATACCCATACAATGACGGTTACAAACTAACAAAACTAACATAACTATCCCTAAAGTTTATGCTAATTACGATCAATTTGACTTTTCTAATTTTGACTTATTTTTTTGACTTGATTAATGGTTGATCTTGATTAAAAGCTTCCAACAATCACTCCCTTAATCAAGATAATCATTAAACCTTGTTCTTGTTCATCTAATCTTGCAGTTTATCTTCTACCTTCTTCGTCTGGTTTCTTTGATCACACTGGGTCTTGATCAAACCTGTCTTATTTTTGAAAGTCAAACCTGTCTTGCTGTTAAAAATCAATCTCGCCTTCTGCTAATGACAATCAATCCTGCTTCTCTTCTGTTGACAATCAAACCTGCTTCTCTGCTATTGATCTCGATCAATCCCGCTTCACCGCTAATGACAATCAATCCTGCTTCTCTGCTGTTAACGATCAATCCCGCTTCTCTGCTGTTGATCTCGATCAATCCCGCTTCACTGCTAATGATCTTTAAACCCTTAAACAATCTCTAAACCTTTGTTTTCCTCCATATATTAAACTTTTACAATGATTACAACAAATATATTTTATCATCTCCTTTTTTCTTTATATATGCAGTAAATTTGCAAGAACAACCCAATTTTTCGATCACTAGGATTTGATTGAAAATCCGCTAAACTGCTGTTAGATCAACTTACTCCTTAATCGAATTTCTAACCTCTTATTACTTGCGAAAAGAACACCCAGGTTTTTCGATCACCTGGATTTAATCAAACCTACCAAACTGCTGTTGATTAACTTATTCTTGAATCGAAATAACTTTGAACCTTCTGTTCTTTTACTAAATTATACTTCTTTTTATTTTCCTCTCTAATTTTCACCATCACAAGCACATGTTCTCTTGATTAGTTTGACTTTGATTTATAGATAACTAGGTTAGTACCCCGTGTATTACACGGGTTGAATAAATAAAATAATAAATAATTAGTAATGAAAAATTATTAATTATAAAAAATATTTTGAAATATGATATGATTGAAATTACATATGAGTAATGACTATAAGTAATAAAACAATAATATTATTTTATTAAAGGAACGTGATCTGTTGGTTGGTGGTTACCAACAAAACACTATGGCTCTTCACAAAGATGTTGGATAAAGTTTAGCAAGAGAAGACTTTGGCATACTTCTTAAAGTCTTTTGAACCCAGGGCTGCTTAAACTTCAGGTACTACAATTCTGAATAAGATTTTTGTCAATGAAGTTGAAGATGATTTTTGTTGATTTTTGAAGATTTGATTATTCTTAATTGACAATGCTAATATGTGTTTTTCCATGGTCATGTAGTTCCACTTATATCTTACACTTTTCTTGAATCACTCATATATTTTTAAGCATAAATTTATGATGTGAATGTGTAATCATACTGAAAGTATTTCAGTCAATTTTAGGTTTCTCTTTGATGCTTTGATTTATAGTGTTTCATTCTTTATGAAGATAGTAAGTAGTAACTACTGTATGAATGTTTTTTTTTTTTTTAAAATTTCTGTTCCCATGTTCAAAGTTCTTCACGAGTGATTACACTAATGCAGGATCTAAAGTAATATTTTCTTGTTTTCTTATTTTGATTTCAGCTACTACTATTTGTGAAATTTGTTGTTTTTTTATTAGAATGAATTGTTGTGGGGAGTTGCATGGTTGCTAAGAGCCACAGAAGATGTATCATACTACATATGGTCGACAAGTTAGTTCAGATTATGTACGTGTCCATGTATGCACATGCTATTATGGGAAAATTCATAAGGAACATAACGAATATGATGAAAGCTGAAATATTAGTTTTTTTGATGATGGACACTTATAATTAAAAGAATGAAATCCAGTGTGACTATTTCTCCCCCAACAAAAACTTCAAACCGAAGATGTAGACCAAAAGGATGGTAATTTTATCTATCTTATCATTAATGTGAAATCTTTTTGTTTTTCTTTAATTTTGTTTGATTAAATTATGTTTAAAAAATTGAGTGAATAAGGTTCACTGACTTTGGAGGTGCAGTTCGTTATTGTTCAACTAAATATTTGGCATATTTAGTTGCAATGTTTATCAGGGTGGTGGATTTTTCTTAAGTTTATATGGTAAATTAAGCATGTTGTTGTTATTTTTATTAGAAAATTGTCTATTATATGATTGCATAAAAGTTTATCATGTTTTGTACTTTTGGTAGTATCATGGAGGAAGTAATTTGGTGCAGACCACACGTGGGTTGTTTATTGCTACAAGCTATGATTATGATGCCCCTCTTGATGAATATGGTATGTTATGAGTTTAAACTCTTTCATATTTTCTAGTACAAGTTATGATTATGATGCCCCTCTTGATGAATATTGTATGTTATGAGTTTAAACTCTTTCATATTCGCAAGCCTAAATAGGATGTAAAGTAGGGATGACTCTGATTCGGGTCAATATAGCATATAAAGGCACTATAAAGCATTTTCTAAAAGAATTGTCACATTATATAATAAATGTCAAGTATATCATATCACTAAAAGGGTATGTTGATAAAGAACTCAATATCATTTAGTTTTGCATCACTTCTCCTTTTATTTTTTAGAGAGCAAGTTGATATATAATTGAAAGTATAAGGTTTAAAAACTATTGTAATTACAAGCTGTCACATCCCGTCGGAAGCGTGAAATGCTTGGGTGTGACTCGTTAGCTCAAAACGCATTGATCATTAAATCATACAATTTATAATAATTCAAAACATCATATTCATTCAAATAGAATTTATAGGATTACATTTTTACAAAATTTAGTCTAACATCTAGACTTATACATTTGTAATCCTAAACAAAAGTACAATTTCAACACATCGCATATCTTCAGCTAGTAGTGAACGTGAAAGTCCACATATAGGCTGAAGTCAAACAAGTCAATAGTCAACCAAATGCACAGCTTTCCTATGTAGCCGTGCCGACCACTATACATGTTGAATAAATACACGAGATTATAATACATTTTGCTGACCTGAAAAAGCATACTCAAAACAGTCAACAAACAGTTGGTGAGAACATAGGTTTAATCAATATTAATCATTTTGAATTGATGCAACATAATCAAAATCACAACCAAACCTACATGTCAAGTGATTTATAACTGTTAAATACAAATCACACAATCAAATAATATAACACCGTTGCACTCATATCAGCATATGCAGGTTGACATTTCCTAAGTAGCGTTACCTATATTATTTGACGGTTCCTCATCTGAATTAATGGTTGTTTCAATATGACAGTAACAAATCATATTTCTCAAAATATGCATCCAATTCAACACAAAACAGTATGCTTTTCCCCCCAAAAATTATAAATCAAAAAGAGGCTATGTTACTCATCTTAATTTCAGCCAATAAGTCAAATAATTCTTATAAAATAATTATTTGTTAGAATAAATCTAATTTTTTTAAAATTTTCAGCATTTAAATCACTAATTATATCAAAATTCCTAATCGATCACTACTATCACCCAAAAATTACCAAAATTTACCATTATAGAAAATCTGAAATGTATGTTACCTCATAAAATTTCAGATTAATAACACATAACAGGCATTTTTCTAGAAGTTTTACAAATTTCATATTAATTGGCAGAAATAGTAAAACATCTCTAAAAATTCCGAAATTCATACACACTGTTCAATCCTGAATATATTAATTTATGTTAATTTTCCATGATTTATCTCACTGTTTTACTATTTTTTTTAATTTTCTATTTACAAAATATTCTAAAATATAAAACTGAGTTATACATGCGAATTAAGTCATTAAATTTATTCTGAAATTCTTATATGGTATAAGGGTTATTATATAAATTTCCTATATTTTTATCAGATTCGGAGCTTCTGTTTAATAATTTTCTTTCATTTCCTTGAACTATTTATATAAATTAACATACTCAATATTATTACCTCATAAATTATAGATTAATATTTTTAATATTTTCTAACAAGTTTCTAAATTTTATTCCCACAATCACAGTCATTTAAGTACTTAATCTAATTTATCATGAGTATCCATGTTTCAACCCTTTAATTCTTGTATTTTTGTTTAAATCCTTGATATTTATAAAACCTTCAAACTTTCTGTTTTTGAATCCTTTTCTCATTGATTTTTGATAAAAATCATGTGTTCATGAGGTTTTGTGAATAACCTTGATGGTTTAACTTTAAAGGGTTGGTTATATGTGTTAGTTAAACACATATACACTTCCTAACTTGTTAGTTTGTAGATTTGAGAATCAAACCTTGTTTGATGATGAAGAAAACTAAGAAGGTTACTAGCTTGATCCTTGAAAGTCCATTTGATGAGAGGGCTCTTGAATCTTGGATATTTGATCACAACTAGTGGGAAACAACTTGTTCCATGTTGTTCTTGAGGTGAGAATCGATTGTTGAACAAGAGGTGGTGGTGTTGGTTGTATGGTGTGAAAACCGAAAGTAATAGGGCGATGATGGAGGTGAATTGAGAACCGAGAGGAAGAGTGAGTGGAAGCCGAGAGATGGTTGCGGGTGAGGTGGTTTGTGGTTGCGGTTGTGGTGGTTTGGGTTCCATGTGGCCGAGAGGTAAGAAGTTAGGAAGATCATCATGATTTTCATAATTACTTATAACTTAGAGTAATGAGGTGTTATCATAGGATTAGGTGTCAAGTTCAAAAGGGTGTTAAGTGTCATAGTTAGAAAGGTGATAAGTGTCCATGAGTGGCTAGGTGGCAAGCTTAGAAAGTGATTAGTGTAAGTGTAGTGCTAGGTGTCATTCAATGGTGTTAATGACATTCTTAGTGGTTAAGTTTAGTTTAGTTAGTTAATTTGTTACTAATCTAGGTTAGTTAATGTCCTAATGAGCCGATACTAGTGTTAAGTAGGTGCTTTAGTTAGTGTTTAAGATTGGTTTAGTTTTGGTTTTTGACATTAAAGTTTATAGATGTTAACTTGATTAGTAATTAAGTTTCAAGTCTTAATACATTACATGCAATTTAAAGCATCTAATATTCAAGTAACTAATCACATAATCCTGTAATGAAAATCACAAGATTCATACAAGAATTGCACATATATGTACGTAAATATTCATGCATGCATGTTTACGTACCATCATGCAAAATCTTGAAAACATCAAGTAAGGTTAACACATAAAATTCATTTAACAATCTCTAATAAGGTATACAGATATATACCATTTACTTACAATAATTCTTAAAATATTTAATTTACGTAACCTTGACGTAGGGTTGTCACATTCTCCCCCCCGTAAAAAGAATTTCATACCCAAATTCGTTGGTAGATATTCTCAAAGGTTGCGGAGGGTTTATCTTTGTAGTTGCTCTTTTCATTCAGTTTAACCTTAAACAGATGAGGATATTTTCTTTGAATTTCATCGTCCATTTCCTATGTAAATTCAGGTCCTCTTTTTGAATTCTATTTGACTTTTACTATTGGGATTCTACTTTTTCTTAAACTTTTTACACCTCTATCCATAATGGCTATTGGTTCTTCCATAAAATGAAGTTTCTTATCTATTTTGATTTCCTGTATTGGTATCTTCAATGTCTCATCTATTAGACATTTCTTCAAATTTGATACGTGAAAGGTATTGTGTATTTTGCTTAATTCGTGAGGTAAATCTAACTTATAGGCTACAGGACCAATCCTAACTATTATCTCAAAAGGACCAACATACCTAGGGTTTAACTTATTTCTTTTCCCGAATCAGAAAATTCCTTTTGACGGTGATACCTTCAAATATACTCTATCTCCTACCTGGAATTCTAAAGGCTTCCTTCTATTATTAGTATAACTCTTTTGCCTATCGCGTGCTGCCTTTAATCTATTCTTAATTTCAAAAATCTTATCAGATGTTTCTTGTATAAGTTCTGGCCTGTAAGCTATCTATCTCCTATTTTATTCCAGCACAAAGGTGACCTACACTTCCTTCCGTATAGAGCTTCAAATGGAGCTACTCCAATACTAGTATGGTAGCTATTATTATATGAAAATTTTATCAAAGGTACGTGTATATCCCAGTTACCACCAAAATCTAACGCACAGGCTCGCAACATATCTTCCAATGTCTGAATTATTTTCTCACTCTGTCTATCTGTCTGTGAATGATATGTTGAACTCATGTTTACTTGAGTTCCTAATGCTTCCTGCAAGGTTTGCTAGAATCTTGAAGTAAACCTACTATCTCTGTCAGATATTATTGAAATAGGTATTTCATGTCTGGACACAATTTCTTTTATATAAATTCTTGCTAATTTTTCCATCTTATAATCTTCTCTGATTGGCAAGAAATGAGTTGACTTAGTTAATCTGTCGACTATAACCCATATGGTGTCATACCCACTTGAGGTTCTGGGTAACTTGGTCACAAAATCCATAGTAATTTGATCCCACTTCCACTAGTTGTTGTAAACATCCTGAAGGTTTTTGATATTCAGCCTTAACTCTTGAACAGATATCACATTTTTCTATAAATTTTGCAACAGATTTCTTCATACCTGGCCACTAATATTGGTTTCTTAAATCCTTGTACATCTTATTATTCCCTGGATATACTGAATATCTTGATTTGTGTGCTTCTCTTAGAATAGTTTCTCTAAGCTTATCATTGTAAGAACTCCAAATTCTCCCTTTAAATTTCAGAATTCCATCGGACGCAACTTCCAGTTGTCCATTCTGCTTCAACACACCTTCTGATTCTTCTTTTTGTTGAGTTTCTCGAATTTGACTTATTAGATCCAAGTGTAATTCCATTCTTAAAGCACGGACGCGTAATGGCTTAATTCTCTCCTTTCTACTGAAGGCGTCAGCCACTACATTTACCTTTCCTGGGTGATATTTGATTTCACAATCATAATCACTTAGTAGTTCCACCCATCTTCTCTGCCTCATATTTAACATCTTTTGATCAAATATATGTTGTAAACTCTTGTGGTCTGTATAAATTATACACTTGGTTCCGTATAGATAGTGTCTCCAAATCATAAGTGCAAATACTACTGCTCCTAGTTCTAAATCATGTGTAGTATAATTCTTTTCACTTGCTCTAAGTTGTCCGGATGCATATGTAATTACTTTATCCCATTGCATTAAAACACATCAATAACCTTGATGTGAGGCATCACAGTATACTACAAAACCATCTGTTCCTTCTCGAAGAGCTAAAATAGGAGCACTGCATAACTTATTCTTCAAGAGTTCAAATGCAACATTCTGTTTTTCTCCCCAAACATAAGGCTTATCTTTCTGGGTTAATTCCGTTAAAGGTTGAGCTATTCTTGAGAAATTTTCTATAAATGTTCTATAATAACCGGCCAACCCTAAGAATTGGCGTACCTCAGTTGGTGTTTTTGGAGCTTCCCATTTCTTAATTGCCTCAATCTTTGCCGGGTCAACCTGAATTCCTTCTGGTTTAACTACATGTCCTAAGAATTGTACCTCTCTTTTCCAAAATTCGCATTTTGAAAATTTGGCATATAATTTTTCTTTCCAAGTAACTCCAAGATCAACCTTAGGTGCTTTTCATGTTCCCCCTTATCTTTAGAATATATTAAAATGTCATCTATGAAGACTATGACAAATTTATCCAAGTAAGGTTTGCAGACTCTGTTCATTAAATCCATAAATACTGCTGGGGCATTTTTTAGTCCAAATGGCATTACAAGGAACTCATAATGACCATATCTAGTTCTGAATACAGTCTTAGGTATATCTTCATCCCTTACCCTTAACTGATGGTATCCTGACCTTAAGTCAATCTTTGAAAAGTAACTAGATCCTTGTAATTGATCGAATAGGTCATCTATTCTAGGAAGAGGATATCTATTCTTAATAGTAACTTTATTAAGTTCTCTATAATCAATGCACATCCTAAAAGTTCCGTCTTTCTTCTTTACAAACTGGAGCTCCCCAAGGTGATACACTAGGACGTATAAATCCCTTGTCTAACAATTCCTAAAGTTGACTCATTAATTCTTTCATTTTTGTTGGTGCCAAATGATACGGTGACTTGGCAATAGGAGCTGCCCCTGGTACTAATTCAATTTTGAATTCTACTTGACAAGAGGGTGGCAATCCTGGTAATTCATCAGGAAATACCTCTGGATATTCTCTAATAATGAGAACATTTTCTAAGTTCTTCTTATCTAATTTTGTATCAACTACATGGGCTAGAAATGCTAAACATTTCTTTCTCAAATATTTCTGAGCTTTCTTACATGAAACTATCTTCATAGCACCTCTAGGTTTCTCACCATATAAACAAAGAGTTTTATTTTCATTAATCAAAGGAATTTTAATCATTCTTTTACCACAGATAATTTTAGACTGATTCTTACTTAACTAGTCCATACCCACAACAATATCAAAACCTCCTAATTCAATAGGAATCAAATCTATATCAAAACAATGATCATCTAAATTTAAGGTAAAGTTAGAAATAACTTCACAAGCTTCAATTATCTTTCCATCAGCTAATTCTATCATATACTTATTTTTCAGTTTCTCTAAAATTAGATTAAGTAAGGGTTTAAATATATTCGAAACAAAACTACGAGTTGCTCCCGTATCGAATAATACTTGTTGCGTACCGATTGTTAATAAGAAACGTACATGTCACCACTTCTGGTTCATGTCGGGCTTCTTCAGCTTGCAACACAAATGCTATACCACGTGGATTGTTTGGGTTAATTGGGGTTTTGCCTTTCAGTTCCAGACACTCGTTGCGAAAATGATTCTCATTTCCACACCGGTAACAAACTGGTTTAGGGTTTGCGGGTCCCTTACATTCCTTTGATAAGTGTCACTTCTTCTTACAATTATAGCAAATTACCACCCTGCACTTACCATTATGGTGTCTCTTAAGGGTATTGCACCACAGTTGACCTTCTGTCTATGGTCTCCTTTCTTGGACAATTCCCATGAAATTTCTCACAGGATTTTTGTTTACCTTCTTTTGCTGATTTCCTCCAAATCTTCTTCCAGAGTTGCTGTTGCTCCATTTCCTTTTTTCTCCAATCCTTGAATCAGTCAAGGATCCATTCCTTATCATCTCATCAGTCAAGCTTCCTGATAACGTGACTGCATCCTGAAAAGTCTTAGGCATGGCTGACTTTACCATTCCTCTTATTTGTGATACTAGACCCCAGATGTATCTTCCTATCCTTTTAGTTTCTGGTGTAACTAGGTGTGGCACTAATCTAGATAATTCATTATACCTATCTGTATACTCCTGATGTGCAGCACCTTTCATTTCTAGTGTTAAGAATTTTGTTTCTATCCTTTCTATCTCGTTATAAGGACAATATTTCTCAATCACTAGGTTCCTAAATTCTTCCCAACTTAACCTATTCATGACATCCCTACCTTTAGTTTGAATTTCCATCTTCCACCATGACTGTGCTTCTCCTTTTAGGGAATGCAAAGCAAACATGGTCTTATAATTATCAGCACACTCGCTGATATCTAAAGCTGACTCCATTCCTTCTAACCAACGCAATGCTTGTACTGCTCCTCTTTTTCTAACCAACGCAATGCTTGTACTGCTCCTTTTTTTCTATTAAAATCTTGGGGTTTACAAGGCATAAAAGCCTTGTAAGAACATCCCTTCTTACCCTTATCTATGATTCCTTCTTCGGGTCGTTCTATCTCAGTCGTGTTGCCCGGTCCTTCATTCCTAGGTGTAACACTTCCAATGTTAAAGTTCTGACCTCGGGTTGGGATACTCCTATATCATCATTTGGCTCTATTATGGGTGTTGTTTCTTTATAATTGCTATGATCCGAAGGATCAGTCTTGTTATAGTAACTATCAGAATTACTAGTACTCATACTGCAAAAATTCTTACAAAATTTCAGATCATGATATCACCAGTACCAGTCAAATAGTTTCACAGAATCTCATATTTTCAGATTGGTCATGTATATCTCATACAGGATTCACATTACTGTCTAAGCATAGACACATTGTCATTAAATCATGGAAAGAAAATATATATTAAATATATTTTAAATCATGCCAAAAATTGTTATCATACGAGCTTATGGTTATAGTCTAGGTATTTACTAATAATACCTAATTCCATATAACCAATGGCTCTGATACCAACCTGTCACATCCCGACGGAAGCATGAAATGCTTGGGTGTGACTCGTTAGCTCAAAACGCATTGATCATTAAATCATACAATTTATAATAATTCAAAACATCATATTCATTCAAATAGAATTTATAGGATTATATTTTTACAAAATTTAGTCTAACATCTAGACTTATACATTTGTAATCCTAAACAAAAGTACACTTTCAACACATCACATATCTTCAGCTAGTAGTGAACGTGAACGTCCACGTATAGGCTGAAGTCAAACAAGTCAATAGTCAACCAAACGCACAGCTTTCCTATGTAGCCGTGCCGATCACTATACATGTTGAAAGAATACACGAGATTATAATACATTTTGCTGACCTGAAAAAGCATACTCAAAACAGTCAACAAACAGTTGGTGAGAACATAGGTTTAATCAATATTAATCATTTTGAATCGATGTAACACAATCAAACTCACAACCAAACCTACATGTCAAGTGATTTATAGCTATCAAATACAAATCACACAATCAAATAATATAACACCGTTGCCCTCATATCAGCATATGCAGGTTGACATTTCCTAAGTAGCGCTACCTATATTATTTGACGGTTTCTCATTCGAATTAATGGTTGTGTCAATATGACAGTAACAAATCAAATTTCTCAAAATATGCATCCAATTCAACACAAAATAGTATGCTTTTTTCCCCAAAAATTATAAAATAAAAAAGGAGCTATGTTACTCATCTTAATTCCAGTCAATAAGTCAAATAATTCCTATAAAATAATTATTTGTTAGAATAAATCTAATTTATTTAAAATTTTCAGCATTTAAATCACTAATTATATCAAAATTCCTAATCGATCACTACTGTCACCCAAAAATTACCAAAATTTACCATCATAGATATTCTGAAATGTATATTACCTCATCAAATTTTAGATTAATAACACATAACAGGCATTTTTCTAGAATTTTTATAAATTTCATATTAACTGGCAGAAATAGTTAAACATCTCTAAAAATTCCGAAATTCGTACACACTATTCTATCCTGAATATCATAATTTATCTAAATTTTTCATGATTTACCTCACTGTTTTGCTATTTTTTTTAATTTTCTATTTACAGAATATTCTAAAATATAAAACTGAGTCATACATGCAAATTAAGTCATTAAATTTATTCTGAAATTCCTATATGGTATAAGGGTTATTATATAAATTTCCTAAATTTTTATCAGATTCAAATCTTCTGTTTAATAATTTTCTTTCATTTCCTTGAATTATTTATATAAATTAACATACTCAATATCATTACCTCATAAATTATAGATTAATATTTCTAATATTTTCTAACAAGTTTCTAAATTTTATTCCCACAATCACAGTTATTTAAGTACTTAATCTAATTTATCATGAGTATCCATGTTTCAACCCTTTAATTCTTGTATTTTTGTTTAAATCCTTGATTTTTATAAAACCTTCAAACTTTTGTTTTGGAATCCTTTTCTCACTGATTTTTGATAAAAATCATGTGTTCATGAGGTTTTGTGAATAACCTTGATGGTTTAACTTTAAAGGGTTGGTTATATGTGTTAGTTAAACACATATACACTTCCTAACTTGTTAGTTTGTAGATTTGAGAATCAAACCTTGTTTGATGATGAAGAAAACTAAGAAGGTTACTAGCTTGATCCTTGAAAGTCCATTTGATGAGATTGGCTCTTGAATCTTGGATGTTTGATCACAACTAGTGGGAAACAACTTGTTCCATGTTGTTCTTGAGGTGAGAATCGATTGTTGAACAAGAGGTGGTGGTGTTGGTTGTATGGTGTGAAAACCGAAAGTAATAGGGCGATGATGGAGGTGAATTGAGAACCGAGAGGAAGAGTGAGTGGAAGCCGATAGATGGTTGCGGGTGAGGTGGTTTGTGGTTGTGGTTGTGGTGGTTTGGGTTCCATGCGGCCGAGAGGTAAGAAGTTAGGAAGATCATCATGATTTTCATAATTACTTATAACTTAGAGTAATGAGGTGTTATCATAGGATTAGGTGTCAAGTTCAAAAGGGTGTTAACTGTCATAGTTAGAAAGGTGATAAGTGTCCATGAGTGGCTAGGTGGCAAGCTTAGAAAGTGATTAGTGTAAGTGTAGTGCTAGGTGTCATTCAATGGTGTTAATGACATTCTTAGTGGTTTAGTTTAGTTTAGTTAGTTAATTTGTTACTAATCTAGGTTAGTTAATGTCCTAATGATCCGATACTAGTTTTAAGTAGGTGCTTTAGTTAGTGTTTAAGATTGGTTTAGTTTTGGTTTTTGACATAAAGCTTATAGATGTTAACTTGATTAGTAATTAAGTTTCAAGTCTTAATACATTACATGCAATTTAAAGCATCTAATATTCAAGTAACTAATCACATAATCCTATAATAAAAATCACAAGATTCATACAAGAATTGCACATATACGTACGTAAATATTCATGCATGCATGTTCACGTACCATCATGCAAAATCTTGAAAACATCAAGTAAGGTTAACACATAAAATTCATTTAACAATCTCTAATAAGGTATACAGGTATATACCATTTACTTAGAATAATTCTTAAAATGTTTAATTTACCTAACCTTGGCGTAGGGTTGTCACACAAGCCAACTAAATGTATTGTTTTTTTTTGCTTGAAAGATGCTTTTGTATTCACTATGAATATTATTATAATATAATAAAGTTGTATTACCTGTTTGTTCATCATCCGACTAAATTGATTGATGGTGTTGACTTAGACTCATAAGATTTTTTCTCTTACTCTTTAAAAACTAAGACCATCACCAATAACAAATATTAAAAACAACTAAAAACATGTGTAGTGTGCTGACACGTCAGAAAAACACACGTTCTTTAAAATCTTAAAAAAATCACTTCAATAAGAAAACGCAAAAACATTACCACATCATCACCATCTTTTTATTTTTAACCACTCATTTTTTCTCTCTGTTTAATATATCCATATATATAGTACATGGGGCTCACATCTATTATTTTTTGGTGTTTTTGGGAAAGAACAATTGCATCAAAAACATCCCCACCCAATGATACTTGATCTAAAAAACGGATGATGTGGCGTTTTTAATGGCTAAAAACGCCTTATTGGAGATGCTCTAAGAGGGGTGTGTTTTAAAACACAGCTTTCTCATTTGCAAGATTTCTCTCTCTTTGAGCATATAGGCGAGAGCTTTCATTCAAGTTGCAATTTTGATTTAAGTCTTTATTTCATGATGGTATCTTTCTTTGCTTATGATCTGATTATGATTGTTTGGGTCACATTAATCCAGATTTACATGTTATGATGTTTTTCTTGGGGTATGGACAAAGGTAGAACTATTTTCGTATGATGTGTAATCACTTTGAATTCATCTTAACAGGTTACTCGATCATCGACAATTCATCCCTGCCATTGTCCTAAGAAGACAGGGCAACATTGTAGTACGAGGGATCTCTTTCGAATGTGGCCGGCAAAAAGACCAAAAATGATTATAGAAAGTTTCTACGAGGGGTCCATCTGCTGAGCTAGAATCCTTTTTATGATTGATGGTAAGTTCTAATTAGCTACAATCCTTTTTTATGATTGATGATAAGCTCTAATTCTTTGTAGAAGAGGATGCGGTGAGGATCTCTTTCGACGCAACGCGCTTGGCATTTCTCCTAGTTAATATAATTTCTATGTTGCATATATCATAATTAAATCTTTTGTCATCACCCCCATGCATTTTTATTTTTATCTATATTAATCAAAATTATATATCTTTTAAATTCTTATTTAAAAATTGGAATTTGTTTCAGTAATTATAATTAATTCAAATTTAAATCCTTTTTAAATAGTCAAATAACCAATATCAATGAATTGTCCATTTCATTATGTATAACTACAATATCGTTTAAATTCGATTCATTTATTTATAACATTAAAATTATGTAAATTTTTACAATATCGTTTTAATTCGATTTCATATTTTATAACATTAGAATTATGACTTTAACTAATGTGCTTCTTTTATCCTTTCTTCATTGATTTAATATAATTAAATGTTATTCATAATTTTAAATGATGTTGTTTATATGCATACCAGCTTTAGTAAACCCTTGTATTATACGGGTTGAATAAATAAACTATTAAATATAATAAAAATTTATTAATTATAAAATAATATTTTAAGATAACATATGATTAAAAATGCGAATGGGTAAAAACTATAAGTAATAAAACAATGATATCAAGTTTTAAAATTTTATGTTTATTATTTTTGTTTTTTCCAAAAAAAAAAATAAATTATAGTGTTTCAAAACAAACATTTTAATAAAAAAATATCATTTTTTTGAAACTCTCAATTTTAATTATTTTGGTTTATGTAAAATTTACTTTTAAAAGATAGCAATTTTAAATATTTTGTATTTTAAAAAATATTGATGTTTAAGAAAATTTCTTATTTTATAAAAAAAATGCTTCTTAAAAAATAACATTAATAAAAAGATTTATTTTTTAATTTATTTAAAACTATTTTTAATCTAAAAAAGTTAAAAATTATTTTTAGTAGTTAATGCAATTATTTAATAGGAGAGAGAAGCGGAAAAATTTTGTTGAGTATGTATATGATGCTGACACGTGTCATCCTTAGAGCATTCACAGTGAAATCCTTAAAAAGATATGAATGTCTTTTATATATTACTAGGTTAGTACCCCCTTGTATTACACAGGTTGAATATATAAATTATTAAATAATTAGTAAAAAAATTTATGAATTATAAAACTATGCTTAAAGATAAAATATATTTATAATTACTTATAAATAGCTATTTTAAGTAAATAAACAATAATATATTTTTCTTAAACTTTTGTTTTATAAAAACTTTATGGTTTGTAAATATTTTATTTTAAGTAAAATGATTTTTTTTATAAAGTTTGTTGCTTTTTTGTTTTTAAAAAGTGTGTTTTTAATTTAAAATAAATAGATTTTCAGTTTAATAAATTAACTTTTTTTAAATTTGAAAATGATATGAGTAATATTATTAGTACTCAATATTAGTTTTAATAATAGAGAGAAATGAGAAAATTAGTATGATGAGACTTACGATTGCGTCACGTATTATCTTATTTTTTCCTTATTATAGATAGATTGATAGACAAACAGACAGAAAGATATATAGATAGATAGACTAGAAACCCATTTATTAAACGGATTATAGTTAGTAATAAAGACAAAGATTTACAGTATGAAACTTTAATATATAAGATATGAATTTTATATACGTAATAGTTCAACAAAATAAAACAATTATTTTATTTTTTTAACTCTCTTATCTAAATAGTTTCATTTTAAACATTCGTATTAAGATTCTTTTATAAAAGAATTTATTTTTATAAAAATCTTGTTGATTAAAAACTCTGGTTTGTAATTATTCTGGTTGTTTTTAGAATAGTTCACATTTTTTATATTTTTTAAAAAAGGCTGGATTTTAAAATATTTTATTTCAAAAAGTTTTAGTGTTTTTGAAAAGTTCATATTATATAAATTTTTTTATTATTAGTTCTATTTTAATTAAAAAAATATGATGTTTTATTTTCTTAATAAAATCTAACTTTAAAAAGATATATTGATTTTAGTAAATTTAAATAAGAGAGAAATATTACAATTAATAAAATTGATTTTTAATAAGAGAGAGAAATTATTTTTAATGTTTAAATTACTATAATACCTTTTAGAGGAAGAAATTAGATGATAATGTCTAGAAGAATGACAAGTGGTAAAACTGTAGATCAAAAGAATGACATGTGACTTTATAAAGCTTGCTTTATTAGAATCTATAGATGTGGAATGACTTTGAGTGGTTGAGTAAGGGAGAGAGAAAATGTTATTGTTTATAAGTATATTTGAGTAATCATTGTTCAATCTCTATAAATTTTTTAATATTTTTGAAAGTGGTTGTGAGTGGATGAGAAAGAAAAAAGAAATAATAAAAGTATAAAAAGTATTATTTAATTAAAAAAAAGAAAAAAAAATAATGATTTTTAATGCAAGTATATTGATAAAGATGAAAAATCTATTCTGAATACGCTTAGTTAATTTTCTATTAGAGTAGAGAGATTAAATACTAGAAAACGATCTTCTTTAATGTCATATAACATATTTTGTTTGTGAACTTTATAATCAAAATAACTCTAACAAAGCATTCACTTATTTCTTTAAGTTTTTCTACAACTTATTACAATATCTTTTTACATCGTACCATTTTATGTAACACCATACCTTATAGAGAGCCCTTACTATATCAATTACCGTGAAGCCTTAAATCGGTTCCATCTTATCTATAAGATCACTGCTTTTTTTATATAGGTTTTGTACTTTTAATATGTAAAGCACTCAACCTCAACTATAATGTTACGTTATTGTTTGAAATGTAAACCCTTTTTAGTACTGCAACCCTTTCCATCATTTTTATTACTACAGATTTTGTATATTATTATTGATGATTTCGACTAATGTGTAAATTTCTAATTCAACATTATGTAATTTAAATTTTAAACAGTTACATGGATCTTACAAAAATATGCATGCTCAATGAACTTGGTTTTCTAAAAATGATTCAAAGAAGACAATTTTTTTTTCAACCTTATTGGAGGCCTAATGCGAACGCTAAAATTTGGGGCTTTTTTTGAATTTCATTGTTACAACACTATAATTGATATCCTTACATTTGTTATATTTTCTTTTTTTTTTTTTTTTTTTTTTTTTTTTTGCTAATGCGAGTTCTAAATCATATAAAAAATTCACAATAAATAGATGGTTTTGGATTTGTTTCTGAATTAACTATTGAGGTAAAATTATGCTTCTCTGCAAATCGGTTTGGTAATGACTTCTTGTCTAGAATAGAATTAGTTTACTGTATAATTTAATTTTTATATGTTGTTAAGTAGAATTAGTTTATTTTTTTCTTAATCGGCCTTTTGAAATTGTATTTCATTTTTCCTTTAATAGCATTCTTGGATTTTAGAGCTGAAACCCTATTTCGCAAAATCACGGGTAAAGTTCTTGTCTTGTGTTTATGTAGTACATGATTTGTATAAGCTAGATTTTAGATATTAATTGTTAATGATTTCATGTAAGACTACCTCAAATATGCAGCATTGATTAAATTTATAGGTTTCTACAAATTGCTTAATTCTTATTCAATTTTCAGGCTAGAAATCATTGGAGTAGTGCCGTCCAAACAGCTCACAGCTAGGAGATCGCTCGACGCTCGTTCTGAAAAAGCTCGAAAAAAACTCGCTCGAAATTGCTTGGTTTTAAACGGCACCGATCCGAGCTGGCTAGGTATGAAAACGAGTTGAACTCGGCTAGTTTCGTGACAAGCCAAGCCGGCTCGGTTTAGCTCGTTTGTTAGCTCGGCTCAGTATGGCTCGGATTATATACTTGTAATATATATTATTTTTATGTATAACACATATATCATTGCATTTGCTCATTTATTAAGAATATGATATATTTTTAAGCTATTTCTTATCTCAAAAGATTAAAATAATGTTTGTATTGGATTGTTTCATGTGATGCTTCTAAATTTTTGTATATTAGAATGAATTATTCAAGTAGACATTCAATTTATTTACTAAAAAGCATACTACTAGATGTTACAGGTTTTGTTCGTTCACTTTAGATAACGATGAAGTTATTTGTATTTTCTTGAAGTTGAATTTAGTTTGTGAAAAATTATTTTGCATTTGATTTTTTTCACATAGGTGATTTACCATAAACTAGAATTGAGACCCGCGCGTTGCTGCGGGTCTACTTTTGATTTTGTTATTTTACAAAATTGTGATTTGCGCTTTGCTACGAGTAAAAAATACTATGTTGAATGCTAAAATAGAACGTGGTTGTGTGATCTCAAGTCTCAACCAAAAGGGTGTAAACCAACTCATTTAAACTCACATATGTTAAATCTTGAGACAATTAAATTATATAAAGTTTAATCAAATTCTATTTTTTTAAACTTTTGAAGTGGTTTAAAAAAATTAAATGGTATCTCTTTAAATTGTATAAAGTTTAATCAAATTCTATTTTTTTTTAAGCTTTTGAAGTGGTTTTAAAAAATTTAAGTGGTATCTGTTTGACCTCATGAAATGGTTTTCTAGAACCTTTTTTTAAGAAAAAAAACAATATATTTGAAGCTTTTGGAGCGGTTGAGAGGATTTTACAAGATGTATAATTTAGTGGCTAAAATATAATCCACACAAACCTACTGTGCTAACCGACATAGACAAATAATAACATACTAAAATTTGACACTAAGCGTTGTCGTGGGTCTTTTTTGGGTCTAACTTTTACAGAGTTGTGATCAGCGTGTTCCCGCGAGTAAAACGGACTCTATTAATTGACAAAAGTGTCAACACAAACCGTGTGTTGTGACAAATCCTTTGATAGTTTTAAAAAACTTTATATAAAAATGAATCTGTTAAAAAAACTAATGTAAATCATTAATAAAAATAAGCACGTCGAAACAACATAATAAAATCGTTAAAACATTAATGTTGATATAAGTTTCATAGATATGAATGTAATATACAAGTTATTTTCAATATATAGATTATTTAAAAATTTATATAATCATAAATAAAAAACATTAAGTACAATAATGTTTTTATCTATTTTTCCTTTTAAAAACAATAATTCGTGCTGCATGTAACAATTAAACATTTATGTATCTTGGAATAAACATAGAAGTGGTAGTGTGGACATTAAAAAAAATAATGGGTTTCGAAATAGAGACCTTAACTCTAAATCATAAAACACAAACCATTGAACCAAATGGTTTCTAATGATTACACTTAGATTTAATAAATATATATTATATAAGCGCTACAGTGAATAAAAAATTAATAAATTCACTGTAGAAACCGACATACTAAATTTATATATATATAATATTTAAAGCATTATGGTTTATATAAATTACACAAATCATTAACCATGCATTATACTTAACCTAATAACAATACGATTAAGCATTACAGGAATGGTCTAAGAAGTGTTTAAACCCCCTTTATAACTTTAAAAGGGTATATATCAACATATATTAGCTTATATGTCAACTTATACATTAGCCAAGGCCCTATATTGACGACCTCTAGACTTGTGAGTTAGTTTTTCTATTGAACCTATATTTGGTGATTTTCGGTCAACAAGGTTAGATTCATTCGCATACCCTCATCCATGGGCTTTAGTCTCATTCCATGACTAGTTCTTTCTTGAACCCTCAGATTGTTGGATCCAAATCATTATCCCTTCATCAAGAATATATGCAATTAAGATCAATTCTTATGATGTGTTCTTAACTCACAAGTTATTTTTGCATATTTTAATCTTCTAAGACCATAACCTTAGGTCTCGATCTAATTGTCTTTAAAGATATATATTCATTTTAAGATGAACACCTCCATTATACCTTTGATCACTAGATTAGCATCCAAGTCTAACCACTCGGTTGACTCCTTGTGACTTGTTGTGTACTCCACTAAATCATGAGTTAGAAATCAACTTCGATTAAAGAAATCCTTATTGATAACACATTCAGGTTTATTAAATGCAATTAACCCTCACATTTAAGTGTTATTAAATAGCATCCGGACGAGTGATGAAACATTCTCCCTTTCTACATGAGTTTTAAGAAATATTTTCAGATACCATTTGTGCATACCCTAATGCGATATTTCTTAAGTGGCTTCCTGTCACATTTCTTGCACTTCGATATAATTTTTTTAAATGACTTTTGACATCATTTCGAAACCCATCAGCCTTACATCATCATGTTAGAGGTGTTATCATGTTTATTTCTCAACTTAGAATGCCTTATCTCACTAAAACTTCCAAACTAACTAAAGCAACACACGCTTAATGGAAGCTTCCAACAAATTCTAGTATTTAAGCTAATATTGTCATAAGTTTGATAGGAAACCCTCACATACTTAGAATGATTCTAAACCACCATCTAGGACAAGCCAAGTAACATGAGATTTCTTTAAGTTTTTCTAAATTTATATCATATTCCTTGGACTAAATGTAAATTTTCTTATAACTTGTTTATACACAAATTCATTCTTTTGTTATAAATCTTTAAAGTGCATAACAATTAAGAAGTACTAGTCTAGCATGCTTTAGACTGTGATACTTTGGCATACGAATAGAAGATGCATTATTCTAATTATTCACTGCCTCTAAGAAATATCACAATATCCCTTTGTAACATTCATTCTTCCATTTAAACAAATTATGAGACTTATTCACCATCCATAAACTACAGTATAGGAAAGTCTCATATGTATGTTACACAAATATAAATAACTTCATCATCCAATTTAGGAACATAACTTTGTGTTTGATCTATAAGGCTTCTCCATTTACTCATAAAGACTTCATCAACGGTCTCAAACCAAATTGCTTTATGATCACATTCATCTATTCCCAGACTTCTCTTAATATGTTGATAGTTCTTAAAGCTAAACAAGCATGAATAGTGGCTCCAACATTAAGAACACTCCACAACAAGCAATAACTCATTTCATTTCGTGCAACCCTGAAATGATTCTTATGATATCATCTTGTGGCATGTGTTTAGGTACTCACTCTTTGAAACTCCATGCCATCATATCATCGTGTCCTTGTTCTGATGAATCGATGGTATAGTAGGGTTGTGTTTGATGGTTGGTCGAATGGCCGGGTGCTTTAGCAGAAGATGCTACTTGGGAGACATCTTTTTGATGAATCAGTGGTATCTTGACTTTGAACCTTGCGGTCAAGGATCCTCTTAACCAAGGGGTGTTGATACGTACTGGTTGTTAGTTAATTAAAAACTGTTGGGCTATTATTTGAGTTGTTAAGTGAGTCAAGTCAAGGGTTGATTGTATAGCTATAGTAGTATAAACAGAGGTGATGTAATAATCAAAGGTGTGCAGAAATGGAACTAGTTCCTTCCTCTATCTTTTGTAACTACCATAACTAACTTTCGAGAACCCTTCTTCTTCTTGGTTTCCTAAGTGTTATAGGAATTCGACCATTATCTTCAATCTTGAGTTTATGAATCTGTATCAAGTTCCTTTGCCTCTCCAATGGTTTTGGCTGAAATGAAAAATGATGATGGAGGATGTGTGATGATTACAAGAAATTGAATCAAGCCACTATTCTAGACAGATTTCCAATTCTATTAGTTAAAAAATGAGTGGCTTGAGTTGTATGGCACTCAGTTTTTTTCTAAACTAGATCTAAAATCGAGCTATTATCATATCAGAATGGATCCTACAGATACTAATAATACTACTTTCAACACTCACAATGGTCATTTTGAATTTCTTGTAATGCCCTTTGGACAAATTAACGCTCCTTCTATTTTCCAATGGATAACAAACCATGTTTTCAAACAAAAATTGAAGAAGTTTGTTTTGGTAACTTTTTGATGACATTGTAATATCTAATCCAAATTAGCAGGACCATAATCTCCATTGGAAAGTTGTATTAAGTTTACTACGACAAAATAAACCAAAAGATAAAGAAAGTGTGTGTTTGGTGCTATTGAATTGTAGTATATGAGTAATCATCTCTCAAAAGGGAATAACCAATGATCCTACTGTAAGGCCCCGTTCCCGGAACATTCACAGTTGGACATTCATCGCACATGATAATTAAGACATATTACATTTCATAAATAATTGCAGCGGAATAATTTAACAAAAACCATTTCATGCATTAATAATTACTTTTGCGAAATAATACATCATTGTTAAAGTTACAAAATATTGTTTAATTGCATTACAACACAAAAATATCATCTCTGCATAACATGGATGCCAGTCAAATCTTGCCAAGTAACTCCACCCCGTACCATCCCAACAACCATTACCTAACAACTGAAAATGCATTAAAGTCAGCGTTGCTGAGTGAGTTCTAGTTTTATAAAAAATATTCATATTACCTTCCATTCATTAAAGCTTTTTCATACTTTCGCACATGATGACACATCGTACATACATCAAGGTAATATTTATTATCTTCCGTCATCGTTCTTTTCGCACTTTACAAAGTCTTTCTCTTCTATCTAGATCCTGTCATATGCTAAACCCCCCTCTTGGGCACGAAGCCAACTAATCTAGGGTTTAGCGACAAGGATCCCATATCGCACGTATGGAACAGTCACCAAGACTAACTTCCTTATGTGTGAACCCTCATGGGTCAGCCAAGATCTCACACTGTATGACACACAGTTGAGCTAACAACTCTCAAGGAGTTGTGAACCTCCTTACATTTTTGCTTGCAAGACTTTCATTCGTTCATTCATTATGTTCCACTTTCATTATCTTAAATCTTTGGCTTCGTTAAGATAATACTTTACGTTCATTATCATAATCACACCACGTAAAGCCACGTAATAATACGAAATAAGGAACATAAAGAAAACAGGCCATAAACATACACCACACCATCATACATCACCCCCGGAAACATTCCAAGTCATAGCCTATAAGCCCCCCTTTCCCAAAAATTTCAGAATATTTTCTAAGTCTTTAGGCGCATGGGCACTATGCTGGCGCTTAAGCACTATGCGGGCGCTTGAATACTTAGGCGCATGGGCGACTCAGACGCATGGGCAGGTTTTGGGCGCATGTGCACTATACGGGCGCATGGCCAACACTTAGGCGTCTGGACAACTTTCCAGGCGCATGGGTACTATGTAGGCGCATGAGCCTGATTTAGGCGCATGGGCACTTTGGCGTTTTGGCAGTTGGGCGTATGGGCACACTTAGGCGAATGGGCATAATTCTAGGCGCATGGGCACTATTTGTGCTCATGAACCTTGGGCGCATATGTACTATGCAGGCGCATGGCCAACTGTTTTCTAACTAACATCATTTTCAGACCCCAAATCATCATTCTAACCTGCTCTAGCCTAGTTTCTAACATGCTAAGCATCAAAACAAGCATACAGTATGAACATAACCAAAAATCTTCCCAAATCATAAACCCACCCAACAGGGCACACACATTCATATACGGGTACACACCCAACATTCATAAAAACGTTCTAACATGCATTTTCAGCCCCAAAATCAGTATAAAACATCTAAAAACGGGGATCTAGAACTCACCTCCTGCAACTTTCGAGTAAGACTTCCTTCAAACCCGAATGCTTATGAGTTCAAACACCTAAAAACACCAAAAACACACAACCGAACACATACAAGCACATAAGCGCATACCCGAAGGCTGGAAATCAGCCAAGGACACCCCAAAAATCAGAAAACTAACCTGAATTCAGCTCCTTCTTCTTCCTCTCTCTAGAACCGAGAGAATTCTGCTCTTTCTCTCTCTAAAAATCCGAATGAAAGGATTGTACAGGGGTCATGGGCGGCCATGACCACCTTTTTGAACAAATTAATAAAATCTTTGCCCCATGCACAACTTTAACCCCTCAACTTGGGTTATTTTGCTATTCTTTCCTTTCACTCCTTGAACAGCTGAGGATAATATTGTCTCATCTCCCCCTCAGGTTCCCATGTAGACTCTGATCCCTTTCTATGCTTCCACTGTACTTGTACGAGTGGAACCACTTTATTCCGTAACCTCTTCTCCTTTCGATCAATGATCGCCACCGGTTGCTCCACATAGTTGAGCCGCTCGTCTACCTCAATATCCTCCAGTGGTACAACCATATCTTCATCAGCTACGCACTCCCTCAGATGAGATACATGGAATGTAGGATGAATTCCACTTAACTCATCGGGCAACTCCAATCTATAGGCCACCTCTCCTACTCGAGCAATGATTCGGAAAGGCCCTATGTACCTCGGGCTCAACTTGCCCCGCTTTCTAAACCGAATGATACCCTTCCAAGGTGAAACCTTCAACATGACTCTACGTCCACCTTGAATTCAATCGGTCTACGTTTCTTGTCCGCATACGACTTTTGCCTATCTTTGGCTGCCTTCATAAAGGCTTTGATCTTCTCCAGCTTTTTAGTCGTAGCCTCAATCACTTCAATGCTCCCTAACTCTTTCTGACCAATGTCACCCCAACATACGGGTGTCCTACACCTCTGACCATATAGCATCTCATAGGGTGGCATATCAATACCGGCATGATAACTGTTGTTGTATGAGAATTCAACTAACGGTAAATGTTAGTCCCAACTTTCTCCGAAGTCAATGACGCATGCCCGAAGCATATCTTCTAGCGTCTGAATAGTCCTCTCTGATTGACCATCCGTTTGAGGATGATAAGCCGTACTAATGTGTAACCTCGTCCCCATAGCACTGTGGAATCTTTTCCAAAACTTGGATGTAAACCGGGTGTCACGGTAGACACAATAGACACCGGTACACCATGACGAGTCACAATCTCCTTAATGAACAGATCCGCTAACCTCTCGGATGAATACGTTTCACGGATCGGTAGGAAGTGAGCCCTCTTCGTCAGACGGTCGACTATCACCCATATGGCATCATACCTTCTAGCCGTTCGCGGCAGCTTCGTAATAAAATCCATGGTGATATGCTCCCATTTCCACTTGGGTATATCCAAAGGTTGGATCTTCCCGTATACCTTTTGGTGCTCCGCCTTCACTTGCAAACAAGTAAGGCACTTACCCACGTACTCCGTCACATCGCGCTTCATACCCGGCCACCAATAATCTTTCTTCATATCATGATACATATTTGTAGCACCGTGATGAATGGAGTATCGAGTCTTGTGAGCCTCATCCATGATCTTTCCACGTAAGTCTCCATAACGAGGAATCCACATTCGCCCAAATCGGGTCCCAACACCGAGAGTGTTTTCACCCAATTCCGTGACTAGACCTCTCATCCTTTCGGTGTTAAAGCGATCTTCTTTTAACGTCTCGTCTTGAAACTCCTTGACCTGCTTCATCATATCAGAGGTCATAACTAACTGGTAAGCCTTCACCCGGATCGGTTTAGGTCTCTCCTTTCGGCTAAGGGCATCCGCCACTACGTTGGCCTTGCCCGGATGGTAATGGATCTCGCAATCATAATCCTTTATAAGTTCCAACCATCTCCTCTGCCTCATATTCAAATCCTTCTGCTCGAAGAAGTACTTCAAGCTCCTGTGGTCGGTGAAGATAGTGCACTTTGTCCCATACAGGTAGTGCCTCCAAATCTTCAATGCAAAGACCACAGCCGCTAGCTCCAGATCATGAGTAGGGTAATTAACCTCATGGACTTTCAGCTGTCGGGATGCGTAGGCTATAACTTTCCCTCGCTGCATCAACACGCAACCCAATCCCAAATAAGAGGCATCTGAGTAAACCACCAAATCTTCGCTTCCTTCGGGTAACGACAAGACTGGAGATTGCGTCAATCTTGCCTTTAGCTCCTAAAAAGCCTTTTCTTGATCTTGACCCCATACAAACTTCACGTCCTTACGGGGCAACTTGGTCAACGGAGAAGCTATCTTGGAGAAGTCTTGAATGAATCTTCTATAATATCCCGCCAATCCCAAGAAACTACGAATCTCGGATGGCGTCTTTGGAGACCTCCATTGCATCACAGCTTCTACTTTTGCCGGATCGACCGTAATCCCTTCGGGATTCACCATGTGACCCAAAAACTGAACTTCGCGCAACCAGAATGCGTACTTGGAGAACTTGGCATACAACTTCTCCCTTCTAAGCGTCTCTAACACTTCCCGAATGTGACCGGCATGCTCCTCCTCGCTCCTCGAATAAATCAGGATATCATCGATAAACACAATCACCATTTTATCCAACATCGACCGGCACACTCGATTCATCAAATTCATGAAAGCAGCTGGCGCGTTGGTTAAACCAAAAGACATAACGAGAAACTCGTAGTGTCCATAACGCGTGCGAAAAGCTGTCTTAGGAATATCTTGCTCTTTCACCTTCAGCTGATGGTAACCCGATCGAAGATCTATTCTCGAAAACCAACTAGCACCTTGAAGCTGAACAAACAAGTCATCGATTCGGGGTAGGGGATATCGGTTCTTCACCGTCAACTTGTTTAACTCGCGGTAGTCGATGCACATCCTCATGCTACCGTGTTTTTTCTTTACAAACAAGACCGGATCACCCCAGGGAGAGATACTCGTTCAAATAAACCCTTTATCCAACAATTCTTGCAATTGAACCATCAGTTCCTTCATCTCTGTTGGAGCCGATCGATACGGTGCCTTACCGACAGGCTGAGCACCGGGTATCAAATCAATCTGGAACTCGATTTCACGGTCCGGTGGCACGCCTGGTAAATCTTCTGGGAACACATCGGGAAAGTCACACACAACTGGTACATCGGACAATTGTGGTGTTGACGTGTCCACATCCTTCACGTAGGCCAGGATCCACGTCTCATATACTTCCCTGCCACCGCCATCGAAATTACCTTCGGAACCGTAGTAACTCGATCACCATAGATCGTCACCGAGCTCCCGTCAAGCGTAGTTAATCGGATCATCTTCTGGCGACATACAATATTTGCTTCATAAGCCGCTAACCAGTCCATCCCTAGAACTACATCAAACCCCCCTAAGGTCATTACAAACAGTCTAGCAGGAAACCTATGACCTTCTAGTTCTATGTCACAGCCTTCTATTATATTAGAAATCCTGGTAGACTTACCTATGGCAGTTTCTACATCGAAGGGCACATTAACACTTCTACTTCTAACGGGCAAATTAGCACAGAAAGTAGCAGAAATAAAACTCCTACTAACACCAGAATCAAAGAACACAGAAGCAAGAGTTTGGTTTACTAGAAACGTACCTGACACAACATTAGGGTCCGTCCTAGCCTTCTCCCTGGTCATCTTGAAAGCTCTGGCGCTCGCCTTCTGCCCTTCAGTTTCGGTCATCTTCCGTGCTCCGGAACTCTCAGCCCTCGGCTTCTTGCAATCCGTGCTCAGGTGACCCTTTCCGCACAGTTAAAACACTTCGTCACCCCACAATTCTTTGCTATGTGACCGGGCTTCCCACATTTAAAGCAGACATTAAATCCCAGCCTACATTCTCCCGTATGCTCCTTTCTGCACTTACCACGCCTCTTCGTCCCCGCACCCGATGCGGTCACTCGCCGGTCATCCACCCTTGCAACCTTGTTGTTTGGAGCGACACCCCCACGTCCAAACCGCTTATCATTCCAGTTTCGATCACCACCACCACCCTTCTTGCTCACTTCAACCACAGCCACCTCCCGCTCATCATACAGCCTTCCCGCCAGATCAACCACCGACCTAAACGTGCTTGGCCGGGCGGCGATCATGTGCCTGCGAATATCCGCCGGCAAACCCTGGATGTACCTCTTTATCTTTCGTGATCTGGCACCAGTCGTGCCATCTCATTGAACTTAGTGGTGTACTGTTGGTGTGTCATGGTTCCCGCCTCCAGCTACAGAAACTCTCTCTCAATCTTATCAAGTTCCCTATGAGGACAAAACTCCTCGATCATCAACTTCTTCAGCTCACTCCACTTCATCTTTCCAATAGCCCTGCTACCCTCGGCCTGGACAATATTGTCCAACCAGCATAAAGCCGAGTCCACGAATGAGTGAGTGGCAAACTTCACCTTCTGGTCCTCTCTGCACTCGCTGATATCAAGTACAGCTTCCATCTCTCTCACCCACAGATGAGCAGCAGCAGCGTTGCCATTGTCATCAAAAGTCGGGGGCTTGCATCTTTAGAATGCCCCATAATTATAGCCCCGAGCCGTTCCTGGCACCGCCTCTTCCTCCTCCTCGTCACTTAGGACAACCGTCTCAGTCTCCGGTTGCTCCCTTTCTCCCGCGGTCTTCTCCTTTTCCTTCTTCTCATCCTCCCGCACAGCTCTAATCACTTCGACCACCACAGACGGCAGGATCGTCTGCATGACCTGGTGAACCTCCTCAACAACAGCCAGCCTTCTTTACTGAGGCCCTCAGATTAGCACTCTCATCACCACCTTCCTGGTGATGAGTCTCGGGCTCTTCAAGTGCCCTTTCCGCAGCCTTAGCCCCGCCTTGTGACCCGTGGTCCAGCACCACGTCCACCGCGACCTCCACCTCTAGAAGCTTTCGAAGATCTACCTCCCGCCATCCTCTAAACACACTATAAGATTCAAACACCAACACGATCATTCAAGGTAATAGCTCAGTTTATGTCAACTATACTAAGCCCGTAATTACAGTGGCCAGTTGTGATTAGCCACTTACTTTACTTTTCATACCTCAAGCATTTCCTATCCTGACTACATTAGTATTCAAATCTACTAAAAGCACATAAAGCAGATAACATGCGCACATAATACCGGTTAACATTAAAGAAAATACCTGATGGCACGTAGCTACTTGGGCTGGCATCCTTCCATTTGTCCCATTTTCAATTTAAGTTTAGATTTTTGAAAATATTTACCTATTTCTCTTAAACTTTGGCTCTGATACCAACTTGTAAGGCCCCGTTCCCGGGATACTCATAGTTGTACATTCATCGCACATGATAATTAAGACATATTACATTTCATAAATAATTGCAGCGGAATAATTTAACAAAAACCATTTCATGCATTAATAATTACTTTTGCGAAATAATACATTATTGTTAAAGTTACAAAATATTGTTTAATTGCGTTACAAAATATTGTTTAATTGCATTACAACACAAAAATATCATCTCTGCATAACATGGATGCCAGTCAAATCTTGCCAAGTAACTCCACCCCGTGCCATCCTCAGCAACCATTACCTGCCAACTAAAAATGCATAAAAGTCAACGTTGCTGAGTGAGTTCTAGTTTTATAAAAAATATTCATATTGCCTTCCATTCATTAAAGCTTTTTCATACTTTCGCACATGATGACACATCGTACATACATCAAGGTAATATTTATTATCTTTCGTCATCGTTCTTTTCGCACTTTACAAAGTCTTTCTCTTCTATCTAGATCCTGTCATATGCTAAACCCCCCTCTTGGGCACGAAGCCAACTAATCTAGGGTTTAGCGACAAGGATCCCATATCGCACGTATGGAACAGTCACCAAGACTGACTTCCCTATGTGTGAACCCTCATGGGTCAAGCAAGATCCCACACTGTATGACACATAGTTGAGCTAACAACTCTCAAGGAGTTGTGAACCTCCTTACATTTTTGCTTGCAAGACTTTCATTCGTTTATTCATTATGTTCCATTTTCATTATCTTAAATCTTTCTCTTCGTTAAGATAATACTTTACGTTCATTATCATAATCACACCACGTAAAGCCACGTAATAATACGAAATAAGGAATATAAAGAAAACAGACCATAAACATACACCACACCATTATACATCACCCCCGAAAACATTCCAAGTCATAGCCTATAAGTCCCCCTTTCCCAAAAATTTTAGAATATTTTCTAAGTCTTTAGACGCATGGGCACTATGCAGGCGCTTGAGCACTATGCGGGCGCTTGAATACTTAGGCGCATGGGCAGGTTTTGGGCGCATGTGCACTATACGGGCGCATGGCCAACACTTAGGCGTCTGGACAACTTTCTAGGCGCATGGGTACTATGCAGGCGCATGAGCCTGATTTAGGCGCATGGGCACTTAGGCGTTTTGGCAGTTAGGCGTATGGGCACACTTAGATGACTGGGCATAATTCTAGGCGCATGGGCACTATTTGTGCGCATGAACCTTGGGCGTATAAGTACTATGCAGGATGGCCAACTGTTTTCTAACTAACATCATTTTCAGACCCCAAATCATAATTCTAACCTGCTCTAGCCTAGTTTCTAACATGCTAAGCATCAAAACAAGCATACAATATGAACATAACCAAAAATCTTCCCAAATCATAAACCCACCCAACAGGGCACACACATACATATACGGGTACACACCCAACATTCATAAAAACGTTCTAGCATGCATTTCCAGCCCCAAAATCAGTATAAAACATTTTAAAACGGGGATCTAGAACTCACCTCTTGCAACTTTCGAGTAAGATTTCCTTCAAACCCGAATGCTTATGAGTTCAAACACCTAAAAACACCAAAAACACACAACCGAAAACATACAAGCACATAAGCACAGACTCGAAGGCTGTAAATCAGCCAAGGACACCCCCAAAAATCAGAAAACTAACCCGAATTCAGCTCCTTATTCTTCCTCTTTCTAGAACCGAGAGAATTCTGCTCTTTCTCTCTCTAAAAATCCAAATGAAAGGATTGTACAGGGGTCATGGGCGGCCATGACCACCTTTTTGAACAAATTAATAAAATCTTTGCCCCATGTACAACTTCAACCCCTCAACTTGGGTTATTTTGCTATTCTTTCCTTTTCTTCACTTTTCTTCTTTTAAAATTTTCGGGTGTTACACCTACTAAGGTAAAAGCTATTCAAGACTAGCCTGCTTTTCAAAATGTTAAAGCATTGAGATTCTAGGTCATACTAGCAACTATAAAAGAATTGCAAAAGATTATAGGGGCATAACTAAACCATTTACACAACTTTTGAAGAAAGATTCATTTGTTTGGTCCTCAGGGACAAAAGTTGCTTCAACGCCTTGAAGGATGCTATGATACAACCACGTGATTTGGCCCTCCCCATATTTGATGAGCCATTTGTGGTAGAGCTTATGCATCAAGTTATTGCATTGGTGTAGTATTGATGCAACCATCCTATATCTTACATTAGTAAATCCTTATCCCCTAAATATATTATATTTTGTACGTATTAAAGGGAGTTATTAAGCCATATTTCATGTAGTTAAGATATGGCAAACTTATTTAGCTCATAAGCTTTTTGTGATAAAAACAAATCAACGGAGACATAAGTATCTATTATAAAATAAAATTTCAATTTCTTCTCAATAAAAATAGCCTTCAAAATTAATGAGTTTTAATTTTGATATTACTTACAAGGAGTTTAGAATAAGATGATTGATGCCCTTTCCAGAGCTGCACATGAAGAACTGTCGCTATTAGTTACTTCTACCGTTATCTGTTACTATTGATTTGTGGGCAGCCAAAAAAGGTTCTTGGTACACTAACTTGAGTTTGGCTCAAATCATTAAAGATATATAAGCAAATCCTTTTTCTTACACTTAATACTCATGAAGAAATGGAGAGTTAAGAAGAATAAGGAAATTACTTATTGCTTAAACAACTTTTATACCAGATGCATGATTCAGCTCAAGGACATTCCAGTGTTCATGCACTGTTAATCGACTCACCAATGTTGCCACCTACATTAAGAAATATGCTACTTGACAGCAATGTAAATCTGATACCACATATTATTCATGATTATTACAACCACTACCTATTCCTTTAGGAGTGTGGGAAAATATAACTACAGATTTTGTGAAAGGACTTTCTAACTCAAACCATAAAAATGTTATTTTAGTAATGGTGGATAGACTGATTAAGGGGGTGATGCCCTTACTCTATCTCATCCATTTACAGCTGAGGAAATGGCCTAGTTGTTTTGAGACAACATTTACAAGCTGCATGTCCTAAGTCCATAGTTTCTGACCATGATAAGCTTTTCATCAGTAATTTCAAGGTTTACATTAGTCATTTCTAGCAAGAGTTAAGCTTTACAAGGCATAGAGCAGAGAGGATGTGTAGCTATTACCACCCCCCAAAAGGATAGACAAACTAGGGTTCTCAATAGAAACTTGGAATTTATCTCAGATGTACGTGTTTTGAAAGGCGTTTGGCTGAATTATGGTATAACACCAACTATCATTTTGCCATAAAATGTACACCCTTCAAAAAAAATCTAAGGTTAACCTCTTCCTATTCACCTTCCATACTTACCAGGTGAGAGTAACAATGAAACAGTTGATTGTATACTTGCCATTAGAGAAAAGGTTATTTTGAAAGCTAATTTGATGTAAGCTCAACAAAGAATGAAGCAATTAGCTTTTTTACACAGATCTAAAAGAACTTTTGAGGTAGAGGATTAGGTGTACTTAAAACTACAGCTTTACAAGAAGTCTATAATGCACCATCAAACCAATCAAAATTGGCAACTAAGTACTATGGTCCTTATCCTATTTTAGCTAGGGTGGGACAGATATCTTATACTTTTCAGTTACGAATTGATACTAAATACATCCTACAATTCATGCATGTATGCTTACAAAGTATCATAGGACAATACAACCTATTTCTTATACTAATCAGGCATGCCAAGGTGATGTGATGAACCTCAAAGTGTCTTTGATAAGAGGTTTTTCAAGCGTACGAATCACGTGGTTATCCAACGGTTAGTCAAATGGAAAGAAGTATTGGTAGTGCTACTTGGAAATCTGTTGAGTTGATGTCTTAATGGTATCCAAATTTTGATCCTTACACTTAAGGATCATCTTAACCACGGGCCATTGAGATATACTCCTTGTTATGCATTGTAGTCAAAAGTTAGATGGTTAGTAGAGTTGTTAGCTAGTGAGTCTACAAAAGTTAACACTATGTGGTCAAACCTATATAAAAAAAGAAGATTAGGCTCATTGAAATAATCATTTTTGAGATAATAACTTCGTGTTTCTCCAATTTTAACCTCCATTAACAACCTTTCACGAAGAACCTAGGTGGTGAACACCGTAACACCGGGGCGCGATGGGGCTGGAGTGAGGAGGCATCGCGGGTGCATTGTAGCCGTTGGGACATTGGGAACAAAAAAAGAGTCGTTGGCCCATTTAAAAAAAATTCAAAAAATTATATTTCACCTTTATAAATACTACCCCATTTCTTATAAAAAAATCACATTTATATCTACTCTCTTTTCTTTATCTCCAAATTTTATAAAAAAATCCTCACTAGAAAATGTCAAGTAATTGGAATGGTTCGTTTCAAAAAAATTTTGATCTCATGGACGACGACGCTTTTACGAACTTTACGTTTAGTCCATTTGATTATTCCAACAACGTTATCCCGAAGTCACAACCGAGTCAAAACCAACCGGCTGAAGATGTTTTGACTGTTCAACGAAAGAGGCGCTCGCATCACAAGAGTAAGGAAGATCCAAGCCAATCGAAAGAGTCGGGGCCTCGGAAAAGAAAAAATACACCTTGGTCGAAATATCAGAAAATAGCTTTATGTCGTGCTTGGATTAATATATCTAAAGATCACCAAGCTAGTAATTTGTTAATTAATTTTTTTGTTTACTAAAGATTTAATTTCACTTTATTTAATTTTAACATTTAGTCAATTCTTTTTATAGCCAACTATCAAAAGTCAAAGGTGTTTTGGGCGAAGATTAGAGATTCTTCTACGAGCAAATTGGTTGTAAAGAACGCACCGCCGACATGATTTCCGATCTTTGTGCCGAAGTTCATAAATATGTTGGATTATTTACAAACTTACATAATCGGAATAGTCGTCGTATACGACCAAGCGGGTGTGACAACTAACAAGTTTATGAATGCACTCGTGAAAAATGGAAAAAATAGGTATTTAGAAAGTATGGCATCAATAAATCCTTTGATGATGATTATTTGTGGAGAATATTAAGGGGGTGCTCGAAATGGCTCCAATTAGTTGCGCCACATGCGGAGGAAGCGCAACCACGAACGAACACTAGTTCATCCGCCGATGGGAAGGGACCGGGGGAAAAAGTCGAGTCAAAGTGTCGATTCTGAATTTACCGCAAACATCGACAAAATAACGGCAAGTATAGAGACAGCGGCAGAGGCGAAAGCCTCTAAAGCTTGGTTGATGAAATTAGCTTTTCTTACCCTTGACTTTAGTTCTCTCCCCAAACCGAACAAAGCTTTAATGGAAAAAGAGAAGAGCCTTATTCGTAGGGAATTAGAAGAGGTAGATTCGTTAGATTTTTTTTAATTTATTATGTTTTTTTTTAATTTTTTTTAGGTTTTTAATGAATTTTATTTTATTATAATTTTTAATTTTATATTAATGTTTTACATTTAAAAATATTAAATAAATTAAAAAATTCGTTAGAGCCTCTAATCACTTGTTCCATAACAGGAGGCTACTTGATCAGTACCGCGTCAGCGCCACATGTCGCAATATTACAAGATAACCCCACTTGGAGCTCTATCCCAGAACGCCCAGCCTAACAAAGAGACGATGAACTCTTGGTGGTTTCCAGCCACTCTCGTCGGTTGACGGCAGACCTCCTCCACAAATCAGTAACCCTCCACATCTGTCACCTCTATCCTCAAAGAATCAATACCAAGGGTTTCTAGCCGTGAAAAGCAATTGGCCAACAACTATCATATCGGATCATAGGTGATTCACAACCATATAAGGCGATGATAGTGAGGGAACCATGGTATCTTGGTAAAGGTGGTTGCATCTAGGTTTTTTGACCAGATCTACGACAGATATGGTTGATATGTTTGATTTGAAAACAACGACACGAGAGAAGGTCGTTGCCATGGCTCCGACAACGGTGTCCCGGGACTGGTTGTCTACTCGTATATCCAGTAGCGGCGATTCGCGGTTGTTTATGGTTTATGGACAATGGTCAAAGCTGGTTGTGAACACGGGCCAATATCTGTTTATCTTGAGCATGTTGGGTTGGTTTAGGGAATAATAACATTCCTGAGATTTCCTTTATATTATGGAAGGATTTTAATTTCCATTAAGTGAATGGTTTGGTAGGAATTAGTTCCCATCGAATTCCGTTGGAATTCCCGTCAACCAAGCAGCCCCTAAGATCACAAAGAGACGATTTGAGTAGCTATTGGGTATGAAACAGATGCAAGGGCAAACGTTAGGATAGGTGTTGACTCCGGTTGTAATGAGGGTAGCTTTTTATTGTGGTTTGGCTTAATCTTATCAGGGTGACATATCTTAATCCATTGGTTGTGTATGTTTTGGGGTCTTGAAGAGTTTGTTATTTGTGAAAGCAATTATTATAAAAACCATTGGTTCTGGATTTGTTGCGTATGAAGAGGTGTTGTGAAATGCATCTGATACCAATCTCAACTGAAACATGTGAAATGTTGAGCGACTACAAAACGACTAAATATTATCAATACGAGTAAGTGTAAAATATATATTGTTTGTCTTCATGTGTTTGAGACAATCTCAATAATTACCAAGGCATGAAATTAAATTTACCTTACCTAGCATCACAACATGAGCCATCATATTGGCGTAACATCACACATTAGCATTAGCATTAGCATTGGCACTAACATAGTAACATCAGCTGAAATCACTTCAAGGGAAACAACAGGCCCATTGCACAACACTTGAGCCCAATCGATCAGGGAGAGCAGCAGCCCACAGAGACAAGTCTGGCAAAGGTCCTGTGAGGGCAAGATAATTTTCACCCTCACTTTTTGGCATCTTTTTCCAACTTACCTGCCAAATCGAAAAATGAAATCATCACTTGTTTGTCGGAAGGAACAAAGTACATATTCTTTCTTCATGTGTATACTAGGTATAGCAGAAGGCTTTAAAGCAGCATTGCTTTTTGCAACAATAACAAATGAAGATGGATACCCACTTGCCCAGGAAATGCTTGGCACAAAGTTTTCAGTGTGGCGTTTTTCTCCCAGGTTCCATCACTACATGTAACGCCACCACAATTCACCATCAGCCGACCATTTGGCATCAACTTATCATGAATTTCTAACCAGGTTTCTACCTGTCCACAACAGAAAAGTAAATCAATTTAACAAAACGACTCACTTATGAGGTAGCATTCAAGCCCATCCATTGCCTATGTAAGTGTGTCAGTATGTGTGCGTGTGAATACCTCTTGCAACTGGGCCAAAACTTCTCCACCAGAAAACAAGTCAATAACAATACCTGAAACAATATTAAATTAAACAACAAAATAGGAAAATATATATTTTTTTGGAAAAAAAAGGCATATGATATTTCATTGACTGATAATAATGAGGTTACCAGCATATCCTCCAGAAATGGAACTTGATGCAGAAAGGGCATCACCAATATGGACATTAAGAACCCCACCACCTTCGGTATGCTTTTCAAGATCAGACAGCCCAAGGTGTTCTCTTGCTTTATCAATCAACTGAGTATATCAGAAAAACTATATTCAATATCACAATTTCATTAGTAGATAAACACTAATATCCTTTTTGGGGATTCATTACAATTTCATCAATCTCCCATCCATGAAGCTGCAGTGAAGGCCACAGGGCGAGCATCAAATGTGCAGCTGTTCCTCCACCCTGAATTCAGACATATTTCAACTAGCTCAATAAGTAGTAGATTATCCACACACATAGCTCAAGAGAAATATATTTTTTACCAAGCCAAAAATTGCAATTGGACCTTCTGGAATTATAGCTGGTAAGCTGGCAAATTCATCCTGTAAAATTTGTGAAAATAGCACACAATGAGGATGATAAAATATATTTTAATTTTTGACATTTACAGCACAGAAAGATGCAACAATAGAACAGTAATCCATGTAGTTTCACACTCTACAAGCAAGGATGGGCAGTGTCGAATAAAACTTAAAGAAGAGAGGAATGTGAACATGGATATCCAATGATAGAAAGTCGCCTCAATTTGAGAATATTAAGCTTGGTCGAACCAAATATTCTATTACTTTATCATGAAATCCACTCATTATTACAACTATGAAGGTGCTAGTAGATTATGATATCGTATATAAAACATGATTTAAGATATAAATTTAGGAATCATCAAAGGAGTACAAAAGAAAAAAAGAGAAAAGTAGTAAAGAAAATCTAGATATGAAATTGTCTAATCACTGTTTGTTGGTGTTGCCCAAGATCTCAATGAACACACAATTGAATCACAATTTGATCAACACACTTTAACTTCAATTGATAACACAATGATCGAATTCTACCGAATTGTTTACATATGCACACATATATATACATATTTTGACAGTTTCTAACTTTGATCATAAACACATATGACCCCTTGACTTTACATAAATACATAATAGACACACACTATACTTTAGGCTATTTACTTATTTGACCCATTAACTTTGAACCACATGGATTTAGAAATTATAATCCAACAGTTGGCAGCCATCTCCTGACAGTATTGTTAACCAAGTTAGAAGGCTATGAGTAACAGTATTGGTAAAGAGGATTGTGTTCAGATTTGCCAAACAAGCAATATATGAAATGTAATCGTAAATATAATTTATTAACAGTATTGGTACTAGACTACTAGTGGTTAGTTGAAGAAAAGTAGTATATGTCCTTGTGGTGTTTTGGACTAGTGTGTTTAGTATGGGTTGGTATTGGCGGTTCTAGGTATGTAGTAGATGGCAAATGTAAAGAATAAACCATCCAATTAAACAGGCAAATGTCATATTAATTCCTGGGCTAAGTATGAATGTGGAATGGGATGAAAGTAATATATATATATATATTACCCAATAGGAACCGGTCCATGGTTGTCCTTTGATGAAAACGCTGTGAATGTTGTCTGCAGTGGGATGATAAGTGTTACTATGTTATGTCGTCTAGGGAGGATGATAACAGTAACAGTAATAGACTAATAGTAATGAGGTTGTGGAGAGAGAGTGTGTGCATACGAGTAGAGTCAAGGAGGAGCATCCGTGATTCGGCGGTGTCCAGGATGAGGATGTCGTTGTATGAAGTGTTGATGGCGCTCAGCACCTGATAATCAACGGCCGAGCAGCACTTTGTTAGGAGGGGGGGCTTCTGTTTTCTCCTGACAAATGCCTCCTGCTGCTGCTTCTGCTTCTTACTAACCCAACCCCCTCTTCTACCCAAACCAGTAGCACTGTGACTCCACGGGACCCTACAAACTCCCGCTGCCGCCGATATGCTACTCAATTCTATCATCTCACTCCTCACTTTTCGATAGGATAACACACTTTACCATGTGTTTCCTCCAACACTCTAATAAACTAACAACATAACAAACCCTTTACTTATGTTTGGTAAACTTACTTTTTAAATAACTTTTAATTTATTAATTTTTAAAAATTTAATAAAATAGAGAAACAGAAAAATTTTGTTGAGATGAAATATGATGATGTCATGTGTCCATCATAGTTACTCTTTTATTAATGTAAAATGATTTTGTGTTTTTAACTTCCTATAAAAATTATATAACTAGAAAATGAAAAGACATAAGTGTGTTAGAGTTTGAAAGAAAGAAAAAGTAAATTACAAATTTCATCCTTTATTTACATATATAATTATAGATTAGGTTCTTAATGTTTACTAATCACACAAAACATCCTTTAGTTTGAAGACTTGTAATGATTTTGTCCTTTAATTTAACGACTGTTAATTTGTGTGATTAACTTCTTCAATAAATTTGCTATATGTTTTGATTACATTATTTGTTACTAACTTCCATCACAAATCTGTCGCTTCAATGTTAAGTTTTGTTTAAACTATAACGTGGGGGACATAATACTCTTTCTATCTATAATTAGATTTACATAACCAAGTTTTCACAACTTCATACGTTTCTTTTATGTACTTTACCACGTTCCAAGTTTTCATAACTTCATACGTTTCTTTTATGTACTTTACCACGTTAATGTCACCGATGCAATGCGTAAGGAGGTTCATTGTTACACCACAATGCGCAAGGAGGTTCATTGTTACACCACATTAATGTGTTCCTCGTCGGAGATGAGAGCGGCCATCGCCCTCCGCCGCACCATGCCAACCATCATCTTCGTTATGTAATGCCTTTTACAAATTTGTGTTCCTCTGTTTCTCAAGCCCTAATATGTGGTGAAGGAGTTGTATCGGGAGTGCCATACTCCGATTTATTCTTCCTTTTTTTAATCAACATTTGATACCAAATCCAGACCCACTGAGGGGAGTTTTTCCCACCATAGGTTGTGGTGGTTGTGTGGCGGAAGACCATGATGCAATTCAAATAGAAGAGAGAAAAAGTTTCTAAAGAGATAGAGATAAGAGGAATTGCAATTTCATTTCATGTGCTCAAATGTTCAATATAACGACCTTTTACCGACTAACGAACTATTACAAGGTTTACAAGATAAGTCCCTCAACTAACAACTTGACACATATGATCCCCTAACCTTTATATCATATCAATACCCTTCGTTAAGCTGCTTTTGGTCCCCAAGAAGGAAAATCAGGGAAACAGAGCTGCATATCAGCTAAAAACTCCCGGGTAGAATAAGCTAAAGACGAGTTAACCCACTGAATTCTGCATATAAGGTTGCAAACGCAAGTTTGGGAGTAAGTTTGGAATGCTTGTGAACGCGAGCTAAATTCTGCATATAAGGTTGTAAACGCAAGTAAACCCAATCAAAACATAGCTACCATTTTCTTTTCATAACGTCCTTTATGTAAAGATGCATGAACATGAACTAGCCCATTAACCCTCTAACTATTACTACCATTACAAAACAACCCTTTCAAGATTACAACTTGTCTAATATCTACTAACAGCAAATGACAAGTAATGGACCAATTACAATAATGGAGGCGATAGTGCAAAGGACGAAGATCGGCCTATCTGTGAGCCCATAAAAGTCTCCTTAATGGTGATGGTGATGGATATGAACTATAAACGCAGACAGTAGCAGCAGTCCATGGGTTAAGGTAATGTTCAACTCTTTTGGTTCGATTTTGCTTTCGCTAACTAATAATAAATTCCCTCACTAATTATAAACTTCACCACATAAATTTATGCTTATAATTTGTTCGAAAGATAGTAAAATCATCTCCTTCTCTGTATGGAACATTACAAATCAGAATGAAGTATCTTCATTTCGCTAGATTGATACCGTGGTCAGGGTTTTGTTATTTGGTTTTGTACACCATTGCAGATTTACAGCAACTTTAGTTAGTTTACATTCGTAACACTTTGAATCCAAAGATTTGATTCTATTCGTGTAATTCCCCAATTTGGTTCCAATTTTTTTGATGATGTATGAGTTCGTTTATTTTTTAAGTTGTATTTATATATTTATTGATATTCTTTCATCTTGATTTGGATTTTGTAAATTTTAAAAATTGTAGTTGACTACACTCTAATAACTTTTCTACAGTTCATACTGGTGTCCTAATTATGTTTTCTTTTTCTGATGATTTCAGGAGCGGAGAATAACTTTCGAAGTTTGTAAGGGCCACTTTCACAAACTTAGCCAAGCAATTTTAGTAGTAGGTTTATGTTCATCACCATTGGGTCAGATACTATTTTCATGGGTATTAGAGGAATGTGTTATGGAGTTTTAGATTACGGTGTAATTAATATCTTTTATTGTTCTAATAACATGCTTTTGTAAATATATTGTTTTGTAGCATATATAAGCACAGCTTGAGAAGGTATAAGCTAACCATTGTTACTATTTGTTTTTATTAAGGTAAAAAATATGTCTTTTTTATCTACCTATCTTTCAAAGGTTTGAGTGGTACTTTCCAAACACTTTTTTCCTTATCATATTTAGTGTACTAGGTTAATACCTCGTGTATTACACGAGTTGAATAAATAAAATATAAAATAATTAGTAATAAAAATTTATAAATTATAAAACCATATTTGAATATAAAATATGATTATAATTGCATATCAATAGTTACTTTAAGTAAATAAATAATAACATATTTTTTTTAAACTTTTATTTTATAAAAAAAATATGGGTTTTTAGTATTTTGTTTTAAGAAAAATGAATTTATTTTAAAAAAAAGTTTGTTGTATTCTGTATTTTATAAAACTTTTATTTTTAAAAAGTGTGTTTTTAATAAGAAAATAGGTTTAAATTTATTAAATTATATAATTTTTAATTTGAAAATGGTATGAGTAATATTAGTATTTAATATTATTAATGATAATAAAAAGAAATGAGAAAGTTAGTATGATAAAACTTACAATTGTGTAAAGTCCTATTTTGAATTTTTTTTTTTTTTTTTTTGTTATAGATAGATAGATATACAGATAAATGGATAGGCTAGAAACTTATTTATTAAAGAGATTATAGTTAGTAATAAACATGAAGAGTTATAGTATGATATTTTAATATAAGATATGATTAAAATTATATATACGTAATAGTTCAAGAAATAAAACAATTATACTATTTTTTTAACTCTCTTATCTAAATAGTTTTACTTTTAAACATTTGTGTTAAGATTTGTTTTATAAAAAATTTATTGTTTGTAAGAATCTTGTTTATTAAAAACTTGAGTTTCTAATTATTCTGTTTGTTTTAATAAAACTACTTTTAGAAAATTTCATATTTTTAAAATTTTTTTTAAAAGGACCGATTTAAAATATTTTGTTTTAAAAAAGTTTAGTGTTTTAGAAAATTTCATATTATATAAAAATTTTATTTTTTTATGATTTCTGTGTTAATAAAAAGATGTGATTTTTGATTTTCTTAATAAAGTTTAAATTTAAAAACATAAGTTGATTTTAAAAAATCTAGATGAGAGAGAGAAATGCATTAATTAATAAAATTGATTTTTATTAAGAGAGAGAAATTAGTTTGAATGTTTAAATTAATATAATACCATTTTGGAGGGAAAATGAAGTGAGAATGTTTAAAATAATGACAAGCGTCAAAATAATGGTTTAAGAGAGTGACAAGTGGCAAAAGAAAACTTTTTTTATTAGAGAATATAGATATATTGCAATCTCTGTTTACTAAACTTTTAATAGTTACAGCAATATCGTTTCAGTTTTCACTTTCATCATTTATGTACACTAATGTTTATGCTCATTGATGTCCATATTGATATGTTGTTTTTTTATGTTGTGATTGTTATGATATCACAATAATTTTCACAAGATTAGTGTTATAACCTTAAGAACTTTAAAGAGAATTGAAAGAGCAAGAAGAAGAGAAATGTATAACTTATGAAAGTGTATACAAGAGGTGCATCTTCTCCTCTACATTGAGGTGGTATTTATACTACAAAGATCAATCATTTTGGTAGACAAGGTAAACTATTTTGGTAGATAAGTAGCATAGTAAACTTATCTACAAGTTTGACAAAGAGTTCATCCACTTGCTATGGTAATAATTCATAATACTCCCCCTTGGATGAAACTTTTCAAACTTCAAGAGTTTAAGTACTGCCTCGTTAAAAACCTTGCTAAAGAAAAACCCAGTGGGAAAAAAAACTTTAGCTAAGGAAAAAAGAGTGCAGCTTATAACTCCCCCTCAAATTGTCTTCTGTAGATCATCACATTGCTTGTACATGCCGCATGCCAATATCATAAACATGTTTTCTAAAAGTTGTTTTAGGAAGTGCCTTTGTGAAAAGATCAGCTGAATTGTTACTAGATTGAACGTATCTCATTTCGACTTGTTTATCTTTAATAAGATCTTGAGTGTATGAAAAGAATCTTGGTGGTATATGTTTTGTTCTGTCACTTTTGATATACCCTTCTTTCATCTGTGAGACACAAGCTGCATTATCTTCATAGATTGGTGTTGCATTTTCATCTTTCTCCAATCCACAAGAAGTTGATATAAGTTGTGTCATAGATCTTAACCATACACATTCTCTTGAAGCTTCATGTAGTGCAATGACTTCAGCATAATTTGAGGATGTCGCAACGAGTGTTTGTTTCTGAGAACGCCATGAAATCGCAGTTCCTCCATTCTTAAATACGTATCCAGTTTGAGATTTTGCTTTATGGGGATCAGATAAATAACCTGCATCTGCATAACCAACCAACCCTTCTTTTGAATTATTAGGATAAAACAATCCTAAATCAATAGTACCTCGAAGGTATCGAAAAATATGTTTAATCCCATTCCAGTGCCTTTTAGTAGGGGCTGAACTAAATCTCGCTAACAAATTAACTGCAAAAGAAATGTCAGGTCTCGTACAGTTAGTAAGATACATAAGAGCTCCAATTGCACTGAGATATGGTATCTCTGGACCAAGAACCTCTTCATTATCTTCGCAAGGACGAAATGGATCATTATCAACATTGAGTGATCTAACAACCATCGGTGTGCTTAAAGGATTTGCCTTGTCCATATTGAAACGTTTTAAAAGTTTCTCAGTATAAGTTGACTGATGTATAAGTATTCCATTATGCATATGCTCAATCTGCAAACCAAGACAATATTTGGTTTTTCCAAGGTCTTTTATCTCAAATTCTTTCTTTAAAAGAGCAATTGTTTCATTAATTTCCTTTTGCGTCCCAATTATATTTAGATCATCAACATACACAGCTATGATCACATATCCTGATGTTGTTTTCTTAATGAAGACGCATGGACAAATAAGGTTATTTGTGTATCCTTTACTTGTCAAATAATCACTCAAACGATTGTACCACATCCTTCCAGATTGTTTGAGTCCATACAAGGATCTTTGTAATTTGATGGAATACATTTCCTTAGGCTTTAAGCTTAATGCTTCAGGGAATTTAAAACCTTCAGGAATTTTCATATAGATGTCACTATCTAGTGATCCATACAAGTAAGCTGTGACAACATCCATAAGACGCATCTCTAAATTTCTAGAGACTGCTAAACTGATTAAGTATCTAAAGGTTATTGCATCCATAACAGGGGAGTATGTTTCCTCATAATCAATCCCTGGCCTTTGTGAAAAACCTTGAGCTACAAGTCTAGCTTTATACCTTGTAACTTCATTTTTCTCATTTCGTTTTCGTACAAAAACCCATTTATACCCTACAGGCTTTACAGCCATCGGAGTAATAACAATAGGTCCAAAGACCTTTCGTTTGTTTAGTGAATCTAATTCAGCTTGCATAGCTCCTTTCCATTTATCCCAATCATGTCTATTTTGACAGTCACTAACTGATTTTGGTTCAGGATCATCATCTCCACTCATGATGTCACTTGCTATGGAATAAGAAAATATTTCATCAATACTTTCCATTTCATCTCGATTCCATAAGATATGTGTGCGACCATAGTTAATTGATATTTCTTTGTTATTTTCATCCAAATCCTCCTCATGAGAGGTTTTGGTATTCAGCGTTGCATCAAGATCATTCATTTTATGATCAACTTCCTTTTCATGAGTTTTTCTTTTTCGAGGATTTTTATCCTTGGAACCGACTGGCCTTCCTCGTTTCAAACGTTTTTGAGATTCATGAGTCGTTGTGTTATCTATTCGCTTATTTGGAATCTCAACTCGAGCTGGAGCATTAGCAGCTGGTATATGAGATTTAGTAACTCTATTTGTGTCAGTAAATGCATCAGGTAATTGATTTGCAATTTCTTGCAGATGTATTATCTTTTGGACCTCTGTCTCACGTTGTTTAGTTACTGGATCAAGATACAATAATGAAGGAACATACCATGAGACATCATTTTCTTGTTTTTTCTTTTCTCCCCCTAATGCCGGGAAGACTGACTCGTTAAAGTGACAATCAGCAAAACGTGCTGTAAATACATCACCCGTTAAAGGTTCAAGATATCTTATGATGGAAGCAGATTCATATCCAACATATATTCCCAACCTTCTTTGAGGACCCATTTTTGTGCGTTGTGGTGGTGCAATAGGGACATACACAGCACACCCAAAAATTCTAAGGTGGGAAATGTTTGGCTCATTGCCAGAAACAAGCTGTAACGGAGAGTATTTAAGATTTGCACTTGGTCTCATACGAATTAGTGATTCAGGATGAAGAATTGCATGACCCCAAATAGACACAGGGAGTTTTGTCCTCATTATTAATGGTCTAGCTATTAGCTGTAGACGTTTGATTAATGACTCAGCTAAGCCATTTTGTGTGTGTACATGAGCAACAGGGTGTTCAACAATAATTCCTACAGACATGCAATAATCATTAAAAGCATGTGATGTGAATTCACCAGCATTATCAAGTCTCACCCTTTTAATAGTATAATCAGGAAAATGTGCTCGTAATTTGATAATTTGTGCAAGAAATTTCGCAAATGCTACATTACGAGTTGATAACAAAGAGACATGAGACCATCTGCTTGACGCGTCTATCAAAACCATAAAATATCTAAATGGTCCACATGGTGGATGAATTGGCTCACATATATCTCCTTGAATTCTTTCAAGAAACAAAGATGATTCCTTTTCAATTTTCACAGGCGAAGGCCTTGTAATTAATTTTCCAAGAGAACAAGATGTACATAAAGGAATTTTATTCGATTGTGGGATCTTTTGATATTTCAATGGATGCCCATGAGTGTTTTCAATTATTCTTTTTATCATTGTAGATCCTGGATGGCCTAATCTGTCATGCCATAAGTTAAGTGTTTCAGGATCACAAAATTTTTCTTTAACTGCCATATATGCCTGAGGCACATTAATGTGTGTATAATGTAAACCAGACTGAAGCATTGGCAGTTTTTCTAATATCTGATCTTTGCTTATGATATGCAAATATTTTTCATTATCAACAGTCCTTGACTGAGTATCATATCCGTTATGATATATGTTTTTGAAACTCAACAGATTTCTTGTTGATTTTGGGGAAAATAAAGCATTTTCTATTATAAGCTTTGTACCATTTGGTAATGCTAAATTAGCTTTTCCCACTCCTTCTATCAGGTCTGTAGGGCCTGATATTGTATTAACGATTCCTTTTGTTGGTTTAAGTTCATAAAAATATTTCTTAGATCTAAGTATAGTGTGCGTGGCTCCACTATCTGCTATACATATATCTGCTTCATTTGTTTGATCTTGCGCTCCGGTGATTTTCATTTTAATCTTGAAAGTATAAAAAAAATAATAAGTGAATAACGACAATATTGTTATATTTTAACAAGAACTTTATTTAATCGAAAGAAAACATTACATGAAGAAAAATACATAATTGAAGATAGAAAAACACTTAATTGTTGCATATAACTATTATGGTTAAGCAACATGTGTTTCAGAGTTCTATGTCAAAGTCTGCAGTGTTCAACTCAACATTGAGATCATTAAAATTATCAACATGGTTCACTTCCTTCTCTTTTCTTTTAATAGAGGCTTGGTATAGTTCACACAAATGTGGAGCTGTGCGACAAGCCTTCGACCAGTGGTTTGTGCTACCACATCTAAAACAGGAAGTGCCATTATTTTCGGACCTACCAGCTTCATTCCCTTTGTACTGGTTGGAATTGTTATTTTGTGGGGCGTGGTAATGGACTGTTCTTTGATTTCTACCACGGCCATATCCACGGCCACGACCACGTCCACGGTTATAAAAGTTACCTCGGTAATTATTATTACCCTTAAAAGAATGGTTGCGATTATTAGGGTAACTTTTATCAAAAGAACCACGACCACTACCTCGTCCCCACATTCTTCCAGAGTTTTTAGTAGCAACATTTATCTCTGGAATTGCTAACGATCCCGTGGGGCGAGCTTGATGATTTTTCATCAAAAGCTCATTATTTTTTTCTGCTACGAGGAGAAATGAATTTAAATCAGAATATCTTTTAAACTTTTGCAACCTATATTGTTGTTGCAAGTTTATATTTGATGCATGAAATGTGGAGAAAGTTTTCTCCAACATATCTTCCTCGGTTACATTTTGCCCGCAGAATCTGAGGGTCGAGCATATTCTGAACAAAACAGAGGTGTACTCGTTTACCTTTTTAAAATCTTGGAACCTAAGATTGTTCCATTCATCTCTAGCAGTGGGAAGTAGAACTTCCCTTTGATGATCAAATCTGCTTTGTAAATCTTTCCATAAAATATACGGATCTTCACAATTTGAGTATTCAAACTGTAACATCTCATCAATATGCTTATGTAAAAAGACATCAGCTTTCGCTTTGTCTTGTTCGGAGCAAGCATTCCCTTCTTGTATAGTTTCTAAGACACCCATGGATTTAAGATGTCTTTTTACATGGGCCGTCCACGGCATATAGTTTTCACCATTGATATTAAGAGCCGGGAATTCTATTTTGGCAATGTTCGACATTTTGTTTCTAAACAAGAATTAAAAAAATAGTAAGATAATTATTAGAATCCATATATATCAATAAACATTGCGATACAATAAAGCGGTAGAGCTATAAACAAATACATAAATAAGAAAAGTTTAAATTCTTCGGGTGGTAGTTCAGCAATGGGGATAAGAATTAAAATAAGCATTATGGTTGCCAGTACTAAAACCGGGTGTATCATCTTTGAAATATTGTCTTGGATAAACTTGAGAAAAGAGATGATCTGTTTATTGTAAACGAAAATAGATTGATAGTGGTCAATTTATAGTTTAAAATTATAACCGTTTGTAACGGTTATGTGATTGTTTACAACGGCTATATAACCGTTTATAACGGCTATATAACTCTCGTGTGTGTATATATCGACAATAATTTTCTTTTTAAATAAAATATATAAGTGTAAGATTATGTTACAAAAACGGAAATATTAGTTGTATAAATAAGAACGACAATTTAGGATAAGAATAAGACGTTAGTACGAATAAATGTTAGTAAACATAAAAAAAAAATGTTAGTTGTATAAAGTTAGTTGACATAAAAGGAAATGTTAGTTGTATAAATAAAGATTAAGTAAAAGTTAGATGCATAAGTAAATGTTAGTTGCATAAGTAAAAGTTAGTTGACATAAAATAAAATGTTAGTTGCATAATCAAAAGTTAGATGCATAAATAAAAGTTATTTTGTTAGTAGTCCCATGGTTATCAAGTCCATAATAAGATCTCCTTTATGCTTACTTTATTTATATTAGTTATCTTCTCAATATAAGATATTGTATATTATTACTTAATGAAGCCCTTACCTTGATTATTGGATGACTTTGAGCTTTATTGATCTTCTTGTTTAGAGTTTAAGAGCTCTCGTGCTGATAACGTGTTATGATATCACAATAATTTTCACAAGATTAGTGTTATAACCTTAAGAACTTTAAAGAGAATTGAAAGAGCAAGAAGAAGAGAAATGTATAACTTATGAAAGTGTATACAAGAGGTGCATCTTCTCCTCTACATTGAGGTGGTATTTATACTACAAAGATCAATCATTTTGGTAGACAAGGTAAACTATTTTGGTAGATAAGTAGCATAGTAAACTTATCTACAAGTTTGACAAAGAGTTCATCCACTTGCTATGGTAATAATTCATAATAGTGATATGTTTTTTATGACTATTAGCATAAGTGGTTTAAAAAGATCTAACGATACTTGCTAGAATGTAGAGATTGTATTCAGATGTACGTACTGGTGTGTCCAGATGCATGTAGTGGTGTGTGGTTAGGTTTTAACTAATATTAGATGACTTGAATTTTGAGGTAGATTTAAGAGGCATCCAATGGTGTGCGGTTAGTTTTAATTTGTGATGTTTATTTGTTTTTTGTTGTTTGTATTCATTGTTATTCTTCTAGAATAATAAAGTCCTCAAAATGTGTTTTCCTTTTATGTTTTAAACGTCCTCTCATGTGTTCTCCTTTTATGTTTTAAATGTCCTCTCATGTTTGTGCAGTTATTATTTATTTTTATTTTTTTTGCATATGTGTATATGTTTAAGCATGTGTGTACGTGGATTTCATTCCTTCTTCAATGAATGAAAATGGCTGTCATGTCTCATGTCCTTTAAATTTTGGCATTTACCTTTTACTAATTACCACATATTACCATAGTAATCTAAATGCTTAAATAAAACAATTTGGGTGGTTGTACGAACTGCATTTATCTTTAATATCGATCTATTTAAATAAAGTTGAAAGTTGTAGCATATTTTATTATTGTCGTGATCAAATAGAAGTAAAATGAGCAACACTACCACCAATGAGAAGCTTCCATGTGTGTTTTTTCATAAGTTAAATTGATTGCCTTTATCACAAATAACAAATGTATGTTTGTGTTTGGGTAGGCTCGGCCCAGGTTCAAATCTATCTCTACACCTAATAGAGAGTATGGTAAGTAAGAAACTAATTTTTTAATTACATTTTTTACTTACCATACTCTCAGATCTTATAGTATATCGCCGATTATATTCTTGTTTTTTAATAGTTTTGGGAATGGAAACAGAGTATCCTTCCTTCGTGAAAAAAAACATTTATTATCCCATTCTTAAAGATATAGACTATAAAGTCAAAATCAAAAAAACTAATTTCAGAGTTCAAAGAGCTTTAAAAAATAATAAAAAAAGAAGCAAAAGCATTTTTATTTGTAAAAAAAATAATGAAAGAACTTTTAAAAGAAAAGAAAATTCCATTATTTATATCGAGAGAAATATATGAATAAAATGAAAATGAAATAGAAAAGGATCTAATTAATTAGTAAACTATGGAAGTCACATAACTTGTTACAATGTGGAGTTCTTTTATGCTTTCAGTTGTTGGGCAGCAATTATGGAGCTGCTTTACCAAAAATGCAAAACCCGATCTTGCAAGCGTACCTTTCATCTTTAATAGTATGATGTAGATTAAAGAAGATAAAATTGTTAGTATGAAAGATGTTGAAACAATATCAAATCAGACGGTCAATTTAAATAGGAAGAACCGATTATGAACACACGAAATTAGGTTAATATGTATGTATTTACAATGATACCAAGTCAGTACATCAAGATTGTTGATTGTATTTATTGTGTTGTGATGGGGATCTTATTTTGAAACAGATTAATGATGATTAAATCGGTTAATTAGATGTAAATGTATGTGTTGTAGGAGTGTTTAGATGTGTTAATATATATGGTCCAAAATCCTTATACATCACCATTACAATCGAACTTTAATGGGTGAATTTGATTATTTATGATAAAATAAGTTCATATATTTGTTCAATCATTTAAGGTATATGATAGAGATGAATGTGAAAAATTAGAAGACAACAAAAATCGACAGGGAACAAATCTAGCGTGTTAAATTAAAAGTATATTTCACTAGCACATGTGCTAATAAATGCAATACCAAGTCTCATGATATTTACGAGACACATCAATCATATTTAAGTATGGTACTTGTGGACCACATACTTATTTGCCCTCCACATGGATACAGTAAGAATTTTTGTGTATGTATAGTGATGAGACAACTATAGGTGTGCTTAAGAGATTAACATTATTTATATAAAATGTGCTAACATCTTCTGGGTATAAATTGATAGGCTAATTCATAACACATAATGCTCGAACTACAAATAGAGAAATAATTAAGTTGTGAACATCATATTAACTAATTCTACCAAAATTATACCTCTATTTATGTATTGTGTCGATTTTATCACATATAGCCAGCTTATTTAAGATCATATAAATATCAAGCATTCATATATGGACATACTAATCTTAATGCTTCAAATAATCTTAACCCCTGATGACATCTATAGATTTCATCTGAAGTTCTTATTAGATTATGAGACAGATGAACATATAAAGATCATGACATCTACTACAGATGACTATCATTCCTTGTAATCAACTATTGGATTTGGTAAAAACCCTTATATTACAATCTTGCCTTATACTAAATCTTTTTTCTACGTTTCTTTTTATTTCAAAAGAAACTCATCTATAACCTACTTGTTCGACATCTATGGGTCTTCGGACTACTGGTCTGAAAACATTTTCCTTGTCAAGCGAATCAAATTAAGCCTTTAATGCATCTTGTCATTTTGGCAAGTCATCTTTGTGTATGTACTCTTACAGAGCTATAGATTCATAATCTTTCTCATCGATTACATCTGTTGCTACGGCTAAGGTTGTGTATGAAATCAAAAAAAATGAATCTTAACTAGAATAATCGATGCAATCGAACCTAAACAAAATCCGACGATTTGGGTTGAGGTTTTCCAAAAACCGAATTTTTTATTTTGGCTTTGACGGAACAAAAACTAGAACAACCGAACTGCGCCATATTATGAGTAAACTTAACCAAACCAAAAAAACTAAACCAAAAACTAACCAAAATGCCTATATATGATATTATATTAATAATGTATTACATTTATTGTATATTTTATCATATATTATGGATTATAATTTATTCAAATGCTAAGTAGTTTATAAAAATATATCAATTAGTTTTTTAAGATTAACAAAGTATTGATTTTAGAAATCAAAACGAAAACTAAAATACCCAAAGTGAAAAATGATCCAAAGTGTTCCTAAAAACTAAAAACCAAAACCCAATGGTTTTGAAACCTAAAAACCAAAATATTGGTTTTTGGTTTCGGATTTAGGCTAAAACCGAATCAAACCGACCCATGCACGCCCCTAGCTATAGCATATGCGTATATGTCATCACACATGTGTTTCATATTGGTTCCACATTGTACTTTTTCTATAAAATTTATTGAAATCTCATATTTGTTCTAAATCTTCATTATCCTCTTTTCGACTTTCGTTAATCTCTTCTAGCAGGATTATGTTAGTTTCTTCTTATATATTTACAATTTTTAGGGTATTATTTTCTACAAATGTATTAGTCTCTTATGGATATTTACCTCATTCTGGGTTTTGTATATAACCTTTTATAAGGTTACATTAACTACATTATTCTATTCTTTTCATTTCGTGGATGTTTATCTTTGAAACCACTCAATTTTCATCGTTTTCACTAAATGATTATTTCAATTTGATCACGTCAATTTAATGTTTGTATATGTGACTTTGTCACTCTATTTGTGTTTATCAATACATCTAGTAACTCATTTGTAACTCTTATATATGTATCATAGATTTGACTTTAGATTTATATCAATCTCTATCGGGATCCAAATATAATATTTATAATACATTTCATGTTATTTCTTGTATTAGCGGGTTTTTTGAAATCTTATCTCCCTCTAAAACTGAGAATATTATGATAACTTTAAATGACAGTTAGCATGCTTAGGTGCTTTAATATTTCTCCGGTATATCTTGTAACTGAAAGTTAAAACCAATATAAATATCTAGTTTTGTTTGTGATTTTATTTTGGTAAATTATAGCGGCGATTTATAAAAAATCACATAACTTAATATTTTATGTGGGACACACATGTTTCTTTTCCAGAGATTAGTTATAATAGAAAGTATTTATTTTCAGTAGTTGGATCTTATTTGATTAGTGCAGAGACATATAGACTACATATGCCTCTCACTATACTTGCCCTCTTGTAGGCAATGATAATTTGCATCTTATCAATGGTTTTCAACATTCATCTAAATAAATATATCTCATCTACACTACATATGCCTCTCACTATACTTCACATTGTGCCCAACCATGGCCGTGATAAGTGCTTGATTAAAAGAACAACATATATACCATGTCAAAAAAAACAATGTTTGATACTATCAAGCAACTGCTACATTTCAGTAGTTATAAAAATTCACATGGGCTCGTATAGAAATGCATCTCTTGCGATAATAAAATAATGTCAAAATGAACATTGATATGTCCTCATATAGCTTAGAATTTTTCCAAAAATAATGTGGATTATTATCAAAGTTTATTTCCCAAGGGCATAAATGTTAACTTAGCAAGAGAGTTGAAATAATCAGAACTAGAAAATAAAATAAATGAAAAAACTTTATAATAATAATATATATTAATATCAACATTTATATTAATAGTAACGAAATACTAGACGTTTGTATATATGATGTGTGTAAAGTTATATATATTTTAGTAAGGATTTTTCACACAATTGAGTTTTAATTTAAGAAACAATTATCACTCTTAAACCAACTACACACAATAGAAAAGTGTACCTATCGCATAGTAGTATAGTTTTAGGCAAGAATCGAATATCGATCCGTGGACACAATAGCTCTCAATACTAAATCATCATCACTATTTAACCGATCAATTGAGTTTGGATTTACGAATATTAAATTTAAGTAAAGTAATTAGCAAATTAAACTAATAAAGCAAGAAAATAAAGATGAAGATACATAATTAGTAAAAGATACCACTTGTACTTCGATTCCACTTAGCATAGCAATAACAACTAATACAAACTCGAGGTGAGACCATTTTTACGCATGATATATGGAATTAGCCTAAACCCTCATCAAGGATATCTAGACATATAACCATTCGGAAAGCTAGAACTATAAACACACAATAGCCACCTAAAGTTATGCTATAAGGAACTAATGATAAAATTATGTCAATGTTAAAGATGAATTAGACTCCCGTTAGGGTTACCTAATTCCATAAATTTTTGAAAAGCTAACACGATAAACACATGATAACCACCTCAACTTGCGTAAAATAGACAAAACTACAATTACTCTTCAACTCATAAACTTCATATCATGATTACAAAACAATTCATAACCGATGACAAAAGAGATTCATGACATACACCATGGTTTTCTCAAACATAGGCATAAGGAAGCACATTTGACTAATTTTACTAAACCTTCAACCTTCATTCATAATTCCTAGTCAAATGTCATAAGATTACATACAAAAAATGCAACTATATGCATAAGTCTTGTAAAAACATGAGGTTTTCCAACATAACATGCTTACAACACCCATAAGGTTGATCATTTCATCAAACTACAACAAACACACACAAACATTGAAGAATAATCAAGCTTCATCATAGCATCAACATAAACATCACCAAGAATCATGTACAAGTTGTTAAATCATGCTAAGTTTCATCTAATCCAAGTGATAATAAGTATTTAGCCTATGAAGCTTATAAAAATCACACCCAAACTCAAGAACATAGAAGAACTCATAGTAGATCTAGAAGAATTCAAACTAATTTTGAGTGGAGATGGGATGGATGATGTTAGATCCTTCTTGAAAGTGTGAAATGTTCAATCTTGGCCTTCAAATCTCTCAATAACTCTTGAAGTAGACTTAAAATCACCTAAAGGAGTGAGAGAGGCTAGAGTTTGAGTTAATTTGAAAGTTATGATAAAATGGGGGTGAACTTAGGTTAAAAAACCGAAACTGCTACGTACATGGCCATGTGGGAGTAAGTGAGTAGCTAGTGTAGGCTACAGTTTTTGACAACATAATACTGCACATCGAATTGGCCATGTAGGGTGCCTGCATGCCCGAATCAGGAGCTTTTCTTCATAAACTTTAACTTTTCTTCAATTTTTCATCAATAATCATCACATAACCACCGGGGACTACAACATTCAAAATATAACACAAATAAGTGTATAAATAAATGAATTTGTAACAAAAATGCTTTAATGAGGAAAGATATGTATTGTTAAAATGTATATTTATTCACATATCAATATAATGTTGGAATATATGTATTAGGAAAAACAAATATTAATCAAGTTTTAGTAGTGTTTCAATTAGATCACTTGTATTTTTTATTTGTTCCAATCAAGTCACTAAAATTTCAGGGGTGTTTCAATTAGGTCACTAATATTTTTATTTGTTTCAATAAGTTAATTAAAGTTTTATAAATGTTTCAATTACCCCACTCATATTTTTTAAAATTACTGTAAATAATTCACAATTTTTTTAAAGTAATTTAGTTGTTTATAATTATTGTTAATTTTTTAAATATTTCAATTTTTAAAACTTTTTACAATTTATAAATAACCTAATTAGAACAATCCTAAAATTTTATTGATCTAATTGGGACAAAAGAAATTACGAGTGACCTGATTGGGACATAAAAAATTATGAGTGAACTAATTAAAACTATACTGAAATTTGATTACTATTTTATAAAGTTACCTTTACGTATTATATAATATATTGTATAAGGAAACTAAAATTCTTTCTTAATGACCGCACGATCCCTGCGTTTCGCACCGTAAAATCCTTAATTTATTTTTTTAATTGATCTTTCCTAAACTCCACCAAAAACTTATAGGGATTTTGATGATCAACGCCAAGCATTTGATTTAAGGGTGATTTATACCTCTTAAACCTTGATAGAAACTCTACCTCACAACCCTTTATCCGACCTCTGTTTCCTTTGACCTTGATAGAAACTCTACCGCCTAAGCACCAACGTAAAGTAAGCCGACGATTCTTCACGGAGACGGCCATCGCTTCTTTTTGACCGCAGACAATTATTCATCTTCGTCGAATTTAGACTGGTTTGAATCGAAGAGACAATCTATTTGTACTCGGTTCTTAGCCACTAAAGATCACCAACGAGCTACCTCCGCAACCGAATGATACTCACGAGCCCCTACCGAGTGATCCCGGCTCTTCTTTCTGCTATTTCATCGCTCTCTTCTCTTAAGGTATCCCTCTAATCATGTTCTTGGTTGATTATATACGTAAATTTCTAAACATCACATACATACACATATATACAAGGCTGGTTCTATAATGTAATTTGTGATGTATTGGGCTTGGGGCCCCCAAAAATAAGAGCCCCCGTATTTAAAAAAAATTTATACCAGGTTTTGGTATTATATGAGTCAATGAAATTTTAAATGGAAATAACACTTCATAGTTGAGTTATAATATAAATTTGAACGACTTGAAGGGTTATTGAAAAAAGATAGTCACATAATTCAGAAAGCAAACGCCTTCCTCACCGATTGATCCGATCGACATCGGCAAACCCTTTTTTACCTCTTTTTTTTTTTTTTTTTTTTTTAAATCAACTATGAAGGACTCAAAGTTAGTACATCAAATTTTCTTTGATATATTACTTTTGTTCAATGAAATTTGATTAGGTTGCTTTTATTTAGATTGCGTTTTTTAAAAGGGCCTCATTTTTTACTTCGATCGGACGAGAAAACGTTAACCCGGCCCTGCATATATATATACACACATACACGTTAAGCCGGCCCTGCATATATATATACACACATACACACATACATACATGGATATTATTTTAATGCTTTCAATATAATCTCTGTAAATCGCTATTTGAATGTTTATTTAAAGGTTCTGACAGGAGTAAATAAAACACAGTTACGAAGAAGATGAAGCATGCATTTATATATATGTGCGATACATATAATAGATATGATTAAAGAAAAAGAAATTTGTTGCCACTTGAACATGCAAAACGCTCAACAAAAGAAAGATATAAAAGATTAATGTATTTTGAATTTACTTGAAAAATACCATCTCAAATAAATTACATATATTATATACAACTAATCTAACCATCTGTATGTTACACGTGTTGAAAAATTAAATTTAAAATAAAGCAAAATTGGATGCATTATCCCTATGTTATGCTAAAATTTTATATATTTTCTTTAAAGTTTAAAAATTCTAAACATAATCCCTAATATTTCTTTCTAGTTCATTTATGATCCCAAGTTTTGTTAGTCAACAATTAATGATGTTAAAATTTATGAAAATGACATTTTACGTGCATCGACCATCAATTTAATTTACATTTAAAACTATAGTATTACTTTTACTAAGAAAAACTTTATATTATTGTTTTTCTAAATTTTTTTAATGTTTAATATTTATATTATTTCATTATTAATATATTTATAATATAATAACATACATTTAAATACACGAATAAATGTTTTTTTAATAAGTTATCTTATAAAATGCTTGCTTTTTAACGTGTTTAAACCATCAGTTTTCTAAATATTATTTTTAAAACCGTTTGATATATTAAACATTTTTAAAAAACTATTTGGTTTTCTAAAGTTTTTCTTAAACCATTTATATTTTAAAGCATCCTTAAAAAACAATCATTTTTTAAACATATTTTTCACAAACAATTCATTTTCAAATGACATTTTTCATATTTTTTTAAAAAAGTATTCAGAAAATGAATAATTAAAAAAATTAAATTTAAAAAACCTAATGATTTTAAGAAAGACAATAATTCTTTTAAAAAGTATCTAAATTAAAAAGTTTTAAAAGAGACATTGAAAAAATCAAAAGTTTTCAAGAAACATTTAAAAACCTGAACATTCTAAAAATGAAAATTTAGAAAATAATTTTTATTGAAATAAAAAGTAATTTACATTGATGATCTTTGTAGGTAAAATAGTCATTTTAAAAATTTTTACATTAATATAATATTTGGGACTATATTTGAAATTTTAAAAGTTTAAGAACCAAATCCAAATTTTTTACTAAACTACAAGAACCATCCATGTAATTTACTCTTTAAAATAATTAGAAACATAAATTATCAGTTTCTACTAATAAGTCTTTAATATATACACATGTGAAGGTCGATTAAATAAATGTGTATACATATAAATTTAATGTAAAAATTAAATACATATAAAAACAATATTAATGTTTATAAATATCTAAAAACTTTTTCTTATACAAATCTTTAATTAGATTGATTAAATAACTTCTCAAACTTAAAAAATCATCTTTTAGAATATTTTCATGCATTGTAGTGTTCTATAGTTAAAAATGTAAAACATTAAGGATAAATAGAAAATATGTTTTATAAGATAAATATTAAAATAATAAAATAACAATTTGATTAGTTGGACAATACTTTATTCTCAACTACAATAAACTTAATAGAGTAATTTTCTAACAGATTATTATATACTAGCTTTAGTAAACCCGTGCATTACACGGGTTGAATAAATAAAATATTAAATATAATAAAAATTATTAATTCTAAAACGATTACTAAGACATGATATGATTGGAATTACGTATGATTAATAACTATAGATAAAAAAACAATAATATGAACTTTTTAAATTTGTTTGTTTTTCTCAAAGATAAAGTAAACATTTTGTTTCAAAATAAAGTTTTAAAAACTTTTCATTTTTAAAAATTTTCTTACTATAACTTCCTATTTTAATTATTCTTTTATAAAAAATTTACCTTAAAAAAACCAGTTTTATAATATTATGTAAAAATAGTTAATTTTTTAGAAAAAAATTCTTTTTATAAAAGCTATTTCTATAAAAAATAACATTAACAAAAACATCTCTTTCTTAGTTTATTATAAAACTAATTATAATGTAAAAATAAATAAATAATATTATTAGTAATTAATATAGTTATTTAATAGGGGAGAGAAGCGGAAAAAATTTAATGAGAATGAATTTGGTGCTCACACGGGACACTCTCATTTACCATTTTATTAGAGCAGGAAGATTGGTTGCCTTTGTAAACAAATCATGACGTAATATGTTAAGATCTTTTAAAAAAGTTAATTATGATACTGATGATGTCCTGTTAAGCAAGATAACTTAATGGTTTATGACTAATGTATAAACGAGTATATATAAATAAAAAAATAAACGAATTGAAAGTTATGGTCTCATGAGAAAAAATATTAATATTAAGATTTATCATTAAGAACATGTTTTTTAAATCCAAGTGTACGTTATATTATAATTGAATGCAATACGAAATGAGTCGAAGATAATGATTATGTGAATAATGAAGAAGTAAGTGAAAATTTTCATATAGAATGTCTGCACTCTTTAATCATAGGATAAGTTATTTCGTATATTTCTGAAATATTTTGATAATGGAAGAATAATAAACAGAAAAAAATTGTTGTATATATATATATATAATAAAATAATGGTATTATGTTATATAATGAAAACAAATATTATACGATATTGTTAAAATATAAAAGATTTCAAATTTTGAAATTACTGATCCAAAATACTCTGATGGATTGTTACCATTAGAATTTAAAATTTGTGAGCTACATATGCTTCATTTGAATATTCAAATTGTTAGTGTTAAATTTTAAATTTTAACTAATTTATTTAGTTATTTTTAGATAAATATCAGATTTATTTGCAGATTAAATTTGAAATTTAAAAATTTAAAGTTTTTAAATTTCTGCTTCAATCATTAAATTTTAAATTTTAATTTTAGAATGCTGTTTAATTAGACATTATATACTATTTAAATATTTATTTTTAAAATCATATGACTAATAAAATAACACATGGTAGTTGTATGTTATGAAGATGTCATGTGATAATGAATTAGCTAAAATACTGTCATGTGCCAAAACTTTATTTTTTTTATTATATACTGTTTAGAAAACACTTGTATCACACTGGGTTAAATAACAATATTAAATTAGCTGTTAGTAATTAGTATTTAGAAAGTATAAAAAAAATCTGAGATAAGATATTGTTAAAATAATATATAGTTAAATACCTTAAGTAATAATAGCAATAATAATATTTTCTTACGGTTTCATCTATAAAAAAATTTTGCTGCAAAAAATAATTTTTTAAATATTTTAATTTTTTAAAAAAAGTTATTTTTAGACAACATCATCTTTAAAACTCTTTTTACTAGAAAACTTCATATATTTTTCAATAAAAAAATATGACTTTTATTTATAAAAAAATTGTTTAATAATTTGAAAAGAATATACAACATAATTAGCATTTAATATTATCATTAAAGAGTTGACTTTTTATGGTAATGACACGTCTCAAAATGATTATAAGTGGATGACATGTGATAAAATAATTGTAATAATATGACATGTGGTAAAAAACTATTTTGATTTATTAGTATAGATATGTGTAGGTTTATAGATACAAACGTGTCATTCACCAAAATTAAAAATTACACAACCCTATATACTAGTAAAGGATGTAACTCAAGATATATAATATTTAAAATTTTAATTGAATAACTAGAAATGATCCAGCGTGCGTTAACCTAGAATAAAAAAAATATAGCAGCGATTATCACTCTGACTTTAAACTCATAGACATTAAGCAAATAGAAAGTAAGAAATAATATCAACATAAATAATAATCTTAACAAGCATGTCGAATTAACACAAGGTTTACATATTTTATGATACAATTTAAATAAATAGGCATTTAGAATAATTTTTAATTACTAAAATAACTTGGCAAATAAAAAATGACAAAACATGAAAACCCTACAAAACTTTTGAGCCAAAACATTAAAACTAAAAATTCCATGTAGCTAAAAGTTTAAAATTATATAGATAAGAAATACACAAGTATGTAAATAATAGTTTTCTATCTTGTGTTAAAAATAAACTGTCATAATAAAGTTGATTAGATCCTAGTCTTTATAGTTCTATTAACAAAGCGAATGAATGGCCCAATTATATGCATTACTTAATATATTGGAACAACAATATTATAGGCTTTTATGACATATGAGATCAAGCTTAGAAAATTTATATTGTTGCCCCTTAAGGTAAGGTAAGAATAATATGATTCATTCTACTATAGGTAGTGGACGTACCTTACTCTCTGTTTTACTTTATTTTAAATTCCATCACTACTAGTTTCGATTTGATCCATCTGTTATGTGTAAATTATATTGAATGTGTCTGACATGTGATTCGTTTGTTTAGTTCATTAAGTTTATTATTCGGCTCACACTAGAACTTAGTTTAATATTAGTTCTGTGTTATTATTATTACTTATTTATTTTAATTGAACTTGTTGCTTTAATTAGGATATAATTCATTTGTGTTTAATTAATTTTAAACTTGGTTATGTGATCTGTTATCTAAATTCTAAAACCCAAGCAACACTTTTTTGGGGTTCCATAGACTTGTCATTGCGGCATCGATGAATTGGCACCATTCGTGGCGGTTTGATTAGACCATGGCGTCCCTATTTTATCTGTATATCTATGTGCTCGGAGAAGTACTTAGCTATATCTATTTCAAAGTCATATGGATACATCCTGTGGATGTGAGTGTATGCCAACATTCCTCCACAAATCTGGTACTTAGGGATTGCCACCCTTTGTACACTATGGTACTACTATAATTTTGATCTTTGTTTCTGGCTCATTAGGTATTTTCATAAATCTAATTATGTCAATCTTTGTAAGAATCTGTATCTGAATTTTGTTAACCTGTATGATCCGTATAATAAAAAGTATGTTAATCTGAAATCAGTTAAAACTTGTGACATCTAGATTTGAAATTTGTATTTTGTTAAATTTGGCATGTTCAAATGAAATCTAATATTCATACTATGTGATATATGTTTATGATGATCTGATGTATAGTTATATGTATGTGTGTTTATATTGTGGTAGTTGTATTCGTTATGGTATTTGTGTCAACTTTCCTTTTATCTATTCATTGGGCAATCGCTCAGTCGTGTTGTTTCTCCACGGCAGGTATGTAGGGCAACCAAGGGAGTGTGTAAAGAGCGTTAAAGAACAAACTAGGAAGCGAAGAGACAAGAACTAAATAAGACATTGGCATTTAATTTAAGATTTCAATATTTTGGTTTTAAGCTAATGTAACGATATTGGTTTGACTTATTTAGTTTCCGCATTTATTAGTATCTCTGATTACTGTACTGTGTGACACATTTGCCTTATCCAGGGCATGGTGTTACAAGAGCCCACTACACATTATATGTATTTTGATTGCAAAATGTCATTTAGATGAGAGGGTGCTTGTCAACACTTGTACTATTTAGTATTCACCTCCTTATGATACTTGTCATTTAGATGAGTGACCTGTTCAATCGTTTCGTATGGTGAAAGTATATTGACTATTGATTTGTAGCTATTCACCATATTGGCTTTTATGAGGTTTGTATTTGTATGATATATTCAAAAATTAAAACTCATTAACAAGTTTTTTCAAGTCTTCCTAGGCAATTCATCCTTATCGTAGCTTCAATCAAGCAGGTATTAGATCTTAACAAAACTGACTTCGATCGAGCAAGTTTTGTTCATGACAAGCAAGACTTGGCCACCTAAACTTTAGGTCGATATAATTGATGAGAGGAATGGTCAATGGTCTACCTAAGATTCATCATGAAAACTAGTTGCGTGAATCATGATGCATGGTGGGAAAACAAAAAAGAAAATTGTTTCCAAGCAAAACATCCCATAAGGCATCACAAGTGCTCGAGCTAGTCGACGATGATCTTTGTAAATTGATTTTCCTAAAAACCTTGATAGATAACAAATCATTCTTGTCTTAATTGATGATTTTTTTTCATGATATGTGGTCATATATGTTGAAGAAAAATGGGAGCATTCAAAGTCATTAATATCTATAAAACGAAAGGCCAAGAAAGAAACTAGAAAAATGCTCAAAATCCTACGAACCGATACGGGTTAAGAATTTACTTCATTTGACTTCAATTGATTTTGTGAAAAAATGTGTATTGAGACACTTGACTGCCCCATACACACCACACTAAAACATTGTGGTGGAGCAGCGAAATCAACCTCTCTTGGAAAAACACAGAGTATTTTATTGGACATGTTAGTTCCAAACTACATATACGAAAGAGCAATTTGACATGCAACATATCTGATCATATGAGTTCCTGCATGAGTATGGCGGGAATAACATCATATGATAGTTATAAAGACAAGAAACCTAATCTTGAACATCTCAAAGTATTCGGGTGTGTCGCATATACAAAGATCAAGTCAAATTACAAAAGAAACTAGACGATTGATCAAGATTGTTAGTCCTTCTAAACTGATTGGGAACTAATGCACACATATTCTACGACCCTAGAAACCAAAAGATTATCATGAGCCGAGACTTAATCTTAGTGAAACAAAAAGGTAGAATTAGGATAAGACAACAAAAATCGACAGGGAACAAAATGGTTATCCGAGAATGTTTTTGGTAGATTAGAATAGATATGTGTACACGAGGTTGGCCCAGTAGTGACTAGTCCCATGGAGTCCAAAATACTAGTGAAGACATTTGATTATCAAGCCTAGACAACTTTGGAGAATTGCTCTTAAAAAGGCCAACATAGTAGTTAGGCCTAAAGCCTAGCAACGTAATCCAGTGACATCCTAATTGGGCCTATTTCAAGCACAACTAACAGTCCGCCTAGGCCTGATTTGGGCACCACTAGTCCGCTCATTCAGGGTCCACTCCACAACAAATGCCCAAACCATAATAGAAGATTAGAAGTTACTTTTCGAATATCCATATGTACTATGATCACACTAGCAAGGTTTAATGATTATGTTTTTAAATTCTCAAATTCGTATGAACCAAGTTGCTTTGATGAAGCAAAAAAAAAAAAAGGAATGGATAAAAGCCATGTGGGTTGAACTCAACTCAATAAAGAAAAGTAATATGCCAAGTTGATCGAGTTACCACGAGGGAACAACCCGATCAAATTGAAGTGGTTTTTTAAAATTAAGAGAAATGTGGATGGTTCAATAAAAAATATAAGTAGACTCGTGGTTAAGGATTGTTTGTAGCTTGGAGTGATTTTGAGGAGGTCTTTGCTCTGGTTGCTCGACTCGAGACCGTTAGGTTGCTGATATTCCTTATTAAAAGAGGGATGGGAGCTTCACAGTCTTGATTGAATCGAACTTTTTGCATGATGAGTTGAAAGAACAAGTTTATGTATTGCAATTGGATTGGTTTGTGAAGCCAAAAGCACGATACAAAGTTTACAAAATGATAAAGGTATTATATGGGCTAAGGCAAGCATCACAAAACATGGAATACTAAACCTGATGGCATATTGAAAAACATGAAGTTTCATAAGTGTTAAAAGAGCAAACACTTTATCAAAAGATGAAAGAAGAAAATTTAATCATCGTAGGTATGTATATGGATTATTTTGTGGTTATTAGGTTGAGTTTGAATCAGATTATGAAATTCAAGTAAGAAATGGCAAAGAACTTTCAAGATTTTGATTTGAGAAAGTTTACTTATTATCTTGGGACTTAGGTTTTGCAATACAAGAGAAGCATTCTAATTAAACAAGAGACGTATGCTCGTAAGATTTTAAATGAAACAAAAATGCATAATTGTAACCTGGCATATGTACCCATGAATCCGAACTTAATATTAACAAAAGTCGATGATGAGGCTAGGGTAGATGCAATCGAATACCAAAAGTTGATTGGACTTCTATGTTATCTTTTACAAACTCAAATGGACCTAGCTCATTGTAACAAAATGACGATATTAAAAGAAAATAATTCAAGTTTAAGTTCTGGGGTAAAAATGACATGTTGATAAAGATAACTTAAAGGAGTGATGCATTATATAAATTTTGCCCTAAAACTACCTATATAAAGAAAGGAGCCAACCCCATTCATGTTTCTTGCAACCAAAGCTTACCAAATTAGGTATTCAAGAGGGGGAGAGTGTGTGTGCTCGAGTAGAGAGAGAGTCAAGAAAAATTGATAAAGGTATGGAGTTCTTCATGTTATTTCATAAGTCTAAGCTAGATAAGGTTATACGAGTGTAATGATCGATTTATTAAGATAAAATTTGAATTTTTATGTGTGAATGCTTAGATATTAATAGAAGAAACTTGGTTCAAGGTTCTTGAGTGTTCTTCACAAGTTGAGTTTTAGATCTTTAGTTTTAACATGCTTAATTGTTTTTAAGGCTGATATGTATTCCCATAATAATGTTTACTATCATATCTTTCTTTCAACACATAAAATTTACATTTATAATACAAAAGTATGATCTTATGGGTTTCATGATATGTATAACTAGGTTAGTACCCCGTTTATTATACGGATTGAATAAATAAAATACTAAATAATTAGTAATAAAAATTTATGAATTATAAAACAATGTTTGAAGATAAAATGTTATTATAATTGCATATGAATAGCTACTTTAAGTAAATAAATAATAATGTATTTTTTTTAAACTTTTATTTCATAAAAAAAATATGGGTTTTAAATATTTTGTTTTAAGAAAAATGAATTTATTTAAAAAAAAATTGTTGTATTTTGTATTTTATAAAACTTTTATTTTTAAAAAATGTGTTTTTAATAACCAAAAAAAGTTTTTAATTTATTAAATGATATAATTTTCAATTTCAAAATGGTATGAGTAATTTATTAGTATTTAATATTATTAATAATAATAAAAAGAAATAAGAAAGTTTGTATGATAAAACTTATAATTTTATCAAGTCTTATTTTAGATTTTATTTGTTATATATAGATAGATATACACATAAATAGATATGCTAGAAACCTATTTATTATACGGATTATAGTTGAAAATAAACACGAAGTTACAATATGATATTTTAATATAAGATATGATTAAAATTATATATACGTTATAGTTTAAGAAAAAAATAATTATACTATTTTTTTTAACTCTCTTATCTAAATAGTTTTATTTTTAAACATGTGTTTAAAGATTTTTTTTATAAAAAATTTATTGTTTATAAAAATCTTGTTTATTAAAAAATATAGTCGCATGCACTTGCTTGTCCTTAACAAAATAACAGACGTTTTATTCACCCGAAGTAGACATTGTTCAACCAATATACCTTTAGTCACCTGCATCTAAGAATGCTAATCCATATATGAGTGTTGTCCTGATGTGTCCATGTTTAATAATATTTTAAAAAGAGATATCAACTAAACCTGAATTGCTCATCATATTTGAATACTTTACTCATCACTTAAAAAAACAAGTTAACAATTCATTTCATTTTTATATGATAACCAAATAAAATATATATAACTAGAATGTTTTACCCGTCACGCATTGCCGCAACATCGTACAAGATGTAATAAATTATATACTGCAATCAACCTAAGTCGTTTTTGAACTAAATGTACGTCAATATGTAGAGTACTTTGAAATTATACAGTTGAATGAAAACACATATATTTAACTTGACAATTTTCCTAACAAAATTAATGTCGAAAAATAGATTTACAATAATTTTGTCTCATTTCGAAACTAAATTTAAATCGAAACATAGAGTAAATGAAAACGTATTATATTTTGCCCAACACGTTTTCATACAAAACTTACGTCGAAACGTAGACGTATGTCAAAACTTAGACAATCTTAAAGCGTATATAAAGTTAAGTATGAAAACATTTTATATTTGACCTAAGTCGCCTTTGATTAAGTCCAAACATAGATATACTCGAATTTATGTTGTACAGGAGTAAACCAAGAACTTTAGAAACTTAAGGAGTTAAAGTGATATTTTATAAAATTTTTAAAAATATTAATGAGTGAAAATGTTAAAGATTAAAAATGAGAGGGATAGAAAAGGAATAAAGGGGGAAAACACCAAAGAAAAAGAAATTCAATGGGAAGGATTCGAACCGTGTTAAAACCAAAGGAGTTTACCATTTCTACCAAGCAACCATTTGTATGATTTGCAGAAAACAAACTATTTATCAAGAAAAATAGGTCAGTGGCTTGTTATTTGGACCATCGACCTTTATATTTAAGTTATAGTATAATTATTAGTTGGATCACTTATGTATTCCATTCTATCCTTCAAGGTACCCTTATCGAAAGAAATTATGATGGAAGGAAGAGTGGATTGTTACGGTTTGATGCGTTGACTGAAAATTTTAATTTAAATTAATTGTGAGGCCACATAACCCCAGGGTGTGGTTTTGATTTAGCCTCCCCCTGTGGATCTGAACACTGTTGTTATTATCATATTATAATTATTATTGTTATTGTTACCAATCTTCTTCTTCTTCTTTCTTCTTCTCAATCGCTGTAACCACGAAGCCAAACATCTTCATTTGTAGAACCCTGCCTCCATTTGCGGTTTTGATTTGGAAGTATCTGTTTTGTTTTGAAAGAATTGGAAGAAGAAGCTGAGGTCGTGATCGTGAATGGAAGAAGAAGAATTAATGGTAAAGGAATGGTATATCTGAAGCCACCAAAGTCCGTCCTCGTGTTTGGGGTTTTGTTGTTGTTGTTGATTTCCCCTTGAATTGAAGAGGAGGTCGGATCTGGAATTCTGGATTGGATTGGGCATCAAATGGCAATGAATACTCCCGAAGCATCCTCCTCTCCACCTGCCTATTTGCAAAAATTCACCCTTTACCAGACAAGATCGGTACTTTCTCTCCATACTCTTGCTTTCTTCTCTGTACTCACTTTTGTCTTGACCAATTTATTATATGATATCCTCCTACTTGTTAACACCAAATGTAGAGGAGATATAGCGTTACCCTGTATCCTTAACTACTAGATCTCTATCAGTCAACATCGATTCATTTTATGGACATGGACATACACAGCCATAGGTGTTTTCAATGCACACAAACATCATATAAATGCTATACATGTGTTTCGGGTACACTGCATCTTTCAGCTAATCATCTTCATAATCACTTTTGTACTGAGATTGAATTTTGCATGCTACGTGTTTGACTGTTAGAATCAGGTTATAACTGCTTGCTTGTCTCTCATTCATGTTTCCTAACAATTTTCTCCCTTTTCCCTCTCATTTGGGATAGAAATATTACATGGTAGGAAGAGACAAGAGTCGCAGATACTGGAGGGTGTTGAAGATAGACAAGTCAGAGGGTTTTGAGCTTAACATCCGTGAAGATTTAACAACTTATACAGAATGTGAATGCTCTGATCTCTTGAGAAGGATCCATGAGGGTAACAAGTCCACAGGGGGACTCAATCTTCTTACCACTTGCTATGGAATTGTTGGTACGTATATATTCAAGCTTTCTGATTGAAGAAAATACAAGTTCACATCATTTGTTTATTTATTTTTATCGTGTTTTCTCGTCCTTATAGGTTTTATCAAATTTCTTGGACCATACTACATGCTGCTTATTACTGAGAGAAGGCTGATAGGTTCAATTGGTGGCCATGCTGTATATGCCATCTCTAAGACTGATATGATAGCCCTATCAGATTTTGTAACTCCCTCTGATTCCACTACTTTTAGACATGAAAATAGGTAATGGTTTTTATTTATTTATTTATTTATTTTTTATTCATACATTGCATCCGTAAAAAACCAAGATGAGCATCTATTATTGATATATTCTCAATATAATGTATTTCTAGTGCTCTTTACATTTGTGGTTTGGGATTATCAATTGCCTAATTGGTAGGATGGTGAATGCTCAAGTTAAGCTGAGATGAAATCTGGTTGTCTATTTGATTATATCATGGTGACCTGAAAATGGGTTGGGACTTGATCTACATGCGATCCACTCCCTCTATATGGTCCAACGAAACAAAAAACTTGATCCGGTGTTAAATTTACGACTCCAATTTCTTAATGACAAGCATAGTTTTTGGTATTAGATTTTAATAGATATATGCCTTTTTGAAGATCAGATTTTATAATTTGGTTACGTTTATTATTAATGGCAATAAATAAAAAACGATATCTTTTGACGGAATATTACAATTAAAAGACGATTTAAATTGAAGACGTTACAAAAACATAATCTGTTTTATAGTCAAATTTTACCAAAAATGTCCATCTTTTAATGTGACAACATATTCTTTTATAAAAGGTTCATTGGTATTAAATGTCTTGTATTTGAAGATATAATTACTTTTGTGATGAGCAGTTTATAAGAACTTAAGTGGTTATATTACGGTAAGTTTTTTGAAAGAAGTCTTGTTAATGAATTTAGATAAGAATCTTTTCAATGTATGACTTGTTTTATGAAAGTTTCTATTACTAAAGATGCTTTTTATCCTAAGATTAACGTCATTGTTTTACATTCATTAAGTAATATTTTTTGACGATAATTTTTTGAAGTATAAATGGTTAATGTCGCTAATTCTTCAAATATGATTATATTTTTATAATAATAATCATATAAATTAATTGGTAGAACTGACAGGATTTTTAAATAAAAATTGAGAAACAAGGAAATGTAGTCTGACAGACAATGAAGAGGAAAAGAGAATAAAGGAGGGAAAGGGCTGAGTGTGGGGAAGGTGATGGGTGACAATGATGACGTGGGTGAGGATGGGGATGCGGTTAAGAACTAAAGATAAATGAGTCCATGATCCATCTGTTATATATGTTAGTTGGGCGAGTCAGATCATGATCCATTTAGTTTGTAATGAGTGGGTCAGCCTAGCCAATCTAATCGAAATCCGACTCATTGACAGGTCTTCATTCATCTTAGTGCTAAGTTATGATTTAGTTGGATATAATATGTTTTATAATAAAATCTTATATCATGCAAATTTTTTCAACCCAAGATCCTATAGGATGGTTAGCCTTCTTTCTTATATTGAAATATCAGCTCCAGTAGGATGGTTAAGCCACTTTCGTAACCACTTGTTTAGTAAATGCAAAATCTTCAATTTGAACTTAAGAAATTAGGAATCATAACTCTTAAGTCACTTATTTACCCATCAAGATTACAATTAATTTTGCTAGATTTTTTTTAAAGCTGCCTAATTTATACGACTTGGTCTTAAATTGGCACAACAACTTACCATTATCGGTTTTCTTTACTCACTTTATTTAAATCACTTCCTCTTCAAAACATTAGCTGGAAGCAATTTAATGAGAAATATATAATCTACAAAACAAGCTGGAAAGTCTTTCATCACTTCATTTGATAGTCATGTCTTTTTTTGACTTAATAAAACATGTATTATTTTGCTTGGTTTGGTTGGTTAATGCAGATACAAGAAGCTACTGTGCATGGTGGATCTTACAAAGGACTTCTTCTTTAGTTACTCATACCATGTTATGCGCAGCCTTCAGAAGAATACTTGTAACAGTGAGGATGATGCACCTGTTCTCTATGAGACCATGTTTGTTTGGAATGAGTTCTTAACCCGTGGGGTCCGCAGTTTCCTCCGAAATAATATGTGGACAGTCGCACTCGTATATGGTTTTTTTAAACAGGTTGCCTTCAATCATCATTCTTATTCTTTGCTCTTGTTTCAACCATGTTCTGTGATTTTTTTCCTTCTTTATGACCAGTACCAACAACTATGAGGGTAACTAATGCAGTGTGATTTAACTGCAAATTAATTTTATATGCCCTCCTTTGCCTTCTTCTACATTGTTATTTGTTAATCATTTATGTTTCATAAAACCAGGATAAACTTTCAATCTCTGGGCGGGACTTCAGATTGACTCTCATTTCAAGACGCTCACGCCACTATGCTGGGACCAGGTTATCTTAAATTATATGGCAGCAACATGAACTGCATTAGATAAGTTCATTTACATGTTTACAAGAAGACTTTATGCTGCTACCATTTGTTCTTCCAAATACAGATACTTAAAACGAGGGGTAAATGAGAAGGGAAGGGTTGCTAATGATGTAGAAACAGAGCAAATTTTGTTTGAAGATGTTCCTGAAGGATTCCCTATGCAAATTACTTCAGTTGTCCAAAATCGTGGATCCATACCACTTTTCTGGTCACAGGAAACTTCACGCCTGAATATTAAGCCTGATATTACACGTATGATTCATTGATATTGCTATATATATGTTGGTTAGCATAAATTTTTTTTTCTTAACTGACTTGTATCTTTTTTAGTGTCAAGGAAGGACCAAAACTATGAAGCTACCAGACTTCATTTTCAAAATCTTGTCAAGAGATATGGAAACCCTATCATTATATTAAATTTGATAAAGGTAATGCTAATTAGAGGATGGCTTAATGATATAATCAATAAATTATGTTGGTTTATTTTCAATATGTGACAAACACAAAACAAAAAGAAAATGAAGCACTAAAGATTTTTAGTGGTTTGGTCCGTGTGACTTATGTCCACTTTGGTACAAGTATTTTATTATTCAGGTGCTCAAGAATTATAATGCCTTTATAAATACAATATTAGGGTAAAAACTTAGTGATTAAGAAAAAGGCCAAATAGGCCCGTTGCCTAATTAGCCCACTCCCAACATAGGTTAGGGTCGGCTGCCTTGAGAGTTGATCTTTCTAAACCTCTCTGCACCTTTCTTGACCGTTCTTTCTGTATCTTTAAACGGGTTCTAGGTATAACCTTTGAATTGGTTTCGTATAACATAACTTGTCGAACTGCAACCCTATAAAATTTCCTTTTTCAAGGAACCACCTATCATATAAAACATTCGTGGCTGCTCTCTACATGCACCAACCTACCTGAATGCCGTGGGTTACAACACAGTCGATGTCTCCGTCACTCTGGACAAATGATCCAAAACACTTGAGCTTGTTTGTTTGTGGTACAACTTGTCATCCAATACTGAGCTTGGTGTCCTCCTCACTCTTGGCCTCGTTGAAGTTACAATAAAGCAACTCGGTTTTTAACCGCCTGATGCGTAAGCCTTTCACGCTCCAAGGCTGCTTGTCACTCCTCCAGCCTCTCATTGGGGTCAAGTTTATTTTCCACCACCAACACAATATCATTTGCCTAAAGCATACACCAAGGGATGGCCTTCAGAACCACAGCAAAAAGAAACATACTCAATGCAGATCCTTGATGGAGTCCTGCTTCCATAGAGGAAAACTTTTTATTCCCCACTAGCACTTGAATGCTTTTCTTAGCACTATCATACATATTCGTAATTGGCTCGACCCCCCCAAAAAAAAAAAACAACACCACACACCCACCCACCATTTAAAAAGAAAATTTTCAAGGCTATCCTAGATTATCTGACAAGGTCCACTATTGTAGGTCTTTTCAAGATCGTTGAACACCATATGCAAATCCCGCTTCCTCTCCCTGTATTTTTCCATCAGCCTCAAAATGTGTAGTGCCTTCGTAGTCAACCTCCTAGGCTTAAATCAAATGCCATATATTAAAAGAAAATAATAAATTCAAATGTGATTTACTAAAAGGAAAAAACAGATAAATTCCTTGTGTATGAATTTGGTTGTCGTAAATATATAAATTTTTATTTTTTTCCTTCTGGTTTTTCATGTCTTTATGAATTGATATCATACTTTATCTTTTGTGACAGACAAATGAAAAAAGACCTCGAGAGTCCATTCTTCGTGCTGAGTTTGCTAATGCAATTAACTGTATTAATAAAGATTTGTCAGAGGAAGATCGTCTTAAATTTCTTCACTGGGATCTGCACAAGCATTCTCGAAGGTTACTGATTGCATTGTCATTCTTTTTTCCAGTTTTTAACAGTTTGCTTCTTCATCTCCTGCTATGTCCTTCCTGATCATTACAGGTGACGAATATGGCAGGGTGAGATGTGCAGGGTCAGGTTGGGTTGGTCTGCAAACAAAATTTATTTCAACTGATAATAAACAATTATTGTGTAATTATAATACAAAAACAACTTCAATACTAATCTAAAACTTTGAGTTAAATGAGGCTGTAGCATTAAAAATAGACTTTGGGCCACAGTGAAACCATTGGATCCATCACCCTTTTAGCTAGATTTTTTGATTTGACCTGTTTGGAAGTACCCAAATGCATTGCATTATTTAAGCAGATTGACTGCATATGCATTGCTACCATTTCTACTTCTAGTATGGTAATGGTTGTGGCTTCCAGCTCTTAACATAGATTCCTTTTCTACAGCAAAGGCACAAATGCATTGCTATTTTTAAGCAGATTGACTGCATATGCATTGACGCTGACTGGTTTCTTCTACTGTCAGGTTATGCCATCTGCGAGATGGCCTCATTTTGAGTAAGTTCTCAAGTGCATAAATATTGTGCTTTTAATACTTATGATAACGCATAATGCAATCCTGCATAAATGATGATGGATGTATGAAACAGGAATACTTCTTCAAGCTTTGAACATTTGAACATAAATGATGGTGATCAAAATGCCAATGATGTCGAGGAAGACTTAATTGGTGGTAAATGTGTAGGAGATAAGGATTGTATTAGAATGTCTGCCATGTTTCAGAAAGGAGTTTTGAGGACTAATTGCATAGATTGTTTGGATCGTACAAATGTTGCACAATATGCATATGGTTTGGCTGCTTTAGGACATCAACTGCATGCTTTAGGAGCCATTGGTTCCTCCAAGATTGACCTTGATGATCCCTTGGCCCAGGAATTAATGGGATTTTATGAGAGGATGGGGGACACTCTTGCCTACCAATATGGTGGTTCGGCTGCACATAATAAGGTAGTTGTTGGCTCTTTTTTTTTAATCCTGGAATGCATCATTATATTGTTATTCTTTGTGGATATGAATAATGCACCTGCCATTCACTTCATCTTGGATAGGTATTTTCTGAGAGAAGGGGTCAGTGGAAGGCTGCAACACAGTCGCAAGAGTTTTTTAGAACTCTTCAAAGGTACTACAACAATGCTTACATGGATGCAGAGAAACAGAATGCAATTAATGTGTAAGTTTCCATACCTTGAAGCATTATATGGTTCTTCTTCCTCCATTCTCCCAGCTTTTCATTTCTTGTTTAGCTTCTGAGACTTGATATTGCATTTCGTAACAATTTTCTTTTCAACTAATAGCTAGATGACTTTGTTTACACAGATTTTTGGGGCATTTTCAGCCACAAGATGGCAAACCTGAAGTGTGGGAGCTGGATTCAGACCAGCATTTGAGTGTATATAGGAATGGGCAGTCAATGGTGGATGAGGATAGGAGGTATATTGATTCTTTTAATCATATAATGCAGCATTACTTATCTGCACAGCTGTTCCCAAGTATGAGATAGGGCTGTTCACGAACCGAACCGAACGAAGGCTCGCTTGAACTCGGTTCGTTTACAAACCGAGCCACTCAGTTCGGTTTGAATTTAGGAAATCGAGTGAAAAATACTTGCTCGAACCGGTTCGGTTTATAACCGAGTGCTTGGTTATGCTCGGTTTGGCTCAGTTTCATATTACAATTTGGTACAAAACTAATCATTCATTCAAGAGTTCCAACTCAAACTAAACAATATAACAAAAGAAAACATACAAATTAAGTTCAATAAGACAGAAATCTTAAAGACAAATAAAGTTTTAACTCGAGCTTGCATAAATCACGTTAAAACACACGGCCACCACCTCCATTGCGACCATTTCCATGTCGACAACCTGGTCCATACACAACAAACATCAACCTGATTCAAAGTTTAATCAAGTATATAAAAATCCAAAACATGATGTTTAAAAAAATTAAAAGGTACCAAATGTAAAGTGGTAAATAATTTTTATGGTAATATCCTAAACCATAAATAAATAAACTATCATAATACATATATAATATATAAAAATTATATTTAAAAATAATTCGAGCAAACCGAGCGAGCTTACCTTTGCTCGTGCTCGGTTCGTTTACAAACCGCACTAAGCCACTTGGCTCGTTTACAACCGAGTCAAAATCGAACGAGCAACTTTTCGAGCTTTTTTCGAACGAGTTCAGAGCCAATTTCGAGCATCGAGCTATTTGAACAGTCCTAGTTCCCATGCAACAATTTTATTGTCAGATCATATGCTTCTCAACTATAGAGTGAATGAGTGATAGATGTGTTTGAATTGTTTTTATAATTCTTTTTGGTTGGTTTTTATTACCTATTTGACAGCCAAGTCATTGCATCTATACTGTAGTAGTGTTGTGATATAAGCTGATGCCATATTGGTTGGTTGGTTTAGGTCATTACATAAGAAATCTTTATCGGACGGCCACATCATTCGAGAGAGCAAGTCACCTACTACATCATCATCATTATCGTCATCTAGCTCTAATATTAGAAAGAACTTTGCATGCTCTTCAATGTTAGATCGATCGTCACCTGCAGCTGGAGTTGGAGGCGGCAAAATGATTTTTGAGTCTACACAAGAAATATCAGCATCCTGTGAAACATACTCAAGGTGTGTATATATTAAAGTGAAATAAGTTCATTGCCACAGGATAGTAGTTTGTTAACCCAAAAACAATTATGAGGATTCTTAGTTCACGACACAGTGTTTCTATATGTTTGTTTTCAACATTGAAAATGATGTCAGCTTTTATTTTCTAGATTTTCGGGTTTGAACTTTGAAATAAAGGTTTTATTTGGAGAAACACCTCTTATAAAATGCATCTTGAAGTTATAAAACCATAGCCAAGACTTGATTGTGCTTATTTCTAAGGAATTCTTCTTCATGTTGGAGCATAAATATCATTTGTGACTCCAAATATTTGCATATAATATAACCAAACACATGAAGACCATTTTGTATCACTTATACTTTTCATCCTTGCATGCCACCTTAAATGAGGAATTGTGTCCTATTGTGACTCTCTTTCTCTACATATGCATATGCATATCCATATCCTTATCCATTTCTGTATCCATTTCCGTATCCATATCCGCATCCATATGCGCATCCATATGCATTTGCATACACACAGACATACACATACACATTCCAAATACAATATACATAAACATAAACATATACATACGCGTACACACACCATATGCATAACACATATACATGTACAAAGTACATATTCATATACATATACATGGACATGTACATGTACATGTAAATGTAAATGTACATGTACATAGACATTATATTTGTGTGTGTGTTTTATTATTTTGCCATCTGTTGTATATTTTTTGAATCAGGTATACTCCATATATACCTTGGAGGGAGGATTTTGAGGAGTTGCAAAAAGATGGATCTTTTGATAATGAGAAAAGTGATTCCTTTGATTACTCCAACTTTGTTGATCTGGATTGGATTTCTTCTTCATCTGAGGAACAGTCCCTGGGGAGGTAGGCTTTTACTGTAAATTGCTTTCAAATTTCGCTTTATCAGTTATTGCAAAAACAACATTGTGGAGAAAATGAAATCACATTTTCTGAGAAAACTAGTTGAGATGGGATAAAAATGTATCATGGGTAGGAATCCTCACGAGGTGGCCCACCTTGTTCCACGTAGATTTCAAGGAGTTGAATATGTGGCTAAATTTAGTGTTAGCCATGATGAAGTGTGATACGTACCTGATTGGTCCAGTGGTCGGGTAAACCCATCTGAACCCGTGGAAACGACCCACTTACCTGATTAAGGACCTGGTCAACAGCAGCATGGGTTTTGTGGCTTAGTGGGCATTTATTTCCTGTATTTTTTGCATTAATTCTGCATTAGTAGCTTATTTAAGGTAGGAGATGCAGGTTCTTAAGTAGGTTAGATATTATCAGTGTTTGTTTATGTAATTGGAGATTTTGTCCATCTCGAATCGGGCCGACTATCTATCTATTTCAGTGAATTCCTGTTTCTATTGTTCCACTTTTGTTCAAGTTCTGCAGGTTCTAACAAAGTGATTTTTGACTGGTGAGTGGTGACTGTATGAAATCATATGAGGGGTTCATGTCTCTTTTCTTTATGAAATCGAGTACTGGTGGTTGATTGGTTTTAACAGTTATAAAATACCTTGAATGTTCCATAGTTGACCTGACATTGTACAAGTGGTTAGTTAATGGGAACATTATTGTTGCTAGTTATATTATTAACCACTTTTTTCTTATTTGCAGATCAATTTTCAAATACTCCTCTGATAATGCTACCAACGAAATCGTAGCAGAGACAACTCCATCCACCAGCGAATCCAGTATCAAGGTCAGTTTAGAATAATGATCTCTGAAATAAATGTTTTCTTCTATGAGCTGTGAGTTGAGTTTCTAATGTTGTGGTTTTGTACTTTAGGGGAGTGGGAGCAAGCTTACTACTGCAACCGATGATGACCAGGAATTTGAAGTTCATGAAGAATATTCAGATAGTTTTCTGCGCTGGGTTAACCATGGAGAGACTCTATGCCACTGATGCTTTCTTATTGGGTCGAGCCTGGCTGGGCCTGGCCTAAGCTAGTGTGTGTGTTGATGATAGCAGCCATGAAATGAGCTATTTAACCAGGCCTTTAGCAAGTCGTTTCTGGTGACAGAATCTTGTTCTTATTCACTGACATCCATCTCTTCTTATTCACTGACATCCTTCTCTATGCCCTAGTTCAAATAGTTAGGTAGTCAAGTTTTGTCTTTGTTTTTATATTTTACTAGTAAAGCTGTGGTTGATTTTGTATACAAACACATACATACATGCATACATACATATATGTTAGCTATAGGAGCCCCCAATGTTCATCCAAGTCAGTCAGGTGATTCTTTACAACATATATGTTTTAACAACGAAAGTCTCCTCATGATGCAATAAAGTCAATGTCTTGGTTTTTTGGGTGAAGTTGTAATATCTTGTTTTCAAATTTATGCTTCTATATTTGAAAACAATGTGCCATTAGATTTTAAAGAGTTGTGGATTGACAACTTCGGAAAGTTGCAGCATCAGAATGGCAGACTAATGCAGGAACCTAAAGAGCCACACATGAACATGAATATTGGATTCTGTATTCACAAGACCGTTTAAAGTAACCTAAGAAAAATATGCCACATGTTATAAAAGTGAAATGCGTATCATTGAAAAAGAAAACTGATTACCGACACCAACACTAGAGATGTAAGAGATTGGATATCAAGTTCCAGCCCCCCATCCAAGACTTTTTGTCAGATGGGTTTACAAAATTTAGTGCAAACATCTCCTTGGACCCTGATTCACAAAATCCAACAAGTTTTGCAACTATTTCAGCACTCTCTTTAACATGTGACAGATTAAGAGGATCTGTCCACAGTCGGTTCACAAGTTGCAGGCGCCTCCTCTGCTTGCCTCCTTCCACCGGGATTTCCCATCTTCTATACAACATTTCCCTTTCTTCTGCACTTAGTTTTGTGCTCACCCTTTTTGCCAGATATTCCCTCTCCTGCTTTAGAGCCTTGATGCTGTGTTTCATTCACATGATTAATATATTTTTACCATATCATGTCTGTCATTAAAACCTACAAGTAATCACAAAAGAACTCACCTGGATGTGACATACCCTGCAGGTTCATCACCCAATAGAGCAGGACTTGCATTTCCAAGATCAGATAGTTTTTGTTCTAACCAAGTTAACCTTCTAAGTTCAACTTGTATGTATATATCATCAGCAGGCTCTCCTCTGAATAACATATAAAATTGTGTCCTGTGTATAATAGACACGTGGCACAAATGCCACAACATTATGATTTGTTTTCTATGATCCTCAAACACCAGGTGTCGTGGCATTGGAGATTGTTCCACCAAATCCTCAGTCTTGTCATCACTCCCACCATCATTGCCTTCCTCTAGCTCCAACACCTTTTAACAGTCAAATAATCAATAAAAAACTATTAAGTGAACACCCACTATTATGAGGCAGTAGGGTATAACCAATGAATGCATCTTATCTTCCTAGGAACATCAACAACCTGAAACGAGTTCTTTTTAGTTTTAGATACGAGTGTCAATTTGAACCCATTTATATTAACAGGACTCAGTTAGAGTTGTATATATTTCAAAACAAGTCAAATAGCGTCAAGTGTTTGCAACGTCCTATATCTCATCATGTAAGAACACATTATACTAGTACTTATAATAAAAATTATATAATACGTTAATTATTTACAAAATGAAAAGCGGACAAAAAAGTGATGTTTTTGATCCCCACATTTAAACAGCGCGCTTGATGCAAAAACCCATTGAAACATGTTCCTGTTTTTCACCAACTATATACGTATGTAGATTAACTAACCAAGAAGATTGATAATTCTAACCTGGCAGACTAGCAGTTGTTTCTGGTATTGTAGCTTCGCCACACGTTCTTTGAGATCTGTAACATAAGTCTTGATACTTTGGATGTTATCTTCCGCTGCTGTCTTAAACATCATCTGGATCTTTTTGACATCCACAGAACTTTGTGGTTGCTTGGATGCAGATGCAGATTTAGGAGTGATTTTCTTCAAAGAAATTTCCCCATCAGCAGTATTGTTAGGTGTGACCTGCTTTTGATTGAATGTATTAACAGCAGCAGAATTGTGAATCTCTGGATTCCTGTTCTCAAAACCATGAAGATTTGGTACACATGGAGAGCGTATAAAATTCGACATACTCCCACCATTATTATTTCTCTTCTTATTCTTTAATGGAGTTCTTGAATCCACACCACCCTCTTCACTGCTAACTAGCTTGTCTAAGGATTTCTGTACGTATTCCAGTTTTTCTTCTAGAGATGCTATTTCTTCGCATTTCAACCTGCCTAATTCTTCCATCAGACTGCCACCGCCTTCTTCTTTGAAACTAGTATCATCCTTCAGACTTGCATTCATACTCTTAATATCAGACACCAGCCTTATTATACTTTCATTGCTCCCTAATGTGTGAGAGGAGAGCAACTCCAGTGTTCGGTTTGCTTCTTCACCAAGCTGCCTCTGCATCATCCCAATCTTTCTTATTTCATGCACCAGCATGCATGGCTCTATTGACTGTCTCCCTCTTCTGTATGTCTTTCTTTCTGGTCCTGATACTGTTGATACATTCCCACTACCGAAAGATAGTCGTTTGGCTGCCTGACGAGAGGGCCAGTCATCATCCTGGTACAAAAACTTAAGTATAAGTACTGCTGTCTGGTGGTAATATACATACATTTATAGATGGAAACAAACAACAGACACTAGGAGCATTGTGTTAACCGACCTGTAGTTTTCTCATCACTTCAAGCTGTGATTGTGCAAGGTCTCTCTCGCGTTTTAGCTCATCCATTTCTCTCTCCATCTGCATTAGGATTCAGGATTTATCCATCAACACTGATTGATTCTAAAACCATATTATAACAAAGTTACCCATCTCAACTCTAAAAAAACCCTTTCAATTATATATTTTTAAGAGATCATGTTTGCCATCTGCAAGACAAAATCTAGGGATATGAGGCTAAACAAGGGACTAATAGCAGTTGAAGTCTAGAGGAAACTGAACAATTGAAAAATAGTGAAGCATACAAAGTACACTATTAGCTTCAGTGAGCCATGTTAAAAGAAAATGGGGAATTATTCAGATGGCTTCACTTTTTCGAATAGTATTCGACATAAATTATCTATCCAATCACAACAGCTGGCTTCCCTTTTTTAGATGAAAAAACACTAACAAAAGTCAGTTTCCCCAAACTAATCTACTGTTTAAGAATTAAAGCAAATAAACAAGTGTGCAAGATAGGAGCAGACCTGCTGAATTTTCTGCTCCTTCTCTGACAGCAAAGACCTTAAACATTCAGAGGAAGAAGGCTCTGGACTCATTAATTCTGCTTTAAGTCTACTGACTTCCTTTTGCAAATTCTTCACCAGTTGCTTGTCAGCGACAACCTAATAATAGAAAAACATCCATTACAAGTGTATTTTATGTTGGAGCCAAACAACCCGTGAAGAAAACGCGATTTCAGTAATACATATATCAAATTATTATAGCTACTATGAGCTAAACAATACTTGCATAATTCAGATTCAGATATGACATAAAAGAAAACAATAAATCAAGATCACAACTTCATCACACCATATTAACTTGAGCAGTGTAGGTGACTTCCTTGGCACTAGTTGCGAAAGCCAAGGTGTTGCGTGACTGGTCCACATGGCTCAAAGCAGGACTCATTGTGCATATTATTGCAGTTCGTGCATTCCCACCTAATGAGGACTGCAATATTCGTGTCAGTTTTGAGTCTCTATATGGTATATGACCCGTCTTCTTCCCACCACTGCATAACAAGAAAACTCTTCATCGTACTCTATTTAAAATGTGTGTTACTCTTTATTCTACTCTGTTTAAAATGTGTCTACTGTCATTTGCAAATGCATAACTCTTTAGTACCGTTTTCATCCATTACCTCAACTTCCTAATCACATTTGTCAAAGTGAGAAGGCTTCTATTTATGTGGCTGCCTTCCTTCAATCTAGCCCCAGCAGCATTCGTTTGAGCTGCGCGCTCACTGCCAGCAAGATCCACAAGACTCTGCAGGAATTTAATGAGGTTGAAAACGACTTACCAACAAAAATCAATCACAAAGAGAAAATTCAATTGCATACCAAACTTGCCAAGAGAGATTTTACACATCCTGATTCATCATGAAGACTGCTCTCAATAGTCTGAAAAGGAAAGCCCTTAAACGATGATATGAGGTCAAGTGTTATAATGACATTAAATTTGCATGAGTATATACATCTCCATCCTTATGTGAGCTGTTCTTCCCATTTCCTTCCCATTGACAATTATAACACAAGATGTGGATATTTTTCTATAAAAGAAGGCAGATGAATGAGGAGATTAAATTTCCCTAGGAGGAAAATCTGAGAGAATGCAGTACATAATTGTTCAGTAAAGGTACATATATCGACCTGAAGAAGCTATGAAAATACAGGTGACCAGTAAGACACTCTATTAGCTTGATTATGCTCACATAACATAAGAAAGCCAAATAAAACATGTGAAACATAACGCTGTTGAACAAGAAGATTGAGATTTCCTTTAAAAGGAAAAAATAACAATTGAACTTGCTGATTTTTTGATCATAATTAAGAAACACTGATTTATCATCACTAGAGCCTGACGGGATTGGATTTGTAAGACATTTTGGGAATCAGAACAACAAAATGTCAGGGTAGCTGTACACAAAACGAAAGGCAAAAGGTTAAGATTACCAGTCTGATTATCTGATGTGATCTTGAGCTTCGATCGTTCAAAGAAGTTTCTCCTACTTGTCTTTGATCTGCAAGCAGAAGCATGTGTAAGTAAGAAGGAAGGTTCATTCAAGACTTTCCTCTTTGATCTGCAAGCAGAATCATGTGTCACAAACAAAAATGAATGCATCATGAAGGAGTCAATTACCTTCACAAGTAGCAATTAAGTTCCTAAGATGCTGACTGTTTTTGATGACCTCCTCAGTCAGCTTCTCCACCACTGTACCTTTCTGGATTCAGACGGAAGTGAGCAAAAGAGAAACACAAACATATAACCCTTGGAATGAGATTGCTCACCTCAGGATCATCAAGGAGACGAAGGGCACCAGAATCACGGTTCAAGAGGTCTACCACCGTCTCATTATAAATCTCAATAGCAGAAAACTTCAAAACAAACCTAGTTTCGGTGGACTGAATAGACGCAAAAACTTTGAAGGTGAGAAGAAAAAGTTTGAAAGAAAGAAATGATGATGGGTGAGTGAGTACTGACATTGTGAATATGGGCATATATGTCATTGATGCAATTGTCGGCAATTCCTTTCATGGTGTAGGTCTTGCCACTGCTGGTCTGACCGTATGCGAAAATGGTAGCTGCAGAGAGAAGAAGAAGAAGTCTTCTTGATAATGTGGAAAGAGAAAGAAAAGAGATATAGAAAAGAGAGAGAGATAGGTACCGTTGATCCCTTTGATAGCAGAGAGGGCAACATCTCTAGCCCCTTGTTCGTAGACGCTCCTATTAGGACAAGAAGGATGGAAGACTCTATCTGAAACACAACCAGCGGTTGGTTAAAAAGAAAGAAAGAAAGCAATGAAGGAGGATGAGAAGGATGAATGAGGACCGAAGGTGTAGGTTGCGCTATGGCGATCGTGGTTGAGATTGGTTGAAGTTATGGTGTTGTGATCGGTGCAATCCCAAGCAAGAAGATCATAGTTAGCAAGCTCTCTAGGCGTCAACGGCCTGATCCTAACGGTGACCAGAATCTTCTCCTCCGCACCTCTGGGGGTTGAAGATGAAGGAGTAGTTGTTCGGATCTTCGTTGCCGGAGTCGCGGGCGCACTCACCGTCATCGCATCAACACACTGAACAAGGTCTTGATATGATTGATCTGATTCGATCCAATACAATACAATACAATCGAATTGAAGTTTTGAATCAACAAGCAATTGAAAGCTTCAGTTTGTTTGTGAATTGTGATTGTGATCGGAAGAAAGAGATGAAATATGGTAACGGCTTCTTTCACTCCATTTTCAAATTCATTGGATTTGTATTTGTTTGTATTTACCACAGCACCGCTCCTCCCCCTCACTCTCACTCTAATATTCCTATCTTCCTGTTATAATAAAAAGGTAATCGGAAGGGACACGTATCAGCATAATATTCATGTTCATCAAAATTTTTCTCTTTTTTTCTCATCTTAAATAATTACCTAAATTACTAATAACATTATTTTAACTCTTTTTAGATTAAAAAAAGGTTTTTAATTAATTAAAAAAAAGATCTTTTAAATAATATTTTTTTCTAAAACATCAAACTTTTTTAAAAATATAAAATATTTTAAAATTGGTATTCTTAGAAAGTAATTTTTTTATAAACCAAAAAGCATTAAAATTGAGTGTTAAAATAAAGAAATTTTAAATTTGATATTTTTTAATATGTTTATTTTGAAACAAAATGTTTTTAAAAATAAAATAATTGATATCATTGTTTTATTACTCATATTTTTATTCTTACGTAATTTCAATCATATATTATCTCAGAATATCATTTTATATTTAATAAGATATTATTGTAATTAATATTTTATTTTTTCAACCCGTATAATACACGGGTATATTAAAGCTAGTTATTATTATTGTTGTTGTTATTTGTATTTTACAAGTAAAATTATATTTATAGGGAATTTGTTGAACTTTAATAGGCTGTTTGGTTCGCATAATATTTTACAAAGGAATTGAAATTAGAATTGAAATCTTGTTAAAATTGATAACATGTGTGTTTAGTTAAATTTTGAGTGAAATTAAAATGTTAATTTTAAACATTCTATTGGATTGTTAAACATTCCATAGGTAAGTAGAAAAAATATGAATTCCAATAAATAAGGGAAAATTTTCTAATTTCAATTTCATCCATTGACCAACCAAACATGATTTTAGATGGAAAATTTTACAATTTCAATTTCAATTCCTAAGAATTACATGAACCAAACGGGGCTTAAGATCTCACACACGACCCAATGCTCGTATCTAGAAGATTTGAATCTATCAAAAGTTTCTAGAAGACGTTTCTAGCATAGTGAATAGCTTAAGTGCTATTTATGTGGCATCCGGTAATTTTTCATTAACAAAACTCTGTTAGTTCTATTAAGTCTTGCATGCACATCACGAAAACACACACAAGTTGTCCTTGAACATTGGTTACTTAACAAATTCTAATTAATAATTATGTGTCATTGTTATGTGGTTATGTGAAATTAACGTGTTTTATGTCATCTTCATGATTTATGAGTAAGCGTATATTTACGAGAATTAAATATTATTATGAATTATGTGGAATGATTAATAATTCTGATTAATAATTTATGAAAACTAAATTTTAAGAAAATGATTTATAAACACTTAAAAGTAGGTTTTATGATTTATAAAAGCTAAAAAGGGTTAGAAGGAAAAGTGTTAATGAGTACAAAAAAGGAAATCAAAACCCTAATCCCCATTTGATCCCAAATCGCGGTCGAGCCCCCCACCTTTTTCTCCTTTGCGATCGGTTCTATCACACACATATACATACTTGGTTTTTGTTTAATTTGAACATTGCAACATGTTAGCAAGCGGTTCATGTATAGAGCCTTTGGTTCTAGTTCGAATCAAGGCTATGTCCGGGTCATGCAAACTCTATCATGTTACCCAGTTATGTTGACGCAAATTGCACTCGATTATGCTAACGCAAATTGCACCCGGTCAATACATCTTTTCTTTACAAGATCAAGTCACCTTTGATCATTTTGCACCACACTATGATAACACACAATATGAGGACCAAAGTATCCGAGAAGAACAACTGCTCGCTCTTTATGGTGATTAAATATTATGAAGAGTATGTCGTGGAAACACAAGATGAAAAAAAGGGTAGCGGAAATGCAAGCCACGAATGAGGATGATGAGTAAATTTTGAAAACATGAATGTTAGAGAGTCCGAAGATGATCAAGTTGAAGAAGTAAAAGTTGACGCTCAGGCCCAAAATGAAAAAAATTCAAAGGGCGGGCCGAACCTCAAAGCTAGACAAACTAACAAGTAGTGCATTTTTGTCAAGCATGGGGCCATATTTCCGAAGATAGTAACATTGGAAATCAACAAACTAGATTCTATTTTTGTCATCAAGTGCTTAAATATTGCAATTTACTTGAGGGTGGGAGCAACCGAACAACTCATTAACTAATTCAAAGTGGACCAAACTGAACACTCATATGACTAAGTTCAACAACTTATATCTTCATGAGATGAGTTTTATATTATTTTTATTTTTTGGTTAAGTAAGCTAAATAATTTTATTTTTTAACTAGTTTTATTTTTATATAAAGGAACATCTAAAGGGTAGTGGAGGCGTCAATGCTGAGGCGATGGAAAAGGCGATGGAGGATTACCAAAAGACATACAAGCAAGCGTTGACGGCCAAGAAACGAGTAATTCCTCCACGAAAAGAAAGTCGTTGGATTCCGGTATGATAGGGATTTGAAGACGTTTACGGATGCACACAATTGGAAAAAAATTGAAATCAACAAAGTGGATAATCCAAGAGTCATATATACATTTTCAGATTGAAATTATTCACTGGTTCATTCGAATATCTCAATCGATACTACCAAATTTTATAAGATCAAAGCATGAATTTTGTGTGTGTTTTTATGAATTAAAAGAAGAAATCAACGTAAAGATTAGATATGCAATTCGTATTTCCAGCAAAGATGGGGTAACTGCCGAATGCAGTTGTCATGTTTAAAAGTAAGCACCTTTTACCCTAGAATTTCACATGCGAAACTTTGGAAAAATCAATGTTTAATAAAGCACTCTTGACCCCAAGGGCTCTACCCCTAGGACCCTACTACCAGAGGCGTGCCTCCTACCCCTGCCGAGGGGCGTTGCTCCCTTGGAAACATGTCAAATAATAAAGTTAAATAAATGCACACTTCACTCCTCCTAACTTGTTTGATGGATATTATGATCATATTATCGACTAGTCAATCCAATTACAATGAAATATCTAATATAATCACGTGAACGGACCAACGTTGGAAGTAATTCTTGTCTTAAACGTGCAATTGCAAGCAAATTTAATTGGCCTTGTAATTTTTAGATTTCTTGTGTTGTATTAATGTTTTCGTATTTTTTTTAATTCATTATTTGAAATTTTACTGAAATTTAGCTTTATTTGTATTACTATAAATGTAAATTAGTCTTTGTTTAGAAAGAAAAAGAAAAAAATGTGAGGGTACTGGTTAGTGAGGGTAGTGGTGTCGGTTTGCCACCACTTAGGGTACTTGTGAGTGAATTAAGGTACTTGTGTGGTGATTTATTTATATTGGTAAGTTGTGTGCATATATGAGCATAAATGAAAGCTACACCCACGCCGTCCTAAGTGCTTAGGGTTTCTTGATCATATAGGGATTGAAATGTAACACGATATGTAAAATCATTGATATGTGATCTTGATGGTTTTTCTTTCTAGTTGAGCATGTGTCAGAATAATAGAAAATAATAATAATTTCTCCGAATAAATGGCATCCTTCAAGTGATTTTCTCTTTGATAAGACCACATCGTTTGAGGTGATGTTATGATATACCTTTGTAAATACACATAAGGTTTAAGTTTTGAAAATCTTATATTCTATCAAACCAAAGTGATCCACAACCCTCTGCTTCTTATCTTCCACAACCCTCTGGCTTTAAAAACATCAGCCGATTCTTGAGGATGGCTGTTTTTTGCAACTATAGTTTCTGTTGTAATATTTCAAACCCAGCAACTTTTCATGGAACATCTATCTACCTCTACCCAACATTTGAATAAAATAAGGCTGCTGTGAGTTCATTATCGTCCAATCACCGTCATTTCTTTCCACGATGAATAATTAATCATTTGAAGATGGCATATGGCATGCCAGACAGTGGAGTGAAGAATGTCTAGGGTTTTTAATTCTCTGATGTTGAGAGACCTATGAGTGTTGGATCAAAAACCTGAATTTAAGGCTGGGTTGTGAACATTTACTGTCTGCAGCTGAAAATTTATCTTCAGAAAATACGTTGCTACTTTAGAGATGAGTTATTGCTAAATTTTTTAGTGTTGAGACAGGAAGTTATCTGACCCATAGACTTTCTTGTGTTCACATATTTCTCTGTTCTTCCAACTCATATATCTTGCTTTGATTTGAGCAGTGGAAGGTGCTTAGACGACCTATCTTGAGTTGTAAACACGGGACACCATTAGTCATCCCAACACTTGATTTTCTACTATTGAACACCTATAGTCCTAATTTTGTTTTGATTTTAGGACCCGTAGAGCACCTATAGTCCTACTATTGACATGTGATGAGTATTCTTTTTAGCAGCTTTACATGAGCTCTTGTAGCAAGCAGATAAGACAACAACATCCACATCTTCTGAAATGCCCTTCGTTTTCTAATCAACAATTTTGCTATCTAAACACACCGTCCAGCAAAAGATTGCTCATATTCATCAGACGTGTCTGTGTAAAATCATAATGTGATGTAGTAACTAACTATCATCTTTCAGATAAAAAAGAAAGCAACATTCCAAACTAAAGAAGAAATCATATTTTCAATAACATTAGGATCTAGAGAACTGAAGCAGGAATCCATATTACAAGAGAAAGCTACATAATAATAAGAAGAAGAAGAATAATCTAGACGGACCTACAAGCTGGACTTAAGGAGTTTCAATCATCCTTGATTCTCTTGAGAAGTGTAGCGGCGAGGCGGCGGAGGCGGCGCTTGAGGGTGAAGCCAAGTATAATGCCAGCAACAAAGCAGACGCCACAAAGCTTGGTGCAAGTCAAGACAGATACCGCTGGCCTGAAACAGTAAGCAAATACCGATGCACAATTACAAGCTTCGAATCTTATCTTACTAATGAATGAATGAATTGATACCTGGGGCTGGGGCTGGGGCTGGGGCTGGTGGGCCTGGTGAGCAAGAGCGAAGCAGCCTCCGATGGATGGTTGGCCGAAGCCTGCTTGGTGGCACCGCTCCTTATGGCCTTCTGAAACCCTTCCATTGACGCAGCCACAATTACAAAGACAAGACGATTTTACATTATTTGGGTTGGGTTGGGTTGGGATTCCTTATTTTGGTTGGAAAATGACAATTGATTATTAAAAAAAAAAAAGAAAACTTTTAAAAAATATTTAGATTAATTTATAAACTAAAATATAATATAATAATCAAAAGTGACACATTTAAAAAAAAATTAATAGGATGTAATAGATGGATATAATAAAAAATTAGATTACAAAAAGCTTTTAAAAATTAATATATAATCATTTTCTTGCTTTCTAAAACCTTATTTTTACTTTATATGAAAAATCTATTTGAAAAATACCAAAAAATTATTTTAACTTATTAACTTACCTAATAAATTAAAAGTTCATAATAAATAAAATCTCAAACACCACCAAACTCACTTTAAAATCATTCGTACTTTAATAAAAAAAATTGAACTTAATAGTCACTTATCACTCCATCATTCATCTTCAAAGTGGGTTTCTCGCCTAAACCTAATAAATCATTTTGTCTACACATGCGGATCCTCATACCCTTTTCTAATTAACCTAATTCGTAACTCACCATCGCACACCACCTCTAATTCTTGGTCTACCATCAAATTCAATCTCCTAGAGAGATTTCAATGGCCGATTAATCTGTTTCGGCACATCAATGGCGAGTTGTTGGAGTTATAGGGTTTCTATTATTCTCCTTTTTTATTTTCCAGGTATATCTCATTGGTACCATAGCTATGAAGTGATTATCGAATTGAAACATGAGGGATAATTTCAGTCAATCAACCATCACAAATTAGCTTTTTGATTCTGCATCTCAATAACATGATTAGTAATTGTATAACGAACTGAAATCGCTATTCAATTTGGATGTTGTTTTGATTGTCTTTTAACCTGTTTGCGCTCATAAATTTCCAAATCAAGTCAAATTTCTTTTTGTTGATGCTTTCTCAATGCTCTCTTAGCGTTATTTTGGTATCTGCTACTACAGACATGAAAGGAGAAGGGCGGCGGTGGCGCTGCTGCGGTGGCGGTGGTGGTGGTTTAAGTGGATGCAACCGTTTGCATGCAGGTGTGATTTGTGGACTGTTCCTGTTTGTATGAAAATAGAGGTTTCTTCATGCTAACATGATTTTCAAAAATGATATTTTATAATTAGAGCTAGACTTAGATAGTGCTTGCTTACATGAATCCAATTTTAAACATCCATACATTTCCATCATGAATGAATGAATGGCATTGGTCGAAATGATTGATCGTTTGTCTATTGAAAAATTTTCTTACCATTCACTCTGTCATGCGTACTATCTTATATAAAAGATAATCAATCTATCTTTATTAAATCCTCTACGTAACGCTTCTATTTCTCATTCATGATGTGTAGGGTCACACTCACATGGATCGCGGTACGTTCCGGTACGTGGTACGGTGTACGCGGTTCATCAGTTTATAAAATATGGTACACGGGCTAGGTTCATTCGGAAAGCCAATTCGGTATGCAGTACGGTGTACCATATAGTGCGGTACGTCGTATCATATAAAAAATCTATTCTATATTATATTTTTAGAAATCATTAGTGAATTACATTTTAAAATAACACATTTTATAAGCATATTAAAAAACTTCCATAATCAAAACTTCAAAACAAATAGTTCATAACTTCATATAAATAGCAAAAAACATCTCACAATCATAAGTTTATAACAATATATTCATAAAACTAGTCAAGCCTCTTTCTTTTTCCCTTTAAGTAGCCATTCTCTTCTTTTTCTTTAAGATCTTCATACCTTGTACTAGGCCCTTCCAAGTAATCATTTTCTAGATTCATATCTTAATTTTTCGTTGGCCTTTTGTTGTAACTTTTTGAGAATCGAGATTGAAGACGGATGTTGGAATGTATACACACTAACTTGTTCTCCCGTTTAGTGTTTAAACGATTTCTCTTGACACTATGTATACACGAGTAAGTGCTCCAGTTTCTTTCCGCCGATGAGATGCTAATAGGTTGTGAAAGAACTTTCATAGCAACTTCAGCTAACTCTTGTGTTTTTGAGCCATAGCTGGACCACCCATCAATCGCTTCCGTAGTGACCGCATCGACTTGAGCTGCTTCCATTAATTACAATCCCTTCTTCATATGAAACCTTGCAAATTGCTCTTGCAACTTTTTCTTTTCTGCCGGACTTTCTACTACTTTTTTGAACGCTTCCATAACCCCTTGAACCACTTCTTTGTCTTGATTTGGAGCCTTCATATAAACTCCACTTGGTGCTAACATACTAGGTAGTTTGTATCATAAAATCTTGGTTACAATGCGAATCCCAAACAGTGTAACGGGATCGTCATCTTTTTCCACCTATCTTGGATGATGGAGTGTACTTGAGAGTAATATGATGTGTACTTATTTTGCAATATAACATCTTTAATTTCTCCTAACATGTTTTCCATCTTTTCATAAATTTCTCCCATTTTTGAGCCTTCGCCATCACAAAACTTGATCATCAAGTATATAGGTTTAGTAATACTTAAAATAGTCTCAACATCATCCTAAAAGTCTTTGCTTCTAATTGTTCCAACAACCGCTGACCCGATTGCTCTTGTGTTGTCGTCACCATGTTTTACCCAATCTCTTGAAGAATTTAAGGAAATGGTTGTACCAAGTGCTTCTATACATCTCATTATCCTTTAAAATAAAATATAATGAGACACGAATCTTGTTTTTGTCACTTTTAACAGTTCAAGCTTTGAATTCTCTTTAAAAATTGACAAAGCATGACCATGATTGATAAAGTATTCAAAATCACTTTGCCCCTTCTATAAGTTGTCATCATCCAATCAAACTTTTTTCCAAGACTTTAAAAACCAAATTTAAGGTATGAATAGCACAAGGAGACCAAAAAATATGTCTATGTACCTTATAATCTCTTTTCTAACTGCCTTGCAATTTGCAGCGTTGTCGGTAACCACTTGTAGGATATTGCTTTGTCCTACGGTTTCAATAGCCCCAAGTAAGTAGTTAGCTTTTGCTACCCCGGTTTTATCCAAACCTGAAAAATCCTCTACATACATAAACATTGCTCCTCAACTATTCACTGCAAGAACATTAATCAATGGTTTGTGCTTAACGTTAGACCATCCATCAGATACAATGGAAACACCTTGTGAATAGCACGTGTCCTTGACACGAGTTAATTCTTTTTCAACATCTCTGAAACATTCATTTAGCAATACCGTTCTTGCTCTTTCACTAGACGGGGATTTATACCCTGGTACTTTGTTGATTGCACTAACCATCTCCAAAAATTGAGGATTTGGTAAGACATTAAATGGAATTCCATTAGCACTTAATCCTCTCATAATTTTCAAATCAACTTGATTTCTCTCCACAACCAAAACTTTTTTCAAGGGGTTTTTTTAGAAGAACACTTCTATTTATTACTAGTACTAAATAATGAATTTTTTTTAAAGACTTTGAAACACCTACTATTTAAGCCTCCTTTACTCTCTTCAAGAGGCTTTCATATTTTTCATGATCTTTTAGTAAAGCAGAACACCGTTTGATGTCCATTTTCCTTCCCGGTGGAGCACCAAAAAAGTGAGATCCGCTTCTTGCAAACCCAAACTTTTGAACCCCCTGCATTCTTGCTTTTACCAGCACCTATAAACTCAACTTCTTGCAACAATGGTTTGTCATCTATCCGCTTTGGCTGCTGACCTTCAAAATTATGTTGCGTGAGATCCGCCTCTTCAATTTCATTATCGCTAAGAACTTGCACATTTTAATTCTCGGAAGTTTCTTGTCTTGATATTGAACCACCCTTACCAAAAGCCATTGTTATATGTATAAGTGATGCTGCTGTGAATTGATATTGAAAATTTTTTGTGTTGTAAATGGATTGTTAGGTGACAATTTATAATGGATGCAATGATATTAGCGCCAGATCAAATAGTGGGAAAATACTATCTATGGACAATTAGACAATCAAAAAATTAATTAATAAATTTGAAAGTCAAAACATGCCTTTTCGATTCCCAATCGCGATTCAAATTGCTCGGATTCACGAATTGCTGAGATTTGGTTCACGAATTGGAGTAGACTGGTTCAGTTTTCGTTGAAATCGAAATTCGTCTATTATAACGAACTGGATCGCGAATCATAGGCGATTGGTACGCGAATAAACCCGAATCCAGTACGGGCGATGTGGTTCGCGATTCGTGGGGTGGGGGAGCGAATTCTCTGACTATGAGCATTGTTGATGATGTTGATAGGTGTATCATGTATGTCTATATTCCGGAGGAAAGCTGTCACGTTCTTGAGCGTATACGATTTTTTTTTTGTTTTTTTCCTCTTCCCTGGCTATGATAATTGAGGTTAAACATATTGTTCCATTGTGATAGTAATCGATAATTGTTTAGGGGTTATTTGTATTCATGCTCTATATAATGTTAGTTGTTCGAGTGATTAAAAATTTGTATTTCTTAGAGTATGAGAGTCAAAATTAGCATATAGGATTAGTTTACTTATTAGTATAGTTTAGATGAAAAGCAAGTGTTAGTTCTCCGGGCCACATGTTTGATGCTTAACATAGATGAAAGGATGATATTTAGGAACAGAATTATAAATATCATGATGTTGAAAAGAATTTTTAAGAAAATGCCAAAGTTTTAATGTCATGTGTTTGCCTGAAGACATGCTTTAAAAAAATTCATATGTAAAAAAGAGATTATCTTGAGGAGTTGGTGTCGACTTAAAAGAATGACAATTTTCTTTTGCAGAATAATTAAAACACAAATTCAATGTGATATTTTGATTCCAATTGACAAAAAACATATGAGAAGTGCGTAATATATTCTAGAAACAAAAAACGAACCAAAAACGTATTTGATTTAGATTCAATTTTCAAACGCAAAATCAAGCCAATTGAATTATACTTTAAATCGTTAATAAACTATCAAATAAACTTATTTATGGGTTAGACACAAAGGTTCATTGAATTAAAAAATTGTATTCATGGAACAAGATTCTCAAATGATTCTATGGAGACTTTCAATGATTTTGCGCCTTTCTTTTTCTCCAAAACCGTCGCCTCTGTTCTATTTTTCTTTTCTTTTGCCTTTGATCTAGGTTATCAAAAATATAAAAATCACAGGAACCGACAAACCCTTGGCCAAATAAATTCCATATGACCAAAAGCCCAAAATTAGTTTAATAATCAATATGGCCTAATATGGTTCAAATAACACTTTAGTTTAATACTCAAGTGGACCCAACAAAATAAATTAGTTTATAACCCACGTTGTAATATACTAACGCCCAAATTATATTTGTTATATTCGAACAATATTTAGGATTATATCGAGCCCGCACACTTATGACACCTAACTTGTTTAATTTTTAATGTTATTTTCTTGAACAATAAGTTAAGCTAATATATTAAAATATACATTGATAAACCTAAAATTACTACCACTCTTCTCTCATTTTAGTGATATACATGATTAACTTAACTATCTCACAAAATCACAAACGTATAGATAAATGAAAATATCTCGCGGATTGAATTTCCACTTTGGTATATTACAGAATACAAATATTAGAATAATAGGGTATTAAAATGAATTAAACCCAAGTTATCCATTTAAATACAAGTAGGTAACATACATATACTTTTACAATTCCAAATTCCACTCGACATTATTCTTGCACGTATTCTTCAATTTATCTAAAAACTATTAAAAAGTTAGTTTTAAACTTCCTTTATCTTGTAGTCTGAACATATGCCTTGAGATAATTATTCTAGCTTGTTTTAGTATCTTTGTGAAAAGCTTGCCACATTAAACTCAACATCTAACATTGTATCAGATGAGAATCAGGTTTCTTGGCATATGAGATTTAATTAGTATTTAAATTCATCCCTTTAGCTAATGTATTCACGAGATCTCTTCCTAACCTTTTAGTTATATGATTAGCTAAATTAAGCTTAAAATATACAAACTCAATTAGTATCACACCATTTATGATTAATTTTCTAACCATACAATGTCTAACACCTAAGTGTCTAGACTTGTCATTATTCGCATGTCCATAAGTCTTAGGCAAGGTAGCTTCACTATTAAATTTGATAGGGATTGGTGATATCGGTTTTAACCATAATAAAACCTCAAAGATCAAATTTATGTGGCATTCAACTTTTTTACCAACTACTGCTAAAACTACAAATTCAGATTTTATTATCAAATTGGTTATACAAGTTGGCTTTTTTAAAGCATAAGAAATAGCTCCTTCTTCGAGAAAGAACACCCAATCATTAGTAGAAAACTAATCTTTCGTATTCGTGATCCTACTTGCATCCGAATATCCTTCTATTACGAAGGAAAACCTAAATAAAACAAACCATAATTCATGGTTCCTTTTAAGTACTTAAAAAGTGTGTTTACTGCTTGCTAGTGTTAAGAACTAGGATTACTAGTAAATCTGCTCAACTTACTCATAGCAAATGCTATGTCAGGCATTGTGCTAGTCATATACTAAACATCGAATGACCTTTGAATACTCTAATTGTGATACTAAATCACGTGAAGTAGGCATAAGCTTATTACTAGGATCTATGGGTGTACTAATAGGAGAACAAATAAAGTGGTTAAATTTCTTTAAACACTTTCTCAATGTAATTAGATTGTGTCATGGTCATACCATTGTTACTCCTTTTAATTCTTATTTTAGGGATCATATTTGCCTCTTCCATATCCTTCATTTTGAAGTAAGAAGTCAAATATGATCTTGGTCAGTACCAAGATAAACATGTCATCTACATAGCCATATAATCACTCCTATTCCAAAGGAGTCAAATATACTATTGACACATTTTTCTATTTGGTTTAAAAAACCCATGGGACAAGATTACCTCATCAAATTTTTGATGCCACTATTTAGGTGCTTGTTTAAGATCATATTTGGATTTGACAAGCTCACACACCTTGTATTCTTTTCTAGGTAATAGAAAACCCCCAAGTTGTTTCTTGTAAACCTCTTCATCCAACTCACCATTTAAGAAACTAGTTTTCACATCCATTTGGTGAATTACCAATTATAAATTAAAACAAAAGCTATTAAAAGTCTTATAGTTGAAATCCTTGCAAGAGGAGCATATGTATAAAAAAACTCAATTCCTTCCTTTTATCTAAAATCATGGATAACCAATCTGGCTTTAAACTTATCTATGTTTCCATCAACTTTCTTTTTTCTTTTGAAGATCCATTTGCAACCCAAAGGTTTGCATCTAGGAGGTAAATCAGTCAATATCGATGTATTATTATGATTGATAGAATCTACTTTATGTTGGATGGATTCTTTCCAGAAAGCAATATCCCTTAAAGGCATTGCTTCATTATATGTCTTTGGATCCTCTTGAATATTAAAACAATATTGATATCGATGTTCAACCTCATTGTTGGTTCCTTCCACTAAATAAAGATGAAAGTTATTACGAAAAGAATTAACTTTTTTTGGCTCTAGCACTTATACTAGGTTCAGTAGGAAAAACTACACTATCATTTCCACAGGATGCCTTATTTGAATCTATAGATACATTCTTAATAGGATTATGAGAATTCTAAATGACATCTTTAGGTCTAGGCATAGAGGTAAATCTACCTTCATCAAAGACAGTATCTCTAGATTTAATAATAATGTTAACTGAAACTAAATCATTAGGTTCTAATACATAAAATCTATAGGCTTTAGAGTTTTCTACATTGCCTAAGAAAATGCAATCTATTCCCTTTTCACATGAGTTCTTTCTCTTAAGCTCTATAACACGTACAACAGCTTTACATCACCAGACTTTCAAATAGTTCAAATTTGAAGGTTTCCTTTCCTTAACTCATAAGGAGTTATCTTATTCTTTTTATTAGGAGTTTTGTTTAATAGGTAACATGCAGTTAGCATGGCTTTTCCTCAAAATCCATCACTCAAACCTAAGTAAGATAACAAGGAATTAACCATTTCATTTAAAGTTTTATTTTTCTTTTCAGCCAATCCAATTTGTTATGGTGTATAAAATGCTATGGTCAGATGCATTATTCGAGCTGATCTCCTCAATAAGTTTGAAAAGTTTTAATAAAGCCACCATGAAGCAATTCAACTTTTTGCTTAATCCTTAGCATGAACAAGATATACATAACAATATCTTGTAGCATCATTTATAAACATGACAACATATTTTTTTGTTACCTAGTGAAAAAGGGGTAAATTACATAAGTTTGAATAAATGAGTTCTAATAACTTAGAATTCTTTTTTACATCTTTAAATGGTTTTCTTGTAACATTAGTTAATTCACAAATATGACATTTATTATGATTTATATCAAAAGCTGGTATTTAACTTATCTTAGACATGTTTTTCATTCTAGAGTTAATTCACATAAACTAATCTAGCATGCCATAGTTATAAACATATCTACTTTACTAAAAGATGATGATGACATACAAATAGATTAAACATCAATTGAGTTATTAATATTAAGTTTGAAATGCCATTGCATATATATCCCAATCCAACAAAGGTTCCATGTCGAGACAAGATAAACTTATCCGACTCGATGACATGTTTATATCCATAGTTATTTAGCACAATGTCAGATAATAAAGTCTTCCAAATACTTGAAACATACAATACATAATCTAATAATTATTGTTTCCTAGATATAAACACAAGTCTAACTTTTCCAAGTTCTTTGATAGACTCAGCTGCTATATTTCCTATTCTTAGTACATATCCATCTTCAACTCGTTTAAATTCCTTAAACTATTTTAGATCCGGTCATACATGACTCGTAGCAACTGATTCTACCCATCATGCAAGCATATCATCCTGTACATAAAATGATTTAGAAATAAATGATACATAATTTCCATCCAAATTAGTTTTACTAACCATTAGATCTTTTGAATCCAAAACTAAACCCGAAGACCAGGTTCCATTTATTTCACAACCCAATGGATTTTTTCCGACTCGTAAACATCCAATAGAACAGTTGTAACCTGAATCGTGGCCCAACAACCCCATTTGATTATATGAACAAACACTTTTAGTATTAATGTTATTTGATTAAAAAACATTACCTTTTATTTGTTTATTATTCAAATTATATATAAACTTTGTTTCTTTGAATGAAATCTAGCATTTGTGTTTTGTAAATAATTAACATGTCTCGAAAGAATTAGTGAATCAACTACAAAACTCATAGGTTTCGTTAAAATTAAAATAAAATAAGAAGGCATAGCTTGTGCAACATTCAGGTCTTTTGACCCACTAGGACCTGTGACATAGGCTTGTTTCCACCCGCTAGCTTCACTTGATAATCTTTCTTGAGATGTCCTGATTTTTCACATCTCCAACAAGACAGTTTTGGCTTCCTGTTAAATTTATCATTATCTTGATTGAACGTCCTTTAATTAACCTTGAAATTATTGTACTTCTCGGATTTCTAATCAAATTCAAACATATTAACCGAAGATGAAGTTGCACTTTTTTCTTCCTATTTTCTAGCTTTTTGAGCTCAAAGTGATTTTTTAATTTGACTACCCAACTCAGCCAAAAACAAATATTCCTTCTGATGTTTAATGGTATGAAATCTTTTCAAATAGGGAAACTTATCAATGATGGTAGAAACTGATATAGATTCATTCATCTTCATGTCATGTTGAGAGAATTAACTCAAAATAACCAGCAACTTATTTTATTCTTTTAATACTGGTTTAGAATCTAACATCTTTTAATTCACAAAGTTCGTAACCAAGAATTTCTTTTTGAAGCATCCTTAGTCATATACTTTAATTCTAGAGAATCCCATAGTTGTTTAGCAGTTTCCTCATTTTGTTAAACATCAAGAAAAGTATCAAACATTCCATTCAAGATGGTCCTCTATATATATAATCATCATTTTCTAATTTGTGACGTTTTCTAGTTTGTACATAAGCAACTTTCAAAGTGATCAACAAAAAATGCATATTTTTCCTTCAATGCTTAAAAATCTTGACCTTCAAACTTGGTGAACTTACTTGACATGTCCTGAACAAATTCACCAGTCATGTTAAGTCAAATTGTCCAAATCAAATTAATCACTAACAAACACAAACACAGATATGTCTAGAAACTAGTCGAACAACAAACAGATTACTAACACCACTATATTCAAACTTAATCAAACAAATGACTTGCTACTATAAAGGGGATAAATTTACATTGATTTTAATAATTGATTGTTATTTCCATACTTTGAGGATAGTGATTAGGATTGTGTCATTATATATTCTATCATTGTATTCTCACAAGGGCAATCAACAATATTAATCATTTATCAAATCTCCAATGCTATCATGGTAATCAGAGCCAAACCCTACAAACCCTAAAAACCATTAATTTTTTTTTCAGCCGTCGCCCCATAAGGGCATCTCATCTCCTTCACCATGGTTGACGACGCTGAATCCTCCCACAAAAACGGCAAACAATCACTTCACCCGGCCTACCCCATCACTAACTTTAACACCAAGATCCGAAACCTCAATGGGAAGAAAGTCCCATACACATCGTGGGTCAACCTATTCAAGCTCCACCTACGTGCCTTCAAAGTCCTTGACCATATAGATGGCAGTAAAGAACCTCTCGTAGAATCAGATCCGGATCATGAAGCATGGCTAGAACTCGATGCATTAATCCTTCAATGGATTTTTGCTACAATCTCTAACTACCTTCTTGCACGACTTATCAGAAAAGAGCGCACCGCTAGAGAAACTTGGCTAGCCATACAAGCCATATTCATAAACAACAAACATGCTCGTGCTACTACTCTTGAAGGAAAATTCACCACCACTACCCTTGCTTCATGTTCCTCCTTTGAGGATTATTGTAAAACCCTAAAAGACATTGCAGGTCAGTTAGAAGATGTTGATAAACCAGTGTCCGAAACAAGACTCGTTATACAAATGGTTCGTGGTTTACCGGTTGAGTATGACGCCATTGGCGCCATTATCAATCAAAGCAAACCCACATGGGACGATGCCCGAAGCATGGTTGAGGAGGAACAACAAAGACAGGCGGCTAGGGGGGGTCCTCTTGTGAATCCGCATTGCTAACTTCTTCAAACAACTTTGCCAATTATCGGAACAATCAATTCACCAACAACGATTCCACCCGTTCCCTATATCCAAATGGATATCATGGTCGTAACTACGACCCGACCAAAGCTGCTAGGGGACGTGGTCTTGCAAACCGTGGGGGCCGAACCATGGGTCGAGGTGGCCGCACCCCACCTAATCAACTTGGCAGTAACATGCGCTACAACACCTATGCTCCTCCTAATAATTATTCTCCCATGGGCTCCCAAAATTGGACACCACAAATTGCCGTAGGCCAACAACAACAACGGCAACATATGAACTACAATTTGGGCCATCCTCCACGTCAACAACAATGGGCCACTCCCCCCTAGCCCATATCCGTCCCAACCACTTCATGACAGTCAAACTCCATATAATCCAAGTCAGGCCCATTTCACTCCACAGGCCCAACCAACTGTTCCTCCTGGATTCGAGCAGTAGTACAACGCAATGAATCCAAGTGACACTGGTACTTTATCCAACTTGAACCTCAACTACTCCGATCCTCATTGGTACATGGATACTGGGGCCTCTCATCACATCACTACTGATCAAGGTAAACTAACCTACCCATGCTTATTTCCTACTATGCCTATTTTTGTTGGTAATGGCCAATGTTTACAAGATAACGGATCCGGTAATGGTTTCATAAAACTCCGAAATAAAACCTACAAGCTAAATAACATTGCCCATTCACCTAACATCATCAAAGATTTAGTGTCTGTTCGTAAATTTACCATTGACAATCAAGTTGAATTTGACCCTTTTGGTTTTTCTTTGAATAACCTCAAGGATGGACACCTCCTTTCACAACACAATAGCACCGGAGATCTTTATACTTTCACCGAGCCGGATTTCTCTTTTTCAACTACCACAACTCTTCCATGGCATGATCGTCTCGGACAACCTGGAGCGAATGTGCTAGCATATCTTAGTCGTTATATCATTTCTAGTTGTAATAAAAATTGTGGTTCTTTTGTTTGTTCTTCTTGTCAACTTTCAAATAGTAAAGGGCTTCCTTTTTCTAATTCAGTGTCTATTACTTTTCAACCATTTGATATTATTCCTTGTGACATTTGGACACCACCCATAGAAAGTAATTCGGGTTATAAATATTATATGATCTTGGTTGATAACTTTACAAATTATGTATGGGTATACCCTCTCAAATACAAGTCCGAAACCTTCACCACTTTCACCAAATTTCACAAATTAATTCACACTCAATTCAACAAACTTATCAAAACTTTTCAATGTGACCTTGGGGGAGAGTTTAATAATAACACCTTTATAGAATTTGCAGCCCAAATCGGGTTAGTTTTCCGCTTTTCATGCCCCCATACGTCTCAATAAAATGGTCTTTCTGAAAGAATGATTCGACATATCAACGACATCATTCGGGCCCTTCTTTTTCATGCTCACGTACTTCCATCATTTTGGGTAGAAGCTCTTCACACCCCCGTGTATCTTCATAACATTCTACCTACTAAACATCTTCATTACCAAACTCCCGCTTTTGCTCTCTACGTACATCATCCAACATACGATCATCTTCGTGTTTTTGGGTGCGGATGCTTTCCCTAACATGTCCGCCACTCAACCTCATAAACTCTCACCTAGATCCACTCCTTGTATTTTTTTGGGGTACCCATCCGACTTCCGTGTATATCAATGCTATGATCCCGTCAACGGTAAAGTCTACTTATCTAGACACGTAATCTTTGATGAACAATCCTTCCCATTTACGAACCCGTTATCACCAAATCACTATCAATTTCTTGATGAACCTACACCCTACCACCACCATTAACCCACCCGAAACCATCTCCCACACCACCTCAACGACCACCGCAACCCCACCACCACCTAAACGACCGCCGCAACCCCACCACCACCTAATACGCATCATATGAACACCCGTTCCAAATATGGCATCTCAAAACCAAATCCCAAATACAATTTAGCTGCAACAAACAGCATCTCACTCGTTCCCACATCATATATTAAAGCATTATCAGATCCTAACTGGTTACATGCCATGAACAATGAATTTAGTGCATTGCAGGTTAATAATACATGGGACTTGGTTCCTCATCCCGCGGATCAACCGGTTATTCGATCTATGTGGTTGTTTCGCCACAAATTTAAAGCAGATGGGTCATTGGATCGGTACAAGTCAAGATTAGTTTGCAACGGTAAATCTCGAACCATGGGTATTGATTGCACAGAGACGTTTAGCCTAGTAGTGTAACCAGCAACCATCCGTATAGTTCTCTCATTAGCCGTATCAAAGGCATGGCCTATTCATCAACTCGATGTCAAAAATGCTTTTCTTAATGGCAACCTTCAAGAAACGGTATATATGAACCAACCACCGGGTTTTGTTGATCCGACAGCTCCTAATCATGTATGTCGTTTGAGAAAATCATTATATGGGCTAAACCAAGCTTCGCGGGCATGGTATACTAGATTCTCAGGGTTCTTATCATCATTGGAGTTCCGTAGCAGCAGTTGTGACACATCTCTATTCATATATCACAACGGGACACAGTTAGCATATCTTTTGTTATATGTTGACGACATAGTTCTCACAGCAAACTAACCCGCAACCCTTGGCAATATTATCATTCGTCTCTCTACAGAATTTGCCATGACTGACATGGGGTTACTTCATCACTTTCTTGGCATCACGGTTACTAGAGATCACAATTCCTTATTTCTCGCGCAATCACAATATGCTAGAGATATTTTACACAGAGCTAACATGACCGCATGCAAACCATGTCACACCCTGGTTGCAGTGTTTTTGTGACCGGATCGGACCGGCCGGTCCGACCGGGGATCGGCTGGGTGGCAGGTCCGGTTCACATCGATTCGTTTCTGGCCGGTCAACCGGCCGGTTCATCCTGAACCGCTGGTCGGACCGGGAAACCGAACCGCTTCGGACCGGATTTTGTAAATTTTTTTATTTTTTTTTATTTTTTTGATTTTAATGGGTAAAAACGAGGTGTTGAACCATAAATTAGTATGTTAGATATAAAAATATAGTTAAGTTTTATATATAACTATAAAATACGTATATAAATTACTTATATTTAATTATATATATAACTATATATATAATATACTATATATATAATTATGACGTCATCCGGTTCTTAAATCCGGTCCGACCGGTCCGACCACCGAACCAGTAAGGCGTCCGGTTCGACGTCCGATTCGCTTCTGAAAGCATTGCCTGGTTGACAACAATGGCAACTGAGTGCAACTGAGGGGGAACTTTTACCGGATGGCACGACATACCGTAGCCTCACTGGTGCGCTACAATATCTCACCATCACAAGGCCTGACATCACTTATGCGGTCGAGAAGATTTGTCTTTTCATGCATGCTCCTCGTGAGCCTCACATGGCATTTTTGAAACGGTTTTTGCGATATGTTCATGGTACATGGTCTACGATTGCGAGCATCTCACAATCATTCTCTGACAGCATACTTCGATGCCGATTGGGGAGGGTGTCCCGACACTCATCGGTCTACATGAGGCTAATGCATTTTTCTAGGTGATAACCTCATCTCATGGTCATTAAAATGTCAACCGACTATATCTCGTTTGAGTGCTGAAGCCGAATATAAGGGGTAGCGAATGTCGTGGCCGAAGCCACATGGATCCGCATCCTCTTGTTTGAGCTACATGTTCCGGTTAACAAAGCTACAGTGGTTTATTGTGACAACATTTTAGCTATTTATTTATCCGGGAATCCCGTTCAGCATCAGCGCACCAAACACGTAGAGATGGATATTCATTTTGTTCGTGAGAAAGTTCAGATTTGGCACATTCGAGTTCTTCATGTTCCCTCCTCAATTCAGTATGCAAATATCTTCACCAAGGGTCTTCCTCGGTACTTGTTCGAGTCTTTCAGATCCAGTTTGAACGTCTCCGGCTACACACGTTCACACTTAGGGGGAATGTTAAGGAAATAGATTTACATTGATTTTAATAATTGATTGTTATTTCCATACTTTGAGGATAGCGGTTAGGATTGTTTCATTATATATTATATCATTGTATTCTCACAAGGGCAATCAACAATATTCGTCATTTATCAAATCTCCAATTCTATCAGTTACAAAGAGATTTTAGTCGAAATAAGCCCAAATCAAATACCCTTGCAATCAAGAACATGAACAATTTCCAAATAGAACCCAAAAACGTGAATAGAACCACAGTCACAAACTTACGAAAATATACAAACCGAAATTAACCTTAATAGGTTCTAGAAACGTAAAACGAACCAAAACGTATCCAATTTGGATTCAATCTTCAAACACGAAATCAAGTCACATGGATTATACGCTGAATCGTTAAAGAACTATCAGATAAACCCATATTTGGGCTAGACACAAAGGTTCATCTTATTAGACGGAGATGGTGTTCATGGAACCAGATTCTCAAATGAAGATTTTTAATGGTTCTGCGTCTTCCTTTCCCCCCAAAACCGTCGTCTCTGTTCTTGTTCTTGTTCTTGTTCTTCTTATCTTTTGTCGTTTATCGGGTTTATCAAAATATAAAAACCACAAGAACAATCGGACCCTCGGTCAAATAAATTCCATATGACCAAAACCCAAATAGACCCATTCATAAGTAATTTGGTCGAATTATCATTTTTATTACCTCTCCGTTTCTTGCTCGGATGTATTCGAGTTTTAGTAATAATCAAGTTATTACAATTTTCGGTGCAGTCATCTTAGAGTGGATCAGCTTCAAATCTTTAAGAGAACACCGGCCGACCATTTTCTCCATCCTAATCTACTCAAACTCGTGCACCTTTCTTTTTTTAGTCAAAGTGGTGAGTGAGTTCTATTGATTACCATTAGTATTATTATACGTAAAACTATGTGGCTCGTTTTATAAGTAACTGGGTATGAATTGTCACTTGCAATTGTCATTTTTATATGTACATATGTTACAAGGGAAGTTCCATTGGGTTTATATTCCTGTTCTATATAGTTGCGTCCAAATTTTACATCAGAAAACATGTATGTGAAAATTTGTTTTATTAATGAGTTCACTTGACCTTAATTTAGATAGAGTAATATTGCACGTTTTATTATGACATGCAGCTCATATATATAGGGGCTGTTTAAAATAAAAAAATGCATTTGTCTAAAAAACCTAAGAAAAGATTTTATCCCTTTATTTTATAAATCAATGATTGAGATTAATTTTTAGGCATAAAAGTGGTACCAATGGTAATATGGGAAAAACCAGCAGCAGCAGTAATAGCAGCAGCGGTAGTAGTAGCAGCAGCAGCAGTAGTAGGTATGTACACATCGTTCTTTATCACACATTGTTACTTTACATTTTCTTTGTTATATACTCAATACGTATTCGTTCAACAAGGTGACACACTTTAGTCATTTGCAAGCTATTACGACACATTGAATTAAATATGAGAATCATTCCTTGTGGCTTCATAAGACTAGCCAGAGATTACCAAATATGCTTGATTGGTATGTACACAAATCTGACGTCAAGAACTTATTCAAGAATTTATGTAAGACCTATTTAAGGAATGGCATGTTTCAAATAGAGGCAAAGTGTCCGGTGGCATGATCATATGTTCTGTTTATGGCATATGTTGTAAAGTTGATATGTTTTGGTCTATTTACTATATTACAGTTAAAAATGTTTATAAGAAACAATTTATGTATACATGAAAAAAATAGGGAGCTTTGGACATCATTTAGTAGAGCAACTAGGCAAAGTGTCAGGTGACATGATCATATGTTCTTAATTGCTTTTTTATTATTAGGTTACTAGGTTATAGACCCGTTTATTATACTGGGTTATATAAATGAATCTAAATAGATGTGTTAAAACTCTTCACATATTGAACCGTTGGCTTCGTCTTATGAAGAGTTGTTGGGAACCATCAATAACTTGAAAACAACCAACGATGGCTAATTGTTAAACTCCTACGTACAAACTCTCATTTAACATAAAATGGAAAACAATCATAAAATAAAAAAACCTTAATAACAACCTATATTGTCCGGCAAACCATTTCCTCTGAACAAACTGTACACTCAAATTCTCATTTTTAGGCTTGAAATGTGAATCAGTAGAACAATTTATAACATGTGACGATCAAATTTATACCAGGTGACCATATTTGTTGCGTTTAGTATAATTTGGTATAGACAAATAAAACTATAACCAATTCTATTATGTGTATCCCTTTTTAATGAACAAATGAAAGTATAATCATTTCTATTACATGTAATACTTTTTAACTTCATAAAACAAAATCTTATTTTATTATCTTCTATTTATTTCATCATAGTTACTAATGAGTGAAACCTAACTAAGCATTTCTTATAATGAGTATAATCTAGGTGTAATAATAACATACTCCATTTACATAATAAAATGACATAAGAGTTTGTATGCTTTTAATATTCTACATGCTACAGAAGCTAGTATCAAAGTTGTATACTGGGTTCGAACATATCTAGGATACTTACCTTGTTTATATCTTGTATCATTAATTATCGTATCAGGCATCAACTGCATTCACATAACTAAAAATAAAATAATGAATGAGAGACTGTCAATCTAAATTACACATAATTAAAATAAGAAGTTATCTAAGGACCAAATCAAACCCATTACCCAAATCGAGCTACTCAATTTGCACTATTAAGTACATTAGATTTTTCTATCAACCTTGTTGTTAATTTTATCAATACCCATCAGCAATCTCATCTATAAGTTAAAAACAATTAAAAAAAAGATGCACAGAAAGAACACGAAGGTGTGATTCCTTCATGACTTTTGAAATAATCAAGCGAAAATTTTTAATTTTACCGAATCAATGTCTTCATGAACTTTAGCATTATAGAAATCTAAGCACAAAAAAATGTATAACTGCAACTATAGTTAATGTTTACACGTTCACGTTTGAGTAGTTTATGATCAATAACCCCCCCCCCCCCCCCCCCCCCCCCCCCCCCCATATGTAAATATGTAATGTCTACCACTTGAAAAAAAAACACAAAGAAAACACGGCGTCGCATAACTAAACTCCTATTTATAACTTCCTGAAACTGCAGCTCTGGAATCATGAAACCTATCACTCTAACATCAAATTCCCACTGATTAAGATACTATCAATAGCTCAAATAAAGATACAAAACCACTGACTGCATCAAACTGGATCCCACCAAAAGTTCAAACCCGATCCGAACAACTATAATCAATGCTCAAAATTTCAAACACGATCCAAAAGAATTTTGTGTAATAACAGAAGCTTTTGGTTATGGGTTAAGACAAAAACAAACCATGCACCAATTACTTTAATTTCAACACCACCTTTTGCATGTTGCTCTGGTCACCTCATAAGCAATACTCGTAACCAAAGTGCTTGACTAGGACTACGATGGCAACCATGAATTCAACATCACACGATGAAAGTGCTACAATTCCTTACTTTTAAGTACACAGTTGCTTTTACATATCACAAGATATGTTTGATTGCTTACAAGTGCAGTGCGCCTCCTTTGGCTTTTGCATGTATCGACTAGCCAAACCCATTACGAAAGATAAGTATGGTCGAGTGTCTATTTGGTATCTTAGCTAACCAATGAGACGCCTATAACTTGTGGCATTAACTACAGGTCGGTTTTCATCATATGATAGTTTCACACTTGGTTCCATAGGGTATATGCTACGATTACAATCAACCAATTCGATCAATTTTTTGGAGGATATTCATTGCATAGGCTTCTTAAACCTTATGTTCTGTTCCGGTCTTCAAATATCCTTCTGGTTGAGTAGCATAAACCTCATTCTTTAAGTCTCGATGTAGGAAAAACGTTTGTACATCCACATATATGATGCATTAGCCATCTTTACTAAGTGGCTACAGTAGGAAGTTGTCGTAGTACGTGTTTCAAGGTATTCCAAGGGTACGGGTGTAGAAACTTCACCGAAGTTAATTTTGTCTTTTTGATCGACATACCTTTTTACGTTACGACAAGTCTAGCTTTATACTTCACCACCTTCTCATCACTTGCTTCTATTTTAGACACCCATGCACTGTAAACTAATGGGTTTATGGTTAGCTAGTAACTATACTAGTTCCCATGTTTTTTATTAAGCTAGTATCATCTGTTATTATGTCTTCTCAATATGGATTGTCAGCTGCTTAAACATAGTCTGTTGGTTCATCGTGAGGTAGAAATAGTTCTTTTGAGTTAATCTTGTCGGTTGGATTCGTTCTCATACATCATCCAAGCTTCAGAAGCCTTACAGTGGTAAATGATTAAAAAAGGATGATGATGGTGTGGGACCATTCTTCCCATTCAACGATGAGTGCGTAGCCCATGCCATCTCGGCATATATAAAATTGAGGGGATTTACAAATCAAAGGGTTGGTCTAGTTTATTGTATATAATCAGGATATATTGTTGTAGTGCTTAGGGTCGATTACTAGGCTTGTGGCCCATTGTTTCCATTTTTCCCATTTCAACTTTGTTTTCCATATTTACAATCAAATTGTTCTTCTCTATACTCAAGTAAATAGTTACCAGCTTAATTTTTCATTAAATTTTAACATCTCTAGTCACTGTAACTAGTTTTATACCCGTCCGGTGGCCGGGCATTTTAATGTAATATTAACAACTATATTTTTTTACGTTCTAAACAATAACAATATTTGTCTAAGATCAAAATACAGCTCGGGATTTTGGATTTCTTGTCAAGATCTTATTAAGTGTATCATTGTTGTGCTCACTTGATTGTTGATTATCGTTGTCCTTAGGAGAATCTACTTGGACATTGGTTTGCTTCTCAAGATATTATCTTTTTCTAATGTATACTTGATCTAATTATAAGATAATTACCCGCAAATCGATGTTATTGTGGAAGAAAATTGTATAAATAATGAGTTACCCTACGTTTGAGAAGCTTGACTCACATTCCATGCCACAAGTCATGCTCATTGTTTAAAGTAGCAACCTAAAGATGACCATATCAGTTGAGAACGTAAAACACCCTATAATATAACTATAAAAAGAGGCAACTTCTGGTAACATTTTATCACCGAAAAATGCAAACGGTAAAAAAAACAATCATCTAAATAAAGAAACGGGTCAACCAGCCTTTTTTTAAACATCTTATTTAAAAAATATCATATTATTGTGAGATAGTATTAGCTTTAGCAATCATGATTGACACTGTGAGGACATTTAGTTTGCAGAGATCAGAGGAACTGAAAATTGAATTCCATCCCTAACTTGTTTGGTTAGCAAAATCCATAGGATCAAGTTCTTACACACACTCAAACTTCATCATGCCTTGCATCACCAAGAATGTTGAAGTAAAATTAATAATAGTTAGAGGTCAAGATTACTGTTATAAAATTTTATCTGTCAAGGAAAACAAAGTCTTTAGGGCCATTTCAGGAGAGAAAAAAATAGTTTCAGGTGTCATGTTAGGAATATTTTTGAAAAAATAAACAAACTTAAAGATTACAGACATGCTAGGTCATTCTGGTTTGTAGCCGGATCACTTTTGCTCATTCACCTATAAGGGCCTAAGCAAATACTTCATCTTGAAAGAGCAAAATGATGCCACTGATATCGGTATGTGCTCGAAGACCTTGATTAAATATGGTGTCAGGCATGGTGGGTAGTTGCTAACCTAGGTTCCAAAATTTGATCCAAGATTCTCACACAACAATTAAAGATCTCCTCTTTAATTTCTCTAATTTTCTAGCAAAATCCTTCATCAACTCCCTACATCAGCATATTCATAAATTATATAATTTATATACACACTAATAGTTTACCTACATTCATTTTAAAGAACAGGACCTAATAAATGTTGAAAAAAAGATGACATAAGAAGAAAGTGCTCTGTCAATCCAAATCAACAACTTCATCTTTCACACTAGATATAAAGCATGTGTTGAACTGCTAGTTATGACTAATCTTGTGTAGGTGAGATAAGAAGATATGTAAACTTCAAGTTCCAATGCGCATAATATATCATGACTTTTCAAATCATTTAACATGCATATACATGAGCCAATTGTACTTGATTATTATTATTTTTACATGGATCTATGATGATAAATTGTATAAAAGTTTAGCCTATGTTTAATCAACTTCAATACTAAGATTAGATCATCTTAATACTAAAGATTAAATAGTCTTAATACTAAAGATTAAATAGTCTTGTTTTCATGTTGGACGCCTGAAAACATTATGTAACTTATCTACCTCTACAAGAAGAAGGATGATAAGTACCACAATGACTTTGTGTTAGGGATATTAAGCACTGAGGTCTTGTATTTTGATTTTGATATATATACCCATGAATTAGTTTGAGACATATACCCTAGCGAATCTGGTTTTGAAATGTGGAAGCAAAAAGTAATCATGTTTTTATGTTCTGAAATACACATGTGGTCTTCTTTTCTTCATCTCATCTTCTATTGAATTTCTCCATGAAAATTCACTTGGAAATCAACATATATCTGACTTTTAACACAACATAAGAAATCTTATTAATATGACGACTACATTGTATGAAGTTGAAGAATGATGTAACTTATAATTAATATCTAACCCAAATGAACAAACATAGTCTCAAACTTGTGGGATTATATAAATATACACAAGAATAATTAGTTATTTCCTACATACCGAGATTGCTAATCCCTACGAGAACTTAAAAGTCACGACTGGATAGAAGTAGGCCTTGGCTTGCATATCTCCAGTTCTAACAACGCTGCGAAACTCCACATTATAAAAAAATCAAGCAAAAAGAAATCAAAATATGAAAGAAAAAAGAAAAGAAAAAAGAGTAGGAACAAACGGATAAGTACCTGACAAAATGGAGCAGAAGCCATATCTAAACAAAAGCATCGACATTCTAATTGAATCGAGCTACACATGATTGGCAAAGAAGAATCAATGATCAAACAATCGGAAATTCAATTGAATGTATCATATATAAAGTCGAAGAATGAAGAGTTCGACCACAGTAGACGATCAAAGTATAAGTGTTCACCTTTTTCGTGTATATGGAATGCTCCGTAGTCAATTAAGATTAGAGTTTACATTCATAATGGTGAAGATTCGGAGAATCAAGCGATGATTTTGACATACCACCTTCAAACTAAGGAGGAATATACTCTGTAATGGTGTTATTCACGAATTCTTCTTTATCGATTGTAGTGGAGAGTAACCATACCATGATTTCAAGAGATTTGATGATATCAAGAGATTAGGCATAATATAGAACATCAGGACAGCTTTTATAGGGCTTTTTTTTGACGGTTAGAGGCAGCACAACAAACCCTATTTTTTGGGTGCTGAAACCAACACACGTTCTTAGGAAGCTGAAACCACCAGACGGTTTTTGGGCTCCTAAAATCTTGGTCTGAAACCACTCTTAACTGCCTTCAAGAAACCACCATCAAGAAACCGTCGATAACCAATCTGGAACCGTCATAACCGTCTACTTTAAAAGATCAGTATTTTGTTTCAGTCAATTTAAACGGTCAAGATCAATTCTACCAGCGGTTACACTCACCGCTGGTAAAATATTATATAATTTCTTTGTTTCCAATGTTGTAGATATTATGGTTGGCTTTTGTTCACTATCTCTCAAAGTTGGTGTTTTTTTAATTCATTCAAAAAAAACTTAAACTTACAGCCAATCTATACATACTAATAAAAAAAAGGGTAAATGACACGTGGCACAATTATATGTCTCTTAAATCTTAATTTCCCGCCTCTCTCTCATAGTAAATACTTACCTTAATTGCAAATGATATTATTTGATTTTTTTTTCAAACTAAAAATATTTTATAATAAATTATAAAAGAGATATTTCTATATATGTAATTTTAAGAAAATTTTTTAAATACTATATTTTTTAAAAACATTAAAAAAAATTTAATACAAAAATAATTAATATAAAGTTTTTATAAAATGAAATTAATTAAAATTCAAATTTATTATAAGGAAATTGTAACAATGATATTTTTTAAAACGATTTGTTTTAACACAAAATGTTTAAAAAGTACCTTTTTTGGAAAATAAAAAAATAAAAAATAAAAACAAAAGCTTAGAAAATGATATTATATTATTATCATTTTACAACCTAAAATTCTTACTCATTAGTAATTTCAATCATTTGTTATCTCAAAAATCGTTTTATAATTTGTAAGTTTTTGTTACTACTAATTTAAATATTTTATTTATTCAACCCGTGTATTCACGGGATACTAAACTAGTATATATAAACACAAAGAATAATCTTCACAAAAGTAGTCATCTAAACTAGGAAGTAAATAAATTAATGCAATTGATGAGAAAACTGTGAATATGGAATCCGGAATCAACCCATTAATTTAGACTCCCCCTCAAGTTGGAGCGTGTAAGTCACGAACGCCCAACTTGCCAAGAAAGTGTTGTAACTGTTGAGAACCAAGGGCCTTGGTAAATAAATCGGCTATTTGGTGTTTTGTGTCGATCGGTCTTGGTTGAATACCTTTTGAATCTACACGTTCGTGCACGAAAAAACAATCCATTTCAGCATGTACGTTTTGTGCGTTCATGGTATACCGGGTTGTTCGCAATATGTCTTGCGGCTTGATTGTCACAAAAGAGAGGGGTTGGTTGATCTTGTGGTACATCAAGTTCTTTCAAGAGCCATCGTAACCATAAAACCTCACTAACGGTTGTTGCCATGGCACGATTTTCAGCCTCCACCTAGGAATGAGACATGACGGATTGTTTTTTTGATTTCCATGAGATGGGGCTTCCCTAAAAGGAGCAAGTAACCAGTTCTCGATCTTCTTGAGTAGGGACATCCAAGTCAATCGGAGTCAATATATGAGGTGAGGGTGGTTCCGCCTTCCTTTGGAAACAAAATGCCTTGTCCCGAAGTCATTTTTAAGTACCTTTGGATTCTTATGGCCGTGTCCATGTGACTTTGACGTGGGAAGGAGACGATTTAGCTTAGAATGTTGATGGAGTAAATAGTATCTTGCCGCGTTGCTTGCAAATAAAGTAACCTTCCCACAAGACACCTATATTGATTGGCCTCCACTCGAGCTTCTTCATCATCTTTTCCCAGTTTTAAATTTTGTTCCATGTGAAAAGCACTAGGTCGGTACCCTAGAACACCACAATCCTTTAGGATGTCAAGAGTATATTTCCGTTGGCTAAGAACTAAACCCTTATTTGTTCGAGCCACCTCAATGCCTAGGAAATATTTTAAATTCCCTAGTTCTTTAATGCTAAACTTCGCATTTAGGTAGTCTTTTGTGATTTGAATTTTTGAATAGTTATTACCAATAATGATAACATCGTCAACGTAAATTATCATGGGAACAAACGAGCTTCCTTCTTTGCAAATGAAAAGAGAATGATCTGCCTTCGATTGTTTGAAATTAAGTACCAAGAGAGCCGAAGTAAACATATCAGCTTACTATGTCATATATATTAGCTAATTGTGTCATATATTCTACATTAGTTGTTGTATGTATTTATCTATATTGTTTTTTAAATTTTAGATTATTTTGTGTTATTATTGTTATTGTTTCTATATATTATACAAACTTATTATCTATCGTTGTGTTTGAAAATTAGAAGTGCATAATAATATATTTTCACCGATGTAATTATCAAAACTTAGTGTTGAAAATAACACAATGCGTTATTTTTATCATTATTTTTTATACATAATATAAACTTGTTATTTATTATTGTATTTTACGACTAAAAGTGCACAATGATTTTATTTCACCAATGTATATTTCAAAACTAATAGCATTCAAGATCACATAATGACGATCAAAAAACACAATGAGATATTGTGTTATTTTGTCATTGTTTTTAATGTATTAGATTAATTAGTTTGTTAATTTATTATTGTGCATGTTTTACATATTAGAAATACACAACGATATTATTACATCATTATACTTTTATTAAAAATTAATCATTTTAGAAAAACATAATATTATTTAAAAAACAGAATAACTAACACAAAAACACAATAAGATACACTAAAAAACACAGTGACGAGATATGAGCTTAAAAAGGTAAAAAAAATTTATTTAAATTTTATATAACAATACTATACCCGTTTTTAAGATAAAAACGCTTGTTTTTATGGTGTAATTTTCATGACATAAAAGTTATGAATGTTTAAAAAAATGAAAAAATTTACAAAAAATCAACAAAAATGACTATTACTAAAATAACTCTCTAACAAACTTTTTCTAACAAATTGATCTCAACTATTGATTAAGTAAATGAAAGGTTGAGATTACTTCTTACACTTTTTAGTTTTAGAGCTCTTTGTATTTGAACATTTCCTTCATAATATAGAATCGATTATAAACAAAACTTATGCCATGAAAACTATGCCATAATTTGTATGTCAAAATCGTAAGAAAAAGAAAAAGCAAAGATCGTCCTTTTATAGAAGTTTTTTGAAGGCGTAATCCCAACTTGTTCTAGAGGATCAAGGAGGTGATGAGTTTAAAGGATTAATACACTATCAATTATCTATTTGTTTTGGATTAATGCTTATCTCCTAGATTATTGATTTTGTTTTTGAGTCTATTCTTATGTAATTATATGTGACATTAAGTTAGGTAAATATGATTATTCTAGATGTACTTTCATACGGTATCAGCCGGGGCGGATTTACGGCTAGACGAACGGGGTCAAGTGACCCCATTGATTTTTGAATCGGTAGTGTAACGTATAATACCGAATTTTTGAGTGAACCCATAGTTTTTCAGAAGGTGAACCCATTACTATTTTAAAGTTCACATAAAAACTTAAATTTGATTATGGTTCACTGGTTAGCATGTGCTCATGTGGAGTAGGAGGTTGTGGGTTCGATCCTTGTAAGTTGCAAGTTTGTGACTTTGTTTCTTTTTTTACTATTTAATCAAAAAATTACAATTTTACCCTTACTTTTAACACCAAATATAAGTTTTATTTGATTTCTTTTGATATGATATTTTTCATAACATTCTCAATGCAATTTAATTATGTATATTCCGACCCGACCCGAATCGACCTGATGGGGCCACCCGAAAAATTATATGTTGTTTCGTCGCAAATCAAATCAATATAAAATAGTGACCCCTTACAAAAAATTTTCTGGTTCCGCCACTGGGTATCAGAGTCGTTTTCCCGGAAGACATATACGTGGATTATGACATAGTTTGTATGTCAAAATCGTATGAAAAAGAAAAAACACACATAGTCCTTTTATAGTTTTCTATCAAAGACGTAATCCCAACTTGTTTAAAAGGATCAAGGAGGCGATGAGTTTGAAGGATACATACATTTTTAATTATCTATTTGTTTTGAATTAATGTTTATCTCCTAGATTATTGATTTTGTTTTCTATTCTTATAAGGAAGCATAGTGTTAGCCTAAGTTTAGCAATAATATAAATAGTATATTAGTATGTAATTATATGTGACATTATATTAAGTTAATAAGGATATATATATATATAGATGTGTGTTCATAGTTACACCGTTTGGCCTGACAGTTATGCCCAAAGCCAACCAATGTGTTAGTTAGTATCACACTATTTCAATCAGGATATAACGGATATAAGGGTCTTAAAGCTTTAACATTTGGTAATTAATGACAGTTATTATATTCCCTCCAAGTTTTTCTCCCTGATCCATTCTATTTGATTATATCAATATTAAGTTTCTTGATCATTAACATGGCATTAATAAAATTTTCAAGTACACTATTTTGACAAAAAACTCAACAAAAATCAATCAATATATAGAGTAGAGTATAAATAGAAATTAGATTAACGTGTAATTAGAAAATCCTTTTCCAAACACATTATGCTAATAAATATTTTTTCAACAATACTACTTTGGTATATAAGTTTTCAAGCAACACAATTAAAAAAAAATAAACTCTGTTAGATGTGCTAAATTTTGATTGATATGGTTACTATTCATTCTGTTTATATTGTTATACAATAACACTCATATATATGTTATGTGAAATATTTTATAGTTTATATAGAGGGTGGTTAAGCTAAAGAAGTAAACAAATAAACATTAAGATTTTATTTTTCTCTTAGTATCAAGTGTTCTTTTGATTCTCTCTCTTGCTCTAAAGTAGCTGATTGTCAACAACTATTCAGTCAGTCTATGCATGTTTGTCCATGAGAGACTTTTAATAGTAAACAAAGTTTTATTACGCTTGACTTAATAATATATTGATGGTTATATCAATAGTCAAAGCATGCATATATACCTACAGTATCTCATGTTGACTCTTTGGATATCCCTCATCTCATCATCCGGTTTATATGATAAAATAAAATAATTGACACTTGACGACTTGAGAATACTAATGGGATTTGAAATTAATTTTAAGTTTATACTTACATTTTTCTTATCAACGTACCCTACTCTATTTTACGTACGTTATAAAAATTATCTCCTAAGCAAACTACATCTGCACATAAATGAGACCGGATAAGGCAAATTTTCAATTTATAAATATAAATAAAAAAGTTAATTTCTATATAAAGAAAATTATATCTAAAGCAACAAAAATATTTTAAAATTCGTCATTTTATTTTCTAGCAAACAAGTTCACATTAATTAGTCAATCATGTGGTTGTTAAGAGGGTTCATGTGAAATTGAATACACAGAGAGAGAGAGAGAGAGAGAGAGATCGACGTATTCATATGCGACCAACCTCAGCTTGGTCCTCAAATCAATTTAACTATACACAATCTCTAACGAACATGTCAATGAACCTGGAGTATATAAAGTCAAAGCGTACTTGAAGGTCACATTATAATATTATTAATTTATATATAGTCAAATGATTTACTTCTCCATTTTATGGCCTACTCACGAGCAGAATCCCAGTCAAGACAAGCTCGAAGCAGCATCAAATTTAAACAACCGAGCTGGAAATCACAGCTCGAGATTGGCTCGTTTTTTTAATTGAGTTGGCTCGGCTCAGCTTCTTTTGACTCGATTATTAATTCAGAAACATAATTTTAAAAAATCAATTACAAAATAAATTCAACATACTATATAACTTATAACCGCTTTGTATCAAGTTTCACTAAATATTAACTAAATTAAAGATTCTAAGTTCAACTTCAACAAATTACAAATAAATTTATCATTATCTAAATCGAACGAACCAAACCCGCAATACTACATAACATCCAGTAGTCTATTTTAGGACCGGTCAAATAGCTTGCAGCTCGCTCGGAAAAAGCTCGAAAAAAGCTCGCTCGAAATAGCTAGGTTTTAAACTAAACCGAACCGAGCCGGCTCGGTATGAAAATAAGCTAAACTCGGCTCGGTTAATGACGAACCGAGACGGCTTGGTTTAGCTCATTTGTTAGCTCGGCTCGGTACGACTCGTACTATTTTACATGTAATATATATTATTTTTATTGATATAACGCATATCATTGCATTTGCTCTTTTGTTAATAATATATATTATATATATTTAGCTTTTTTATGTCAAAATATTAAAATAGCATGTTTGTATCAGATAATTTCATGTGATGTTTATATATTTTTTATACTATAATAAATTATTAAAATGCTTTCAATTCATTCGATTTAGATAATGATAAAGTTATTTATATTTTGTTAAAGTTGAATTTAGTTTCTTTAAATTAATTTATATCTTGTGAAACTTGATATAAATCGGTTATAAGTTATGTAGTATGTTAAATTTATTTTGCATTTGATTTTTTTAATTGTGTTTATGAAATAAAACCGAGCCAAAACGAACCGAGCTGAGCCAGCTCGGTTTAAAACCGAGTCGAGCTCGAGCCCAGATTTTCAGCTCGGTTTTAAAACCGAATCGAGCCAAGCTGGCTCGGTTTAAATCCGAGCCAAGTTCAAGCTGGCCCTGGCTCGGCTCGGTAAGGCTAGTGAACAGCCCTGGTCTATTTTACTAAAACATTGAGAGTATGCTTAAATAATTCGTTCTAATATGCAAATACATAGAATCAACATATAAAGTCACCAAATACAAACATTATATCTTAATATTTTGGCATTAAAAATAGCTAAAAATATATATTATATTCTTAACAAATAAACAAATAACATGATATATCTTATATACATATAAATAATATATAGTACAAGCAAAATAATCCGAACCATACTAAGCCGAGCTAACAAATGAGCTAAATCGAGCCAGCTTAGCTCGTCAGAACCGAGCCGAGTTTAGTTCGCTTTCATACCGAGTGAGCTTGGCTCGGCTTTGTTTAAAACCAAGCCATTCCGAACAAGCTTTTTTCGAGCTTTTTGAGCGATCTCCGAGCCTCAAGCTATTTGGACAGCGTTACTATAATTACATTAGTTTCTTCATGCACAATTTTTTGAACGGCAAAAATAAGTACATTAACAGAGCTGGCAAGATGATAGAGGTATAAAACAAGAAAGAAATACAACTTATAATTGTAATTTACACCATGATTCCCAACTTAAGTTTTATGCCTTCCCCCTGCTTTTAATCCATAAAAAAGGAGGGTTTTATTTCACCACCCAAGTCACCAGAATTCAATGTTTTATCTTTGAATATTTTTCTGTTCCTTGCTTTCCAAATGAAGTATGTTACCACATAGAACACTAATTTAATTATCTTCTGTTGTTGTAGTACAGTTGTCATCCTTCAACTTCTCCTAAATGGCTATCAATATTGTTTGGCTGGAACCCAGGCAGCCTGCACCAGGCCTAGATAGATTCCCATACTCTATAGGCCATCGAACATTGAATGATTTCGTGGGTTGCAATTTCCGAAAGCCAACCACTAGATGAGCATGTGGAGTGATTTATAATTTTTCTTTTGTTAAGCATGAGGTTCACTAGAAACTTATTAAACATAACGTTCCAACATGTGAGATTAACTTTTAACGGGACCGGCATGGAACAATCAAAGTTAGATTGGTTCATCGACAAGTTATTTTTCTCAATTACTCTCCTAAGTGATTTGGTGGTGAAAGCTCCAGAATCAACAGCCTCCCATGACTATTTATCTGCCAATTCCATTCTCTTAACTAATCTTAGTTCCTCCTCTATGTCTGATAGTTGCTTTAATTCTTGAACTGTTTGCGGCCCCAACTTCCATTCCCACAAGAATTTTACACCATACGAAGAGTGATTAATTCTATCTTTCATCATACAATTCTTCTTTTTATCAAGCTTAAAAGATCCGGAAAAGCATCTTTTAAACATCCAACTTCTACCCAATGATCAAGCTAAAAGTGAATGTTGGAGTCGATTCCAAAATTGCATGACATCATTGAGAAGAAATCAATACCAATAGAGCTAAATTGTCGATTAATGAAATTATCATTCTCCATGGCACCGGAATGCTTTTCTTTATTTGAAAAGGTTTTGAGTCACTCCCACGTATTGCTTTAACCACTTTGACCCATTAGGCATTCTGCTCCGTCTTGAATCGCCATAACCATTTTGCTAAGAGTGCCATGTTCATTGCCTTAATGCTGCCAATACCCCACCCCCTTGATCCTTTGGAGCTAGTAGCCTATTTCAATTAATCCAGCTACAGGAAGTTCTTTTAGAGTATTTCTTATTGATCAATTACCATGATAGAGGCTTTAAACAACAAGAAGAAGTAAATTGGAAGACTTCCAGGGACAGATTGTATAGGGGTTAATCTGACCCAATGGATAGAGCCTCTGATTTCCATGGGGACAGCATGCTTTGCATCCTTTCAACAACTAGCTTGCATTGTTTTGCCCTATTCAGCTTCGCACCCACAGGCATCCCAAGATAGTTGAATGGCATCCTACCAACCTAACTCTGCAATGCACTGCCAAGGCTGCTCACAAATTTCTAATGAATACCAACACCAAATATTCTGCATTTTCTAATATTTATCTTTAAACCCGATGTAAGGTTGAAGCACCTTAGAATACATACTAAGTTGTCAATGTTTGCCTCCGACCATTCACTAATAAAGATTGCATCATCTACAAACAAATAAGTGGGAAAGCAGAAGATTGGAATTTTAAAAGTTCAAGCCATGGTACGTACCTGATGTTATAACCTATTTTATGAAAACATGGAGGGCTTCCATCAGTATAATAAAAAAAAACAGAGATAGTGGATTTCCTTTGTTAGAGACCCGTTTACAAGTACCAAAATCTTAGCCGATGAAAGACATTCCTCGATCCAAGCCCTCCATTATGGTGAAAACCTCATTAGTCGTTGTATGTCATCCAAGAAATCAAAATTTACCCAGTCAAAAGCCTTATCAAAATTAACTTTAAATATCATAGCCTCTTTTTAGACTATTTTAACCAAGCAATGATTTCATTTAAGATGAGGATCCTATTCATTGTAAACCTCCCTTCTAAGAAGGCCGACTAAGTGTGATTTATGATTGAGATCGTTACATGTTTCAGTCTATTTACCAAGACTTTAGCCAACACCTTATACACACACCCAATTAATGAAATGGGTCTATAGTCCAAAAGAGATAATGGGTCATCTTCTCTGGGGATCAAGGTAACAAAAGATGAATTGTTCCTTTTATATTGCTTGCCATGCTTATGAAACTAACCAAAAGCGTTGATGAAGTCTTCTTCTAAAACCGACCTGAATTTTTAATTGATCTAGAGTGAGTCCGTCGGGCCCAAGGGCTTTCTGACCCGAGCAGTCCCGGACCGCAACCCTTATTTCCACCCTTGTGAATGGAGCAGTAAGCATGGAGCATTGCTCCTCTGAGAGCTTCATGAACCCATCATTATGGAGCCTCGGTCTGGAGGGCTTTGGTTTATTGAATTTTGCTTCATGAACCACCACCACTATTGACTTCTTTGAAGCAAAATTCAATGAATCAAAGCCCTCTAGACCGAGGCTCCACCACCACCGTCATTGTTGCTGCCGCCGCTTATATTACTACTATTATATATATATATATATATATATATATATATATATATATATATATATATATATATATATATATATATATATATATATATATATAAAGTGAGAGAGAGAGAGAAGGGGGGATGGTTCCTATACAAAACCTATGAATGCTAGCTAAAAAAATATGAGAACAGACCTGATACGTTGATCAAATAGATTAAGAGCTAACATTAATATTAACAAGTTATCAACCTTCAATTAGCCTAATAGTTAAATAAGATTAGAGCACAATAGTAACTTTTGCTAATTAAAAAATTAAAACAATATTCACTATAAAAACCAAATTTCTTTAATATGTTTTACTTTTTTAAAGCAAAACTACTTCCACCGACATTTCTAAACTACCATAACTTTTATATATTTAATTTATTTTTAAGAAATTATACCATAAAATCAAGCCTTTTTATCTATAATATGTGTATAATATTGTTGTATTTTAAAAAGTGACATTTTTTAAAAAAGTTTATCAAAAGTATGCGATATAACAGTGATATTATAAAATATGCATAACATTATTATCGAAAAAGTAATGCTTAATAAATATAGCACTGCACAATGTTAATACAACACTTAGTAAAATAACATTAATGTGCTACTTTTATGATAATGTGCTAATTTAGTTAGAGTAAATGTTTATATTGATAACTAGAAGGGTGCCCACAAAAAGCGGCGGACGCAATGCAATGGGGCGACAGTTTACATCCGGCACGTTTGTTTTATTTTGTTTTACTTACAAATAATATTTTCCTTTTAATAATAGTATAAGATACTTATATCTTTATGTTATTTAATCGATTTATTTTAAACTTATAAATTATAATCTGTTACTTTATAAGTTTATAAATACATTGAAGTTGAACATATATTTTTATATTTTAATTTTTTTTAAAATTCATGGTATCTATTTGTTGCTATATTATATACTTTACCGTGCTTTCACTAGTACATAAATATAGTTTTTTACAGCAATTATACATGGCATATACAATGTTTAGTGAAACGCTGTATAACTATATGGTGTTTAAAATAAAAATTCTTTTTACAGCGTAAAGATAAAGCGCTGTAAAGTTAATAATCTTTTTTAAATTGAATTTTTAATAATGTTTTTACAACACTTGCTAAATATACATTTTATAGCGTTTTTTATGTTTTTTTCTTTTTCTTTTTTTTTTCTTTTTCAATTCGCTCTTAAAGAATAATATTTACAGCGATTTTTTGCTCTCTTTTACATCGTTTTTTATATATTATTGTTTTCTATTTATTGTTTTGTATTTAAAAAAAAACATATATTTATAGATAGATCATATAAACTTATATTTACAAATATTCAAATAGAAAATACAGTAGTACAAGTATTTACAAATTTACAAACATCAAAATGTTTTCACACACAAACCAGTGTACAACTAATGCATCTTTGTAAATGCATAATGTAAATTACATCAATATCAATAATCTTCTAGGAAATTGTAGCAGTTTCAACACTTCCATTTTGGTTATCAACCTGCCCTGCAAAATATAAAATTTCTCATCTTAACAATTTAAAAGATCAAAGAAACATATGAATGAGAAAAACAAAAACAAATGAATAATATTTTACTTCACCTAGTTGTTGTTGTGATAAAGTTTATACTTTAATTATAAACTCTAACGAAATAAGTCCACTGCAAGAATCATTGACCTGATGCACGAAAACAATTGCTCACTACTATTTTGATCATCAATTAATCATTAAACCCTGCAGCAAAAGGATCACAAATTTCTCTCTTGATGGCAAAAATTCTAATAAACATGCAAATACAATAAATATTTATATATACCTGTAAATGTCTAAGCATTTTAAAGCTTAAAGCTTTAGTCAAAATTACAAAAAGCCTCACTGTTCATCATATGAGATACTGTTAGAATTAAATAAGCAAATATGATTGAAAACTTAGAATCAATGAAGTATACCTTGTTAGACCATCACAATCCAAGTGCTTCTAAGATAACACCAAAATCAACTTACGTATGATGATGGACTTAGAAATTGACTCTGAAAAACCATCTTAAAAATAGCACAATGTTAAAAAAGAAAAAAAATAACAATAATTACCTTAAGTTATATGAATCGATCCAAGAGAAGTAATGGATGAAAATAAGAATGATCTTATTTAACCTTCACTTTTTTGCTTCTTCAATAATGGATTGAAAGAGAATGAGATTGATCTAAGAATATGAAACATACGAAGAATGATAGTTCAATGTAGTTAGGTTAAAATAAGAGAAAAGAGAATATACATAAATAGGTTAAATCAGATATAAATAAAATAAATTATAAATTTTATCAAATATGCTACCTGTTCCAATTATTAGGCAGTTAAAAGTGAGATGAAACCATGTAAATAGTTATGTTATTAAAATATCAATTTATTTTTTGATTAATATATATTATATTCATGTTTAGAGAGCTGTAAATGATAGTAGAGTTCCTAGAGCGCTGTAAAATGTGTGAGATAAAACCGTCCAAGTGGTTATTTTTTAAAAATATTGATTAAATTTTTATTAATATATTATATTAATGTTTAGAGCGATGTAAATGATGTCGAGTTGTAAATGATATGGTGTTTCTTTGAGATATCGCTATACAATGATGTGTTTTAAAATAAACACTGTAAATGGGAGTGTTAGTTTCAAAATATTTTCTTTACTAACATATTCAATTTACTAATACATATTTTACAGCGTTACAAAATTGATACCGCTGGAAAATTACGTTTTTTCTACTAGTGTTTATAATTACTTGTAATTTGTTATTAAGTCAACTAACATTTTAGCATTGCGGCGGAAATAACTGAGAGTAACATGCAATGGTTTATGTCATTGTATGATATAATACCAAAAAAAAAATATTATAATACATGAAAAAATCTATACTAATAATCTTTTACATTGTTTGACACATGGCATTCCCACAATCATTTTCACTATAATTTTCCCGCCATATTCTTCTCGGGTGAAATGAGAACGCTATCTCCACAAGATTCACTAAAACCCTATACTAGCCTAACAGAATCCCTCTTTCATTCGAGAACGATGATATCGAAATGCTGTTAACCCGAAACCGGGTTAAAGCTAATCAATAGTTAATCTTTGAATTTTGGTAAAGGTACCTCATTCGATCACCTGTATATGAAGATTTTCAATCTCTGTGTTGCAAGAATCCAACAATAGGTATGTTTACTTGCGATTTCTGATATGGATCGTGTATGGCTATTGTCAATCTTTACATTTCTTTGATTTTTTTTTGATTTCTTGAAGTTTGTTTTACTTCGATTTAGGTTTTTCCTACGTACAATCTCGCTCTACGTTACAAGAATCTGACGATTAGATATGGTTATTTTCGTTATTTCCATCTCTTAACAGTTCCAATTCGTGTTTGATTTGTTTTTTTGATTTCCTCTGGTTTTAACAACTTTTATATGTGATTCTAATTTGTATCTTCTCATTTTCATTCAGAGAAAGTTGTAGACTTGGTGTTACAAAAAACTTATTGATGATTTTAAAAGTGATATACTGATTTGTTGTCCTAGAAAGCATGTATTTATTTGTAGTCCTGTAAGAATGCTTAGAAATATACTGATTTAGAACAACAGATTTCATTTAAAAGTTGTTCGTGAGCATAATAGGTTGATTTTGAAACAAAAACGTTATTACTGTTTCTTTAGCATATGTTGCTTGTGGAAGTTATTAGTTTGATGAGGATTTTACTTATCCTAGCAGGTTAAATTCCTTTAATATGTTGTTTGTTAGGGTTAATTGTAGTTTAATGTTAATTTGGTTTTATCCACTTAAAGTTTGTTTTCTTGACTATGAGGACAATAATTGAAAAGTGGACTTTTATTATTGTTTTGATCAAGATCTATCTACACTTATACTAATGTTGAATTATAATTCATATACTGCTAAATCTTTGTCTTGATAGGGCCAATAACAAGTCCACATTTACACTTATGATCAAAAGTTGAGCTTTTCATGGGAGCAGCAAGCCCATCGTCACTTGATACCATTTCATACAAGAGCGTGTGGAGGAAGAATAAGTCACCATTAAGCTTGTAAGGAGATGAGTAATGGGCAGATCGATATTCAAACAAAAATGCTTCCAAGGTTTAAATTGAAAGAGAGGTGACAGAATCATGCATGCTGTTGAAGACATTGTTGTATGATTCAAATTAAGAGTGGTTGCTGGCATAATTTCAACTAATTGTTTGAGAAGATCAAGGAGGCGATGAATGTGAAGATTATTACAATTAGATATCTATATGTTATGTATTAATATTTATATCCTAGTTTATTGGTCTTATTCTTGAGTCTTGATAGATCCTTGGGTAGCAAGGTAGGTTTAGGATAAATATAAAGGTGGTTGAGATTAACCTTAAGTGTTTCGTGCAAGTGCTAATTAGATCAAGGGACATTTTATATATTGGTGTTTAAACTAAACTTCTTTGTTTATAAAGTTCAAGGGTCTTTATATATATAAACCCTACCAAGCATTAGTTGTAATATTCATGTTGTCGTCGAAGAATTTCATCATGAGTAAAGTTAGTTTGTCTATTTAATCTTTAATCTTTAATCTTAATCTTCATCTTCATGCAGGTTTCAAGCCCTAATCGCCGGCCAACACATTATATATATATAAACTATCAATATTTATTATTTATAAAGCACTTGTGGCTTTAACTTATTTTACATATTTGTAATAAAGATATAAAGGTAATAAGAAATTACATAGTGATGGTGGCTTACAATTAAGCAAGCGTATATAGGTAGAAATATTATCTTATTTTATCTTAGTTAATAAATATATATAGTATTAATTATTGAGCTAGGGTGGTGTCTTGATAGTCTCGGCTGTTGTAAGGGCTAAAGGCTTCAGCGAACCAGGTGTTCTTCCTCCAGCTAGTCCATCCCATCTCTTGACATATTTCATCACTGTGATTAATGCTGAAAGTGGAGATGCAAGTCCTCTTGTAGAACCTAGTTGTCTTCTTCATTATTTCGGTTTCACTCTTGATCTGTTGCACCATTCTCTCCATGCTTGGCAGCTTGAACTTGCCACCTATCAGCCTGGCTAGCCATTTGCAGCGTATCTCTGACGTATGGAGGTTTGAAACGCTTTCCACGTAACCCATGAACGCCATGTTCGGAATGTAGGGATTGATCGTACCCCTGATCCACAATATATCGAATGAATTAATTAATTATATATAAGTTCATATATACTTGGTGCGCTATACGTACCTATATAAAGGCATGATCCCAGAGTCGGGAAATTCCAAGAAGTTAGAAAAGGGTTGGGGGAGTACATCTCTTAGTTTCTTTTTGCCGTCATAGCCAGTGGCAAGAATGACAAGATCGGCCTCTAGCCTGGTATTGTCATCAAACTCGAGACCGCCTTCCCAAAAGCACCAGTTTGAAGCTCTTTTGAAATTGATGTTGCCCTTGTCTGCCTCTGGGAAGAAGGCCTCGGGCAAGATGGCCATCTGACATGATGCATAGTCTTCCTCAAAAGGGTGATCTGGTTTCAATCCGTACTTCACCAGTGGAAGTTTCCATAGCAGATACGACTCGATGATCTTAGATGTAGCTTTTCTCTACAATAATAATAATCATAATCATAATTATAATCATATATATATATATATTTATGTATGTACGTGATCATTTCAATTAATGCATACCGCTGGAGATAAGAGATGGCATAAGAGAGTCCTGAGAGTGCCTTGATTTGGTCTTTGATGGAAAAACTGAGAAAACCTGGTTGAATAGAACAAGTAAAAAGGCAAGCCCCAGATGGAGTAGTGTGGAACGATCCAATGAGACGTCCTAACAACCATGGTGCATGCTTTCCCTTCTTCCCCTAAATATATGTATACATATATCATTTTTTAGTTACTTAACTACCAACATAGAAACAAAGGAGGGCGGGTCGACTGGCTGGTACCAATAAATAAATAAATAAATAATCATTACGTTACATGTCATAATTCTTTGAGAAAATAATTTTTTTTACTAGCTTATTTCTTTTTTATTATTAAATAATATGCTAAATTAAATTGTAATTATTTGATATATTAGATTTTACGTACATTTAAAATTATTATGTATATTATTTTATTTTAAATTTAAATATTCATTATTTGTATTATGTTTTAATTTTATATACATATATGTACGTTATCAAAAAACAATTATTTATATTTGATTGATTTATGAATTACCTAATAGATTATTAATTTGAGATTGAAATTTAATTTATTCAACGTACGTAGTCCTGGTGGAGTACTTTGTAGCTAGCCTAGTATGTGTGTGTGTGTGATTATAGAAAATATATATGATGGATGTATATATGCATGTTATATATGTTAGTAGCTATGTATATATATATAGTTATATACCTTGGTTGGCTTGGGCACATTCAAGAGCAAGATCAATGGCTGATTTCTTGAAACCGACGACGACCACCTTCTTTCCTTTAAGAAGCTGGGAAGATTCATCCGCGTTGAGCTTGCTGTATTCTTGAGAATGCATCACCTTCCCTCTAAACACTTCCGGCCCTTTGTTCTTCCCATACTTTGGTATTATCGGCACATCTCCGTATTTCCCCATACACATCACAAGAAACTCAAACCCATACCACTGCAGTGCAGAAACGTATATAATTACTAGCTTATTTGTCTTTCTTTTTATTAATCATCGAATGATATAATATTAAAACCTACTATGTATATATATACCTGAATCTCTTTGGAAGAATTAGCGTTGTTGTTGGTGGTGTCTTGGACAGCAACCTCCCAAAGCGGCTTTCCAGAAGAGTGGTACTGCTGGTGCCTGATCTCCACCACCCTTGAGTTGAAGCGGATGAACTTGAACAAGTCGAAATGGGTGGCGTAAGAGTTGAGATACTCCAGTATCTCACTATAAGACGGGAAGCTGGAGTTGTCCCTCAGCGGCCAAGGGTAATCAGAGAACTCGTAGTCGCAGCGAGGAGTCTGAAGCTTAGTCGTCCGGATGGAGCAGTGCTTCCAAACCCCACCTATCGAGTCCGTCGCCTCCAGCACCACCGGCTTGTATTCCGCCAGCTCTTTCGCCGCCGCCAACCCACTTATGCCACCTCCGATAATGCCTATCTTCGACAACATCATCACTGAACCCCCCATTCACTGCACTGCACTGCTCTGCTCTGCTCTGCTTATATATATATATCTATTCGATCGATCAGATGATATTTATGTATGTATCTGTGTGTGTGTGTTTGATGGTGCATGCAATTGAAGGTTTAGCGACTATTTATACAAATTGGCATAGCAAGAACGACGTAGTTTAATGTCTATAGCCACGTACATTGACTTTTTAACAAATCTTGAAAAAGGTGTTCATATTTGAGTTGTTTAGTCTAATATTATATACGCAATATGCTTCTTGAATTCAAATCCTACGCTTTTACCACCAACAAAAATATGTAACTACTGCTCGCTACATCGATTATATATATAAATATACATCAATCAATCATAATTTTTTTTAACATCCATGTTTATAATCTTTAGCATTACAATATATGTATATGCATATATATATATATATATGGTTGTTAATTTTAAATACATGGTTATTAAAATTATACACCATTGACGATTTTAGTACTAATTCAAATTCAAATACTATTATTACTTTTCTTACAATTAACGGAGCTCAAATATTATTATTTATTAGTTAATTTTCAACAAGTCCTTGATCAGATTTTTTTATTTACCAAATAGGATGATTAGTTAACAAATTAAATAATTAAGGTCGTACTTAAGTTATAGTTAGTTTCATCGCATCTTCAACTCCATTTCAGGTAAGTTAATCAGAACTTACAAAATTATATTCCATTACCACAAATTAAGACTACCGCCATGGGAGATAGATGTCACTTAAAACTCACATATATCAGATTATATGTATATAATAAACGAACCATGTCGGACATTTTCTTTTGTTTATATTGCTTTGATTTTTATTACCTTGCTTTTCTATATATTATGCATATTATTTTATATTATAATTTTTTATAAACTATGTTATATTGTTTTTGAAATTTTAAAGTATTCATGATAGCAAACATGCATGAAGACTTTTTCTTATGCCTCAAAAGTGAAGATAATCTATGTACCTTTAATTTTGAATATTAATTACTTTGTCCTCCTAACCACTTATATATTTGTAAGAAAAAACATCTATATATCTATATGATCAAAACAATCGAGCATATATAACCAAAACATTAATTTAATAATAATAATAATAATAATAATAATAATAATAATAATAATAATAATAATAATAATAATAATAATAATAATAATAATAGTTATTATTATTATAATTATAATTATTGTTACGACGACTACTACCGGTACTCCTACTAATATTATTATACAATATTACTTTTACTGATATTAGTTTTACTGATTAAATTTATAGTTATCATTATTATATTACTTCCACTAATATTACTACTAATATTATTATCAGAGACATGCGGTACAATTTTAATTTATGTTTTATTGAAAAAAATATTTGATCAAAATACACCTTGTTGTGATTTACTAAAAATATTTAATAGTGGATTATGCCGTGTATTGCATGGCTTGATTATAAATAAAAATAATATTGAAATGTGAATAAAGTAACCATAACACAATGATAATCACAATGTTTGCAAAAGTAAACTTTAAGTAGGGTGGTGCAAAAAACCAAAATAACCGACGCAACCAAATCAAAAAAACCTAAACCGCTAAGAAACCATCGGTTTGGTTTGATAATTTTTTAAAAACCGAATATTTTGGTTCGGTTTGGTTTTGCTCGTAACAAAAACCGAAAAAAACAAAACGAAACCATACAACCAAACTTTTAAATTTAAAGGTGTAATCATACACTTATAAACATATTAGCCTATTGTTAGTTGTTTAATTTATGTTATCTATAAAAGATTGAGTATTTAGGTTTCAAGAATAATGTTTAAACTTCTTTTGTTTGAATTAATAGATTGAAATGTTTTATTGAATTTTTTGTTCTTATATTTTATGGATTAGATTTAGTTTTTAATGTCAACTAATTTATAAGAATATATAGATTATATTTAAAGATAAAAAAAATGATGTAAGATCAAAGTTTTTATCTTAAATTCATTACATCAAAACAAAATATTTTTTAAAAACTTGAAGTCCAAATGGTAAAACCGAAAAAAAAATACCGAAACCGAAATGAAAACCGAAAACCAAAAACCGAAAAAACCGAAATCAAACGGTTTTATAAACCTAGAAACCGAAATATCAGTTTTTGATTTTGGTTTTAGGCTAAAAACGAATCAAACCAAGCATGCTCACCTCTATCTTTAAGTAACATCAAATTAAATTTAAGGGAATAAATAAACTTGAAGTAACATCAAATAAATTTGAATAAACTTATATATGTAGATAAAAATAAACAAGTTGTAATGATATATTCATAATTAAAGAAAAAATTATATTTTATGAATTTAAGGGAAATAAGTATAATGATATTATTATTTTTTACTTGGATCGGTTTTCAATATATTATTTGTCAGAATTCAGAATTTAAAAAAACCGTTAAGTAAGCACCTCCTACTTTACTAATCAACTCTTATTGATTTGACACCGTACGCCCATATAGAAGGGGGTATGTTATTGATACATCTAATTTATTTTATCCTCTCTATATCTTTTTATACATACATATAGATACATGAAGAGAGATAGAGACAATAGGATGTCTCAATAACATAAATGGATGTTTGTATAACCCAACCCTATAGAAAAGACTAGATATACACTCAAATACCATGGATTATATTCCTGTATAGAGGAATGTGTTGACCGTATGCATATGTTATAGGCCTATATAGAATGACTAATAGATTAAATGATGGTGAGAAGGGTGCACACAATAAATCTATTTAAAGATGGGTCTTCCTTTAATATGATTCTATTTTTTTTACTATAATAAAAATAACTAAAGATAACACGTGTCACCATCGATTTCATATTCAACAATATTTTTTGTTTTTTCTTATATTAATTACTAATAATTTTATTTAATACTTTTTTAGATTAAAAATAGTTTTTAATAAATTAAGAAATAATTTTTTTAATTAATATTATTTAAAAGAAACAAAATTTTATAAATTTTTATTCCCTAAAACATCAAACTATTTAAATACGAAATATTTTAAAATTAGTGTTTCTAAAAACTAAAAGTTTTAGAAAAAAATAATTAAATTGGGGGTTATAGTTAGGAAATTTTTGAAAATGATATTTTTTAGAAACGGTGTGTTTTGAAAAAAATTGTTTAATTTACTTTTTGGAAAAACAAAAAAAGCTTATAAGCAAAATTTTAAAAAGTTAATATCATTATCTATCACTTATAATCCTTTTTCATATGTAATTTCTATTGTATCTATCTTAGAATATTATTTTATAATTAATAAAATTTTATTTTATTTATTATTTTATTTATTATTTTATTTATTCAACCACTGTAATACACGGGTTTATTAAAAATAGTTAAAATTATATAAAAATGAAAAATATATTGAATAAACCTATGTTAACTAACCCCAACTAACAATCACAAACCGTCAAATTATGTAATGTAATATCATGTAATGTTAGGTTTGAACTCAGTCTTCAAAGACACTCATTTTTTTTCTAACACTACATCTTTCTACACATTATTTTTCTAAACAAAAATTTATATATACATGTTAACGGCTTTGTGAGAAGGGGCCACCACTAAGCATTTGTCTTTGTTTGGAATTTCTTATGAGCACCCAGCAAATAGCCTCCTCCAACACATGAATTTGGATTCAAAAATAACCGTGGCGTTTGTTTCTAGCTGCCATTGAAGAAGCTTTTATTTCTAGTTTAATTTTAAAATCAAATTAATATTTGTGTTTCTATAAAAGTCAGAAACTAAGTTGTAACAAATTAAAAGAGAAGGAAAGAAGAATATGATGTTGAAAAGTTGAGGAAAGCTCAAGGAAACCAATAATTGATACTTATCAAGATTCAACAAGAGTGTGCATTCCATCCACGACTCATATCACTTTTGTTTTAATTTCTTAATTTCTCTCAGTTCCATGGAATTCTTCTCATCAATGACATTGATTGGCCACAAATTTATTTGTCTTTATTAATTCTTCACCTATTATATTTGTTTATTTAGAATAAAAGAGCTAGAGACGTTAATTACATCTCACATCGATCATATGTAACAATTATGCTACCCTAATCATTGTGTCATAATTATGCATGTAAACTTGGCTAACTACTAATTAAAAAATATAAAGTGGATTGTTTGGGTAATGGGTATGAGAAATGAAGAGTTGAGAATAAGTAATAACAGGATATCATTAAGTTTCTTGATATTCATCGAAATACGTCATTTATTTATCTATATTATTACATAAAACAAAACTTTAAAACATAACTGTAACTAGTATTTAGCCCCACGCGTTGCGGTGGGGCCATAAAACCGTGCTAAGTAGCATCAATGTCACACCGTTGCTAGCGACCATCAACACCAGAAATACTTGTGAAACAAAAATATTAAAACCAAAAAAAATAGACGTAAAACGTTGAACCATGCACGTGCGTTACGAAGTGTTAATGTGTATAAATTAGAAAGAAACGTAAAACACAATGTGGTCGTTAAATAGAAAAAAACGATGTAAAAATGTTAAACCACATACGCATGTTGCAGTATGTTAACTCGAAAAGTTTAGATCGAAACGTAAAATGAAAATTTTGTAAAAGATTTAAAGTAAATTAAACTTAAGTTAAAAATAAAAAAATATTAGTGTAAAATGTAAAAAATAAAAACTATAGGGCTAAAAGTAAAAAAGATAAAGAAAAAACAAAGTAATTTACAATTTACAAAACATAAGGTACAACCTATTAAGCACAACCAAGTTGGTAATTAGTATTATATAAATTTTATAAATAAAAAAAAACTAAGACACTTAATACATTTTTTATTTAACAGGTACAAGTGATTTATGCAATCATTTCTATTTTGCCACTCATTTAATAAATTTTTTTTAACTAATACATTAATTAATGCGTATTATTAATACATTATTTAATTATTAGATATTATTTAATTCGCAACATTATATATTATATTATTTATAATATTTTAAATTAACATTTAAATTTATTAACAAGTATTATCTTATTTGAAGACTTAACTATAAAATTACTAAATACATTTATTATTGTAGTAGTAGTAATAATAATAATAATAATAATAATAATAATAATAATAATAATAATAATAATAATATTTATCATAATAATCATAATAATAATAATAATAATTAAATTTATATTTACTAAATACTTTTATAATAATGATGATGATAATAATCTTTATCTATATTATATAATACTATTATATAGTGCATTGATAAGATCACACTTGTAATTTTACTAAAAATTTAAAACACTTAATATAACTTTTTAAATATAAGGAACAAGTGCTATATATAATAGTTTATAATTTACCCATATTTAATAAATTTCTCCCAATTAATATATTATTTAATATACATTTATTTTTAGTATCATTTTATTTATAATATATAAAATTAATATTGAAATATATACATTTATTATTTATATTTTTATAACTTAATACCATATTTAAATACTTTAGTATATAATGACTAAATATTAACATAGTTATGAAAATAATAATATCCTAATATATCAAAGTATAGGACAGGTCAAGAGGCTAGATAACACCCGTCGTATCAGTATATATAACAAATTAAAAAATTGTGAGTACTGAATATATAGGTTTTCGTAATATTACCATAATAATTTTCTTTCTCTTTAAACTAATAAAAAAAACCTACTTTATTTTTTATAATTTTACATTTAAACATCTAATGATTTTTTAAAACTAATCACAACATTTTCTCTCTTGTTTTTTTTTAAATTGGTACCTACTCATTTTGTATTTTTTTTAATATTTTATAGACAAAATTACAGAAAACGTCCTTTAAGTTTATACAAAGTTGCAGGTTTCATCATTTATCTTTAAAAAAATACTCTAAACATCCTTTATGTTAACATTTTGTAACAGAGATCGTCCTTTAGACTAACTGTCGTTAATTTTTTCTCTTAAGTCAAGGGTAATTTGGTCTTTTTTTACCTCTAAAGGACTATTAATATAATTTTTTCTAAACATAAAGGACTTTTTCTGCAACCTTTTTATTTCTTACTTAATTTATGTATTTTTAAAATAATACATATAAATATGATTTTTTTATAACATAATATATATTATTTATTTATTTTCATCCATGTATTATATATAAATATTAATTATATAAATAATTAAATAATACAAACGGTGTTTAGAGTTAAATAAATTATATAACTTTATTTATATAGAATACATCGATGAAAATAAATATATATTATATAAATAACTAAATATATAAATTATTTTCATGCAAGTACAACTAACTAAATATGTTCATCCATTTATAATTAATATTATATATATATATATATATATTATATAAATACATATATTATTTTTCTCATCCACGTATTTAAACTATATAGATTATATAAATAATTAAATAATATAATTAATATTTATGTATAATGCGTGGATAAAAAAAATTAAATAATATATATTATGTTATAAAAAATTATATTTATATGTATTATTCTAAAAATACATAAATTAAGTAAGAAATAAAAAGGTTGCAGAAAACATCATTTGTGTTTAGAAAAAATTACATTAATAGTCCTTTAGAGGTAAAAAGACCAAATTACCCTTGACTTAACCGAAAAAGTTAACGACGGTTAGTCTAAATGATGATATCTGTTACAAAATGTTAACATAAAGGATGTTTAGAGTACTTTTTAAAGATAAAGGATGAAACCTGCAATTTTATATAAACTTAAAGGACGTTTTCTGTTATCTTGTCTATTTTATATTTAATCCTTCGAATTATGTCAAATTTACATTTAAAAACCTGGACTTTTTTTAAATTTTTTACTTAATCATTTAAGTTATGTTAAATTTACATTCAATCACCTAACTTTTTTAAAGCTTTATACTTAAGCATTCGAGTTATGTCAAAAAATTTTTAATCAATTTACGATGGAGTTTGTTACTTATAGTAAAGTCAGCATTTACGCATTCACTATTTTTTTTCTTTGTTTTGAAGTATTTATTTTTTTATAGTATTTTTTCCTCTTATATTTTTCATCAACGTTTCGCACGTAATATTTTTCCGAGTGTTTAGTATTAACGTAGATATCATTAGAACTAAATCTTTTAACTTTATAAACCCTGTTGCATAGCGTAGGTCACAACCACTATTATTTATTATTTCTTCACCTATTTTATATGTGTGTGTGTATATATATATATGTATATAATATATATATATATATATATATATATATATATATATATATATATATATAATGTTTACTTTGACTAGCTACCCACTATTTACTTTACATTTATTTGATTTTTAAAATTACTATATTTGCATTGCAGAATTTAAAACTATAAATTTTGAGTAAATCATTTTAGCAACAGTATGTTCCATTAACAATTAATGTTTATATATGTATATGTATAAGACTAAACCATAAGTAAATTAATTAAGCAACTAAACTCAACTGCTTGCCGTTGATTCTTAATAAACAAATAATTAATTGTATATTTTTCTAATAAACTAGTATGTGTGGGGAAATTAAGTCTTGATCATTCACACTACTTCCTAGCAACTACCTTGATTTTTCCACACCTTCTCACCTTCTGTGTTTTTTCTATTGTTCAAGTCAAACGTACGTGCCATATTCTAGCAAGCTACTTGTAAATATAACTAGATATGTATATTCAATTATTAAACATCGATCTACTTCTAGAATAGGAAATATATATGTGGAAGATCCATTGCAACGTTACCCTCTATCTTTCTTGATTGATTGATATGTCTTTGATGCTTTAATTTGTCATTGGCCGCCACAATACAAACACCACTAACAAGCAAACTAGATATCATTGAGACTCCTTGATTTCATAGGTCATTCGTTTTAATCGTTGTTGATAACACAGCCATACGAGTAGTATAAAACCATAAGTGTCTCTGCTTTTAATTTATTTTAATAAAAACTATGAAGTTTTAGTAAAACCAAACAACTTTTTATTGCAAATAGACAACTAGTTTTCTTTAATATTTGAACCTCTGCATATCTAAAACTATATAATCAACATTACGACTGCCACACATCAAATGAGTATACATGCCGTACATGATTTCCTATCGAACTGCATGCGGATGTTTATAGTGGCTCTAGTACAACGTAATAGTCAAAATCGAATACTCTTCTAACTGTACCATGACATAATGGTTATCATTCACATTTGCAATTGTAAGGGTTGGATGATATGACAACTTTTGGATTTTCCAATTGTGGGAAACAAGTCAAACTATCTACATGTGGATCGGTTCAAGATTGAACATTTTTACCAAAGCTTATGGCAGTCAAAATTTTAATGTACTAGATGAGCCTTTAGTGTTGTTCTGGTGCATAACTCGGCCCTTAGAAATTTATGGATTGATATAGATCATTGAAGATATCATTCAAAACTGTAAGAAGTAGGTTCACTTTTATATTAAAAATAGTAATTCTAACGATACTCTTGTTAGCCATGAGAAATATTTTAGTACAATACCGATTACAAATACGACTAGTAAAATAAATATAACAATATTTATGTACCAAACTTGATTTGAACATCCATCTTTAGTATATACTCCAACGAGTCTTCATATAGTATTCTTGACTTGAGTCTTTATCACGTTCGAATATTCAACTATATCTCTTGACTGCAACAATTAACAAACAAAAGATTGACGGTTGTGGCTGAGGATCGTGTTAGACACGGGTCCCTTAAAACAGATTTCGCGTCTCTACTCAAGACAACGCGTCTGTCTCCCAGGGTACAACAGCCAAAGCAGTATGTACTGCCGGAGAGTGCCTCGGCCCGAGAGATCACCGGGTAAAATATGTGTTATGATGTTATATGAAAACTTTTAAAGATGATGGTGTAGGAAGAACAATTTAGAGAGTGCTCATCTCTAAATTTCTATGAAAAACTCGTTGACTCTAAAGAAAATAGATTTTTTATATACTCATGCTAAAGAATTCACATTAATGTGAGTTTTATGATTCACAACCAAAACTTCCATTTGATTTATGAAATTTTTTATGAGATCAAATTAAAACTCTTATTTCATTCATGACATGTTTAATGCCAATTTTAAAAACATAATAAACATTCATAATATTTATTAAAAGACTTGGTCAAAACATAAAACATCCATGTTAGTCAATACATGGCTTTATTAGCATTATGCAAGAAATTTCAACAATTCTTACTATAATCACCCAAGTTTCACTTTCTTCATTTCGACCACTCAACTTCGAGCATCGATATCTAATTCATCTTAGCTTCAATTTGGACATGGTATAGTTCGTTACAAAACAAGAACTTAAACCAATAAATAAATAAATACATAAAAATAATTATTTTGTGTCCAAATTTCCAACAATCCCCCACATGAATGGAAATCGATCAAAACACATAAAATTCCCAATGAAAACTCGACAGTTGAGTCTTGCAGGATAGGTTGGTGTTCCCATTGAACCTTCCTTTGTGAAGCATACTTAGCCTCCTGGTGGTGTGTAGACGTGATGTCTTTGAACAGACCCCGTTTTGTGTAGACGACAATACACATTCACACAAGACTCTCCCTAGTCGGGCACATCCCCTCATTGTCGTGTCCGTTATGGTCATGGATCACTATCCTGGTTCTGCGAGAGCTCTAGGATTTGCGCCTCCCCACAAATCCATTCGAAGCGACCCCACTTCTCTCTAAAATAGGTGATTCCATGAATCATTAAAAGCATCATGGTCATATTGATTCCCATAATCATTTAACCTGAATATGCTTAACCTCCTCTTGGTCACTGGTTTGGGGTACTCCCCCAGAGTGAATGGACTAGGAAGTTTATGACTCCTTTTTAGTTTTAGGGTACTCCCCTATAGTGACACCGTTGGTCATATGATTAAGTTGTCCTATTGAACCTAGATCTTGGGATCTTCATTCAGCTAGGTTAGGTTTCCCTCATATTCCCCATTCCCTACGGGCTTTAGTCCAATTCCTCTCTATCTCGTCTCGTTTCAACCCGTAGGTTGTTGGATCCAAAATTGTTATCTATCACTTCGTCAAGTCGATATAGATAACTTCAATCGGGATAAGTTTTCATAATGTGTTCTTAACTCATAAGTTAATAATGGCTACTATGAAACTTCTAAGTGTATTTGAAGAACACATTTTTAATTTCAAAACAAACACATCTCCTTTATGCCTTTGGTAGCATCTATCAAGATTCTAAATGTAGCCAATTAGAATCCGAGTCTATCATAGACTCCTTATGACCTTTGTGTCAAAATCAATTGCTAACATTTCATTTTCAAATGCAAGAAACCCCCACATTTAAGTGTTATTGGATAACATCCATATGAGTTAATGAAAGGTTCTCCCTTTCTAAATAGGTATGAGAAAACTTTCTCACAAAACCATTTCTACATACCTTAAAGGATTGTTTCTAAAATGGCCTCTCCCCCACATTTCTTGCAATTTGATTTAAAATGAAGTTTGCAATCGGACAAATCAGAAAGTTGAGCACTCCTCATTAGACTTTGTAAACTAGATAACATTATATAGTTAGTTAAGTTTTCCATAGGTTATATCAATCTTCTTGAACCGGATGAGTATCCTCTTTTAAATTTGTCTACACATGACTGACCTCCTTAGAGCATCATAATTGATAAGTACTATGCTAGCATGCTTTAGACTATAGTACTCTAGCATGTGAACAGAAGATGCATCATTCTGATCCTTCACAGCTTTAAGGAATAACACACTATCCCTTGTCCATATTCATGTATTATTTTAGACAAATCATGAGACTTATTCTTAATCATTCGGTTAGGAACATAACTCATTTTCCTTTAATGCTCTCATCCACAGGCATATCACCAGACATGACGCCATACCCGGTAGCCGCCTCAGCACCAACTTAGCAGCAGCCAGTCGGTAGCAAGTGCCAGACCTCGACATTAATACAATGGGTTGGTAGCAACTCAAAGGCAAGCTTATTACCAATCTAGCGTACACACACTCCAGTAGTTGGAATTGAGTTAAGACCAAGATCTCGATAACATCTGTCAAAACTAAACAGCCAACTTTCAAGCACATTCGTGCGAGTGTGTAAAGTGCAAAATGCACCATCTTCCCTTGACTTATAAAGACTTAATAATAAGTCTTGATTCAATTCCTTTGGTGAACACATTCATCATTAACAATATAAATGAAACTCGTCTACAATCAGTAATACATTAATACAGAGTCAAACACATTGACACTCAATAATATGCAATTCATAAAGTTTGCCTAGAGTTAATGGCACACATGTCTTGTTGTTCCCTTTAAGCTATGTATAACTAGAATATTTTCTCAAACGAAAGAAAATTCCTCCACATATCTTTAACCACATTAAGATGGTAGACGTATTTACATTTAGATCTTTCAAAATGAATTTAGCTAAATTCATTGAAGATAACATATATTGCTTTCATATGTAGATTTATCCACATTTGTGAATTTTTATAATAACTTCAAATGAAGTTTATCGGTATATCTTATACTTGTGTATTTCATCTCAGCACACTTATCATATTTTCGATCTCATAATATGATAAGACATTTGATGTCTCATCTTCGACACTTAAAACAATTCAACAACTCTCAAGTTGTTTTCTATGCAAATCTCTTATTTCACTATCCGTTTAAAGTTATATATTTTATAAACATTATATAATTGATGTATAAAATTATTTCCCTCAAAATCATTTTGAACGTTATAATAAAAATTGATTTATTTCGTTGTAAATATTGCATGTGTTATCTTAAGATATTGAACACAATTAATAATACAACCGAAATTAAAACGTAAAGTGTAAAACACTTTTTAATAATAATTCAAACGGATAAAAATTACATTTAGGCATCAAATCTCAAGTGTTATTAACTATAACACTTTCATCATTGTAGCAATGATATCGATTTTGTGGCATGTCTTGAGGTACTCCCTCAATAATACCTCATGCACTCATACGATTAAGTTTCTCATTTCATCTTGAAACTTTAAATTTGAATAGTCAAAACCGACCAAAAAACAATAACGTTGTGTATACACTATCTTATTTATAAGTAGTTGTATTTCAATAATTATTTCTATTCACAATAATCTCGAGTTTTTCTTTTCTGAATAATTTCATCGAGACTATTATGTTATTCGAGACGTGCTACTTCTCACACGAGTAGTAACCATTTTAGATTGCAAAACACATGTTTTATTAATTCAAAACATTTCGTAGCTTTGCAACTATTTTAAAAATATATCGTATTTATTTTATTTCTTGATCACAAAAGTCAAGACCATAAATTCCAAAATTGGTTTTATTATATAAATTACAAACATTTACAAATGTTTTTGTGTTTTAATTTTTTTTAACACTTTACGATTTATATAAAATAAACCGTTTCTAACACATTTATTAGAGAATAAATGATTATAAAAACGTTTTTAAACACATTTTGGTTTATATACATAAACCGTATTTTTAACAAATGATTACAACAATCATTTTAAATATTATGGTTCTTATTAAATAAACCGTTTTCTAACACGCTCGTTAGAAAATAAATGATCACAAATAACCTTTCAAGCTTATCGGTTAAAATAACCACTTCTAACCCGCACGTTAGAAATAAACGAATATAAATATCGCTTTAAAAGCTTTCCGATTTATACAAAATAAATCCAGTTCTAACTTAGTCGTTAGAAATAAACGATTACATAAATCGTTTTAAAGCTTTTCGATATATAAAATATAAACCGGTTCTAACACGCTTGTTAGAAATAAACAACTACAAAATATTGCTTTTAAACTTATCAGTTTATATACAATAAGCCCGCTTCTAACACGCTCGTTAAATCTAAACGGTTGCAAAATCGTTTGTAAGCTTCTCGGCTTATATGAAATAAACTATTTCTCTTTTTATATCAAAACACTAGTTTCTAAACAAAAATTGATTTTGCTTAAATCATTGTAGTCATAAATAATTTTAAAACTATAAACCCATGATTTCATAATGGCTTTTAAAAATTAAACCATCTCTAACACACATGTTAGATTGTTAAACATTTACAAAAATGTTTTAACACATGATAGAATCAAAGTATTCGTTTGGTAATACGGTATTTTGGATATTAGATTGTACTCCAATCTTTATTAAAATCCAAACATGACGTTGTACTACGTTATTTATCAAAAAAAATTTGTTTAATTTTAACAAAAATCTCAAATAACATTTTCTTTAACATTTCGTGAACCTTAAAACCATAGTAATAATGTTTTAAAAGTCCAATCACGAAATCTGTTTTAAGTTTGTAAGAAGTAGGTTCACTTTTATATTAAAAATAGTAATTCTAACGATACTCTCGTTAGCCATGGGAAATATTTTAGTACAATACCGATTACAAATACGACTAGCAAAATAAATATAAAAATATTTATTACCAAACTTGATTTGAACATCCATCTTTAGTATATACTCCAACGAGTCTTCATATAGTATTCTTGACTTGAGTCTTTATCACGTTCGAATATTCAACTATATCTCTTGACTGCAACAATTAACAAACAAAAGATTGACGGTTGTGGCTGAGGATCGTGTTAGACACGGGTCCCTTAAAACAGATTTCGCGTCTCTACTCAAGACAACGCGTCTGTCTCCCAGGGTACAACAGCCAAAGCAGTATGTACTGCCGGAGAGTGCCTCGGCCCGAGAGATCACCGGGTAAAATATGTGTTATGATGTTATATGAAAACTGTTAAAGATGATGGTGTAGGAAGAACAATTTAGAGAGTGCTCATCTCTAAATTTCTATGAAAAACTTTTTGACTCTAAAGAAAATAGATTTCGTATATACTCATGCTAAAGAATTCACATTAATGTGAGTTTTATAATTCACAACCAAAACTTCCATTTGATTTATGAAATGTTTTATGAGGTCAAATTAAAACTCTTATTTCATTCATGACATGTTTAATGCCAATTTTAAAATCATAATAAACATTCATAATATTTATTAAAAGACTTGGTCAAAACATAAAACATCCATGTTAGTTAATACATGGCTTTATTAGCATTATGCATGAAATTTCAACAATTCTTACTATAATCACCCAAGTTTCACTTTCTTCACTTCGACCACTCAACTTCGAGCATCGATATCTAATTCATCTTAACTTCAATTTGGATATGGTATAGTTCGTTACAAAACAAGAACTTAAACCAATAAATAAATAAATACATAAAAATAATTATTTTGTTCCAAATTTCCAACAAAAACATCCATGTAGAAAGCCTATGACTGTTATAGCTATTTTAGAAGTTAATTTTGAATGAACCGCAATTGATCTTCACCATACTCGAGACAAACATCTAATGCTCGAAATTCACAATTTCCATCGGACTCAACATCTTGTATACGCATAATAAAACCGATGAAAGATGGATGAAATTTGGATTATACATATGTGTGAATAGCTTCTTGTGTTGTTCACGAATGAACTTTGTTTCACGAGTTATATGTTTGAGCCCATAAAGTTAAAGTCTCCTACACTCATCAAGTTTGAATAACTACATCTGAGGAGATCTTTGTGACACCCTACATACTTCCCACATCGGTCATGGACAGGAGAGATTCCTGGTTCATAAGTAATGTCTGGTCTCTAATATCACCAATGCGTTTTGAGCGTATTGGCTGTGGATAAGAGGAGAACTCCACAGTTAAGCGTGCTCGGGTGGGAGCAATCCAGGGATGGGTGACCTCCCTGGGAAGTTTTCACCCGGGCAACCAAAAGCAAATCCGTGAGCTCCTTGTGGGCAAAGCGGACAATATTGGTGGTACGAGAGGCCGGGTGTTACAGAATGGTATCAGAGCCACTCCTGTGCCCGTCGCGATGGTGGGACAAACCACACCGGGGATGGTGAGGGTGTTCTCGGGCTCATCGAGGACGATGAGTCCAAAGGGGGGGTGATTGTGACACCCTACATACTTCCCACATCGGTCGTGGACAGGAGAGATTCCTGGTTCATAAGTAATGTCTGGTCTCTAATATCACCAACGCGTTTTGGGCGTATTGGCTGTGGATGAGAGGAGAAATCCACAGTTAAGCGTGCTCAGGTGGGAGCAATCCAGGGATGGGTAAACTCCCTGGGAAGTTTTCACCCGGGCAACCAAAAGCAAATCCGTGAGCTCCTTGTGGGCAAAGCGGACAATATTGGTGGTACGAGAGGCCGGGTGTTACACATCTTTCCCACTGCCCCACTAACACTTTATCGTTTTTAGGTTTTTCACATTTACCATCTACGAAACCGATTTTATTTTTAACTTGTAAAGCAAGTTTCATAGCTTTAGCCCAAACCGTGTAGTTCTCAGTACCTTTTAGTTTTATGTTAACAATTGTCAGCACACAAGAATCACTCGGATGAAGATATAGTGGGTTACTGGGATCAAGTTTTCTAATCAGGGTGTTACTAGGGTTATCAATTTCATCAGCCATTTTATTATTTAATTTTCCAGAGAGCAACAAGAATATGCAGATCACTCAAGCAAGCGCTGGAAAGAGAGCCAAGATCAGAGCCAGGTTTTCACACCAATGAGACAAGCACACAAGTGATGCACAATTAATATCAATACAACAGATAATCAGGGAATAACTCACCCTGACTTACAGATCAATTCCGGTACTCCTAACCCAAACGAATAATGCCTAGACACGACAATGATAAACAAAACGAATATAAAAGAGAAAGGGAACAAGAAGTCCTCACAGCGGGTTCCCTGTAACAGGGAAAATAGGCAATGTAGAGTCTAAGTGTTGTAACCTTCACTTAGGGTTACAATCTTAGGTAGAAAGAAGATAGTCTTGACCAGCTTTCTCCATGCACCGAATGAAGCATAGATAACCCAAACACCTTGAGAGAGAGGTTTTTCACTTTTGCCCTTTTTATAAGCAGTGAAGATTAGCACCGAAGATCTCTTGATGCAAATCCAGAACCAAGATACATCCACAAAGCAGATTATCTGATATATGCAATCGGATAACAATACCAATTAGGGTTTGAGAACCCAACCCTAAATCAATGATCGATAGAGAGGTAAATCTGAAGAGACAGCGAAAGATCGAGATAATACCAGAGATCGAATCAACAATCGACCTGAGCCTTAAACTCTGATACCATGTCAGAAATATAGAATAACAAAGAAACCTCTCAAGAACACAAACCCTAATTTCTAGGCTACAATCAACGAAATACAGAGAAACACTTTAGATCATCAATGTAATGATCCAATGAAAGAGCGTAAACAATTTAGAGAACCATCATCGACATGATGACTAGAAATCAGAGCATCCGAGAGAGAACGATGAGAGAGTTCGATAGAGAGAGCGTGTCGAGGATGATCTGTGGATGCATCACCCAGCCACCAATATATAGGCAAACCCTACAACCGGGCCCAACAACAACAAGAAGCAGCAGCAGCCCAACACCAACAGCACCAGCCCAATGCACCACAGCCCAACAGAAACAAAGCAAAGAAAAGAACAAAAAATAAAAAAGATATTGAATTACATTTTTAACACCAATAAAGTTGGATGCCTTTGTTCAACTGAGAGAATGAATGGGAATTTACATGATTAAACAAGAAGAATGAGATATTCTTCTGTTTAAGAGGTGGGTCTTTATTTGAGTTTGTTGGGTTTAGTTGTGTTTGGGCTTTGTTGGTCCAATCCATTAATAAAGGGTTATATCCCATGTCTGTTTAAGTTACAACCAAGGTTGTTTTTGTTCAATCAAGTCATATGGATTGTTTCTATTTTTCCGGTGAACGTTGGAGTCGTGGGTTGTAGGCTATATATAGCCATTTGCTTATTGGATAAATGATCCAGATTATTTTATGGTATTTGTGATATCATCTTGAGATCCTTTTAATGTTTTAAAGTACAACTTAACGAAGATTGTGGCTCTGTATAATCAAGATTGTCACACCCTCAAAATCCACGTGCGCAGTTTTACCGCGAGGCGTGTAAACAAACCATGATCACAGTCACTAGTTACTCAGAACGACACTATATGCCACATTTAAAAATAAACCAATCAAAGTTCAAGCTTTAAAACCATGCGGAAGCGTTTTGTAAATAAGACAAACCCAAAGTATGTAAATGTAAAATTTGGCAAAACACGCGCCAGCCCATTATTTAAATCTCATAAATAAAATTCAAATGTCATGACTTAAGATGAAGTCTTAGAATGCATGCTGGACCCGTGTTGTGCTCCTAATGGCAACCCGAATTAACGACCTGAGAATAGCATACTATAAATGTCAACACAATGGTCGGTGAGTTCAAGAGTTTGCATTTAACATAAACAATAATAATTTGCATAACATAAGAAGTGCATTGAAATAGATAGCTAGTCTATATTCATAAGTAATAACAATAGTGATTTCGCGATCAAAGCTGACTGCGTTGCGTTTGTTGCCTCCCGTCACGACTTACCAGGTCGTAACGATGTTTGTGTTTAGGACAATATTGCACCCGTTTGACCTCGAGTCGCACAGGTGGGGCTTGTCAAACCCAGTAGTACTACCCAAGATTTCCCGCTAGTTACCATTATTAACGATCCGAAAATGTGAGAACTTTCAAGGTATTATACACCATGTTAAAACATACACAACTTATAATAATAATATAGCGTTTGTGAACAAGTATGCTACCTCCCCCATAAGAGAGTTTATAAAATAGTGGGGAATGAACTCACCTGATGTGCAAAGACAATGACAAGAGGGAACTGATGATGGATGGAAAGACAACTCTTCAAAGGTTACCTAGAACACGTAAGTACATAAGTACGTGTGCACAGAAAATTTAACAACCCTAGGTGCTCAATAAACACATTGACCCAAGGCTTTGGAAAACAAGACTCATTTAACCTAGTTGACCCGTTTAACCCGTTGGTGACATATTAATTGAAATCTCGTTTAATCAAGCGTATCAACTTATCATACATGATTATCAAACAAAGTATTCACGCATATCACATCATCAACCCAAGTTCAACCTAGATCATCATACAACTTATGCGAATCTCAAACAATCAACATGCTCAACATAATCATAAATATATCACAACTAATAATTCATTCATGAAGTCTAATCATGCACAACATGCCATGTGAAGCCACTCACGACTTCACACCCTAAACCCTACCAATCCTACTAAGTAGGGGCCTCAGATTCACACGCGCGTATGACAATCATAATCACATTAATCAACAAGTTTCATTTCATCTAACAAAAACAATAATGATCAATTTCCAATCCCAATCATGGCTTCCTAATCACTAACCATAACTCATCATCATGTATAATCACCAAGAACCTACATTCTTTAAATGATCAATCAAGCAACCATACAACCCAAGTAACACATTCCATCACATTAGACATCATCCATAAGCATTCTAACATGACCCTTACAACATAAATATGATCACATCATCATATCCAATTATCTCTAAAAATAAAGTTTCCCTTTTTAGAACGTAACACCCAAAAGCAATCTAACATCTAATTCCTTCATAGTTTCATCAATTGTATACCAAATCAAGTTCATAACATTCATTCTAACATGATAATCATCATTAATTCATTAAAATTCCCAATCATCATGCATAAAAGTTTCCACTTATAGTAAGGTATGAACAAACCCTAGATTTCATGACTTTTCTTGCACAATTCATATAAACCAACATCCAAGCAATGTATCCAATATCATACAATCATCAAATCATGAATTCCAAGAACAAAAAGTTTCCTCTTAAGGCAATGTGTGAACAATGTGATCAAACAATGGAATTCTTGCATAATCGACATAATCTAACTTTCATACAATCTAACCAACATCAAATTAACATCTAACAATCATCAATTTCACTTTTTCATCATCAATTTCAAATTAGGGTTCTTCAAGAATCAAAAATCATGAATAACTTGATAAAACTCACCTTTAAACGTGTAGAGATGATGATTAACACTTGCTAACACTTGGAACTAATCAAAATCGAATTGTTCTTGCTTGTTCTTGATCAAAATCGAATGGATGAAGGTGTTGGGAGGGGGTTACGGCCGCAAATGGGGAATGGGGGCTAGGGTTGGGTTAAATTTGTTTAAATATGGTAACTTTTAATTTCAATCCAATTACAAAATAAACCCATTGTTTATATTTTATAAAAACTAATCTTTTTAACACTTTTTAAAAGCTTTTAACTACAAAATATAAACATTACTAATCAACAATAATAATCATATATATTTACAACTAACAGCAAAACATATGAGATCATAGTTACACGTTGTCACGTTATCAAGTAAAATTCACAAACAATAACTTAAAATGCATGAATCACATAACCACAACTAATAATCAACATTATTCATTAGGTTATCATTTGTTTACCATAGATAATTGTTATTAAGTCACCAACGTTCAACGACAACTAGTGTGTGCTCACGACATGTGTATGCAAGACCTAACGGAACTAACGGAGTTTGGTAACGGAAAATTACCGGATGTCACATTATACCCATGTTGAAAGAATTTCGTCCCGAAAATTGCGTTACATGGTTGTGTTACATCACTGGTTTACTGCATTGGCATCACGAAATCGAGTGAGTTGTCACATCATCCCCATGTTTAAAGAAATTTCGTCCCGAAATTTAATCGGCACCTTCCCCGGCTGTGACCGTCGTTTCGAACAAATGAGGATACTTGAGCTTCATCTGATCATCGCGTTCCCACGTGAATTCCGGTACACGTCTTGATTTCCAACGAACCTTGACTATAGGTATTTTGCTTTGCTTAAGAGTTTTGACCTCACGGTCCATTACTTCAACAGGCTCCTCAACAAAGCGTAATTGCTCATCCCCTTGTACTTCCTCGAGTGGTACAACCAAAGTCTCATCAGATAAGCACTTTTTCAGATTTGAGACGTGAAATACATTGTGAACGCCACTTAATGACTCAGGCAGGTCTAACCGATACGCCACTGGACCTATTCTTTCAAGAATCTCAAATGGTCCAACGTATCTCGGGTTAAGCTTGCCTCTTTTGCCAAATCGAATGACGCCTTTCCATGGTGAAACCTTCAACAACACTTTGTCACCGACCTGAAACTCCAAGGGTTTCCGTCGCTTGTCTGCATAGCTCTTTTGTCTGTCTCGCGCTGCAGCCATACGGTTCCGTATCTGCACAATCTTTTCGGTAGTCTCGTGCACCAATTCAGGGCCAGTCAGCTGACTATCACCAAATTCAGCCCAACAAACTGGTGATCTACACTTTCGCCCATACAACGCCTCAAATGGTGCTGCCTGAATACTAGTATGGTAACTATTGTTGTACGAGAATTCGACCAAAGGTAGATGAACTTCCCAATTATTTTCAAAATCAATTACGCAAGCACGTAACATGTCCTCCAAAGTTTGAATAGTACGCTCGCTTTGTCCATCAGTCTGCGGATGATATACAGTACTCATATCCAACCGCGTTCCCAGAGATTTCTGTAACGACTGCTAGAAATAAGATGTAAACCGAGCATCACGATCAGAAATAATCGAGATCGGCACGCCATGTCTTGAGACTACCTCCTTCAGGTAAATTCTGGTTAATTTGTCCATTTTGTCAGTCTCCTTGATCGCCAAGAAGTGAGCTGACTTAGTCAGTCGATCCACGATCACCCATATCGTGTCACAACCATTAGGAGTTCTGGGTAATTTAGTAATAAAGTCCATAGAGATCTGTTCCCACTTCCACAAAGGAATCTCAGGTCAGATGGCTTCTAATATTCCACTTTAACCTTGGAACAGGTCAGACAATTGCTCACATACGTTGCTACGTCCGCCTTCATATTAGGCCACCAATAGTGCGCTTTCAAGTCATGATACATTTTGTCAGAACCAGGGTGTATGGAATATTTAGACTTATGTGCTTCACTCATGACTAAGTCTCTCAAATCTCCATACATGGGTACCCAAAGTCTATCCATGAAATACCGGATTCCATCGGATTTGACTTCCAACTGTTTGTCCATCCCACGTACGGATTCAGATCCAATGTTTTCCGTTTTCAAAGCTTCTGTCTGAGCTTCCTTGATTTGTTCAGGCAAATGAGTGCTAATCGTAAGCTGCAAAGCACGCACTCACCGGGGCTTAGCAGGTCTTTTACCCAAAACCCGTGATGATGATGCCATGCTGCAGTGCACATGATGCGTAAGCCAATGAGTATACAGTAAGAGGATAAGCAAAGAGTGACTAACTAACTGTGTGCGGTTATAGACTAGTCTGTATGCAACCTAGTTCCCTATAACCAATGGCTCTGATACCAATCTGTCACACCCTCAAAATCCACGTGCGGAGTTTTACCGCGAGGCGTGTGAACAAACCAGGATCACAGTCACTAGTTACTCAGAACGACACTATATGCCACATTTAAAAATAAACCAATCAAAGTTCAAGCTTTAAAACCATGCAGAAGCGTTTTGTAAATAAGACAAACCCAAAGTATGTAAATGTAAAATTTCGCAAAACACGCGCCAACCCATTATTTAATTCTCATAAATAAAATTCAAATGTCATGACTTAAGATGAAGTCTTAGAATGCATGCTGGACCCGTGTTGTGCTCCTAATGGCAACCCGAATTAACGACCTGAGAATAGCATACTATAAATGTCAACACAATGGTCGGTGAGTTCAAGAGTTTGCATTTAACATAAACAATAATAATTTGCATAACATAAGAAGTGCATTGAAATAGATAGCTAGTCTATATTCATAAGTAATAACAATAGTGATTTCGCGATCGAAGCTGACTGCGTTGCGTTTGTTGCCTCCCGTCACGACTTACCAGGTCGTAACGATGTTTGTGTTTAGGACAATATTGCACACGTTTGACCTCGAGTCGCACAGGTGGGGCTTGTCAAACCCAGTAGTACTACCCAAGATTTCCCGCTAGTTACCATTATTAACGATCCGAAAGTATGAGGACTTTCAAGGCATTATACACCATGTTAAAACATACACAACTTATAATAATAATATAGCGTTTGTGAACAAGTATGCTACCTCCCCCATAAGTGAGTTTATAAAATAGTGGGGCATGAACTCACCTGATGTGCAAAGACAATGACAAGAGGGAACTGATGATGGATGGAAAGACAACTCTTCAAAGGTTACCTAGAACACGTAAGTACGTGTGCACAGAAAATTTAACAACCCTAGGTGCTCAATAAACACATTGACCCAAGGCTTTGGAAAACAAGACTCATTTAACCTAGTTGACCCATTTAACCCGTTGGTGACATATTAATTGAAATCTCGTTTAATCAAGCATATCAACTTATCATACATGATTATCAAACAAAGTATTCACGCATATCACATCATCAACCCAAGTTCAACCTAGATCATCATACAACTTATGCGAGTCTTAAACAATCAACATGCTCAACACAATCATAAATATATCACAACTGATAATTCATTCATGAAGTCTAATCATGCACAACATGCCATGTGAAGCCACTCACGACTTCACACCCTAAACCCTGCCAATCCTACTAAGTAGGGGCCTCAGATTTGCACGCGTGTATGACAATCATAATCACATTAATCAACAAGATTCATTCCATCTAACAAACACAATAATGATCAATCTCCAATCCCAATCATGGCTTCCTAATCACTAACCATAACTCATCATCATGTATAATCACCAAGAACCTACATTCTTTAAATGATCAATCAAGCAACCATACAACCCAAGTAACACATTCCACCACATTAGACATCATCCATAAGCATTCTAACATGACCCTTACAACATAAACATGCTCACATCATCATATCCAATTATCTCCAAAAATAAAGTTTCCCTTTTTAGAAGGTAACACCCAAAAGCAATCTAACATCCAATTCCTTCATAGTTTCATCAATTGTATACCAAATCAAGTTCATAACATTCATTCTAACATGATAATCATCACTAATTCATTAAAATTCCCAATCATCATGCATAAAAGTTTTCACTTATAGTAACGTATGAAGAAACCCTAGATTTCTTGACTTTTCTTGCACAATTCATAAAAACCAACATCCAAGCAATGTATCCAACATCATACAATCATCAAATCATGAATTCCAAGAACAAAAAGTTTCCTCTTAAGGCAATGTGTGAACAATGTGAACAAACCATGGAATTCTTGCATAATCGACATAATCTAACATTCATACAATCTAACCAACATCAAATTAACATCTAACAATCATCAATTTCACTTTTTCATCATCAATTTCGAATTAGGGTTCTTCAAGAATCAAAAATCATGAATAACTTGATAAAACTTACCTTTAAACGTGTAGAGATGATGATTAACACTTGCTAACACTTGGAACTAATCAAAATCGAATTGTTCTTGCTTGTTCTTGATCAAAATCGAATAGATGAAGGTGTTGGGAGGGGGTTACGGCCGCAAATGGGGAATGGGGGCTAGGGTTGGGTTAAATTTGTTTAAATATGGTAACTTTTAATTTCAATCCAATTACAAAATAAACCCCATTGTTTATATTTTATAAAAACTAATCTTTTTAACACTTTTTAAAAGGTTTTAACTACAAAATATAAACATTACTAATCAACAATAATAATCATATACATTTACAACTAACAGCAAAACATATGAGATCATAGTTACACGTTGTCACGTTATCAAGTAAAATTCACAAACAATAACTTAAAATGCATGAATCACATAACCACAACTAATAATCAACATTATTCATTAGGTTATCATTTGTTTACCATAGATAATTGTTATTAAGTCACCAACGTTCAACGACAACTAGTGTGTGCTCACGACACGTGTATGCAAGACCTAACGGAACTAACGGAGTTTGGTAACAGAAAATTACCGGATGTCACATTATTCTGTAACACCCGGCCTCTCGTACCACCAATATTGTCCGCTTTGCCCACAAGGAGCTCACGGATTTGCTTTTGGTTGCCCGGGTGAAAACTTCCCAGGGAGGTCACCCATCCCTGGATTGCTCCCACCTGAGCACGCTTAACTGTGGAGTTCTCCTCTCATCCACAGCCAATACGCCCAAAACGCGTTGGTGATATTAGAGACCAAACATTACTTATGAACCAGGAATCTCTCCTGTCCACGACCGATGTGGAAAGTATGTAGGGTGTCACAAGATGTAATTCCATCTTTCTTACCTGGATCTTAAACTCAGTGTTTGAAGAGTTATATGTTGGGCAAGTTTTCTCCAAACTTGCCTCTGATGTCTGGACTGAACTTAAAGAGACCTATGATAGGATTGATGGATCGGTAATCTTTGGTTTACATCAAAAAATAAATTCCCTACAACAAAATGGGTCTTCTGTATCTGAATACTATCATAAACTAAACACCATGTGGAAACAAATGGATAATATGCTTCAATTACCATCATGTACATGTAAAGCTGCAAAAGAGTTTAATGACTTTAATCAATTAATAAAACTAATGCAATTTCTTTTGAGGTTGGATGATGTATACCAACCTGTAAGAATGAATTTGCTGACCAAGGATCTTTTACCTACCATAAAAACCGCCTTCTCTATCATTTCAAGAGAAGAGTCTCACAGAAATTCGAACTCTTCCTCTAAACAATCTAGTTTAAATGTTAGTTTTGTGTCAAAATCTAATCAATCTTTTGATAATAAAAGGAAAAACCCAAGAGGTCCAAACCCAAATCTTAAGTGTACACACTGTAATAAAATCGGACACACCATAGAGAGGTGCTTTGAGATTGTTGGCTTTCCACAGGGAAGCCGACAAAAGGGAGGTTCAGGATCTGGTCAGGAAACAAAATCAAATAAATATACTGCTGTTAACAAAACCAATTCTGTCTCATCCCCTACCCTGACAACTTTAACAGCTGATCAACTCAGCCAATTGTTAGGATTGTTAAGTAATAAGCAGGGAGAATCATCTAGTACCTCCAATATAGGAGGTATATCCTCAAACTCATTTTCTTATGGAAACACATTCAGTTTCACTTTGAGTTTGAATTCAAATTTTCTAACACAGTGGATTATTGACTCTTGGGCAAATCAACACATGGTAATGAGTGATAAAAATCTTTTAAACCCGGTTGATGCACTAAGTTTAAAATTAAAGTTCACCATCCTAATGGAGCGAGTGCTACTGTCACAAAAATTGGTAACAATAAAATCAATGAAAAGGTTATTCTCATAGATGTATTTGTTGTCCGAGAATATAATGTTAACCTCATTTCTGTTTTCAAACTCTCACGTGACAACAAAATGTGTGTCATGTTTGATGAGCATAACTATCATATCTAGGATTTACTCACAAGGAAAACCATGGTGACTGGTAGTCAAGTGGATTGGCTGAATGTCTTTGGTGACACAACACAAGTCGCGAAGGTGTGTTTTCTAAGTGTTGAGCCCTCTGACCTATGACATACAAGACTTGGTCACCCATCTGACCTAGTTTTAAATGTCTTAAAACAAAATTTGAATCTCAAGTCCTGTAACTCCTCCAAGCCTTGTGATGTGTGTCATAAGGCTAAACAAAATCATGAACCTTTTCCTTTAAGTAACCACAAATCTCATCATATAGGTGACCTTGTTCACTTAGATGTTTGGGGTCCATATAAACTACAAAGCAAAGAGGGTTTTTGATATTTCTTAACTGTTGTCAATGATTTCTCTAGGGCGGTATGGGTGCTCTTAATGAAACATAAAGATGAAGTCTTTGTTAATGTTGAAAGTTTTACACACTTACTACAAAATCAATTCAACTCTAAGGTAAAAATGTTTAGGAGCAATAATGGCACAGAATTTGTAAATGCCCAGCTCGCTAAATTTAATAGGTTAAATGGAATAATCCTTCAAACCTCTTGCCCCCACACTCCCCAACAAAATGGGGTGGCTGAGAGAAAACATCGACACCTTCTCAATGTGGCTCGGCCTCTTCTTTTTCAAAGTGGAGTTCCCTTAACCTTCTGGTCTAAATGTGTGCTAACTGCATCTTATCTAATTAACAGGACCCCCTACTCTGTGTTGAATGGTAGATCCCTCTACGAGCTGTTGTTTGGTTTTACTCCCTCCCTTGTCCATTTGAAATCCTTCGGGTGCTTATGTTTTTGTATAGTGCTAAATAATTCAAACAAGTTTGATAGTAATACTCAAAAATGTGTTTTTATTGGTTACTCAAATAATAAAAAAGGATATAAAGTTTGGAGTCTGGATAAAAAACTGGTTTTTTTCTCTCGAGATGTTAAGTTTTACGAAAACATTTTTCCTTTCAAAGATCACCACTATCAAAATGAATCTGACCCAAAAATATCTTTTACATTAAACAACTTAATTTTTTTTGATTCTTTCTGTCCAAACACACCCGAAAGGATCTCTTCAGAAGGTGATCCCAATGATGAAGAGGGGAACAATAGTGAAACACCTGATGTAGAACTGCAGCCACTTAGCAACCCTAGCTCTTAAGGCGTTGTCGGTTCTCAGCAGCCCTCTGATGGCAGCCCTGTTACAGGGGGCATGGCTGATCCCTAGCAGCCTTGCAGCACTAGTGGAGGTACTGGCGAGGCTGTCTCTTCATCAGGTGTGCATGATCACAGTAATACCTCTGAGGGAAATGATCAGTTTTCTGATACAGCAGCTCCTAGGAGATCCGTTAGACATAGCTCTGTTCCAAGAAAACTTGATGATTTTATCATTGAAGGCAAAGTCAAATATGGAATTGAAAGAACAATTAACTAATCCAATCTTTCATTTGAAAGCAAGTGCTTTGCCACTAGTCTAAATAAAAGTGTAGAACCTCGAACCTATAGAGAAGCATGTCTTGACACTAATTGGATTAATGCAATGAATGATGAAATGAATGCGTTAAATAGAAATAACACTTGGGACCTTGTTGACCTTGCCCCAAATAGGAAAGCTATCGGCTGTAAGTGGGTTTATAAAATTAAATATAAGTCCACGGGTGAGATAGATCGCTATAAAGCGAGACTTGTAGCCAAAGGCTATAGTCAATGCGAGGGTATAGATTTTGATGAAACTTTCTCCCCAGTTGTTAAAATGGTCACTATTCGATGTGTTATTCCTCTTGCCGTTCAACGTGATTGGCCTCTTTATCAACTTGACATTAATAATGCGTTTCTCTATGGGTCCTTAAATGAGGATGTCTACATGACTCCTCCCGAGGGTTATTTCTCAAAAAATGATAAGCGTGTGTGCAAATTATACAAGTCTCTGTAAGGCTTAAAACAGGCCCCACGAATGTGGAATGAGAAACTTGTTGGGGTCTTATTGTCTAGTGGTTTTCAACAAAGCAAAACTGATTACTCAATGTTTATAAAGTCAATCAATTCTATTTTAATTGTCTTACATGTGTATGTTGATGACATTATTATCACTGGAAATGATGAATCCGAAATTCGACACTTAAAACAGTGTCTGCAATCTGAATTTTTGATTAAAGACTTAGGTCCGTTAAAATACTTTTTGGGGATTGAAGTTGTTCCCACCAAACATGGCCTTTGTTTGTCGCAATACAAGTACTGTTTGGAGTTGCTCGCTGAGTTTGGCATGACAGGCTGCAAGCCTATAAACACTCCGCTTGAGCAGCATCATATAGTTGCAAACTTGTCCAATTCGGATACTTCTCCCCTTCAGAATGTCTTTGAGTATCAGAAGCTTATTGGGAAACTCATTTATCTATCTCATACTAGGCTTGATATTTCTTACTATGTTTAGTTTCTTAGTCGGTTCATGCATAATCCTACTGAGTTTCACTTAAAGCTGGCTTTAAGGCTGCTAAGATACTTAAAAAAGGCCCTTGGTCATGGGCTTCTATTGTCCAAATCTGACTTCTTTTCTCTGACCGCCTTTGCGGACTCTGATTGGGGAAAGTGTTTGGCATCTAGAAAGTCTGTAACAGGGTTCTGCATTTTTTTTGGGAAATTCTCTGGTCTCGTGGAAAAGTAAAAAGCAGAGCACTGTGTCACGGTCCTCTGCCGAAGTTGAGTACCGTGCCATGTGTACTGCCACATGTGAAGTTCTTTGGCTTGTCAATATGCTTAACGAGTTGTCTATTTCTATTTCTCTGCTTGTTCCCTTGCATTGTGACAATAGTGCAGCCTTGTCTATTGCTGCGAATCATGTCTTTCATGATAGAACAAAGCATTTTGAACTTGATCTTTTTTTCTTAAGGGAAAAAATCTCCTCTGGTTTTATTAAAACTGTTCCAACTGTTTCTGAACAGCAACCTGCTGACATCTTTACTAAGGGGTTGCTTCCCACGCAACATGATTTTTTGGTTTCTAAACTTCGTATGTTTAATGTTTTTGGATATTGAATTATGAAGGGGGTGTTAAAAATGTAATTCAATATCTTTTTTATTTTTTGTTCTTTTCTTTGCTTTGTTTCTGTTGGGCTGCGGTGCATTGGGCTGGTGCTGCTTCTTGTTGTTGTTGGGCCCGGTTGTAGGGTTTGCCTATATATTGGTGGCTGGGTGATGCATCCACAGATCATCCTCGACACGCTCTCTCTATCAAACTCTCTCATCGTTCTCTCTCAGATGCTCTGATTTCTAGTCATCATGTTGATGATGGTTCTTTAAATTGTTTACGCTCTTTCATTGGATCATTACATTGATGACCTGAAGTGTTTCTTTGTATTTTGTTGATTGTACCCTAGAAATTAGGGTTTGTGTTCTTAAGAGGTTTTCTTGTTATTATGTATTTCTGACAATTGGTTTGGTCATGGAATCAGCAAGTTGGTCTTCCATTCTACAGAATTCGAGCTTCACAACATCTTTGTTCACTAGACCTCACAAATAATGGAACCACACATCAATGTGTTTCATGCGTCTATGCATAAATGGGTTCACTGAGAGCTTGATGCTTGAACTATTGTCACAAAGAATTTTTAGCGGCTCATTTATCTTTTCTCCCAATTCTTCTAATAGTCCCTTTAACCAAACGCAGTGACATGCACAAGCAGTGGCTACTACATACTCTACTTTCGTCGACAATAAGGCGACAATATCTTGTTTACGTGAGCTCCAACATATTGTAGTAGTACTCAACATGCATACATAAACCAAATTACATTTCCGATCCTTAGCATCTCTTGCATAATTGATATCCATGTATGCTAAAAGTTTATTTATAGAGTGTCTCTTATAAACCAAACCATAGTCATATGTACCTTTTAGATACTTATAGAACACGTTTTGCAACCATCATGTGTTCCTTCCTCGGACTACCCATAAACCTCAAAAGCAAGCTAACCACATAGATTACATCAGGCCTGTTACAGTCAAATACATCAGGCTTCCAATCAATCTCTTGTATATCGTTGCATCAATTTCCTCCTCTACTCCAAATTTGGTAAGAATAGTTCTTGGAACTATTGGGTTATTCACTTAGTTTCTTACCCATATATGAAACCTCCCTAGAATCTTTGTTGCATATTGTTTTTGACAAATAGAGATTCCAATGGGATTTTGTTGGATAATCCGACTTGCAAACAAAGATATCGATTGATGAAACTTGTGGTAAATTAAAGAAGATTTGAGAGAAACTTTGTATTCTATAATCATACGTACATACATAAATGGCATATTCAAGTGGGTACTTATACCCTTACAAATGACACTTATTTAACTAACAATGATTAACAGTAACTAACGTAACTAACTAACGGTGTTAAGTGATGGTGGTGTGGAACTTGCGGAGGAAGGAATGGGCCGTTGATGGTGGATGTTAAATTTAACCCTATAATCTCCCCTTGAATTTAACATTCATTCATCTTCAACTTTCTTGAATTTGCTTTCTACAACAAGGTTGGGGTCATCATCATCATAACTGAGATTGACTTCTTCAAATGGTATTTTATCTATTTCTGAATATTGCTCAATAGATGCCACTATAGGTAGAAACTTCTTAGGAACGGAGTTAAGTAACTTCTTTATAATTATCTTATCTTTAAGAGTAGTGCCAAGACTTTTGAATTTGGCTCTTATGCTGCTTAACTTGCTTGAGAAGTTACTTACGCTTTCATTTTCTTTCATCTTCAATGTTTATAACTCACTCCTTAAAGTTTGTAGACGTGCCTTTTGAACTAAATCGGCTCCAAGGTGTCGAACTTTAATTAATTCCCAAACTTCTTTTGCATTTTCACATTGTGCAACTTGCATTAGTATATCTTCCGTATAATTTTCCTTCCATGCTTTCTTGCTTTATTTTCTTGGAGCGTCTCTTTCCTATCTTACTTTTAAACTTACTTTAACTTGCACTTGCTTCTGGCTAATTGATCTTTTCACGTTCTTGCTTCTTGCTACGATGTTCTTGTTTATCTTGCTTGCTTTGACCGAAGTTGGTCTATCTCGCTTGCTATGACCACACGGGTCTTTCTTGTTTGCTTTGATCATATGTATCTTTCTTGCTTGCATTGATCACCCGGATCTTTCTTGCTTGCTTTGACGAAAACCGGTCTTTCTTGGTATATTCATTGGAATCCACTGTTTATATAAAAAAAGTTTTTTAAGTAAAATCTTTATCAGCTTTTACAATCCTTAAAACCTTTAACTAAATTTTCTGTTTTGTTTGGTTCTTCAAAAAAACCAAATTTAAAGAAAGGAAATATGATTTCCTTATCAAACACGTTTCTTTAATTGAAAAATAATACCTTATACTTTGTTAACTTTTGCGAATTTTTACTTTTTGGATATTATGCCGCCTCCGTCTTCTTCGATTGGTATTTCTAATCTTTGATTCCAACTTCGACAAATTGTTCAAAAATGATTGTTGATTTCTTTTGATTTAACTTTGATTAACGAAAACGATTTGATTATGTTTTCATTCTTAATTCTCTACCACATAAAATTTCTTTTGTCTCTATTCTCATTCTTTCGATCGGAGTTCTTAGAATTAATTGTTTTGATTCGATCTGATCATCAATAGCGATGTTTTTGATTTCGAATGAGGATAACAATTGACAGATTCAACGTTATTTACTATTGACTGCGAATTTTGGAATTTGAATGTGATGAATGTTCCGATCATAAAACAGGGGTTCCAAATTTCTTTCAATTTGATTTCTTTCTTCACTGATCCAAGTGCGAACACACTTTGATATCAATTGTTGGATAATCCAACTTGCAAACAAAGATATCGATTGATGAAACTTGCGGTAAATTGAAGATGATTTGAGAGAAACTTTGTATTATATAATCATACGTAGATACACAAAGTGGGGTATTTATACCCTTACAAATGATAGTTATTTAACTACCTAACATTGATTAACGGTAACTAACGTAACTAACTAACGATGTTAAGTGATGGTGGTGTGGAACTTGCGGAGGAAGGAATTGGCCGGTGATGGTGGATGTTAAATTTAACCCAATATGTTTTGTTGCACTTCTGACCCAAGGAGAAATCGCATGTCCCACAAATCAATCTCAAACTCTTATTGCATTGATCTCTTAAAAGTTGCATGCATCATAGCATCATTTCCGGCATAAATCAAATCATCAACATAAAGACTGACCATAAGAACCTTATTTCAAACACGATTGATGAACAACGTATGATCATTGCTCTTCTTGTACCCTTCTCGAACAAAATAGCCTTCTATTTGATAGAACCAAGCTCTAGGTGCTTGTTCAATCTACATAAGGCCATATTAAGCTTGTAAACTTTTGTTTCTTCACTGTCTTTAACAAAACCTTTTGGTTTTCAATGTAAACTAGCTCCTTAAGTTACTATTGTAGGATTGCACTCTTAACATCCAATTGATATACTTTCCAATTGATTTAGGCTGAGCAATGTTCTAATCATATCCTAACGTAAGATAAGGGCAAACACTTCAGTGTAATCAACTCGTTTCTTTTGAGCATAACCATGAGCCTAGCCTTGTACTTATCAACCTTTTTGATCGCGTGGCAATATTTTAGTGTTTAATTAACCTAAATACGTGATTTTACATCATGTTAAGTGTAGAACAAGTTCACGTTATTGGTGTTTTGATTTTTAGAAATTGGAGTTAGAGAAGGCTTGTTTTGGAGAAAAAGGAGCAAAAGACAAATGTACAAGGGTTGAAGTTGAAAATAAAGAAACTTACAAAAATAGACTAGTAAACCCTATACCGGCGTATGATACGCCGGGTATGGGTGTATCATACGCCGATCAGCGTAGGCAGCGTCTTTGTGTGCGTATTTGAAGAAAAAAAACAGAAAGTTGAGCGTCGGAGAGCAGGGTTGGGCGTATGATATGCCGACCCTGGTCGTATCATACGCCGGTTGTTAACTAACTTTTGGATTTTATGGATTTTCAAGTTTATTTAAGCTACATCAAACCCAAGTCAAAAGACACCTTACCTTAGACGAAATCTGGCAAATTTAAGCTGTTTTTGGGTGATCTCAAGCATTTCCATTCATCAAAAATCATCTACAATCATCATCAAAACAATATTGAAGATCCGATGAATACCATGAGTGGCTAAGTTCTCTTGATTGCTTTCAGGTGGAGAGTTCTTATCAAGTGAGATGGTTAGTCATGTTTAGGGTTTCTATATTAAAAGATTGTTCCTTGGTTATCACTTCAATTAAAAGCCAAGATCTTGAGTCGTGTTATTCAACCTTAAAATACATCTGATAAACCATTGAACTTGTAGAACTTGAAACCGGAAGTGATTGTTTCTTCTTATTTAATTGAATTAGTTTTAAAGTTCTTTGCTTTTTGAAATTGTGTTCTAAACTTCATCCAAAGTTCCAATCTTTAATTATAAAGTTTGTGTCTTTTTGTTAATCGAGTTGAAATTGTTAAATATTTTCCACATATTCCCTGTGCAGACAACCTTATCCTTACACAATAAAAGTAGCTAAGACCGGTTATTTAAATTGTTTTTGATCGAGTCTCGACAACCAGATCAAAATGGCGCCATTACCGGGGAATTAGTGCGCTTAGTGTTTAATTGTTTTATTTGCTTTACTCAAAAATTTATTAAAAAAAAACAAAAAGATTTTGCTTTTCTGTTTTTTTTTTATTTGTTTTCTTGTTCAATATTACGCGAGGTATTTTGTGTTTTTTTTGTTTGTAGGTAACCATTATGTTAATGCATACAAGATTTCCAGGAAGGACTTCGCCATTGCAATTTGATCCAGAAATTAAGAAGACTGCAAGAGAGAATCGTGTGTTCCACAAAGCATCAACTTCAAGGACTTCTCAAATTCGTGGTCAAACAAGATCGGAAGAAGGTACATCGTCAGCAACAGCTCATTGGATTTTAAGTAGGCTTTCAAGAACACCCAAAAGTAACCAATTAAGAATGATGAATAATCCAGAGAATCAAGTACGGCCACAACCCAACCAACCTTTAGGAGATATTCCAATACCAGATTTCCCTTAACCTAATGATCCTTCACCTCATGATCCAATACCAGTGTTCCCTTAACCTAATGATCCAATACCAGTGTTCCAATACCAGTGTTCCCAAAACCCAAAACCCTAAACCACAACCTGTGCAACCTCAACCTCAGGGGCCGATCCCTGTAAATCAAGGGGTGCAACACCAACCTCCTCCCGTAAATTTCCAACCAATGCCAAATTTTTTGGTCCGTAATCCAATTTTTTAGCATGACTAGGAAGGTAGTCAGCATAATAATAAGGAACAGTTTTTAGTGGAAGGAAGTCATCACACTAATTACGCGGAGGATTGGATTGAAGATCAAGTCGATATGGACGGACCAAACCAACATGATTTTGAGGATTATGGGAACCAACTGGGCTATCAAAACCGTCAACCAAATCGGGATCAGGGTGGTTATGCTCAACCACCCATTCATAATAGTCTTTGAAGGTTAACCATTTAATGGCATACCTGCCAATCTGGGAACACAACACTATGTACCAGCACATGGTGTGGATAGTCACTTTCGTCCCGCCATAGCCATTAATTCATCTCGTATAGTTTCACCAACACAAAAGGGACAAGCTTTTGAAGTCCGACCATAATGTTTGGGAATTCTCCTCACTTCTATGGTATGGTAACTGAAGAACCCTATTTGCATATATCTGAATTTGAGGCATCATGTAGCACCATTGGTGGCCAAGGCTTTTCCCCGGATAAAGTTAAATTGGTCCTACTCCAATTCACACTTAAAGACAAGGTCAAACAATGGTTCTTATCTCTACCATCTGCAGATATTCACACATGCGTACAAATGCAACAACAATTCTTGGATGAATACTGTACTTCTCAAAGGACAAGTGATGCAAGGCGAGCCATTCGAGGATTTACACAACAATCAGGGGAACAATTCCATGAAGCTTCCCACCGGTTTAAGGAAATGCTAAGAACTTGTCCACATCATGGCATAGCTAAGTGGGAGTTGATTTCAGCTTTCTATGACAGATTATCACAAGAGGATGCAAGAGATGTAAATTCAACAAGTGAAGGAACATTTACCTTAAACCATAGGATGATGATTGGGATATTCTCGAAAGGATAAGTGTAATCTCCAAGAAGCGTGCATAATCGAGCCGAAGGTCGAGGGGGTCAAGTGTGAAGATGGTGAATAATCATGTGGCCATAAATACAATCGCGGCTTTAGAATGAGAAATCGCAAGCCTCAAGGTTGGAAAGAGTGGCGTGGCACACATATCTAATGTATATGAAGTATGTGACACATGTAATGACATAGGTCACACCTCTGGTACATGCTACTTGAATTTGGGGAAGAGTGAAGAAGTAAATCAATTACAAGAAGGAGAAAGGAAGACATATGACATGAATTCTAACACTTATCATCCTAGCCTTAGAAATCACCCTAATCTCAGATATGGTAATTCTACTAACTAATTGAATTCATCTTTTCAGGTACCAAATCAAGGAAGCAATCCATATCAAGGCCGAAAACAAAGTTACAACCAAGGCACCTACCAAAGGAATAATTACAATCAAGGGAATTACCAACAAGGAGGTCAATACCAACAAAGGAATCAAAAACATCAACAAGGTGCTTCTACTAACAATGGTAATGATAATACAATTTTGTCAGCAATTCAAGATCTTGCAAAGGAGAAGAAAGAGTTCAAGCAATTTAAAAAGGTGCAAGAAAATACTAATGAGGCCATTGCTAAAAAATTAGAGCAATTAGTGGAACAATTGTCCGGACGAGAAATAGGGAAGCTCCCAATTGATACAACAAAAAATCCTCAACATCAAGCATCAAGTTCAAAGAAAGTACACATAAACTCGGTTAGTATCATTCCAAAATCTAAATGTATTGATTATGATTTAACCTCTCTTCCTCAAGTAGTTGCAGGTAAGGATAAGAAAGTTGATGAAATGGAAGGAAGTGACCTAGGAGAACCAATTATTCCCATTCAAGTTGGGAAATTTAAAATCAATAGGGCACGTTTGGATTATGGAGCCAGTGTGAGCATCCTTCCAGGAAGTTTGTATGACCAATATGACTTTGGTCCATTATATGAAACTGACAAAATAGTGGTGCTTGCTGATTCGACATGGAAACAACCTTGAGGGATGATTAAAGTTATGATAATTAAGTTAGGAGAGTTCGACTACCCTGTAGAATTTATGGTGCATGATTATGCACTAGTAAGAACGAATAAGCAACCAAAGGTAATTTTAGGACAACCATTCTTGGCAACAACCAAAACTTAAATTGTTGCGATGGAAAATGACATTTGAAAATCGTAAGTTGTTCTTTAATGTGTTTTCAAAAGAAATTAATTATGTAGTTAATAATGTTTATTCTATAATAGATGCTACTAACGGATGTGCTCCTCCTTACATTTCACATGTAAGCGAGGATATCACCAAAGAGAATGGTTTTGACCCTTATAGGTTTAAGCTCAAGAATGTGGAAAAGGAGGAGAATGTGAAGGTGGGTAAACCACCGGATCAAGTGAATTCATGGGTCAAAGAAGAGATGTTTGACCAATACGGGAGCAAACAAAACAATCTATCAAGCCGGGAGAAGTAGTTCTTTGAAAAGAAATTTAAAGAAAAGCACTAAATACGACCACCATAAGTGGTCTCAGTTAAGGTCTGGCTGAAAACCTAAAACTTAGCGCTTGCGGGAAGCAACCCGAGAACTTTGTGGGTGTGTTCACTAGAAACCCTCACGAGACTATTACTCATCCACTTGGGTCTACCGTGTGGTTTAAAGGCTTGTTGCATACGCTAAATGCAATCGTGATTCCTATGAAAGTGAGTTTTAAATTCTTTTATTAGTTTTTGTTTTTTTCTTGGGTTTGCTTTGTTTTATGTTCATAGTTTAATCACCACATGCAAATACTCAAGTGTGGGGAGGCGCAAGTCAATTAATGAGGGCTCTCACCAATGAACAGTTTCATGTACTTCTTCCTTTCTCTTGTTTGTCTTTGGTATGATTGTCTTTTGAATACTAACTAAGTTGGAATTTTAATTGTTTCCTTTTGCGTCATAAGATAACCATCATACATCGGGGACAATGCATCTCAAGTGTGGGGAAAGGGAAGAATTGAAAAACGGAACCTTTTTGAAAAATTGACCATTTTTAAAAAAAATCATCAAATAAGCTAAATTGTGCATGCAAAACTTTTCAATATACATTGCTATTTACCATTTGTTTGTGCATGTATAGATTTCTTGGCATGGTTGTTATGAATTGTGGAAAATTATTCCCATCATGAGTTATTATAAAATTAGGTAGAATTCTTAAGAGGTATAACGAACTGGATGGTAGATGACATGTTTGCTTCACATTTTTAACCCCTTTCCATCGTTTTCGTGAGAATTTGAGCCTAATTGAGCAATTCATAGCATATTTTGATTTGCTTTATATTTTTACATAATAAGGGTAACCATAATGTGCATTCAAGTTAGAACTAGTGTAATTAATGCATGTCAAGATTATGAACCAATATGTACATAAATGTGATAAAGGTATTAGGAATAAACCAGTTGTTTAAAACTTTTCTTTTGAATTCCATACCTTGATAATTCTCCTTAAGATACCATGTTGAGCCCCAACTTTTCATTAAATAAGCCCGAAGTAATAAGCCTAAAAAGCCTTAGCCTTTCTATGAAACCTATGGTGATGAAATCCAGATAATGAGATGCTTAATAGTTATTTTAGTATTAGTTTAATAATAATATGATTGGTTGAAAAAAAAAGAAAAAGAAAAGAAAAGAAAAAGAAAAAGCTAAATACGAGGTTAAAATGACGAAAGTATGAAGCAACAAAAATAATGAGAGAGTTCTACGATATGATTGCAATTAGAGGATAGATATAGATAAAGATGACATATGGCATGTTTAAATTGGATTTTAGTCACTATTAGCCACTCTAAAATCCTTTTTCTCCCACTTTAAACTTAGCCTAACATTACAACCCGTGAAAGACCTCTAGATTTATGTACTATATTGTGTTAATTGATGGCGATATGATTAATATACGAGCTTATGATGAGAATGTGCATTCTTGGTTTTGAGAGTTCCAGATATAGTAATATATAATTACTAGTCCACAAAACAAACCAAGAGGAGTGTTCATTGTGAGAGATGTGAATACATGAATATTTGAAGCAAAAGGTAAGTTATGCCAATTAAGGTGATTCTAAGTTTAAAACATGAGTGATATTATATGTTGGGTTGTGCATCTTACAGGATGAAAGTTTAAAACTAAGTATGCCTTGAGACCTTAACTTATACAGATAAAGTAGCATGTTGATTTATTAAGGTAAATTGTTACAATTAGGTTTGTTTGAGGACAAACAAAAGGTTAAGTGTGGGGATGTGATCGCGTGGTAATATTTTAATGTTTAATAAACCTAAATATGTGATTTTACATCACGTTAAGTGTATAAAAAGTTCACGTTGTTGGTGTTTTGATTTGTAATAATTGGAGTTAGACACACTCTCTAGCTAATTTTCATCCATTGTTATTGATTCCTAATCATATTTGGGATGATATTTTTTTGAATATTATTTTGGGGTTGCCCTCCTCCAATAGATTTGATATGATTTTGGTGGTCGTTAACTGATTGAGCAAGTACGGTTACTTTCAATCCTTTGCCACCCTTTCATTGCCAAAGGTGTTGCTGTGGTGTTCTTTAAAGAATTGGTTTGTCTACAAGGTTATCCATGTTCTATCATATCATACCGAGATGCTATCTTCTAAATCTGCTTTTGGCATGATCTTTTTTGACGCAATCAAACTTCCCTAATGTTAAGTGCGGGTTATCCTCCTTAGACCGACGGACAAACCGATGTTTATTATAGATCGTCGTGCTCAATTGAAAAACAAATTAAATTTAAGACTTTGGTCACCAATAAAAGTGTGATTAAGTAAGGTAAGGTCATCTCCATAAGAAATTTGAGGAAAGTGTACTTGTAGTTCAATTACTTTAACTTAATTACGAAAACAACTATGAATTAATGATTGATTTAGAATACAATGTTGTAAAGTAACAAACTTGATTGATTTTGAAAACAATAATAAGAACAATCATCCACTCCGGGTTTTAGGTTTGTAAAACTTAAGTTGTAGATTAAATGTACTTAGCAAACAACCACATAGATATGATTGCAGTGATTTGATTGATTTTAGTGATAAAAATTGAACAAGTTGTAAACAGATCTATTTACAAACTATGAATTTCAATTGTTAAACAAAACCTAATACTCTCAATATTATTGATGCAAAGAAACTAAAACCTAATGAAATTCGATTAAGATTCAAAACAAATCAAAACCGTTTAAGGAAATCAACCAATAAATAAAATCATGTGGCTTAACATGCCAATCAAAACATTAAACTAATCTAAGAACAACTAATTTTAAATGAATGTCATCAACATAAACCCTATACCTAGAGAAGATCACGGGTGGCTTAGCCACCCAAGGTATTCATGCAATCAAATTCGGTTGTTGAAGAAATTGATTGCATGAAACGATGGATCCGCATGTGTTCTTTACTCTTAATATCATCCCTTGTATGGCCAAAAACAACTTGGTCATGAACAATTTTGTAGCCCCCGATTTACCCCTCAATTAGGTCATAAAAACCGAAAACTTCACGTCATTCAGCATAGGGAGATAATTTATGCCCCCCCCCCCTGAAATTGCACATTGTCCTTCCTATTGAATATCCTAGTTTATGTTCTTTCTTTGGCTGATTTTGGCATAGGACGTAAATTACGTCCATAGGGACGTAAATTACGTCCCCGATAATTTGTCTCCATTTCTTTTATTCTTCAAGTCTTGCTTCCCACATGAGCTTCCGGCTTCCATATTAACTCCCCAAAAACACTCAAATTTTCATGCAATCATTTAGAAACCCATATTGAATAATCCATCTTAATTATAGCAACTTTTAGTTAAAGTTCAAGGTCATACCCTTATTCACAAGACTTACATCATTTAATAAATTTACACTCAGGCAAGCCAAATGATATGCAAGTAAAAACAAGAAATCACCCAACAAACCATAACATGCTTCTAATTTTTATTTCCATGCACACAACTCTCATAGTGGTTCACTCCTCTCGGCTTTTACCTAAACTAGTAAAAGATGTATAAGTATAATCACTTAATAAGAAAGAAGAACAGTACAATAGAGAGTGAGATCAATCTGATAAGACGGTGATGATTTGATTCAATTGATGGTTTGCGAATCTTCCGAGCATGATAATGAACAAATACCCTTTATCAATTTTGCTTGAGATTTCCAAGAAGATGATTTGATTAAGTTGCAGGTTCAATATAAACTTGAAATCTATTGCTAATTGTGTGTGTGGTTCGTACGGAAATGAGTTCATAAAGAATTCAAAGGAATCGAGTACAAGGTTTCCCCTTAACTATATAGTGTTAATTTGGTTTGTTTCAAGTCTAACGATTTCAATGTTGATGTCGGTGTTTTGATTTGAAATTGATAAATGATTATATAGTTACAGGTTTAATTGAATCAAATCTTATGATTGTAATGATCTTGGCTACATTTCAAGTTAATTGATTTGATTCATTTGGATGAGGATCGTTGAAATTGTCTAAATTGTTTGAATGGAATTTGGTTTCAAGCGGACATAATGAAACACATGAATAATCTGAATTAGTGTGAGTTATGTGTTCGAACAATGATCGCGAAAGAGAGAGAATGGTTTAATCGAATCAGATTCGATTAAATTTGGGTGTTTGGTGGTCGGCGGAGATGGCTGGAGGCTGGTCAATGGGGGTACTGGATACATGGGAAACGTAAATTGATTATTTCTTTTAAATAGATTAATAAATCTAATATTTATGATTAAACTTTAAAATTAATAAAATTAATTTACAAACTATAAAATCATTATAAATTGAATAAATGACATAATTGATGTATTTGATCACAATACTAAACATAATGATTAAATAATAAATTTTTATTGCATGAATGACCCAAATGGGTTCAGGTTTATAATATTGTCGGATAAAATGTTACACAAACCAACTTAAAGTATATGGAGCTATCTTACAAGGATCATGATGTGGTATTCCTTAATATTCAACCCTACCGCCATAAAAGTCATATGCCAAACTAAAGTATAAAAAGCTCTCACCATGGTTTTTTGGGCCTTATTAGATCTTCGTAAGGTCAGGTAAGTTGCTTATGATACAGAAATCCCTAACTTCTTGTATTCACCCAGTGTTTTATGTGGTAATGCTCAAACCCACTCATGCCAACTTTCATAAACACCTATAGATGCTCTACCCATTACAAAAGAGTGGGAACAAGATGTTCAACCCCATTTAGTGCAAACTCATCGATGGATTTCAAAGGCAGGTAAACTGGTATTTGAACCTTTGAACTCTTGGTGCCACCATTCGAAGAAAAGAGGCTACTTAGGAAAACTACGACTTGTTAGCCAACTAGTTTCTCTCCTTTCAATTAAGGACAAGTGGTTTTATCAAGCCAAAGCTAGTGATTCAACTCCACTTACGGTCTATTCACCAAAAAAGAAAAATTAAATTTGGGTTCATTCATGTGGATCTTTAGAGCGTGCCCACACCCCGTTATGTATTCCATATGAACCATGCAACTCAATGAGTGGATGAGTAGGCCATTACATGTATTTAGTTAACTTCTAGAATTAGCAGTAAAGGCGGAGTTCATATTTTTTGGTTCTTGCTCTCTATTTCTTATATTGTTTAAGTAATTAAAGAGTTTCCCAATCAAATTAGGCCAACTATTGTTTTCTTTTTAATAGTCAATTCTAGTACTTTGTTGGTTCTTATCAGTACAGAAAATACAATAGCCATTGGTCGTATGGACATTTCAAAAGAACTAAAATGTAAAAAATACATATCCGGGTTGTATTAAAATCCAGAAAAAAATTATCAGAATCATTATTTGGATAGGATCTTATCCAAATTTAAAAATTGGATTTTGGATTGGATTTCGGATATCAAAAATTTAAATTCAGATTTCAATTAGAAATCCATTGTTTTTTTTACTTTCTAATTCAATACCTTTTAATATCTTACATTCTAGTGTTTTCATTTTCAAACACAATACTGCGACAACTCGCGTTTTCAGGTTAACTACCCCACATCTCCTCTCCCTCTTCATCTCTTCTCGAGGTGTTATCTCTCTCTCTATTTACACTCTCTCCATCAAACCCTAGCCCCACTCTTGGTTTTCTCCCTTGCCCTCAAGCATCCTGCACCGCAAGCTTTTTCACCACAACCTTTTTCACCGCCTTGATATCCTTCTCATGTGGCGATAACCGACGATCAAACTCCAATCCCCGTCCTGCAAGCCTTCGGTCAGGTACGTGTTTCGTGGTTAAATGTAATATAGGCAAATAGTATGGTTTTGCGAATTCAATTCATATATATTAATGCATATAAGGTCCGCATGAGGTTATGCTTTGATTGGGCTATTTGGTTTTAGCTGGTGCATGTGATGGTGTTGTTATATGTATATGGTTTACGCGTGGATGGGTGTGTGGTCATGATCGGCCCTAGGGGTGGTCTCGGTGGTCCTTGGGTTGGGTCGTATGATCGGGTTAATGATCCTAGTGTGTGGGCATTGGTTATACACCAGTTGTGTGTGAGTATGGGCTCGGATATGATATGTATGTGGCGTATGTTTAACTCATGCGGGTGTGTATGTTGTATGTCTGTGATAAGTTTTAAGGCGGTTCGAGTAGGGTTTGTGAGAGTGTGTGTGTGTGTGTGCGTGTGTGCGATTGGAGGTTTGGGTAGCGGATGTGTTGGAATACTTATGTGTATGTAGGTGTTGCGTTTGTGCATGCGTGGCGTTTTATGTGTTCATGTTTGGTCATGAGTGTGTATACATGTAGGATTCGGATACATGTCTTGGGTGTCCAAGAGAAACCCAATTAGGGTTTCGAGATTTGTTATGGCATGGTGCATTAAGGTATGCGTGGTCATGTAAGTATGTATGTGGTCATGTAAGTATGTGTGTGTGGCTTATGCATATGAGAGTGTAGGTTATGAAATTAGGTGTATGGTTGAGTGAATGATACATATATGTACGTGGGTGTGTATGTGTGTGTTTGGAAATGCGTGCTCATGCATTGAGGGATTCTCAGGTCTCCGGTCTAGTTGAGCATAACCGTGCAAATCAATTCTTTGGATTTAGTAATAAACTGAAATGTTGTTGGAAAATAATCATTTGTTCATTGTGTCTGTTGCTCTGCTATTTAATATGAGTTTGCAGCCCCACTTACCATATACTCTTTTAGGGAAGAGAAACATGTTTTTCAAATTATTTATTCGTTAGATCGGTATTACTCTATGATCACTTGTATACTAGTGTTGTACCATTTAAAGTTCTCATTTTCGAACTGTTAATTATGTACTTTAGCGAGGTAATTATGAGTAGATCTATTAGGTTTGACAACCCCCCCCCCCCCGGGCTAGTCGCGCTAGTACGACCGGATGTCGAACGGATGTTTAATTAACCTAATTTTTGTTGTTGTGGTCTGGTAACCACAGCCGAGGCATTTATTATTTTGTCAGCTTTGGTTGCGAATTTCATACACTTAGTAACTTGTTATGTATACAAGCTATCTACTTGATATACTTTATTTACTAGATCTGTTTTCTGTTACATAACTATTATGCTGAATCTGTGAATTCACCAACCCTGTGCTGACACTTTAGTATGTTTCTTTCAAGTTTTAGGATGCATGAATAGGAGCATTTTACTATTTCATGTAATGCTAGTTAAATCACAAACAGTTATATATTGCTTTTAGCAAATTTACGGTTACTTGGGTCTCGCGTGTTTTAAATTGTTTGAATTAAATAACTACTAACTAATTTCGCTTCCGCTAATGTTTTCTTGAAGACTTATTGTTATTAAACTATGGCTTTGTTTTATCTGATAAGCACTAATACAATGTTTTATGATTATTGTGTCGTTTGGTGTAACTAAAGATCCTAATATGTCACGCGCTTAATGGTAAAACCTTTTCTTGTGCAAATTGAGGGTGTGACAAATACCCATTAATCCATTATGTTCTAGTGGACCACTAAGCAACTAGATCTAAACCTAAATTCCATATGTAAACACGAAATTCATAGCTTAATCGACTACAACCATATTGAGTTCTTAACATCTAGTTGAATTCAACTAGTATATTTCACTATTTATAATCCTAAACTAGTAAAAGGTTACAAACTAAAAACTATGAAGAAATAAAAATGAACAAAAAATTAGCAAAACATTATTATTTGGTTTAACTCTGTTTATTACATTTAATTCAAATTATTTGGATTTACCCAAATCCAATCCGAATTAAGTACAGAATAGATTCAAATCGGATAGCAATATCCCTATTAGGATAGAATCTGATCTCTGATAGGGCCACAAAATTAATCCAAGTAATTCGATCTAATAAACACCCCTAATTGATCATATGGGGTAACTTATATTCCTAAACATTTTAATAAAGGAAAGTGGTTAAACTTGATAAATATTGACTTTAATTTTATGAAGTGAGTGTTGATAAAATATTGTTAAGTTAAGCGAGTGGGCGAAACGAGGAGAGGAAAGCTTTTGAAGATTCGTGAACTTATGCAGGATCCTTGTTTATGGAAAGGGAGGGTCTACGCCTACAAAGACAGAATTTGAAACTTGTTATTCTCTGGGGAACGAATGATTTAATGTGAACAAGCTTGTCTTGGCCAGGACCGCTACTTCACGGGAGATCATGATGAGGCAAAAGGGGACTTGATCCAACCTATAAAGGAGTGAAATCGTTTCCAAAGGAGTGAGGACATATCCTAAAGAATTAGATGACCTTGGAAGGAACCAAGGTCCATGAGGGCACTAGAGTGATCCAGTAGCCGAGAAGGGGCCTAGAAGTGCCTACTACTACACCATACTACACTTGGCTTTACACATTTGCAATATTAGGCCTTCTTACTCTCTCCTAAGATAAGTGCCAGTATTGCATGCTAGATTCAAGGTAGGTTAAAGATAAGCCGGCTAAGAGGTTCTTAGAGGAAGAAGGAGTTATTGATTCAGATGTGGCATTAGACTTCAAATAGGTTCTTCTCGAAGTGGTTTCGTCAAGCCTTGAGCTTGTGGTCCTAACAAAGATAAAAGATGAAGGTAGAATGACACGCCTAGTCTCGAACTCTCGGCAAGCTTCCTGGAAGCGTTACTTTATCGGATCCAAGGCAATTTATCTTTTCTGGATTTTCAAGATTAATATTTTAGTGAACTCATCGTGTTTGTATTGCCTACAACGAGATTACCAAAAAGAAGTTAATTCATCAAAACCAACTAATTTGGCAGCAACGTCAAGGCTGAAATGAAGAATAAAAAAAGAAGTTATACAGTTATAATGAAAACAAAGATAAGTGACTTGTTCACAAAAGAGCATTAACGAGATATAAGTTGAATATGCACAAAAAATTTCGTTCACCTTTACACATGTAAATGACAGGATTCAATAATAAAGTGCCTTACTTTCAAATGCTTTCTAGTAAAAGAATAAAAGATACATGATAGATATACCGGTAAACTAAAATATGCAGCATAAAGCTCCCTCATGGCTAAATCATTTATTACATCATTATCACATACACAAGGCATGCCATAATGTAGAAGCTCATACGTTATTGTTGGATTATGGATTGTGTCAACTATCTTGATACGACAACTCGACAAGGTATGTTATTATCATTTTTAATATAGACCACACCAATAAAAGCTCATACTTTTTTCTGTTTGGTCGCATACAATTAATTATGAAGATCAGTATAATCATATTTCTCTTACCTATATAGTTGTAACAGCTTCTTTTGTAGAGTTCACTTGCAACTGCAAATATTAGAATTTTATAATATTGTTGATGCAAGTAAAAAACATCTACTTTAAGAGAATATTATTATGTGTATATTTAGTCAGTTTGATACCTTTTTGTTCTGAGCGAAACAATGACGAAGAGCATGATATTCCTTGAGGTCTTCAGCTCGCGTAGATACGACATGTGTATTTATGTAGTTCACATCCTCTCTCACCAAGTAATATGCACTTATCATACATCACACATGTTTCATATTGGTTTCTAAACTAGAAAGATATTGTTAGACCATATATTTTTATTATAAGATTCTTAAAACGATGAAAAAAGTTTGATTCCGGTCTCTGTTTATACATAATGATGTAATGCGTGCTACCTTGAGGATGAGGCTCTTTCATATTATAAGCATCACAAGTAAAGCTAGCTTCTCTACTTAGACATTGACATCCATTTTCTGTAAATGCAAATTAAGTACACAAATGATTAGCATATTGGCAATGTTAGTCACTGCTACAGAAATTTAAATCATGAACAAACCTTGGCATGCTCAAGGTCTTCCAGCTAGCAATAGCTCCAGCTCCTTCTCCCATTACAAACCCACCACGACCCCGACTCTTATAAAATAGCATAACCAGTTTATATCATCCAACATTCAACATGATTACAAACAGAAAAGTCATGGACTTTTAGTTTTTTAAAGTCTTAGCATATAACTCGTCAAGCTATATACATGCATTAGATAACTTTATGCAAAATAACATAGTTTTATATAGAGTAATAATTCTACCTAAGCAATTAAGTAGGATCTTTACGTTTGAGATTCGAATATTAAATTAAATATGACAAGTATTCACAAGAGAAAAACATGGTTTTCAATTCCCAAGTCGATGTCAAGAAATAACTTGTATAACATGATGCTCTGATTACTAAAAGTTTCTTAGTTATGATTAGCTTGACAAGTTATGAAAAGTGAACACTAAACTAAAAACCCGGATTATATATTACCAAATCCCATGGGGGAGGTGCTTTGGCAGGGTCGTTGTTTCTTTCTCTTAGATAGACCGTGCATGCCACAAATCCTACCAATGCTGGCTGCATCAGTGGTGCGGTGGTGACATAAGGTCTTCATGTTCTATGTTAGCTAGCAACTTACAAGAACAAAAAAATACCATTAGATAATGTAAATACTGATAAGTAAAGGGGGGGTTATGATTTAAATTAGATAATGGTATATAATTAAAGACATGAAAAGCCTTTTATTTTTAAAAGAAATTTGAATTGAGCTCACCAAATCCATGGGCAGCATTGCACATTCCATATTAGTAGTTGCAACAGAAAGGATTCATCTTCCTATGTTCTATGGCACCCATAGTTGAGCCAATGAGAACTCCACATCTGGATTTATCAAGGTCATCTGTTTTATCTTCAGATATACCATCATCTGCTGTTGCGGTAGCATGTAGAGCATAAACCTCCAAAACAATCTGTTTTGTTTGCTAATAAATGGTCAATTTTACTTCTTTACCTGTGTTTTAAGCATGTTTACTTGGTCAATTTGCCTAATATTTTAAATGGCTCAATTTAACTTTCTCAAACAAAACGTTGCTTCTACCCATATAATAAAGATTCCTTCTGCATTCAAGACAACCATACAAATTAACAACACCATTCAAGAATTCCCATATATTTTGCATCCCCAATGTGTTACTAAACCATTCAAGAATCTAGATTGCTTTTCAACACTGTTGAACCATTCATTACATTATACTTGGATAGATACTTCAACCAAACCATACAAAAAGATGAAAATGCCCTTACTTAACCCTAAAAATTAATGGGAGTTAGCGTTACGGAGCAATTTTACAACTGGGTAGCAAAACTATGAATTCGTTTGCAATTTTAAAAACCTAGGCACTAAAGATGCAATCCTCTTAAATCACATAAGCTAAATTTGCAATTTTCTCTTTTTTCTATGACACATAATTTTAACACCCCATCTATATTATTATTGTACGTAAGTTCACATGAGTGGTAACTCCCACAATATAAACATCAAAGTTTTATATTGTGCAGATTGTGAATAATTTGTCATTATTAAATGAAAGGTCCGTAAGCTTAGGTTTGATTTCACTTTATTATGTCCCTAAGTTTAGAAAATTTCAAAGGTGGTTGAATAAAAATTGTTTTTTTTAAGGTTTCGTTTTATTTTAATTTAATATGTTTATGTTTTAATACCCAAATAAAAAATGCTTTTTTTTTAATGTTTCGTATTAAATGTTTTTTTTACTTGACTTATAAAAGTTTTTTTAAAACTTTTTATTTTTTAAAGTATTTTAAAATCATTATCATCTTTCTTAAAACCATTTAGTTTTATATTTGTAAATTTTAGAATTATTCATCTTCTAAATATTATTTTTAAAACCATTGTTTATTGAATATTTTAAGAAATTTTAAAAAAAGGCGCTTAAAACTGAATTTTTTTAAATAAAAATGTTTAAAAAAAATAAGAGGTTTGTTTTTAATATGTTTAAAAAAATATGGTTAACTAACAAACCTAAGAACTATAGATGAAAGACAAGAAATGTTAGAGACTATATTTAAAGCTTTTAAACATTAGGGATCAAATCCAAAATTTTAACAAAACCACAAGGACCATCCTTGTAATTTACTCTTAAATAAATTATAAATATTTCATTTATAAAGAGGGTCATATTGGTCATTAACTAATAAGTTTTAGAAAAGTTAATGTTCATTCATGTTAGGGATCTAAAGTGAAACCTTTGGATCTTTCTTGTAATTTCTTATACTTAAGGACCTAAAGTGAAATTAGACCTAAGCATAATGACTTTTCATGTAATTAACTTTTAGAAAAATCTATGAATTTTTATTTAAAAAACAATGTTTCAAAAGAAAAATGACCGTGATTCGTTGGTCTATCGATCAAATTGGATTTAAAAATCTGATAATGTCATAAATAATAAAATAAAATAAAAACCATATGCATACATCGGTTACAGACAAAATATAAATATACTTTATGTTGTGGTGTAATTTTGCATTTATAACAAAATTTGAAGACTTAAACAAATATAATATAAATCTTGAGTATTAAATGAATTAAAACAAGAGTTAATTACATGAAATGTCCCTGTCCTAAGATGTAATTTTACTTTTGATCCTATATTTAAAAAATTACAATGTCGATTAAAGTTTTAACAAAACATAACACAAACGGTTATTGTCATGGATTGTCGTTATTTTATTTTGTTAAGTGATTGTAAAATGACCCAAATAGAGTTGTGGTCCATGCTAAGCCTACACTAAATCAGAACCAAGGCAACGACCGTTTCAAATCGATTCGGTTTTTGGTCCTAAATCAAGAGCTTTCTTACGTTTGAAAAAGCATTATTTTCCTTTAAATTGTGTGTTCTTATTGAAAAATTTACCTGTTACTAATTATCAAGTTATGGTGGCATTAATTGTTGTACTATGTGCATTAAAAGTTGTACAAAACTTTGTTTTCTTTTTATTTTTGTTTTAAACCCAAGACTTTGACATCTTTCACAATTTAACCCTTAAAATTTTTCACTTTCAATTTTATTATCATATACTTTTTATCTTTTACAAAATTTTCAAATTACAATCTAAAATTTGAGAGTTAACACGTCGTAACGTGAACGTGTGGTTCAACGTTGTTATGCTTATTTTTTTTCCCCGTGTAACGTGTGTGTCCTAGATCGACTTAGTTATTATTTTTAATGGTTTTCGTTTCACGTGCGTGGTTCAACGTTTATACGTTTACTTTTCATTTGACTTTCATTTATTCATTTTTATTTTTTTTTAATACGAGCTTTTCCGGTGTTGGTGATCGCTGACGGTGGTGTGACATTAATGCTAATTGGCATGGTTTTACACCCCCGCGCGTAACACAAGGGGCTTAATACTAGTTTTAACTAAACATAAACGAACTAGACGTCTAATTCGAAAGTTTTGACTTCGAACAAGTTTCATGAGCATTTAGAACACTATTAGAATAAGAAGACAATGATTTTTGTCATGTGAAAACTGAAACCCACACAAGCATCTGGCAGATTTTGCCATATGGTTTCAAAGGTAAGCAAAAAGTTGAACTTGACAGATTTTGTCGTCGACGGCACTAACTGGTGGTTTGTAGTGATGTTGCTGGAGGTTGTCGATGGTGTTGCCGCAGATAGGGCTAGGAAGACGAGGGGTGGAGGGAATGGGCCCAAATCTCTTATTAAATTAATTATAATATATGTATTTTTTTAATGATAAGGAGTAGTTTGGTTATTTTACAATGACTTATCAGAAAAGGATAATGGCCATCCGTGACGTGAATATTTTGTGACGTTTCGGTAAACTTTTGGACCAATCTTGTAATTTTCCGAACTAAGGGACCAAAAGCGAAATCAAGCATAAACATGGATACCTTTCATGTAATTAAATCTATAAAAGTAATTTAAAATAAATAATTAAAAAAACTTGAAAATTTGCTTCAACTGATAATCAGCCAGTTCAAATGTGGAGCGGTTAAATGGGCATAACCGAACCGCTTATAGGCCTGGTTCAAGTTTGAGCGGACAGTATTGTTATTTATTTTATTTATACAAAGTAGTGATTCATTTTTTACAACTTTATTTTAACATATGGCAAAATTCCAATAACCTTGAACCGGCTCGAGCCCATGTATTAAATTAAAAGAAAATTCTTAAAATGTCTTTCTTTGTATCAAATTCTCTCAAATTTTCCATTTCCAAAAGCATCCTTTAAAATGTCCCTATCAGAGAAGACGCTCAAACCTACTATAGAGGCCTACGAAGCTACTATAGAGGCGTACAAGCCGACTATAGATGCGCTCGAACCTACTGTAGAGCTGCTTGACTGTACTAGTAGAGGCGCCCCATACTATATAGGCATCCGACTATACTAAAGAGGCGCACGTAATATAGAGGCGTCCGACCCTTTCTGTAGAGGCGTCCAACCTTATTTTAGAGGTGTTCGGCCCTACTATAGAGGCATCTGACTCTTGTAAATAGGCGTCTGACCCTACTATCGATGCGCTCGGCCTTTTGTACAGGCGTTCGACCCTACTAAAAAGGCGTCCAACTATGTAAAAAGAAAATATAAAAAAGAATAACGTTAGAGGCAGAGGCGACTATGACATCATGTCCGATGGGCGTCAGCGCCTTATCTAGTATGGGCATTTTGAGGATAGTTTGTTAAGAGGAAAATTTTAAGGAATTTTAATGAGAAAATTAACATTTTGGAATTTTCCCTTACATGTATTTCAAGTAATCGATTAAATTGTCTTTTAAATAAAAGTTCAAGAAGATACAAAAAAAAAAAAAAAAAAAAAAAAAAAAAAAAAAAAAAAAAAAAAAGAATTTAAATACTTAACATATACAAAATATTTTAAGCATATAAACGATATTCTAACTTCTGAGTTCTGAGTGGTTGTATAATTCACAAACATCTTATGAGAAAAGATAATTGTTATCGTCACAATACGAGCTTCTTGGGATCCGGACCAAAGATATGAACTAGGCCAAATAACAAGTAATAGAACTGTTGGAAGACAAAATTGATAAGAACTAGGTTGGTTTCCATCTTTTGATCAAGCGAGTTACAGATTGAATTGTAAACCAAACTATTGCTCAATCTCCTTCATATCATGTATTACTTTGGATATGATGTTCACATTTAGATAGTATTTAACTTCTCAAAACTATACAAACACATAAAAAATGGCATGCATCCGTATGTAAGAAGATTTATGTTAGATGTCAGCAACTAACATATCGGGAAAATGCATAAGAATTAACAAGTCCAGATCAATGCTCTTATTAAAAACTCAAATAGTTCATTCCATTCCGTCCCTTATTACTGCATACCAAACGCTACCTCAAAGTTTTAAATAGCAAACTCATTATAGATAAGCAAAACAAATAACAAACTCCTAAAACCATGCAACTAAACCTAGATACGCTTCTCGTGTGACGCATTCAAACATTATTCCAAAATCAAATGCAACGACTAATGTTTGAATCATTCCAACAAACTTCACAGGGATTTTACTCCTTCAAACCCTCTCTCAAACTTGAATGAGATTCCTCAACTAGTTTATCTTTGATTGAGCATACTCCAAGCTTTTCTATTAACTTTAAAAAGAATTCTTGCTTTAGAGGATTTTGTAAGAATACTCTAATACAACTAATTTACCTTAACCAAATACTTGTGTCGTTTCAAGTTAAGGGTTGTTTTATAGTCTTTTAATGATTTTATTTAGAGACTATCTCTAAATTAGTGAGAGGTAAAGTATGTTTGGTTCATTTAAAAGACATACCTTAATAGTTCCTGAAGCCTTTTAATAGATAATTTAGGACACATGTTTACTGATTCAAAGGCAACCTATTATTCGATCAATTTTCTTAATAACTCAGCATAATGTTTGCCAAACAGCCTCTTAGGTTTTTTTTATCTTGATGTGCCCCTTATTCCTATAGCATGCTTTTTTCAAATAACAATTTTTAGGGACTATTTGACAACTTCTGAATGAGTAAGAACTAACAATTAAGAGGTCTGAATCATTAAGTGCTGAACCAGTAACAGGTCTGAATCATTAAGAGCTAGTATATTGCTTAACCATTAAGAGGCAAATGTCTTACCAATTTAGATAAGAGCACTTAACCATTTAGACTCAGTATAATACTTAACCATTCAGAGGCAAAAGTGTTTAACCATTCAGATATCTGCTCACGAAACAAACACTTTAAACCATTAAGTGCTGAACCATTCAGACATCTAAACCATTAAAAGACTGAAACAAACAACCCCTTATTTGTGATAATTTCATCATTAAGCTACATAGTGAGCTTGGTACCACAACATGCTTCTTGTGTGTTAAATTCATTAGCGCTTTTTGTCGAGGATGTAAAATATCCAGATGACAGCCTCTACCCAGAAAATTCTAAGCAACTTCTCAGCAACCAACATTGTTAACACCATGTTAATCACATTTCGAATTTCGCATTTTACTAGGCCATTTTTCTGCAAAAGGTGTTAAGCAATTAGGAAGTGAACTCAACTTATGTGTTTGTTCGGAGCGCCTTGATTAACTTATTTGTTTTTGTCTCCATCTTCTTTTTAAAATTCATAAAGCACTCGATGTTTATGATCTCACAAATAAATAAACCTAAAATTTTCAACTATAATTGTATCTGAATCAGAGTGTGTTAACTGTAGTATGATCTTTGCTCCCTATCTTCTATACTTTGGTACGCTTTTCTTTTTTGCTTGCCGACAAGATAAACAGTAAATGTGTTGTTATTGACTTTAACCTCGAACCATTTTTTGGAAAATCTTCACTACAGTCTTGTTTAGATGTCTATTACGTTTATGCCACAACTTAGACAGGTGTTCCATGTTGGAGTATAAGCACCTCTCCACCGCTAGTACATCATTTACTTTGAGGCCAGCATGCTAGGCATATAATATTCACAGGATGACTTGAAACAATCAATATACTTGTAGAAAACAAATGATTACAATCAGAATCACAATGAAATTCACATTCCATTGCTGGTTCAGATGATGTTATGTTCCTATTCACTTCATCTCAACACCCATGTACATCCAACATCATCATGCAGGGCACCTTTTCTTTTGCCTGGGATGGATGGATCATGAATGGAGGGAAACACAACAAAGAAATTGAAACTGCAACTGCAACTACATCTGAATTTGCTATGCACACAAATCTTAAATTAACAGGAACAACAAAATTTTATTGATTTTGTGATTAAGCCCCCAGCAAATTAAAGCACACCTCAGTCAGATGTTTTTGGTTGTCGCTCCTCAATCAATGACTGGACTCTCTGCACCAGTAAACACATATACAATCAACGAAAGAGAGATTAATAATAACAATAATAATAATAATAATAATAATAATAATACAGACTAGGCTGGGCTGGGTTGGTTTGGTTTACCTTGAGAGAATTCCCAACTTCTTCTAGCTTTTGTAGTATTGCAAACTCCCCAACATTAGACCTGAGCGGAGACATCTGCCAGATGAAAAACAACATTTGACATCCACAAGTAATGTAAAACTAAAAGGTCTAGGACGGACCCGACCAGTTGGTTAGACACAGAATAGGACAGATAGACTGACCGGCGCAGCAGAAGACCCAACATCTTCCAGGATACTAGACAAAGCTCGGCTTCTCATATTTGAAAGGCGCGTCAAAACAGCCTGTGATTATAAATAAAAATTCAACGAGCATGCACTCTGAACACACAATCATGTCATGAATAATCAGCAAACAGCCTACCTTTCTGAATGCTTGAGGATTAGTAATGCCTTCAATTTGAACATCGTCACTTGGTGGCCTTCTTACCCCAACATTCTCAATTCTAATGGAGTAGACACCATAACGAGACTGCAGATACCCTGATAACCAACCACCATTTACTTAACTTAGTATGATCAGATGGCTCATCAAGGGCAGGGGAGGGCGTTTAAACAGATTGATTGATTATACACTCTGGTTGATGATACTCGATAGACATCCAAATCCAAGCAAAAACAAAGGCACATCACATGTTAGTTATTACCTTGTTCAATGACAACATCAGCAACACAAGGCAACAGCACATGTTTCTCTTTCTTCAACGCCCCAAAACATGGAAAAGGAACTGGCTTAGTTACCTGTAACTCACAAAATCAAACAAACAAGTCAGCTGCAACAATTAATTAAGATTCAAGAATGAGAATTGGATGGATGGATGGATGTACTTACTTTGTAGACAATGGCATCGGGGGTGATATAGAGCTTTCTTGAACGTATCATACGACGCAGTATGTATCGTCGCAGGGGGAGATACAAGAGCATGAGCAATCCCAATCCCCAAGCCAAAACCAACAGCAACGAATAAAGAATCCACTGCGTCGTCTTAAGATTGATGAAATCATCCTCAGCTTCCAAGAAGCTGACTGAATATAATACCGCTTCGTCTTCCTCTTCCTCTTCATCGGACATCAACCCTTTCTCCAGACGATCAATCTCACCTTCCATCAATCAATCTGCTAATAAAGACCCTAACTCTGCAATCAATCGATCGATCGATCATCAAGAAATTGTATATGATAAGTAAGGGTTTATTAGGAAATTACGAGTCCTTGAAGATGATTAGATTAGATTAGATTAGATTAGATTAGATTAGAAGAGATAGGTAGGTAGAATGCGCTTCGCTTCTCGTTTCGATTGGGTTGGATAACTTGAAAAGAAAAGTCAGGGGTGGTAATGTAATATCTACAAGTTTAGTTTAGTTTTGGTGTAATTAAATAAATTAAGGGGGCTGTTGGTGCACATTTATAAAAGAAAGAAAGAAAGAAAACCCTAGACTAGAGTAGCAGAAGCGGGTAGAAGGGAAGATGATGAAGAGCGAGGGGGCATCAAAGGAATTGTTCGCGTGCTGTGATTTCGCTAGTCTCGGCCTTCACCCTGCCTTGTGCGACCAACTCCGAGGTAGCTGCTTTCTTTTTTCTATCATTCCTCTGTGCTCTGATATTTGTTATAACATTTACACTTTCAATTAAATGAATGCTGTTTTTCGTTTCTTATATCCACAACACTATCTCTCTCTTTCTTGTTTTCTTGTGTATCAATTGCGCTTCAAACAATGAAGATTCCAATTCTTCCAAGATTTTATTTTACTTTTTTGATTTAATCTATTTCTATCATATATGTTGCTGCAATGACAGACCGAATGGGATTTCAAGCTCCTACACTAGTTCAAGCTCAAGCTATTCCGGTTATCCTCTCCGGAAGACATGTGTAATTTTCTCATTCTCTCTGTCATTCCTTTGCTTTGCCCTCCATGTTTCCACTTTACTCAATGTTTTTTGTCCGAATCGCAGGCTTGTTAATGCGGCCACAGGCACTGGTAAAACTGTCACTTACCTGGCTCCTGTCATTCATCAGTTGCAAAACTATGATCCTAGAATTCAACGTTCTGATGGTACTTTCGGTATGCATTATCATCGTCTTACTGAATTGAAACTTTAGAGTTTTCTGTGCTAAGAAATGCTAACTTAAATTCAACTTCATAATAGCGCTGGTAATTGTACCAACGCATGAGCTATGCATGCAGGTATATGAAAATTTGCACAAGTTATTGCACCGTTTCCATTGGATTGTTCCCGGTTATATTATGGGTGGGGAAAACAGGTCAAAAGAGAAAGCCAGGTTGAGGAAAGGTACAAACTCTTTATCACAAATTAGCTTCTACCCAGATCAAATTAGTCTACATTCACTTCACCTAAAATGCCATAAACCTATGTTTTATATTAGAGCCTTTAGGCGAGGAAAAATTTTTTTTTTTGATTTTATTGCACTTCATTTGTATGAATGTACCTTTTGTGTTTAGGAATATCTATTCTCGTTGCAACTCCTGGACGTCTATTGGATCATTTAAAGCATACATCATCATTTGTACATAAGAATCTGCGCTGGATAATATTTGATGAGGCAGATAGGTTTTGTTTCCAATCCCACAGAAAATTTGCCTTACCTTTCTTATTTGTACGTGTCTGATTCTTCTTTTCTCATAAACGATTTATTTTATTCTACAACAGGATTTTAGAACTGGGATTCGGTAAAGAGATAGAACAGATACTTGATATTTTGGGTTCAAGGCCACAGATGTCTGAAAGCAAAGATGCTGAATTTGTGAGGCAAAATTTGCTCTTGTCAGCCACCTTAAATGACAAGGTCAATCATCTTGCAAATATTAGTTTGGACAATCCAGTCATGATTGGTCTTGATGATACCAAGATACAACCTTCCAGTAAGCAAGTTACATTATTAGATAATGCAATTGAAACATTAGAAAAATCTGGGAAAGTACCAATAACGTCAAAAGAGGAATACAAGCTTCCAGCTCAACTGAGCCAAAGATATGTTAAAGGTAATTAAATAAAGAAAAGGGAAATAGTTTCATAATATTCAGTGAATTGTTTTTATTTTTTTCTTATGGCTCATACTGTACTCCAGTGCCTTGTGGTTCTCGTCTTGTGGTGCTTCTTTCTGTTCTAAAGAATCTATTCGCTGGAGAAGCATCCCAAAAGGTATAGTCATCCTTCAATTTTATTTTTTGAAATTTGTTTGCTTCCGTTTTTAAACATCAAGCCTTTTAACTTAATATCTCTAGCAAGACTTAATGAGGTTTCAGGCCATGTTTATGCGTGTGATCCATGTGCTTGTATTTCTAGATAAATTTATTTGGGCTATCCAATTATGCTTCTTTTATTATTCCCTTTTATGGTAAATTGGTAACGCTTTCAGAAAAAGGCTAATGTTTTTTCTATTCACTACACTCTTGCTATTGCCGTAAAAAAATTCTTTTGTTCACGTTGTTTCAGTATTAGGGTTGGCCTTCTAAGATCCCTTTCCATTCTTTATTTGAAGTTGGATTAGTACTGGTATCAAAACATTAATTCCTCATAATCTAAATCAAATGATACTACAAGTTTGTTAAAATTCTTGACGAATAAGCAGTGATTATAGTTTTGGTAAATGCAAATTTAACATTCAACTTAGATTTGTTTTGATTTCTTTCTCCAAACAACTGTGATATTTGGGCTTCCCAGCGAAGTACTAAATTGGTTTACGAGGAATAAGCTGTTTGTTATGGTTTCAGATTGTGGTATTCTTCTCAACATGTGATGCAGTAGATTTTCATCATTCACTCATAAGTCAATTCCATGGATTATCAAATTTGCAATCAGATACAGAAACAAGGGAACTATTTGTTAAATGCAACATTTTGAGATTGCATGGTAACATGAAGCATGAGGATCGTGTAAAAGCTTTCAATGCTTTTAAGACTGAAAAATCAGCTCTTTTATTGTCCACTGACGTTTCTGCTAGAGGGTTAGATTTTCCAAAGGTTAGATGCATTATACAGTATGATTCCCCTGGGGAAGCAACGGAATATGTTCACAGGTATATTGCGTATTCAGTTGATATTATCTCTTTCTTTTTGTTTTTTGTTAAACGGAGTGAAATTAGTAGTGGGGATTTGCAGGGTTGGAAGAACTGCTCGTTTGGGTGAAAAGGGGGATTCTTTATTATTTCTGCAGCCCATTGAAGTTGATTACCTGGAAGAACTGAAGAAACATGGAGTAATGTTAACAGAATACCCACTTGTCAAACTTTTAGATGGTTTTCCGTTAAAACATCATCGTCATAAAAAGTTTGTTTCAATAGAAATGCATCCATGGGTACTTGATCTCCAAAAGTCTCTTGAATCTTTCATCTTCAGTGAGGTAGGCCCTTTATTGATGGTTGTAATTTGTTGTATTTGATAATGGGTTCTTTTGATTGTACATGCTAGTAGTGAGTTAATGCAAAGCAGTTTTTATTTGAATAGGCGAAAATAAAGAAGTTGGCGCAAAATGCATTCTGTTCATGGGTGAGGGCATACAGTGCACATCGTGGGGAGCTGAAGAGTATATTCATGGTGAAAAAGCTTCACCTGGGACACGTGGCGAAAAGTTTTGCACTGAAGGAGCAGCCATCATTGGTGGGGAGGTCAGTGCAGAAGAAACATACAGAAAAGAGGAAAAGAACACACAAAGTGAAGGAAGGTTTGAAAAAGAAGAGAAAGATGGTTAACTACGAGGAGGTAGTATTCATTTCTTGGAATCTGTTTTATTTTTAATTTTTAAGGGGAAAAAAACACAAACAAACAATGAAAGAAAAAGAAAACATTGTAATGGATGAGAATTATTTTGTTGTTGTGACAGGGAGATTAAATGTTAGTTGAAAGATGGATGATTAATGCGATGGTGAGGTGTATAATTGGTGCAGCTGGACTGGTGGAGAGAGTAGATGATATAATATTTATGTGAATTTTGGTTTGACAACAAGCAAGTACACCAACAGGTATGGTTGAAGAGTAGAGGATATAATATTTATGTGATGAAAGCTTTGATTTTGGGGAAAAAGATGGATGTCATATTCTTTAGCAACTTCTTATTATGTCATTATCATTTCTTGGCTGGCTGCTATCCCGTGTGTTTGTGATTACATGGTTGATGATCTCAATGCCTAATGGCCCCGGATGCCATCCTGTCATCTTTAATTATTATTAATTTATCTACCATCCAAAAATGAAGTTTTCCGTAGACCAATTTTCATTCAAGTAACACTGCACTCATACATGCTAACAAATTTAAAATTTTACCCGAGATTTTATTAAAATGGGAGAGGTTTCGGTTCAAGTTTACATGTGTTAAAAATAAAATAAAAAAGAGGTTTCACATTGAGTTAGGTGGTTTTCTCATCTATGAAGGGTTTCCCTCTGAGAGTGATCTTAGGTTCGTGATTGACGAAACGGACTCATGTACTAGTTTTCTTTTGGAGTCGTGCCCGCCTAGTGCCTCAAGGTTTCGTACTCGAATAATGAAGATAGCCGGGCTCAAGTGATCCTATTAGAGGTATAGAAAAATAGATTTGAATTTTACTAGGTAGTTTCATGAAATAATGAATGCATGATCAGCTTGCAAGTGTGTCGGTCAGTTTAATGTGGTTCCGTACGATTCTATTGTCAATTGGTGGGGAGGGATGGAGGACTCTATTAATTAATAATTGAATTTTCGTTATTATTATTAATAATTGTGGGGAGGAAGGAGAAGACGTGGGGGTGGGGGTGGTGGGGTGGATGTTCATTATCATGCCAAAATACAAATATTTATTTAAAATACATCAAACATTTAAGTAAGTTTCATTACTTGAGTTTTTTCTGTTATTGTTTGTTACTTTTCCATTATGTAGTTGAGAACATGTACAAGTTTGTAACACCCTCTATAAACAGTGGTGTGTTATGTTTCATATCAGAGATGCAGACACACATAATTCTCCCATCTCCTGTCCTGTGCTTATTATCTCATTATGGTGTGAGAGTAACTATATAACAAAAACTATCAAACAAGCAAACATATTTAGTAAAATCCCAATCATATCACCCTATTGGATAGGTAAGGCTCAAGGTGGATGATAAGAAAAAGAAAGCACAAGTGTAGATAAAAAAAACAAAACAAAAACATAATGTACTAATAATAGTAGCAGACTATCGCTAACATAGGTGGTAACAAAAATACCAATAATAGTTATACTAGTTAAACACAAATCAGAATGAACAATCTTGAAAATAGTTAACACTTGCATCAAGGCATAATGGAAATTAAGAAACTAATAGGAAAAACTGAGATATTAACACAAAAGTAGAACAAATCTGTACACTCATCTTCAAATCTGTACTTTTATACGATATTTTTAGATCATCAATCATGTCTTTGAAGATGTGCAAGTTTAGCAATTCATGTCTAATATGTTGCTATCATATTAGTTTTGGTTTGTCTTTACACATGCTTATACCATATAAAGCTCTCTTCTCTTATTTTTTATTAGAAACGCTTGCCACCCCCAATTCTTCCTTATATAGTGTTATCCGGTCCAACCTTGTGTGCTTACACATCCCCTTGAGCATCCTTATTTGTACTAACTCCAACCTTGTACTTGTGTTTCTTGATGGTGCAACAATCGATTTCATACCACGTAGCTAGGCGTTCGACAACCCTATAGAGTTTTCTCTTTAATCTTGTTGGGAACGTCTTGCCACACAAAACTCTTATGGTTGTTCTCCGCTTATGTCAACCTGTCTGAACCTTTTGCAACATCACTGTTTATATATCACTCTCGACAAACCAACTCCAATACTTGACCTTGGTTGCTTGCGGGGCAACTTGTTATTCGATCTAGTTGACATCACTGAAATTATAGTAATAGAAAAACTCAAGTAATTAAAATTTTCCTTTTTCATAAATGAATGATTACAACATGTGGAAGGGAGGAAATGAATACTCGAACTCTTTTTATTTATTGATATAGAGGCCGGATGATGATGGATGCATTCATGATTTCAATGATTCCATTTGCCCCCTCTATTATTTTACTGATCATTAATCAAATGATAATATAGTAATATGCCTATAAGTGTATTTAAGTGTCATCAAATCAGATCAAATCTCCTTTATACTACCACTCCATCCATCTTCCACTCTGCTTTATTTTTTACATCTACGAGACCCAACTTTACCAAAAAGGTAATAATTAAATAACAATTAATCTTTGGGTTGATATTTTGAAGTTAAGTTATGACAAGAATGATGCAAAAAAACAAATAGGTACGTGATAGAATTTTTAAGAAAATATCATTAGTTATTATTGCTCTGCAAATTAAGCGTACTCTTCAAAGTACATTTACAATCTTTATTCTTTCACAGATCAAATAAATATTAAAAATAACCAAGTAAATGTACCTTTAAAGGGTACCATGTGAACAATTTCCCCCTTTTTGCACCGGGTTATGATTCTTTTTGGACCCACTTTACCATCATCACCCAAAGTCTCTTCTTTCATAGTTCTAGAATTAAACGCATAATAACAGTATTTTCATTTAAGTTCATCATAAATTAAAATAACACAAAGATAAGATCGTTACACATCACTAAAATTACTATTCATACTATTAGTCATGCTATAAAACAGTCATATAAAATACAGTTTATATTATATGCCATGTTGTATATATTAATATAAAAGAAATAACATAAAAAAGTAGAAAATAAAGAGAGAAAACTGATTTATTCTATTAAATTTATCATAGACATCACATACATCATATATATATATATATATATAGGGGAGGCTTTCAATAAAATCATATTATAATTGAAAACCAAGAAAACCACTTTATAGCCCTAGATTTATTTAATTTATGGTTAATATTGTTTAGTGGCATGATGGTAATTAAATGGTAGTTAAAGAATTTAATTAAAAGGTTTTAGGGGTATAATAGGCAAAACACATACAAATTACATAGAAATTTTTTTAATTAACTAAATCCCTAAAATCACGCTTTCTCTATCATCTCTCTTAAATTATAAAAAAACCTTTTATTTTCTTGCTTATTTTATTTTACTAACATTTTTTTAAATTTAACAACAAATTATACTAAATTTTGGATATTAAATTAATTGACTATAAATTGAGTAAAAACACAAACATATATATGTAACCACGTTAAACATGAGTTAATTTCAATGTGTTACGTATATGTAATAATGATCTATGTATATGATACATTATGTTACAATACGTAACCTAATGAAATTTCATTTTCACCATTGATCCAATCTCAAATCTTTTGACCATCTAACCACTTCAATTAATCTTGCCACATATACAATCGTTATCATATACGTGTATGTAAGTATAACGCGTATACCAAGTGCAAAACATTTTATTAAACTAAAAAATTTACACATATATAGATGTGGTTACGTATAAATAGAGATTTTTACATATTTTCCTTTCGTAAGATATTAAATTATATATTTCCCCAAGACATAAAATTAATTACATATTTCCCCTCCCTAATACACATATATTACATATTTATCCATTTTATTAATATTAACCTATCAAGTGACTATTTTATCTTGTTTTCACTAAAAGATCTTCACGTATTAATGTTTCGTTATTATAATTGTTTGAACCTTTGGCAATTGTGTTCTGTATTTGGAGATATAACTTGGATTACGGTGATTATTGTTTTGAAATGAACTTTTGTATTTGGAATTATAATTATATAGTTTTTATTTATATAGAAAACTCAAACTTTAGTTTATATGTGTTTAATGTTCTTAAGAAGAGAAATGTGTAAAAATAACTTAGTAAAATTATGAATACAATAATCATTCAATAACTAATTTTAATAAAATGGGTAAATATGTAATATTTATGTTTTAGAAAGGGGAAATATGTAATTAATTTTTTAACTTGGGTAAATATGTAATTAAAGAGTTTAGAAATAGTAAATATGTAAATGCCCTGTATAAATAAACAAATACAAATGAAACATGATTACATATATGTACCTGATGATTAGATATATGTACCTGGGTACATATAACCCAAATACTTTTTTACATATACATATGTGTAACATTGGTACATATGCGTATCCTACCATGATACCATTTTTTTCCCATCCAGTTGATCGATCTTCATCACCATAGCTATCAAAGTTATATATATGTATCTCACAAGGTTACATGTATATAACCTAGGTACATATATGTATCCTACATGAATACCACTTTTCCATCTAGTTCATCGTGATCTTCATCTTCATCTTGGTTACGTATATGTAACTAAGTTCATTATCATCATCATCTTCTTCATCTTGACATTACTAGGAAGATTTCTTCTTTACTTGATTCATTATAACTCATTTAACACCTTTTCACTTCTATCCACGTGTATCCTAACCGTTTCTTCATCTTCGATCATGAGGTTGAACCCTAGTTGCGCCCCAATATTAATTTGAGGCTATGAATGGAGCAGATAACCATGTTCTTCAATGGAGGTATGTTCGTATTAAACTATTCCTCGTATCAATCGATTCTCATCTCAATCGATTTCTTACATAACACCTTTCCACTATCGAACCCTTTGTTAAACGAGATGGGTACTCCTCGATTACATAGAAGATAGTTAACAATTGTACATATCTTCTTTTGATCTTTGATCCTTCACCCATTAACAAACTTTTTTTTAAGTTTCCTAGATATCTTCCACACATAATTGTTTTATGTTCATAAATCTCGTTCATGTAAAGATTCATGGTTCTTTGATTTGTTTAAAAATAAGTAACGGTTAGCTAAGATTAAGGGATTTAACAGCTAGAATAGTGGTGCGGCTATTTACTAGAATGCCCTTTAAATTAAATAAATATAAAAGAATAATAAAAAAATATGATTGGTGGAAAGTGGTTTTCTTGGTTTTCTAGTAAAAGATTGGTTTTTATTTGATCCCTCCCCTATATATATATATATATATATATATATATATATATATATATATATATATATATATATATATATATAGGGTAATGATCAAATGTTAACCCTTTATTATTGCGATAACCGTGTTAACTTTAAAGATCAATCAAAATTATTATTTTTTTGTTGAAGTAATATCAGTATGCATATACAATATTATGTTCTTTTATATATATGTGTGAATTCACAAGTGTAAAAAAAGTTACGACGGGTTTAAGTAACTTACACCAGATAAATATTTACACAGTTGTAAGTAACTTACACTAGTCGTAACTTTTTTACGATTATTAATTTACATGTATACATAAAAAAACATATATTTGTATATGTGTAATGATGTTATTACAACAAAAAAATAATGATTTTGATTGATTTTCAAAAGTTAACATGGTTATCGCAATAATAGAGGGTTAACATGTGATCTTTGTCCTAATATATAGGATTAGGTTCAAATGCAAACCAAGAGAAATTGTGTAAACCAATAAACCAAATCTACATCTTTGATTTACGAGATCAATGACTCATATTTGTTTGACTTTTTGTACACGTGTTCCAATAAAAGTACAACTTTTATTATTTTATTCAAAAAAATATGAGCCATTGAATTTTATAAATCAAAGGTAGGGATTTAGTTTATTAGTTTACATAATTTCTCTTGGTTTTTATTTGAACCCAATCCTATATATATAGGGGAAGGATCCCTTAAAAATCATGTTATAAATGAAAACCATAAAAACTATGAGTTACATATATGTAAGTATGTATTACAAAGTGTACAATTAAAAGTTACGTATATATAAAGGTTATGTGTATGTAAGTACGTGCTATCAAGTGTACAATTACGAGTTGCGTGCATGTAACTCATACAAGTTACGTATACGTAAGTCGTTTCGTCATCATTGTCGTTGCTTGGAGTTTAAACTAAAATATATAATGACCTCAAAATATAATATTGAAGTTTAATAAAATATATTTTAAACAATTAAAATGTTAAATCAATTATCAATTATGTGATTGGATAGTGATGGTTTTCACGATTTTCAATTATAAGCATAGTTTTCATTTTATCTCTCTCATATATATATACACACATACATATATATGTATATACACATACATATATATGTATACACACACACACACACACATATATATATATATATGTATGTATGTATGTATATACGCATACATATATATGTATGTAGGATAGAGAACGAATGCTAACCCTTGTTTATTGCGATAACCTGTTAACCAAACTAGTGGTCCACAGCAGGCCACATCATTACTGTAAGTTGGAGTTACATTGGTAAACTAGTGGTCCACAATAAATGTTAAAATTTTTTCAAAAAAAATATAGCAAGACTATACTCAAATTAAAGATATTAAAATGATATATTTAATGGTGTAATTTGTATAAAATAAATAACATCATACAAAAAAGTTAAAACGATTTTAAAAAAAAGGGTGAAATTTTTAAAAAATAAAAGGAAAATTGTTACATTAGTGGTGTAATGCGCTGTAAAGCTAGTTACACTACATAATAATGGTGTAAGTGTTTATTACATTAGTGTTAACGGGTTATCACAATAAAGGTGGGTTAATAACCGTTCCTTCCCCTATGTATGTATATACAAACATATATATGTGTGTAAGAGTTAACATAGAGTTTGATGCAAACCAAAGATCTCTCAGCATGCACAGAAGTACAAGCAAGTTACCTCGAAAGATTTGACTCTACTCAAAGATAAAATTATCTAAGTGTTAAATCTTCCGCAGCCAAAGACAGAAATATTCCAAAGCCAAAAGTGAAGTCTTTCGAAGTTTGAAGACAAAGTCTTACAAAGCTGAAGATAGATTTCTTCCAAAGACAAAGAGCACACAGTTATTCTCTGACATACTTTAAGAAAAACAAATCTACTTTTTGCTGCCACTCTGAAGACTCACCAACTAATATAAGTTGGTGATTACCTTTTTGCTTTTGTCAACTACTAAGTATGGTGTCCATGTATGTAACTTTCTACTCTTGTACTTGTATAATACTTTAGGATGTGAGCTATGGCATGCCATAGTCACATGTCAAAAGGCAATCCGCCTTTTGACTTTGCATTGATCTTGTTGTCTAGATTAGTGGTCCAGCTGGCCGTTAAAGTATGGCCGGCTGGAGGATGTAGTATAAAGTATCTCAGTTAACAATCCTTAGGACTTAGCCTTGTAACAACTATAAAACGCTTGAGAACAATATACATCATTCTTGAAAATCAAAACTTTGTAAACTGCTTGTGTTCTTTACCTTTGTTTTTTGTTTCATTTACCGGTTTTCTATTTGATCTTTTCTAAATGTTGTTTGTTTCTCTCCAACCTTATGAAACTGTTGCATTACCCTTAACCGGTCCTGTAATATGTATGTATATATACATACATATATATATATGTATGTATGTATACATATATACAATCATCAAACCCTAAAGCCTATAAAGTTGGATTGATCCTAGAATAATTTGCATTTATAACACTTTCCTTCAAAAATTTTATATTACACACTAACAGTAGCAACATTATACTATCGGATAATGTTAATTCGGTTTTTAGGATCAATTAACTAATATTGCATGATCAGTTATGTTGTCTCGTTATAACCTTACTAAGAAAACTCAATGGGACAAAACTTAATCAATGAAAAAAAAATATAACATGTATAATATTCTCCTCAATCTAACATATATATTTTATCTGTGGAATCCATTCTTCCGTGACAACGGTTTGTTTGATATTTGATGTAGTATTTTTCAATTTGTGTGAGGCATGTGACATTGTCTTCATATAACATGGCTGGACTTCACTGAATGTCATGAACTTGTCTCTCTATGATCTAACTCTATGCAGGTTCAATAGATATAATGCATAAGCATAACCAAATAGCCGAGACTCCATGTTTTTATCGTAAAACAACTACATGTCTTGAATCCTATAGAAAGTTGACCTATTTTTTGATACTCTAATGAAGTTGTCTTATTAAAAATCATGCTATGAAAATGCAGTAGGATAAAACAATAGCTAGAAAAAAGAGTATAAAGCGTATCATATATAATTAACACCATACTTTAGGATGATGTTAAATCCATACTTGATGGCCCATAAAATAAAGTGAATTTACTAGATTCGAGTATATATGGGAAGAGGTTAGTCTATCAACTTGTAATTCGAGTATATGTGGGAAGAGGTTAGTCTCTCAATATACACATAGAATATGTAAGCATATTTTATATGAACAATGTTGATATTTGATGTAGTCTTTTTAATTTGTGTGAGGCATGTGACATTGTCTTTATATCACTTAGTTGGATTTCTTTGAATGTCATGAACTTGTCTCTCTATGATCTAACTCTATGTAGGTTCAATAGATATAATGCATGAACATAACCAAATAGCCGAGACTCCATATTTTTATCATAAAACAACTACACGTCTTAATTCCTGCATAAAGTTGACCTATTTTTTTAATACTTTAGTGAAGCTGTCTTATTAAAACTCATGTTAGGAAAATCCAATAGGATAAAATCATAGTTAGAAAAAAGTACAAAGCTCATCATATATAATTAACATCATACTGTAGGATGATGTTAAATCAACACTTGAGGTCCCATAAAATAAAGTGAGTTTACTAGATTGGTTGTGTTACCTCGTTAAAACCTTCCTAACAAAACCTAAAGACATAAAACTTTATGAAGAAAAAAAAAAGAATGCAAGGTACTTAAATCGAACTATATTTCGCTTGCAAATGTGGTAATAACACTACCACGTCTCATGATATTTACGAGATATACTGGTGTACCGATCACGCTGTGCTTAGTATATTAACATTGTTCATATAAAATGTGCTTGCATACTCTACGTGTAGATTGATAGACTAACCTCTTCCCACGTATACTCGAATTACAAGTTGAGAAATAACTAAGTTTTGTAAATGACACGAACTTTAAATTTATCAAACCCATACCTCAATTATTTACTGAGTCGAGTGTATCACACACGACAAGATTGTTTGAGACATATAAATATATGCTATTCACATCTCGAGGTATTAATTTTAATGTCTTTTACTATCTTAACCTTTCAAGGATTTTCATGTAACTGTAACTTTTAAGTGTCTGATATAAGTGTGTGGTGATGACATATATATATATATTTCATCTGAAGTTCTTATTAGATTGTGAGGCCAATGAACATGGTAAGGCTATTGCATCCGCTACAAGAGACAACGTTTTCTCATAATCGACAATGGGGATTTAGGAAAAACATTTATATTACAATTCGTGTCTTATATCATACAATCTCTTTCTTTACGTTTCTTTTTATTAAAAGACATCCATTAATAACATAGTGGCTTCACCTCTATTGGTGTTTGGACTACTGGACTTAAAACGTTTTGTTTGTCAAGCAAATTTAATTTAGGCCTTGAAGGCGTCTTGACGAAATCAAGTTATCTCTGTGAATGTACCCTTACAAAGTTATGGATACGTAATCTTTCACACCAAATACATTTATTGCTATAGCATATGCAAATATGTATCCATAATTTATTTTAGATCTCATGTTTGTTTGGTACATGAGTTTGTGACAATGCTTCATTATCCTCTTGGGATTTCATTAATCTATTATGGGATAGTATCAGTTTCTTCTAAGATATTTACCTATATTTTAAGATATTATTATTTTCTTCAGATAATTTATTAGTTTGTTTTGGGATATTTACTTTTTCAAAAGTTTGTGTATAACCTTTATTGGGTTACACCAATTGTATTTACTTCTTCAATGATAGTATATGTGACTTTATCAATCTATATACAACTAATAATTCATTTGTTACTCTTACACATATATGACATATTAGACTTCAAATTCATATTGATTTCATTCGGGATATAAATTTAATATTTTTATTATATAGTAAAATACATTTTAAATACATGAATAAATCTTTTTAATAACATATTTTATTCCATGTTTGCTTTTTAACGTGTTTAAACCGTTCGTTTTCTAAATCTTGTTTTTAAAAAAGTTTGATATTTTAAACATTTTTATAAAAATATTTGGTTTTCTAAAGTTTTTTCTTAAACTGTTTATTTTTTTAAACCATCTTTAAATAGTACCACTTTTTTAAACATCTTTTTTAAAAACAATTCATTTTCAAACGACATTTTTAATATTTTTTAAAAAATATTTAGAAAATGAATAATTAATTTAAAAAACTAATGATTTTAAGAAAGACGATAATGCTTTAAAAAGTGTCTCTATAAAATTAAAAAGTTTTAAGTGGGACATTTAGAAAATCAAAAGTTTTAGAGGAACATTTAAAAACCTGAACATTTTAAAAATGAAAATTTCAAAAATAATATTTATTCAAATAAAAAATAAATTATATTGATGATCTCTATAGGTAAAATAGTTATTTTGTAAACTTAATATTAGTAACTGAACTAACAGAATTAAAACCATTGATGAAAAAACAAATATAATATTAGGAACTATATTTGTAATTTTAAAAGTTAAAAAACTAAATCTAAATGTTTGACCAATCTACAATAACCATCCTTTAAAAGTTACTTCTTATATTGATGATGTTATGTTGAGCAAGGTAAATTGATAATTTATCAATAATGTATAAACCAGCATACATAAATGATAAATAAAAGAAGTGAAAGTTATGGGCGTAGGACAAAAGAATATCAGTATTGAAGTTTATCATTAAATACATGTTTTTTAAATACAAGTTTACATAATATTATAATTGAATACAATACGAAAAGAGTTAAGTATAACAACTGTGTGAATAATGGATGATTAAGAGAAGTTTTTCATGAATAATACCTGAACTATTTGATCATAAGAGAAATTATTTCGTGTGTTTCTGAAATATTTTTGATAGTGGAATAAAAGTAAACAGAAAAAAAAAATTATTGTATATATATAATAAAATAATATTATTATTTTATATAATGTAGAAAATATTATACGATATTATTAAAATATAGAAGATTTTCAAAATTTGAAATTACGAACCCAAATACTCGGATTGATTATTACGATTATAATTTAAAATTTGTGAATTACATATGCTCCATTTGAATATTCAAATTGTTAGTGTTAATTTCCAAATTTTAACTAATTTAATTACTTACTTTTAGATAAAATCTGGAATTGAATTGAAGATTGAATTTGAAATTTAAAATTTAAAATTTAAAATTTATGTTTTAATCATTAAATTTTAAAATCTAATTTTAAAATGTTATTTAATTAGACATTAAATACTATTTAAACATTTCTTTTTAAAAACATATGGCTAATAAAATGACACGTGACAATTGTATGTTGTGAAGATGTCATGTGGCAATGCATTGGCTAAAATCTTCGCATGTGCTCAAACCTCTTTTCTTTTATTATAGGGTTATTAGATTTTAATAATCTTAAGTTTCATTTATTGGTCGGGATTAATCCCAACTCAGCAAATGTTTGCAAACACTCTCAATTTTAAGCTTATTTTTCTACCAACAATCATTTACTAACTGAGAGTTAACATCTATTATTTTTTTGATGAAATGAGACAAGCTTTAGCCAATTCTCAACTCCGCCATCGCCTAGCCTCCATCATGTTCTTTTTCGGTGTCTAGCTTCTATCGTTACCTTAAATCTACTTCTAACGAGTTAAATGGTTCAGATCAGAAGGTGAAAAATGATGGGTTTTAGGGTGCAAAAGTTTTAGAATGACGGACCAGATGACTGATTTCGACTTTCTACTTAGCATTTTGACCATATAAACAGTCGACGTTATTAAAAACCTAACGATGTTAACTCTCAGTTAGTATGGATCGTTAAAGGAAAATAAGCTTAAAGTTAAGAGTGTCTATAAGTATTTTCTGAGTTGAGATTAATCTCGTCCAATAAATATAAGTTTGAATTATTAAATCAAATAACCCTTTATTATATACTAGTTTAGAAAATACGTGTATCACACGGGTTGAATAACAAACTAAATTAGACGTTTGTAATTAATATTAAGAAATTATAAAAAAATTCTAAGATAAGATATTATTAAAATTATATATAATTAACTACCTTAAGTAATAATAACAATAATAATATTTTCTTATAATTTCATCTATAAAAAATTTTTGCTGTAAAAAATTATTTTTTAAACATTTTAAATTTTTTTTAAAAAAAAGTTATTTTTAGACAACGTGATCTTTAAAAACTCTTTTTACTAAAAAACTTCATTTATTTTCTAATAGGAAAACATGAATTTTATTTATTAAAATTTTGTTTAATAATTTCAAAATGATATACAACATAATTACATTTAATATTACCATTAAAGAATTGACTCTTTATGATAATGACACTTGTCAAAATAATTATGAGAGGATGACATGTGATAAAATAATTGTAATAATATGACTTTTTTTTTTTAAACGGCTGGTTAGTAGTTAGTAGTTAGTATCATCAAGTTAGTAATATCCGCCAATGAATAATAATATGACATGTGGCAAAAACTTTTTTGATTTATTAGTATAAATTGAAATTAAAATTTTATATTTGAAAAGTAAATTTTATGTTTAAAAAGTTAGGGTTTCAGTTTCATCTTAAGATATGACCGCGAAACATTTCCTTTAAAAATTGTTTTAGTTTTAGATTTTGATTGTTTTCCAAGATCTCTTTTCCTCACAAGAGTTGTTTTCTTTTATCCTTTTTTTCATTTTAGCAGTTACTTTTACCAACATTTTATTTTTATCACTATTACTATTTACCATTAATATTATAATTGTTATTCTAGATTTGAACGATTACCACACCCAAATAAAGAAAACCCTTACTACCTTTAACCAGTCAATATATAAAAATACACATAGCTACCATTTACCAATGGTTTTAAATACACGGTGATTTTTTTTTAAATACTTCAACTTTATATATTGGTTACATGATGACACATTTTATCAGTTAACGCAAATATTGTTCCTATGAAAAATAAGTTTTATTTTGTAATATGCATTTTAATAGTTGCAATAAAATAAAACATGTAACTAGCAACCATGGGTTTTAAACACGTGTCGAATTTAATTTCTTAAATGTTACAATTTTATACTTTGGCTACATGGTGACATCTTTTATTAGTTGAAGTAAATATCGTTGTTTTTAAATGAAGGTTTTTATATTGTTATATGCATTTTTTCCATGTATTACAAGGGTTGAAAAATAGAAATATATATAATTTAAAAATGTAAACAAATATTTAAACATTATTTGTTTTTAAATTAAATGATAATACGATGAAATAGATTGTATTCAATCTTTATTACGAGGAGAAAAAATACTGTTAAATAGTTAAGATGGTGATCAATGTTGCACACACCAAATTAAATACATGAATGTGCGATTCATTTGGTTGAGCTCCTTCTTTAAACATTTAGTTTTTCTTTAGAGTTTGAAAATTTATGTATATTCGACGTAATGACTTGTTAAAGAAGATGTGGAACGTAGTTTTTGGGAAACAATCAAACAACTAAAAGGTTGTTCATGCCTAGAAAATAAAATTTAAAAAATAGAAAAGTTTATTAGAAAAATAACATAAATATAAATTTATAAGCCGAAAAATATTTGATTATTGCATATAATATAGACTTGATTTGAAATCAATATTCTGCTAGCAACAATAAACCAATGTTGATTTTTTTTTATTATGATAATCAAAACCTTATAATAGATATTTAATAAGCGACTATGATAAATATTAAAACATAAAACATAAAGTAAACAATGAAATTAATACCTTATGAAAACAAAATAATAACGGACAACAACAAAATATAAAAGAAACAAAAAATGATCGTTGAATGTATAGTAGGCACAATTATACAAGATAAAAATACCTTACTTGATGTTTGAATAAAATAGAAAAAGAGTAGATAATAATGCAAAAATTAGAATTTGTGAGATAGATTAATATAAAATTTAAGAGGTTAAATAAAATTTGAAATGATTGATGTAAGAAATTTAAAATCCCTAGAATGTTGGTGGTGATTGAGTTAGTTAAAAAATTAAAATCTTAAATCTTAAATATAAATAAAATAGCATGATTTATGAAAAAGTTGTTAAATGAGATTTAGGCGGGAAAATATTTGTGAGGTGAAACCTTGTGATGACATGTGGCATTACATGTAATCATTTATTAGTATAGACTATATAATAAAAGAAGGTTTTTAGCAATGTTTTCAGAACTGGATCGGACGTCGAACCGGACGCCTTACTGGTTTGGTGGTCGGACCGGTCGGACCGGTCGGACCGGATTTAAGAACCGGATGACGTCATAATTATATATATAGTATATTATATATATAGTTATATATATAATTAAATATAAGTAATTTATACATGTATTTTATAGTTATATATAAAACTTAACTATATTTTTATATCCAACACACTAATATATGGTTCAACACCTCGTTTTTACCCATTAAAATCAAAAAAATAAAAAATAAATAAAAAAAAATAAAAAAAATACAAAATCCGGTCCGAACCGGTTCCCGGTTCCTGGTTCAACCGCACAACCGGTTCGAACCGGCCGGTTCAACTTGCTGAAAACGATTTGGGGGGGATCGGACCGGTGGACCAGCCGAATCCCGGTCGAACCGGTCGGACCGGCCGGTCCGATCCGGTCGTGAAAACAATGGTTTTTAGGGACACGTGGCAACTTCTGGTGAAGTCTAAATTATTGTTTCCCGCCTCTCTCTCTTATTAAATAAAAATATTTTTAATTAAGTAAACTAAATAATTAGATACCCAAAATATAAATCTTCTTAATCTAATAAATTATTAAAACATGCTAAATTAATAGATTTTAATTATATCTTATCTTAGAATATAATTTTATAATTCTTGATTTTTATTATTTGTTATTTATAATTTCTTAAATTTTTATTATTTGTTATTTTATTAATGACTAATAGCATGTAGCATATAATATATTATTATCTAATGATTATGTTAACTTTTTTCTACCCATGTAATACATGAGTTTCTAATCTAGTTATTATATATAAAATAGAACTTGAATCGCGATATCTACAACATGAACTATCATAGCTTTTATGTTTTTCTAATTTAATTTATAGTGTTTTTACTATTATTTTACCACTGTTTAATTAGGATAATAACTTAGCAGTTTATCTTTATCTTTTGGCTACTACTCTAGATCCAAGTTATAAATAATAATACGTAGAATTTAAAAACAACCTACTTTATCCAAATAAGATTTTTTAAAATAATGTAATTCTTTATGATTATCAAGTTTTCGTCACTAAAGCTCTTAGTCCAAAATCTAAATTAATATCAGGAACTTGAAAATGGTAAAACATGAGCTCTTTTCCTTTATAACCTGATTTCGAAACAATACAGTCTAGTTCATGTAGAGAGAATTTTTCAATATCAAGCAAACCATCATACTCTACTTTGCCTTTATCATACATCATACTAGGAAAATCTGTAAACACACCCCCATGGTATATCTTCATAAAGAAGAGGTTTGGCTATTTCCCTATAAACAAAAAGAAAAACAAAAGATTTCAATCACTATTAATAGAAGAATATATATTTGCAGTATATGAGATCATGATCGAACTCCGAATCGACATCTCTTATGTGCCACATTTTGAGCCAAAACAAAAAACAAAAAAAAAAAAAAAAAGACGGCAATCTTCAAATGCTAGGGTTTTTAGGGGAGAAGAATTGAGTTTGGAAGAAATTATGGAGAGAATTTGAGAGTTAATATAACTTACGTTGAAAAGGAATTTATGCTGCTAATATGTATATTCTAATAATTTAAAACATATTAATTTAAATATTATTAAAAAAATAGTTCCGAGTTGATGAATGGCGGCTTAAATTTATCTTGTTGCTAGTGCTTTACATGCAAGTTCTATTTTCATTAGTTTAATGATACACATTATTTAAACAAAAAAGTTAAGAAAATTGATTGAGAGAAGACGGTGGAAGAAAATATACATATATAAATAGGTTAAAATAAATAGTTATTAGTAATATTTAAAATACCTAAACTATCCTCATGTGCAAAGCACATGGGGTTTTTTTCTGTTAAAATTTTACGAATATTAGTGTTAGATCCCAAAACTGTTACAAATGTAAATCTATAGAACCTAAACTTGTTACTTCTCAAAATTGACACACTACAGGGACCATTTGCGTAATTAACTCTAAATAATATTAACATATGATGATAAAGATTGCACTTGCTCCACGGGGCCTACACCGAAAAGTCACTTGAAATTATTTAGATGACAATGATAATTTTAGCAATTAATATTTGTGTATATGATATAAAATATAGAAGATATTTACATACTCCATCCCAGTGCTTACAATTTACAAACAAATATCTTTGAGGCTCGACTGATACCCTAACTTCAAATGCATAAGATTATCTGTTGTGATTTAAGATAGTTATGATTAGAATTATGATTTTGATGAGTTGTAAATGTGAGAGATATAGTTAGGTGTAGTTTGTTTTTGAATAAGTAAAATGTCTGCAGTCTACGAACCACATCTATAGAAATCTATAGTAGAAGAGGTGGACCAAACCTGTAAAAAAAGACCGTTTGGTTTTAAAATTCTGCAAATTGTTAAAAAAGATTGATTGTGGTGATGATGGTGGCGGACGGTGGGTGGTGGCGGACGGTGGTGATGGCGGACGGTGGACGGTGGCGGACGGTGGTGATGGCGGACGGTGGACGGTGGCGGACGGCGGTGGTGGTCGTGGACGGCGATGGTGGTCGTGGACGGCGGTGGTGGTCATGGACAGTGATGGTGGTGGTAGTGGTGGAAAGTGGTTGTTGGTAGGTGGTGGGTTTAACTTTTCACAGACCTTAGAAGTGGTTGTGTCAAGTCTGCACCAAAAATAGGTCGCGCAGATGTTTTTTTAATTAAGCATCTTTGGGAAAACAAACAGTCTGCAGATGGCAATGTCTGCACGTGGTCTGCGTGGCATAGACGGAAGAGTTTGCACGGACATTTTTCAGAATAACAAACACCACTTCAGTCTAGAAGATTGAATCTTTGAACGTTGGTCATCGTGATATGGTATTGTAGTTAAGACATGCTTATAAAATTAAGAGCGTGCTGAGCTTAATAAAAAGATTAGTGTCGGAGGCAATATATATCTTCTAATCTAATAAAACAGTAACTTGAAATGACAAATGCCAGCATCGTAATTTTTTTCATCAAAAATTTTTCACTTATTTCTCATATTAAATAATTAACTTAATTACTAATAATATTATTTAATACTTTTTATGATTAAAAATAGTTTTTTAATAAATTAAAAAGAAGATCTTTTTATTAATGTTATTTTTAAAGAAATAAATTTTTATAAAATAAATAATTTTTCTAAAACATCAACTTTTTTTAAATATGCAATATATTTTTAAGTTTGTGTTTTTAAAAAGTAAATTAAAATTTAGAGTTATAATAAGGAAATTTTTTGAAATTACATTTTTATACGGTGTATTTTAGAACAAAATATTCTTTTTCTTTTTTGAAAAAAAAAGTTACAAACATAAGTTTAAAAAGTTGATATTATTGTTTTATTACTTATAGTCTTTACTTATATGTAATTTAAGTTATATCATATCTTAAAATGTCATTTTATAATTAATAAAATTTTATTATATTAATATTTTATTTATTAAACCCGTGTATTATACGTGTTTACTGAAACTAGTAGTATATATTACTGGGCGGGTTTCCTTTGAGAAATAAATGTATGTGTATCATGTATAATGATTAATGAATGTATTGTCTTGATTGTCTTGGCACATCACATGCTGGCTAAGTTAATGGATATCAATCAGACAAGTTACAACCCAAACAACAAAAATGTGGGGTGGGAGCAAAACACGCACGATTACTTTATATTTAGATCTCATCCAACTAAATAAATCAACTAACATGCCTCCATATTCCTTTCCTCTATAATACTTAATTAATATGAAAACACACACACTTATACTCCCTCTAATAATTACTTTTATACATTGTTTACATTAACTCGTGCGATGTGTAACGTTTGTAAATTTCGTTACGTGTAGTATAGTACTAACATTAACATTGTTAAGTATATAAAAGAAAAACATATGAAAGTACGTTGCTATTAGGTGATATAACATCTTATAGCCATAAAATATTCTATTTTAAATACAACTTAGTTTTTAACAAAATCTATACTGAGACATGAAAAATAATTATCCCAGCCACAAAATAGTATTGTTTAAAGATAACAAACAAAATTTATTCAATAAAATTGAACTACTACATACTTAACGGGTTAAAGGCATATATTATATTATACTATAGAAGGTAAACTTGAAACTTTCAAAATCTAAAACTTAAAGTTGAAACTTGTGTAAAAGTTTGAAGGGTAAAGTCGAAGGTGTAATGGTGATCCGTGGCATGCCACCGACATTAGTAAATAGTTATAGTTAGTTAATAGGCTGAGCCATAATTCCATAATTTTCTTCTATAGAATTTTAATCCACCAAGCACCAAGACTCAACTAAGGTGCGGCGAAGCACTTGGACTCTTGCATTGTTGTGATGGTTAGGATAGACGGAGTGGGAGCGGGTGGGCTTGGGGCAAATGGGGATAGTGGGAAAACCGGCACGCCCTTATATGACCGCATGAATTCCTCCCCAATCGGGTCATGTTCATTTATGCATACCATGAGAAAACAGTCATAGAGTCGTTGGTTATTTAAAAATATAATGTTTGTTGAATTACAAATACAATGTTACCACGTGTTTATTTTTATCTATGTTCAAGTGTAAGTTTCGTTTAAAACTGATCCGTGTCAAATATAATATATTATTAATTTTTTAAAAATATAACTTTTTGAAAATTTTGAATATATTGTTGTTGTTTTGATATAAATTTTATATAAAACGAAACCCTACAACATGCGACCAAAACACGTGGTCCGTGTATAATATATTTTCATCTTTTATCGGAGCATCACAATTATTTTTTATATTTCACATATACTGTTACGATGTGCTTATTTCCAACTATTTTTCGATATAAATTTTATTTGAAGTGACGTAATTACTAGTTTAATCTGGTAAAGGTAAATAATTTTCATCTAACGATATAAATTCAAGTAATTTTACGTTTTAATATAAATTTAATTTGAAATCTAGTCTAATTTGTTGCGATATAAATTTAAGTAATTTTACGTTTCAATGTAAATTTAAATGTAAATTTCGTTTGGAATCTAGTCTAATGTGTTGCATAGGTTGCTGTTGCAACGCATAAAAAACTAATTTGATGTTATAATAAAGGTTAATGAATTAGTGTAATATTATTTTAATAAAAAGAAGAATTAATAAAATATGAGAGGTAATGAGTATAAAGGAAGATGGGTTTGATTATTGTTCCCCATCGACCTTCAGCGTCGGCGTGTTTCTCCGGCCGGCGGATCTGAAATCAATGCCACCTTTTGTCCTCCGATAATGAAACCTCCTCCCAACGCCTATCAACCCACTTCAGGTATATCATTCGTCCTCTTTTCTTGTCATCTCACTGAAAAGATCACGCCCACAAATCAAATTAAAGTTTGCAACTTTACTCGCTACTTCCTAGCACTGCTTCATGTCACTTGTCATGCTGATTCCGATTCCTATGCTATCTTATCTTTTCATCATTTCTTGAATGAAGACAACTAATTGTAATAATAATTTCAATCAAATTTTTCTTTTTTAAAAAAAAAAAACAACAACAAAACGGAAATCTGTTGTTTCAATCGCAGGCAGGCAGTATATTAATGAAGAATCCTCATCTGAAGCTTGGTCCCCCTATTTGAAGGATACCTGAAGCTTTTAGTGGATTCCATCTTTAGGCTAGATCGATCATCCATTTTAACTTAATTCATATATGTGGTCCAGTTTGTTGCGCCATGCCCACTGATGGATGGAAATTAGCCTGTCACCTCACACTAGTCTCATTATTATTATTATTTTCATACTTGACCCTTTCCAACTATAATGTCTTCAAAGAATTATTCACTTTCGCTCATTCATGCAAGATTACCAATTTGTTTAAGTTTTAACTAGAAGAAGTGGATCTCGTGTTTACTTAACACTGTCAGGTGAAAGGAAGGCAATGAATTCAGAGCTATGGCATGCTTGTGCTGGCCCGATGGTCTCATTGCCACCCGTTGGAAGCCTCGTGGTCTACTTTCCACAAGGTCACAGCGAGCAAGTAAGCTTTCTTAATTAAGTATGTGTAATCAGGATATCTCCATCTCAACTTTGTTTACTCATTCATTAATTAATTGTTTTGCTTAAAAATACTGCTTTTCTAAGGTTGCAGCATCTATGCACAAGGATACACAAAACATACCTAGCTATCCCAATCTTCCTTCTAAGATCGTCTGCATGCTTCATAATGTCACATTACTTGTATGTGATTATATAATTGGATCAGTATAAGAGTCACAATAATGTACACTTGTCGTTGACTTGACTTGGTTTCATTGTCGTAAATGAATTAGGCTGATTCTGAAACTGATGAGGTGTATGCGCAGATGACTCTTCAACCTGTAACTAAAGTGAGTCAACTGGATATTTTAGTTTAGTATATAAAGTTTGGTTTGTTTTCTTAATTGGATTTTTATGAAACATGATCGTGGTTGCAGTATGACCAGGAAGCATTACTTATATCTGATATGGGTCTCAAACAAAACAAGCAGCCTAGTGAGTTCTTCTGCAAAACTCTTACAGCTAGTGACACCAGCACCCATGGTGGATTCTCTGTCCCCCGTCGAGCTGCTGAAAAGATATTCCCACCTCTGGTATGTGTATGTGCGATGCTTACATATGTATAATTTGTGCTTTTTTTGAGTGTTCACAATGTCTCACCAGACCACATGTATAATAGGATTTCTCTATGCAACCTCCAGCTCAGGAGTTGGTAGCTAGAGATTTGCATGATCAGTCCTGGACTTTCAGACATATATATCGAGGTTTCTTGAATTCCCAAAACATACCCTCATTTCATCTGCTAGCAGGCATATTCTCTGTTCCATAAGTAGTTATTTGGTTATCTTGATTTTCAGGGCAACCCAAGAGGCATCTGCTAACCACAGGATGGAGTGTTTTTGTGAGCTCTAAAAGGCTTTTTGCTGGTGATGCTGTCCTTTTCGTAAGGTATAACTAAAGGAAAAATTATTATTATTTTTTACTATGTATTGATTGTCACTTGATTTGCTGATGTTTTGTAGAGATGAGAAATCACAGCTTCTGTTGGGAGTTAGACGATCCAACAGACAACAGCCTGCTCTCTCATCATCAGTTATATCCAGTGACAGCATGCATATTGGAATCCTTGCTGCCGCCGCTCATGCCGCTGCAAATAACAGCCCGTTCACAGTTTATTACAATCCAAGGTTTTATACACACACACACATGTATTATGTAACATGTTTACATTCATCTTTATAAGCGGTTGATATTTTTTTTATAGCAAATAATTTTGGAAAAAATGTTCAAATTTGACAGGGCAAGTCCTGCCGAGTTTGTGATACCCCTAGCCAAGTACAATAAAGCAATGTATGGCCAAGTTTCATTGGGCATGCGGTTCAGAATGATGTTTGAGTCTGAAGAGTCAGGGGTGCGTAGATACATGGGAACTATAACTGGTATCAGTGATTTAGATCCAATAAGGTGGAAGAATTCACAGTGGCGTAGTCTTCAGGTACTTTTGATCATTACCACATATTTATATTCCTGAAATGCCCTTCCTTTATGAGGTTTAATGTCAAGAGAGACTCTTTTCTTTAATTTGTTACGGTGCAGGTGGGTTGGGATGAATCAGCAGCTGGTGAGCGCCCTAATCGGGTCTCAATATGGGAGATTGAGCCTGTTGTGACTCCATTTTACATGTGTCCACCTCCATTTTTCAGGCAAAAGTTCCATCAACAAACAGGTGATTAAGCAATCTCTCTCTGTCTCACTGTGTGTGATATCACCTTCATGTTGTAATGGATAAAGAATTTGAATCTAAATTTGTTTTCTGCACATGTGGCAGACATTGATACAGAGATAGAGAATGCTTATAAAAGAGGGATGCCCATGCCCTGGCTTGAAGATATGGGTATGAAAGATGGGTCTGGCTCAATGTACCCTGGGTTGAGTTTGGTCCAGTGGATGAGCATGCAGCAGCAGCAGCAGAATCATCATGGGTTCCAGACATCTAATATACAACCAGCTACCATTGCGTCTTCAAATTCTCTAAGCTTTGATGATCCCTCCAAGCTATTAAGCTTCCAATCCCCTCATAACCCTAACCTCTCACACTCCAACAAACCAAACCAAAGGAACCAACTTGTCACCCCCCTGCAACAACTCTCTCCACCATGGCCCCAAAACCAGCAACTCCAGCAGCAGCAATTGTATCAACAACAACAACAACACCAAAATTATGTATACAATCAGCTTCAACAACAACAGAAACCACAATCACAACAAATTTCAGGAAACACACATCCTCAACAGCAATTTAGTGGTATAGCCAATAGGACTTCATTGCAGCCTTTATCTACCTCACAACATCAAATGGAACAACAACAACAACAGTTGCAACAATCTCCATCAGACTTACTACAACAACAGCAAACATTGCAGATCCTACAAAAATTGCAACAGCAACAGCATTTATTCTCACCGGTTGAGCCTCTACAACAGCAGGTAAGTCAGCAACTCAAACAACAACTTAGTGGTAACTGCTTGTCGGCATCAACACTTTCACAATCAAACCAACAACAGAGTCGATACAAACCACTAAGCGTTTATCCTCCTGGTGATGGTGATGTTCCCTCCTGTTCCACGTCACCTTTGACAAGTAACTGTCAACTAACAACATCAAACTTCCGGATCAAGAACCAACAAGGACCATCCGTCCTTGGTGGTGATTCCAATATTGATCACCCTTCTAAATTTCTTCATGAACTTCAAAGTCCAATTAAATCTGATATAAGAGTCAAACATGAGTTATCTAACTTGAAACTACCAGAGCAAACTAAAGACAAATCCATTGCTACTGAGCCTACCACATCTGTAACATCATACTGTATGGATGCTGCTGGTGGTTGCCTTCCACAAAACTACAGTATCCCAAACTTCTGTCGGGAAGGTGATATAGGTGTTCACTCACAAAGTAGGAGTGATATCTCATTTGGTGCTAATATCGATAATCTGCCACCTGATGCATTGTTGTCAAGGGGTTTTGATTCTCATAACATGATGTCAATTTACATTAATGGCGGCTCTAGAGATATTGAGCCGGAGTTGTCAGCTGCTGAGATAAGTCCACAATCATTTGGAATGCCTGATATGTGTTTCAAACCAAATGACAATACGGCTGCTGCTAAGGACGCTAGTGTTGTAGGAAATGGATTGTGGGGTATTAATCACACTCAGCAGCAGCAGCAGCAGCAGCAGCGCATGAGAACGTACACAAAGGTAACATAACATATATATTTGTTTGTACAAGATTGAATATGTTGTTGAGATTTGGCAGATAATATTAGTATGTATTTGTAGGTCCAAAAACGTGGGTCAGTGGGAAGAACGATCGACGTGACACGTTACAAGGGGTATGAAGAGCTAAGACATGATCTGGCTCGAATGTTTGGGATTGAAGGCCAACTAGAAGACACACAGAGGATGGAGTGGAAACTTGTATATGTTGATCATGAGAATGACATATTGTTAGTTGGTGATGACCCGTGGGAGTAAGTGGCTTGGATATAAAAAAAGCAAATGAACATAGTGTTGTTTTCTTTTAATAGATATATTACTGAAAGTATGTGATGTTGGTGAGTATTTCAGGGAATTTGTGAGCTGTGTGCAAAGCATAAAGATTCTGTCATATTCAGAAGTGCAGAAGATGAGGTTAGATGGTGATTTAGGTAACAACAACGTGGCGGTGCCTAATCAAGCTTCCAGTGAGACTGATAGCGGTAGAGCACCATACGATGACGAATCAGCTGCATCCTTTAACAGGTAAAACATTAATCATGTTATATATATGCAGGCAACAATCAAGAACTCTGATGAATGCTTGGCATCATATATAAATGCATAGCAAGTGTAAAAGAAAGGTAGAAACAAGAAAGGGCTGAGGAAATCAAAATGTCTTGTATTGTATTAATTGTTGTTGTATGACAAGAATATATCTGTAGATGTGATCAAGCATGCATAGTATAGTAAGTAGGTTGGTAGGTATTTGTAAATGTTGTAATTTGTGACTGAGAAGAAAAGGTAGGTGGAATTGAAGGAGGGCTTGTTGTAGCTCCAATCTCATAACTTGTATTATATGAAAGATGTTGCTTATCTTGAGATTTGATGAATCAGCACATCATCATCATCATCATTTATCATCATCACAGTACAAATGGTCGACAGAGAGATAGAGAGAGAGAGATCGAATGGAGAATTCATTAATTCAAAGCAGGTGTAGGAATCGCGTACTTGCAGTGTGTTGACATTAATTAAACATTATAAAAATCTTAGTTGACCTTCATCCTTATTATTATAATTATAAATTATAAAATAAAATATATATTTTTAAAGTTTAAACATGTGAATCAAGTTCAGTCAATGTTTGTGGGTCAACCTCCCAAAGTGCGCCCTACAAACTCCATTACGTATTCAAACTTTTTCTGATTATTATTTTATTTTATAATTTAAATAGTAATAGTAATTGTTTTGATATTTGGCAATGTTTAATTATTGTTCTATTAATCAGTGATACCTCTAAAGAAGATTGTCATTTGCCCTATATATATATATATATATATATATATATATATATCTCCTCACGCATTGCTTTCTGTTGATATTAATGATATCATGGTTATGAGCTAGTAGTTCTCGCTCTCAGCTAGTCTTGTCATCTTGAGTGATAGCAATGTTAGGGCGTTGGTGGTTTCTTTACTAAAACTATTTTTCATTTAATATTTTCTGGGAACTATATTTTCTTTATATATTCCGTCACTTAAAAAGATAATTTATATAATATATCACGTTAACCATAGCTTATCACCATTGACACACTGTTGTGTTATTATTATAAAATAAATTAAGTAATTGTAGTTGGTGTGCTTGAAACTAAAGATTGGAGAAGAAAATTAAATTCAGCAGGAAAATGCCTCCAACATGCTCTTTTTCTATATTTAGATATAAAAAATTAACATCATTAGTGAAAAAAAAAAACATTTGTTTCTGCAAATAATATATTCATTTTAATTTTTTAGTAAATTTTATTGTTTTCATCATTGTGTTTAGTTAAAAGTAATTTCCGTCCAAAAAGAATATAAATAGTCACATAAATTTTATTAAATAATGATTTTCATCCACTTCGTTAACTCTATCAATGGATTCCGTTAAAAGCAACTCATGTACCCCACACATTATAGGGCATTTTAGTCCATTTTTACTTGGAAAAAAAAATCTTCTTCTATGTGGGATTTTTGTTGCTATTTTTACCCATAAAATCAAATAAAGTCAAATAAAAATACAATAAACAAATGCCATTTTTTTATCAAATGCAGTCAAACTAAAGTGTAATTTTTTTATCATATGCAAGAAATATAAAAAAACAGTTATTGAGAAATGAAGTCAAACTAATGTAGTTAAATATGCGAGAGACACTAGATATTATCCATTTAAATATGTCTTCTTGTAAAGAACATAAAATGCATCGAGTTTGAGAGATAAGGATGAAGATGGACCACATTAAATGGGTCCTAGATCATTCTAAAAACCTTGTTTTAAACAACGAAGTTTTTAATTGTGTACGTTGTAATAAAGATATTTAAACTTAAATGCTTCAAAAGATTTTACTTTTATTAGTGGGTAACCAACCTCAAGTGTTGTTTTAAACACTTGATTCAGTGAAACAATTCAAATAGATTATTGGCATTAATGTTACCACGTATGATGTTAGTTTTTTAGAACTTTTGGATGGACTTTGTTAAAGACATTTGGTAGCTAACGGAATTTAAAATAGTGTTTAAAACAAAGTTTGTTCCTAAGAGTTGGTTCAAGTCCCGCAATGGAAACACATGTTGAGGTACACCACTTTTAATTAGTAGAAAATTTTATCTATTTAAGTAGTCGTGTCTTAATATTATAAAAACTAGTGATATTTAATATATATATTTGGGTTGAAAGAGATGTTTCTAATATAAGAGATTTGGTTTGGATGGAAGAAAAGTTTGGTTATTTTGTTTTGTGTTGTTATTACACGTGAGAAAGAGAAAGAAAGAGAAGAGAATAAAATGGAATAAATAAAAAGTAAAAAGAAACGTGGGAGTGGTGGGGGTTTACTTTATAGTAATGATGTCCTCGCGTAAGCCCGAACCAAATTTGAAGTCTATTAATAATATATACACCTGATCTGGGCCTGGCGTTTCTAGATGAATAGAAATTCAACGCGCCCCGTTGACCTAGCCGCCAATTCAATTGAATTCAAACTCTAATATAAATACACCCAATAAAACACATAGCATACATACCCAGTGCACTTAACTTAGTTGATTGATTAATATTAATAGTAACTAATATGAGCGCAATGAACTGGAGGAGCAAGGAGGAGGAGGAGGTGAAATACAGAGGCGTGCGGAAGAGGAAGTGGGGGAAATGGGTGTCGGAGATTAGGCTGCCCAACAGCCGCGAGAGGATCTGGTTGGGCTCCTACGACTCGGCCGAGAAGGCGGCTCGGGCCTTCGACGCCGCCCTCTTCTGCCTCAGAGGCAGCTCCGCCAACTTCAACTTCCCCCATCAGCCTCCCAACATCCCAGGCGGCACCGACCTTCACCCCTCCCAGATACAAGCAGTCGCCGCTCACTATGCAAACTCCCATCCCCTTTCCTCCTCCTCCTCCTCCTCAACATCACAACATGATCACCACACCTCCATGGATCATGTCATTGTCTCCTCCTCTCAATATCATCTTGATTCATCATTACTCATGGACGACGAGGATGCTCTCAACAACAACAGCAACATTTATAATAACATCCCTGATTTTGGGATATTTCCGGGATTTGATGATTATTTCATGCCCGTTGATCACCCGCCACTAACGCTTGACTACAAAGAAGATCATGTATATGATCACGGAGATCCATCCTTCCTATGGAACTTTTAGTTAATACGCATATACATACATATGTACTTATCAATTGATGTTATAGGAGCTAGCAAGCTCACGGTGAAGTGAAGAGAATTTTTATGTGCGGGCGGGAGTTGCGCATATATATATGCGTGCATGGAGATATGACTGGGCAGGCAGGCAGGTGCTTTTAGTTTGTATAGGCTATAGCTAGCTAGCATCGCCCTAGCCATTCTCATTTTTTGCTTCCGGTCGGTTACCTTCATTATGTTACATATGTTTTTGTTTTCTTCAGTTCCTAGCTAGCTCCATCTTCTTTTTATATTTGAATTGTGATCGAGAATCTTTAGAGTTGTGATCGATAATTTTGAAAAAACATGGCCGGTCTCAACTTCAATCAATATGAATTTAAGTCGAGGTCTGTGAAGTGTGAACTCGTTTTCAGCCTTCCCCTTCAAATAGCAACTTAACTTAATTTGCAGTATACTTACAAAGGGACTTGAAGAAATCAACCTAGTGATGGCTTGTTATACAACAAAATAGAATGAAAGAAAAAATCATCAATTTTGCAAAATAGTGTTATAAAAAGCACTACATTTAAAAAAAAAAAAAAAAAAAAAAATTGGAAATGTTGACATAGTCAAATGAGACGGTAGGTGAAGAAATAAAAGCAAGAGAATGCCAGGGGATTGTTTTTCACCATCAAATCCATAATGCAACAACATCAACCTCCTCCTAGCTATCACCGGCCAACCATAATTCCAATTTCTTGGATCTCTAGCTCCGAACAGAACAGCGGCTCCATCTCTTCTGTGATGGCCGTTGTTCCCCTCCGCCACCCTGCATTCCTCCTCTTGCTGATCTCCTTCCATTACCACACCTCCCTCTCCCAGAACCAGAACCCCAACCCCTCCTCCCGCGCACTCCTCAAATTCAAAAACTCCTTATCCAATTCCAATTCTTTAACCAACTGGAAAGATGACGTTAATCAATCATCTTCCCCATGCGATCGAAACAACATATGGGTGGGAATCGTCTGTAACATGGACACGATTAGCAGCATCAACCTTTCCAGCATGGGCCTCCAAGGACGCCCCAACGTGGGTGCTTTTGCCCCTCTTGAAGACCTCGAGGCCATCAGCCTCCAAAACAACTCTCTCCTCGGCCCTATTCCAGCTTTCAACTTTCTCCCCAATTTGAAAGCCCTTTACGCCTCCCAAAACCACTTTTCCGGCCTCATACCTCCTAATTACTTCCACCCTTTGAGATCCTTAAGAAGACTCTCCCTATCCGACAACAACTTCTCCGGGCCCATTCCCAGGTCCCTTGGAGACTTGACTTATCTCAAAGAGCTCCTCTTACAGAACAACGAGTTTTCAGGGCGCATTCCTGATTTTTCCGAAATAGATGCTTTGAACGTCGTTGATTTCTCTAACAACAGACTAGACGGGCCCATTCCTAGACGTATGAACAAATTTGACAAGAAAGCTTTCGACAACAACCCCAACCTGTGTGGTTTAAAAGCATCCAAAGACTGTCCTTCCCCCGAGTCGGAATCTGTTTTAGCCAAGAAGTTGGTCATTGCCGCTGTTGTTGTGGTTTTGTTATTATTGATCATATCGATCAAAGATAAAAGAAAAGAAGAAAACATGAGAATCATATGTAAGGAAAACGTCAATGAGGCCGTGGCCGTTACCATTCCAAACATCACACGCAAGAGTAGCTTGGGCCGAAAGGGCGGGTATGCTGGCCTCAACAAGACCAAGAGCAAGACTAGGACCAAGGACATGATCAACAGGTCGTCTCCTAAATCTGTGCCTGTGGGTGAGGTGGTGATGGTGAACGAAGACAAGGGTGTTTTCGGTTCACACGACTTGATGAAGGCTTCAGCTGAGGTGCTTGGAAACGGGGGGTTGGGCTCCGCTTATAAGGCCATATTGGGGAACGGTGTTTCCGTGGTATTAAAGAAAATGAAGGAGATGAACAAAATGAGTAAAGATGCGTTTGATTCAGAAATGAGGAGGCTTGGAGGACTCAAGCACCAAAACATACTCACTCCATTGGCGTATCATTTTAGGAGAGAAGACAAGTTTTTGGTGTTTGAATATGTACCCAAAGGCAGCCTGCACAATGTTTTGCATGGTACGTACCACTTGATTAAATACTACCTAGCTCGCTCGCTGGAATGAAATTTTCTAGCTTATAAATAATTGTGATCGGGGGATGCATGTACATATACATACAGGTGATCGGGGGATTAAGCACTCGGAATTAAGCTGGCCGAATCGATTAAAGATGATAAAAGGAGTTGCTCGAGCGATGGGTTATCTTCATTCCGAGCTTGCATCATATGAGTTGCCGCACGGGAATTTAAAGTCATGCAATGTACTTATTGGAAAAAACTACGAACCGCTGGTTTCTGATTATGCGCTTCACCCCTTGATCAATACCACACCCACTGTGCAATCCATGTTTGCATACAAATCTCCGGAAGCTATACTTCACCACCAAGTTTGCCACAAAAGTGATGTGTACGGTCTTGGAATCATCATACTTGAGGTGGTTACGGGCAGGTATCCCTCACAGTACATATTGAATAACCAGAAGGCGGGTGAGAGTGGGACAGATGTGGTTCAATGGGTGCGGTCGGCTGTTGGTGAAAATAGGGAAGGTGAGTTGATTGACCCAGAGCTGGGTGCACAGGAATCATGTGTGGGCCAAATAGAGAAGCTTCTACACATTGGAGCTGCTTGTACCGAAAGCGAGGTTGATACAAGAATCGACTTGAAAGAAGCCATAACAAGGATAGAGGATGTGTGAATTAAGTGTTTAGTATATTCAAGTTATGTATTAACTCAATGTACGTAGCTAGCTAACTAATTATTTATTTTTTTAAGCTGGAACGGAATCCAAAAACAAAAGCAAGGCTCAAACAAAATCCCATTAATGCATTCCTTCCCTTACACTAATTAGCTAGGAATGTCTCGTTCATGAAGGCATCATGCTTCATAGGCTCACTAGATCTCTTAACTAGTGAAAATGAACATCAAGGTACTTTCTTCATGATCAACCGCTAATCAAATCAATCAAAAACCCAATTACTCTAAGTAGCTTGATTATAAGGTAAGTAGGAAATCGTATCCACGAGTAACATATGAATAGTATTTGTTGTAGTGGACTGAAACATTAAGCTTGGATTGAAAACTTTAGCTTAATCTACTCTGAGCGGTATAAAGAGGTGAAGAATAGCTAGTGTGGTTTTGTAGTTCAAGCCTATAACTTCCAACCATTTACAAGATTTTATTGTTAGCTATTAAGGATTTTGCTTTTAGTTATAAAGAATTATGATCTAGAAAGAACTTCTCAATTTCGTATGAATGAAACACGACAGGAAGATGGAGTATGATAAGAAAGTTTGCTGGAATGTTCTTAGGATCAACAATACCCAAGAAAATAGGCTTGAACTGCCTTTCAAATTATATTAACATAAGAATATGAGATGAAGAGAAGAGTGTACATATACATGTAGCAGACATGTTTTTATATAAGGTAAAGTGTTGGGTGTTAAGGTTTTAGCCAAAGATAATAATTGACTTAACCAATGACATCAAACCCACATTAATTCTTGATTTGTGCAAAAAAATACAATCTCCAAAACTATTATGTCTGTGAAGGAATAAGTCACGAACACCCCTTTGTTCTTTTGTAAACTTCAGTTTGTAAGAATTTGGAGATTCTTCCATATTCAAAATATGATTTGTTAGAAAATAAAAGTAATTATGAGTTTATGGTTCTTCCATATATACGCTTTATCACTCCAACTTCATTCCCACCGCGAATGAATTGTAGAAGTTAAGGTGCTTAAAAATATATTATTCTTCATGTTAGTTTCTATTAAACATTAAATGGCTATATGAATATGTTGGAAGACATTAATCAAGATAAATCCTTAGTGTAAAATTTTAGTCCGGTAGTGTAAATTTTTGGTCCGGTAGTGTAAATTTTTATATAAATATCAAGTTCGCCCCCCCTTAAGAAAAATTGATTTCGCCCCCCCCCCCCCCCCCCCCCCCCCCCAACGAGAAAGTTCAAGCTCCGGCACTGAATACCAAAAGCTTTGAAATAAAATAAACTTTATGATAGTATTTTTCAATGTAATACATGAACAAAGCACATGTAACCTACAACAACACAACAGGTACCACGTGAATGCAATGATCAACGACTTAACAGGAACTACAAATGTCACCTTCTTTAACAAAGGCATAACCACTTTGCTTAACTTTCGCTGTGAAGACTTGGTAATGAAGGAATGTGGTATTGACTCCAAAAATTTGCCACACCAGATGGTCTTTATAATAGGTGTGCTAAAGTTACCACACTTAACTGTTAGAAAGGACGGATAAATTTGTCGTTAACAAAGTAACGGAGCCCCAAACAACATCTGGAACTCAATCAGCCACTCCACAAGCAACTACATGCAACCTGCCACCTGTAACCCCCAACCTAAAGCTGAACACAACAAAAATGCCCCAAATAAATCACGAGGTACAAGCAAACCTTTTACATAAACCTTCGACACAATATAAGTACACTCATTCATAATTAACTATAATAAATGACAAATTCATCACAAATACAAGATAAACACCAAAAAGAAGCAAGGAATGATGAACAACATCAACTAACACTTTTGTACTCACAATGCATGTAAAAAGTAGACACAACTAGTTGAACATCACTTTTATAGAAAATGTACAACTAATACTACTTTAATAGTTTATGTGACTGTAAACTTAAACACTTTTGTGCTCATGAGGCGTGAAGTAAGCAGTCACAACAAAAGTATCATTACTTTTGTACAAACTTGACTACTTGAACAAATGAAAACCATCTTTTTATCAAATGTCAAACAACTGTCAAATACAATACCCTCATCGTAACATGCGGGGTTCCATCCTAGTATATACTAATTATACTTGAACAATAACCCAAAAAGTCAAGGAAATGATTGGATAATTGGTTTATATAAATCATTTCTAGTTGAGATCACAGGTAAAACTAAGATTTCTAGAAATTAACAAAATAACATTTTCAATTATTCATCAAAAGAAAGGTCCATTTTGAAGCAAGAATTGATTTTCCTTGATACCTAACCTAATGCATGAAAGAATCTTTGAACCATAAATTCATTTAAAAAGCCCTAACAAAGCCTTCTGCAAGATGCTCTATTTTTCCATAGAAATATATTCAGGACCCTACCCTATTCTCGAACCCTCTGTCGAGATCCACCCAGCCCGCATTTATTTTATTTTTCTTTATTTCTTTATTTTTATTTATATTTTATTTTTCTTATTTTATTTATTATTTATTATTTTATTTATTATTTTTTATTTTTTGAAGGGCCAAAGAAATGTCTCCACCTGTTGTAGAGGTTGAATAAGGGTTTGGTTATGATTCGGACACTTGATAGTTGAATGCCCCAATTCTTTGCAGTTAAAGCATTTAAAAGGTTTTCAAGGGTAATCCATTTTTCTAGCTGGAAAGAGAGAAAAAGAAGAATCTGACGCCCAAAATTCTCATTTCTTTTTTGGTTGGACCAACCGACGAAATAAATCTTCCTGAATTGGAAGAGCAAGAACAAGTCTCTACGTTTTTTTGGGGGAGCAGAGCAGTTAAAAAATGAACAAGTCTCTATGTTTTTTTGGGGGAGCAGAACAGTCAAAGAATAAGCGTTGAGAACCATCATGTAAATTAACTCTTGTCCTATCCTAACCTTAAGAATATCCTAACCTTAAGAATATTGGCCGCCACCCATCAATCACCAACAAATATGTAGGTCAACCCACTTCCATTGTATTATTTTAATCCACCTTTGTCACCTTGTGCTTAAGTTAACTCAACCTGTTTATTAGATAGTTAACCCATTTAATTTAACTTTTCAATTTTTTAAACATCGTATTATGTCACACACTAGTTTTGGGGCATCTCGGAAGTACAACCGGTTGGTACATGTCATTGTTTATTTTTTTATATGTTTGTCTTGAAAGATGTTTACGTAGCAAAAAAACATTTCATATATCATTTCATAAAATAAAAGAGCTCTGATAATTGTTCGAAGAAACCTTTATATATTCATTAGGGATTTAATACCTTATTATTGTGCATAATAATTACAAAATCTTATATCTACTTATAGAAATTCAAAACTCACCACAAGTTTAATATCCATGCCTAGAAAACTTAGGGGGCGTTTGGTTGGAAGGAATGGAATGGAATTGAAAAACTAGTATAATTTTCAAGTAAAATTATGTTTGAGTGGGTAATGAAATGTAAAATCCAAGGGAATGTTTCACCTCAAATTCCCTTGGTTGTGGGATTTCAAAATCCTTTCACCTAGAGAGGGAATTTGAAATCCCACAACCAAGGGAATTTGAGGTGAAACATTCCCTTGGGTTTTACATTTCATTACCCACTCAAACATACTTTTACTTGAAAATTATACTAGTTTCTCAATTCCATTCCATTCCATTCCATTCCTTCCAACCAAACGCCCCCTTAGTCTTTCAAGTATTTTTTTTTTTTTTTTTGCTAACATGTTTTTTACAAGATTTTCATGCCAACGAATAATAACCCATCCAGCATTAATATGTGACTAAACATATTTAATTAAATGGACCTGAAAATGTTTAAAATTGATATATCAATAAAAGTAGGTGAATGCATTTAATTTGACACAAAAATATTTTGGCATGAATAATAATAAATACTTAATCATAAATGAATAATAAAATATACATTTAGTAGTCTATTTCAACTAAAAGTCCCCCTCCATATATATTGGTATTGATGCTCAAGTAGTCTTAATAAAGGATACTCCGGATCTACCGTAAGTTGAAAATAGACTTTTGAAACATCTAAGGCTCTCGGGCCAATTAATGTACGAATGGAACCTCGGCACAACGAATACTTGTTGTTTTTACAACGTAACACTAAAGCGAGCTATGAATCATCCATTATACAATAATGAAGCTAAAGGATAATTTAGGTTAACTTAAATGCCCATAATATTAGCAAAGTAAACATAAGTACAAACAAATGCTACATGTTGCCACTTAAACATACTCTCGTATGCAACAAAACCCAATACGAACCTAACGATATGTTTAACTATAATATAGAGAAGTTGACTTGCAGTTTTTATCAAGCAGTTTTTATAAAGTGACCTCGCATATCACACCAAAGTCACAAATGGTCCACGAAGTCTCTCCAATATTGTGAACTTATTTAAGTTTGCAATTAAACGTTCTAACAATAACTAACGGTTGAAACCATCTAAACAAAACGCTAACTTGAAAGACAACTTGATGCTTAGCATAACTCTAAACGTGCGAATACTGAACCACGATAGTATCCTTCGATAGTGTATGTATTGTTCGTTGTTTATCCCGCTAAACAATATAAATTGTTCCAAACTGCTTCTTGACAGTGAGTTTCTCGTCTTGTATTAGATAAGATCACCATATTAATGATGTGACCGTTTTTTTTATTTAATGTACTTCTAGTAGTTTTGATTTGTTTTGTTTTTTGTACTTAACTTCATATTTATTGAAATGCATCTGGTATGGTTTATCATAGTCAAATTTATTCCAAAATGTTGCTTAACAATAAGTTTCTCGTCTTGTATTAGATCAAATCGAGTTTTTTCCCAAAATGGTGTAAGTGAAAATTTTATTTACCAAAATGGTGTAGTTAAAAAAATATTTACCAAGTTAGTGTATTTTTTAATTTTTTTTGTTTCTCACTCCTACCCGCCTTGAATATTTAAAAAGATATTTAATTCTGAGATGGTTTCATTAAATTATAAAAATGTCCTATTAATAAATTTTTTTATGTTTTCATAAATATTATTTGTTTTCTTTTGAAATGTTTTGTCAAAACAGTTTTTTCAGATCTAAAATCATAGTATTAAATAGTAATATTTTTTATTTCTGTATTTTTTTTAATCTTTAAATAGAGATGTTCTATATATGTTTATCATGATAAATAAACCAATCAAACCGTCACCAGTGACAAGTAGTTCACCGGACTTCGTGAACGCTTCAGTATATATATATTTTCTGAACCGCTTCAACATAAATTAAGTTTAGCAACTTCTTCGACCACGATTAAACATTTTAAAAATCTTCTTTATAAAATATTTTAGAATTTAAAAAATTAGTATTAAGCCCCTTGCGTTGCGACGGAGGCATAAAACCGTGTCAAGTAGCTTCAATTTTACACCACCATCAGCGACCATCATCACCAGAAAAACTCGTATTAAAAAAATACAAAACGGGAAAATTAAAACTGAATGGAAAGTAGACGTAAAAACGTTGAATCCCATACGTTATGGCGTGTTAACTCATAAAGTTTAAACCGAAACGTAAAACGAAAAATTTATAAAAGATGAAAATTATAGAAACCAATGTTGGAAATGAAAAATTATAGAGTTAAGAAAAGATGTAGAAACATTAAGGTTAAAATTAAGAAGAAAAAAAAAAAGAAAACCAAAAGTGAGTGCAAATCATGAAAGCTTAAATAGGTCATTAATAAACGAATTAATTAAATAACATTTTAAACAAATCTTTGTAAACTACCCAATAAAAATAAGAGTGAGAAACAACAAAGTTAAAAGAACATTATTTTGGTAAATATTTTTACAAATACACCATTTGGGTAAATAAATTTTCCATCTACACTTCTTTAGGAAAAAAACTCGATCAAATTAGCAAATTAATGATGTGATCGTTGATCTTTATTTAATGTACTTCTGGTAATCTTGATTTGTTTGGTTTTTGTACTTGAATTCATATTTGTTGAAATGCATCTAGTTTGGTTTATCATAGTCAGATCTATTTCAAACTGCAGCTTGACAGTAAGTTTCTCCTCATGTATCAGATCAGATCAGATCGTCAACTTAATGATGTGACAGTTGTTCTTTATTTAATGTATTTCTCGTAGTTTTGATTTTTTTTCTTTTTGTTCTTGACTTTATATTCATTGAAATACATCCAGTTTGAGTTTATCATAGTCAGATCTGTTAAATTTGACAATTACAACTACCTTCATATCTTATCTACGTGTATAAGACTTTTATGTTTGTTTCTACTTTCGATTCTAGTGCCAAGAAAATATTCACATAATCGATCTATATTAAGAGCACAAGGAAAAGAAAAAGGACCTTTGTCCTTTTAATATTTACTTAACAACAATGGATATGGATATGGATATGGATATGGATATAATAAAAGTTATTTTACCCAAGTATAAGCAACAGGACTCCTAACTTGGTTTTCACTATTTTTCCAAGTTATATACCCAAAAGCTTCATGATCTCTTCTTGTCCTTGTATTGACGCTCTTGTTTGACACAAACGTAATCGTAAAGCGCATCCTATCTCCCACATTCTTGAAAACAAACCTTTTGGGTTTCACATCCACTTCAACGCCTTCGGGCGCTTCCACCACTGCTTCATACACAGATCCGGGTGACCCGACATTAGTCAGCCTACGAGTGTATCTAACGACTCGAGATTTCCCAAACACAATAGACAAGGACGGGTAGTTTAATTGGCCCGGGTCACGAAATTTCCTTGTACATGTCACGTTTTGGCGGTTCACAACCGATTCCACTTGCCTCTTGGTGTAGCCCAAAGAGCATACAAACGAAATATACTCCTTAGTGGATATATCATAGACGAGCCCCGGTGAGAGAGCCTTGTATGGGTCAACATGACCTGCTCCGTGGGCCCAAGGGGTCGAAAATTGGCCTCCGGCTGCATCACGTAGTAGTGAGTTGGTGTTGTCGACAGTGTAGGCGGTGGTCATGAGGGCCGACTTGATGGCACTTGGGCTCCACTTTGGATGGGCTGCTTTGAGCAGGGCCGCTAGCCCGCTGATATGTGGGCACGACATGGATGTACCTGAGAGTATGTTGTATTGGGTTCTTCGGGTATCACCTTTCAACCCTGTAGGCCCAGCAAGGCCAGACCATCCAGCCAGGATGTTGACACCAGGCCCAATGACATCGGGCTTCAATATCTGAGGCGTCACCGCATTAGGTCCCCTGGAGCTGAAGGAGGCTACCACCGGAGAGGGCTTCACCCCCAACACCGTCCCACCAAACCTCAGTAGTGCCGTGGGTTTGGCCTCCGAATCCGTTTTCAAGTATTCTCTAATCTCGTCACCAAGCTTTTTTCCTACGGCCACCGTCGGTAGTAAGTGGCTGTCCGCCACCAGCTCTTCTCCACTGGCCGCCGTGTTCGCCAGTATCATCCCGACCCCACCTGCTTCCTTCACCACCATACCCTTTTCAACCCGCGGGTTCACTCCTCTGTCACATAAAACAACCTTACCTCGTACGACATCCGGCTCAAGCGAGCCCACCAAACACAAACTGCCCGAACTGTGGTTCCGATAGTAAACCAACTCCTTTTGGATGGCGTGAAAGGCAGCAACGGCAACGGGGTCTTGATAGTATGGGGCAGAAGCGCCGCCGAGAGACAGAGATAAGACATGGACGCCGTCGGAGAGGGCCTTGTCCATAGCGGCGAGGATATCGGAACCGAAGCAGCCCAATTTCCAGCAGACTTTGTAAGTGGCCACCCTCGCATGGACCGCCATTCCGCGCGCCGTGCCGCTGGCGTACCCGAACAGACTCACGTTAGCCACTTCCCCGCCTGCCGCCGTCGTTGATGTATGTGTGCCGTGACCGTCCTCGTCACGGGCTGACAGCTTTTCATTCAACGTCTCTCCTGATCACCACAAATTTAAAGCACATAATTAATTTTCCTTTTTATTCATCCATTTACTATCACTTAAAAGTAAAAGTCGGTGTACGGTTTTTCTTTTTTTTTTTTATTCCTCCGTTTTTTATTTATGTTTAATGTATCAAAAGCTATTACTAAATTTTCTTTTAGTTTAGTGGTTAGATTTTAGTCCTTTTAGTCAAGTGTGTTGGGGGTTCGAATCATATGACCTTCAATTCTTTTTGTTTTCTGTTTTCATCTATATATGTACACTTATTTTTCAATTACTTTCTTCTACTTAACTCTTCAAACTAAATATTTTAATTTCTAATGTTTAAATTTGATACGCATGCGATATATAATATACAATTTATTTACTTTTTAATCAACTTGATTTTTCTTCAGCAAAATTTCATTTGTTAACGTTTTATGGTTGTGTTAATCTTTTTCTTTGCGTCCAGGTATAAATGTATTTAAAAACAGAGTTTTATTTATAATAGAGTATTTTTTGGGTATCATAGGTTATATCAACTAACGATAACGTGAGTTTCAAAAGTTCCGGGTTAACCTTATACAAGTTTTACTTAGAAAAACTAAATTCTTATGTTCGTATTTTTAAATACATGTGAATATAAATTCGAGTCCGTCTAAGTATGTAAATTTTATTCAAAACGAGTCGGGTCATATAAAACGTTTTCGTGATTATTATGCTACTACACATTTATAAAGGTCGGTGAGGATTTCTATTTTTTTATTCTATGTCAATAGTAGTGATATAAAATTTCTTGCATTTTCAAATCACACTTTGCTTCTTGGTTTAGTGGTTTAGTCTATCTTCCTTTTAAACATAAGACTTGGGTTCGAATCTTAAAAGGCTTTTTTTTTCCTTTATTATTTTTTATTCATCTTTATTCGATACAATTCTTTGCAAATTTAAAAATATAATCTGGTGCTTAACCAAAAGCGACTCGGGTTAAATATAAAATGTTTTCATTCTTAACTTTATATATGATGTAAGAAGACTGTCTATATTTGACATACGTATGTGTTTCAACGTAAGTCGTTTTATTAAAGCACGTCGAGTAGGTCAAATATAATATGTTTTTATTTGCTCTACGTTTCGATGTGAATTTAGTTTGTAAACGAGTCGGAACAATTGTTAGTCTATGTTTCGACGTAAATTTGTTTGGAAAAAAATCAGGTCAAATATACGATTTCATTCAACGGTACAAATTTGAGTTAATTTACGTATTGATGTAAATTTAGTTTGAAAACGACTTGGATCTATTGTAGTCTGTACTTTATCACGACGCGTACGATGCTGCGGCAACACGCAGTGGGTAAAATATCTAGTTCATTCTTAAAAGTTGTGATTTTAATAATTAACATTATGTACCGGCCAGTTATAGAAAATATATAATTTAGGATTTTAACATGTGGCATTAATTAATTCACAAAAAAAAAAAAAAAAAAGTTTGTATACTAAATGCATGTGCGGAGTAGAGAGAGTGCAAGTATATATAAATGATAATAATTAATAGTAATAGTAGTAAATAAATAAGTGTAGGTTTTGAAAGAAAAAAAAAATAAAAAAAATGATATGATATTGTAGGTATGAGGTAAATACTTGATATTATATATATATATATATATATATATATATATATTTGTGTTAAGAAATAAAAGAAATTTATTATTACCATAGGTAGCAGATGCGACTCGGAAGCCATTGTAGAATTTACGGGCGCCTATGAGCTTCTTATTGCATGCAATGGGGTTGAAATGATCATCTTGTTCACAGCGGCCAAGCCAGGTGGGCGGGAGGGGGGGCATCATGGAGTCGTCGATGCTCTTCAGGTCGGGCCAAACGCCTGTATCAAGCACGCCGGTGATGACGTCCAGGCTGTTGACCATGGAGGAGGAGGTGAAGGTGAAGTCGGTGCTATCGATCCCTAAGAAGTGAGGGGTGCGGGTGGTGTGAAGGTGATAGAGCTTGTCCTCGTAAACTCCGAGGACGGAGTCTGCAGAATCCCTCATGGCTTGAGCTTGTTGGGGGTCCAAGAAGGCTGCGAAGCCGTTGTAGGTGGTGGTGTAGGAGTAGAGGAGGGCGTCAGGGGTGGCGGAGGTCAGAGACTGGAGATGGGTGAGGTGCCATGTGGGTGGATGAGGATGTTTCAGTTGGACAATGTAGGTTTGCTTGGCTTAGAATGATGATGCTTGAAGCTGGAGGGCTGCTAGAAACCAAATCAGGCATACCACAACTAGGGCCATTGTTGCAAGCACTGACTGAGGGGGCTCTGGCTCTGGCTCTGGCTCTGGGTTATTATTATATTATATAAAGAAGCAAGAATTGAAGATGAAATTAAGGATGAAGGAGGTGGCTTTTAATTTGTCGACTTCAATTCTCTACCCTCAATCCACCTTTTTACCTTATTTCGCTCCGCCTCATTGCAAATATAATCAATACTATTATATTTACAATTAATTCAATTCAATTTTTAAATCTTCATTATTGCTTATAATTTCTGATGATAATAATAATCGATATATAAAGCACCTACACGAGATGATTAGCCATAGCACAAACGTCTTTTGTCACTCGAAAATATGATTTGCTAAATCTGAATGAAGGTTACTTTTGATGCAATCACGAACGTACAATTTCTTGAAAGAAAGGTATATATGTTATATTTTTATTTTATTTATAGAGGTGATCAATTTGCCATGGAAACAAGACGGAGGTAGAGTAACCATGATAGTATTTTAGCATGCGACACGGAGTATGCTGCCTTTTGTTGTAATGTAGCAATTGCATGTTTCAGTAATTTCAGAAAACTAATTAAAAAGTTTATTAGATTGTAGCATTGGGAATTAATTCCTTACATACGTACATAAAATATAGATAGGTATCATGTGGTATGTGATGAGAATATAAAAAAGAACATGCTCCGTAATATTTTAAGTTGACGTGTTAAGAGTGCAAGCATTAAGCCTGCGACTGTCGAGACGAGGAGTATGGAAGGAAGATGGTATTTATTTATTATTTAAACTCTTTCACCCCACTTTGCTTTTTCCGATCGTACACTTTTCTCGTGACTATAATATACCAATTTTGTTTTTACCAGATTATCTTTCTACTAAAATACAACAATTTGTTTGTTAGTCTAAATATATTTTTTAATAAATTTAAAAACAAAGTTTTTTATTAATGTTCTTTATAGAGAAATGAATTTTTATAAGATAAGAAAATTTTTAAAACATCAAAGTTTTTTAATATTTCAAAATTTAGTGTTTCAAAGTAAATATTTTAAATAATTAAAATTAGGAGTTATAATAATAAAATTTTATAAAACTGTTTATTTGAAACAAAATGTTTAGTTTTTTTTTTAATAAAAAAATTTACAAAATTAATATTACTAGTTATATTCAGGTTCGCGCGTTGCGCGAAACGTGTACAGCTGTCTGTGAACGCCAGCATCTGTTGTTTATCTACTGTTTATCATATTTTTTAAAACTGAATGGCCCCTTTGAAAAGATGAAACTGTCACCAATTCCAAGTAAATATTTTAAATAATTAAAATCAGGAGTTATAATAATAAAAATTTATAAAATTATTTATTTGAAACAAAATGTTTAGTCTTTTTTAATAAGAAAATTTACAAAATTAATATTATTTTTTTTATTACTTATATCTTTACTCATACTTAATTTATTTATATCTTATCTTAAAATATTATTTTATAATTGTTATTTTACTTAGTATATTATTTACTCAACTCATATAATACACGGGTTATTAAAACAAGTATATATATAAAATGGTCTTTCTTTTATGCCTTATTCTACTCTATCTTATAAGTTTTTGAGTTATTATACTCTATATAATTGAACAACTTTAGCTATATCAAAGTTCGTTGGTTTTATATTTTAACCACAAATGTTTTTCTTTAAATAATATAATTTTCTGTGCTCATCTCATAATATAATTCTTTGTGCTCATCTTATAATGTAGAAAACTTTAACAATAAAATAAATTATTTTTATATCGTACTAATTGATAAAAAAATATTGTATATGCATATCAAAAAAAACAACAAAGATAATATTATAATTTTTTGTTTCTTATTTTGATCACACAATTCTAAATATTCTCATTTTGCTACAAAAATTTCTTTAACTTTCATTTATTTATATTTTTAAATATTTTAGTTTTAGGTTTTTGTATTAATGTTATGTTTATCGTTTCATTTGTGTTTGTATTTTGGTTTTTTGTCGCTTGCTTTTTCAGTGGAGTATGCTTTCAGGTTTTACAATTGAGTGATAGTCACTTTTACGACAAAATGTTATTCTTATTACGAAGTATATCTTTGGGTTTTATGACAAAATGACACTCACTTTTATGACTATGTACGGTTTAGGATTTTACGATGTAGTGACGGCAGTTGCAATATTTCTTTCATTTACCAAATGATATTTAGGATCGTGCCGCCGTTTATGGACCAGGTTCGAGGATGCACCAGCGCAACTTGAAATTTTGAGTGCTTTTGTTCTTTTGGGTTTCTTAAGAGTGTAGGGGATATTGTGACTTGGGTTTGTAATCGCGTTTCTTGATGTCTTAGGTTTTACATCGAAATCACCGCCTTTATGACGTATTTTTGTGTCCACATTTTGATATTTGGAATTGTGACAGTATTTCCAACGCAACGCGCGGGAAGGAAAAACTAGTTTAATTTAAAGCATGATTCCATGATAATCCCTACCAGAATAAATAGGTTTCTTTTTACCTTTTCAAGTTGTAAATATAATGTTGTGTTTTCTAAAAGCAATTTCTATAAATTTTATATAAAAAAAATACTACAATATGCATCATATAATGTTATTTAAACCCTAATTTTTGGTTGAAAAGACACATCATTAACCACCGGATTGTTTCACCAAGAAAAAAACACACTACTGTTTCGGTAGATAAGAATTTTTTTATGATTTCTTACAATAAGTTTCCAAACAAACTAAATAAAAAGTTAACTTCGATACATTTAGTATTTTGTAAATTATTGTTCACAGATGTTAAAGTTATTCTCTTGATTTATAAAAACGATCCTAAATTTTTCTTAATATTGCTAATATGTGTGGTGCATTGAGGGTTGATTGAAATTTTAAACACGTGAAGAAAAAATGAAGTTAAGTTCGATATATTCTTTTTTTTTTTTTTAATAATACTATATGTTAATAAACCTATCTTGATCTACCAAAATGAACTGGTAATTATTGTTTTTATTTTTATTAAAAAGTAAATGACATGGTACAATCTGGTCAAGGTGGTCCAATTGGGTTTTCTGATTGCTGACCAAACCAAAAGTTATTGTATTTGGATTTTACTATAGAAGTTAAATGAAACAAATTTGTTTGTATTCTGATAGGAGGTGAGACCGTGAGAGTGCTTGATCACAAGAGAGGAATCTATCTTTCACCCTTTATTATTATCAGAGTAAATTACTATTTTGACCTGTAGAATTAAGGTCATTTAACCTTATTAGCCAAAAAATAAATCTTTTAACATATTAGATTTTAGGGTTGCATGTTGTAATAATTTTAGCTTCTAATAATAACTCTGTTAGTTTATTCTGTTAAGTTTAAAAGTATTTTTATCCATTTACTTCTCAGGGGTTATTTGTGTAAATTATAAAATGACTACTTAAGTAATTACTCAAATTTACAAAAACAACCCTCACCATATTCTTTTTTGGGCTATTGGATTTTAATAATCTCAAGTTTTATTTATTGGCCGGGATTAATCCCAACTCAGTATATGTTTTGAGACACTCCCAACTTTTGAGTTTATTTTCTTCCAACGATCACTTACTAACTGAGAGTTAACCGCTGTTAGTTTTTTGATAAAATGTAGCCAACATTGAGTTATTGTTCAACTACGCCGCCGCCCAGCCTCCATCAAGTTTGTTTTTCAGTGTCTAGCCTCCCATGTCACCTGAAATCTACCTCGAATGAGTTAAGTGGTTCTGATCAGAAGGTGGAGATTAACAGGCTTTAGGGTGCGAAAGTTTCAGATTGACGGACTAGATAGTTGATTTTAACTTTCTGCTTAGTGATTTGGCCATATAAACAGTCCACGTCATCAAAAAACTAACGGTGTTAACTATTAGTTAGTAAGGGACCGTTGAAGGAAAATAAGCTCAAAGTTGGGAGTGTCTGTAAACATTTCTTGAGTTAGGATTAATCCCGGCTAATAAATGAAACTTACAATTATTAAAATCCAATAACCATTCTTCTTTTCTATTATTTATGATATTTTTACCTGTATATTTTAAAATATTTTTAATATCATTTTTGTAAATTTTTTATTTGTACTTTGGTTTTTTTGGTTATTTGAGTATTCTTTTTTATTTTAATAATTAGTATTTAATTAATCACCATGTAAATATAAAAATAAATACGTCCTTTTTAAAAGCTTTTGTTTTTTTATAAACGACATTCTAAAATAATTTGTTTTTTAAGAAAAGTTTAAATATTTCGCTTCAATACAAATTAGAAATTTTTATTTTTATTTTGGTTTTTTTTCGTTATTCTTATGTTTATTATCTAATAAAACATGTTATAAATATAAAAATAATTATGTCTTAATCAAAGCTTTTGTATTTCTATAAACGACTTTCCAAAATATTCATTTTTTAAACTTTTTTTTTATATCGTTCGTCTTTTTTAAAATCTATCGTTTCATTAACCGATACAAGTTAGAAATATTCTTATTGTGATTTTATTATTAGAGTTAAATGCGTTTTACGTCCCTCAGGTTTCATATAAATTGCCATTTGAATCCAAAAGTTTAAAAGGTTGCCATTTGCATCCAAAGGTTTCACAAAAATTGCCATTTGAATCCACTTAACTACTCCTAGTTAACGCCATTAAGTTTTTCCGTTAAGTTTCCTACATTAGAGGTATTTTAGTCAAAACAATTACAAAATAATAAAAATAAGATCTACGTGATAAGTTTTAGGCGTTCAGTTTATTTTGGTAATCATCATTGCAATTTTAATTTACGAGAAATGATAGGTCAACAGTTATTTTATTTTATCAAGAAATTTATCTCTGGACATCCTATTAGATAAAATGAAATATAAGTTTAACTAACTAAAAGTGATTCATTTCCAACTTTATAAAACATACAAAACAAAAAAATATATAAATAAACAAACAAGTCAAATAACATAAATTATTTGAATTATAACCATAAAAGACAGATTATCATAAAAGTATAAGAACAATTAATAATATGACATTAACTACCATGAATAATAATCATAAAATATCAATTATCGTAACCATAATTAAACTTTAAATAAAATAAATATATGTTAAATAAAACGGGCAAAAGTAACACGATTACTAAACCAAAATACATTAACAAGACAAAATAATAAAATAATATTATAAAGTCAAACATAATTGCAATTATCAAAAGAAGCTAAACATATAAAAACCCTCACGTGAGTTGGTGTTTTATTTTCTAATTTTTTTATTAAAATAACTCTCATGTTGGAAACTTAACGAAAAAAGTTAACTGTGTTAGTTAGATGTAGCCAAATGGATTCAAATAACAATTTTAATGAAACCTTTGGATGCAAATGGTAATTTTTGTGAAACCTTTGGATGCAAATGGCAACCTTTTAAACTTTTGGATTCAAATGGCAATTTCTATGAAACCTTAGGGACGTAAAACGCATTTAACTCTTATTATTATTATTATTTTTATGATTATTATTTAATAAAATGTATTATAAATATAAAAATAAATATGTCTTATTTAAAGATTTTTTTATAGACGTGTTTTTCAAACTCATTCGTTTTTCAATCTTTTTCATATTGTGCGTCCTTTTTAAATATTTCATTCTATTATACAGTACAAGATAGAAATTCTAACTTGATAAAAAAGTTAAGAATTTAAACAACTTAGAAACATAGCCATTACAAAATAACCATTAGAAATATAGTCGTTTCAAATATATATTATGTTGTATTACTAATAGTCGTTAGCAAAAAAATGTTCAAAAAATAAATGATTTTAGAGATACGTGGTAATTGAAAAATGAACAATTTTAAGCAAAGGAATGATTTTAAAAAAGGAACAATTTAAAAGATACGTTTATAAAAAAATGAAATCTTTTAGAAAAAAAGTTAAGAAATGAACGGTTCTAAAGAAGAACAAAGTTAAGAACGATTGTATAATTCAATGAAAGGTTTTAAAATGATCAAAGTTTTAAAAATATTATAACTTGTATTGTATAATTTAATGAAAGATTTCTAACGAATGATTTTGAAAAAAAAATAGTTTATAAAAAACGATAGAAAACCAAAATAATAATAAATTTTCTAAGTTGTATTGTATAATGAAACAAAATACATTAAAATGGTTGAAAGATTTAAATTTTTTTTTTTTTGAAAAACTAATGATTCTTGAAAAGACGTATATGATAAATCACAAGATTTTAAAAAGTCGTATCTTTTTATAAAAAACGCTTTTTAATTGTATATTCTTTAAATATATAATTAAAAACTTATTTAAATTGGAGTTGGTTTTTGTTAATTTAAATAATTACATAAATAGCCCTTTAATGTTAAAAAAAACTTTTTAACTTTCAAAACAGCCCACGAAGTAAGAAAGACCAAAATACCCTTGCACTTAATTGACAAAACTAACAGAGTTAATGGTTGGGGGCCAAAACTATTATACGATGTAACATCATGGTCTGATATGTTAAAAGATTACTTTTTGGACTAATAGGGTTAAATGGACCTAACCCCCCACGGGCCAAAATAGTAATTTACTCTTATTATTATTTGGTTGTAGACACTTGTATTTACGAGATTGTATAATAGAAGTTGTGTATCTTTATAATCTCTATTACACATGCTGAATCATTTATATACGCTCGTAATTCAAATCTTTCAATATAATAACAAAAAACTTTTTAAATTATCAACCCAAAAAAACCTAGAAAGTAAAAATAAAATTCATAAATCTAAACCAATTTTTTTATATAAGTTGTTTTCTAGAAATCATAACAAAATATGTTCAAACAAAACATAATAAAGTTTTAAGAGCTAAAATTAATCTTTTAACAAGCACGATTGCAGTTGTAGAATCACACATTAACATGATGAACAAATATAATGTAACTTAACTATTCAATTAACATAATGTAACCTGATTAGCAATTAACAATTATGCGAAACAAACAAAATTACATCAATTTTCCTAAAAACTAGGAAGTGGTACATGTTTAGATTTATAAACTTACATATTTTATTTATACTTAAATCATTCATAAGTTTATCTGGGAGAAATTATTATGTTATATTTTTTAGCAGCTAAAAATGAGTTGATTAATTTGTATGTAATGAATTAAAACTTGCAAAAAATATAAACAAGTTATAAATAATAAATCAATTATAACCAAAACTCAAGTTTTCTAATAGAAATTTCAAAAAATAAGAATTTAGTTATTTGGTTTAACGTTAAATTAGATTAAATTACCCACCTCCTATTAAACATACTCGTTCATGCATTTGTTATAGTTAAAATTAACGAAAAACAATAAATGTTATTTAAGTATAATATATATATATATATATAAATAGAGTAGTGTGTAGTTAGAAAATATTTTAAGGTTTAATTAGAAAAACCATTACTCAAATTTGAAAATTGGTTATAAAGCGATCAAAGGATCCACATATATAGATAAAATTTGGTAAATGGATTTAGACGGGAAAACCATAATGAGGTTAAAAAAACAGAGTAACACATGTCCCATAATTTATAAAGATTTATTAGGATTAGATTATTATTATTATTAGATTAGTACATGTGTACTACATGGTTGATGGAAAAAACACATGCTTAAGAAGTCTGTAAAACAAATTAATTTTCATAAATAATGTAATATCATATTTTACATGGCAAATTATAAAACTATAATTACACTGACAAAGATAAAAAAAGTTTTATAAATCTCTATATATATATTTCATATATTTATTTACCATCCTTATCAAATATTAGTAATTAGTAATTTTCGTAACGGGTTTTGCGTGAATGTCCAATTTACACTTGATAGGGACATACATAACCCATCCAACCTCGATAAGAAACTAAAGATTAGATAGCATATTGAGTATCAATTTTAGCAATTTGTGTGAGATGGTATGGAGTCAAACCTTCAAAATGTATGATACAATCCAAATGTTTGAGATGTGAATTCTCCTGTATAATCCATCCGAATGTTTTTAATTTGATATTTTAGGAAATTTGCTCAATTATATGATTTGGCCTAATAATTGGGCAAATGCTATATTTAAGGAAGCTAAAAGGCTCACGTGTGACTACCTTGAGGATGCATCAATTAAGACTAAAAGATAGCGGAATGGGCACACGAAGGGTGTATGGGCCCAAATATTTCCCCTTGAATTCTTTCAAAAAGTGATGGGATTTCTTTTGTTACTTTTTATATTAAAGGCCGAGTAATAAGTTTACCAAAAGAGCATGCTACACATGATAAATCTTGTGGTAGCAAGACTTTCAAATTTCTGGGGGGGAGGGGGGGGGGGGGGGCGCTCATTTGCACTTTTGATTATTTACCTCATCGTTATGCTACAATGGTGACCTAGTCGGTTTTGTCATATGGTGAAAGTGTTTTCGTCTACCAACTTTTAGTTACTCTCCGTGTATGATTTTACAGGACTGTGTTTTCGTCTACCAACTTTTAGTTACTCTCCATGTATGATTCTACAGGACTTATAAAAGATTGATAGAAACCTTGAATCACTCAATTACGACTGAACGTCAAACTACAAACGCAGAATAAATGTAATTCAATAATTAACATGATCTTAGTGATCAAATTCAGTTGAATTATAGCAAATACAAGGAGTTAATAAGAATTAAAATTATATTTTATTCAAATATGTTAACATAAGCGTTTACAATATGAACCAAAACAAACTTTTTTAAAATTACACAATAATGGTCTATTTATAGTAACATAGCAAAAGTTCTTGAATGAATAGTTCTTGAATCTGAAATGTTCACACAACTGCATACTTATCGCATTCCAGCAGCTTTCGCATCCCGCACTTCATAGCAAAATTCAAGTTTTTGAATAAGCTTGAAGTTTTGTAAAAATATAAGTTTTTGCAAGAACAAAACTTTGATTTTTCGAGCCTCAAATTGTGAACTCTAGAGGACAAATATTAATACAATATAATTCAAAGGATAAAGTTTTTAATTTTCTAAAACTTTTTTTTGCCATTTTCATTTAAGGTAATTTGCGAGTATTTGGTATTTTTTCTGAAAGCTGATTAAACTTCGTCTAGATTTATTAGAGTAGAAAGCATCATTGATATTTAATCTCGTACCTGAATGTAAGATAATGTATGTTCCTTAGGAGACTTTAATGAGGTTACTAACATCTAAAATAGTAGAACGAATGTCTTTATAAAATACAACTGATAGAAGTAACTTCTTTTGTTTTATAATAGTGTCGATACTGTCACTATCTACGACAACAAAGGGGTAACAGTGGTGGTCGCACCACCGCCACCACCCCCTGATCGGTAGAAGATGGGCATCCACTCCATGTCAACCCCAAATAGGAGGTAGAGCGGCCACCAGATCTACCGCCGCCACCACCATTATAACAGATCCAACACACCTAACCATGATGGCCATTGTTGCTATAGCGGCCATCGACATCAGCCGCAAGGCAAGATCGAGACATCGCTCCACAGTGGAGGGCAGAGAGAGCCAAGGAAAACAGAAGTAGAAGAGGGGGTGGTGTACCAAGGGAAGACCAATAACCACGACGCCAGCACATGCACCGTGGGGCGAACAAAAATTGAGAGGCAGAGACCCACTATCTCTAACAAAATCGCTGGAGAGTTTCTCTCCAAAAGAATATCCAGGCAGAGAACGCTTAATGAAGAAAGAAGCAATACAACAGACAATTGTATCATAGGCCAAAAAAAGTACTAAACATAAAATAACTGTTCATTGCCATCATGAGTTAATATTTGTATAATTATTAATAGTATTATTATTATCAATTGGCATTAAGAAATTATTATTATTATTATTATCATTTGATTTGAAAATCTTGAGTTTAGGTTTCAAATGAGTAAAAGAGAACCAATGATTTTTAACTAACGTGGTTAAGTTTAGATATGTAGACCTGTAAATATGTGAAAATCTTAGGTTCAAGCCATACTCTATGTGAAAATGTTCACAATTAAGCTAGATGGTTTTCTCAGTTATGGGTTTTCTCCTGAAAGGGTTGAGGGTGTAATTCCGACTGTAAAACGAATAGATGGCCCGAATTAAGATAACATTTATACTTTGAAATAGGATCGTACATTTAACATTAAAAATAAGTAAAAAAATTCATAATTAAATAAAAGAAATTAGGCATGACTAATAACTCTATTATTGTAGTTTCGGGTTGAGCCCATACCAAATAAAGAAGTCCACATGAAGATAAATGATAGACTTAATTACGCGATTGGTCCTATGGTATGTTTATATTATAGTATTGGTTTTAATTTTTGAAAAATTATTCATTGAGATATTTATTATTATTATTATTATTATTATTATTATTATTATTATTATTATTATTATTATTATTATTATTATTATTATTATTATTATTATTATTACTATTATTATTACTATTATTATTATTACTATTATTATTACTATTATTACTACTATTATTACTATTATTATTATTATTATTATTATTATTATTATTATTATTATTATTATTATTATTATTATTATTATTATTATTCATAACACCACTATAGCACCATAATCACAACCCACCGGCCACCATCACCACTTGCCAACCATGACCATCACCACCTGCCAACCATGACCATCACCATCCCCGACCACCACCATACCACCACAACACCATCACCATCTAACAACACTATCACCTTATCACAAACCATCTTCTCCATTACCGTCGGGACCTCTGTTTGAATTAATCACCGAAACCACCATCACCATACCACCATAGCCTTCCCCTAACCACCATCACCCATCATCTACATCAGTTGATCACCATCACCATCACCCGATCTATCCATCAAAATTAGTCACCATAACCATCACCGGCGCTGACCACCACCACCATCAGCATCAATCCCTACTACCTCTATTTAATACCATTGCCACATGCAACACCATTGACCGCTGTCACCACTATAGCACCCAAAATCGGACCTGAGTATTGTGCGAGGAGGGTGGTTGTTGGCAGGGAGAGGCGCTGATGTCAGGATTTTGTTTTGTTCGTGTGTCGCCGGGAGGCAACCATTTTTGCTGACTTTTGGATGGTGGTTGTTGGGCGGGAGATCATGGCAAGGAGGTCACGAGCAGAAGGTCAAGATGGGGGGTGGGTTTGGGGTATCAAGTCTTTAATATATAGAAAATTAGATTGTATCAATCCAAACTATTGACTATTAGCCAATATTAATTCAAACTAATAATTTGACTAGTATTGATCCTAACTTTCGATTTTGTTATTAATAACAGTCTAAGTCTAACTGTTTGTTAACTATATTAGTTTTTTATGACGTATCATATGATGTGGCACGTGAAGTGACGTATAATATAGTTATAATTGAAAATATAATTATATTACTCAATTTTTTTATAAAAAATCATATGTTGAAGTTATTCAACGTGATATTTTTATCGTTGGTTGAGTAGTTTGGAGACAAAGATACGTAAAAATTGATTGATATATTTATATTTCTGTTTTTCTATGTAATACACAATGTCACATGTTATATCACGAGTCACGTCACGTGATACGTTATAAAAAACTAATAATGTTAACGAGTCAATAAAAAACTTGAACAATATTGTTAATTGTTAGTTAGGATTAGTAGCCAATAGTAAATAGTTTGATTATTAAAATTTAATTTTCCTTAATATATTAAGTATAATATATATTAATTAATTAAAAAAAGAGTGGGGCCCATAAAAATTTTAGAACTTTATTTTATTTATTTTGTTTAGTGGGAAAAATAGAGGTGTACAAACCGATTTTTATCCAAAACGGTCCGGGTTCAAAACCGAACCGGTATTTTGTCGTGAGCTAAAACCGTTTTTTTTCAAACCGGTTCGGGTTACAAACCGGTTTAGCTCACCTGATATTCAAAACTGTCAAACCAATTTGGACCGGTTTGAAACCGGTTTTTTTAATAAATCGGTTTTATGACCAGTTTAACCGGTTTTAGGACCAGTTTAACCTGTTTTTAACTTTTTAAACCGGTTTATAAACCGGTTTTGAGGGTGGGGCTTATAAACCGGCATACAAACCGGCGGCTCGGGTCGGTTTTTTCTTTAAAACCGGTTCCGGTTTTGTTGACCGAACCGGTTCCCGAACCTGTTTTTTTGCCAATGTCTAGGTAAAAAAGTCATTATTTCACATAAACAATTGAGATTAATAATATAAACTTTTAAAAATTAAAACCACTACTACAATACAATACGAACATATCATAGGTAAAAAAATTCATTATTTCACATAAACGATGAGTGTAAGACTAAAGTTTCGCAAAATTGGTCTTGGCTCGCATAACAGAATCATCATAATATCATATCCTCCCTCGGTAGCGGTAGCAGTAGCAGTAGCGGTAGCAGGTATTATTACTTTGAAGTTATTTTGATGTTCTTCATCTACGAATCTTCAAGACTATTGATTTTCTTGTTAAAGCTAATGTTTCTGTTGTGCAAAAGTTGGAGATTGAGGGATTTTGTCATATGAAACCCTCTCTTGTGTTGAGTGAAATGTTGATGTTATCTCTTTTCTTTTGAAGAAGATGGAGTCGGGTCAAGAACCCAAATCATGGGATGAGTTATACAGCATAGATTTAATGCCTTCAGAATTGTTTCTAAAGTTCAGGGAAGAAATTCAAGGGTTTAGAGTTGGTCTTAATTTGGAGGTAACCTATTATTCATTAATCAATTGCCTTTCATTATACGCACAATGTTAATCAATTACTAAGTCTTTCACCAAGAATTTCACTTATTATTGTCATAATCATAATCATAATGCGTTAGCAGCAATACTAGTAGAAATTACCAGTAAGGTGTTTGATATCATTGATGTATCTGGTTTTATATTCATACGTCTGATATGCACGTTGTTCCTCATTTCAAATTCATCAAACTGTTGTATGAAGTTACTGAAAGCAGGTGTTTGAGAGATAGGTATATATATCAGCATATGTAGTGGGGTTTCAATAATAAACTTGGTATAATGTTTTAAACCTATGACTCTGGTCCAGTTTTACAATTCCCCCATCAACGAGTGTCAAGGAAAGCTGGTTTTGAAGCCTTTATCAGATGATCGAAGATGGAAATTCATATACGAGCCTTTACATCATGATGTGCGCCTTGTTTCCAAGAAGATCCCAATAACCAAATTCCTTAACCTTCAGGTTTAATCAGCTATACATACATGCGCGTGCCTCCTGTCTCATGAATCTTCTCACTCATAACAACACAAACACACATGTATTCTCTTGCAGGTAGGGATAGGTCATAGTTTTCAATCGCATGCAACCGGCTGGAAATGGAAGCTTACAAGTTGCTTAGGTGGAGATGGTGTATCTAGAATCCGGAACAAAACATCTCTTGGTTTGTGCCCTGGTGTAGATCTTCGTTTTGGATGGAGGGCTGACTATGTTCTTCCAGAATTTACAGGGTAAATATGCATAATTTATGTATTTCCTTTTCTGCAGAATTTGAATAGTTGATATCAAGTTGAAGTTCTAAATTTTGTGTAGAGCTGTTGGGACTGGTGAAGCACTATTTAACATGAACTCTGGGCGATTAGAAGCATCACTTGACAGAATCGAGACCATTTTAACCCATCGGTCCTCAAAGGAGGTTGATGCATATCCTTGAGTGGTAGGTTTTGTATACCATATGATGCTGAATCTGTGTAATTATCTTCTCTTATCGATTACTTGATGTCCACTTTTTATGGAACAATTGCTTTTCATCTCTTTTGGTTTATTATACTTAATTGTTTGAAGAAAGAGTATAGTATTTTCAAGCCATGCTTGATCTTTATCAGAATGCATTTCCTATTCATGTTTCTACATTCATACTTTTATCAAAGACTGTTGAATACAGAAGAAACAAATCATATGGTTTTACTTGCCATTTTGCAAAAGAAAGATGGACTTTTTGATGCTCAGGAGATCTGAGAAAAAGCATTGGTTTTGGTGAGGTTGGGATGTGGGGATTTCATGGCAATGCTTATGCTGCAGTGTGTAGTGCACATTGGTATGCGTTGTGTCAGAGAATATAAAACAGTAGCAACTGAATCTATGGAGAATGTGTAGATGAAAGAGAGAATTTGAGAAAATGACAACTGATCTTGAAAACTAAAAGATTACAATTCTGTGTAATCAAGGTAAACTAATGATTATGATTGTATAATTGTGCAAGGGTGACATCTGCATGTTCTAAGATGTATGCTGTTATTTTGTCACTTGAATAGAAGTCAGAATCATTCTGCTCATAACATATCAAATGAAATGTATGAAAATTTATGCTTATTTAACTAATCTCTGTCCACACATTCTTTTAACGTCCATTTTATCTAATAATTTTCTCAATCTTGTAACATCCTCCCATATACCAGCTTTGGCATATATGCATATATCGATCATAATGACACAAACTAACATTTTGTGGGCTGGGTTGGCAAAGCTTTTGTGTCACAGTTCTGCAGGCTCTAGACAAAGCTCCCCAGACATCTAAACCAGGCTCAATTGGCATATTCTCAATGGATTCAACGACTTACACCACGGCCATACCAAGAAGATCTACCATAGAAGTACAATGCTCTATATCAGGAAGGATAAAATAGTCATTTGGCATGCTTTTAAAATGCTTTCTCCCTTTGTCTACAAGCCCTGAATGTCTGCAAGATATTGAAACAGCAACAATTGTAAGACTATTAGATCTAATAGCCTTCATCTTTGACAAGAGCTGAATTGCTTTTTTCCCCTTTCTATGAGATGCATATGCACCAATAATTGAAGTCCATATTCTATTGGAGAAACTATTAAATACATTTTCAGGTTTGAATACTCTAAACTGGCATAAGCAGGAAGAACACATGCAAAGTTTGGTTTAGTCCCAGAATTTATCATCTCAATGAAAGTTATCAATGGCTTCACTAAAAATCCAGTCTGGACATAAGGTGCAACCATAGCGGTCCAAGTAATCACATTGCTTACAGTTATGTCTGCAAAAGCTAGCTCAGAATCTGAAGTCTCCCCATTTTGGGCATGCATTATAACCAACGATGTACACATCCACATCAAAACCATTCTTAATAACATTACAATGAACTTGTTTCTCTTCCCATAAAGCATACAGAATGGCACATCATCTAACCGCATAAGTAAAAGTATAACTATTGCGAAACAAACCACATTGACACATGCTACTGTAAGTATATATGGCTTCTTCACAAGGACTTGGAAAGAATAACTCATCATCCAATTGTTGAGAGGAAAACATCTTATGCGGGGCAATGTGTCAAACAAGTTGCTGGCATAGTCCATCGTTGGCGACAAAGAAACAACCTTGCCGATGAGTTTGGTTAATATGAGGGGACTTTTATGGGATTCATTAGTGAGGAGGAGAGCATGAGTTTGTTTCAGCTGTGAAAGAGATCAACAGGAAGTCAAAAGATGGTCAAAATGAAAGGGGTTGAACTTTTCTCAAGAGGGAAAGTGAAGAAAAGGAGTGCATGAATGGAGGACACACCTTCTTCTAGTTTGAAGGTACTCAAATTCAATAGGAGACCATTCTCACTTTTGATGGCACATATTTCAAGTTCAAGAAAACGAATCAACAGATCGCTGATGGGGGGCGTTTGTAAACGCAATTCACAGTCAAACTCTGCAACCATTCATACGCAAATAAGTTCATAAATTCAAGATTCCAAGTCTTTAAAGCATCAACAAATTCTTCTGTAATCTGAAAGGTAACTAAAACTAAAACTCTGTTAGTTATCTTTGGTCGTCTGTATATGTTACTATTCCTTAGGCTTGCACTCTTCACTCCACAGTAAACGTGAAAACTTGTCATGCCCAAAGAAGAGCCATTTGTCTAGTGAACGGATACATGAAACAACAATAATTGGTGATACCGTGTTAGGACAGCAACATCAAGGAAAGAATAGAAATTATGAGTTTATACTACAAATATTTCCCCACTAAACCTGAACATAATCAAAATATTTTTTTTTAGGAAAACCATAATATTCTATTAAGGATCTTAGGAAAGCAATTTATTTATTTTAAAAAACTGTTATAAATATCATATTGCAACGTGTAGCAATTTGTTTATTTTTAAAACCTGTTATAAATATCTATTAGATAAGTTGTAAATATTTTATATCTCTCTTAGTGTACCTCATTCATTATTATGTAACTTATTCACTTATAAATATACATCTCTCTTAAGTGCAGAGAGATCATTCAAACCCAATTCATTCTGTTCTCCTTCCCTTTCTTTCTTCTTCCTATGGCTTCCTCTTCTTCTTCCAACCATGATCCTCTAACTCTTGCTCATATGCTTGCCATCAAACTTTCCTCGTCTAACTATCTTTATTGGAAAAATCAAATGATTTCCCTTCTCAAGTATCAAAACCTTCTAAATCACATTGATGGTACCACCGTTGCTCCGCACCTCTCATTACCGAAGGCGAGAAACAGTCCGTCAACCCTGCTCGGGAATCATGGGTCACGCCGATCAACGTTGCATAATCATTCTTGATGCTTCTCTCACAGAAGAGGCAATCTCGGTTGTTGTGGGTCTATCTACCGCTAGAGAGATTTGGGTTGCCCTTGAAGCTGTGTTTAGTAACTCTTCCACTGAACGGGTTCAAAGCCTTTGGGATCAACTTCGATCAACTGCTAAGGGCGACAAGTTGGTGGCTGAATTTGGGTGATCTTTCAAATTATTGTGTGATCAACTCACTGCTATAGGACATCCTGTTGAGGCAACCGATCAATTACATTGGTTCTTGTATGGTCTCGGTCCATCCTTCGAAACGTTTTCCACCACTGTTCGGTCTGCTCGACCACTACCATCATTCTTGGATTTATTGGTTCGGGCTGAAAGCCATGAGCTTTTTATCAAAGCTTTACATGGAAATACTTCACCTAGTGTTGCTTTCTTGGCTACCAGTTCCAAGCCCAATGGTTCTTCAGTTTCTACTCGTGGTGGTTATCGGCCTCCCAACCGCAATCGTGGGTCGTTTAATCGATCCATGGGGGCATCAAACTCTCGCTCTCGGAGGCCTCCACACTGTCAACTTTACCGAAGTACGGGTCATTTTGCCACCGATTGTCCCAAACTTGCTTCTTATGTCGTGTCTGCCACATCATATCTTCAGATGAGTCTTTGGCTCAGGCCTTTCATGCATAGTGCGTCATGGCCCGGATTGGTATGTTGTTGATTCAGGTGCAACCGACCATATGACCAATAAACCGGATCCCGCGTTGAACCCAACTCGACCCAAAGGTAATGAACAGGTCTACTTTGGTAATGGTCAAGCCTTCTCGGTCTTTCATTTGGGTAATACGAAACTATTTGGTTCTCTTGCTTTAAATGATATTTTGGTGGTTCCTAACCTTACTAAAAATCTTTTGTCAGTGAGCAAACTCACCAAGTATAATAATGTGGATATCTTGTTCTCTTACCCTTGTTTTTCAATCCAGGACCGCCAAACCAAACAAGTTATAGCCACAGGACGTCATGAAGACGGATTATACAGTCTGCACCCGAAACCTGAAACTATGGTTGCTTCATCGTCGTGTTCATCAGCCTCATATGAAGTTGGCATTCAAGATTGGGGCATGTTTCCTATGATACAATACTTAAAAAATAATTGTTTTCTATCTTTGACATCTATTTTACCCAAGCCGGGTCTTTGTTCCCCATGCCAAATGGCCAAAGCCACACGGTTACCTTTTGATAATAATAATATAAAACGTGCCTCGCAACCATTAGAACTAATTTATTGTGACTTATGGGGACCAGCACCGGTCAAATCAGTTGAAAATTATTCATATTACACGGTTTTTATTGATGGTTTCTCACGATTTCGTGGCTTTATCCGTTGCATGGAAAGTCAGAATTTTATGATGCCTTGTCATTTATGGTTTTTGCTCAACACAATTTTCAAGAAAAATCAAAATCTTCCAAAGTGACGGCGGCACTGAATTCACAAATTATAAGGTCAAGCAATTATTCGAACAACATGGAACGCTACACCGCTTATCTTGTCCCTACAAGCCACAACAAAATGGTCGTGCTGAAAGGAAACATTGACACATCATAGAAACCGGATTGGCCATGTTGTTTCATGCAAGATTACCACCAGAATATTGGCTTGATGCTTTCACCACGGCAATTTATATAATCAATCGGTTACCCACATAACTCCTTGGAGATAGGTCTCCATTTGAGCTTTTATACAACAAACCACCAACCTATACTTCTTTTCGGGCTTTCGGTTGTCGGGTATATCCTTTACTTCGGGGTTATGCCCCCAACAAATTTGCACCTCGAAGTCTCCAGTGCATTTTTCTTGGATATAGTTCAAAGTACAAATGATACCGATGCCTTGATCCGTCCACATCACGTACTTATGTTACCCGTCACGCCCGGTTTGATGAAACAATGTTTCCCTTTGATGAGTCATGTTCAGAAAATCCCATATGCAGTCTTCAAGTTACTATTTTCTTGGATTCTGGTTTTGACAATATACTCATCAATACCACCTCACCCTTACCTCATGATTCATCTAAACCAACCACTGCTTTTGTCCCATACATATTATGCATAGACGCTCCTTTTATTTCCACCTCAAACCATGTACATCCTACACCATCTACCGCTCCCTTACCGACCCCACCCTTCACGCCTTCTACCCCAACTCCACAAACATCCCCTATGATTAATAACCAAAATTCTTTTGAGCAACATTCTACTTCAACAACTCCTCTACACACCACCATCGACCCCTCGGTTCGAACTTTACCGCCCTCAACTACCACCCCACCTACGCCAACTCACCCAATTCATTCAATATCATATTGCAACAAATAATCCATCGCGGTAGACTTGCTAGAAAAGATCCTTATCCAATATTCATCGGATGTCGAAGTGAATTTTTCTTCTGATCCATAACCTGTCGATAATCCGTCACAAAATGTATTGCCCAACCCCTCTTGTTCTTAAATGCATTTCCTCGTCTTCAAAAGTATACATCTTGTGATATGTATTCCTCGTTGAATACTAATGCATTCCCCACATTTCATACTTTTAGTTGGAATCGTTGGATTTATATATGACGATTACGACATTGAATTCGACATATGGGCTACAAGGCTAATACAATGTTAATTAAGGGTGTGCGAAATCGGATATCTAGATTATTTGATATCTAATAATTTCAAATAGTGGGTTTCAATATCCAAATTTGAATCTAGAATTTCAAGTATCCGAAATTTTAGGTACTAGAAATTTGGATATTCGAATTTCTAGATATTTTGTTTTGGACTTTTAGATATTTTGGATTCAGTTTTAAATTCGGATATGTTTACGCACCCCTAATGTTAGCATACTTGCTACTTATCCTACAACTAGGAGACACCATCATTGTAATCACTTATGTTCATTTAAATAAATTATAATAATTAAAAAAAAAGTGACTTTTACATATTTCTTCTTCTTAAGATCACAAATTACATATTTTCTAAAAAAAAAAAAAAAAAAAAAAAAAATTAGTTACATATTTCCCCTTCCTAAAACATATATATTACATATTTATCCATTTTATTAAACTTAACTTGTTACATAACCATTTTACCTGTTTTAACTAAAGGATTTTTACATATTGATTTTTTATTATTATAATTGTTTAAAACTCTTAACAAGTATGTTTTGTATTTGGACATATAAATTTGATTATCGGTTATTGTTGTTTTGAAATAAAGTTTTAAACGAGATGAAATTTTACTGTTTTTATGTATATAGAAGACTCAAACTTGATGAACTATGTAATTGATATTCTTAGAAATTGAAATGTGCAAAAATACTTAGTGAAATTACGAGTAACATAATCATTTAATAAATAATTTTAATAAAATAGGTAAATATGTAATATATATGTTTTAGAAAGATGAAATATGTAATTGATTTTTTAACTTGGGTAAATATATAATTAATGACATTCGGAATTATAGATGTGTAAATGCCCTTTAAAAATGTAATTCTAAACACGCGCCTTTTGTTCTTATGGATGAGAAAGGATTCAAAGGGTTTAAAAGAAAGGAAAAGGTTCAAATTGAATGTATTCTAAAACTAAAAAAATATAAAAAGTAATCTCACACATATATTTTCTTAATTACTGGTAAGATAAAATTGTAAGAAAAAATTTGTTAGAGTGGAATTTAAAAAAAAAAAGACACTTTTGTTGACTTTATTCAAGTTTTCTCATTTTTTAAAAAAGGTTCAAAACTTTTATGGATGGTATTTTATTTATAAAAATTACACCATAAAAACAAACTTTTTATTAATATTTGAAACGAGTACAGTATTGCCATGGGCAGACCTATATATAGTTGAGGGGTAGCGAGGGTACCCCTCAACCCTCAACTATTCACAGCAGTGTTTATATATAAAAAATTATGTTTTTACGTTACTTTTGAGAAAATATTACGCTACTCCTAAATTTTTTTGAACTCAACATTTCATAGAAAGTTTTAATTATTAAAAAAAAGTGTAATAATTTATAAAAAACAATACATTTTATAAAAGCATAAAAACCCATTACCCAATAACATTAAAGCCCAAAATACAAATTACCCATTAGTATATCACCCGTTACCTATTGCTCATTACCAATTACCCATTACTCATTACCCAACCCAATAAAATAATAAGTCAAAAAAATAAAACATAAAAAAAAACAATACTGACACTTTAACAGACCACAGCAGCAGCGTCCAGCCCCACACCCTCGGCTGCCACCATCGACCTACCAACTATCGCGCCGCCACCTGCTACTACCCACCGCCTTCATCACCTCAAGGTAACAATTTTTAGTTTTTTACTCTATTAGACTATGAAATTGAAGATTTAGAGTTTATGATGTTCAACTTTCAATATTTTTGTGTTATTTTTTATAAAAATTAGATTTAAAATTAGGGATTTGAAAGATGAATTAGAAATTTGATTTTGAAATTAAAGATTTGAATTGTGTTATTTCTAAGTGAATCTTTTTGTGTTATTTGTTATAAAACTAGGGATTTGAAAGATGAAAAGCCAAGTTCTTATTGGCAATTTTTATAAAAATAAATTTCAAGAGGAGAACATTGGTTCTAATAATAACAATAATATGCAACCAATTGATGATGATATTGGGTCAACTACTCCTTCGGAATAACGGATGAGGATGAAATGTATGGTAATTTTTTTTTTTGCATTACCCCTAAACTTGTCTTTTAGATCCACCATTGAGTATTACTATATAAAAAGATAAAGAAATTATATTTTAAGCTCATATCTTATAATTGTGTATTTATTGCAGTTCATTGTATGTTTTTGTTAGTTATTGTATTTTTTTGAATATTATTGTATTTTTCTAAAATGATAAAATTTAAACAATATAATGGTGGAATAACATTACTGTGTATCTCTAATATGCAAAATATAATAATAAATTAACAACTAATTAATATAATATATTAAAAAATGACAAAATACCACAACATCTCATTGTTTTTTTGATCGTCATTGTGTTTTTTGATCGTTATTGTGTTATTTTAAACACTATAAGTTTTGAAAAACAAATTACTGAAATAATATTATTATATACTTCTAATTGTAAAACACAATGATAGATACCAATAAGTTTATATAATCTATTAAAAAATAATGGCAAAAATAACTAATTGTGTTATCTTTAACAATATGAGTTTCAAAAAAATACATTGGTGAAAGTATATTATTGTGTACTTATAATTGTAAAGTATAATAATAGATAACATGTTTATATAATTTATAAAAAGAATAATAAGAATAATACAAAATTATGTAGAACATAAAACACAATGATAAGTGATGTAATATATGACACAATAAACTGATATTTGACACAATGAATGTATAAGAGACAATAAATTCATTTATTTGACACAATAACTAAAATGCACTTCTCTTTAAAACAATAGAAGAACATGTGTTAAACACACAATACTTATTAAACTTTTTAGATTAAACTAATTTTTAATATAACCCTACCCCAAAAGAAATATATAATTGTTCCCCAATCACCACTACACATAACGAAGCTAGCTAGCTGATGTTAATGTAACAATATTATTGTGATTTTATTATAAATCCAAATATGTTGTTTTATAAGCATAGATCATAGCCATGGGTGCACTGCTGATTAATTCAACAGTACAAGAATAAGTAATTAGTAAACAAAATTCAATCCATAATCCAATATTGTCCCCCAATTGAAGTAAAATACTCCAGAATTTGCCCATGTGACTGTGTTGCATCCACACCACTTGAAGAGCCCGACATCATATCATCTACTTTCAACATTTCATCATTTAAGTTAAAGGAATCCGTGAAATCCAAATTCAAAAGACCACCTCCTCCAATGTAACCATTCGCAGCAAGATTGATACTTGATTCATTATTACCAATATTATTTTCGTGATAGAGCGCGAACAATGCTGCTTCAGCTGGTTTTGTACGATTAGAAGGATCTTGAATCTCGGCAACATTAGTGGATGGTGGTGGGTGTGGGCTGAAATGTGTTCTTGAGCATCTCACAGCTTTGGTTCTAACCACATTTGATTCACTCACACATTCTTGGTCTTTCCTTTTTGTAAGGTTTTCTTCTTGAGACAAAGTACTTTCATGCAGCTTTTTGGCTAGTGTTGTGTTCCAGTAGTTTTTTATTTCATTGTCTGTTCGCCCAGGGAGCCTCCCAGCAATAAGCGACCATCTACACATCCACGCGCGTGCATACACAATCATATATATATCAGACAAGAAACAACCTCAAAATGCATGGGTTATGTAAACATGACACAGAACTACCAAGCATAATTGAAAAACCTGTTTCCCAAGAGTTTATGGAGCCTGATGATGAGATCTTCTTCATCATGAGAAATGTTTCCCCTCTTAATGCCCGGTTTTAAGTAATTCAACCATCTCAGTCTGCAACTCTTCCCACACCTCTTTAAACCTACAAACAAAGACACACACACATACAGCCAGACAGGGATATGATAGTACATGCATGCACGTAGATAGATATATGATATGATATGATATGATATGATATAATATGATATGATGTATACGTACCTGCTTTCAAGGGAAGCTGTCTCCATTTGCCTTCACCGTGAAGCTTAATGTAGTCACTGAGAATCTTGTCTTCTGAAGCTGCCCATGAACCCCTATTCAACCCTGTACTTGAACAGCATGGGCTTCTCCCCATCTTAATTAATGATCAGTACATCAAAATATGGGTGCATGAACTAGATCCTCATATATTCATGGATTCAAAAGGTGGGACCCTGCATACGTACGTGTATTAGTTAACAAGAATGAATGCAATTTGCCAATTTTTATAATGTAAACTCAAACATCACAGCAAGTCACTCAATTCGGTTGGATATATAGATCAATCCCACCAGGTTTTTGTTTCTAAGGTATGCCTGCATGCATTCATTTGCTAGCTGCTTCCATTTCCGCCTTCCCATATAAATAATTGCAAACATTAGTAACTTATGACCTTTTTTTTTTTTAACCATTCATTTATCATGTAGCTGAGCTAAGAATAACAATTGTAATTAGTTTAAATGATTAAACAAATACTTGACGAAAATAAGAGAAGAAGCTGGGAGTTGGGAGAATTAATTAGGATGGATGTAGATGATCTGCTACGGTTGTCATTTGTGGAAGCAGAGCATATCAAATAAACTTTCTATATTTATCTTTGTTATACCAATTTTGTGTGCAACATTTGCATATACGTATTGTCCACATGAATTGATTTTACATCATATTAGAATATCATTAAAATCTCCTTTAATTAACTTTTCCTATCATATTTACTTCTTTCACTTAACTATGTTAAGCAACTCTCATATACCTGACCTAGCAGCTCAAATATAGTCAAGTCAGACGCATTGAGCTACTCGGCATCAGCTCGTTAAAAGCTTGAATCAATCCAAGCTTAAACAATCGCTCGACTTTATATAATAAACAAGCTCGAGCTCGAGTTGACATATCAATCTTAAGTAAACTTGCGATTAGACACCTTTTATTTATATAATTTTATTTAATATATTTATTATATATTAACATAATAATAATAATTGCTATATATTAAAATAGGATACTATAATTAAGTAATATATATATATATATATATATTATGTTGTAAACCATAATTATACATACAAGAATAAATAATAAACGAGTTGAGCTAGAGTTTAAGAAACTATTTACGAGCCTAAATCGAACTTTAAAAATAAAATTCTAAAATAGCGAGTTCGGGCCCCTTGTAGCTCATTTACAACCTCTACTTATATATGAAGAGTAAAAACCCAATTCTTTTAGGTATTTAAAATTAACTAAATTTATTTAATGTTAAAGCATTATATAAAGTGACTAGCTTTTAAATATATATAAAATACCATGATTTATAAAAAAAATGCTTTTTTTAATGGCCAACGAATACTTTTAATCCTGGTCACCTGGGTAAATCTATTGGCGAAAGGCCACCTACGCTCGCGAACACATACAGCGCTGGTTACCAGGTCTGCTCACCAATCTAGGGGAAACCCACCACCCAAAGGTCTACTATGGTAAAACCCTTGGCTCACTTAAAGCATATTGTATCAAGTGAAACTCAAACTCATGACTTCCAATTTAAAAAATCATGATGTGCATTCTTCCAAACCAATTGATTTAGGTCTTATTGGCTATAAAAAAATGCTATTTAGTCATTTGTAAATGTATTTATTCACACAAACAATTTACGATATGTATTTGGGGTGGTGAACCCTATTTATGACAATCATTTATGGTTAAGCATTTTCAAATCATATTTCTTTTATTAGTTGGGATTTATTTATTTTGTGGTTCTATAGATCATGTGCTATTAGTGTGTGGTTGATTTTATGTTGAATTTTACACATTAAAAAACAACAATCTTTCACTTGCACAAAATTCAATGTATGTTAGCATTGATAGTAGTAAAATTCCATCAACATGTCACTCTCCTCATAACTCTTGAACGGTTGTGTAATTAATAACTTTTATCAATCTTTAAGCTCATAAGTCTCGTATCAGAGTTGGAAGTAAGTCATCAATTATCCCGACTTTTTATCCAATTTCTGTCTGAAATCTTGTTGAACATAACACATGAACACCCTATAATTGGAGGAATTTATTTAGTTTGAGCATGAACAAACCTTTTTATCGTCTGCTCATATATGAGAACGAGCATATCTCATTTTGGTTATGCACAACTGCTCGTTTATCATATGTCATGGGCCTTTACAATTGTATGGCTTAAAACAATGTTTAATCATATCAAAGTATAATATTTTACACACTTGAGTCATTATAGTTATCTTAGGTCTAATGACATAAATATATCATAAATTTTAGGTACTCTCTTGTAACATCTCAGTTTTAAATAAAACCCGAGTATTGATTAATGAAAGGGGGAGTTTGAAGTTTTGATAGAGCGTAAGGACTAAAGCCAGGCAAATGGAAGTTTGGCACCCTAAAACCTAGTATAAATAGAAGATTGGCCACCCTCATGCATGCCTCTTGCAACCTTACGACTTAGAGAAAGAAATCTGCCTTCTAGAGAGAGAAAGTCAAAGATATCAAGTGAAGGTACCAATTTTCTCGTTTGTTATGATAGATCTATTATTATTAGGTGTTATAACACTATTTTGTTAGATAAAGTTGACTCATTTACATGCAAATAAGTAGATCTTGGAGGTTTACTCACGGGGTTAGGGTTTCTTCAAGTTCTACGTAAAAGAGGTGAGTTATAACATGAATGATTTGTTAAAGGTTAAAGGATTTAAAGTATGAAAGTCATCATTTTATATGTTTTATCAAAGTTGATATGGTGAATAGTAACTTTGCATGAACCCTAGTTTAGGGTATACGATGGTATGCATGATTATATAAAGTATATGGACTAATGCAAGTGATTCATCAGCACTCGCATTAGCAGAATGGTCATCCGCACCAACACCTTGTTTTATTAAGTGTACTAATGCGGATGAGAATAATTAATGGTACACGTTGGTCCTTAATGCAGATGAGCAAAGTTACCCACATTAACAACTAATGTGGACGGGTTATTGTTACCCGCATTAGTAATAGCAGACACGTTTCCTTTGAATGTTCTAAGGGAAGTTGTTCCACATTGATCCAACTATTACAATTGTCTGTATTTGCCTTGCTCACTCACATTGGTCTAGTTCACGTGCATTAACTTAGTCACCCGCATTACTATTGTTACTGTTACTTGTATTTCCCCTATCACTATTACCCGCATTCACTTAGTTATTTGCAAATGCCTTGTTCCACCCATGTTGATATAGAATGTATGTATTGACCTATACGTGGTAAAGAATGATGATAGGTATTAAAGTGATGTAAAGAAAGTAGTATTAATGAACTACACTCACTGTAAAGCTGATGATGATGTTGATAGAATCTTATATACATATTATCTATGAAAAGCTGATGATGAAGTGTTATTTATGATAGTTGTAAAGTATAACCATGGTCATAATAAAGTATGAATGAATAATTACTATTCTGGTAAACTTATAAAGAAAGAAAGAAAGAAAGCTAACAATAATTAAAAAGTATAACATAGATTCTCATGTGAAATGCTAAAGAACCCAAAAGATAGTCTAGGGTTGGTTACCCTGTCAAAGCTCAGCTATGAAAATGCTAAAGTATGTTAAATGAGTCTTGCAAGCACGAAGGTCTTGATGTTTTTTAAGCCTCGACATAGGAGTCTTAAGTAATGACAAGCAACAGAAGTCTTGCATTCATTGCAAGCGAAAAAAGAGTCTTGCGTAATGACAAACGATAGTGAAGTTTTGTGTTGTTACAAGAGCAATGGCCAAAAGAGTCATGTACGAAGTACATTCTCACGATAATGTAAATGTAAAGAAACGATAAGGTAAAGATAAAGCATTGCCTAAAGTATGATTTAAAAGCTAAAGTTTAAACACATGATTTAATGTATGATTTAATGTATGATAAAGATAGACAGTTAAAGATAAACTTAATTGTTTATTTATTTCATTAAAGTAAAACTAGAACTCACGTAACAACGCTAATTTTTGTATGCATATTAGTTTGACAGGTATGCTTGTAATGGAATAAAGGGTTATAGCCTGGCATGGACTTTGAAACTACTTGACATCTGGAAAAAAGACTAACATCCTTGCATAGTTTATTTTCATAGATAGTCTGAGACTTATGTTTATTTACAGTTTATAATGATGAGTTGAATATAGACAAATTTAATTCTGCTGCTTATAGATAATGTGGTTTTGAATTTAAGAACTTGTGTTTTTGTTGACCAAATCTAACTATGAGGTTGCCTGGAACCACGGCCTCACATCTCTTAACACTAACGTAAGGTCTAGTGAAACAAAACATGAAAAAGACAAGATAATTCCTACCAAAGAACAACTCGAATCAAAGGAAGTTAATACCAAGAACATTAACTATCTAGGATTATTCCTATGGAAAAGTTCTTAAGGGTTACTGTTAATACACAAAATATTGCTACCAAGAAGGAGCTGCTACCAATATTAAAGAATGCTATGTAGAGGAATCGTAATAATAACTTGGAAAACTTGAGAGTCGCAATTCGCTTTTAGATTGAAACTATTTGGGGTTCACCCCAAATATTCAATAGGATAAAACTCAAGTTTCAGAAATAGAAGTATGAATTCGTGTGTGTTTATGATCATGAACCAGAAGAGAATTATGAAGAAGATCGACCAATTTGATTATTTCAGGGATGGGGAAACTGCCGAAGGCAGTTTTTCTTATGCGAAATTACACTTTTTACCCCGAAGTTTCACATGTGAAATTTCGGGAAAAATTTGTTCAAATATGCATATCTTTATACCTACTTTTCGACCCAGCCAAACCCAACGAGTGAATTATACGTAAGGAGTCAGAAGAAAGCAAGCAATAAAAAAAGAAACATTTCATGGCGATATAAATTTGAACATATCTGAAATAAATTCCATCAATAAATAAAGAATTCTGTCACTTCAAGGAAGAAGGAAGGAATTCCATCAATAATTGCCAAATCTATTTGCTTTAGGGATCGTTCCTTCGCCACAGATATGAAAGCCCCGATACAAGTAACTGGGTCGGGACTAAACACATAACTTTTCCAACAAGACCTAGTCCATCAATAATTCCTCCCATTTGGGTACATGAAATTCCTTTGATTTTCCAATCCCAAACTCAAGTTTCAGAAATCGAAGTATAAATTCGTGTGTGTTTATGATCATGAACCAGAAGAGAATTATGAAGAAGATCTACCAATTTGATTATTTCAGGGATGGGGAAACTGCCGAAGGCAGTTTTTCTTATGCGAAATTACACTTTTTACCCCGAAGTTTCACATGTGAAATTTTGGGAAAAATTTGTTCAAATATGCATATCTTTATACCTACTTTTCGACCCAGCCAAACCCAACGAGTGAAGTATACGTAAGGAGTCAGAAGAAAGCAAGCAATAAAAAAAGAAAGATTTCATGGCGATATAAATTTGGTCATATCTGAAATAAATTCCATCAATAAATAAAGAATTCTGTCACTTCAAGGAAGAAGGAAGGAATTCCATCAATAATTGCCAAATCTATTTGCTTTAGGGATCGTTCCTTCGCCACAGATATGAAAGCCCCGATACAAGTAACTGGGTCGGGACTAAACACATAACCTTTCCAACAAGACCTAGTCCATCAATAATTCCTCCCATTTGGGTACATGAAATTCCTTTGATTTTCCAATCCCAAATTCTAGTGCATTTTTATCCTAGCCCGGGGCTCTGCCCCTTGGACCCCGCCAGGTGCCGCCCCTTGGACCCCCCTCCTAGGGGTGCTACCCCCGGACCCCCGCCAAGGGGGCGTTGCCCCCTTGGAACCCCCATCACTTAGGGGCTTCGCCCCTAATAAGGTTTTCAATTTCAAAATCACAATAAACTCAAACAAGTGTGCACTCCCCGCACCTCCTGACTTGTTTGATGGATATTATGATCAAATTGGTCGTTAGTCAATCCAATTACACTAAAATATCTAACATGCTACCGGTGCATATTACTACTGCTTATTGTTGTTGCCGAAGGACATTCGTACCAAGGCATAACGATAGGAATCACACCTGAAGATGTTTTTAGAACACTGCTAGAAAACTTCCACGTTTCCGATAAAAAGAATGGTCAGAAAAAGGACGGAAAGCAACATTTCCGACAAAAAATCGACGAACTTACTTTGGTCGGTAAAAAGCTTGTTGGAAAACTTTTCTGACAACTTTGCGACAAATTGCTCCAACCATTTTCCGACAAAAAGGAGTGTATCAATTTCCGACAACTTTCCGACAGGTTATTTTCCAACCGAATACCGACAAAAGGTTAAAATACATTTTATTTTAACAGCTTTGGACCAGTTTATTTCCAATAGAATACCGACAAGAAGTTTACAGAAATTGCAACAAATTTCCGACCAAAACACTAATGTAAGAAATCTGATTTTTTTAAATGATGAAAAAACCCTGATTTTTTCACAAAAATTCAAATACCTATTTGCAAAAACCATTACCATCCAAATACCATTAAATAATCCAAATACAAACCAAATATCATTACACGATCCCAATACTTACATAATCCAAAACAAAATATTTAAATAAAACTAAACTATGGTTGATGATTGCCGGGATTATTACCAAGTTTACTTAATAACAAATCCACTTTTCATTGCAACTCTTCTTGCATTCGTCGTTCCATATCAGCAACTTGTCGTTGCACTTGCTCTTCCACTTGTCGTTGCACCTGCTCATTCACTCGTTGTTCGAACTACATATATACAAGTTAACATAGTTATATATACACCAAATATAATTAATGTAGCAACGAATGAACAAGAAACATGCATAAATGTAGTATATATATTACAAACTATGTCCATCATAAGGTATTCCTTTATTGTTTACTCACAACCATACCAAAATTCTATATATATGGTACACATATTTGAACTAACAAAATTCATTCATAGTTGAATTACATATATACATGGTAGGTAATTATACACTACCATGAAGATACATGCAAGGTTTCTTATCACCTAGTATACAATTACACACCACTATAAAGTTGCAGACATCAAAATAGCAATGAACGTTGAGATTTCTTCATGACAGTATTTTTTTCTGAGAATTTAAATGCCCATATTTTTGTGAAGATGATAAATAATAGAAGTAATAAACATAACCAATATTTATAATACCTCTTGTTGCGATCGCTGAAACTCTGCATGAGATGGTCCTGCCAATGAAGATGAATGAGTCGTGGTCACGATAAAATTAGGATTCGAAGATCCTATCCCATAAAGCTCTCGACCCTCCCCCGCACTATTCTGCCACACATCGATGTCACCCAATGGATGCTGAGCTTCATCACCACCGTATTTTTTAATCATGTTTCTACAGTAACTGTCCTACAAATCGTTAAAACAACACGATTGTTATTATACAAAAAATTTGATACAATAATATTATTTTAGTAAAGATAACTTACGTAAATTTCTCTCGATCGACCTGTGCAAAATTTCATCCCATCCGAGCTCTCATCATATTGTCCAGCCATTAATAAACGCTTTGACTCTTTAGTAAGATGAGTGTGAAGAAAGAGTTCCTTCATTGTGACTTTTCGGCCAAGTTTCTTTTCCTACATAAAACATAAAGTATAAAACGTATTTGTTAAATAAAAAAACAATTACTAGAGTTTATGAATATGCTTAGATTACCAAACGGATACGATGCTCATCATATCCAATGGATCCGCCGGTGTGACCAGAGCTGTCAGTGCTATTTTGATTTTTCTTCCCTCTCTTAGACTTTTTAGCCCACTCATCGGTGCTATATATCTATAAATAGTAAAATATAAGCCTTATAATATAATTAAAAATATAATATAATACATGTTGGTTGCAGATTTCACACGTTTGGTTTTATGTATGGCTATATATAGGCCTCTTTTGTTCATTGAATAATATGTAAGCTTTCTCTTCTGCAAATATACTTTCAGATACACATATATACGTGAGCTTGAGTGTGTTATTGAGAGTGTGGAGCGTGGGGCCTGAACCAACATTTGGTATCAGAGTTTCGTTCGTTCTGAAAGGGCTGTGATCAAAAGTTGAAGAGTTACAGAAGCAGCAGCCTCTACTCTTGATCAGCTTGTTTCGTGATAAGAGTCTAACCGACGGAGGTGCGTGAAAAACGAACGTGAAAAAGATCCGTCAAAGCAGGTGGCTTTGGATTTTGTTCGTTTAGCGGGTGAAAGAAAACGTTAAGTCTGCAGCTTGTTTTCTTGTTCGGTGTTATTAGCTCTTAAAACAAGTTGGATCGTGAAAAGGGTTGAAGCTGTGAAGAAATGGCGATGGTACCGTTTAAAGAAGGTGGTTCGATGTCATACCAAGTCCCAGTTTTGACTGCAACAAATTACCCGATATGGGCTGTGAAGGTCAAAGCTATTATGGATGTGAATGGTGTATTGGAGGCTGTCGAACCACGTGTGTTAGGTGAAGAACCGGATCCGAAAAAGGCGAAACAAGCCCTTGCCATTTTGTTCCAAGCCACACCCGAGGAAATGGTGTTGCAAATGGCGGCTTATACAGACCCGAAAAAGGTTTGGGACGGACTGAAAATGCGTTATTTGGGAGTCGATCGGGTGAGAACGGCTCGGGTTGCAACCTTGAAGAAGGAGCTTGAAAACTTGCGAATGAAGGAGGGTGAAGCGGTTGATGATTTGGTGGCAAAGTTGACTGGTTTAGCATCCAAGATAAGGAGTCTTGGACATGAACTTGATGAAGTCAACTTGGTAAAAAGGTTGCTTGGTTCGATGCCCAAATCGTTCCTTCAGATTGTGGCGTCAATTGAGCAATGCTTTGACTTGGAATCAATGCTACTTGATGAAGCGGTTGGTAGATTGAAAGCGTATGAGGAGCGTTTGAAAGGAATGGAAAAACCAGAGGAAACTCAAGGTAGTTTGTTGTTGACTAGTCATGAAAAAACCCACGGGTGTAAGCATTGTGGCGGTGGAAGCTCGAACCGAGATGACTTTGGGCGTGGCCGAGGAAGAGGCCGTGGGTCCGTAAGGGGTCGAGATGGTAACGAGCGGGTCCAGGATAAAAGCCACTTGAAATGTTACAAGTGTGGAGACTATGGTCACTATAACGAGTGTTCAAAGTTGAAAGATGAAGAAGCAAATTTGATCGAGGAGGAACCGGCCTTGTTGTGAGTGGATGGTATGGATAAACCAATTAAGGAGGTGATTGTTGGTTTAATTGGTTTTGTTCATCAAGCTTTTATTTGAAGTTGCATGAAATAAGCTATAGGCTCATGAGTCACGTGAAGTGCATGAAGACTAAAGCATTTATGATTTATTTGTTATGTTTTATGTAATAGTTTATTAGTTAGAATTAGTATTCTTGTTTGACCATATCTCATGAAAGTGGACGTTGAAGAAAATGCATGTTTGGAAGAGTGGGTCATTAGGTGTACCGGATCTTTAGGAGCATTAGTTTTTTTTTATTGGTTGCAGATTTCACACGTTTGGTTTTATGTATGGCTATATATAGGCCTCTTTTGTTCATTGAATAATATGTATGCTTTCTCTTCTACAAATATACTTTCATATACACATATATACGTGAGCTTGAGTGTGTTATTGAGAGTGTGGAGTGTGGGGCCTGAACCAACAATACATGAACAGATATATATTTACTCACATCACATAATTGATGCCATATGTCATCCTGCCATAACCTAGGTGGGAAATCACGTTGGATGGTATAGTTAAATCCATTAGCTGGGATAAAATGACCAGCATCTCTTGCTTTTTGTGCGGATTCTTTTCTTTGCTCCAACATCATGTCTGGGTAACGTTTCTTTAATACATTTTCGAATCCCACTTTAGTGGCAAAGTCATCAGCTGGATTCCAACCGCAAATTGTCTATAAAATGAAAAAGTAAATACACTAATAAGACTTAAAACAACAAACTATAAGATATACAAATTATTATTTAATATATTACCCTAAATATTTCAAACATGTTCTTAATTGATTCTTTGTGGATGTCTTTGTAAGTATCCCAAGGTCCCTCAAGGTTCTCTTCAAGAACTTTTGTAGCTGCCCTATGGGCTCTAGTATTCGCAAACCTACAAGATTGAAATAAACAAATAAATATATTTATTAAGCATATAAAAAATAAATATTAATGTAAAAAAAATACATACTTTTTCCCAACCTGTTTGATAGGTATCCTTTGAGATGGATCGGGAGGTGTATATGCAACATTTGAGTCATGCTGGGAAGGACCAGAGCGCATGTCTGCGTCAAAAAATGATCAGCCTCAGGCACGTTCTTCCCTCTTTCCTTAAATCTATTTTCCTTGCATACTAAACAATGATCAGCCTCAGAAAATTTTCCATAGAATAACATGCAATGATTTTTGCATACATGAATCCGTTGTGACGGTAACTCTAGTGGCTTCAACATCTTCTTGGTCTCATAAAAGTTTGTAGGTAGATTATTACCATCTGGCAGAATGTCTTTAAATATCAGAAGTAATTTATCAAAAGCCGAGTCTGAAACATTGCAATCTGATTTCCAGTGCAATAAGCTAGTGGTGGTTTGCTTTTTAGACCCGTCATACAAAGGGTAATTGGCTTGTTCTAACATGGTATAGTATGCATGGGCTGATTGATTTTTATGTTGTGGTTTTTACTGATTATAAGGATGTTGATTTTGGTGCATGCTTTCCATCATCATTTGATCGTCTTCTATAAATTCACCAAGATCAGCATCAACTTCTTTAGCATTTACATGGTCTATGCAATTACCCATATGTTGAGAAGGTATGCGGTTTGAACATTGACCCATGTCTTGCGATGGAAATGATTCACCATGTTTATACCATCTCAAATAACCCTTCATGAATCCATTCTGATATAGGTCACACTCAATTGTCTCTCTTGACTTGTAATAACAATTTTTGCATTTGGCACACGAACATCTAATTACAGAAGTCTCCACGCCTTTTATTGTTTCGCTTCTAATGTTAGTCGTGTTAGCATATGCAAAATCCAAGAAAGAAGTGACAACTTGTTGAAATGCCGGATTGAAAACAGCATTACTAGTGTTTCTCATCGTGTACATCCATTCTCGAGGAAACGACATTTTTATTGATCTAACTTAACAAAGTAGCCTAACAAAATGTACAGTGATAATAACAAATGTTAACATACGCATACACAAACTCTTGCCAAGTATATTTTTCATGTTTATTAATTATATCAAACATAAATAAACTATGAAAACCAACTGTGAAAATAATTATATCAAAATTAGATCTTTGCATACAATGAAACAAAAAGTAATTAATCTACTAGCAAAGCTTGCATTTAACAAATTAAAGTCATATGTATATATCATCAAAACTAACAACTAACAAATAAACATTAAGCGTTAACAAATAAAAGCTAACATCATTAATAATTCTACTGTCGGAGTGTTAATGAATGTTCACTGTCACTCTCTAAAACAGTAAGTTAGTCACCAAACAATTCTTAAAAAAACCAACTAACACTTTTGAATATAGCTATTAAACACATAAACATAACCTAAATTATTACATTTACACGCATAAACCTAATATTTTTATAAAAAAGTAGGGTTTATACCTTTAAAATTCAACTAGAAATGGGTGAAATTGAAGGTGGATAATGGTGGTCTGATAGCGACGGCCGCGCTTACCAGTGGCGTCTATTCCGATCTGACCGAAGAACGGCTGAAATCGACGGAAACGGTGGGATGCTTGAGGCGGCAGTAGGGTAAAACTGTAAAGGGGGAAGAAGACAATAAATTGAATCCCCAATTATTTTAAGTATGGGATTTAAAAAAGCAAAAAATAAAGAAATAGAAATAGTCGTATTCTTCTCGGTAAAACGGATAGACGGAAAGTGGTCGGAACCATTATTCAATTTTTTTATGAATATTGCATATGAATTTTGTTTAGTAAAAACTATAACAATAATAATATATATTAAGATTATGCATAAGAAATTTCATTTAATAAAAACTATACATAATGATGATAATATATATTAAGATTGGTCGTCAAACTTTAATAATATATTAACTATAATATATTATGATTAATAACAATTGTCGCAAAATATTAACTGTCGCAAATTGGTCGCAATTTACCGACGTTTTTCCGACAAAAAAATCGCTTTTTCACGCAAAGTGGTCGGAAATTTCTGACTAACTTCCGACCATGTATATTTTTTTTTTATTATAAGTTAATTTTTTGACCTCATATTTTCAATATCTTAATAATATGAGAGATACTTGCATTTTGACAATTTATACATGTTATGCATATACGTACTATTAGGTATACCATCGGAAGTCAATACCCAAACAAATATTTTCATGTTGGTTTAAATATAAGTGGTCGTGTTTCTACATACACCTTAACTACATATACATGTATAAGTTGGTGAAATAAATGTATTTTTATGTATGATAGATTTGTTAAACAAATGGAGTCAAAACAATAGTTTATTGACATGTAAAAATTAAAAAAAAAAACCTTAACTGTCGCAATTTGGTCCTCAAATTACCGACTCTTTTCCGACAAAAAATCGTTTTTTCACGCAAAGTGGTCGGAAATTTCCGACAACTTCCGACCATGTATATTTTATTTTTATTATAAGTTAATTTTTTGACCTCATATTTTCAATATCGTAATAATATGAGAGATACTTGCATTTTGACAATTTATACATGTTATGCATATACGTACTATTGGGTACACCATCGGAAGTCAATACTCAAATAAATATTTTCATGTTGGTTTAAATATAAGTGATTGTGTTTCTACATACATCTTAACTACATATACATGTATAAGTTGGTGAAATAAATGTATTTTTATGTATTATAGATTTGTTAAACAAATGGAGTCAAAACAATGGTTTATTGACATGTAAAAATTAAAAAAAAGAACCTTAACTGTCGCAATTTGGTCGCAAATTACCGACTCTTTTCCGACAAAAAATCGCTTTTTCACGCAAAGTGGTCGGAAATTTCCGACCAACTTCTGACCATGTATATTTTATTTTTAAAATAAGTTAATTTTTTGACCTCATATTTTCAATATCTTAATAATATGAGAAATACTTGCATTTTGACAATTTATACATGTTATGCACATACGTACTAGTGGGTACACCATCGGAAGTCAATACTCAAACAAATGTTTCACGTTGGTTTAAATATAAGTGGTTGTGTTTTTACATACACCTTAACTACATATACATGTATAAGTTGGTGAAATAAATGTATTTTTATGTATGATTGATTTGTTAAACAAATGGAGTCAAAACAATGGTTTATTGACATGTAAAAATTAAAAAAAAAACTTAACTGTCGCAAATTGGTCGCAATATTAATTGAAGAATAATAATATTAATTATCAACGTTTGACGTGTTTTTGTCGGAAAACTGACGGAAAACTGCGACAAATTTTCGACAAAATATCTTAAACGGAATGTGGTCGTTAACTTGTCGGTAATTGGAGAGAAATTTTATGGTTTGTTTTTTGTCACAGTATTGTCGGAAATTCATTAGTTTTTGCGACAAAATTTGTTTTGTCGGGATTTTTTGTCGGAAAATTAACAGTTTTCTAGTAGTGGAAATAGTCAAGATAAGGATGCTTCTTTAGTCTTTATATATGTTTGTGTATAGGTGTACTTATCAATTCATAGTGATTATTAATACAGAATAGTTAGTTGTAGGTATATAAAGTAAGGAGTTGTAACTGATTAGACTAGTTAATCAATTGAAAATTGTGATTCTTTAAGTTGATCTTATTGTTCTTGGATTAAGCTAGACTGATCAACTTAGATTTGCGATTTTTGAAATTGCTTGTATGGTTCTTTGATCAAGTTAATATTTATATGGTAGTTTTTTTTTTTTTTTTTTTTTTTTTTTTTTTTTTTTCCTTGAAACCTTTGTTGCATGAACAAACAATACAATCAATCAAAGTAACCGACCCAACATATTCATATGATCGATCTCGGTTCATGAAGTGATCTCTCAAGGGCAGCTAGTATTTAATGTTTGTTACCTAAGTAAACATGCCTGAATTTGGCTACAACCTATTTCTTTTTGTCATCATCTACGCAACTAGTTTCCTTTAGACATAATTTGTATTGATTATCATAACTATGATCGACTATGCATAATTTTATGAATTACTTACTCTAATTTATCAAAAACCAGGACATAGAAGTTATTGTGGGTCAATTAGATGTTAACTAATTCATCTTATGTTCAGTACTCCCGGGTATCAACCAAGAGTTTGTTTGACTAATGCGACCTCACTATTCAACTAGCGTAGTGATCTATCTTTACAAAGTTAATTTATAATTATTGATGAATATGTGCTCACTCGTTTTCAACAAGGATTTATACTTTGTAAATTATCTTAGTGTGAACTACTAATAAGGGTGGTACTCCATCAGGGTGTAACCCCATCAATGACTAAATCACTATTTACTATAACTAGTGAAAAAGCCTTACATCTTCTAGATCTCACACACAACGACGTATGTGATTTTCTAACACTTATATCTAGATCTTGTAAAAACCGATAACACTAGGCCCTTGGTTGAATGAATTTGAATCAAGATTTCTATCATTTGTTCATAACCGGTGAACATAGAAATGATGATCAGAAATAGCCGGTTATTTAATTTTTTAGCCGTAAAAGAATCAGAAAAACAGAGGAGTGGCTCAAAGTTCCTAAAACTAAAGAGAGAATCATTAAAATTGAAGAATTTGCTCACCGGAATTTGATCAAAGTTCCAATGAAGCATCGATACCATGAAATGATATGTGATGGACTCCTAATAATAGTGAACAGTTAGGTGCATAAAAGGTGATGTCCATTGATGAGCAAATAACTACCCACTTACATGATAAATCAGACTAATAGTAACAAACTGTACATATGTAACACAACTACAAAAACATCCATTTGTGACCGTCAAAATTGTCTCAAAAAAGTCCCAAATGTTCTTTTGCCACCATTTTTGGTGGTTGGTTATACCTTGGTTAGTAATTACTTTTGCGACCAATTTTTGCAACTAAATTATTTTTGCGACCTATTTTACAACGATATGTTTTGTCACAATATTAGCAACCAATTATACGACCCCATGTTTTTTGCGACTGACTTTGCTATCAAATTCTTAGCAACCAAGATTGCAACCCCATTTATTTCATTCTTGCAACCAGTTTTGCAACCAAATCTTGGTTATACAATTGGTTGGTAATTACTTTTATGACTAATTTTTGTTATTAAAATATTTTTACGACCTATTTTATGACCATATATTTTGTCACAATATTAGCAACCAATTATATGATCTCATATTTCGTGCTACCAACTTTGCGATCAAATTCTTAACAACCAAGATTGCGACCCTAACCGATTCGCGACTAAACTGTTGGCATTCACAACTGCAATTGAACCTTCTTGTGCCAGATTTTGCATAGCAAACTGCAACCACTCCTTGCTACCAATTTATGACCATTTGAAGATTGCATAATTGTGACCATTTTGCGATCGGGTTTTTGTGGCCGTTTGGAACTGCATTTTATCATTCTCTTTTTGTTTTATTTTTCTTGTTTTTACATTACAAATATCCAAAAAATACTAAATTTTATGATTCACGAAATATCCTAAACATATAAACATATGAAAATTTACGGTACACAGTGTTGTTTTCATGCGAAGGGTACGAAGCAACAAAAACAATCGATCTAAAAGATGAACCTTTCAGATTTAAGATAAAATAATCACGCAATAAATGTTCCTTGAGTGGTAGAATTGGTATTAGCCTACAATTGTTGATTTTTTTTTAGCTTTCTCCCGTTTCTTTAAACACATATAAAATTTTCATTTGACATTATTTTAAAAAAATATATATATACCATAAAAACAAGCATTTTTATCCTCTTTAATATGAGTATAGTATTGCTATACTTTTTTTTAAGGAAACAACATTTTTTAAGAAAACATTTATATGCTGTGCGTATAACTTACGTGATTATTCACTGCGTAATTATCAACATAACTTTCGTAATTATCATATAACTTGCATAATTATCAATATAACTTGCGTGATTATTTTTTATAACTTAGTAATTTTTCTTTGTGTAATAATAGATATAACTTGAGTAATTATGAATATAACTTAAGTAATTATGTAACTTTTATGCGTAATTATAGTGCGGACGAAACTACCCCTCCGCTAAAAAACACGTGTCACAGTCTAGTGACTTCGTACGCTTCGCACGAAAATTACATTTTATATAGTAACTGGCATAACAATAAACTATGAACAGTCATAGATTATATTAATATGTAGTACAAATAGAATCATTTCCTAAACTAAGTAAATGAAAAAACAAAGAAAATGATATACAAGTAAAATATATTTCTAAAAGTTTGGCTACAAAGATGCTTGTATGATCCCAAACGTGTGCATTAAACTATGGCTACAAAGATGGTTTTTTTAATGCTTCGCAACACAACACATCCCATGCCCATAGATGTCTAAGCAGACTCTTCCAAACATATCTGAAATTCGATTGTTATAACTAATTTCGCAATTGAAAAAAACAAAACATAAAGAAACACACAAACTTGTGATCTTCACAAGCCCAGTATGCTTTAAAAAAGGCTTCAGTAGATTGTAGTTTCTTCTCTGTGCTTGCTTTTTACGACCATTTTTTGTTGGTCATAAATTCGATCGTTTTTGCTTCTTTATGTAGTGGTCTAATAATATGCTCTAATACTAGCTAAAACAGCATCCCACGTACATCCAATTAGCTAATTTTATCATATTCTCATATGTTAGTGTTGGATGTAATGTACAGGTTCGATTGCATAACGTTACCAACCAAGGTATGTACCGTAAGTAACACAACCAAGGTATGTACCGTAAGAGTTACACCTTGAGCAACCAAAGTTAAAATCCACTTAATTTGATGAACTCCATTTACGAACAATAACGAGTTTCAATAACTAATAATAGTTCTAAATTATTTAATTAAAACGTTCAAGTGTTAAACATTGGTGTTTTGGTTTCAGTTTAATTGTGGTCTGAAGATGAATTCCACGAGGCCTAGGGCATACATTAAGGATTAATCTTCCTACTCTAATAAAAGAGTAACTTGAGATGTCACGTGGCAGCACCACAATCAACCTCACTAAAATATTCCCGCCTCTCTCTCCTCTTAAATAATTACCTTAATTACTAATAATATTATTTAACATTCTTTCACATTTACTAAATTTAAAAAGAGATCTATTTATTAATGTTATTCTTAAATAAACAATTTTTTTTAAATAATAAAATTTTCTAAAGCATAAAACTTTTTTAAAAATACGAAATATTTAATATTTGGTATTTTAAAAATTCAATTTTTTAAAACCAAAAATAATTAAATTTGGGAGTTATAATAAGGAAATTTTTAAAAATGACATTTTTATAGGGTTTGTTTTAAAAGAAAATATTTATTTTTTTTGGAAAAATGGTTAAAAATAAAATTTTAAAAAGTTGATATCATTGTTTTATTAGTTATAGTCATTTCTCATACGTAATTTCAGTCATATCATATTTTAGAATATCATTTTATAATTAATAAATATTATTCTATTAATATTTTATTTATTTAACCTGTGTAATACACGGGTTTTACTAAAGCTAGTTATTAATATTAATAGATGATTAATTAGGGATCAAACCCTAATCACTTAACAATCCTTTAATCGACCGAGAGAAAAACAAGGGGAGGATCTTGCAATAAAATCAAGGCCCCAATTAAGTTTTGCCTCTCGATAGCAACAAGCACCACAATTAAAACAACCATAGCTGTTGTGTTGTTTTGCGACCGTGATTCACCCCAAGCACCACTATCGCTGCACCCTTCTTCTCGGCAAGCGAGTTCTTGTTGTCTTGTTCGTGCTCTAGTATCTAATTCGTTGAACCCTCATTGTCTTAAACGATTATTCATTAACCGCAATGTATAATCATATCATTAGTATATAATTATTAAACTATATTTACATGATTTGTAACACAGATTTGTTTGAGTTCACTTTGGTATTTAATTTATATCCGATATGTTATTTGATTATGAATCTGATTAATAATTATCAAAAATATTTTGATAAAATAAACCTACCCAAGATACCATCGAACCCAACAATTAGGACCTAGGATCGTAAGGAAAAAAAATATATTTTATATAAAAAATACTAGATTTTTACTTCGCTTTGGCCGTCGAAATGGTTAAATAACCTCTTGCTGTATTAAATGTTATTGGTTTCGAAAACCACAAATAAAACTCTTCTAATTGTTATTGGTTTCGAAAACCAAATATAAAACTCTTCGGTTTTAATTGTTGTAGTGCTAATTCAGTTAAATAAATTTACAATTATGTTTGAAAATGTGAGATTGAATAAATTGTAATGTAATTCGTTAATAATGGAAGCAAGGTTAATGAATTAAAAAAAGAAAATAAGCGAAGTGGATGTGCAGCAGCAGGTACCTAGTTCTATTATAACCCTATGTATGACTATAATCACAAAAATCAATAATTGAATCAATGTAATAAGTTGGTGGAAAGCAAGATTCCTGCCTCACATGCTATGTTTCTTATCTACCACTTCTATTTTGGCTTACTTGTACATTCAAGTATTTAAATGGGACAACATTTAATATAAGTTATATTTAATCAAGATATTAAAATAATGTAAACGTTTATCTGGCAATATTAATAATTTACATCTAATTTGACCTAACACTATTATGAAACAAATTTTCACAAGTAGTGTATTGTTACAAATCTAACATAAATTGGAAAATTACTTCCCTTAATTATTACAGCAATCTCCTTAGTTAAGACTTTTATTATGAGTTTCATTTTATATGTTTATTAAGTTTTGAATATTTGTTTAGAACTATTATTATTAAGTTAGTTAATTGATCCTTTTAATTAACTAGGCAAACATAAAAGTATATTTTGTTCATTCTTTTTAGGTGAAGAGAATTAATATAAGTGATACAAATCTAAATTCCCTGGTAGAGAAAAGAATTAATATAAAATTTTGGTGTATGAATTTAGTGAATGTTAGAAACAATTTGGAGTAGATACTTCTTTCACAATAAAACAACGTTCTTACAACTTGCAACTAATAATTTTGACGGTGAAATTTAGGTTTTAAATTTTAGTTTTAATTTAAATGAGTCAAACGAGAAGATCAACGAAGCGAGCTTACTTTGACTCGAATTTAGCTCACTCACAAATCGAGCCGAGACGATTTTGTGCGAGCTTTTTTTAAGGCGTATACTTGATTCTAAAATCTTAGATTCTCTTTATGTATTTTGCTTTTTTATTTTACTCAAGAACGGAATATGTATTACGGATTCACATTATCAGCTAAGCTATGCAGCCACTTGTCACTGAGTGATTTTTCAACTCTCGTGTGACACTTAAAATCCTTTTAAGTTCAGCCTTTGTGACCCAAAAAAAGTATCCATTCAAGTTAAGATGCGAAAGCATTTGCAAACTCGTAATACAAATGGTTTTGTATTGCTTACAAGGTTGTTTACAAGTGTTTACACAAAGACTTGTATGTGTTTTTGTGTGCTTACAAATGATCCTTCTATCACCTATTTATACCGGTCCATGTATCTAGATCATTCTTGATCTAGAGTCTTCAAAAACTATAAGATTTACACAATATTTACATGGATCTTTGAAGATCTTTCTAGAGCCTTCTTGACAGCTCTTCTCCTAGATATTTCTTAGAAAATATCTTGATAGCTCTTGATGTTTCAAGGCTGGTCTAGATGTGCCATCGTGTCTCCTCCTGGTTCAAAACATTTTAAGTTGTTCCAGAGACTTTAGGATAAACATATATGCCTTCTTATGTTTCTAAAAACTTCAATCCGAAATACACGACTTGTTTTTAGACCGGTCGTTGCACTTTGCTTTGCTATTTTATAGAGTGTACCGACATTTTTTGTGTGCTTTTGGGTTGACGTAAGCCTTGAAGTCAGGCAATTCTATTTCTTAGGCCTGCCCAAGGAGTCTTTTAATTTCTTCTTTTCTTTCTAGATTTTATAAACAAAATTATTCATATATAATTATTCCTTCTTTAAATTCTATACAACTTTTTCTATCAATGTTTAACCCAAGATATTTATTCAGACATATAGTTATCCATTTTTTCATTGAAACTATGATTTTTAATTAAAAACAAATCTTCCGGCCTTACCTTTCCTTTCTACCATTATAATATATATTAAAAAGCAACTTCACTGCTACAGTGAAGTTTGCTTTTTAATACATTGGCCACACAATTTTACAAAATGCATTTAGAAGTTTGTTTTATTATATAATGACCACATATTTTTACAAAATATATTTTAAACCCAAATTCTAATTAGGATTAACAACAAAGTTTTATATTTTTGCTTTTTGACACAAAAGTTTATTTCTTTTTTGTTTTTGGGTTCAAACATTAGTATCGGTATTTGATATTATCGGAACCGGTATCGGTATACGCTTTTATGGTTTCCGATAAGCCCACCCGACAACGAAGAAAGTCACGGTAGTGTAAGACAAAGGAAAACAACCAAACTTCCGTACGCGTAACGCAGGGAAGTTTGCTTTTTGACCACAAACGTTTATTTTTTTGTGTTTTTGAAGTCAAACATTAGTATCGGTATTTAATCGAACTGGTATCGGTATACACTTTTGTGGTTTCCGATGAGCCAACCCGACAACAAAGAAAGTCACGGTCATGTAAGACAGAGAAAAACAACCAAACTCCTACGCGCGTAGCGCGGTTAAAACACTAGTTAGAATAAAAAATCATTAGCATATTATGCGTTTAAAAGTATATTAAAATACATACACCATAATCTAAATTGCTTTTCAAGTATAACAAACTAGGTTAGAGCCCATGTAATACATGGGTGGAAAAATTAAAATATGTTAAAATCATTAGTTTTATGAATATTTTATTTTTAAGATGTTATTAACTATTGGTAAAATAAAAATATAATAAATATCTAAAAATTATAACAAATAATAAAATTAGAAATTATTACGCTATATTTAAAGATAAAATATGTCTAAAATCATATATTTTAGTATGTATTAATAAGTTATTATAATAAGAATATATATATTTTAAATGTTTGATAGTTTAATTTACTTATTTAAAATAATTATTATTTAATATAAGAGAGATAAAAAACACAAATATATATATGTTTGTTTTAATATATTTTAATAAAAAAGGAAAGTCAAATTATTTGTTATTATAATTTTCGTATTTATTATGGGAGAGAGGCGGAAATAATTTTTTTGATATGCTAGAATGATGATTCGTGTCATTTGATATGCTAGAATAATTACACGTGTCTAAGAAAAACCTTTTTCTATTATATGTTATAGATTATAGATACATTAATTAATGAACAATGACTTTTGATATCACTACAACAAATGAATCCTATCTCAATTTAATTTTTAAGGGTTTTTCTAACGGCATATCATCATTATAGGGTGTGTGAACCTATCCTGACTGCATATTCTATTAATTATTTTGCAAGATTTAAAAGATATAAGAAGCATGAGTATCATGTTTAATAGTTTATCACAACAAACATGTAAATTAATATGCCTAATTTTACACGCATTTGTATTTTTCTTTTAAATTTGTAACTTAAAAGTATTAAAATATAAAAATTAAAATAGAATCAAATTATCAGGTCAAACAAATTGTGTTTATATCAACTTGTGAAAACTCATGTTGTATTTCACTTCACGTGGCTAACGCAATTTTCAAGTTCATGTCAAGTCTTTGGGTTTAACCCATTAACATGCAGAAACAACATATTTAACGCCTCTAAATATCTTTGATTATGCAATCATAAATCTGATTAAATTAAATTTTAAGTTAACTTGTGATTAAATGCATTTGACAACCAAAATCAATAGTATAAAACAAGAATCTTTTTAGAGTATATGTTTACCTTAAAAGTTTTCTTTAATTTACGCATTTTATAACAAGTTCTTATGATCTTATTCTTATATCATAATTATATTTTTGGACCTGGATGGATAATAATATCAACATTGCGATTCACTCGTGTAAAATACAAGAACATTTGTCGAGATTTTTGGTTTAGTCGTCCTGAATTTTAGGTCCATCCGTCGACTTCGTGTCCTATGCATTTAACAGTAATTGTTTACTTTAAAACGCCACTTAGTATTGTACTTATGAAAACTTAAACCAGTAACATATCTACGAAGGACAATCATCAACGTCATAAGATTAAAATATTGAGCTACTTACATATTATAAAAAGTCATAATATACTGACATCTCATATTATAAATTAACACCCTTCTTATACGTCTCGTATAGTATCATATGCGGCGTATGGGGTCGAAAACACTAAAAACGAGAAAAATTCAAGACGGGCTGTTAGAGTGCTATACGCCACATATAATCCTCCCTATACGACACATATAGTGCTATAAGATGAGTATAGCAAATTTCGACATTGATTACGAGAAAAAACTTAAAGGGTTGTTAGAGTGATTATACGGCTCGTATAAAACTATAAGACTTCTCTATTCAACGAATATGATGTTATAAGAATCGTATAAAAATCAAGATAGTTATCAGCATCCTTAAAAAAAATCAAACAAACAAGAACTCAAGAAAAGCGGAAAGTTGATGGCTTTTAATAATATAATAATATTGAGATTGGTGGTGGTGTGTGATTGGAGACCAAAAAGCTGCTTTTTTTCTTGCTTCCGATTTGTGTTAAGGGAATCTTTGCAGATGGATTTTTTGTTTCTGTTTCTCTTTCTGTGCTCCATTCTTTCACCTACAAATCATCAAAAAAGAACAAAACTTTCTCCCCAAAAGATCAACCATATACTCAAGAAATCAAAACACCAAATATATATTAGAAAAAAAAAAAAAAAAAAAAACAACAGCTTCAAAGGGCAAGAATCAAGAACAATGAACTACTTTGAATGTGAAATTAGCTAAATTTGATCAAATTAAGCAGGCCTGTTTCTCTTCTTGGCATCTAATCTTGAATTTGAATCCCCCTCAGATGAATGAACATCCATGGATTTAGAGAAATTAGATGAAAGATCAGAGTATAGATCAACCACTTTTCTTATATTGTTGTTGAGTTCTCTAATCAGCCCCACATTTCTACTGAGATTATCAGGAATCTTTGACTCGTGATTCTGATTAATCTCACCGATCAACACTCTGTTTTGATCCAATATGCTTTGAACTTGAACAAAACTCTTCTGAAATGTCTGCATCGCTTTCCCATCTAACTGCACCCCAGCATTTCCCATCCCTGGATATGCATCACCCTCCATAATCATCAAATCAACTGCACACATCACAGACAACCTTATCATACTTTGACTTTAATCATTACTCAAAACAAGCCAACTTCTTCTACAATTTCATACCCATGTCTTTTAGTTTTAGCCTGTGAAGATTGGATTATCTTGAGCATGGAGAAACCCATATCAAAATTTCAAAAGAAAGACTTCGATGGTTCTAGTCAAAATTACAAGATTGACTTTGAAGTCAAAAGAGAACAAGAAGTGGTGGAATATAAAAGGCAGACAAGAAACATGGAAATTTTGCACTTTGAGTAATAAAGACAAGCTGTAGATACAAAAAAATCATGACACTGATAAAGGGATTTACACAAAAACATGTAAGTTTTTCATTGAAATTGTTGTAATTATTAACCATTAATTTTTTGGTCTAATAACTCAGTATTATTATTGCAGTTATAATTTAAGGTATGATGAGATATCAAAAGCAGATCTCATTTCCGTAAAAGGGAAAACCTTTTCTTTTTCCAAACGCCCACCGGATCAAGGGTTGAACTTTGAAGCTCAGAGTACTTGAATAAAGAAGCGTCTTAACAACTAAAACACATACACACACACACACACAGAAAGATATGAACATAAACACCAAAAGTCATCATTTTTCCACAAGAAACATACATGTTTTAAAGATGTGAGAAATATATAGATATATTGTTTTATTTTTATTTTTATTTTTGAATTTAAATGGTGTTTGCTTGAAATTCTGGGAAAGTCGAAGACCAGACAAAACGGAGAATTAAATGTGGGAAAAAACAATTAAAAAAAGAAACAAGAAACCGTACATTAAAAGCTTCAGTTTTGCAGAGGCATAAATTCCTAAAATAGCAAATAAACTTCAGAAATAACCCAAATCATAACCAATTTGAAAACCAGAAAAAGAAAACCCATTAAAATCAAAATCCAAGAGAACCCTCTTGAAGATCCTGACGGAATTCCTTCTTTTTAATCTTTAAGAAAAACCTGTATATACAGTTCTTACAGAGTGCAAGCATGTGTGAGAGAACAATTAATTTGTTTTTGAAAGAAAATAAAAACTCTGAGATCAGAGATTTTGAGCAATCTATTATGAAATATTTATATATGAATCCAAAACTCAGAAGAAGTTGAAAGGTTGAACACAAACATATCCAACATACATAAATATAACTAGAAAAAGAAATTTAAGAAAGCGTACCTTGTACATCTGGGAGAACAATAATAAGATGAAGAGGGAGTTGAAAACAAGAAAATAATCAGAATATGGAGAATGGTGAATCTTTGTGTGTGTGGGTGAGAGAGAGAGAGAGAGAATTTGTAGATTTGACACTGCACAGCCTCGAACCTCTTTCTAAATTCTAAATCTATATCTCTCTCTCCACATGTATATACTCCGTCCAAAATATAAAATATTGCGGTACAAAAAATCAAATATAAACAAACTAACATATTATCTTAATTCTTAATTTTTAATTTTTAAATTTTAATATATAATAAAGGAAATGAGTTTTATCACATGACAAGATTTTAATCAATACATTGCTATATGGCATTTGCATGACATACAATTGTCATGTGCTATTTTATTAACAACTAGCTTTAGTAAACTCGCATATTACACGGGTTGAACAAATAAAATATTAAATATAATAAAATTTTATCAAGTATAAAACAATATTTTAGGATAAAATATGTTTGAAATTACGTATAGTAAGAACAATTTGAAATAAAACAATTATATCAACTTTTTAAACTTTTGGTTTAAAACTTTTTTTTTCAAAAAAAATTAAATATTTTGTTTCAAAACAAACCGTATTAAAAAATATCATTTTTAAAAAAAAATTTATTATAAATTTCAATTTTAATTATTTTTTGTTTATAAAAAAAAAATTTTTAAAAAAATAATTTTAAAAAAGCTTGATGTTTTGTAAAAATTTCTTATTTTATAAAAATTATTTTTAGAAATAATATTAATAAGAATATCTTTTTCTAAATTTATTAAAAAGCCTATTTTTATTCTAATAAAGTTAAATAATATTATTGATAATTAATGTAATTATTTAATAGGATAGAGAAGCGGGAAAATTTTGGTAATAAGAAATGTTGTGCTGGCACGTGTCACTCCAAGTTACTATTTTATTAGAGTAGAAAGATATGCTTTTAAAATAAAATGTTTAAATATTATTTAATATCTAATTAAACAACATTCTAAATATATATTTTAAAATTTAATGATTCAAACATAAATTTAAAAATTTTAAATTTCAAATTCAATATGCAATTCAATGGTTTAAGCATTACCGTCTTTCTTAAAACCATTTAGTTTTTTTAATGTAATTTTTATAATTATTCATTTTCTAAATATTTTTTTTAAAACTATCTGTTTATTAAACGTTTTAAAAAATACATTAAAAATATCATTTGAAAATAAATTGTTACTGAAAAAGATGCTTAAAAAATGATTTTTTTTAAAGTTGCTTTAGAAAAATAAATGGTTTAAAAAAAAGCTTTAGAAACCAAATAGTTTTATAAAAATGTTTAAATTATTAAACAGTTTTAAGAACATCATTTAGAAAACAGATGGTTTAAACATGTTAAAAAGCAAAGAAATATATAAAATATGTTATTAAAAAAGTATTCATGTATTTAAAACTTATTTTATTATATAATAAACATATTGATAATCAAATAATAAAAATATTAAAAATTACAAAACTTTGGATAAACAAGAATATAAAGCTTTTTTTAATAAAAATAATACTATATTTTTAAAGGTAATTTAAATGGATGATCGATACGGGTAAAATATCATTTTTATAATTTTTAACATTATTAATTGTTAGACTAACAAAACCTATGATAATAAATGAAAAAGAAAAAAAAATATTAGGGATCATATTCAAAAATTTTAAACTTTAAGTTACAAATCCAAAATTTTAACATAACACAGGGACCATACATGTAATTTACTTTATTTTAAATTTAACTTTTTCAAATTGTGTAACACACGGGTGATTAGGCTAGTGTTATTATATTTGCGGGTATGCCGGTGCGATGCACCGATATTTTTAAAATTATTAAAATTTGGTTTGACAACTTATACATTAGTAATCACATCAACATTTAAAATAATAGAAATTTATAAAATTTAGTATTGGCGACATGAACTTTAATAATCATTTAAATGTTTCAAATAGAATTTATATATGAACAATGTTATAAATAAACACTTTGCATTGAAATATCCGTAATTTTATAAAAATTTTATACAAGTAAATAATTGTTGTTTGGTTTTAAACATCAAAACACAAATTTAAAAAAGGACGATATGTTAGAAAATCACAAAAAACGACGTCATTGTAAAAATGAACTTTAACAAACACGAAAGTAAATTCTAAAAAATCGGTTATCTAAAAGCATGATACATGTGAAACCATTGCATGCCCAAATTTAGCATTTAGAAATTTTGTTTATAAGATATAATAGCTAATTGAATATTAAAATGTTTGAAAAGTTATTTGGTAAATAGAAAAAATTAGAAATTTATTAAAACTTAATAGTGAAACTCCCCACGATTCGTGATGAGTTTTTGTTTATAATAATATTTATTTTATTTTTAAGTGTTTTTTCAAAAATTCACAGTCGGCCATCCACTAACGTACACAAAGTATTTGATAGCAAGATGCATAGTTCGTAATAACATATTGTAATTGGTATTCCATATAATGATAAGCAGAACCAAAAGTAATACGAAAGTGTCACCATAACTTATCTTCAAACATAATCGTAACACACCCTATATCATAAGAAATAACTTGTTATAACCTGGCTGAACTTTGAATTTTTTTTTTCTTATTACCTTTTAATAAACACAATTACATCCTTCCATCCAACACTTGTTAACACAAATGAATCATACATAACTCAAGTAATTTGAATCAAGAAGACTCCTTAGAGCATTCACACCAGCTTTTCCATCTTATCTTTAAAGTTACATTAAAAACACAATTTTTTCTTTTTTTTTTAATTAAATAATATTTTTATACTTTTATCACTATATTTTTCTCTCATTCACTCACAACCATTTTTAAACATATAAATAAAGGTTGAAAATTTTGCTCAAATATAGGGATGAACAGTAATATTTCTCTATATTCCACTTATAACTACTTACATTCATCGCACATAATATATGACACATATTCACATAAAAATAATAAAACCTATTGTGAATGCTCTTAGTTACTTAAATCACTTTCAAACTTACAAGTAATAAATCTAATTTAAAAATACATTTTTGAAGTTCAGTTTTATCGATGATTTTTATGTCTTAGTATTAAATAATAGATTACCTAATTTCAGTTGTAATTTTGTTAATTGTTTTATCATGCTGATAGTTTTCTTCGAATTAATTTACTACAAAATTAGCAAAAACAAAACAAATGCTTAGAGTACACATAAGAATCCACTCACCGAGGATTTCTAATGGGATTCCACATATGTTCTTGAACCCTACAAGCATAAAAAAGAAAAAAGTACCAAACATTTTTGCAATTACATGGTAAAAGAATCGAGGACAATAACAACTTCGGATGAACCGAAAACAACCTCAATGCCACTCAAATTTACCTACATTCATTGTTGGTGCTCGATCCTCTTTAGATACGAAAATCTAACTCTCATGTCGAGGGCTAGTCATGATAGCACATTCTGATGCAGCCTAACCACCTCACTATCCTCATGCCGATTTGAACAACAACACTTATACATGTTGTATGTATCAATGATTTTATCATCAAACAAGATGCGTGAACACCATTTGACTACCATGAATATGGTCTATAGGGTTCTGTGGGTCTCCAATTAATGCAAAAGCTCTAATATGTTAAATGTTTCTTTTTAATTGTTATCAATTTAAACACCACAGACTTAATAGGTGTCATCACCTTAGGTTATAGATATAATAAATTTAACAATAATTAATGAGAGAAAGGGGCTTAATATAGATTGTACCTAGATCTTTAAAGCTTGTTTAAGGGGTATAGATGGAATAAGATCATTATTTTTTAAGAATGTAGGCATGACCTTTCACATGAGTCTATTAATCCATGTGCAAAATTACAATAATGCCCCTAACTCCTCTTTATTATATACTAGTGGGTTTACACGTGCTATGCAGCGCGACATTCTTACCTGTCCTTTCCTACTTGTAAACATAAAACCGTTTGCTTTTCATGTGTAAGAAAGTGAAAGCAATTTGCAATGATCCTTCGCATTTGTTGGGTTTAGGTTGCTACAAACTGGGCAAGTGCATCTTTATGATTTGATGTCTTAAACTACTAAAATCACCAAATTTATTAGCTTGAATATGCAATCTATTAGTCATGATAGCCATTTACAAAGAGCAATAGAACTCATACAGCAAGATCATATTTTTCTTCTAAGTAAACAAATAAGTAAACAAATTAATTATTGCATATATAGGTTGTTGTCCATTTCTTTAATTTTGTGATGCTGGGTTTCTTTTTAAACCTGTATATGTATAAAATCATTATAATGGTGTCTTTGGATGTACATTCTCAAATCCTTCTACTCTCTTCTACTCTAATAAAAGAGTAAATGAGGGTGCCAAGTGTCAGCACCACAACCAATTTGAGAGAAATTTTTCCGCCTCTCTCTTCTATTAAATAATTACCTTAATTACTAATAATATTATTTTAATAGTTTTTAATATTTAATAAATTAAGAAAGAAATCTATTTATTAAGGTTATTTCTAAATAAATTGATATTTTTAAGAAGTCAATTTAAAAAAAAATAATCAAATTTGAGAGTTGTAATAAGAAAATTTTTAAAAATGACATTTTTATATGGTTTGTTTTAAAACAAAATGTTTATTTAAAAAAAAAGTTGTACAAACAAAATGTTAAAAAGTTAATATCACTGTTTTATTATTTCAGTCATATCATATCTTATAATATCATTTTATAATTAATAAATTTATTATATTAATATTTTATTAATTCAATCCGTGTAATACACGGGTTTACTAAAGCTAGTAATCAATATTAAGGGGCAAAGGATACGTCTAAGTGATTTATTACGCAAGAAAAATTAAAGGTGATGTGCAAATGAAGAGATAAAAGTATATGCTTTAGGCTTTGTACCATATTCATCATATGTTATATTTTACTCTAAGAACATACATAAAATAAAATCATTAATTTTTAAGAATTTGGGCTTGTGACCTTTCACATGAGTATCTTAATCCCATGTGAAAATCATTATAATTGTATTTTACTTATGGGCAGTTGAATTAAATGTATTGATTGCATGTAAATATGTGTTTAATGATAATTATGTATGGAATGGAGTTATTTAAATGTATCTCAAGTTTACGAGTCAATATTGAAAACTGCTTAGAGAAATAGGATTGACACGTGCAAATTGGAGTAGTTTGAAGAAAAATCAGCAAACAAGCATAGTTTACTATAGTTTTGGTGTAGCACGGCAACATACTTAGCATAATTTGGTTACCGTAACATAGAGGTTTTGAGTGTTTTAGGGCATTGGGGGCGTAACCCAATTTCGTCAATATTGGTGTGGAGTACACTGGGGCCATGTGAGTTCCCATTTTTTTTTCTTGTGACTTTAAGTTGTCATTCAAGGCATACGAGATCTGCAAGTTTAGAGAGAACTTTTGGTCGAAAAGTGGTGATCAAGGCGCTTCTGAATCATCCCGATTACATCCTCGTTCATGCTTCAAAGATCAAAATCAACTATTGAAGACATAATCAAGATGATTCTAGGCTAAACTATTCATAGTCATTCTCGGGTGTAGGGTACGTTTGTAATAGTTATTTATTCAATCGATGTTTACTTAACTTGGATGTGGATTGAACTCAATCTTTCTGTTAGTTTAATCTATATGTTTACTTTTTTGATTAAACGATTTGAATTTCACTAGTCAGTTGATTTTTATCATTTTTTGGTTGTCCATCATTAACAATTGAGATTATTATTCTATGCTTTTTAAATTGTTAATCTTTAAGGTAGAAAATCTAGTTGTGACATTATTTGGTTTGAAATAACTTATCATGCTTATCTATGTAGAAAACCTGATAACGAGCTTTTAGATTATTCGTCAAATCAAGTAATTCAATAAACTATATCTATGTAAGTTTCTAATTGGTAAACTTAAGTCAAGCAATTAGCTTTGCAAACTTGAAACCTGAGTGTGATTCTTTTTCTTAATATTGTTTCAAAATCATACTTCAATTATTTTCAGCTATCATAACCATCAAACAAAATCAGCATTCAAACTTTAATTTTGTGTGTCTAGTTTAGTTAGTTATTTAGTTAACTACATTCTCTATTGATTAATCGTGGTTTGACACCCTAATTACTTTACTAGTTAAATGTGCTTCCAACATTTGAATTTAATTTATTTTGTCTACCCTTCGACATACCACCGCATCAAGAAGTTATTTAAAACTAAATTATTTAAAACTAAATTATATAGTCAATTAAATAAGTGTATGTTGTTTATATAAAGAACGAGTTATTTAAAACTAAAGTTTTTAAGTTTTGTTTTTTTTTTTATTTTTAAAGTGATCTAAATGGTTCAACCGCAATGGACCCATAAAACCGATTCACGCCCATTTGAAAATTCAGTTACCTTTATGTTATTTTACTAGCATATTTATGTAATATGGCTTATATATTTGTTATAAATTATACCAATTAATCAGAACTTTACAAATAAAGTTCTATTTTATAAAAATATAAAAACTAATTAATTAATAATACTTAAGAAAAGTTTATAAAACAAAGGTGGTGAAATTAAAAGAAAGAAATCAAAGTATCAAAGTAAAGTAAATAAAATAAAAAAGAAAGAAAGAAAACAAAAGATTTAAGAAAATTGCACACCTAGTTCTTTAGATGATAAGGGCAAAATATCATTTGCAAAAAAAATTAAATAACATATAAAACTTTTAAAGCCAGTGTCATAAACCACATTATAATGTTTGCTTTGTTATAAATATTATTGAACTAGGTTAATACCCCGTATATAACATGGGTTGAATAAATAAAATATTAAATAGTTATTAATAAAAATTAAAAAATTATAAAACGATCTTTTGATATGAGATATAATTGACATTACGTACAACTGATAAAAGGATGATATCATTTTTTAAAATTTTGTTTAGTTTTTTTTTTTGTTTTTTTCAAAAAAAAAATGGTTTTTAAACAGATTGTTTCAAAACAAACCGTTTTTTAAAAAAGTGTCACTTTTAGTAGTTTCTTTATTATAACTTTGAAATTTAATTATTTTCATTTCATAATAACTTTATTTTTTAAAAGCCACAGGTTTAAAAATATATTGCATTTTTTAAAAGTTTGATTTTTTTTAAAAAAAATTCTTATTTTATAAAAAAATATTTCTTTACAAAATGCATTTGTAGAAAGATCTACTTTTTTAATTTAATAAAAAATATTTTCGATATGAAAAGAATTAAATAATATCATTTGTATTTAATGTGATATTTATTTGAAGAGAGATATGGAAAAATAAAATTTAGGAGTTCTAAAATTATGACAAGTGTCATACAAAAATCTTTTTTTATTAATATAGATAGATTATGGTTATCAATGCCATTTGTGAATTGTGGGTAGTTACTATTTCTTATTAACTTAGCTTTATTGTATTAAGACTGTGCGTAGTGATGGCTTTATGAAGTGTTAAAGTTGCTGATTTGGACACAATTGAATATTTAAAGCCACTATGTCCTAGTTAAAGGGAAGCTTTAAACTCATTTATAGTCAAACCTTTAACGGGCATTAAATTCATTATTTTTCTCATTTTTAACAATTTTTAACTAAAATGGGCTTTAAACCCACTACACTTGATTTAAAATGATTTTAATAAATTTATATATGTCTATGTAGCATTTTAACTAAATAAACCACTACAAATATTATAAGTACTAAACACCCTATATATATGAGTCATGGTTGTGTAAAAAGTACACACTCATGAATAAGAGTTTCTTTTCTCTTCTTCTTCTTCTTTATTTTTTTTATATTCTCTCTATGTTATATTCATATCGAGTTGCTAATAGGTTGTTTCACGATACGTTATCAGCACAAGTTGCTTTTTGGAATTGGATCATATCATCATAAGGTAACAATCTTTGTTCTTGTCTCAATCCATTCAAACAAAAATCTATATTGTAATTCATACAATTTTAGATTATGTTTGGATTTAATATCATTGTTATACTTCATACTATTTTTGAGTTATGTTGAGAATAATATATATTATTTTAATAAATTATTAATAATACATTCTTGAACAAAGAAAAAATTATATATGTTAAAATCATCACCTTTTACTATCAAAGAAGTTAAAATTACTAATAAGGATTTTCAATCCGAATAAAGAAATTATATATATATATATATATATATATATATATATATATATATATATTTATTTATTTATAGGAGAGGGATCCCTTGAAAATCATGTTATAAATGAAAACCATGAAAACTATGGGTTACATATATGTAAGTACGTATTACAAAGTGTACAACTAAGAGTTACGTATATGTAGGGGTTATGTATATGCAAGTACGTGTTACCAAGTGTACAACTACGAGTTGCGTACATGAACTTATACAAGTTACGTATACGTAAGTCGTTTCGTCAACATTGTCGTTCCTTGGAGTTTAAACTAAAAAATATATAATGACCTCAAAAAATAAGATTAAAATTTAATCAAATATACTTTAAACAATTAAAAGGTTAAATTAATTATCAATTATGTGATTGGGTAGTGGTGGTTTTCACGGTTTTTAATTATAAGCATGGTTTTCATTTGATCCCTCTCCTATATATATATATATATATATATATATATATATATATTCATCATTATCTTTGTAAGGTTATACTTGAAAGGCTTATGCAATCAAAGTATCCAAAGAGCTTCCTGCTTGTATGCATGTACAAAGCAAAAGTTACTTCAGAAGTTTTATACTCCTCATAAGAAATATTGTAAGTGTAAAATCTTTCGAAACCAAGATCAAAATCTTTCTGTTAGTTACATTTTTAGTCATTAATTTTAGTAATTTTAGAGTATATTTTGCATATGTTTTGTATTACTTTCATGCATTTTTTCGTTTATTTTATATAATAGTAGTTTTTGTGGGATAGAATCTACTTTGGTGTGTTTTGGTTGGTTTTATAGGTTCATGGATTTGGGAGAAAAGAAAAGGGCTTAAAAGAAATATTATTAAAGAAGACTTTTCAATTTTAAAGAGTGCAGGAAAATCCCTAAAGTTTAGGATCTATTGATGGAGATAATTATCTCCAGAATTTTCTTAAAAGATAAACAACAATAAATCCTAAAAAAGTGGATCTGGAAGTTAAGGGATGAGAATAAATAGAAGAGAGCTGGAAAAAAGAAGGGAATCCTTGAAAACACATTCAAGTCGACCAAGATGGAGGAGAAGAAAATCAGTTGAAGCCTTTTCTTTCTTTTGCTGAAATTGTGATTTGGGAAGACAACTAGCCGTCATGTCCGGCTAGAACAATTTTTAGTTTCAACATTAAGGTTTAATTTCTTTGATTTGGTTTGAACTTATGTGAACCGTTTATGAAATCTTTTTATTTTAATGGTTTGTTTGTTTGATTCTTGATCTTAAACCCGGATGTAGTCCGGTATATATTAGATAGTTAATAAACCTGATCAACTTATTAATTTTTCTAATAAAGTTCTTCAAATTTTAAAACCCTAATCAAGTTTTGATTTTTGATATAAGGAACAGTTAACGGTTTGAGTTTGTCTATGAGTTCATTCTCATTATAGAATCATACAATCTAGTTAAACTGTCACACCCTCAAAATCCACGTGCGGAGTTTTACAGCGAGGCGTGTGAACAAACCAGGATCACAGTCACTAGTTACTCAGAACGACACTATATGCCACATTTAAAAATAAACCAATCAAAGTTCAAGTTTTAAAACCATGCGGAAGCGTTTTGTAAATAAGACAAACCCAAAGTATGTAAATGTAAAATTTGGCAAAACACGCGCCAACCCATTATTTAAATCTCATAAATAAAATTCAAATGTCATGACTTAAGATGAAGTCTTAGAATGCATGCTGGACCCGTGTTGTGCTCCTATGGCAACCTGAATTAACGACCTGAGAATAGCATACTAAAAAATGTCAACACAATGGTCGGTGAGTTCAAGAGTTTGCATTTAACATAAACAATAATAATTTGCATAACATAAGAAGTGCATTGAAATAGATAGCTAGTCTATATTCATAAGTAATAACAATAGTGATTTCGCGATCGAAGCTGACTGTGTTGCGTTTGTTGCCTCCCGTCACGACTTACCAGGTCGTAACGATGTTTGTGTTTAGGACAATATTGCACCCGTTTGACCTCGAGTCGCACAGGTGGGGCTTGTCAAACCTAGTAGTACTACCCAAGATTTCCCGCTAGTTACCATTATTAACGATCCGAAAGTGTGAGGACTTTCAAGGTATTATACACCATGTTAAAACATACACAACTTATAATAATAATATAGCGTTTGTGAACAAGTATGCTACCTCCCCCATAAGAGAGTTTATAAAATAATGGGGCATGAACTCACCTGATGTGCAAGGATGTCACACCCTCAAAATTCACGTGCGGAGTTTTACCGCGAGGCGTGTGAACAAACCAGGATCACAGTCACTAGTTATTCAGAACGACACTATATGCCACATTTAAAAATAAACCAATCAAAGTTCAAGTTTTAAAACCATGCGGAAGCGTTTTGTAAATAAGACAAACCCAAAGTATATAAATGTAAAATTTGGCAAAACACGCGCCAACCTATTATTTAAATCTCATAAATAAAATTCAAATGTCATGACTTAAGATGAAGTCTTAGAATGCATGCTGGACCCGTGTTGTGCTCCTAATGGCAACTTGAATTAACGACCTGAGAATAGCATACTAAAAATGTCAACACAATGGTTGGTAAGTTCCAGAGTTTGCATTTAACATAAACAATAATAATTTGCATAACATAAGAAGTGCATTGAAATAGATAGCTAGTCTATATTCATAAGTAATAACAATAGTGATTTCACGATCGAAGCTGACTGTGTTGCGTTTGTTGCCTCCCGTCACGACTTACCAGGTCGTAACGATGTTTGTGTTTAGGACAATATTGCACCCGTTTGACCTCGAGTCGCACAGGTGGGGCTTGTCAAACCCAGTAGTACTACCCAAGATTTCTCGCTAGTTACCATTATTAACGATCTGAAAGTGTGAGGACTTTCAAGGTATTATACACCATGTTAAAACATACACAACTTATAATAATAATAATATAGCGTTTGTGAACAAGTATGCTACCTCCCCTAGAAGAGAGTTTATAAAATAGTGGGGCATGAACTCACCTGATGTGCAAGGATAATGACAAGAGAGAACTGATGATGGATGGAAAGACAACCCTTCAAAGGTTACCTAGAACACGTAAGTACATAAGTACGTGTGCACAGAAAACTTAACAACCCTAAGTGCTCAATAAACACATTGACCCAAGGCTTTGGAAAACAAGAGTCCTCTAACCTAGTTGACCCGTTTGACCCGTTGGTGACATATTAATTGAAATCTCGTTTAATCAAATGTATCAACTTATCATACATGATTATCAAACAAAGTATTCACGCATATTACATCATCAACCCAAGTTCAATCTAGATCATCATACAACTTATGCGAATCTCAAACAATCAACATGTTCAACACAATCATAAATATATCACAACTAATAATTCATTCATGAAGTCTAATCATGCACAACATGCCATGTGAAGCCACTCACGACTTCACACCCTAAACCCTGCCAATCCTACTAAGTAGGGGCCTCAGATTCGCACGCGTGTATGACAATCATAATAACATAAATCAACAAGATTCATTCCAACCAACAAACACAATAATGATCAATTCCAATCCCAAACATGATTTCCTAATCACTAGCCATAATTCATCATCATGTATAATCACCAAGAACCTACATTCTTTAAATGATCAATCAAGCATCCATACAACCCAAGTAACACATTCCACCACATTAGACATCATCCATAAGCATTCTAACATGCTCCTAACACCATAAACATGCTCACATCATCATATCCAATGATCTTCAAAAATAAAGTTTCCTTTTTTAGAAGGTAACACCCAAAAGCAATCTAACATCCAATTCCTTCATAGTTTCATTAATTTTATACCCAATCAAGTTCATAACATTCATTCTAACATGATAATCATCACTAACTCATCAAAATTCCCAATCATCATGCATAAAAGTTTCCACTTATAGTAAGGTATGAACAAACACTAGATTTCATGACTTTTCTTGCACAATTCAAGTAAACCAACATCCAAGCAATGTATCTAACATCATACAATCATCAAATCATGAATTCCAAGAACAAAAAGTTTCCTCTTAAGGCAATGTGTGAACAATGTGATCAAACCATGGAATTCTTGCATAATCAACATAATCTAACATTCATACAATCTAACCAACATCAAATTAACATCTAACAATCATCAATTTCACTTTTTCATCACCAATTTCCAATTAGGGTTCTTCAAGAATCAAAAACCATGAAAAACTAATCAAAACTAACCTTTAGGTGTGCTTAGATGATGATTAACACTTGAAAACAACTTGTAATACTTGAAACCACTTGGAATTTGACTTGTGCACTTGTTCTTGGATCAAAATCGCAAGATGAAGGTGTTGGGAGGGGGGTTACTGCCGCAATGGGGGTTTGGGGCTAGGGTTGGGTTTAATTTTGTTTAAATATGGTAACTTTTTATTTCAATCCAATTACAAAATAAACCCCATTGTTTATATTTTATAAAAACTAATCTTTTTAACACTTTTTAATAGGTTTTAACTACAAAATATAAACATTACTAATCAACAATAATAATCACATACATTTTCAACCAATAGCAAAACATATGAGATCATAGTTACACATTGTCACGTTATCAAGTAAAATTCACAAACAATAACTTAAAATGCATGAATCACATAACCACAACTAATAATCAACATTATTCACTAGGTTATCATTTGTTTACCATAGATAATTGTTATTAAGTCACCAACGTTCAACGACAACTAGTGTGTGCTCACGACACGTGTATGCAAGACCTAACGGAACTAACGGAGTTTGATAACGGAAAATTACTAGATGTCACATTATCCCCATGTTGAAAGAATTTTCGTCCCGAAAATTGCGTTACGTGGTTGTGTTACATCACTGGTTTACTGCATTGGCATAACGAAATCGAGTGAGTTGTCACATCATCCCCATGTTGAAAGAAATTTCGTCCCGAAATTTAATCAGTACCTTCCCCGGCTGTGACCGTCTTTTCGAACAGATGAGGATACTTGAGCTTCATCTGATCCTCGCGTTCCCACGTGAATTCCGGTCCACGTCTTGAGTTCCAACGAACCTTGACTATAGGTATTTTGCTTTGCTTAAGAGTTTTGACCTCACGGTCCATTACTTCAACAGGCTCCTCAGCAAAGCGCAATTGCTCATCCACTTGTACTTACTCGAGTGGTACAACCAAAGTCTCATCAGATAAGCACTTTTTCAGATTTGAGACGTGAAATACGTTGTGAACGCCATTTAATGACTCAGGCAGGTCTAACCGATACGCCACTGGACCTATTCTTTCAAGAATCTCAAATGGTCCAACGTATCTCGGGTTAAGCTTGCCTCTTTTGCCAAATCGTATGATGCCTTTCCATGGTGAGACCTTCAACAACACTTTGTCATCGACCTGAAACTCCAAAGGTTTCCGTCGCTTGTCTGCATAGCTCTTTTGTCTGTCTCGCGCTGCAGCTATACGGTTCCGTATCTGCACAATCTTTTCGGTAGTCTCGTGCACCAATTCAGGGCCAGTGAGCTGACTATCACCAACTTCAGCCCAACAAACTGGTGATCTACACTTTCGGCCATACAACGCCTCAAATGGTGTTGCCTAAATACTAGTATGGTAACTGTTATTGTACGAGAATTCGACCAAAGGTAGATGAACTTCCCAATTATTTCCAAAATCAATTACGCAAGCACGTAACATGTCCTCCAAAGTTTGAATAGTACGCTCGCTTTGTCCATCGGTCTGCGGATGATATGCAATACTCATATCCAACCGCGTTCCCAGAGATTTCTGTAACGACTGCCAGAAGTGAGACGTAAAACGAGCATCACGATCAGAGATAATCGAGATCGGCACGCCATGTCTTGAGACCACCTCCTTCAGGTAAATTCTGGTTAATTTGTCCATTTTGTCTGTCTCCTTGATCACCAAGAAGTGAGCTGACTTAGTCAGTCGATCCACGATCACCCATATCGTGTCACAACCATTAGAAGTTCTGGGTAATTTAGTAATAAAGTCCATAGAAATTTGTTCCCACTTCCACAAAGGAATCTCAGGTTGTTGCAGTAACCCAGATGGCTTTTGATATTCCACTTTAACCTTGGAACAGGTTAGACACTTGCTCACATACGTTGCTACGTCTGCCTTCATATTAGGCCACCAATAGTGCGCTTTCAGGTCATGATACATTTTGTCAGAACCAGGGTGTATGGAATATTTAGACTTATGTGCTTCACCCATGACTAAATCTCTCAAATCTCCATACATGGGTACCCAAAGTCTATCCATGAAATACCGGATTCCATCGGATTTGACTTCCAACTATTTGTCCATCCCACGTAAGGATTCTGAACCAATGTTTTCCGTTTTCAATGCTTCTGTCTGAGCTTCCTTGATTTGTTCAGGCAAATGAGTGCTAATCGTAAGCTGCAAAGCACGCACTCGCCGGGGCTTAGGAGTCTCTTTCCTACTCAAAGCATCAACGACTACATTCGCCTTACCTGGGTGATATTTGATAGCACAATCGTAATCGTTTAACAGTTCCACCTAGCGTCGCTGTCTCATGTTTAGCTCTTTCTGCTCAAAGATATGCTGAAGACTCTTGTGATCGGTGTAAATGGTGCATTTGGTACCATACAAGTAATGTCTCCAGATCTTCAAGGCAAAAATCACTGCACCTAACTCCAAATCATGAGTAGTATAGTTCTTTTCATGCACCTTCAGTTGTCTCAAGGCATAGGCTATTACCTTGCCACGTTGCATCAGAACACAACCAAGTCCTTAGATAGAAGCATCACAGTAAACCACAAAATCATCACTTCCTTCTGGTAATGCTAATATCGGCGCGCTACAGAGTTTCTGTTTCAACAACTGAAAAGCGGCTTCTTGCCTCTCACCCCATTTATACGTTGTTCCTTTATGGGTCAAGGCTGTGAGAGGTTGAGCGATTTTTGAAAATCCCTCGATGAAACGTCGATAGTACCCTGCCAGTCCAAGAAATTGCCTTATCTCACCAGGCGTCTTGGGTACCAACCAGTTCTTTATAGCCTCAATCTTTGTAGGATCCACATGTATTCCTTTCTCGTTAACAATGTGACCCAAGAATTGCACCTCACGAATCCAGAAATCACACTTAGAAAACTTGGCATACAACTGTTCCTTCTTAAGCAATTCCAAGATTAGACGTAGATGCTCCTCATGCTCCTCCTTGGTCTTAGAATAGATCAATATGTCATCGATAAACACGATAACAAACTGATCGAGGTAGGGTTTGCACACACGATTCATGAGATCCATGAATACCGCTGGTGCATTAGTCAACCCAAAGGGCATGACCAAGAATTCATAATGACCATAACGAGTGCGGAATGCGGTTTTAGAGATGTCTTCCTCCCGAACTCTCAGTTGATGATAACCGGACCTCAAATCAATTTTTGAGTAATAGCTTGATCCCTGAAGTTGATCAAATAAGTCATCAATACGGGGCAAAGGGTATCGGTGCTTGACTGTGACCTTGTTCAACTCTCTGTAGTCAATGCACATACGAAAGGTACCATCTTTCTTCTTAACAAAAAGTACAGGTGCTCCCCACGGTGATGAGCTCGGTCGAATAAATCCTTTATCCAATAGCTCCTGAAGTTGTGCAGATAGTTCCTGCAGTTTGTTTGGTGCTAACCGATAAGGTGCTCTCGCAATTGGAGCTGCTCCGGGAGTCTAATCAATCTGAAATTCAACCTGACGATGAGGTGGTAGTCCAGGAAGATCCTCTGGAAACACCTCTGGATAGTCGCGAACTACCGGGATATTCTCTATCTTCTTCTCTTCTTGTTGTTTATCGGTCACAAGGGCTAATATGGCTAAGTGACCCTTGCGTAGCCACTTCTGCGCTTTCATAAAAGATATGATGCCTATCACTGCACCATTCTTCTCGCCCTTAACTGAGAGAATCTCTCCCTCCTTTAGTGGAATGCGAATAACCTTCTCATGGCATATGACTTCTGCCTGCTTCTCAGACAGCCAATCCATACCCACGACCACGTCAAAACTCCCAAGTGTAATAGGCATGAGATCGATATCAAAGGTATGACCAGCGAGTTCTATCTTACAACCCTTAAGGATATGCGTAACGGAGATTTGCTTACCATCAGCTAATTCTACGGTATACTTAGAGTCCAACGCAGAAGGCATATCACTTAGGAGACTACAGAATTTAGTAGAAATAAAACTCCTATCGGCTCCAGTATCAAACAGTACAGAAGCAAAACGACCATTAATAGGAAATTTACCAGTAACAGTAGTAGGATCGTTTAGAGCCTCACCTGATCCCATGACAAAGGCTCTCCCTTTTGCTCCACCATTGTCGCCACCATTATTGTCACCATTGCCCCCATTATTGTTATTACCACCATTTCCATTGCCATTACCATTTCTTTTTAATTGAGGGCAATTTCTCTTGTAATGCCCCTCTTTTCCACATTCAAAGCAACCCTTTGGCGTTTCATGGGGCCGCTAGGACTGCTGAGGCTGCCGGGGCTTCTTCATCAACTCCCTGCGATAATCCTTTGCCGCGTGTCCAACCTTCCCACAACGCTGGCATCGAAAGCTATCACACCTGCCAGTGTGGTGATAGTTGCATCGGTTGCATTTGGGGCTTTTCCCCGCATAACCACCGGGTCCTTGAGTTGGGGCAGACGATTGGTTGAAGTTGCGGTTGTTATCAAACCTCCTTTGTTGCTGTTGTTGTTGAGGCTGTTGTTGCTGAGGTTGACTACCAGATGTCGATCCCTTGCTGGCATTACTTTCCCACTTGCGTTTATTGTCGGGCATGCTTGTCACAGCGCCCCGCTTAGGTAACTTCCCTTGCTCCACTGCCTGATCGGTGAGTTTATGAGCCAATCGAATGACCTATTGAATAGTAGGAAGATTTGCAGCGGTCACCATACTTTGAATTTCCGGCACCAACCCACGTAAGTAGAGCTCAATTCGTCGGCTCGGCGGGTCAACCATGCCAGGACAGAGTGTAGCCAGCTCATGAGACCTAGTAGTGTAAGCTTCAATGTCAGATCCTTCCATCTTTAATTGCCAGAACTCGGCTTCTAGCTTCTGAACTTCATTACGAGGGCAGTATTCCTCTGTCATCATCGTTTTGAATTCATCCCATGGCAGCGCGTTTGCCATCGCCTGACCAAGCATCTGCACTTGTGCATTCCACCACGTGAGTGCTGCACCCTCAAGTGTCCCCGTGGCGAATTTCACCTGGTCCACCGCTGGACAGTTGCATTTGGCGAAGACTGATTCAGTCTTCTCGAACCACCTCACGAGCCCTACAGCTCCCTCAGATCCACTGTAGGTATGGGGCTTGCAATTCATAAATGCCTTGTAAGTACACCCAGGTGGTCCTGTATTCACATGACAGAGTATTTAAATCGAACCGAATGAATTTATCACTTAACGGAATATTTGCGTAATCGATGACTAAAGTCACCGTTTACCTCCAAACTGAGCGGGTTGAGTGTTCAATGCCGCCTGCACATGCTGATTAATCAGGGCAGCTAATTCAGCTGGGGTCATGTTCACGGTGCCGGCGCCACGTCCACCGCCACGCCCACGGCCACGTCCACGTCCACGTCCACTGCCTCGGCCGTCCATATTTCACTTTACATTTACAAACACAATAATGAGTAACATCCAACATATTAATCTCATTGAAGTATGGTAAATAATAAGAAATAATGTACTGCAACAACCACAACATTTATAACCAGAATAATAACTTATCATAAATAAATTGTAAGTAACTCACAAAATATCCAATCAATGTCAAAATTTCAAGTTTTCAGTTGTGTGGGAAACAACCCTTCCCACATAGGTTTTAAAAAAACGCTATGCAGTCTAGATCATAAAAATAGAAAAGAATCAATCAAACAAATCCGATCCATCACTATCTCCGCCGTCTGGGGCTTCTTCGGGCTCTTCCTCGGGGTCTTCATCAACATCTTCTACTAGTGCAGGATGGTCCACAATCTGTAGTGCTGCAAACTGTGCCTCCAATCCGGTCAACCTATCCTCCACACCTACATTATGAAGCTCCTGCTCGTCCATACGCTCCACAAGCTGCATCACAGTACCAGTCAGGGTATGATGTCCAGTAATAGCCAACGAGAGTCGGTCCTGGAGTGTCTCCACTAGTAGGCGTAGCTGGCGCACTTCATATGCTAAAGTGGAGTTCTCGTCAGTGAGTACTCTGATACGCCGACGCTCAGTGTCAAGAGTCGCAACTAAGGCTGCCACAGCCTGCTCGAGAGGAACGTCAAGTGAGGGAAGAGCAGGTGCCGTAGAGGCAGTAGCTGACCTGGTCCTGGTCCTGGGTCCAGTAGTAGCAGGGCCTGGGACCCGCTCCCTGTAAACCATACGGTTCACATAGGTAGCATAGTATCTCCAATCTCGAGGAGGATCGGGCTCGGGTGACACAAATGGCTGGTCCAAATCTATCTCTCTAGAAGGGTAAGGATACCGCGGCCAATCGGGTTCTCGATGAGGTACAGGAGGAGAAGGAGGGGATTCAGAACGCGCAGGTATTTTACCCAAAACCCGTGATGATGATGCCATGCTGTAGTGCACGTGATGCGTAAGCCAATGAGTATACAGTAAGAGAATAAGCAAAGAGTGACTAACTAACTGTGTGTGGTTATAGACTAGTGTGTATGCAACCTAGTTCCCTATAACCAATGCCTCTGATACCAATCTTTCACACCCTCAAAATCCACGTGCGGAGTTTTACCGCGAGGCGTGTGAACAAACCAGGATCACAGTCACTAGTTACTCAGAACGACACTATATGCCACATTTAAAAATAAACCAATCAAAGTTCAAGTTTTAAAACCATGTGGAAGCATTTTGTAAATAAGACAAACCCAAAGTATGTAAATGTAAAATTTGGCAAAACACGCGCCAACCTATTATTTAAATCTCATAAATAAAATTCAAATGTCATGACTTAAGATGAAGTCTTAGAATGCATGCTGGACCCGTGTTGTGCTCCTAATAGCAAATTGAATTAACGACCTGAGAATAGCATACTAAAAATGTCAACACAATGGTTGGTGAGTTCCAGAGTTTGCATTTAACATAAACAATAATAATTTGCATAACATAAGAAGTGCATTGAAATAGATAGCTAGTCTATATTCATAAGTAATAACAATAGTGATTTCACGATCGAAGCTGACTGTGTTGCGTTTGTTGCCTCCCGTCACGACTTACCAGGTCGTAACGATGTTTGTGTTTAGGACAATATTGCACCCGTTTGACCTCGAGTCGCACAGATGGGGCTTGTCAAACCCAGTAGTACTACCCAAGATTTCCCGCTAGTTACCATTATTAACGATCCGAAAGTGTGAGGACTTTCAAGGTATTATACACCATGTTAAAACATACACAACTTATAATAATAATATAGCGTTTGTGAACAAGTATGCTACCTCCCCTAGAAGAGAGTTTATAAAATAGTGGGGCATGAACTCACCTGATGTGCAAGGATAATGACAAGAGAGAACTGATGATGGATGGAAAGACAACCCTTCAAAGGTTACCTAGAACACGTAAGTACATAAGTACGTGTGCACAGAAAACTTAACAACCCTAAGTGCTCAATAAACACATTGACCCAAGGCTTTGGAAAACAAGACTCCTCTAACCTAGTTGACCCGTTTAACCCGTTGGTGACATATTAATTGAAATCTCGTTTAATCAAATGTATCAACTTATCATACATGATTATCAAACAAAGTATTCACGCATATTACATCATCAACCCAAGTTCAATCTAGATCATCATACAACTTATGCGAATCTCAAACAATCAACATGCTCAACACAATCATAAATATATCACAACTAATAATTCATTCATGAAGTCTAATCATGCACAACATGCCATGTGAAGCCACTCACGACTTCACACCCTAAACCCTGCCAATCCTACTAAGTAGGGGCCTCAGATTCGCACGCGTGTATGACAATCATAATAACATAAATCAACAAGATTCATTCCAACCAACAAACACAATAATGATCAATTCCAATCCCAAACATGATTTCCTAATCACTAGCCATAATTCATCATCATGTATAATCACCAAGAACCTACATTCTTTAAATGATCAATCAAGCATCCATACAACCCAAGTAACACATTCCACCACATTAGACATCATCCATAAGCATTCTAACATGCTCCTAACACCATAAACATGCTCACATCATCATATCCAATGATCTTCAAAAATAAAGTTTCCCTTTTTAGAAGGTAACACCCAAAAGCAATCTAACATCCAATTCCTTCATAGTTTCATTAATTTTATACCCAATCAAGTTCATAACATTCATTCTAACATGATAATCATCACTAACTCATCAAAATTCCCAATCATCATGCATAAAAGTTTCCACTTATAGTAAGGTATGAACAAACACTAGATTTCATGACTTTTCTTGCACAATTCAAGTAAACCAACATCCAAGCAATGTATCTAACATCATACAATCATCAAATCATGAATTCCAAGAACAAAAAGTTTCCTCTTAAGGCAATGTGTGAACAATGTGATCAAACCATGGAATTCTTGCATAATCAACATAATCTAACATTCATACAATCTAACCAACATCAAATTAACATCTAACAATCATCAATTTCACTTTTTCATCATCAATTTCGAATTAGGGTTCTTCAAGAACAAAAACCATGAAAAACTAATCAAAACTAACCTTTAGATGTGCGTAGATGATGATTAACACTTGAAAACAACTTGTAATACTTGAAACCAATTCAAATTCGACTAGTTCTTGCTTGTTCTTGATCAAAATCGCAAAGAATGAGGGTGTTGGGAGGGGGTTACGGCCACAAATGGTGAAGGGGGCTAGAGTTGGGTTAAATTTGTTTAAATATGGTAACTTTTAATTCCCTTCCAATTACAAATTAAACCCCATTGTTTATATTTTATAAAAACTAATCTTTTTAACACTTTTTAAAAGGTTTTAACTATAAAAAATATAAACATTACTAATCAACAATAATAATCATATACATTTACAACTAACAGCAAAACATATGAGATCATAGTTATACGTTGTCACGTTATCAAGTAAAATTCACAAACAATAACTTAAAATGCATGAATCACATAACCACAACTAATAATCAACATTATTCATTAGGTTATCATTTGTTTACCATACATAATTGTTATTAAGTCACCAACATTCAACGACAACTAGTGTGTGCTCACGACACGTGTATGCAAGACCTAACGGAACTAACGGAGTTTGGTAACGGAAAATTACCAGATGTCACATAAACATACCGAATGGCGTGTGTGTTTAGTTATAATTGATACTTCTATCGTTGCAACCCGCACGCTAAGATCCAAACGGCGTGAGCTTAAAGTAGCGGGTTGGCTCTAATCGACGAACTGCGCTTGATTAGACATTAGATAGAGTGGATATCCGAACGGCGTGATATCTAGTATCGATACAAATCATTAATAAAAAAGGATCATTGCACCCTAATCGTTAATGATCGTAAGCCGAATCGAATCAAGAAATTATCTTAGTGTTGGAATTAGTTTTCATATTTTAATTTACTTCACAATTTAGTTATCGTTTTTAGTAATTCTTTTTCATAATAAAAAAATACAAAAAAATGTTATTTTTCGTTTTTATAACAGAAGCTTAACACGGCCACGTGAAATTTCCTTTACAATTTTGATACGGCCGTCTCAACCTACTGTAATTTTTCTACTTTTTAAAATTTACTTTCAGTTTTAGTTTATAATTAAAACCACCATCTTCTTTAACCCGTAAGCAATCAAAGTAATTGTGCTTAAATGTTTTTGGTAAAAAATAGTTAACCCGTATCCCTGAGGACACGAACCTTACTTCGGCTCATACTATTCTTAGTGTGTGTGACTGTAGGTTCACATTATAATTATTTATTTGTTGGATTCGACACCCAACACTTTCGAAGCCAAAGATGAAGTCTTCCGAAATTTAGAAGACAAAGTCTTCCGAAGACTAGAGACAGAAGACTGATTTCCTCCGAAGACATAGAATACATGTTTTCTCTATTCTACTTTTTCAGAAAGCTGACCAACTTTCTTCTACCACTCTGATGACTCACCAACTTACACAAGCTGGTGAAAAGATCCATGCTTTAGTAAACTGGTAGATTATGGTTTGGAGTCTGTAACTTTTTACTTTGTACCTTTTATCCTTTTTGTAATATATTAGGATGTGAGCTATGATATGTCATAGTCACATATCAAAAGACAATCTGTCTTTTGACTTTACATTGATCTTGTTGTCTAGATTAGTATATCCAGCTGGCCTTCAAAGTATAGCTAGCTGTAGGATGTAGTATAAAGTATCTCAGGGTCTTGTATTTCTAAGTATCCTTTGTAACTATTGTAATAGAACTTGAGAGCAATATACAATATTCTTGAAAACCATCTTAGTTGTTCTTGTGTTCTTTACTTTAAGTTCTTAGTTTTCAAATAGCCGGTTCCCTATTTGATCCTGTAAGTGTTATCCTGTAGTTCACTCTCTAAACTATTTGTGAAACTATTGCATTGACCTCCCCAACCGGTCCTGCAATCTCAAACAATATATATAAAATGAATTTGATACAAAAGAAAATGAACTAATTTTTTTGTTAAATATAATCTTATACAAAATAAGTAGATGCATACTATCTTGAAACGATATAGTTCTAGATGACCACTCGAACCCCTAATCACACTGTTTCATGATTTTCGATTGGAGCTGTGCTCTGGCTTTATTCTCTCTACAACCAATTTGATTACATGTGATTATTTGATATGAATATTCTATATCATAATCATAATATCTTTTTGAAGACACCTACGCAACTCATAATGAATAAAATTTTGAATATACTTTAATAAAAATAACTAACATAATTAAATCATATATGTTGTTATAAACATTATTAAGTTAAACCGTGTACGTGTCTATAATACATTATTCGTTGATACTTAAAATTTGTAATAAAAACTGCATTAATGAGATTAGTAATTTACAAACTAAATGCTTACAAAGTTTGAGTTTATAAATTGTTTCTATTAGTTCGATAATGTCACATCCTGGCGGAAGCGTGAGATGATTGGGTGTGACTTCTCGGTTCAAAACACATTGATTATAATAACATACATTCCCAGCAATAAAACTAAACATAAACTTTCATTTAATATATTAAGGATTACAATATTTATACAAAATTTGTCTAACTATTAGACTTTTACATTACATTTAGTAATCCCAAATCAAAAGAGATGTCTTAATCACTTCATATTAATTCCCAGCTCGTAATGGACGTGAACGTCCACGTGAATGCTGAGATCCATCAAATCCAAAGTGATCCAGACGCACAGCTTCCCCATATATTCATACCACCCATTGTACAGGTTGAACGTATAAACTAAGTTATAATACATGATGTCAACCTGAAAAAGTATACTCAAAACAGTCAACATAAAGTTGGTGAGAACATAAGTTTATTCAATAACAAAATTTTAATTGATGCATCATAAACAAACTCATGACCAAACCTACTAATATGTCAAGTGATTTATAACTGTCAAATACAAACCACAGAATCAAATAATATTACACATATACCCTCATCCGGCAGATTCAGGATGACATATTCCTAAGTAGCGCTACCTATATTATTTGATGGTTCCCCATCTGAATTAATGGTTGTGTCAAAATGATAGTAACATATCAAAACTTTCAAATTTGCATCAATTTTAATAACAAACAGTATGTTTTTTTCCCAAAAAATTTACAAATCAAAAAGAGGCCATGTTACACACCTTATTTTTAGCAACAAGTTAAATATTTTCTATAAAATAATTATTTTTTAGAATAAAATCTTATTTCTTTTAAATTTTCAGCACTTAGAGCATTCACAACCCACCCTCCATCTCCAACTCTATAATTACACTAAAAATCACTACTTTTTCTCTCTCTTTTTCAATAAAATAATATTTTTTCATACTTTTATCATTACATTTTCTCTCTCCTCCACTCACAACCATTTTCAATAAATATTAAAAAATTAATAGAGATGAACAGTGTTTTATCAAATATAGAGATGAAGAGTAACATGTTCTCTATCCTCCACTCACAACCACTAATAACCATTCTCTATAATATATAGAACACACTTACAAATTTATGGAGAGTTTGCTGTGAATGCTCTTATATCGTTAATTAAATCAAAATTTGTGAACAGTAGCTATGGTTGTCAAAAAATTACTAAATTTTACAAACAGTAATATTTGAATATCTAGATTATCCCATAAAAATTTCAATTAATATTTATTTACACGTAATTTCCTATAATTTTTATAAGTTTCACAAAAAATGGCAGAAATAGCTACATATCTCTAAAAATTCTAAAATTTATACATTATGTCCTATTTAGACATAAAATTTTTATGTAAACTTTTCATGATTTATCTACTATTTTGCTGCCAGTTTTGATTTTCTTCTTATTAATTATTCTAAAATATGAAACTTTATCATACTATGGAATTAATTCACGAAATTTATTCAGTAATTCAAATATAATATTAGGGTTATCATATAATTGTTCCAGAATTTTATCAAGTCCAGATCTCCTGTTTTGTATTTTTCTTCTATTTCCTTAATTTAATCATATAAATTAATATATCCCATATGATTATTTCATATTTTTTCAGTTTATTATTTCTAATATTTTCTAACAAATTTCTAGATTTTATTCCCACAATCATAGTCAGTTAAAATTTTAATCTAACCTATTTGATAAATCATGAAATAACAAGTATTTCAACCCTTTAAACCCTTTGTTTTGTTTAAATTCTTGGTTTTTATAAAATTTCTCAAACCTTCTGTTACAAACTTCTTTCTTACTGATTTTTGATTGAAAATCAAATGTTCATGAGGTTTGTAAATAGCTTTGGTAGTTTATAACATAAAAGGTTGGTTATATATATGTATGTCGAACACATATATAACTTGTTAAATTTGTTAGTCATAGATTTTAAGAATCAAACCTTGATTGGAGTAGAGAAAAGACTTGGGAGATTGCTTCCTAGGTTCTTGATGATCCACTTGATATGAATGTTCTTGAGCTTGGAGGGTTGATCACAAAATGATTGTTTGGAGATGATTGAAGATATGGTGCTCAAAATGATGGTGCTTGGTCAATATTGGGGCCGAGAGAGTGAGTAAGAGGTGATGGATGTTGGTTGAGATTTGGGAACCGAGAGGGAGAGCCGAGGGAGACGGGGGCAGTTGTGGTGGTTTATGGTCGATGGTAATGGTGGTTGTGATGGTTTCCATCGGTCGAGACTTGTAAGACTTGAGGATCATCATTACCTTCAAGTCTAGACTTGTGATGTGTTTAGTTTAGGTTTGCAAGGTGTTAGTTTAGCATGATAGGTGTCATGCTTTAGGAGGTGATTAGTGTAATGTTTGCTAGGTGTCAAGCCTTGGTGTTAATGACATTCTTAGTCATTAAGTTAAGGTTAGTTTTGTTAATTTGGTTGTTAATCTAGATTTTTTAACACCCTAATGATCCGAGTTCTTGAGTTGAGTTGGTGTGTTAATTTGTTGTTTAAGTGTTTATGATTAGTTTGGATTTAGTTTTTAACTTTGTAAAAGTTAACTTGTTGGGTAATGTTTGATTAAGTTTTGATCTTAGTTCATTACATATTAGATGAAAAAATCTATCAATCAATTAGCTAATCATACAATCCTATGGTTTGGTAACTTACACACATGGTTCAATAATCACAAAGTTCACAAAAATTTATATACATGCATACGTAAAGGCTTTTGCATGCATGTATGCATATTCACGTATCATATGTGCATGTTCAATTAAACATACAAAATTCATATAGAGTTAATCAAATAAAATTACCTTAATAATCTCTAATAAGATATATGAGTATATACTATCAATCTATAATAGTTCTTAAAACATTAGTTTACCTAACCTTGGCTTTAGAGTTGTCATAGATAAATTATTATTATTTATTTGTTCAAAAATGTAACTTATTGTAATTATGCATTATGCTTTTTAATGCTACTAGGGGTTTTTGGAGTCGCACGTTGCGCAATCTTTAAACAGATGATGAGACTGATGCCACACCAAACAACGGACCTCATATTCGATTTGATCATGGCCTTTTGTGACATCTACAACCGACATACTTAACAAACCAACATAACCAAACCAAAAAACAACTCAATTACATGTCAATTAACCCACTACACAATAACAATAACATAACAGTTTGGTCATGGCTCGGAATGGATTCTCGGTTGCGGCTACATGCTTAAATTAGCTGCCAAGCCAGGGCAATCGAGACTATTTTCAAAATATCATCACAGCTGTAAGAACAAAAAGAACAACATTCAGAGTGCCATCATTATCATCAATATCAGACATAAGCAAACAATGGTTTCGCAGAACACCCAGATAACCAAAGACTTGTCAACAACAACATGATTAATAAAGTCTTAGGTAAGTCCTGGCTCAACATCATTGAAGTGAGAAAAATAAATCGAAACAGACCTCACGATTGAGGTCACCAACCAAAGACCATATTAGGGTTTACACCCATTATATGATAAGCAAAGACTTGTCATCATCAAGATAATAGTAACAACAAACCAAAGAACTCATAAAAATTTAACCAAAAATAGTATTTCTAGTGAGTCAAACGGCAACGTCATCAACACCACCAGATTTAGAAACCCAGAAATAAAGAAGATAACATGTTCGACATTGGAAACCCACGGTCGCGACAACAATCGCAACCTTTGGGTGACCATCGGACCTCACCGCGACACGGACGCCACCAAAGACGGTTAGCAGGGATCACTGGCGGGGTCTAAAGCGATTGTGGGCTCCGCCTCCGCCGCCAAGGCTAACTACCATCACCGCCCACTCATGATCCCGACATGCATCATAGTGGAACCAAGAGGCTCTCGAAGAGGGCATTGTCTCTGCCCCACACCATGATCTACCGGTAGCCAGGTACTCAGATCTAGTTTAGTGGAAGATACAAGATGATATTTAAAAAGGGAAGGAAGCCCTGGGTTGAAGGCACCATGTTCTCCAGCTCCATCGCACAAGCCCACCGCCATCGCCACCCATTCAAAGCGACAACACCGACATAGCGGCGGCGACGGACCAACAACCGCCATTCACACCACCACCGGCCATCTTCCTCTAACCCACAACTTATCTGGACAGTCAATAGTTGGAGCATTAGTCACCGGCATGCAAAGACGAAAAGACAGCCCAAAACCACAAATCCCTCGCTCTCTCTCTAAAATCACGAGGAAAGCAAATAGAGCAGGTGATAAAGAAATGGACGGTCATAGATTGTAAAAAGGGAAAATTACCAAAATACGCATTTGACCAACTTAAATTACCAAAATAACCATTGAAAAGTCAAATTTACAAAAAAGAAAACCAACTAAAATGCGCCACATGTCCATTCCTCGTCATGTGGGAGAGAAAAGCCCATAATTCCTCTCTGAAAAGCTGACTGGGCGAGGAAATTCCAAGCTGACTGGGCGAGGAAATTCCTCGCCGACGTGGCACATTTCTGTCCACTCCTCGCTGAAAAGGTGTCCCCTCGCTGACTGGGCGAGGAAAAGTCATAATTCCTTGCAGACGTGGCACATTTCGGTCCACTCCTCGCTGACTCGGTGAGGAATCATGGGTTTCCCTCGCCCATAATTACGAAAATAACACTACTCGATAAGATTTTTTCATTTTACTTAAAATACAAAATTTTTAAAAAAGTATTTATCAAAAATGAAAAAATCCTTAAGTTTTTTTTTTTTTTTTCATTTAATGGTTTTCCCCTATATAATATAGTTTTCCCCTATATAATAGAAGCTTTCCCGCAACAAACTTATCAAATCTTAATTTTCTTAACACACTTACTTCTCTTCTTACAACCATCCTCTACAAATTCTCTCAAATCAAAAAAATATTTATTAATATAAAAAACTCGGTAAATTTTTAAAAAATAAAGAAAAACTGAAACATTTTTTCCATTTCTAGAAAAAAAAATCTAGTTAGTTTAAAATATATTCCTGGAATCTTGTTTATATCCTTATTTTTATTATTAATAAATAAATAACAAATGTTCCTTAAATCTTGCCTAAAGAAAACTGAAAAATAACAAGTAATTATTTTGTTATGAAGCATTTTTTTTTTATAATTTAAGCACTCTATGGATGGAATGTATACACAATTAATTAATTGATTGATAAACCTTAAAAATAGGAAATAAGTAGTAATTATAAACATTTGAAAATAATTAGTAAATATGAAATAATAGAACTATTTTCAAATTTTAAACATTTCAAACTAATAAGCGGTAAACAAAAAAGAGCAATATGCAATTTATTGTATTACTTTTACATAAACCATATATGGGCGGACTATGACCAGATTTTAAAAAATTATAAATTTTCGTACTTTATTTTTTAAATAATGAAGTATTTATCGGTTTTTATAAAATATATTAAAAATGGCAAAATTTATAAAAATACATAATATTATTTTAAGTATAAAATTATAAATAGTTTGAAAGAATTTATAAAATAAAATAAATAAAAAAAATGTTTTTTAATATTTTTTAGGTGGGCGAGATTTTCTCCCAAAATCTCGCTGAGGTGACGAGATTCAATTGGTTCATGATATTTTCATAATTTTAGAAGTCAAAGTTTATTTTGGTAATCATTAATGGTCAAATGTTTATTTTTGTAATTTTATTTTGAAAAAAGCAACATCCTTGTACACTATGCTACAGTAATAGTACAACTACTATTCTACACCATGCTACAGTAATAGTACAACTACTGTTCATTTGGTTTTTTTTTAACGGTATATAATAATTATATATTATATATATATTTTTCAAAGATTATATTTAAGGAAAAAGAAAAGGGTAGACGTATAAATCATATATTGACGTGTTAAAAATATAGCGTTAGAGCCGCGCTTCGCCGCGGTTTGATTTGGAGCGTATAAAGTAACATCATAATTATAGTTTTTGGAACTATCATAATTTCGGTGAGTTCAACTATATATGTACTTGGATTGTCGTTATACATGTTTTAGTAATTCATTATTATATTGTCATGATACAATTATCGAACATGAAATTGTTATAGATACAATAACATGACAAATACATAATATTATATTGTAACTAATATAATAACACAAATATTATAGTTGTTTTTGTTATTGTTATTAGCCTTAAAATAATAATTAGTAGTAGTAATAGTAGTATTAATATTATAATTATTATTATTATTGTAATTATTTTTCAAAAGATATTAAATAATATGTCATTAACTAACATATTTTACATAAATATTAAAATTATTAAACTCATAATATGCCCCTAGAAATATTAGTATTATTGTTATTATAAATATCAAAATATATATTAGTTATTTACTTAAATATTTAAATAAAATAATACTTAATTTAAATAGTATTTAGTTATAAAAATTAATTAGTAAATATAAATTTAAATGTCAATTTATAGTATCATAAATAAAATAAAATATAATGAAGTGAATTAAATAATATCATATTATAAAATAATATATTCATAATGTGTATTAAATAATATATTAATTAAAAGAAGTTAATTAAATAGGGGGTAAAAGTTGAACTATTGCATAAAACACTTGTACTCTATGCTTAAATATTGTATTAGGCGTCTTACACTTTAAATAAAATTACTATCTTGTCATCATAAGATATATTTATCATATAGTGGTTTGAGCCGCGCGATGCGACTGGTGTCACCGAGTCTCACTTGAAGAGCACAATTTAACCCGACCTGACTTAAACATTAAGTATATTTACATGTTATTATTATTATTATTATTATTATTATTATTATTATTATTATTATTATTATTATTATTATTGTAACTATGTAATATTTAATAATTATATACTTATGTATATAAATAAAATAATACTTAATTTTAATAATATATAGTTTTAAATATATAAATAGTAAATGTAAATTTAATTATTATTTTAAAAGCATTATTAATAAGATAATACTTAATTTAGTGAATTAAATAATGTATTAATTAGAAGAAGTATACTTAATGAGGGCAATTTAGGAACTATTGCATAATTTAAATAAAATTACTATCTTGTCATCATAAGATATATTTATCATATAGTAGTTTGACCCGCGCGATGCGACGGGTGTCACCGAGTCTCACTTGAAGAGCACAATTTAACCTGACCTGATTTAAACATTAAGTATATTTACGTGCTATTATTATTATTATTATTATTATTATTAGTAGTAGTAGTAGTAGTAGTAGTAGTAGTAGTATTATTATTATTATTATTATTATTATTATTATTATTATTATTATTATTATTATTATTATTATTGTAACTATGTAATATTTAATAATTATATACTTATGTATATAAATAAAATAATGCTTAATTTTTAATATTATATAGTCTTAAATATAAAATTAGTAAATGTAAATTTAATTATTATTTTAAAAGCATTATTAATAAGATAATACTTAATTTAGTGAATTAAATAATGTATTAATTAGAAGAAGTATACTTAATGAGGGCAATTTAGGAACTATTGCATAACACACTTGTATATTGTGCTTAAAAAGTTGTCTTAGGTGTCTTACACTTTGAATAAAATTACAATTGTATCATCCCTAAATGCTTTATATAGTAGTATAGATAAGTAAACTTTAAAGATGTAACTTATTGTAATTATTCTAATCATAAATAATTGAGTTTGTAAAAAATATGCAATCCTTTAAGTTTCAAGTTTTGCATCAGTTAATAATAATTAATATATATCTATACTAGACTAAAGACCCGTGTAATACACGGGTTCAATTAATAAAAGTTGCTTCTGATTAAAAAGGTTTGTAAGTCGTAATATTAATGTTAATATTTTGTATATCGTTTTTTATGTTTAATTTTTTAAAATAATCAATATCTAATATTAGTAGATTTTCTATATAAATACTTATAAGTCTAAATAGTGTATAATATGAAGTAAACTTACAAAAAAGAATTTTAGGTTATATTATATTAAACATGAAAACATTCATAAACCTCCAAAAATTTCTTTGTATACAAAATTTGATATTCTGTTTGTAATTTTACCATCATTATTTAATATTAATAATTTTAATTCATGTCTACTTGTAATTCAAGATAATGCAACCCATAAAGGTCGCCATGTGTGAACACTGGTTGTTCAAAAAACAAACCAACTTTGAACAAAAATATAATTACAAAATATCTCTAACAAAATTTATAAAACTAGGACAAAATTAATTATATTTTAGAACTGTTTTTTTAATTGAATTTAATGAAACTATCAAAATAAGAATAAACGAAGTTAATTATTTAAATATTTTGAGCTACATGATATGACAAAAATACTATGTGATTAGGGTGGGAAGAAAGTTTAGAATGCACAACAAAAGGTTATGTTTCAATCTAATTATTCTTTTATTATATAGTATAGATATAAATATATAAACTTTCATTTATTCTTAGTTTATTCCTTAAGTTTTGTTGACTTTTATAATAATGCATAAAAGACATAGACAGAAACATCAACATTATGGTAAATACTATTTAAAATTCAAACCTAGATGTGAAAACATTGTATGAATGTAAAATCTAAAACTATAACATTGAATTGAAAAATATAGTACAACACAATGTCAAACACAGTTGAAAATATTAAAAATGGATATAACATAGTCATTGCATGATATTAGTTTTCTTTATTCACTCAGAATGTTATATAACACACCATATTAGTACAAAATAAGCGTAAAATAAGCTTTGATAATTATATTTATATTGTAATCTGCAATGAAATAGTATATTTATAACATATGAACTCCTACATAACTACTTATAGCATGTTTTATCTTTCCTTTCTTGAAGAAAAACATGCACAAGCAATTATCGATTCATCACACCTGTACTTTTACATACCAAATATTTGCAAAGCTATATAAAAGTAAAAATAAGATTTGAAATTTAAAACTAATTATAGAGTCAATACAAGTACACCTTTTCTTATATATACTATTTCAACTACATCATATTTTGTGTAATTCGATACATAATTGATGCATTAAAAAAAGCACCAGAAGCATAATTTTCAAATACGTAAAGTTATAAGTTAGAATGAAAAACCTAAATGTGTAACCAACACTTAATAAATTCTATTGGGTCATCATATCAAATAGACATTTTTTTACTTTAAACTCTTCTTACCAAAATCTTCATCATTAACATCTTTATCTTCATTTTCTTCAATTTTTTGTTTCTTTCTTTTTAACACTCATAGGATCCCAACCTACAACTAATGAAAAGGAATATACGCAAAGCTTTTCTTAAGTTAACATTTGAACAACAAAACATACAAAGATAAGATAATCCTAATCCAAACTTATATAGATAAAATCATGATTTAATCGATCCAAATCACGGAGATGTTATAATTCAGGAATATTTAAAAAAAATTTGTTGATATCATTCAACTTAAAATTTTGAAATATTTAAAACTTTTGTTGACCAAAAACATAAATCAGTTTCATGTTTGCATTAATTAAAACTAAATCAAAGTTTTATGCTTTTGTAAAAAAACATAAATCAGTCAAATTGATGTAAAAAACCAAAATACTAAAGTTTATTTTGAAATCAAAATCGAAATCCTTAAATTGTACGGACCACATATACTGTTGCAATCGAGTTTGTGTATATGAGCATTGAATTGAGACTTTGCAGAATAGTTGTTGTAATTTAAAACTCGGGGTGTGAATGATATTAAATAGATCAATGAAGGCATAAAAAAATCGGTAAGTTGAACTTGAAACATAACATGATTTAGGGTAAATCGAAACCAAGATATGCTTGTAAATTGAAAAGGATATGAAATGGTTCATCTTTCCATTTGAAAATTGATATCATGATTTGGGGAAATCGAAACCCTGAATTGATTATTTAATACCCTTGATTTGATGAAATATCTAAAATTGTTTCAGAATAGAATACGCGTGTGGGGTTTCTTCTCATTTGCATAGGACGAGTGAATTAGGAAAACTTTATTTGCTTGTTTGAATAAGCAAGAATACAACACATTTCAGTTCACAATTTTAATGTAATACAGCCTATAAAAACTCAATATATTAACTGTTTGGTAGGGATAGAGGCAACTTGTTCTTGAGTGGGAAAAGCAGTCAATTATAACTTGCAATCTATTTCAGAGTTTTATTTTGAAACCATCACAAATGCCCTTTGTAATGAGTTTTTTTTTTTAAGTAAGGATTGATAGAAAAATAATTTAACAAAATGAGTGTTTTCAAAAATATTTATCAAAATGGTTTTTTTAGTGGAAAGTTAATTTTTCTCATTAATAATTTGATTGGATAAAAGTCTTTACGTTTTTAATAATGTTATTTAAGTAAAGTTAAAAGTATAAAGTTTCAATAAAATAAAAACCAATTTAGCATTTGTTATGATTTTAAAAAACGTTTTATAGTTCTTTTTATGAAGGTTTTCTTAAAACCTTTTCAATAACATTTTCTAATACAAAAATATTAATACTCTTTTATCAGTATTTTTTTACGTCTCTTTATAGAATACATGTTTTTATATGGAAAAGATAAAATAAGCATCACATATATACAAGCTAGTTTCGTCTTCCGAGCTGGCTTGATCTCGACATATGAAGCTCGGGCTCTAAACCATTTATTAAATGAGTCGTAAAATGAGTTCAAGCTTCTTTAAGCTCAACTTAGTTAGAGTTTTTACCGAGTCGGTCCCGAGTGGCTCACGAGACGGCATTATTTGTTACTCCCCTAATTGTTGTTGGGAGTCTATTAGCAATATGCATGCCTTCAGTAATTGAGGATTATATTTATAGTTCGTAAAATAAAAAAATAAACTATTAATTTTTTTTGTTTCGTCATAATATTTATATAAAACATTTTTTATAAATGCATTTTTTGTTAAAAAATAGTTTTTTATTTTTACATCTTTTAAGCTACTTAAAAACATTTTCAAAACATACATATTTTTAAAAAGAACAAAAAAAACAAATGTGCCTACTTTTGTGTGAAATTGAAACAAAATTATAGATGAAAAAATTTTAACTTTTCTATATGAAAAGACGATTTAAAATTAAGTCTGTGTGAATTGAAAAAAACAAAAATAAGTTTTAGAAAAACTTTCTGTTTTTCAGTACGACGTATGAACCAAATAGTTTATAATTTTATTAATTAACCTTTGTACTTACCTCTTTTTAAATAATATTATTTTAAAGTGAAATAAATTTAACCAATAACAATATATTGAGAAAATAAAACAATTCTTAAATACCCTATTTTGGTAAATAAACTTTCTATATACACTATTTTAGGAAAAAAAAAACTACCTTTGTAACTATAGCAATTATTAATTTTATTCAAATGAACTATGACTAAGAATGAGAATAGATACATTTTTAGGCGTGAAATCAAAAGAATGAAGGCATAAGAAAATAATACGTGGCACTAAAGATATTGTTTTATTAATAAGTATATATATATATATATATATATATATATATAAAAGAAAGGAAAGTAATCATCTGTTTTTTCTTTCAATATGCATTGTTGTTGATTTATCATAATTAAATTAGTTTTGTTACAACTTATCATCATTTATGTAAATACCATGTTTGATTCAGATTAAAATTAAATACATTACAAAGAATATAATTGCGTTTGATTTATATGAAAAAATATATATACGTAGGGTCTTAATTATTAAAATTGGCATTAATGATTCATATTATAACTAGATATCAAGATGTTGATATTTTATAAGTTAATTTGATGGCATACTTTGTTTTCTAGATGTTATAATATATAAATAGTCTTGTGCAATGTTTTCAGAACCGGACCGGACAGTGAACCGGACGCTTTACCGGTCCGATGGTCGTACCGCTTCAACCGGTCGGACAGGATATAAGAACCGGATAAAATTATAATTATTTTTTATAAATATATGTAAAAAATTACTCAAAAATAAAAGATTATATAAAAAACCGGTTCGACCACCTGTTCGACCGGTCCGGTTTCCGGTTCGACCGGTTCAACCGGTCCGACCCCCGGTTCAACGTCAAAACGGTTTTAAGCACCGAACCGGACCGGTTTGGAGTCCGGTTCCCGGTCGGGCCGGTCCGGTCTGGTTTTCATAACATTGGTCTTGAGTATAAAAAAACTAAAGTTAATGGTTTATTTATATCATCCACATGAAAAGGTTATAGTAAGGGACCCATTAATTTATTGAAATTATTGACGTAGAGAAATGACATCTTATATGTCACACTCACTAAAGCTTATTATAAACTTTATAAAATTGAAATATTTTGAAAAAAAATAAATAAACATAACTCGATTACAATCACTTCTCTAATAATATTATGTGATGAGAATATTATTTATAAGAAAATGTTGAATAATATAATTTTCATATATGCTTTGGAAGTGGTAATATTATTGAAAGTTTGAAAACCACTATAAAAGTTGTGTGAGTCTAATCCATTCGCTGACATGAATGTGATTATATAATGATCTCATGATCAAGTAAGTAATTAAGAAAATTATATAATGATCATTGTTAAAGTCATGATCACATATATTTAGATAAAATTGTAATGGTGATCATGTTAATAAGATCAATCATGTTCATAATGAAATTGACCACAAGAAGTGGCACACAAAGAGAGTGATTATATAAGAATAAAATATGAAAATATGTTTAATATAATGAGACACTATATATTGTCGTTTGTATTATACCGTGCATTAAACAAGCACGAGTAAAAGATATATGATCATAAACTAGAAGTTTATGAATGTGAATATTTTATTGGCATGACCGGTTAGACCATTCCGAGTCAATAATTATGTGAAATGTATTAAGGAATCAGAGATTCTTTAAATTAATAAATTGTTCATGTAATGTTTGCTCTCAAGAAAAGTTAGTTATTTACTAAATAGAGTAAGGTTTGAATCCCTAAATATTATGGAATTGATATAAGATCATAAAGAGTATGCCCTTTAGTGATTACAATCGATGCATCGTCTAAATGGTTATTGAATTCGCAACTTGACGTTTGCGTGATATGTGACTTAGCTAATAAGATAGCAAGCACATTATTCCATAATAACATATTTATTTTGGTGATACGAAAATATTCCCAAGTTGCTAATGATTATTGAAATAAATGGTGAATAACATATGTTCATACACAAATTACTTTTGTTGAGATGAATACTAAACGTCCAATTGATTGCAAAGCCAATAATAAGAGCAACCGTTCATATTTATGTTTGAGACCATGTTATATGTTTGTTTTATTGGTAATTCACATCAAGCTTACAAGTTATTATGTTTACTCCCCATTACAAATTGTTTTTGGTCAGGAACCAAGCAATTCCCATCCAAGTTTTTTTTAGTTGCTATGTGATACAAGTTGTAATTACTACACCACAATACAAAAAGATGGGACCTCAAATGAGATTGAGTACATGTAGGGAATGAATAACTATTTATATTTAAGTTATTATAGCCATTAACGAGATATTTATTTACAGCTCAATTTGTTGTTCTTTCATGAATCAATATTCCCAACATGAGAGGGAGATTTAAGCAGTTGGAAAGGTGAAATAAGTTTATATGAATTATCTCTATATCATCTTAATCCTTGAGCTAATAGTATGAACAAGAAGTTCAAAAGATAATTCAAGTACAAAGATTTAATAGATTGTCAGACGCATTCCCTAACCTTAAAATAGTTATCAGGTCACATATATCAACTACTGGTGCTCCAATTAAAAATAAAAGTTAGAATGACAACTACATATTGATAGTAAGTCTAAGACACGTTTAAAACGTGATAAACCATCAGATTCCAAATAATAAAGTTCCCTTGAAAAATGAAGAAAAATTTTAATGAATATAGTGAAGTCAAGGTAAAAGTAAAATGGTCTATTGAAAAGAGATTAGACATGATGGTTCTCGAAGAACCTCGACTTGAAAATAAATAGATCTCAATAATTTATATCATGTCTAGAAACGTATGGAATCGAAACAAAATTGACGTCGACGGTAATTTTGTATATAATAGCGCTTGAAATGATGAAATGATAAGGATCAAGAAATAATATCTGCCTATGAATGAGAATGATTGGCCAAAAAATGAAAAGACGCAAATATGACAGAGTTAAAATTCTCCAATGAAATATAAAGTTATTAGACTTGTTGTCCATGTACCTACAGTTGAAAAATATATTGGATATAAGCAATGTCTTTATGCGAAAGAGTTATATGAAATGATAAAAGAAAGTCAAAGAAAAATTTATGGCACAAGGATTTTTACAAAGATCTATACTTGATTATGAGAAAATATTTTCTCAAGTGGTGGATCTAATGTTATTCTAACATTTCATTAGTCTAGTGATACTATGAGAGAATCGATATGCATATTATAAATATTGTGACTTATATGATAATAAAATCTACATGAAATCCATGTATCCAAATCATGTGAAATAAGTTCTCGAGAACACTATGATTGTTGTATACAAATACGGATTTGAATATGTTATGTTTATATGTATACATTGGTGATTTGAATATAATTTGAACTCCTTGTGAGTTTTTTAAGATTATTGAACTCTTAAAAGATGATTTGAAATGATAGAATTTAGTAAAAACTTTGTTTTATCTTGAATATCATGTTGAACATCTTAAGGATGTAATCCTTGTGCATCAATGAACACATGCCAAAAAAATTGTACATGATTATTGATGATTATGATATCCCAATAAACTATGAAATGATACAATAAGGATGTTGAATATGCAATAATACTAAATGAATATTAGCATATGGTACATACATATTTGTGTTGAAAATACATAACTCATCAAGATGGAAAGAACTTCATGATGGATTGTAAATGCTTAGAGCAATAAAGTTGAAAAAATATATTAAATCAAGTCGAATGTGGTATAATCGACTCGCCACTTATCTCGGAAAAGTGAGATATGATGCAAGTGGTTCATTGATGTGAGTGCGTTGGAATGGCATTATAAGTGTTTAAACGTTTAATATTACGTACGATTATTCATTTTATGCATGTGATTAAGTGAATAAGTTAATTATGAGTTGGAAGTGATTTTATAGGTAAAATAAGAAAGTTGAAAGCTTACATAGTGAAACAAGTCATTGGATGGGTCAAGAAACAAAGATTCAAAGTGCAGCAGAGAGGCTTCCACCGTAGCCTACTATAGCCACCGTAGGCTACGCTAGCACCAAGAAAAATTCAGCAGAATACAGTCCAGTGTAGGCTGTCTGCCGTAGCCTACGCCGGGACACCTTTTGAAACCCTATAGAAATGCGTTTTTATTATTTTTTAGCCACCACTTGCCCCCTATTCGACCTAAAACGTTTGGAGATGAATTTTGGGAATTCTTAGGCCACTAAATCACCATTCCAACTCTCAAAAACAACATACAATCATTCGAAATGCAAATCAACAATGGTTTTGAAGATCATTCAAGAAAGATGAGCGCTAAACTTCTCGTGATCTACTTCGGGTATTAGGTTTTCCGTGATTAGATTTTTGTTTATGTTTAACTTTGTTGGGATTAAACTTTAAAACCCATTAAGTTCTTTCATAAGTTTAACTTGTGTTTTGGTTATTTAAACAATGATTTTGATTAACCTTTATTTGAATATCATTTAATCTTCCAGAAATTATATGATTGCAAGTTTGGTTTCTAATTGAATTGGCATTGTGTATTAAAACCTATTTAAGTCTTAATTATTGATATCATTTAATTATTACACGTACATCCCTATTAATGATTTTCCACGAAGTTGAATTAAACAATTACTGAAAACCAACCTAGATCCGAAGTGGATTACTCTTTCATATAATCGTTTTCTTAACCAAGTTTGATTATTTCCAATTTGATTTTTAAGTTAATTTATTAATCATTCCAAAAATCCAATTTTTACATCCAAGAGGCAATAGTTTAAGTAATTTAATAATTTGGTTATTTGTTTTCATGTGAATCAATTCGCAACACACCGACCACTAATTCCACGATTATCGACAACCCTACTTACCATAACTAGTTTAAGGTAAATAGAAACACATAAATTAGCATCTTATTTGATTGATACTTCGACATCGATCATTCATGTGTCTTTATTTAAACACAAATATCATGTTTACAAATATTATAACACATGTTGATGTATTTTATCTCATGAAGAGACTTAAAGTTCAAATTATTAAAGAAAGAAAAGAAAGAGAAGATGAAGTATTCAATTTAATCTGTCATCAATATGCTTCGACTAAAATAATTAGTTATGGAGAATATGCATAAATGATTCAGCGAATATCTCTAATCATCTCTTATAAAAGGTATGAGATTATATATTATGTTAGCAATTAGTATATTATGTTATCCGTTAGTTTGTTTCTTGAAAGCAGATATTAAAATAGTGTAGAACTAGTATTTGAGTACTATTAAGGTATGAAACATATGAGATTATGCTTTACTAACCCATCGAAACAAGTTTGGTTAGTCTTTTATGCAGGAAACATAATACAACAAGAACATAGATCTTGTTGTATTTATTTACGAGATGAGTCAATTCAAGTTTTACATGAAGATAATACATCATTGCTTTGCATAAGGAATTGTATTGAAAGATCAAGCAACAAATTGTTAACTACAAAAGGTCATAAAGAAATTTTCATTCAAGTTTAAAACTCATAAATAGAGGTTATATAAATCAGGGGGAGTAATACACGCTGCACTCTTTTTTCCTTATGGTTTTGTCCTATTGGGTTTTCCTAACAAGGTTTTTAATAAGACGCATTGATAAGCAGGAGGAAGTGTTATAAATATTATTTAATTATGGTTATCAATGTCATTTGTAACTTATGGGTGGTTACTATTTCTCATTAAATTAGCTTTACTGTATTAAGTATTAAACACCTTATATATATGGGTTATGATTGTATAAAGAGTACACACTCATGAATAAAAGTTTCTTTTCTCTTTTTCTTTTTATTTATTTATTTTTTTATATTCTCTTTATGCTAACATGCTTATATTACTATTATATCAAGACTCAAGAGGATGCATTTGTCACGATTGTGACAGCATTCGTGTAAAAGAGTATTACATTAACAAGTGTAACAAACCATTAATAATATATTCTTTTAGCTTTAAATTGTTTTTAACGGGTGATGTTATTATTAATAGAGAAAAAAAAAATGCATTAGCAAAAGGCTAGGTCAAATTACACAGAAAACTTAATAAATATAAAATTGCATCAATTTTATCATCCTAAATTTTGTAGTTTAACCCTATGATTTGTGGCTTTTTCATTATAATTGTACTTGTGCTTTCAGGTTGTCATATTCTTATTGGTCGCCTGTTTCTTCTAATATATATTTCTTGGCATTAAAAAACATGAATGAATACATCAAAATTTGGTTTTTATATAACATCAAAATAAAACGTGTTAAATTTGTTGAATACATCTCTTTACTACGGAATAATCAATCAAAATATATATAACATCTTTTAAAAATTCAAGAAAAACATATTAGGACTTCAATTCGAAAAGAACATAAATATAAATAGCATAAATAAGGATAACATGTACATCTACGCAATCTTAATTAAATTAAGCAATGTTTTCAGAACCGGATTGGACGTCGAACCGGACGCCTTACTGGTTTGGTGGTCGGACCGGATTTAAGAACCAGATGACGTCATAATTATATATATACTATATTATATATATAGTTAGATATATAATTAAATATAAGTAATTTATATATGTATTTTGTAGTTATATATAAAACTTAACTATATTTTTATATCCAACACACTAATTTATGGTTCAACACCCCGTTTTTACCCATTAAAATAAAAAAATAAAAAATAAAAATAAAAAAAATACAAAAACCGGTCCGAACCAGTCCGGTTTCCCGGTCCGACCACTGGTTCGGGACGAACCAGCCGGTTCGACCAGTCCAAAACGAATTGCACCGAACCGGACCGGCTAGGTGGCCGATCCTCGGTCGAACCAGTCGGACTGCCGGCCGGTCCGATCCGGTCGTGATAACATTGAAATTAAGATCACCAACAATATATTTTTCAACTTTAGCAGGAACTTCAATTCAATAGTACGTTAAGAAAAATGTAAAAGAAAGAAAAATGAAACTTGTAATATAATGACACGTACAAGAAAGAAAAATGAGTCAATATATATTTATAACTAGGCTAAAGACCTGTGTAACACACGGGTTCAATCAAAAAATATTGTTGTTTAAAAAGGTTCGTAAGCTATAATGTTGTTGATAATACTTTGTATATCAACTTTTATGTATAATTTTTAACATTATCTACATCTAATATTAGTAGGTTTTCTCTATTAATATTTATACGTATAAATAGTGTATAATATGGAATGAAATTAACTTATAAATAAGATAAATGTTATAGGTAAAATGATACAAAAACAACAAAAAACAACAACAATTTAAAATAAATGTTATAGGTTAATATCACATAATCAAAGATCAATTGATTCATACACTGAAATATTGATTTTAGTAACCTGTAACTATCAAAACATAACCCCTTTAGGGCCAATAAAATAACAGCACATATAATGGAGAAGACAAATGGATCGATTAAACATTTCAAAACCATTTCGGCACATATATGATTAAAGCACAAAACCAAGCGATTCAAACAAATATGATACAAAATCGATTCAACATTCCAAATGCATTGGGTTAAGTTACACGGGGCATTACAGATTCATAATCGCATATGATTAAAGCACAATTATACCAAAAAATTATTACCTTTTATTGAAGAACCGTTGATGAAACCGAAGGGAAATGTCAACGTTGATGAACATTGTCGAAGGCACTAAACTTAGAATTTATAAACACAAATCACCATTGTGTTGAAGATTTGATGGTTGTGAAATCATTCAAAATCGGGTATGATTTGGTTTTCAAAGAACTATAAACATGATTTCCGTCACATTGGAGATGAGGGGAAGAAGAAATCTCGTATCTTTGGTAAAGATTGGAACCATTTTGTGGAAATACACAATCATAGAATTCGAAGAAGGAAGAAGATTGTGTCTTCAGCTTTTTCCCCAAAATGAAGCTGAAAATTAGGGTTAATTTGCCGAATTCCCCCCTATTTCTATAGTAACGTAATTAGGCGGGAAATGAAAAAAATAGTGCCCTAAGAGAATGCCACGTGGCACTAAATATATTGTTTTATTAATAAGTATAGATTCTCGTGAATATAATAACTTCATATAGTTCCATTACAACATGTGTACGTACTTTACAACATAAAAATGTTTTGCTCCATGCTTTAACAACTTCATAACCTCTATTGCTTGTGCACCGCAGTAGAGATGTCAAATGTGCGGGATCAAGAACATTGTTTACGGATAATGCTATTCCTACCCAAGTTTAAGTGATATTACATAGGCCTTTATAAACTTATTTATTTGTGAATCCTTATTCTATCAACCTCTATAAACATTTGTAAGCATCTCAAAAAAAGTTCATCTTACAAATCCTAGCATAAGTATATATTTTCTCCATCTCAAGTGATTTGAAAAATGGAAGAATCCATATGAGTTGCAATTGGGAGTTTCTGTTGTATATGTTAAAGAGTGTTAACGTATGAAGCATTTAATGTTAGGTTTGTGAAGACTTTGGCTTTAGGTCTGGGCTAATGATTATGTTTCTTGCCCTTTAAGTTATTAACCTTGATGTATATCTACATAGGGGAGGGTTCCTGAGAAAACCAATAGTTATGTGAAAAACAAAGAAAATCACGAAAAGCAATAACATAATTCAAATTTTTTTTTTGTTATTTTAATTGTTAAAATGTTATTTAAGTGTTTGGTAAATATATGTTCAGCATACATACGAGAATGAAGAGTCTTACGTATACGTAACGCTATGTCGAATGAAAAATGGCTACGTATACGTAACATATATGTGATGTAAATGTAAAACATGCTACAGCTTTCATTTGATCCATACCCTTATTTATATATACTCACACATAAATAGAGGGTAGTGATAAAATTTATAAATTACGTGACCGTTTTCATTGGTTTTCTCTAATTTTCTAATAACTTTGTGGTTTTCTTAGGATCCCTCCTCTATCTAGATATAAGTCATGTATTGTAATTTATATAATATAGATAGCAAATATAAGTGAAATGAATGGACTTTTAATTGGATGATATGTTAATCTTATTTTTATTTGGGTTTTTAGTCTTATGTTAATTTGAGTTTTTCATATTTGAGGGGTATCCTAATTTTTACTCAAGTGTATCCCGATACATTCAACGGTTAAAAAGAAAAAAAATTGCACGGCGGAATGAGAGTTCAGGCCTTCTTCATACATCCTCCCCTGGCACACATATATGTACGCACACATCATACACTAACACCTACACATAATATATAAAAAGGTTATGAACAAAACCCAACTTGAGTTTGGTTGGTTACATTTTCTTGAGATTTATATGTGAAGGATATCAGTTGAAAACCATGTTAAAAACCATAACAACAAGCACATACAAGTTAAAATATGAATTTGAGACCTATTTTCTTAATAAGGACATATTCGAAACAAAAAAGTATAGACCCATTTTAAAGAGTCCTAACTTGGTCATGAATTTGTCAAACTGAATGTTTCTTGAGTCTAAGTCTAAGTTTAAAGAAAATTTTTTTAACCCAAATCATCACATAGTTTATCATTAAATTTTGATACCCCAAAAGGTTGTTACAAAAAGGACAACCAAATCTTACTTTCTAAAATGTTTAGACCCACTTTGGAGGGTTATAACTTGGTCAAACTAAATGATTATTTAAACAATTTTAACTGTAAAGAATTATCTATCAAACCCAAATGGTTTTATAATTTTTCATGGATTTTTTGGCCCCTCAAAATACTATTACAAAATGAAAGGTTAAAACTGTTTTGTTAACGGAAAACTTATTCTAACTTCAAAGAGATAATTCTCTCAATTTTTGCCCTAATAACTTGATTTTGGTCCTGAAAGTTAGCTCTTAAAACCCGTGTAACCGAGCTTCATAAGGATAATGCCTCTACCCTCAACCAATTAAAATACGACGAACACTTCAGAAAATAACATGTACCTTCCCTAGTTAAAATTTTATTTTGATACATATAGACTTACTTTAAACCCGCAACCTTTGCAATTTCATCAAGCCAATACCTATTGTACTAATAATCCCATAATTTATCCATTTGGTCGGCTAAAATCGGTTTTAATTAGCACAAAATCTAAATACAATTACCTAGAAGTCTATAACTATGGGTCATATCACATTAAAATTATGTCCATAACTTATCACTTAAAAAGACACAAGTATCGCTTGTATAAATCCACAAAGTAATATTCATGCATCATATTTACTTTCAAAAAATACTTTTTCTAAAAAAAAAAAGTTGTATGTTTTACTATGGTAACCAATAATTAGTTAACACCTTATCTTTCGGGGTAGAAGGCAAGGAGACAAAGGATAAAATCACTAATGTAACAACTAACTATACTATAACCTTTAGCATTTTAATTTAGAATATTAGATATTAAATAAGTGAGTTCAATTTGGGCGAATAGCGGGAATCAAACATACACCTTCTTGGCAAAGAGAAATTTTACTTCAACTATATTTGCTTTTGAGTAAATTACACTTTTCGTCCTTTAGTTTATAGCAAATTTCAAGCTTCGTCCTTAAACTAAGGAAATTACAGTAAACGTCCTTTACGTTTAAAAACGTTTGCACGTTTCATACTTTCCTCTAACGGACGTTAATTTTGTCCGTTAAAAAATGTCATGCGCCCCTCATATGAGGGTAAAATAGCCTTTTTAATCTCCAACACAATTTCTCTGTTAATTAATATTGTATTTTTGATTTACTTATTATTAAATTAACTAAAAACCCTAACCACATCCCAACCCCACACCCACCCCCACGTTCATCACAAGCCACCAATACCGTCATCGGCTGATGATGATATCTCAAGCCACGATCAACCATACGACACCTCTCGTAGCTATCAACGAACAACAACATCACCCACCCAGCAACCGTTATCCTTCAATTTCACAAACAGGGTCCTGTTTAGAGTTCCGACCACCACCACCATAGTGCTTAGATCATTGTCTTTCTTTTAGACCCGTGAGTTCCTCTCTCCAACAATAGTCACTTAGATCGATTTGCATATCTACAAAGAGGGGTTGTCTTTCTTTCAGATCCATGAGTTCCTCCCCCACCATAGTTGGTTAGATCGATTTACACGATGTGAAGAACCCTAAAAGTTGTTGGTAGTTGTTGTTTTGATGGTGATAGATGACGGCGACAAGGTGGTATTGGCGGTTGGTGGTGATAGATCTGGGTGTTTAAAGAGAGAGAGAGAGATAGGGAGAGAAAAAGGTAAGGCCACCAACGTGTTTGTAAACTCCAACGGTGGCATCAACTCTGGGGTGATGCCTCATTGTGATGGTCAAGCCCATCGAAGAGAGAGAAAGAGAAAGAGAGAGAGAGGGAGAGAAAGAGTAAAGGGAGAAAGAGTAGAGAGAGAGTGTTGGGTGGGGTGGGTGGGTGGGGGTTTAGTAATTTAACGAATATTGTAGGAAAAGACTATTTTGCCCTCACGTGAGGAGCACATGACTTCATTTAACGTCTTAAATAGACGTCCGTTAGAGAAAAGGATGAAACGTGCAAACGTTTTTAAACATAAAGGACGTTTACTGTAATTTACGTTTAAGGATGAAACCTAAAATTTACTATAAAACTAAAGGACGAAAAGTGTAATTTATATTGAATGTGAGTATGTCTCACATTCAATATATCTGTAATACACAATATGTCCACACACATATGTTATATATGTCTGGAACATATTTATGTAATACTGGGCCGGAAACTCTCTTTAAGTTAAGCCTAAATTTTTAATTAATTTAGATAAAATATTCATTTTTATCGAAACAAGTAAAGGTCCCCTCAAGCCCCTATTCTAATCTAATTTTTCATTTTTTTCCTTTTATATTTAATTTCATTTTGGTGATTTAATTGAATGTGACTATGTACCACCTCTTTCTCTAGGAGCGTTTTGATGAAGTCTGACCTGGGTCTCGCCTTCGAAGTGGCGGTGGCCGTCATCGAGACCCGGCGTCGGCGCCAGAGCTAGAGAGGGACCGGAGGCCATCGCGTCGTAGATCGGGAGAACCGGTGGAGCTCCTGCCGGAACCCGGGCGGTTGGTTTTTTCAACCGGTGGGTCCTTTGATCCACTGCCGGAGCTCCCTCCGGCAGCACGGCAGAGATGGAGGTCATACTCTAGCGACGGTTGAACTCCTGTTGTACCAATCGAGGGACTAACAAACGCTCGATCCTTTGGATCAACCCGTCGGTGGTGTGGTGGTCAGTTGTAGTCGGAGACAACAGGGCAGTGGTGGTGGAGGTGGCTGTCGGAGGTTGGGGTGGTCGGGTAGAGGTGGTCGTAGCTCTGAAAAAGAGATGCAACGATGGTGTGGTGAGCAAGGATCGTCAGGGACATTGGGGCAATGCCGATGGAGGTGGATGCCGGAAGGTAGAGCGGGAGGTGGTGTTTTTTCGGTAGCAGTAGAGAAAGGAGAGAGAGAGAGAGAGAGAGAGAGTGTGTGTGTGTGTGTGTGTATGTGTGTGTGTGAGAGAGAGAGAGAGAGTGTGTGTGTGTGTGTGTGTGTGTGTGTGTGTGATATAGAGAGAGAGAGAGGTGAGAGAAATTGAAAAGTGAAAGGATGATGAGATTTTTTTGTAAATAATATAAGTTCACAGGGGTATTTTGGTCTTTTCAAAAATTTCTAATAGAAAATGTTAACACAGTTAGTGAAATGCACGAAAACAGAAACAATTTGCAAATCAGGCCAATAATGGAGACAAAATAAGCGTTGGTACTCAAGTGTAGACAATTTGCAAAACTTAGGGACAAAAACCGAGATTAACTCTTAATTATATTACTACCTTTTTATTACTTTATTCGTACATGGAGTCGAGGAAGAATGAAACTTGGTTTTTTTATTTCATATTTTATTTTACAAATGGGTATGTTGGACCATATATCTATCCACATATCAAGATAGTTGAATAGATATGAGAAATCCGGCTCACCCCATTTCCCCATTTTAATTAATCTTTTTTTTGGCGAAATATCTTATTAGTTTATAGTCGTTTGCAATATCTAATTGTGGGTATAAAAGTGACTTGTGTTAATTAAATACTCTTATTATAAATTTCAACTTCATTTGAATTTCTGATGCATTATTAGGTTTATAATTTTAGAAAATTTTAGTGTATTGAAATATTATGTTAATTAAATACATTAATTAGACGTGATATGAATTTATTTTTTCTAAATATATTTTACTGATTTCTTTGAATGACAGTGGATGTGCCAATATTCATAGATGGGACCTGATTTAACATTTGAAGTTAAGATATTCACATATTTTTCTTGAATTTATTATTAATCTATGACAACTATGTTCGTGGCACTTCTTCCCTAAAATCCGAAACCTTTACTTGTATAAAGAGTATTTCTATATATAATAAAAGAAAAGAATTTAATCATGTGTCACATTTTAAGTAGTGATATACCACATGTCATTATTTTAGACATCATATGTCACGTGTCAATCACTCACGCCACCTCCCCATTCTAATTAAAAAATTCGTACAGATCTTTTGTTCGACCCGTTTTGTACAAGGGTTATAATAAATGCTCTGTGAAGCTCTATCCCAAGCCCTAATTCTCCATCAAAGTGTTTTCCACCTACTAAGGCGATTGCGACTAAGAGGCTTGCTACCTCATCCTTTGTAGCAGTTCCCTGATTCAGGTTTGCTTTAGTTTATTTATTCACCATTTGCGCTTTGTATGGTTCATCATACTCTTAGTTTTAGTATGTTAATTTCATAGGGTTTTATCGAACTTAATATATATATATATATATATATATATATATATATATATATATATATATATATATATAAAGTAGTCCAAGAGAATGATTATTATTTAGAGTAAATTGCCGTTTTCATCCTTGTGGTCTGGGCGTAATTGTCATTTTCATCCAAAAATATTTTTTTTTTTCATTTGGCTCCCCAAGTTTTAAAAAAAGTTGCCATTATCATCCAAAAACATGAATTTTATGAAATAAATTTTATCAACAACACGTAAACATATATTAGGATTTCATTTTTATATGAAAATTAACATAAATACTCATTTAACGATGAATATTTAATATTTTAAAATAATAAAACTATCATTTTTGGATGAAAATGACAATTTTTTTGAAACCATAGGGAGTCAAATGCAAGAAAAAACATTTTTGGATGGAAACGTCAAACATAACCAAACCATAGGGAGGAAAACGGTAATTTACTTTATTATTTATTTATTTTGTAATATGGGGCATTTTTATTATTTTACACTCGGTTAACAGAAAATTGAACATCCATCTACTCCAATCACCCGCTTTACAATTGAGGAATAGTAAGGGCTAAACTTATAATTTCTTAAATGTTAGGATGATACTTGCAATATGAGTTTATCATTAGCCAATATGTAATTAGAAAGTATGTTAATGATTTTAGTCTACACGGTATAATTCAAAATTATGTGTATCGAAGTTTAGAATATAAGTGTTTATTTTCATAGAAAGTGGGCCAGTGGAGAAGAATTATTATGAAGTAACTAGTTACATTTGCATGATAAACTGGTAATTATTTACCGGCATACGTGGGTTTGAAAATGTGCCCCCATTTGTTGTGAAGGTGTTTCTTTATTTTTTACTAATATAATATACTTGTAATAAATTTCGTTTTCTCTTGTAAGTTTTAATATATGATGTTTTACAAAATTCCGAGTGCATGTTTTTAAATGTACGTTTAGGTATATTTATTCGAAAACCCAACTCGGGTTAAATATATATATATATATATATATATATATATATATATATATATATATATATATATATATATATTAATTTTTCACAATATTTTTTAATTCTACATATACCGCTTTTACATGTTTATTCTACATGTATTTTGATATAATTTAATTTCTACCTGTGCTTCAACGTATGTTTTATTTAAAACCAAGCCCCCCTAGTACGCAGTCAACCACCGGTAAACTAAGTGATTAGAAATAGGGTGGGGGTGGAGCGTAGTGGTGAAGCTTTTATTGATTTTTATGTCACTGTTGATGCAAATTAATTGTAACGTAGAATTAAAGGTAAGTTAGATGAAGGTGGGTGTTAATAAAATAATAAAGATTGAATTAGAAAATTTTAAAATATAACAATAAACTTATGAGCTTATATAGTGAGGCAAAAGCTAAAAATAAAGTAATGATCTGAAAGCAGCTTATTCACGGCACATGATCATCATCATCATCATCGACTTTCGATGAGCATTCTCGACCTCAATCCGCCAAAAACCTCCAACATGCAACACACAACGACAATGATACCACCGATCTTCATCATTACCATCATCAGAAATCGAAAAAGGAGAAGAAGAATAAGAATTGGTCGTGCGTAGACAGTTGTTGTTGGTTCATCGGATCCATCTGCTCCATTTGGTGGTTTCTACTGATCCTATACAATGCGATGCCTGCGTCATTCCCGCAATACGTCGCCAATGCGATAACCGGTAAGATACCCGACCCGCCCGGTGTCAAACTACAGAAACAAGGATTAAAGGTCAAACATCCCGTGATCAAAGCGAAAGAAACAAAGGTATTCAAGACTACTCTTTACAGAAGTCAGAATTTTCTTGGTTGAAGTACGTACAATATTATGTGAACGCGATGAGTAATGAAGTTTGTTTTATTGGCATGTTTTGCAGGACAATTTGTTTGACATTATTGCTCTCTGCTCACCATTTCATGGATACTGGGAAAATGGGAATATGATCGACCATCTACTCCTTCAATTTCATGGTTAGAATCCTTTTAATATTCGAAGTTCTGAGAACTTTTTTGTAGGCTATAGTATAAGAGAATTTTTATTTTTTTATTTACTTTTGGACTATGATCATCCTACGTTTAAGAGAATTTTGAATATTGCTTAGTAAATTATTTAAAAAATAACATAAATGGGGAACAACTTTTAATGTGATCTTCCATAGTACTACATAAAAGTCTAGTTATTAAATGATAACTCAAGTATTACCCGAAAATTACGTGTTTTTTAACTTTTAGCAGATAATTGGTAAGTCCCTAAACCAAAGCTGCATGATTAAGTTCTTTAGCTATGTATTTTGTCATGCATTTTCACTCCTAAACTAATGAAGTGTGCATACTTCGTCTCTTTTCCAAAAACTTCATCACACTTCTCAGATTTTCACAAATACGTCTCTCATGTAAAAAAGAGCTGCATCATTTGATCCCTTTACTTGTTAGAACACACGAAAAGTCGGTATTTGCCTTTGAAATTGTTTTTATGCTTGCTTGGACTGTACTTTTTGGCATGAATATAATACTTGACAAAAAGAATGTTGACATGTCATTCTTTTAAATTATTTTATTATAATAAATGGTTATTGGTTATATTTTGAATTGTGAATTTACACAGTAATAAAGACATATAAATACAAGTCTAGAATGAATCAAAAAGAGCAATCATAGGGATTGACTTTTGACCATAACCTACATCTATATTAAATACAAATTTCAAAATATACAAGCTAAAATTATGGATAACCAATGGAGTGACTAAATCAAAGAAATAAATTATTCTTTAATAGCATCTTTAATATTCTCCCTCAAGATGGACGGTCGCAAGACAAGTCTAATCTTGGAAATTAATTTTTCAAACCGTGGTCGTAGGAGCGGTTTGGTGAGCGCATCGGCTAGCAGGTCATCCCCGACGACATGTGTCACTCGTATAGATCGATTATTTACCTTTTCTTGAACAAAATGAAAGTCAAGAGCAAGATGTTTCATGCGTGAATGAAAAATAGCGTTGGCGGGGGGCACTCAAATTGTCACAGAAAATGGTTGGTGTTGTGGTTGATTTGAAACCTACTTCTTGGAGTAGGGACTTGAGCCATAGAACTTCAATAGTAGCAGATGCAACTGCACGAAACTCTGCTTCAGTGGAGGAGCGGGCAAGAGTGCTTTGATGTTTTGAGCTCTATGAAATAGGATTTGAACCAAGATATACAATATATCCGGTGGTACTGCGGTAGTTGTCTTTATCCCCAGCCCAATCGGCGTCACTAAATGCATGAAGGTGTAAGGGTGATGAACGGCGTAATAATAGACCAATGTGGATGGAGCCGTGTAGGTATCGGAGAAGCCGCTTGAGGGCACACCAATGCACCGATGTTGGGGCATGCATAAACTGGGATAACTTGTTAACCGTGAAAGCAACATCAGGCCGAGTGAGAGACAAGTATTGTAAAGCTCCAACAATAGCTCTATAATCTGTGGGTGATGAAATGGGGGTACCTGCATGCACAGTTAGAGGTTCGGAACAAGTAATCGATGTGGATGTCGGTTTGCTATCACTCATTTTGGCACGGTGTAAAAGATCATGTATATATTTGGTTTGGGACAATATAATGCCATGGCAATGAGGAAGGACCTCGACACCAAGAAAGTAAGATAGGTTACCGAGATCTTTAAGAGAGAATTTGGTAGCGTGAAAGGAAATGAAGCTATCAATGGTGGTCTTAGAAGGACCGATGATGATAATGTCATCAACGTACACAAGAATATATATATATATAGGGGAAGAACCAGAGGAATGAATAAAAAGAGAAGAATCAGATATAGTTGGTTTGAAATTTTGTGAATGAAGGTAAGTTTTAAGCTCTTCGTACCACACACGGGAAGCTTGACGAAGGCCATATATGGCCTTATTTAGTTTGCAAACATGGGAAGGGAAAGATGGATTTATAAAGCCAGGTGGTTGGGCCATGTATACATCTTCGGTTAGAGTACCTTGAAGAAAAGCATTGTTGATATCAAGTTGGCGAAGGTTCCAACTTTGTGATACGGCAAGAGAGAGTATGCGACGAAGAGTTGCGGCTTTGACGACGGGGCTAAATGTTTCGGCATAATCAATGCCTGTTCTTTGGTGGAAACCTTTTGCAACAAAACGTGCCTTGATGCGGTCAATCAAGCCATCAGGTTTGTATTTTATGCGGAATACCCACTTACATCAAACAAGATTTGGAGCTGAATTGGAGGGGACTAGAGTCCAAGTTTGATTATTTTGTAGAGCATAGAACTCTTCAGTCATATCTTGTCGCCAAGAAGGATGTTTGAGGGCTTGGGTTATGGTGGATGGCTCATTGAAAATGCCATTAGTGGTAGTGTATAGTTGGAAGTTGGGGTTGTGGTACTTTGGATTTGGTTTGCGGATACGAGTAGGAAGAGTGGTGGTGGATGAAGATGGTAATGGATTAGTTTGTGGATGGGTGGTGATAAGACTTTGCGTTGGGGAGTGGTATGGTGAGGTATTGGTGGAAGTTGTTTGGTTTGGGAGAGTTTCAAGGGATGTAGGAGGTGTGGGATCTGGTGTGTTGATTGGTGTGTGAACAAAAGATGGGGATGTGGTAGCAGAATTAACTGGTAGCCATGTAGTGAAATTAGGTGAGGGAGAGATGGTTTGTTTGGTGAGGGTTTCAAAGGGAAATTCATGTTCAACAAAAGTAACATGTCGAGAGGTGTATATTTTGTTAGTAAGAGGTTCTAGTGTATATTAGGCACTTTGGGAAGAAGAGTAGCCTACAAAGATGCATGGTTTAGATTTAGGGTGAAGTTTATACGGAGAGTAGGGACGTAACCAAGGATAGCAAAGACATCCGAAGCTTCGTAGTTTGTTATAGTTTGGGTGTTTATTGAATAACCGATGATATGGAGAAGTGTTTTGAAGAGTTGGTGTGGGTAGACGGTTTATGAGATAGGCGGCAGTGGTGAGGGCAAAAGGCCAATAATGTGTGGGCATTTTGGCATGTGTAAAGAGTGATAGACCAGTTTCGACAAGATGTCTATGTCGACGTTCGGCATAACCATTGTGTTCAGGAGTATGTGGAGGAGAGGTGAGATGGGATATACCTTGTGATTCTAGATGTGATGAAAGTTTTATATATTCTCCACCATTGTTTGAAAACAATTGTTTGATGGTGGTTTGAAAGAAGTTTTCAACTAATTTTTGAAAACGAATAAAGGTAGAGAGAGAGTCAGATTTGTTTTTAAGCAGATAAAGCCATATGTATTTTGTATAATGGTCTACAAATATAATATAGTATTTATATCCGTCAAAAGATGGAACGGGTGAAGACCAAACATCAGAAAAAATTAATTGTAGAGGAGCATGAGAAGATAAAGTAGATTGATAGAAAGGCAATTTATGACTCTTGTTTATTTGACAAGAATTACAACTTTTATTTGAATGTGAAATGCATGGAATAAAAGAAGACAAAACTTTCAAGGTTTTATTGTTGGGATGGCATAATTTGTGATGCCACAGCTTGTTGTTGGTCTTTTGTAGTGAGAAGAGTGACGGGTGACATGATGAACGGAGTTCATATATGCCGTTGCTTGCCGTTCCTTTAAGAAGAGGGAGTTTGGAATTTCTATCCTTGATAACAAAAACAAAATCAAAAAACTAGATTAGAAACTTATTGTCATGACACAGACGAGAGATAGATATAATGTTTCGAGAAAGGGATGGAACACAAAGAACTTGTTTTAATATAAGTGGAGTAGATTGTGTGTGAATTATGATTTGGCCAATATGAGTAATAGCAAGTGACGAACCATCTCCGATTATTAGCTCCTCGGTGCCATCATAAGGTGCATGAAGTGATAGCGCATTTAGGTCATTTGTCACATGGTATGAAGCTCCACTGTCAAATAACCAAGTTAAAGAATTGCCTTGAACTCCCATCATATTGACTTGTGGGTTGCTATTACTTTTTCCCTGCATATTACGATTATAAGATGGAATAATAGCACTAGGAAAAAAAATTTTAAAAGAGCTACAATTAGCAATTGTGTGCCCCCTACTATGACACCATTGACAACGTCCAAGAAGCGGCCGATTTCCACCTTGAGGACCACCGGGATGACTGCTTGTTACGGGGGTTGGTAGCAAAGGAGGGTTTGATTAGTTGTGATTGCCAGGGCTGTATTGGCGTCCATTCCATGACTTGGTGTTGGCCTTGCTATGAGCAACAAACATGGTTGCGGGTTTATGTATTTCTGGTTTATTGGTGGGTGTTTGAACCATGGCAAGCTCTTGGTTAATGAGTTTTTCATGTAACTCATTGAAGGTAATAGGTGAATGTCGGGCATGGATTGCATCAATTGTTGGCTTGTAGGTTTCTTGATCCAACCCGTTAAGGATGATATCGGTGACATCCTCTTGATCAATAATCTTTCCAAGTATGGAGAGCTCGTCAACAATGGTTTTTATAGTTTGTAGGTAGTCGGTTACGGATTGAGTTGGTGTTTTGGAGCTTTGCTTTAGACGATATTGAAGTTGTTTGATGTGGCCTCTCGAAGGTGAGGCATAGGTAGAGGCCAAGATCTTTCATGCTTCAAGTGATGTTTTAGCATTGGTGACTACGGGTATTATTTGTGGGGATAGGCTGCCGACAAGAGCACCGAACTACAAGTGATCTTGCCAAAACCATTTTGGGTAGTCTTTGTGTGGAGTAACCGAGCCATCTACAGCGGTGGTTGGATCCGAGGGAGGATGCGATCCGTCTATAAAATTTGTGAAGATCGAGTCCATGAAGAAGAGCCTCGATTTGGGTTTTCCAGCCAAGATAATTGGTAGAAGTTAATTTAAGGGAGGTGGGGAAGGCAACGATGGTGAGGTCATTTGTGGTTGTATTGACAGTGAAGGTTTGCTCATTTGCGTCTCCCATGGTAGTTTTGTGGGTTTGAAGAAAAAAAAAAAGAAGATAACACAGAAAGTGGAGGAAGAAATGAATAAAAGTGAATAAAGGTTGGTAGGTGGAAAGAGCTTTACATACCATTATAATAAATGGTTATTGGTTATATTTTGAATTGTGAATTTACACAGTGATGAAGACATATAAAAACAAGTCTAGAATGAATCAAAAGGAGCAATCATAGGGATTGACTTTTGATCATAACCTACATCTATATTAAATACAAATTTCTAAATATATAAGCTAAAATTATGGATAACCGATGAAGTGACTAAATCAAAGAAATAAATTATTCTTTAATAGCATCTTTAATATGTTATACATATATTATGTGCATGTAGTTTATAAATTAAGCAACCTTCGACCTTCCTGTCCCCATTTGAACACCCTGTGAGTAGAGTGAATCAAATTGTAGTGATGCATTCTTCTGTGTGCATTTAGAAAGGTGCTTGTTTGGCAAAGAGGGTTTATGATAATTCATATAAAGACAAGATAGATGTGTTTCTGTGAGGATTGGCAGTTTCGATTAACAAAGATGCTTGTGATTTCAGTTTATAGGGGGTGTTGAGCTCGAGTTGTGTATTTTTAATTAGAGTTACCATTGCAAGCTAGCATGCAATTTAACACCGCTAATGTAACTCCACATCAATCCTTATCTTGGGATGTATCCATGATAGTGCTTACTTTTTTAAGAAAATAAGTACGATTGATTCGTATGTGTTACTTCATCTTTATCTTTCTTTGATCTTTTAAGGACCCTAATGCTTGTCTGCGTGCCCCTGATTCAGATTCTAGTGTCATCTATATCACTTCATGTAGCATACCAGACATATGTTAATCATGACAAAGCAATAGAGCAATGCAACTATTACAGGCAACCAGGGCCGGCTCAATGGATTTGAAGGCCCCAAGCAAACTAAAATTTTGGGGCCCTTCTTGTGTAACTTTTTTCCCCATTTAGATACACCACATTTATCATTTTGATTTCAGTTTGACATTTAAATTACTGTTTATAAGCTCTACCACACAATGTAAGTCTAAAACAAATATGGGTAATCACTTCAGGATAATCAAGTAAGCAAGTATAAAATAATATACAAACAAGTCTAAAATAGTATACTAGTAAATAAAAGAATCTAGAGTATACTAAAAAAATGAGCTCATGCTCAAGATGTTCTTAACTTCTGATATCTATTATCACTTGATAATTGTGTTTGGTATTGTATCATTGAAAGATCCAATCAAACTGTTGAAAAATTACCGTTGCAAGTTGAATTTCAAATATTAAAGGATTAACTATTTAAGTATAATCCTAAATCAGTATTGCAAAAACCATAGAAAGTTTAAAAGAAGACAAAATCATATTGCAACTTAGTTTCTACATCAATAAGCCTAACCATAAATACCAAGATTGAAACAAGAAGACAAAATTAAGGATTATAAAAGTCAAAGACAAACTAACCTTAAAAGAGATTAGAGAAGCAGAAGCCTAAGAAGTCAATGACTCGGTGGAATCTCATAGTAGAATTTGTGGAGAACAACTCTCCACCTCACCACGACACCACCGCATTGGGATTCCGGACAACAACTCTCTGCTCGTTGCACCTTATTGGCATCGCCTGACATCCTGATTCGGATACCTCCTTCCTCTACGGCTTTGAAATCGTAATAAGATTAGATCATTGTTTCGATGAATCGCCGAAATCGAATCGATTAGATAATAAGAAATCAAGATAAGAAGATGAGTAGTTGAATCTGTTCGTCTCTTCCTGATCGTTTAAATCACAAAGTCCGATCATATGCTCGTCTCTTAGTTCTCCAAATATTACAAATTCCCGCTTCCGTAAGTTTTTTGGGCTTAAAATTCTATTTGCCCATGAGAAGAAGCCCATATAGTGTTTAAGACAAACCCAAATATATGCATACACATGTATATAAAAATTAAAAAAATGGGCCTTTAATTTTTGGGGGCCCCAAGTCTATTGCTTCATCTGGGTTTTGGTTGGGCCTGCCCTGAGGCAACAAAAAGTACCTTGGTTACCAACGGTTCGGGTTCTAGAAAAATATAAAAACAAATAACCGGTTCCTACCCACCGCGTATTTTCGGTTCCAAACCGGGTACACCCTATACCGGGTTGTACCCGGACCCGGGTCCGGGTCGGGTCCGTACCGGGTTTTTTTGCCCAACCAAGGCTTGGTAGCATTGCCCAACATAAAATTAGTAAACCTTAAACTCACATAAATCATGTAAGTGCTACCAACTGGTTTGGATGGGATAAAGTTTGTCTCTTTTGAGGCGGTTTGCATGGACCCAAGGGCTAGCTAGGTCATATGGCTAACGTACCATGGTTCTTCAAGAAAAGTTAAGTAATCTTTTTGTGGGCTTGGAAATCATGCACATTAAATAATTGGCCAAATTCATATGTGTTGAAGGTTTTTATTTTTTTTATTATTATTATTTTTTTTGTGATGATAACATAATGAACAAACATTTGCGATAGCAAATGGATAACATTTCATGTTAATGAACAAACACTTGCGATTATGTTTGAAATGGGGTCTCAAAAAAAATTCAAAAATATTCCACGAAATGGATAGAATTACAGGCACATATATCATCTTAATGAGCAAACACTTACGATAGCAAATGGATAAAATTTATTGTGAAGAGCTTATAATATAAATCAAATTATTCACTAAATTAACAAACTAGCAGGGAAAATGGAGTCACCTAAAGAGTAAACGCACAATTGCATTAGAAACCTATGTGAAGCATGGCTGTGGGATTGCCCAAAAAAAAAGTTCTAAACCTCCAGATAACTATGATTTTAGTGTTATCAAGTTATTTTGAGTGATTGGATTTACTTAATGACCAAATGTGAGATCACAATCAATATCAAGCAAGTTGGAAGTTCTGGGTCCAACTGACAAAACCTCTGGCTAGAGTCGAGCTGCCATATCAACTTGAATTTTTTTTTTTTTTTACATGTTAATTTTGCATTGAAAATTGCTTTGAATATCGAAAATTTAGGAAAAGTTACTTAGAAATGAACCTTGATAGCAACTGAACCTCAGTAATAAATGTTAACTTTGGTTTTGATTGGTAGTGAATAAAAGTTCTGTAGAAATTGTGTTCGGTAAAAAATGCTAACAAAATGTTCTTGCCTTTGCTTAGACTCATTAAAGAAGAATAACTACTGTACATATTACAGAGCTTTTGTGACTGGTAAGCCAAAACCACCAGGCTAAATGAACTTCTCTTGAACATTATGAGTTAAAAGAATATTAGTAAAATAACATTATTATTTACTTTTAATTGTAACACATAATATTGGATAACAACAAGTTTATAAAATCTATAAATAAATAATGACAAAATTAACATAATTTGTTATCTTGAACACCATAAGTTTTAAAAAATACATTGGTGAAATTACTTCATTATGTACTTCTAATAAAAAAACACAATGGTAGATAACAACTTCACAAAATATATAAAAAAGCCAATGACAAAAATAACATAAAATAATCTAAAACGTAAAACATAATAATTAATAAATATAACAAATGATGAAAATATAAGACACAATGAACTAATATTTGACATAATAAACGTATCAGACACAATGATCAAAATGACCTCCTTTTAAAACAATAGAAGGACATATGTCAAACCCACAATTATTATTAGACTTTTTAGATTAAATATTTTTTAACTATAAAACTACCATTATTATCGCTATCATTACTACTATCGTTATCACTGTCGCTATTGCTATCATTATAGCATTTAGCTTCTCCTGTCCACGCTTCCTTATTTGTATTGGTTCACATGTCAAACTTTTTGTTGTATTTTTATTTTGTTTTTCATAAGTACCTCTTACATACTATTTTTATCAGACATTAAAAAATATGATGTCGTGGTGCTGGTAGAATTTAGATTTGTTGCTGTTGACCCAGATTCGAGTCTTGAGGACCACGGTTTTTTTAATAGTAGGATTTTAAGGTTTATTTTTTATTTTTTTTACTTTTGTTTATTATGTATATGAAACTAAATATTTTAATTTTTGGTTTCTTTTTATTTTTTATAATATTTAAATAAATTTTCCGGGTTAGATAATTAATTTTTTAATCCACACCAACGTTATATTTTTTAAAAATGTTCTAATATAGCATTGTCACATCCTTATTACCTATGTAACATTTATTACGTCTCCAACCCTCCAGAAAAACACAAACAAACACAAATAATGACCCTAATGAATGGTACCCACAACAAAACACGAGATAACCTCCTACTTATTATCATTATTTAACTAAGGATAGTAAATATATAGATAATGAATGAAATAGGTTACACGAGACATTGGACGTGTACTATCCAACCGGATGGTGAACAAGTAATGTTTAATCTAATTTTAAATTATTAGTATAGTAATACACTTCAACCAAAACTAATTTAATCTCCATTGCTGTTTATAAGATGGACGGAAAACAATCAATGTAAAAAGGGACAGTTGCATATATATTTTTTTAAACTCAGTTAATTGTATGTTATTCAACTCAAAACTAAATTACATATATCTCATTTCTTAATATATTTTATTGCATATTTGTCCAACTTAAAACTAATATTATATATAACCCATTTTTAATAAAAAATATTAAATTTACTCATTTTGATTTTTTATTAAAACTATATTATATGATAACTATTTTACTCATTATTATTTGTGATTGCTTTTTGTCATGATTTTACTTTTGTTCCGTAATGAATTAAAAGTTTGATGTTTGTGTTGTATTTTATTATTGTTCTCCAAAAACTTGATTGAAAAGAATAAACTTAACATAGACTAATAAAATAATTAAAAGAAGCAAAAAAACAAAAAGTGCTTGAGAAACTAAAAACTGCAAAACATGATTAAAAAATAAAACTGCCAAAAAAATGTAAAAAGAAAAAAAAAAAAAAAGCTAGCTAAAAATGTGTGAATGTGAAAATTTTAAAACATTTATAGTTTCTGTAAAGACAAGGCGAACATAGTTAACCAATAATTTATTATTAATAAATTAAATTAAAATGGGTGAATTTGAAACTTCTTTATTAAGGGAGTAGATATATGTAGTTTTGATTGTGAATTAGACAAATATGAAATTAAAAAAAAATTAAAGGAGGGAATATATGTAATTTTAACTTTGAATTGAGTAAATTTACAATTAAATGGTTTTACAAGGAGATATATATGCAATTAAACCATGTAAAAAACAACAGAGGCGCATCGGCTCGTTTGTATTTTGTTTACTCGTTTTCTTTAATGATATATGTAGGTGCTTTCTATACCAATTTCTTTTCTTAAAGAGTAAAAATAACACTTTTTGGAGAACATGTTTATCCGTAAAGTTGTAATAAATAGATAAACATTTAAACTCTAATTCCTTGGGTATCTTTTATCTATCTTTTAAAGAAAAAGTATTTGAATACCTTAAATGGTATTTAATTAGACAATACAAAGTTGTTCTATTCCATACTACTTTTTGCCATTTGGTATTGTTGCATTCGTTTTTTTGGTGTGAATAAAATACCATACGATGATGATATTGTGGCAAAGTAATGGTGGGACCAACCACACCCAGAAAGAAGAATAGAAGCGACAACAAACTTATTAATAAAGCAAAGATCAGGGTGTTTGAGGGTGTGTCTTTATTATTCTATTTAGCATTATTATTAATAAAAATTACTTGTCTTTTTGGTTAATAGATTAGAGAAGATAAGCAAGACCAGATGACAGGGACACACAGAGAGAGAGAAGGTTTATGATTGAGGGTTTCAAGGAAGGAGACATACCCAATTTCACCCAACACCTCTCTCTTTCTTCCTTCCTTCCTTCCTCCCTCAAGATCCCAACCCAACCAAAGGTTTACTTTTTATTTTAATCTTTTATCACTTCACTCCCTTTTCTATTTCTTTCCTTCAGTTTTACTAATTTCTTTAATCTTTTATGCTATGTTGCATTTCTTAATGTGGGTTTTTGTTTATTAATGTTTCTTGGATCAAATCACTGCATAGATTAGCGCGTTAAGTTATATTCTTTACTTTTAAGTTTTTGCTCTTGTGATAATGAACAATGACTTGAGGATTCTTTTATCCTTTCATGAAAAAGATTTGGGATTTGATTTTGGGGGTTGGGTGATCCGTCTGACTTGATTTGATCTGTATGCGACTGAATCTTGATAAGATTTCTTCATGGTGGATCTTTTGTGAATGATGTTTCAGTTGCTCTATCTGGTTAGATTCACTTAATTCTAGATAGAGGTGTGTGTGTGTGTGTGTGTGTTTTTGTTTGCAGTTTCTGAAATGTTAGGTTTTGATGAATGTTTATGCTGTCATCTTAATCTTGTGTAGATAATCATGTTTTTCATTGATTTATAATCTGTATTAGGGTTTTATGGTGAAACCTGCAACTATTCTCTGAATTGTTCCTAATTCAAAAGACCTGCAAATTTATACGTGATAAAAGGAAGAATTTATTATGTTTGATCATATCTTACACTTGTCCAATTTATATCCTCATCCATTAGTTATTGATTTGTTTTTATATGGAGTTCATTTTGAAATGATTCAATTGGTTATGTCCCGTTCTTGTGTCTGACTTTCAGAATACTCAACCACACATTTTATACATTATGATTATCTAATTACACACTAGATCACCCTTGAGTGGTCTCTATATTAATTTACGAATAAAGATATTCTTCCTTACGTTTTAGCTTAAAGATGGTTCCTGGGCCTTATGTCTCTGAGGATGTTAATGAGTTGACTCAACAATTTCATAATCAAGATTCATCTACCTGTCATTCAAATGATCAGTCTCACAAAGAAGATGATGATATTTCTCCACAAACAGTTCACTCGCAAAATCGTTGCATCTCATCAATCTCAGGTAATTGGTTGCTATAATTTTTTTTGTAATAATTTTGACTTTATGAACCAATCATATCTGGTTTTCTTTTGCAAACTAACTATTAGAAGATATGTTCTAATACTAACATTATTGTTAATCTTGCAGTTTACTTGCGAAAATATATAATACAAAGAAAGGAAATATTTTCCGTATGATGAATTTGCCCAAATTTGATAATCCTAACGTGGTCTTTGTGAATATTCCATTAGAACAACAATATTTTTGCAACAACAAACAATAAGATTGTTTGAAAAGTCAATGACATAATGTTGTTGTTGTTCAATCTTTTCCTTTCTTTAGTTTCTTGTGTTTTAGCTTTTATAATCTAATTTTGTAATGGGTAGAAAGGCTCATGCAATTATTTTTTTACTAATCATGTATTAAGAATCTCTCAACCACTTTGAGTTAACAAATAAAGTCAAAGTTGTAGGAGTTCAATTAATCAATAGATTAAAGGGAAGACTTTTGCGTACAGATTAAAGAACCTGGGACCCAGTTATTGGGCACTTGGATATGTGAGATTACACCTCAATTGGACAATGATGATGAAACTTATAGCATCTATGCGTGCGACTAATTAAAAATTAAAATTTCAAAATTTGAATTGAATTGTTAACTAGTCATAACTTGACATTTTACCCGAGTAATGTATTCATTGCTCCATGATATCTTGAAGATGAAAGCTACAAGAAGCTTGAAGAAGCCCAAATGAAGCCAATCTTATTCATGGGCAATCCAAGTTTTGGCATCACTAATCATCAAGTTGAAAAGAACACCCCAATGGTATGCTGACATGCTTCACTCCCTTTATAATCCACTTTTCACATAATTCACCACATTATTTTTGGCATTCATAATCAGATTCAACATGCTTACGCTGATCATTACTTGAATGGCTTCTATGCTGCCTATGGATCACACCCTATGGTAAGTTCCTCTCACCACATACTGAGTATATACTTTCATGTGCCGTTTCCACTTACATAACTGCTGTCGATCATGTTTCCCGTCATGTGAGACAAAGGAATTAGGCGCATGGTAGGGTGGATACCAACACAACCTGCATATAAATTGAAACTTCTTTTACTGTAATCACTTGACATGATGAAATTGTTAATTGTAGTTTGATCAGATTCAACCTCATTTGGTACAAATAGCTCCTGCTCGGGTTCCCCTTCCCCTAGATCTATCAGAAGACGGTCCTATTTATGTGAATGCAAAACAGTATCATGGTATTCTCAGAAGAAGGCAAATCCGTGCTAAACTTGAAGCTCAAAACAAGCTGGTGAAAAACCGAAAGGCATGCACTTGCTGCAATCTGTTTTGGATAAATGAAATCGGATAGATTTGTTTAGTGATGTTTGTATGTGTGAATTGATGATTTTGCAGCCTTATCTTCATGAATCTCGGCATAAACATGCTTTGAATAGGGTTAGAGGATCAGGTGGACGATTTCTTCCAACCAAGAAAACTCAGCAATCAAAAGCTAATCATCGCTTCTTGAGCTGTTCAGATTCTCATTCATCTGGAAGTGAGCATATGATGTTTTCACAGATGAACCATGGATTCTCGTGGGGTATAAGAGGAAACGAGGGGGATCATGATCGTGGTTCGATTGGCCGGTGAGAAATGGCTTCTTCACCGGCGGGCAACTCATCCTTGGCTTTGTTACTGGTTAGGTTTCGATGTTCATATCATCGAGCTTAAATTTACCAATTCTGTTCTCTTTTCCTAAAAAAAAGTATATTGCTTTACTTTGACTGTTATTTACCGTTTGACTTGCATGCATAAATTGATGGTTGGGAACTTTAATTTTATCATAACACTTAGTTGTATGTTAGTTATAACTATTATTTTGATAACCGATCCAGACATGTTACTAGCTAATAGATCAAGCCATTTATTTTATCAGAGTCATGTCATTTGTTCAGTTACTAGCGAATAGATCATATTATGGCTGGCAATCTTGGCCCAATCGCAAATCAACTGCACCATAAAGTAAATTGTGAATCTTACACAGAAAAGTATAAAGTAAAAGTGAAATGTTACTATTCATCATCACTCTACATTCATATAGACTTGATGATCATCCATGCGGGTCGGGTTGGTTTTAATCACACGCATTAACAATTGCTATTTACAAAACAAACAACCTTTTAACATGTAAATATGCAATTTCTGGATATAAAATATCCAACCAATTGAACCACAAAAAGATTCATTCTTCATCATCACTTCATATAAAACCAGCTCCACTTAGTAACTTCACCGTTTCATTAGGGATAATAACATTAGGGTTCCTTGCAGGTGTATCCACCTTCCCCTTTCCCTTTGATGAAATGCTCCAGAAACTACCAGAAGATTTATCAGAACCACCACCAACTTTTGATTTCATAAGTGGATGTTTTGCATTCTTCTTCCCCATTCCATTTGCAACCAACCACCGTGACCCCGCCTGTTGCTGTTTAGTATTTGAACCCCAAATCGGCTTCTTATTTGACCCGGCTTCAGTTTTCACACCTGCAACATGAACTTCCGTGATCGTAAACCGAGGAACCAAAACACTTTCTTCAACACAAACTTCCTTCTCTTCAATGGAAGCTTTCTTCTCCTCCACTTTTACTTCATGCACCTCTTTTTCTTCAGGTTTATTCCATAACAAATAAATCGAGCTATAAATTTTTGGTTTTGGTTGGACGAAAACACGTTCAACTTGAACAAGAGCAAGCATTGGAGTACCAACGGGCTCAAAGTTTCTTAACGGGTCACGAAGTTGAACCATTAACGCCACAGTGAAATTGTTCCCTAAAAGCCCACCCTTTTTCGACCCCTTTTTGCCTATTCTTGCACGCATTAAATCACTCGCATGATGAGCAGCAAGAATTCTTGAAGTTCTTTCGCTGATTTCATCTCCATCATCAATTTCACCAGAATCCAATTTCATCCATTCATCAAGAGTAACAGATAAACCCATTATTCCATCAATATCATCATCGTTACCACCACCATTACTACTGTTCTTAACATCCAACAACTGCAATCCTCCAGTTCCTTCCAAACCCAAATAGCCATCAAAATTTACTCTTTTACCCTCAAGCGCCGAGATTTCACCGATGGATTGCGGGCTTATATTTGAAGGTGCCTCCTTGTCAGACATGCCAGACTGTATTCTTAAACCTTCAATTGATAAAGCTTCAATCTTGTTCATTGCCAATGGAGCAAGATCCTCCAATGATACATACTCTGGGTCAACCCCATCCAATTCATATCTTTTTGACCTGCGACCAGTTCTTCGCTCACTGGAGTGATCCACTGCAACTTGTCCAAGAACACTCTCTTGCGGTGATGAATCTTGCCTGCACAACAGAATCTTTGTGAATAACACGTGCTAGAGGTGGCGAAATCTACTAGTCAGGTAAGTTCATTAAAGGGTCAATATTATATTATATTATATATTAAAAAGCAACTTCACTGCTACAGTGAAGTTTGCTTTTTAATATTTTGACCACAAAAATTTACAAAATGTATATATAAGTTTGTGTTTTTATATATTGACCACATATTTTTACAAAATGTATTTAAAACCCAAATTCTAATTAGGATTAACAACAAAGTTTTATATTTTTGCTTTTTGACACAAAAATTTATTTTTTTTTGTTTTTGGGTTCAAACATTAGTATCGGTATTCGATATCATCGGAACCAGTATCGGTATACGCTTTTGTGGTTTCCGATAAGCCGACCCGACAACGAAGTAAGTCACGGTAGCGTAAGACAAAGGAAAACAACCAAACTTCGTTACGCGTAGCACAGGTGAAGTTTGCTTTTTGACCACAAACGTTTATTTTTTTGTGTTTTTGACGTCAAACATTAGTATCGGTATTCGGTATTTAATCGAACCAGTATCGGTATACGCTTTTGTGGTTTCCGATGAGCCGACCCGACAACGAAGAAAGTCACGGTCGCGTAAGACAGGAAAAAACAACCAAACTCCCGCGCGCGTAGCGCGGGTTAAAACTCTAGTGGGTATTATTTTGGTACCAGTCCATGTTTGAAATGCTTTTTTCAAAACTTTATTTTTCTTTGTGAATAAGTGTTTTTAATATAAACTCACACTCTACATAATTTGAATAATGTAATTTTTTTATTATATTGATTTAGAAGGCATTATGCACTATGGTTACACTTACACTTAGAGTGGGCTTTCGCAGAAGTAATCCTAGAATTCTGTCTGTTTTATGGGTTCTTAAAAATGTGGTTTTTCAGACTGGTTTCCTTTATATTTAGTTTCACCGGTTTGCCCCCGATTAGACATAGTCATTGAACGTAAACAGAATGGATTTATTCACGCTAAAATAGGGCGAAATTGCTATCTGTAGTATGTGCAAAGAATTAAAAAAACATAGTTTTACATGATAATTAAGAAAGTGGTGGAACTACCTGTGTGGGGCCTCCAAAGATGGTGTGGATTCCCAGGCTAATTGTTGAATGGTTTTTCCAGATATATCTTCTAAAGGCATGAGTTTATTTGCTTGCACTGAAAGCTTTTCAATACCAACTGAAGCCAGACACTGTAATACATCCATTATTCCAGAACCCATTTCTACTGGTACAACAACTGGACTAGAAACCTGCATAATCAAGTTCCCGCCATTTTTAGCATTCTTGAAAATCTCAGGGTTCATGGACCGTAAGAACCCCCCATTACTGGTCTGGACAAATGGGCCTAAACCTTCTCCAAGGGGAGGAAGGTCAAATGGCCCTTCAACAGACGGGTCAACCGATCCACTTGGTGGTGAAGGCGAACCCTGAAAAACGTTCTCGTTTAGACCCCACTCACACATCAAAGATTTTGTCTCCATCTCTTCTAATATTGATGCTTTTGTTTTGTTCTGTGGTGGTTCTTCTGGTGTGTGCCCTGACATATCAACATCATCATCATAATCAAGATTAAAGTTAAATAAGGAAGAACCGTTAGCCATGGAATCCTTCTCGAACTGTCTTAGTAAGCGCTCACGTGGAGAATTTGACTCGCTTTCAGAAGTCGAACTAAAGGGACTGTGTTCTATCCCAAGCATGTTTAAAAAATCATGAGCGACAATCTCAGTAGCATGATCTAATTTAAGTGACTTTCCTTTCTCTTTATAACCAATTTTAACCTCCAAGCTTTCAGTTTCTTTTAAACCTTCACTTTCTTCTTGAGTATCATATTCTTCGTTCAAATCCACATTATTCAAGGCCAACTCCAACTCTTGCAAGAGTAATTCTTTGTCATCAAATTCTTGTTCTTTGGTATTGCTTCCAATTGCAACACATTCTTCTGTTTGACTGGATTCTTTGACCAGCAAAGATTCAAAATCTGAACCATCAAAAACTTTTAAACCACCTTCCTCATCTTGTTTTGCATTTTCTTCTGTGGGAAATTCAATTCCCTGCTCCATGACAGAAAACTCACTCATACTATTTTTATAATCATCGTCAGGAGAGTTCAAATCTTGATTTGGGGGTTCGGGGGTTATGACTTTAACATCGTGTTTAGTTTCATAGTCAACAGAGATAATTGACTTTTCTTCTTCGAGTTTCTTATACAACATACTAACTGATTCAGAAAGTTCTGACTTTGATACTGGCAAAACCTCATGAAGGTCCTTGATATCTTCTATAGAATGAGAATTAACAGGAAGGCTTTCACCTCGTTTGAGTTGACTATGACTAGAAGCTGTGTTAACTGAAGATTGGACCATGTCAGCACTATTGCCAACAACTGAATACCCGAAGCTGACATTCATACTTGCACCTTTCGCCTTTCCCGATAACCTGTAAGTAGTAGTCCATTTTCCCGAGCTTTTTTCATCCTCTAGCTCCTCCAATGTAAGAGGGAGTAATCTAGTGAGGTCAATCCTGTGTTTTCCTAAGTCAATCTCAGGGTCACCAAACACAGATGCATACAACAAAAAGTGTTTGGCCTCATACTTAGCCGAGTGATGAGGCCCACTTCTGCTGCCAGAGACCAAGCATGTGTTGGTCAAAAGTTCCTCAAATTCGGCCACACCTTGCACAACCCGTGTGGGTCGCGTGGTCAGCTCACCATCCCGTCTTTTCCACTTGACGCAGAGTTTAAGGTTATCAAAACTTGGAGGTAATCCTTCAATCGAATGGACCTGAAGGGAAAAACAACAGTTGAATCTTTTGTTTCGAACATGCGTAAAAGATTTGAAAGTATTCCAACTCCAGATTGACTTTTTGTCCTTTAAAAATCGATCTTCACTAGTATTGGGTTTTGATTTAGACTTGGTATCAGGAAATTGAGATCTTATGAATGATTTTGAACGGCTGTTAGCTGTAGAATTCACCGTTCTTGACTGCGTTTTATCTTCATACAAAGCTTCAGTCAAGACATTTATATCATGGAAAAGCATCCCATCTCCAGAACCCTCACCGCTCCTCTTCTTGACCTCCTTTCTCGACATCCTCCCTCCTAAATAATTTAACGAATGTCAAAATCAAAATAGAATTCAAAAACACTTGTTGACAACCCTAATTTGAGATAATTGGATTCATGAGACACATCAAAATGAAATTTAGAGAAGACCTAAAACATAATAATCCCCTTGAAGTTGAACTACAAGACAACCAAGCTCATCTAATTAATTGAACAAAACTCGATTCAAATGTATTGAGAAGTGAAATTAAGATTCAAGTGGAAGAAGATTAAACAACTTGCCTTGATTAATCCGTAGAACATAGAAGGCTTGAAGATCCCTTAATTAATTGCAAAAGGATTTTCTTGAAACAACAGTTACCGATCTCTGAAACGCTATGGAGTTGACCGACCCCTTTTTGTTCAAAATTCAAACAAAAAACGTGTTGTCCCTCTGAAACACAATTCTCAATTGCTGCCCTCCTTGTTTGCTGTATTACAAATGGCCCCTTGTAACTCCACTTTCTTCAAAAAATCAAAGTATTTTAGATTATAATTTAACTTCGAAAATTTTATAAATTTATATCTAATAAATAAGTAATGTCCATATTTAAAATAAATATTTATGTATTATTTTATTTTAAATTTTAGTAATCTTCTTTAGTATTCATATTATTTTTTATTTTTATATACATGTTTTTTAAATTTATTTTTCATATTTTACAGGTTTATTACTTATTGACTATCAAATAACATTTATCACTAACTATTTGTGTCTGGTAGCAATTTATTTAAAAGTTTTAATGCAATTCACTTAACTTTAGGAGAATAACAAGTTATCTATAAAGCTACATACCACAATCTACAATTTTTATTCTTAACCAAACAAATAATGCATTTAATCTTTGAAATAATTCAATTTATATTTTATTACACCCCGGTTGTGACACCAGTATTAGACTATGAGGTGCACAAATGAGTATTTGCATACAAAACGATTTGAGTAGGATAAAAATATTGAATCAGGTTTTTGTTTAAATCACTTTCTACAATTAAATCAACTCAGGTAGAAATTTGTTTATAAAAAAGATTTAAAAACGAGGGAAATGATAGAGGTAAACATTTTTTAAAAAGTACAATATCATTTATATTTTCCATTTCTTCTTTTTATCTGTTTGAGTTTTCTTTATATTTTGTAAAACTCTCTCTATTGTATAAGTAAACAGTTTTTAAAAATTACAATATCATTTATTTGTAGTGTTATAATGTTTAAGGCACTTTTCATTTAAACAAACCTCAAAACAATAGTATAATTAACTAGGCTACGTAGTATCATCAATATCATTTATTTCATATAAAGCAAACGATACACATATGATACAGAAAGGAAAAAGAAAACGTTATAAGACTAGAACATTATTCTCAACCTCATCACACTTCACTAGCGTATTCATCCTCCTCAATATTCTAGGAAAAGAAAGAAAACATTATAACAAAACTACATATGAAACACTAGAACATTATTCCCAACTCCATCACACTTGCTTTACTAGCGTATTGATCCTTAATATCCTACTACTACTACTTAATTAAGAACCAACGACCTTGCTCTTTCTACACTTTCTTGGTCTCCTTTTCAGACTTGTTTCTGTGATCAGAATGTATAGTAATCTTCTCTTTTTCTTTTTCCACCACAACGCTCCTAGGCTTTGTCCCCACCCCGACATATCTTGTATCACCAGGAACCTCAGTTTCCCTGGACACATCCATAGCCTTGCCAACATACTCTGCCGCGATTTTTCCAGTTTCCTTTGCCCCTGAGGCCGCCTTTTCCCGACGTAGCTAGCCCCTTTCTTCCCCGCATCTACCATCGTACCCAATGTTTCTTGTGCCACGTTTTCGGTAGCCACAGCCGTACCCTCTACTAACCCTGCCACACCAGCATTCAAATATTCCATGGACTCGGTTACACCCGCCGCTGTGCCACTAGCCAACTCTGCAGCACCCCAACCGGCTACTAAAGCTGCGTCTTTCGCCACATCCGCAGCCTTACCGGCAAACTCTGCCGTGGCTTTACCCGTTTCTAAAGTAATGTCTTTGCCCGCAACGCTCTTCTCTCCTATGTAAGTGGCTCCTTTTTTACCCATGTCTACTGCCACATCTTTTAGTCCCTTTGCCTTTTGTGCAGCTGCTTCTGTCGCCGCAGCTGCACCCTCAACAAGTCCCGCAACTCCTACATTGACGGTTTCCATCGACTCTGTTACACCCTTTGTCGTGTCACTGGCTACCTCAAGCGCCCCCCACCCACCGACCAAAGTTGCGTCTTTCACCGCACTCGCTCCCGTGCCAAGATACTCTGCGGTCGCTTTCCCCGCTTCTGAAGTGATCTCTTTGCCTTTTTCTCCGATGTAGCTAGCCCCCTTCTTACCCACATCCACCACCGTGTGGAATGTCTTCTGCGCGACATCCTGCGTGGCCATAGCAGTACGCTCCACAACTCCTGCCACACCTTGGTTGAGAATTTCCATAGATTCGGTTACACCGGCAGCTGTGTCACTAGCCAACTCTGCTGCACCCCACCCGGCTACTAAAGTTGCATCTTTCACCACACCCCCAGCCTTGCGGGCCGTGGCTTTTCCCGTTTCTAAAGTTACATCTTTGCCCGCAACAACTTTCTCTCCTACGTAGCTTGCACTTCTTTTGCCCGTATCCGCCACGGTGTCAAATGTCTTTTCCGTCGCCAAAGCCGTACCCTCGATTACTCCTCCGACTCCAGCATTCAAACTTTCCATGGACTCTCTCGCACCAACAGTGGTGTCGCTAGCAAACTCAGCCGCCCCTTCTAACGTTGCTTCTTTCACCACATTCGCAGCCGTTTTCCCAGTTTGCAGTGCCGCATCCTTTCCTCTTGTCATGGTTTCTCCAATGTATTCCGGCATCCACTGCTGTACTTGTTACTCCAATTGCTTTTTCCGCAGCAGTCTCCGCCGCCACAGCCGTACCCTCGACGACCCTTGCAACCCCGGCATTCAAACTCTCCATGGACTCTCTTACACCTTCTCTTGTCTCACCGGCTAACTCGGCCGCACTCCACCCAGCTACCAAGGTTGCGTCTTTGGCCACACCTACGCCCTTTCTGACGGCCTTTTCTCCTATATAACCCGTCGCATCCATAACCGTATCCTTGAAGCCGATTGCCTTTTCAGCCGTGCCCTCGATAATTCCAGAAACTCCGGCGTTCAAGCTCTCCATGGACTCTGTTGCACCCGCTGTCGTCTTACCAGCGAGCTCGGTGGCACCGTATCCAGCTACCACAGCCGCATCCTTCACCACGCCAGCAGCCTTGCCGGCGTACTCAGCACTAGTCCTAATTCCTGTTTCCATTGCGATGTCTTTAGCTGTCCTGGTGTTTTCTTCGACCCTCGTATCTGTGTTTTGCCTTGCATCGACGCCTTTGCCAATCCCCCGGCCCGCCTCCGTCAGCCATTCGCTTCTTTCTGGAAGCTTATCTACTGCACCAGATTGATGCTTTCTGGTCTGCTCTTCAAGGGAAGCCTTGGACGCAGTGGCACTCTGCTTCTGGGGTTGACCTTGCTGCACGGTGTCCACGACACGGTGGACTAACGTCGGCTGGGTACCGGAATCCATGACGGTGACTGATTCAAAATGAGTCACTTGATCAGTAGTCTGCTTCTTCTGCTGCTCTATTTCTCTCCTCATAAGTTGCTCTGAAGCCATGCCGCGCGGTTGTTTGTTGTTTGTTGTTTGTTGTTGTGCGTTGTGTTGTGTTGTGTTTATGGACTGAATAGGATTGATGGAATATAAATTGCAGATGAGGGGACGTGTGTTTGTGTTTGTGTTTAGATATGATATATGATGATGATGATCGATGAGGAAGGTTTGAGTTGGGGGGGGATTTAAAGGAGGAAGATTAGAGGTCGGTTGTAGATGGAGTGATGACGTGGAAAGAAGCGGGAGAAGGGGGAGTGAGTCAGCTCGTTGCTGCATATCCATTACTTCCTACGTACCTCCTTTAATTTTTTATTATATAATATAATATAATCATTCTGTGATAGTGATATGGCACTAATTTACTAGATAACGTTTTAGACGGTTGTTGGTTCTAGGAAGAACATCTATCTACTAGATAGATGCATCCTACGTAAATCATGCAAACAATTTCATTTCCTCGCTCGCTCGGTCCGTCCGTCCGTCGGTTTTTGTTTTTTGCTTTTGTTTGCGTCTTGTCGGGATAAATTTAAATGCCATCCAAAGTTAGCCTCTTCGGTTCATACAAGGAAATGTTCTAACATCAATAAATACTTATTACGAGTTAAGTCTACATCTTGTTACAACAATGACGTTAACATCGTTAAGTATATAAAATAAATATAAATATATGAAAGACACACACACAAGAAGTTACAGCAATTCAACATAAATAGAAAAAATTATTATTTCTAGCATGTTAGACTGTAAATATGACTTACATTAAAACCTTATAAAAAAACTTTATAAAAAACTAAAACGAGCATACATAAAGTTTACTTTAATATGGAAGGTGCTTGTTGAAACTTTATTGGTAAGTTTGCCTTGTGTATTTTGGCGTTAACATTGAAACCTTATAATAAAAAAAGGGTAATATATCGTATCTAAAGCATTATCTATTTTGGCATTGAACAGTTTTCAATATAATTTAATCTGCGATGAAAGCCCCTTGTGTCTCATAAGCGCTAAAGGTTATTAAAAAGTGATTTTACAGTACGGAGTTTGAGTCAAATCTTAAAGGGCTAAGGCATAAGTAAACTATTTTAAGGGAGGCGGACTCTGTAATTATGAAGACTTTTTGCTATGTTCCTAGTGAAAGGAAAGCTGTTTCACTAGAGATTATCTTCTAACTTTCTGAAATACGTATAATTTGATTTAAATAGCGCTGATAATGTGTAAGAGGGCGGGGACTCAAATAACGAAGATAGATGGCGGTCTTAAGGAAGTGGCGTGGAGGGAAGGGGGTGAAGGGAGGAGTGAGTCAGCTCTTTGTAGCAGACCACACCTTATTTCTTATCTCTATTTAATTCTATCCTCTACATTAATATAAATAAATAAATCATTTTAATTGAATATTTTACTTCTAAAGGATGTGAACAGCGAGGGTTCAAACAACACTGCTCCCATATGATGCAGTATACAGTATTATAGACCATATTAATTTTGTAATATACCACATATCATGTTTTTTTCTTCCCCCATTTAATGTCATGTTCTCAATTGGTTCTCAGCTGTATATACATGTATTCATAGATGATTATTCACATACGTCTACAACATCATTTATCTTGCGTGCAACATAAAATGATTATTCACATACGTCTACAACATAAATACCCACTCCACACACAACTTGTGTAAATTAATCGTAATGTTTCTATAACAAACAAGCATACCAACTAAAAATCTCACTTATAAAATAGGATCTAAAAAGAATTTGAAATAAATGCAAACCTTACCACCGGCCCATAAGCATGTAATGTTTATGTAAATGCAATAGATGATAAAAAAATTTGCACATCTAGTTATAGGATGGTAAAATACTAAATTGATGATTAGTGAATAATACATTACAATATATATAAAAATAGTATACATACATTAAATAGCTAATTTGAAGTTGACTTGTACTAATAAACCTAATATTCATCATTACATAATAAACATGCTGCAAATTACCATACAACTATATAAATAGCTTCTCTTAAACATGAGAAAATCAGCATCAAACATGTAGAATGTTTTTGTGAAGAAAATTTAAAAGCAACACGAGAGAATTTTAAGGGGAAGGTGACATATTCATATACAATATAGAAAATGCAGCTATACAGTTTTGCTGACACTACCACAAATTGTAACCTTACAATTTGCAACTATAAATATAAACCCTAAAGTCACCATCCCATTACCATAATACAAATAATTTTTTAACATCACACTTTTGGCAATTTTATCAATTGCCATTCACATCTAATGAATAAATTCATCCCTCTCTAAACCAACCCAAAGGCTCAAAAAGGGACACAAAATAAATTGGACCCCAGACACAACTAAAAACCCAAACTGCCTGGGAAAAAACAAAAAATAAACAAGTATTGCACACCAAAGTAGATAAAGCCAAAAAAAATGTTGTATTCACAGGTATGCATGCAGCCATAATGACATCAGAAGGAACTTCTTTTGATCCATCATTCTGCCCTTTGATGTAAAAACACGAAACCAGAGTTTTCACGAAGCAACGGTGGTGGTTCAATATCACCTATTTCCACTTGTGGCATGGATTTGGAGATATCGTCCACAGAGAACGGTATGCTGCATTGGCGATATAAATATTAGCCAAGTATAATAATAATTTTTAAGTGTATATTGCTACTGTTATAACACATTTCGACTTCTGATCAATATCCCGGACAGACGTAAGAAAAACAACCTATGGGCTTGCATTTTTTTCTTTGTAGAAATAAGTCCTTCAAACTTTACTAATCTTTTAATGAAAAGATTCTTATTCATCTACAAACTTTACCGTTGACTTTCACTTCTCACGGAGTAGTCGCTAAACATTGAATAAACCATTTAAATATTATGTTTCACATCGGCAAAAAATGTCCTATGTGGCATCCACAACAACATGCAAATGATTTCAAGGCTCGAGGGTAAAAAGGCCTTTACTACTTTATGTTTAATATTAGCAAGCTGAAGAACTTATTCATTGAAAAAAAAAAAAAAAACTGAGGGCCTTCTCAGAAAAATATGAAAGTGTGGTTTTCTGGTGATTTTGCAACCCTATAGGTACAACTTTGAGAATTTACCTGGAGTCGTCATCTAACAAAAACGAACTGCTAACAGCATTATTCGAGTCCTCTGTCATCATAACTCTCATACTTGAAATGACCTAATTACAAAAACAGCCTTAGATGTAGCTCGAATAATAATAATAATAATAATAATAATAATAATAATAATAATAATAATAATAATAATAATAATAATTTTAACCACCAAGAAATAAAATAATAATAAAATTAAAATGAGAAAAATCCTTTTGGTGTAAAGTAACTTACTTCCGAAGAAACGCTATGTGTACCGTATTTGTCATCCCAATACATTGTGCTAATTCTGTATAATTGTTGTATGCTAAGCACCTACAAAAAAACGTAATGTCTTAAAAATAACAAGAGGAAAAAAAACATTACTTGCACTATCGAATTATAAAATATATTTTCTTACAGGACAAAGTTCATTGGTTATTTCATTCAAAGTCTTCTTGGGCTTTTGATGAATAACTAGAAATCCGACAGCTTGTCTAATATGCTTCAGTTCATCCCAAGCAGTGCCTGCATACTGGAAAAAGAAAATATTAAGTAAAAGAATAAATCCAGTCACTATTTATAATCAAGATAATTGCTTACTTCCTCCGTTGCATAACAACACCATTGTTCAAGTTCAGCCAACCCTGATTTTACATATTCACCATTACTGAATGAGCAGCACTCACGTCTCAATAGAAGACTTCCATCAAAACATATGAAAATGTCAGCAAGGATACGCATCTTTTTTGCACAAATAAAATATACATGTTTTAAGGTCGAATGGTAAAAAGAAGGTAAAATTAAATAACAAACGACACAATTTTTTTCAGATTTTAGCAATCAAATTTATATTTGGCTCAAAACAGAAGCCATCATATATTTAATTACTGATTTTTGCAGCCATGTTGCTTTTATTACAGCAACGATCGATGTGATACATCATAGGTCAAATGTTTTAGCTGCTTTTCCAAAAATTGCTAACATGGCATCTTATTAAAGTTTAGTGTATATGTATATGCGACACATCTTATGTGATATTTAATATTCATTTATAAATAGAACTTTTTTCAAAGAAAAACTTTTTTGTAATATTCTTAATTCTGTTTCACAAAAACGTTGTTTTTGCAAATGTGGCATCTAATGTAGCAGTTGGCATGTCAACAAGTGTCACATCAGAATGTTACAGAAAAAAACAGTTAAAATGAAGTTGATCGCTAAAACCAGTAGTAAATTGCATTTCGGTTTCTATTTACACCGTAATTTAAGTTAGGTGCTAAAATCAGGAACACGTATAATTTTGTTTCTATTTCATGCAGAATACCGTGTGGTTTACTTCATTTACCTGTTAAATAACTGAACATTGATAAAGGAGAATATCTGTGTGAACACTTTGCGCACCAAAAATGGAGGCACCTGTAAATCCAGTAAACACAAGAAAGAAATACCATATTTTAGGTAAAAGTTAGCAAAATCGTTATCATATGAATGCTTTTAGGGTTTAAAACTTACAAAATTTGCTTTCATTGTCTTCAAATAATTATCAAGGCTTTTAACGATACTCTGCCAATGAGCAATTAATGCTTGTTGAGCAACAGCGTTGGCCTGTGAACGCCCTTTAACTAAACTGGCACGAGATGTCCTGGGAGCCTGCATTAAGTAGATTTGCATTATTTTAGGCCCAAAAACCTAAACTGAAATTATGATTGTCAGGTCCATCTGGATATTAACAAATAGATGTGCTAATTTCAGCCTAATTACTTATGAATGGGCTATGTCTCTGTCTTTGGGCCAAACGGACAAGATATAATAGCTTGAAAGTAAGTGTCAGACAAGTCAAAAGTTGCTTAAATGTGCTTTATTATGCAAAAAATTCCTTAATCATATTATTAAAAAACTTTAATTAATGAAATAATTATTGTAATCATATCTGACTCATTAATAATAATATGAAGAGATTCAAGTTTTGGACAAAAGAGTTTTGGGTCAACCAAATCCGACCCAACCAGTACCAACCCATCATCAGTTTAAATCAAAACCATATTGATCCGATTCCCAATTCATTTCAATGTATAAAATACCTAAAATATTCAATTATATATTTTTATTGAAACAAACATTATCAAAATACTATTTTACAAATTACACATTACAATTTAAAAATGATATATATCTAAACTTTTGGAAAAAAGTGTTCTGGCCTCTCGGTCAATCAAACCTGACCAGACCGGAACCAAAAAAAACTTATCAGTTTTGACTTGAACCCGTACCGACCCGTTACCCGGTCCAGTCATTTTGCCACCTATACTAATTACCACAATACAACCATGTCTTCTGCATTATTATGTGTAGTTATGAAATAAGGTAAATTCTAACCAAGAACAATTCTCAATTCAACTACTGTGAATTTCAAGCTTTATTTACTAATGTTTTTGAATGAACATTAAGTACCAACCACATAAAGATAAAAACTCTACCTGGATACATAATCCTAGCAGTGGAGATATTTCCTTCTTCAAATTGTCACGTATCATTCCATATATTTTCTCAAGAAATGCAGTAAGTTGTTGTTTAAACAACAAAGCTGGATATTTAGCCTCAACCTGGCGTAAATCATCAAGTCTACCAAGAACTCGACCATTAAGAAATGACAGGCCTGCACTCTGAGGGGATGCTCGTAACCCCTGAAATTTATAGAAGTTATAAAATCTATTAAAAAAAGAAATATGATTAACCATATTGAAATGCTGCTATATATATTATGAGTGTCATACCTGTGACATCCTTCCAAAAAGAGAAGCTGATGATGATCGCCGCCTTTGTGGAGTCATATGAGCAGCCCCACTTGCTTTAAGTGTGTGTTGAAGTAATGTCAGTAATGTGGAAGTGTTGCATAACCAGTAGGCTAACACGTCATTACTATCTTGGACCTTCATCACATAAAATTCAAATCAGTAAAATTTTCTGATTTAATCAATATAAGCCCAACCAAAATTTGGTATTATATTAACCTCTATAGCTGAAGCAATGGTTTGGATTATACGGTCAAAAACAGTAGTTCTTTCAACTTCAAATGACCTCCAATGAAGAAGACTTTTGTATATTAATACAGCAGCAACCGGTTTGCCACTCGAAAATCCTAGATCTTGAGTGATACACTTGATAAGTGCATCCTGGTTCTCCTGAAGGCAAGTTAAGTATCGAGATATTAGAAAATATAATAACCTTAATAGAGGATCAATTGGCTTCTAAGAATACAATTTTGCAAAATTCATGACCATGTTCACTTACTTGTTGCTTTTCATTAAGGGACTTTTGTGGCTTCTCCTCAGACTCGGGCTCTCTTGAAATTGATATAGCATGTGTTGTCTCCTGAAAACATGACAGAACATAAAGGAAATAACTTAAATATGTTTAAGGAGCTTATTTCAAGCAGATGAAATATTCTTACAGGTGTAGCCACTCTTGTTTCTCCATTTTGAACGTTTCCATTCTCTGGTGTTCTCTGTAGTAGATTCATTATAAGAAAATTTTATAATGCCTATAAACCGAGCAACAAGAATATGCAAACGGCAAATTCATTTTGTGTGGTACCTGAATAATCGTTGTTCTTGGCCTTGCAGATATGGATTTTCCAGTAGGTGACATGGTCAGTGCTTGCTGGCGAAGTACTTGATTTTCAGACTCCATGTTCGAAAGCTTTTCTTCAAGCCTATAAAAATAGACTTTATCATGACAAACAATCTAGTGTATCAACGGCACAATATACATACACATATTAAGAAAATCAAACCTCTTGTTCTATTAGATGAGAGTGTAAACATATACATTCAAATCCACTTTAAATACCGTGTTTTACTATTATGAGCACAGACCTTTGATTAGATTCTTGAAGCTGATAGGTTCGTTTCTCTGCATCTTCAAATTTTTTCATTAGATCATTGTTCCTTGAATTAGCTTCTATTAAAGACTTTCTAGCCTCCTCAACCTCCTGTTTTTGATTTTGAATCAAAGACTGCACAAATTATAGATTAAGTTAGCCACCACCAATAAATTGATTATAGTTTGCCTTTATTTTATACACATTTTCTTACAATTTGAAAAGATAAAGAACCATGGTTTATTTAATGTATCTACCTTCAAACTTTCCACCTCAGCAGTCAAGGTGTCAATCTTTTCGGTGTCTTGAATTATGATAGGAGTCTCCTTAACAACAGGAGGTGCTTCTTCAATAGCTTTTCGTGCTGCCTCACGCTCTTTAATTACTTTAGCATTTGCTTCATCTATTTGGATTTGCATCAAACGTAAAGCTTCCTGCAACTTTGCAGTTTCTTGAGCTTTTGTCTCTTCTAATTCAGTCTGTAGAAGAGTTAAATCGCAGTTTTAGTTAAAAGAATCATTAAAATATAAATGCAAGGGGCGAGGGCAATTAAGTAAAACTATTAAATTACCCTTAGTCGTTTCTCCAACTGTAAACGCCATGTAAGTTCTTCCACGCGCTTTTCAAGTTTATCTTTAGCCTCTTTAAGGGCACCTGTCTCCCTTGCAGCCTGAAAATTTACAAACAATTAGTCACCAACTAAAAATATATTTTTAACAGCACACGGAAAAAAATAGAAAAGGCCTTACGATACTACATTTTTCCCAATATTAGCAACCAACTTTAAAGTAGGTCCATTAAAATTGAATTACATTCTATTTCCAATTTATGGACCAGCCTCATTTTACATGTATATTGCTAATGTGGCACCGATTGTTGCCATGCAGCCGCCACATCAAATGCCACATATGACAAAAAAAGCTTATTTGAAAAATAATTAAAATTAAATTTATTAACATGTTTTAAAAAATGATCTTCTAGGATGCATACATTAAAATATTCACCTGATGCCACGTGCACAAGACATTAAATGAAACATAAGATGCCACATTAGGAACTTATGAAAAGTCAGCAAATGATAACATGTCGCTGCTATTGGTTGTATATGTAATCATTTGCTACAATTGGTGTTGAAATGCAAGTTGACAGCTAAAATCAGTAATGAAGTGCAAGTTGGTTTTTATTTTGAGACTAAATCAAAGTAAGTTGCTAAATAGGAAAAAAGGTGTATAGTTCATTTCTATCTCAAGGCAATATTCCCTATTATAATACTAGAAAACATTAACTATTCATTAAGGATTTAAATACCATTTTGAGCGCCCGAAGCTCTTTCCTAGCAACTCTTCGTCTCCAACCACACTGAGTATATAATGTAGCCTTTTGAAGACTCTTGTAGTAAGAATGTGCCTTGTAGCAACGGTAGTGAGCCTGCATATACCATCATAAAATAAACTTAAAATCATATATTTCATGGAATTAGTTTGTAATCCATGTTGATTATTGAACCTGTATAAATATAGCAGCTTTGGTTTGCTTGCGATGCCTGAATTCATCTCTAGCAGTCATTGCTCTTAATCCTGTCTGTAGCTTAATTGTGGATGCCCTAAGTGTTTGATATGATTTTCTAGCAACAAAACACCTGAAATCTTTTTGAATTTTGATTGCTGCTGCTTCTCTTTTCAATTGTTCGAATTGTTTACAAGCTGATAAAGCTGATAAAATAATAGAAAAGATCAATCAAACTCCAATACAACTTTAAGATATAAATAAAAAGTAAGGGCAATTTCACATATATGCTCCTAAAAAGTTCAGAATTCCATATATCCTTCTAATTTTCATTAATGTACTTAAAAAAATATAATCATCTAACTTATAAGACTTTGTTTCACTGAATAAGTTAAAGAAACATAACGAGTTAAAATGATTCATAAAAACCATCTGTTAGTGTTCACTATATTGAAATTAATCTGAAAACATATTAACCAACTGTGAATAAAAGGATACCTCGCCAGCAAGCCTGCAACTGAATAGCAGCCTTGCGTATAGAAATATATTCCTTGCGTGCAATATAAGTACGCATTTGCCTTTGAATGATTCTAGCTGCATTTCCAAGAACCTCAGCTCTCCTGGCATCCAGCTCAGCCATTTGCCCGGCACGTAAAAACACCTTTGTTTTCCCAATCTGCAAAGGTAGTTAATTTAGAAAACTTGGTTTCTAAAAGTTTACATCTCACAAATACAATGTTGGTAGCATCTAGAATAATGGGATTTATAAAGAGGTTAAAAGGGTTAGTTTTTGCATAAAAAACTGTTGTACTCACTTTTGTTCAGTCTTAGTCATTGTACTTCTTCTATGTGCATTTGAGCCGTTAAAAATGGCCTTTTGTACTGTTTGGGTCAATATGTGGACTTCATGTAAAGTTTTTGTCCCATTAGGAGATAATTGAAAATTTCTATAATAACTGTTTTAGGAAAAAAAAACCCATCTATAATGACTCAAAAGTACCAAACAAGTACAATGACTGAAACATGAAGTAAGTGAAATTATGTTGGTATTTTGTACATATAAGAAAAATACATATTGATATATGGAGAGGTTGCTACCTGGTAGCCTTTTAACCCCATTTTATCCAACAACATTTGACATGCAACCTTCTCATCATAGCTACATGATTAAAAGAAAAAAATTTAAAAAAGAACATTAATGGGAAACTATATTGAATTTGAGAAAAAAAAAAAAAAAAGAAAACCAGAATAATGGACTTTAAAACCCTACTTTCCATCCAGGACATCCGGATAAAGAACACCAAAACGAAGAAGAAACTCGTCAAATGTTCGCCTGGTTGGATAACCAGCACAGCTGATCCTGATTGCCTCAAGTACACCCTACATTTAAATGTACATTTTAATCAATAATTTAAATATATGAAAGTTTACTTGATGATTAAGCACGGAGAATATTGAAGATACTTACACCACATCGTAATTGTTGGATAATGTTTAAGTTTTCAAAAATAGCAGGCTTAAGAAGATTGTTCGGCTTCACGCATCTAATGTAGTGAGGTTCTGTCGTACTCAACGTTTCCATTAAAGACTGAAGTTGCAGCTGTAATTAGTAGACACATTCATCTTTCATCAGATGGTTTTATGCAAGAGTTAAATTTGCATACAGACAAGGTCAAAACAGAAATATACCTTAAATCGAGAACCAATGGAGGAAAACTTGGAAGATTTAGACGACTCTACAGGAAGTGGAGGAAATAAACCAGCAACAAAGGAGCATTTTGAAGCAGTTAGTAAATCTTGATGTTCTGCCACCACATAATCCTTGTTTTTGTCTAGAAATTGATCAGCTAAATAAGTCACCTACAAATAAAAAGCTTGCATATTAAGTGGTGTTTGGTTTGCAGTCAGGGATCACTATAGGTATAGGTATGATAGTATGGTGGAACTGGAATGAGTAGGGTTACTTGAACTATATTTAGATTGTTATCACTGAAAATAAAAGTATAGTAAAAGCACACTTTTACCCTTATACAGTATTCAGATAAAAACACATATTTTGCATAACAAGGGAAAAATATGTGAGATATCAACAAATAAACAAAATAAACACTAAGAAGCAATAAACATCATATGGTTGGCCACAACAATATTAAACATAATTTGTATGGTTTCATTAACTTACATGCCAAGTTAAACTTTATTCTTATAGAGCGAACAAAATATTTTTTATTTTTGTACATAATCTAGTATTATATATAGGACTACTGGTAAATGTCTATATGAGTATATGGTCCTTCCACTAAAACATAACAGTCGTTTTTGTAAAACAAAACGCTTATCATGATTTTGTAACAAATATATATAGATAAACAGCTAATATAAAAAAGGTTACTGCAGTTATGTTAAACTAAGAGATGAGAATGATAGGGAATAAATTGCCTAAACCAAGCTACATGGTGGGTTTGATGGATCCCAAATTTTATGGGTATAAATTCTTTTTCCCAAAACCCATATCTTCAAAAGGAAATTACTCTTTACCATTTCCATTTCTGTATTTCCATACCCTCATACCAAACACACCTTCATACATCTTTATTTGTGTTCCATAATGATAAAAAAAACCAATTAAATAATGACCAACATACTTCCCCTGCATAATGAGATATTGTAAAACTTGTCCGTGAAAGCTTGGGCTTGATGAAGCGTTTGTTTTTCGGAAATGTCTGGTACAGCTTCTGAGCAAAGGTTTCATGAGTAGACTTGGGGAACATGCTGCATTAGTATTTTAAGAGCATAAGCCATTTCTGATTACTGCTTATGACCTCTTGTTTTAAATTTAACTCTATAAAAGGAAATTGATATAGAATTATAGGGCCATACCAGGCTTCATCCAGAAGTGAGATGATTCCTCCAGGTTTCTGCAAATAAGTTGAATAGTTTTTCATGAAAAAAATTGATGTATAAATAGCAAGTACATACAAACAAGAATGATGTACAACACCTTCTCAATAAGATCCAATACATCTTGGTTGTCAACAAACTCTATATAGCTCCAATTGATTGCTTCCTTTGAGTACTCTTCTTGTTCCATTTTAAACACATGCTGCAGAAAGATCAACAAAAAATCAGCAATCAATTTCATAAATGTAGTTAACTAATTTGATCGACAAAACCTGACCTGGTTAAAATGCTGTTGCAGTTTTTCATTTGTGAAATTGATGCAAAACTGCTCAAAACTAATTCAAACAAACCTATTATCAGCATTACAACATTCAAAATTTCAAGGGGCAACTTCACATATATCCACCTAAAAGTATATACTTCTAAATTTCATGATATCATATATACCCTTTCAAAACAATAAAAATGTCCAATCTACCATTCCATAGTAAATCAACAATAGAAAAGGAACGTGAATACACTGAATTCATTTCAGCTCACGATATTCTCTGCGTTTATTCAGTGAAACAAATTGTTATAATGAACTGATTTTGTATTATTTGCTATGGACTAGAAAAACTCAATATAATTAGCATTTGAAAGGGTGAAAATGGCATTATGAAGTTTAGAAGGATATATATGAAAATTGCAAGCTTTAGAAGGATATGCATATATATACATAATTAGATTTAACCTGAATTTCAAATTCAAGTTTTAAGGTTTAATCAGATCTGATATACTACCTGTTATGCTTAAAACTCTCAAACCCATATATATCAAGAACTCCGATTAGTGATTTTGAGTTCGGATCCTGTCCGATTGAATTGTTTATTTTCTCCACAATCCTGCAAGATTTAGATTTCAGAGCTAAATATTGTATTCTTAAAACATAGTTACATAGATAAAAAAAAAGCATCCAATGTAGTTATGCATTTGGATCCATTTTTACCAGTCAAACAAACGAGAGTAGATTGTTTTAGCTAAAGCATCCCTACTACCAATTGCAGCTTCAGGATCAAGAGTTCTTGTAATTACTTCTTCTGGTGTCACCATTACACGTTTAATCAAGGCATCCTCTAAGCTTTTAGCATCACACCTTTTACACCAGATAATGGTTACATCAAATTAAAAATTGCAAGAAACCATGAGTTAAAATCTTAGCTTAAAATATTAAACCTACATAAGCAGTTCAGCTGTCACATTCAAATGAAACCTAGATTTCTCATCTTTAAGCACCGAAGAGTCAATTTCCTTCCCTTTTGCAAACTCAATATTACCGAGATGAAGAATTGCGGCTACAACCCTAAAAATTGCTTCCTGGTAAAGTTTTTTGAAATGTAAGAAACCGGAACATAAAAGTAAGATATATACATTTAAAAAAAACATTAACTTGTTCTTCTTCACTGATTCCAACAATGTCCATTGCCCTTCTTGTAGCAAGATACTCATGAGCATCGCTTACACCTTCAAGCGCAAATGATTTTGACTGATTTAAGTAATGGTATGACTGTGGGCTTTCTAATTTAAACTTCACCCTATCCTGCAAACAGAAAAAAGAAAAATTCAAGAGTATAATCCTAGACGAGGGTAGATTAGTCATGGGATAATGTACATGGATATCAGGCAACCCATATATTAAAACTAGCTTACAGGATAGTATCTGGTTTAATAAAATACAATTCATTAAAAAATGTGAACAACAAAAATCCCTTTCACTTTTTTAAAGAAATATAACCTATAAAACATTGACACCTAGTCAAAAGGTGTAATCGTGTTTTCAAAATTTGAAGAGACAACTTCGTCATTTGACATAATTTGTCCCAGGTTGGTATAACAGAAGCCAATAAATAATTTGGTTGCCAATAAAACAGTTTCAATATATGGTTGGCCTGAATGAAAAAAGTTGAATACTTGGGTGGCCCAAACATACATTGTCCCTTTATTCATTTGAGTATTTGACTTAGACAAGAGACCAAAAGGGTTACATAAGTGAATACCACAGTGACAATTTTTATAATATGAATGGTAGGGACCATTTTCATAATTTCCAATAATATAACAGAGACTATCCTTGTAGTTTAATCATAAAATACCTCAGGTGGTGCCGCACAAAGAAGATAAAAACAATGGTAGTTTCTTTCAGGGTCTGATATCTGGCAAACACGGGACCTCTCAAGCAGGTAGGTTCTAATAGCTGCCCCTGATATCCTCCCACTTTTATCGAACTGTATCTCAACAAATTTACCAAAACGACTATTTTGCGCATGCCAGAATCAACATAGTCAAAGTTAGTTTCATGAAAGAAAATTTTAATATAGCAATATTACTAAATGATCAGAAACTTGTAGAGCAATCTTGCACCTCGAGTTGTTGTTCCTGACGGTTTTTGCATTGCCAAATGCTTCTAGCACAGGATTTGACTGCAAATGAATACATATTTGTTCATGGAATTTCAAGAAACAGATTCAAGATGTCAAGGGAAAAAAAGTAAACTCTATCTTACTTCCAAGACTTGTTGTTCAACTGTTCTTCCTTCCACACCAGATCGTCCACCTAAATAGGCAAGATATCTCATGAGCATCTTTGTTGTTTCAGTTTTACCAGCACCACTTTCTCCACTGACCAAAATTGAATTACTTTTCCCTTCATTCATCATTGCCCTATTTATTAAACAAATATATATATATCATCTCAGGCAAGAATTAAAGGAACCTTAAGTAAAACTAGATTAGAAAACAAAATATAAACATTACTTAATATACCTATATGCAACATCTGCTACAGCAAAAACATGGGGACTGAGTTCACCAAATGCTGCTCCTTTATATTGTTCCATCATGTGTGTATCATACAAGTGAGGCAATCTTTGAAACGGATTTATAGCAATTAGGATATTTCCGGTATACGTCTACATAATTTATAAAAAGAATATTATTATCAGCAATCCATTAATTCTGTTTTTCAAGATAAATGTTAATGTTTAAGAAAATGCAGTGTTAAATCTCACATAGATCTCATTAAGCTCATATCTGGTTGCCAAATTTTGTAAAACTCCTGGTTCATGTAAATATGAAAGGCGTGTCATGTCATCTACACCTCCAGGAGGAGCTTCAGTATCTTTTGGGAACACTTTTGAGACATTTGTAACAATCTGCCATCAAATTAAGTCAAATCCAAGTAATGAAGTCGCAAAGGAGTAAAATTACTATAATTATGATTGATTACATATATAAGGGAACTACACGAAACAGAAACGAATTATGCACATTTTTCTTGATTATATTAATTAACTTCAAATTAGACACAAAATAGAAACCAACTTAAACTTGATTGACGATCTTAGTAACAACTTTAGTACCAACTGTAGCAACATACAATCTATGATTGTTTTTCTGCTGATTTTTCAAAAGTTGTTGACGCATCATGGTATATGTCATTTTCGTGAATATGTATATGTCATGTGGCATCTGATTTGACATTTAATATTTATTTTATGATAAATACATTTAAAAATCAAACATGTAAATACGTATGTTCTCTAATTTTGTTGCACATAAGCACTTTTTGCGTTCGTGGCACAGCATGTGACAGCTGGAGTAGTAAAAAAAAAAACCCTCACCGTTTTTCCCTTTGTTGTATGTACATGAAGCTCCTGCCCATTAATTCGGGTCACTTCCCCATCAATCCATGCTAAAACAGGATCTTCAACCCAAACATGCGACCCCACAATAATATTAACCGGTGCCGCCTGCAAGTATTTTATTTTGTTAGATACAAAAAAATGGAAATTTCTAGAATAATTCAAATACAAAACTTATAGTTAACCGTCGTAGAAAAGACCTTCATGTGATTTAAACATTTGTTACAGATTTCGAGTCAAAAGCAACTTAACTGATTCTTAAAAGTCAAAGTAATAAAATACGATAGGATATATGAATAGTACTCTGCCAAGGAAGCAAATGGTAGAAATAATGTAATGTATCATTTAGTAAGGGTAAGTATGTAACCTAAGTTTCCTAAACAATATTTGTGGCATCTTCAATTTCATGGCAAGATGAGTAGACGATTTAATTAGTTGTCATCGGTGCCTTGTTACTTTTTCTTTTCTAATCAATAACGGGGAACAATCAAGTTGCAAGCCAAGTTATTATACCCGAATTAAGCTTCCTGAACATAGACATTACGAATCCATATCAAATAATTATGTTCCAAGGTGAAAATTTACCTATATATCTAAGGAAATGTTTGGGGGACTTGGATTTAGGGTTTGAATTGGAAGTTGCATGTTCAGTTCAAATTATCAAGAAATCATGGAGGCCTTTGAAAATGGTCAAGATAATACAAAACAGTTCATGAGCTACAAAACCCTAATTTGTCTTCGTAGAAATACATCAAGTTTGCAACTCAAGTTTTCATCATCTGCTTCAATTAGCCCCTCAATCTAACCTCTAAAACCATCAGCTAGAAATAGGATCAAGAAATTTTAACATACATCCAGAACATGAAGTATAAATTTGAACAAAAGCGAGCCACAATTTGGGTCAGAGTATACAACCTAATAAGACAATGATTTGAACTAGTTTCAATTGGTTCTCGAAGACCGAAAAAATCAGAGAAAACATCGTCTTGAACTTCAATTTAGAAGAAACCTAATAGCATGAACAATCGAGAACGAAGAAAACAGAGATTCAACCATGTGGAAACTTGGTTGAACAGATTTGACTTGAAAAAGAAACAATCAAGCAAATAGGAGCAATAAACATTGAAGTATTTGAGCAGAAGAAGACAAAAGTAACATACCATTAAGGATGACCAGAAAGCCGAATCGATCTCCTTATCATCAATAGAAAGGAGAAGGAGTCAGAGTAAGAACACAGCAGCCGGTGACTCAGATCGGAGATAATAAGGCGATGATAAAGAAGAACACAAAGAAAGAAGATGATGAAGATGATGGTGATGTTGATGCAAAGAAGAGTAGTTTTTGGAATAATTCTCTCTATCTGTGAAATGAGGTGAGAAGTTTGTATGTATATGTATATATATTTATTTATTAATAATTATTAATATAATATATTAATATTAATATTAATATTAACTGGGTGTGTATTTGTATATTGTACACACAGCGAAGCGAAGCAAAGCATAGCAATGTGTTATGTGTTTTGTGTTGCTGACTTGCTGTGATGTGTTGTTGTGTGGGGTTTATTCTCTCGCTCTAGCACTTTCTCTCTCTCTTATTATTATTATTATTATTATTATTATTATTATTATTATTGTTATTATTATTATTGTTGTTATTATTATTATTATTGTTATTAGGTGTGTGTGTGTGTGTTGTGGTAGAGCAGATGGACCGGCGAGTTATGGAGGTCCACACACACGAAGCGGCTCAAGACTCAAAACCAGACATCATCAGGCAGCCAATATTTACTTTGTATAGCCCTTAGGGCCTGTGTTTCTTTTTATTTACCAACTTGCCCACCTGCATGTTTTGTTACCATGAAATTTTTGAATTTTCAAATCACTTTCCTTCAATTTTTTAACTTTTTAGCTTTAAAAGAATTAAACACTTTTTCAACCACTAGGCTGTCCGTGTTTTAAGAATAACATATCAGCGTCGCGTAATAAAAAACATCAGTTTGAAATACGGGAATTGCCATCCCCAACGATGTGCATTTACCCACTTGCGTTGTAGAATAATTTCCAGCATCAGTTTGAAATACGTTGATTGGTATTTTAAGACAAACTCCAAGTCCGTTAGTTGTTCTTGTTCTGCCAACATTTGTTGTTGTTGCGCCAATCCAACACGAACTTGTTTCTCTTGCATAAGAAATAACTTCTCATCTTGAATATAAGAGTTATGTTCGGTTTCAGTTTGATTTAAGGCGTTGAAGCTCTTGATTTCTGCTAAAGGTTATTCCAATGGCGTCGATGATCCAACCGATTTATTTCTTTTTCTAGTCAGCCTGTTGAGTTCTACATTCTTATCATCGTTGAAATAGGTGTTGGAAAATTGAACTTTGAAAGACGTGATGTGGTGACAAGATTTATTGTTTTTAGTCTTTTTTTTCACGTATGACTCACCACCTATTATGAAAATATTGACCCGTACAGGGTGACATAAACAATTATCAACACCTCCACGTATGGAAAGCACTTTTTTTGCAAATCTTCTTGTAGTCCAAATTGGCTTTCCGAATCACATCATCATCGCTATCATCAGTAGACCGCAATACATCAGCTCTTTTTTTTGTTAAAAAGTGTTCAATTTTTTTTATAACACGGTTTAGATTTCTCCATTTCGAATATACTTGAACTAAACTTCAATCATCGCTTTTTATTTGAATGTGAAAATGTTTGGTAGTCTACAAAATTATTAAAAATATTCAGATTAAACAAATAAAAACTAAAACATTAGAATTTAAACAAAAAAAAAGATTAAAATTAAACATTTTTTCAAAAGCCATCATGATTTTATTCATTTTCAATAACCGGGTCTTCCAAACAATAAATTCATGCTTTTGCTAATGTCATTTTGTTTTTATTGGTCTATCTTTTAGCTTTTATCTTCCCTTTTGCTTTATTTTTCCTTTGCGTTTGACTCGGTACCTTTTCGTCCTCACCCTCCTCCTCCCCAACACCCCTATCTCCTCACCCGTGAGGATAAAGTGTTTCATCACTAAAATCAAAGCTTTCAGGAAAATAGTCTTTAAATTATTTGAGTATGGTTGTGAAATCGAAAAATATGTGTAACAATTGTAGTAGGGTGGCTGTTGAAATTGCGAATAATATGTTAGGGAGTCAAATGGGCGAGATTGTTAGAAAGATGGTTGTGAGGTTTGGTTTTTTTTTTAACAGAGCTTTTAAAAGGGTTTTTAAGCAAACGAGATGATGATTCTATATTGTTTGAAAAAAATAAAAGACCCAAAGATATTTTAAAGAGTAGATTGGAACAGAAGTAAAGTGAAGAAAAAAAAAGATTAAGTGATACTTATAATGGTAAATTATTAGTATTTTTTAAAAAATTAAAACAGTCAAGTGATCGTTGTACAACGATCCAAAACGGTAACAACGGGGTGGTGTGGAGTTTGGTGGTGCCTAGGGATTTTTCACTAGGTTGGGGTTTTCTTAGCGTCGCCAGTTTGAGAGATAGTGTTACCACTCGGGTCAGGTTTTCCCCACTTGCGAAAAGACATCCCATACGCACACGAGCACAGACAGCGCTGGATAGCCCAAGCCCACCGACATGAATTCCGGGGAAAACCCGCCACCCAAAGGTCCACTACCATAAAACCCTGCCCACAAACAACATTTTGCTTCCGGTAGGACTCGAATTCATAACCTTACTTAAAGGAAAGTCATGAGACTACCACTCAACAAAATAGTTGGTGGTCGACCACAATATTGACCAAGCTTTTTTTATTAGAAGACTCGGCCACTCTCTTTCTTTTTCCTGGACGCCTTGTCTACGTTGTATCTTTATTAAGGAGTTAGGACAGATAGTTTGTTTGTGAAACCTTCATTTAATCTTGTGTGTTTGTCTAGTTTTGAGGTTTTATCCTTTTTTATGAATGACATTCAAACTTCTCTCCCGTAAACGTAATGTTTTGCCATTTCGCATGGTGTTTTACAACATCTCATGTGTCTGTGCTGGAAACATTTATTTTCATGCTTTATTTTGCATTCCTTCAATGTCTTTTAAATCATATTTATAACCGTGGTTTCACTAACCTAATGTTGGCAACTTGGCGTCACATATTTTTAAAAGTGAAAACTTCACATAATAGTAAGCTAAGTTTTAAAGTATTCAAATTAGGTCACTTATATTTTTTTTGTTCCAATAAGGTTATTAATATTTTTATTTTTTCTAACCAAGTTAATTTTAAGAATATTCCAATTAGGGTTACTCATATTTTTTTATATTTTTGTAAATAATTCGTATTTTTTTTAAATAGTTCGGTCTTTTATAAACAGGGTTATTGGATTATAATAATCTATACTTTTGTTTATTGGTCGGGATTAATCCCAACTCAATAAATGTTTACAGACACTCCTAACTTTGAGCTTATTGTCCTCTAACAATCTCTTACCAACTGAGAGTTAACCCCTGTTAGGTTTTTGATAAAATAGGAACAATATTGAGTCATTTTTTAACTTCGTCACCGCCCATCCTTCATCAGGTCCGTTTTTTAATGTCTAGCCTCTATCGTCATTTGAAATCTACCTCTAACAAGTTAAGTGGTACTAACTAGGAGGTGAAGATTGACGGGTTTCAGAGTGCAGAAGTTTTAAATTGACGTGCGTAATGGTTGATTTCAACTTCCAGCTTAGTGTTTTGGTCATATAAGTAGTCCAAGTTATAAAAAAAAAACTAATGTTATTAACTTTCAGATAATAAGAGATTGTTGGAGGAAAATAAGCTCAAACTTGAGAGTGCCTGTAAACATTTATTGAGTTAGTATTAATTCCGGCAAATAAATGAAAGTTGGGATTATTAAAATCCAGTAACCCTTATAAATAATGTTAATTTTTTTAAATATTTTACTTTATTTAAAAATTTTGTATAATTTAAGAATGACCTAATTAAAATAATCCTAAAAATTTAGTGACCTGATTGTGATAAAAAAAATTTTATGATTGACCTGATTGGGATAAAAAATTTAAGGGTTATTGGATTTTAATAATCCCAACTTTCATATATTGGCCGGGATTAATCTCAACTTACGAAATGTTTACAGACACTCCCAACTTTAAGCTTATTTTTCTCCAACGATCTCTTACTAACTGAGAGCTAACCCCGTTAGCTTTTTTGATGAAATAGGGTCAACTTTGAGCCATTTTTCAACTTCACCGCCTTCCAGCCTCTATTATGTCCATTTTTGGGTGTCTAGTATCCATCGTTACCTGAGATCTACCTTTAACGAGTCAAGTGATTCAGATCATGAGGTGGAGATTGACGGGTTACAGGGTGCAAAAGTTTTAGATTGACGGACCTGATGGTTGATTTCAACCTTCTGCTTAGTGTTTTGGCTATATATGTAGTTCATGTCATAACAAACTAACAGTGTTAACCTTCAGTTAGTAAGAGATCGTTGAAGCAAAATAAACTTAAAGTTGAGAGTGCCTGCATACATTTCTTAAGTTCGGATTAATCTCGGCCGGTATACGAAAGTTGGGATTATTATAATCCAATAACCCAAAATTTAAGGAGCGATATTATTAGAACAATCCTGAAACTTGATTATTATTATTTACAAAGTTATTCTTTTTAAAGAAACTACTAATAACTTAAAATAAAATTTAAGAATTCAAAATAAAATTCATAGACGTATATCATTGGATGTAGATGTCTTTGAACTTGTTCATCCTAGCATTTTAAGTCCTACCACTCTGAATTGTGTTGGTGTCTTGAGCGATTGATTCCACGAATGTTCAAATTAAAATGGTCAACAACACGAGCCCCAAAAGACTTGGAATTTTGTCATTTTTCAGTGTTGTAGGCTTTGGAAATATAAGCATCACCATAACGCTACCTCCTCATCGACAGTCCAACCTGATTTGTGAATTTCTTTACCTCTAACGAGGACCTTGTTGTCCTCACCATATTCTTCTTCTTAAGTTGGTGCTTCCTCATAATAAGCTTCTTCTTCATCTGAGTCAGCAATGAAGCAATTTGGTCTGGTATAGTTGATTTCGATGGAGAGTGTTTGGTTCACGGTATGCATACTAACATCAAAGAAGGGGTTGTCAGATGTATCAAAGTTGAATCATCTTGGTGTATTGCGCAAGCATGACTTGCATGGTTGGATGTCATGAGTATTAATACAAATGTTTATATGTGCTACAACTACCTTTGGTTTGATTGTTTCTCAGGTTGAAGCGTGTTTTTTAGGATCCATTTGACGTAAAAAAAAAAGTTAGAACTTTGAGTAGAATATGCAATAGAAAAAATTAGAAACTTTTTGGGTGTAAAAATAGTTAAAATAATATGTTTTATTATAGTGTTAAATTTTTATTTTTTTTTAAATACTCGACGGTAATAAAAAGACTAGGTGGTCGTTGTCCTCAAGGATATCTAAAACTCTCAAACTATGGCTCTAACCAACTTGTAAGGGCCAAAATCAGGGAGACATCACTATTAGATTTAATCATTAACATATGATTCTTAAACTTTGAATCAAGCATAAAGGAACATAATCATTAAATCCTTATATAACCTTTTCAAAACATATTCAACATTGTATAACATAAACATCAACATAACACGAATAAAATGTCAAGTCTTCAAATCCAACTAACTCTTTAATCGCTAGCCAAGTATCCGCATAATTTAATTTCATCTCTTATGTTTAACCTGCTGTGCATACTAATAGTTGATTGATGTCAAGTCTTTGGTCAAATATATTAATCAGATAATGTTTAATCACCCTTAATAGGGTAAGAAGGTGTTGAATCCACTGAAAATTACGGGAAAGTGATAGAAACAACTAAACTAAAAACATTAAACATTAAAAAGGAACTTTCTTGATTGATAGACTTAAGAAATTATTAAAGTAACAAAAGTAAAGTTTAGCTTTTCAACAATCTTTGAGAAAAAGCAACCCACTTCGGGATTTCGGTTTGCCAAAGTTATGTTCCTTTAGTTAAACCTATTGAGAGGTCATTAATGGTAACCTTATGCGTGATAAGATGTAAGTGATAATTACGGATCAAAGCTTAATGGACTTCATTCACACAATCATCAATTCAAGTTGTGTAATCCCAATTCTAAAAATCTAACACATATAATTAAAAAAATCAAGGTTATATTAAACTAAAATTAAGTTTAAACACAATCAAATTGTTTAACTAATCACAATTTAAGTCCAATAGAACTTAAAAGGTTCAAAATCTAGTCCCAACCTAAGGTTACAAACTAAGAAAGACAAAAACTCGTACAAACCCGTCCCCCGAAGTGAATGAAATAATGATGATCTTAATGTCGGAAAACCTTGGAATGATGATCTTAATAAATATTTGATTCTTTAAATAAAATAAGAGTGAGCATGTAGATAATGATGATCTTAATGTCAGAAAACCTTGGAATGATGAAAGATGGTAACTTTTTCATCCAAGAATGCTATGGTAAAAGGTTTGTTTTGTTAAAGGGTTAATATCCTTCAAAACCCCCTCAAATTAGCTCAAAATCCATCAAAACGCAGCACCTGGCATCGGTGACGCCCCCAACATCAACTGGGCTGAATTCTACTAATAAACAATGGCTTTAACGGTGTTTCTTACGACAGCAACGTTGGTGGTGCCTTGAATGGCGTTGGTGGCACCACCCTCTGCAACATCTTGATTTTCTCTTGTAACTTTTCGAGACCTTTCTATTGATAGGCCATGGGTCCCGTAACTCTTTTTATAGCTCAAGTTATGCTCGTTTTAAGTTACCATGGTCTTACAACTTTTATTTGCATTTCTTCACCTCCAGGGTTCGAATTTCCATCACGTTTCTTCCATCTTCTTTGTGTTCTTTATGTTTTACATACATAGACAATAACCTTACAAAAGTAACTATTCCTTATGGATTAATGCGTAAAACACGGGAATAAAGTACTTAAGCATTGACTTTTCACCATCAGATCAAAATCCTCACACTTACCTTTTAGCTCAATTGCATTTTATAAGCCCATCGCTACAATTACACATTACTAATCACTTATTAATGCTCATTTAAGGTCCAAGGTCATACCCTTATTCACAAGATTTACATCGTTCAATAGAATTAAATTCTAGCAAGTTACTAATATGGAAGTAAAACGGGAAATCATCCAACTAGGCCTAACGTGCTTCGGATTTTTATTTTCATGCACACAACCTCACAATGATTCACTCCGCTCGGCTTATATCTGGACTAGTAAAATATGTACTAGTATAACCACTCAATAACCAAATATACCATCATGTTTGCATAGTCTTGTATAGCAATCACACCTTTATCAACTTACATAGACTTTGCACATATCTAAAGATCTTGTGGGTTCTTGGACTTAGGTAAAGGTAAGGAATTTTGGCTTTCTAAAAGTGGTTAATATAGAAAAAAAAGACAAACTAGATCGTTAAATAATCCTTATTAACAAGACTAGCCAAATTGGGTAACCTTAACCTATTCTAAACAACTTCTTTTTTTATATATATACACATTTTTTTCTTTTTTTTCTCTTTTTTCTTTTTTATTATTTTTTCATTTATATAGGCTTAACTATTGATCATTTTTACTTTTAATGGTTTCACAGTCGGTTATCAAATAACAACTTTGGCTTTAGGCATCGGGTTTAACAACAAAAAAAGAGTTTAAGGCTCGACATGGCTACTAAGGGTTTAAGTGGATAATGATAAATAAAAAGATAACAAGTAAACGGGGTTCCTAAATTGTCTTTGTCATATATGTGCAAATATCTAGTTCATGGTCTTAATGTGCATCAAACAATACAAGTTTTACAACAAGTGTAGTATATGACCTACCCTTAACAAATGAATAACTATATGATTATATTTAAGTAATAGGCTCAAAATCTCACCAAGTAAGAATTTTGGCTGTCGAATGAGCTCGTTACCATTTGGATTCCGTATGAACTGTACCGACAATTCATAGCATAACATTTTTATCGTAGGAACGGTAACTATCCCAGAGTTAAAGAATGTAATGAGTTTTTAAAACATTCAAATTTCCTTCTTTTGTTGAAACATTATCTATTTCATATATTGTCACACCCTCGCCGATGATGGAATCACTAGAGGGAAACAAGTAGAATATCATGAGCACATGTAACAAAGATTTCACTACATAAAGTGATAAAACAAGCCTATATTATTCATTAGTGTAACATCTCTTAAATTTAAGATAATATTTAGATATCTTAATATGTGACTTACTTGATTGATGCAATTTAACCGCTTAGTTTAAGATTTAAACTAGGCAACGATACGTAAGTTAGTAAATAACATATCCAAATCATTGCATCAATACCTAGCATTCTTGAATTGAACTTGTGAACTTAACCAAAAAACTTTATAGTAATATACGATTTAATGTTACAGTAAAACTATAAAGTCATTTGGATATTGGTGGACTTAAACGCAAAATGCATGGTGAAATAAACACATCAAAAATCCTGCACAAGTCTAAATAATTAAAGTGAAATGATTAACAATGAAAAAAATAATTATATTCATTCATCTTTTCATCTTAAAAAAATTAATTGCAAAAAAACATTATAATTAAATTAACGTTTAATTTAAAATACGCAAGATGAATCTTAAACACAAAAAAAAAATCCGAAATACTAAAATGATCAAACTAACAAAATATACATTCATATGTGTCGATTACATATATATATGTATCAAACTTGGGAGTTTACTTCACCCTAAAACCAAAACCCATTCTCGCTTGCGCCCTCTAGTTCGGCCAAAGCAATAGGACGGAAAAGAAGTCTCAAATTTGCAAGTTCAAGTTAACTAAGTGTTCTTGAGTCCTAAGTTGGTTTTATTCAGGTGAAAACATAATAACCTTGAAAATCTGAATAACTAATATTACACATATGTAGTCAACACATAAAAGCATGAGTTTGGGTAATGAAGAGAGCCCAGGAGCAAGACTTGAGTTGATGCTTTAGATTAGGCCAGATCTAATGGACAAGCCTAAACTCAAGGCCCATAAGCCCCTATTAACCTTAAATTATAACCATTAAACCAAGGTTGCACCAATGTAAAATTGCTAACACAAAACCTTTTTAAAAGCTTACATGAACAGGTTAAAAATAGAGCCAGAACAAGCCTAGTAGGCTGCTATTTGAGGCTTGGCTGAGGCCCGTTCAAGGCCCAATAAACCCTAATATCACAACCATGAATCCAAGATTACATTAATGTAAGATAGGGTTATAAGATGAACCAAAACTTGGTTAACTTACCCAAGAACAAACCCAATAGGTTGTGTTTGGGGCCCAAAATCAAGGCCCTAATCCGCGACTTGTGATGGCCTAACCATCAAGGCCCAAATCCTTATAAAACTTATTTTTAAGAACGATAAAACCTCTGCCCATATTGTATAAGTAAAGAGAAGTTGTAAGCCCTATGAAACTAACTCATGGACGACCTTTCAGCCAACCCAATACCCACGGCCTACATACACCCAAAGCCCATGATCGTTAAGGCCCAATCTAACCCAACACACAATCTTTGTAAAATCACACGACCAATTTAATTAAAGTATGATTAACACGCCTAGGATCTAATAACGACTCATAAATAAGAACTTCAAAAACTACTAAACAGGCCACATACCCGACATGACAAATAACACAGTTGTAACACTTATACATTATACGACTTAACATATCTCGAAACTTACTACTTTAGTAAAATAAATTTAGAATAATTGTAACCCTAATTACCTGAGACGTAATACTTTCAAGAAAACTATACACACACACACACACACTTAGTGTGTTACATATATAATGTACATATACGAATACACCATCTATTGTGTTTTCCGAAATTCAACGAAACTGACACAAACTTAAAGATACGTTCAACAACAATACAAAAACGTTGACTTAATGTTTTCATCACATGGCCTCACGTGATACACCTAAGTTACCTATGGTCCACCAACACTTAACTACCATAAACTTTCTTAAGTTCACTGCCCTATGATTTTGCGAGAATCGATGGATGAGAACAACTAAACGAAATACCAAATTGAAGGATGGCAAAAGTGTTTAGTCTAACTTTTATTAGAATTGACATTGAACTACTATGGTATTCATCGATTATGTAGGTATCACACGATGGCCATTCCCACTGATCAGTTCTGTGATCAATTGGAACTCGATAGTTATTTTCTCATAACCCATCTTTTATTATTTTTTACTTACTTTTAGGGGAGAAACATGTTAAACTAAACTTACTAAATCATATTGTTGCCATATAGGCTCACATGTCAACTTAATATGTATTATTTAAGTTAATTGATTATCACACTTAAAGTTCCCGATTGAACTGAACACAACCACTTGACTACAGGATGTCGCATGTGGATTGATATAGATAGTACTCTTAGGGTATGACAACCCTTATTCATTCGACTGATTGGAATGCGTATATCCACAGTCAACTATGATGAATGCTTATATTTCTAACTAAAATTATGCTTGCAAGTATTTATGATATGTACTTGCGTGGGGCACTGTTCAACTGTTACTAGGTTGTGGTTTGTGGGCTCAATATAAATACATTTAAACTAAACTAGGTGATGCATTTACATGATTTCAGCATTTATTCACTGAATTATGCAACTTATGCAACCAAACATTTGATCGAGTCTAAAAACCCTACGAGCTCACCAACTTTATGTTGACCGTTTTCTAACATGTTTTTCTGGTAAGAAAACATGTAAGAAAACCCGTACTTTTGGATGGCACGTCTAAGGCGCATAGGAAGATTGTGCAACATAGATTTAGGGATGCTTAAGCCGATGTGTTATAATCTTTCAGAATATCTACCTTACGCAATTTTGTGCTTGATGAACGTTATGAACTATCTAAGTTAATGTTAGCGTTCGCTTTTAACCATGTGTTTATAATGTTCCACACTCCCCCTTCCCGTGATTCTGCCATCGGCGGTCGGGGTGTGATAATTAAGCACATATTGTTAAGGTACATAATATAAAAGATTATAACATATCGTCTTAAACAATCCTAAGTGTATGCTGCATAATTGCCCTACTTGCCTTAGTTGTGCCATGTCAAAAAGGTGTTCCATGTCTACTTGCCTTAGTTGCCTGAAAAAGATGTTAGAAAAACAGTCAACGTTGGTGAGATCGTAATTTTTGAGACTCAATAAAATAATAAGCCGTAGAAGTTGTAAAACAATATCAATTTAATATGTAAATGAATTATTGTCATGCATATATCAAAGAGCGCATAGTTGGGTTAATGTGTAACTAAGATGAAGAAAAAAAAGTTGGAATGAGAGGGTCAAGAGTTTTAGGTCAGATTATGAACCTTCCATTGGGCCTCGATGCGAAACGTCTTCCTTCCATCTCTTTCTTTTTAACATTAACAATCTTGCTTTGATGTAAACGTATAAAAATCATCAAAACTCGAACATTAACATCCATAATATAATAATATATATATAATTAAAACTTTTAGAAAAGTGCTACCTTATGTTAGTATTGTTCAACGACTATTTTTAGTGACTTCGCATACAAATTTTACTACAAAATAGGGTTATTTGATTTTAATTATCTCAACTTTTATTTATTGTCGTGATTAATCTCAACTTAAAAAATATTACAGACACTCTCAACTTTGATATTATTTTACTAGGACGATCCCTTACTAACTGAAAATTAACCTGTAAGGCCCCGTTCCCGGGACACTCACAGTTAGACATTCATCGCACATAATATTTAAAAAAAATCACATTACAAATCATTAAAACATTGCAGCGGAATAATTTAACAAAAATCATTTCATATATTATTAATTGCTTTTGCCAAATAATACAACATGGTTATCATTACAAAACATCGTTTGGTTGCATTACAACACAAAAAACATCATTATAACATAAAATGGATGCCATTCAAAACTTGCCAAGTAGCTTCACTCTGTGCCATCCTCAGCAGCCTTTACCTGCCAACTGAAAATGCATAAAAGTCAGCGTTGCTGAGTGAGTTCTAGCTTTATAATAGAAATACTTTACTTTCATTTAGAAAACCTTCCTTTACTTTCATTCATGATCATACATCATACGTACATATAAATAATATTCTTATTATCTTTCATCATCATTTATCATCGTACGTCATTCGTTCATTCATCATTATCTTTCACTTTCATCTGGACCAATGCCATGTGCCATACCCCGAACATTGTGCACGAAGCTGGTTACTGGGCCGAAGTCTATAAATAGACCCCTAACATTGTGCACGAAGCTGACTCCAGTATCTGAGGCAAGCGACAAGGGTCCAATACGTTTGGTCAATCACAAGGATTAGACCCCCGTGTGCATCCTTTTTGGTTAGCTAAACCGCACACAGTTAAGCTAACACCCTTCATTGGGTGTGGACCTCCTTACATTTGCTTGCAACACTTTTCATTCATTCTTTACGTTTCACTTTTCATTAACATTAACTTACGCTTTCATTATATAATACATTACGTTCATTAACATAATCACACCACGTAAAGCCACGGAATAATACAATAAGGAACATAAAGAAAACAGGCCATAAACATACCCCACATTATCATATAACATCACATATCATCCCTGGAAACATCCCAAGTCCTAGCCTAAAAATCTCTTTTTCCCAAATATTCAGAATATTTTTCTAAGTCTTTAGGCGCATGAGCACTATGCGGGCGCTTGGGCACTATGCGGGCGCATGATTACTTAGGCGCATGGGCGACTCAGGCGCATGGCCACTATTTGGGCGTATGAGCCTTACTTAGGCGCATGGGCAGTTTTCTGGGCGCATGGGTACTATGCAGGCGCATGAGCCGCATGGGCACTTAGACGCTTGGGCAGTTGGGCGTATGGGCACACTTAGGCGCCTGGGCATAATTCTAGGCGCATGGGCACTATTTGTGAGCATGAACCTTGGGCGTATGAGTACTATTTGGGCCCATGATCTTAGGCGCATGAGCACTTAGGCGCATGGCCAACTGTTTTCTAACTAACCTCATTTTCAGACCCCAAATTATCATTCTAACCTGTTCCAAGCCTAGTTCTAACATACTAAGCATCAAAACAAGCATAAAACATGAACATGATCGGAATTTTCCCGAATCATAAACCCACCCAACAGGGCACACATATACATAAACGGGTACACACCCAACATTCATAAAAACGTTAAAACATGCATTTCCAGCCCCAAAATAGGTTAAAACATTTAAAAACGGGGACCTAGAACTCACCTCTTGCAACTTCCGAGTAAGACTTCCTTCAAACCCGAATGCTTATGAGTTCAAACACCTAAAAAAAACACCAAAACACACAACCAAACACATACAAGCATATAAGCACATACCCAAAGGCTGAAAATCAGCCAAAAACACCCCAAAATCCGAAAACTAACCTGAATTCAGCTTCTTCTTCTTACTCTCTCTAGAACCGAGAGAATTCTCTGCTTTCTCTCTCTAAAATCCGATGGAAAGATGGTATAGGAGATGATGTGGGCGGCCATACCACCTTTCGAACAAAATAATATAAAACTTTGTCACTTGTACAACTTTAACCTCTCAACTTGGGTTATTTTGCTTTTCTTTCTTTTTTCTTCGCTTTTTTTTTTAATTTCCGGGTGTTACATAATCCCTATTAGTTTTTTTTTATGAAATGAGACCAACTTGGAGCCATTTTTTAACTCCGTCGCCGCACAGCTTCAATCAGGTTTATTTTTTGGTGTTTAGCCTCTATCATATTTTGAAATCTACCTTCAACGAGTCAAGTGGTTTAGATTAAAAGGGGGATATTGATGATTTCCAAGGTGCAAAAGTTTCAGATTGACGTACCTGGAGATTGATTTCAATATTTTGTTTAGTGTTTCCATATAAGCAGTGCACATCATCAAAAAACTAATAATGTTAACTCTTAGTTAGTAATTAATCGTTGGAGGAAAATAAACTCAAAATTAAAAGTGCCTATAAATATTTCCTAAATTGAAATTAATCCCAAAAAATAAATAAAAATAAAATTATTTTAATCCAATAACCGTACAAAATAAATGGCTCTTTTTTGTGAATGGCCAACGAATACTTTTAAGCCCGGTCACCCGGGTAAACCCAATGACGAAAGGCCACCCACGCCTGCGAACACTTGCAGCGCTTCCAGGGGAAACCCACCACCCGAATACCCACTGTGGTAAAATCTTTGGTCCACTTGAAGCATATTGTAACAAGTGAGACTCGAACCCATGACCTTCACTTCGAAAAACCATGGGATGCCTACTGTTAAACCAAATGATATAGGGTTTATTGACACAAAATAAATTACTCTAATAACAAAACCATTAAAAAAAAAAAATGCGAGTGGCATGGACGTAAATACCATGGTTTTTATGAGTAAATTAGAAGCCGAATGAATTTTAAATTGGAAAATTGGGTGGCGTGAAAGATGTTTGCACCGGAATAATAACACTAGTAGTTCCGTGCACAACACTCAGCACCCCAATCTTTCTATTTCTTTCACATCTACTCCTTCTACATTTTTTTCTTCATTTTTTTCTTTAAAATACTGACACAAGTTACTTCGAACACGGAATAATGCCCCACAAATTTTTATACACAACTTGATTCATTTACACACCAACAACCAACTTGTTCATAATATGAAAACGATTGATTTTAATTATTGATTATAACTTATAATTATATTCAAAATATATGGATCAAATATATATTCATTGTATTTCTTTTCTTTATTTCTTAACAGAATTACCAAACAACAGATATGGCAAAATTACTTGGTCTCGAAACGATTTAACTTTAGCACCGGTTGATTATATGACTCATATTAAATTAACAATTATCCTATACATTTATAAAGTATTATTGGTATTTTACTCTACATTGATTTGCGTGCTTGTTCCTTTTATGTAATCTCCAAGGCTTCAAGCCTTATTTCCATGTTTCTTCACTTTCTTCCGGTATTTCCGGCCATAGGTTCAATGGTTGGTGATTAACATGAAAAGTGGGGGAAAACCTCTGTTTTGTCTCATCCGGTGCGTTTCTTGAGAGAGAAATTGCTCTCTCTAACCGTCTTCCACCTGAATCGCTGCCGACTAAACCGCCACGACGGTTGTCTGCACCATCATGGCCACCGCCTGCACCTCAATCACCTACTCTGCGACTGCCATATCCGCAAGCGCCGGCCTGTCAGCCGGTCGTCGCCTGTGTGTTGCGCTTGGTGTCGGTGGTGGGTCCGGTGCCTGCTAAACCGTTGGTCCAGGATTGCATCCGTTGTATTTTTTGGGGGTTTCTCTTTTTTTTCTCTTTTTGGGGCTTATGCTAAACCTGTTGCCCAAAGAGACGGGGAACACGACGGCAGCCGTTTCCGGCGGATTGCCTTGGCGGCGAGGCTATTGTATGAAGGTGATGATTGTAAACCGTTAATTTTTTTCGGTTTTAGTGGTGGATCTGGTTAACCTACGGACTTGTTGGGGTTTCTGTTCTTTTTATTGTTTTATCAATGGTTAAGGCAGTGGGTAGCTTCAGTTTTTGAGATTTTGATGTGGTTCTATGGTTGCTACTGCGCTTGAATGTTTGTACTAAGTCAATGACGATGTGCTGTTGCTCATCTGAGACATGCGGTTGGGTTGAGTTGATGATGTTGGCCGTATGGTCCTTTGAGACATACATGAGATGTTGTGGTTTGTTATTGCTCATATGAGCCATGTTTCTGAGGTTATGTCTTCGTGAGACACTGCTGGTTGTGTTGGGTTTCTTTTGTTCAACTAATTAATACCATACAGTATAGTCGTATGTTGATCTACATTATATCATGGATGTGATGATTGAATAAAGGTATTCGTCGTTTGGCATGGCACTATTTTTCGGCTACAGCCACCGTGGATGACCAACTCTGAGCCTACTTACACTGTTAAAAAAAACTTTGACAAGTCGCGCAACGCACGTTGTGGAATACACCTAGTTAATATATTAAGAAATAAAATTTATATTATTATTATAATAATAATCAAGCTTCGTTTGTAAAACAAGATCATCAAATCCTTCATGGGATTGTATCAGTTTTCATCACAATTTCGTTTTTGAGTTGACCACATATTTTAGATAATACGATAGAAATTATTTAGAAATATTAATCAAAATATTTATAACACCAGTACATGATCCACAAGTTCTCACTTGATCATATAACAACAAATTGTCTTATCTATTTCGTGAGTTTTTCTTATATATTTAGGATATAAAAGCTAATTTTGATGTTATAAAAAAACAACTTTCATTTTTAGTAATACAAATTACATTACCATACTATTTGACTTATAACAGTTTCAATATATGTAATCAATTGAAAAATAGCCACTTAGATACATTATATTCAAGCATTGTCCTACTTATTAGTGTTTTATTTATGTAATCTAGAAACCAGTTTGAATTCCAAAATCCAACTTTCACAGGTTTATCATAAATCCAAAATTGGAATAAACTATAATACCTACCAAATTCTCAATAATGTATTCAGAACAGTAAATTTGGTCTGTTAAGGTGCCAACCTAATAGCCTGTGAAAAGAAACGCAGACTTATGGATATTATTTAAACCTAAGTGATAAACCAAACCATAAACAGATCCTAAATTATATAGTAGTAATCAAACACATAATAACAGTGCTCAACAATACATTAATATGCACAAACAGACACACCTTTTTAAAATCTACAGACTACACACAGCATATAGTGATAATAATATGTACTAAAATTTCAAGTAGTTAGTTAACTTATTTATAGAAAACAACTGTATTTCGACAGTTTCCAATCAAGTCTCATACTACATTTTCCAGCTGACAATATAACAAGAAAAAAAATGACCATGAAGAAACCAAATGGAAAACGAAGATTGAAATTTAGAAACACTAGCCTCAGGAGAATCCATGGTTAAGAATAATTGTATAACGAGATGCTTTTATCATCCGATACGCTTGCAAGCAGGCTCCCCCTAGCTCCACCACCAACAGCTTCAAACTTCACCCCCCAGACCTGGTCTGTATGGTTAGTCATGGTCTGAACCGCTGCCCTCATTTTAGGGTCCCACAACTTCACAGTTCGGTCACTGGACCCTGATGCAATAGCTGCACCATCTGGGCTCACATCAACGCTCAAAACCCAACTAGAATGGCCTGACATTGATGAAAACAGCGTTTTTCCTTCTGCATCATACATGTGGATGCACTCATCATCTGAGCCTGAAACAAGAACTCTGGGGTCTAGAGGTGAATATGCAAGAGAACGAACAGGCATTGTGTGGCCTTCAAGGTGGTGAAGGAACTTGGCCCGTTGGACATCAAAGACAGAAATAGAACCGTCCATGGACCCACATGCCAGCTGTCTGCCACTTGGGCTCCATGCAACAGACAGAACAAACTTCTTGTTGTTGCCTTTATCAGAGGGCTTCGAGCCTTCGGGACGAGGAATTGATAGAGTTGATACCAATTTCCATTCAGCAGTATCCCATAGTTTGACTGATGCACTGCTTCCTCCAGCAACAGCAAGAGTGGTACCCTGTGATACGCTATTAATTGAATTTAAAATAATAAAAATATGTGACTGTTGTTGATATGAAACAGGTAAGTAACTAGCAAGATGAATATACATCCTACATTAATATATCACAACCGATCATGTTATCTTTAGAGAATTTGAGGGAGCATGAAATTATGATTTGGATAGCAATTGGAGGTCGGTAAGTTAATCCATTTATCTACAAGGAATCAGAAAGTTAACAAAAATATATAAGCAGTAATCCAGTTAATTACTATCGGCAATTATATTTATATTTATACAAACTGCAACTCACAGTAATGAAATTTGAATTATTAAAAGTAACAGAGACAAGCCTATGAAAGGAAAGGGGTTCAGATAATCATAAAATTAGTAGCCGAAAAGAGTTCCAATGAACAACAGATCACCGAGCAACCAATTCAAAGTTATCAAAGACAATAAAAAAAAAAAAAAAAAAAAAAGAATTTTGAAGGATTAAGAAGAAGAAGAAAGATTTACCCTAGGATCGAATTGCATTTGCCAGACTTCCGAAGGGGGAGCCTCAAGAGTAGCGATAGTGTTGTTAGATTCGACATCGAAGACACGGATGAAGCTGTCGATGGAAGCGGAGGCGGCGATCTTTCCAGAAGGATGAGCAGCGACGGAGACGACGCCGAGGCAGTGACCGGTGTTTGTACGGAGGAGGGAGAGGTCCTCCGGATTCCACAGCTTCACCGTCTCGTCGAGGGATCCCGTCAGGAGGAGCCCCGGGGATTTCTCCGTCGGGGGGACCCACGTGCAAGCCCACACGCAGTCCTCATGACAAGTTTCCACAGACCTCAGCCATGCCAGCTTCATTTCTCCAGATAAAACCCTAACTCACGATCTTCGCTACGATAACTCTCAATTCACTCTTCTGCGCTACCAAAAGCTAAACCTTACCTTATCTTTATTTTATTTTTTATTTCTTTTAACTTTAACTGCAAACCCACCTACTTTAAATCAATCGAATATTCGAATTTCATCAACACAAACGTTAATCACCGAAAGCTCTATCCAATAATCATAAAACTTTAACCTACATTCATAAAACAAACCCTTCTAAAATCTACGTAATAAGTGATTTCCGACCACAAATACCACGCATGTTTTCACTAATCTTGTTATGATAATATAATTGTATTAAATACTTTTGTAATATACGTAATTGTAATCTTTCATTCAATTTTTTCAATAATTATATTTTGATTTTTAATTTACATCATAACGCGCCAAGCCAATACTAACTAAAATCGAATTCTCAAAAAATCACGTAACAGCCGTACCGCCGCAACGCGCGAGCATTTCTACTAGTCTCATTAAATATATTTAAGTGACTAAAGAGCATCTTGCCTAAGGATATGGTGAATTAAACTTGTATCTCTTTTTAGATGATTGAAATTTTAAATTATATATATTAAGTGTAAATATGAGTATGATTAAAACATACGTAAATTAGATGTTTTTAAAGAAAACTGGGAACCTAGAATCACATGGTTTTTAATTAACCGATAAAACAAGGATAATATTACATGAAGGGAATTTTGGGTAGCACGCTATTGTATATATAGACATTTGTAAAGGTCGGTGGTTGTTTTCTTTCATCCCCTGCACCTTCATGTTTAATATTTTCCCCAAACTTTTTTTCATAAACGTTGTCCAGTTCAGCTGGCTTATTCTTTTCTTTTCCTACCTCTGCATCTGGGTTCGATCCAGGCAATGGGCTTATAAAAGGGCTTTTTTAAATCATTTTGAGTTGCTCTCTAGCATTTTCTGAGGTCGGTTGCACTCCATTTCCCCTTCTTCTCTGTATTTTGAGTTGCTCTCTACCACTTTCTGAGGTCGGTTATCCTCCATTTCTCCTTCTTCTCTGTATTTTGAGTTGCTCTCCACCACTTTCTAAGGTCGATTACACTCCATTTCTCCTTCTTCTATGTGTTTCTAGGGTTCTATTGTTCTTCACACCTCTTTGTTTTCATTGCTATCTCTGCTATTTATCTGTGTGTGCATCATCTTCTTTATGTGTTCTTGGGCGTAATTTAGGTTTTCTTAGGTTTTGTCACACAGACATGATTTCAATTTCTCTATTCTTCCATTTACTTTTCACATCACAGATGGCAGCCAATGATGGCTCAAAAACAACTAACGGAAGCTGCACCTTTAGGCGCATAACAAGTGGGTTTTGAAAGTGAAGAGAAAGTGGCTATTTACTTACCAATTTTGTTTGTATTACATCACTTGCTATATTTGTAACTATTTTTTCCTATTGTGAGTTAAACATCTATTATATTTCATTTGGTCTGCTATTATTTTTATCTATTCTGATTCATTTGTATTTTATTGGGCTATATTGCTATTTGTTACAAGTGAGGTTTGAAAGTTGGTAAGTTTATCAGGATTCTTGCTTTGAATGATGACTGACCTGTTACTATTTGATCCTTTAGGCTATTACAGTTGACTGTTACAAACTATATGTCATTTGCCAAACTTATATAGTTCTATTACTAGCTATAACCTTTTCATAGTTGTACAAATTAAATGAAGGAATTGTTAATACAGATGTCTTTATTTTTTTCACAAGTTATCACAATTTCTAACTGGCCTTTCATCATCAGGTGAAGGTATTACTATTTCTTAAATCCTTACTTATGACTTTAATGTGGTCTATCTAAATGAAATGGCTTGCAAACACTTTTTTTTTTTTGTATGGCAGCACATTAGGTGATCAGCATGCTTATAAGTTAGGTTTCATGACTTTAGTAATTAGGCAACTATACCTTAAGATATGGGTTATAAACGCTTAAGGCGAACAAATTGCACCCGTTCCTACATAATGTTATGTACTACTATTACAAAGTGTTAGCTTGCATCTTATCATTTTTACAGTCTTTAGATAGGTTACTTTTGTGAGTTAAGACCTTTATTAACATCAACCTTTTTGTGTCAATATACTAAATGTCAAATACAAGAAAACGGCAGCGTTTGTCTGCTTTTGAGTCTGACGTTGCTACATTACCGACATCAAATAAACATTTTACTTCCTATGCTGCGTGTGTGAACATTGTGGTGCTTTATTTTGGTTTGACGAACGTATTGTTTCTATGTCTTCCAAATTCCAATCGTCAACTTCGATATAATCATTGTTGTAAAAGTGGACGTGTCAGAATTCCGAATCTCGGCACTCCTAGGCTGTCAATAAGACAACTTTTTGAGGAGCCTGAGTTTCTTACTAATATACGTGCCTATAATTATATGTTTTCTATGACATCATTTGGCGGTAAGGTGACCCAAAAGGAATCATTACCAAGAGAACCATGCAACAGTCTTCAGGTTAGACAAACTAAACATATACTATTCATAGACATCACATGTATAATGTTTTTATTTTGACCACAGGGATAGAATCATCAACCAGAAGAGCAAAACAACATAAAGAGCCAGCTGAATGAACAACAAAACTGCACGTACCACTTTTTGTGAAATACAATCAGCCTACTTTTGTGAGACCTTATATGAACCAATTTTTAGAAACCTAATAGGTTCTGTAAAAATCAACTGTAAGTCAACTATGTCAAGATGTATATGCTAACCTTTAGTAGTAGGCACTTTTCTTTTCATAAATAACTACTTATGAAATATGACAATGGTTCCAAGTACGGAGAAATTCAAATACAAAATACGCAACAAAGATATTTAAAAAAAAAAATTTGCGCGCCGCAACGCGCGGGCACTATGCCTAGTTTCTTCTTATTCATTACTTGTAAATATGGATTAGTGAGTATTCAAAATTGGAAGAAGATGATTTTATGAATTCGAAACAATAAAAAGAAATTTTATGAAAGTGAATAGGAAATCAACTCAAGATTTTATAAACTATTACATATATTTAACTAAGAAAAAAAAATGTAATATAGAAACAAGCTTTTTTAGTTATTTGCGAAACGGTCTACATAGTACATTCTACGTAGCAAGCCCAGGCCAGTAAAGCAAGAACAAGCCCAATTTGATAGAACCCGAAGCAGCCCACTTCGATGTTGGTTATCCAGTTGTCACTCACTACCTAGTAATAGAAGGGCCCAAAGCCCAAGAGCGGCATGCAAAAAGATAAATGCCCTCTAAATCTAAACCGATCGAACTTTCAGATGAAACGATCCCGTGATATCCTTTTTATTCTGTTTATTTGCTCCTTCATCTAAAGCTTTTATTCGGTTACTGTTTTAATCATTTGATACATATATATTATAGACTGAAAACATTGCAAGGTATGAGACTTGTCACACATCGGTTGTATGAGCAATTGATGTTCGGTTGTATGAGTAATTGATGTAGGGTTTATATATATATATATATATATATATAGGGAAGGAATTAAATAAAAACCATGTTTATAATTAAAAACCGTAAAAACCATCACTACCCAATCACATAATTTATAATTGATTTAACTTTTTAATTGTTTAAAATATATTTGAGTAAACTTCAACTTTATTTTCAAGGTCATTATATATTTTTTCATAAAAACTCAAAAGAACGTCGATGATGACGAAACGACTTACGTATACGTAACTTGTAGGAGCTATATGTACGTAACTCTTAGTTGTACACATGGTAACACGTACTTATATATATATAACCCATACATGTACGTAACTGTTGGTTGTTAACTTTGTAACACATACGTACATATATGTAACCTTTGGTTTTCATGGTTTTCATTTATAATATGGTTTTCAACGGATCCCTCCCCTATATATATATATATACATATATACATATATACATATATACATATATACATATACATATATACATACATACATACATACATACATACATATATACATATATACATACATACATACATATATACATACATACATACATACATACATACATACATATATATATATATAGGGGATGCATCATTTGTTAACCCACTCTAAACATTTTAACCCATTAACCCTATAATAGCCACAGATTTAATATAAAAAAATCCAGATTTCATTTTAAAGGTTGAGATGATATCAGGGGTAAGAATGTTATTTTTATGTTTGTCCTTTTCTTTCACAGATCTGTATCATCCTCTTTTTTCTCATTAAAAATCAATTTTCATCATCATCTCTCCTACCCACACACACACTCTCAATGTTGTTCATATACATAACCTGCAAATCATCTTCAACCTCCCTTCACCCGCGAAGTGCACCCAAACCACCAGGGGAACCTTCTTTCTTGATTGATGTAAACATAGATATAACGGTTTGGAAATCGTCAAAAGTCTCCTGCCATGGTTGTGATTCGTTGTGATGTCGCCACTAAACCACCAGTTGCCTTCTTCTTGATCGATCTAGCTGTAGATGGCATTTGTATGCGCAGATCTGCCATCAAATCACAAGCATCATCATCTTCGGGTTGCTGAACCACCACAACATGTGTGACTCGCCGCTCACCTTTACCTTTTTCAACACCATACTCCACTTTATGTCATGAACATGTAAGAACCTCAGAAACCTTTTAATCCTGAACTTGTATTCATAAACAACCCCCTGAAAGGTATGTTTTAGATTAGCTTAAAATGGTTCATGTTGATGGGTAATAAGGTATGCACGCCACATGTTCGATAAAATGTCTATGTGAGTTTTAAACAATAAATTGGCTTCATAGTTGTTCTGCTATTTTTTGGTGAGTATTTGAGGTGTTTTTTATGTTGCAATGTAGTATAATTTAGTTATTTCGGATGTTATAGTAGAAGAATGGAAATAACAAACTCATTAGTTCTTGTAATGTGATTTTTTCTACAATTATTAGCATAGCCTTAGATATGTAACAAAAAGTTTTTTTTTTATGTTTTGTAGTTGGATTAAAGTAGATAAAGGAGGTGATTTGAACATGTGGGTTATTGTTATGTCAAAATAGAAGACCATTTAAACTGCAGCGGATTCTTACACCGATGTAACACTGACGTCAAAACAGAAGACTATTTAGTTACTATTTAAATTTATTGTTATTTATTTTTATGTACAAAATAAAATCCATGTGGGGATTTTTTTTAATATACTTTCATTACATCAATTTAATTATTGCTTACACAAATGCATGTATTTTTCTATGCCAGTGTAATTGTTTTGTTACACCAATGTAAGCATTGTTACACTAATGTAATAACTGACGAGAGGAAACAAATTTGTCAAGACTATAATGGAATAAAAGATAAAAATATGATTAGTTTAATGGTGTAATTTTTATAAAAAAATAATATAGTAAGAAAAACTTATAGGGTTTTTAAAATGAATGAGGGATCTTTTTTTCAAAAAAAAGGGAAATAATTGGGTGTAAATGAGTGACGCATGTCATTCATATATTGAATCTGACTTTGTGTATATAGTTAAATGAATAAATTGCCCTTTCTATTATAATAATATGATTGACACATGGCAACATCCTGTTACACCAAATATTTTTCCATCATTGGATGAAGGTTAATGAGTTAACATATGTAAAGTGGGTTAACAATGGAACCTTACCCTATATATATATATATATATATATATATATATATATATATATAATTTGAATATTGTTGTTTACTTTTGAATTGTTGAATTATGTGAAGAGGAAGATGGTATTTAGATACTTTTTAGTTGGTGTTTATTTATGCTTGTTAGTGTTTGTTTACAGTTATTCTAGATATTAGCAAACAAACATAAAAGAAAACGAACATGTAGATTATCTTAACAAAAGAAAACGAACAAGTCTTGTTCATGTTCATTTGATGTGTTTAAAAGCCTACAAACACGGTAGTAAACTTGGTGGTGGGATCTTCGGGATACAATACGAAGAGAGCATGCATATCAATGACAGTTGAAATAAATAAAAACAGAAGAAGAGGTAGAACGAGAATGGCAGAGGCCTCATGCTAGCTTGACAAAGATTCCCTTAAACTAAATATAATAGAACCTTGTTTGATCCAGGGTTTAAATATGTTTAGCTTAGATGTACTTCTAGTTTAATCACAATACAATACCAGTGTCAAGTGAGTTTGTAGTTGTATCCAGTGTTTTTATTCTTTTTCATCTTTCTGAAAAATTTTTACTTATATTCAAAGTAATATTCATGTTCTTGAGGTTGGTTAGTTTATCAATATTTATTGATTAATAGTTTAAACTTAGCCAAAATCTCGATGACTTTTAAAAACTCATATAATTTGATATTTCTTTCATAGTAATATTTTATTTAATTTATGCGTTATATGTTAAAACCCTCTAATTATTTTTTTTGGAACGGTTTGAAAATCAAACCTAACTGGATGTTAAAAAGAAAACATACAAAATAAATAAGAAAATAAAATACAAATTTTATCAATATTTTCAATCAACATTACCCATCTTCCCTTTCAATTTCATCCAAAGAATTTGATGTCGGCCACGATCTCCGCTGACCGTCACACAAAGGCCTGAAGCCTATCAATGTTAATATGTGTAGTAAATCTATTGTTATAGATTTAGAGTGAAAAAAAAAAAAAACAAAAACAAAAAACTTAGTTGATCATATTGTCAACCGCTAAGTGTTTTTTAAATCAATGAATTGTGTAATTTCCCTGACATTGATGACGACCATTAGCATGTCAGATAATATTATCGCATTATTAATTTAGTCGGTTAGTTTTCTATAGACAACTTTTATTAAATTAAATCAAATGTAGGTGTACATAAACTAAAGTCAGCGCCTGATTTGTTTGTTGTGCAAATGTTTGATTATTTCATAGTTTATTTTTCATATTATTTTATTTTTTGATTCTGTTTAGTATAAATAAGTGTTTTATTTTTCACAACATGTCTAACACTAACACATCAACGACGATGATTAAAAATAAAATCCTAAACTATTTCAACCAATTGATAATAATTAAGCATGCACAGTGTGGCGCACTTACGAACTCCGATACACGTTTTGTGATGATAATATTAACGTGGTTAAGTACAAAAAAAACGTATAAATTTGTAGCAAATCTGTTTTAGAGATCAAAACATGGATAAAACAATATACAACAATGCTGATATTCTTTGGACAGTACTTGATATAACTTATGATATTTAAAAAATACTCTATTTTGAATTCAACTTTGTTTTTAGTAAAATATATTTTGAGACGTAAAAAAATTAATTAAAGACAACCACAAGTATGTTTTTTTATTTAAATTAGCAAACAAAAATTATTTAAAATAAATCAAATTAGTAAAAATTAATGGGTTACAAACGTATATTATACTACTACTCATTTACTAATGTCATTCGTATATGCCACCGACTTTCTTCTTAGATTAATGTAAGTCTCTGAAAGTTAAATAGGAGAGTTACTTCAGCTCAATCGGTAGAGTTTCAATGTTCCATTATGTGAAACCCACATGAAATGCAAATGCCTATTTTTTACCTCTCAACTTTGTAACTTTAAAACTTCACTTCTCAATTTAGTAAGATTCAATTTAAACCGACAACCTTTTTAAAGTTTTTAATCTATTTTTTTACTATTTTGATTATTTTTCAATAACTTTCTTACATTAACTTTTATTTAAAAAGATTAATTTGTCATTGTGTTTAGTTTTTTTGCTTGGTGACATAGCATAAATTTTGTTAAAAGCGATTTTCAATTTAAAATATGGTATTTTTAGGGTATCGTAAGTTATATCGCTCTGTTTTATCTATATTTCGATCCTTGAAATTGAGTTGTCACAAATTTATTCGTTTTCTTTATGCATTTAACCAAGTAACATTTTTCGTTGTAACACGCTTAACGAAGTTCGTAGAGCCGTACACATGTAAACCTTTAACTATTGTTAAGGTCAAAACTCAACATTAAATTTGTTAATAAAATAATTGATCTATTAGTAATAATATTTGTACCATATTAGTAAACCCCATGAATCAAGCCATATGGAAGGAGGTGAAATTTAATGTTACTATTCCCTAGTCATAATAGGTCCCACTTTATAGCCTATTCTTTTTTTTTTCTATCAAATATATTATCCTCCTACTAACTTCATACCAAACACTTCAAACGACCAAAAATACGATATCCATCACACGCTAAAAATGGTAGTAATATATATGTATGACACATAAGTAAAAGGAGTAAGAGCAGGGTAAAATTTTACCCTCCCCCTATCATCTCTTATATCTCTGTAGTAATTTTACTATCATCGAGAAAACTAGCTCGTGCTTCAAATTTTTTTTTTATTTGAAATTCACTTATCTTTCCTTAAAAGAAATATTTCACGTTTTCACAAAAATTGGTTACCTTTAGTTTTTCTTCCTACAGGTATTAACATTAATATGGTGCATTCATATGCTAATTGAATTTTTGCATGTACATTACATATTCATAGCATGAATATAAACTGTTTTTGTTTTGGACTTATATAATTATATTGTAATTTGAATAGTTCTACATTACATGCATAAATTTATACTATACCTTTGTATAATTTACAAATTAATAATTTCTTAACATGATGAACGGTGTATAAAAATCTCTCTTCTACAAATTTATTGACAAACGTTGAAGGAAAATGACGCTCGAGATTTTGTTATTAAGTGCGTTTCAAGTTTTCTTAGTTATTTCAATATTAAATCACATGTATATTAAGTGATGTGGATGAAGACACCAGAGAATAAATGAGAGAACTTATTATCACTGTAATTATTATTATTTTTTAGTTTATGAAAACCGGGTAATAAAAAAGTAAAAACGGACTCACCACGTAGTATATCGTACATCCACTCACAGCGTCTGGATTTTCATGGAGAATTCAAACATCACTAAACCTACTTTAAATTTATATTATTTATCTGCACTAAGACTTGAATTTTGAACCATCAAAAATAAAATTAAAAAAAATAAGAAAACGCCATTCAAGCATTTTGATACCATTAGACTACATAATATGCGAAACTAACGCACTTGATAGAAGCTTAGATTTTTAAAGAAAAGATCTTGAGTTTAAATCCATACATTATATAATTTAAAGTAAGAATATAAATTTGTTCAAAAAAAAAAAAAGAAAAAAGAAAAAAACAGGGTTTGTTAGATGGCTAAGTTTTCTTTTCATTATTATTATTTTACTTGTACTGTCTATGTTCATTTTGTAATATATAACCCAAACCTGCATCAAAGCTTTATATAAACTCGTTTGAATTTGTAACTCTTAACTAATCACACTTTTTAATTAGTCATCATGTGCACGGCATGTGCATGTATGTTTTGGTCAACCACATTTGATGTATATATGTATTATCTCCACACCTCTCAACTTGTCAAATCTCACAATAACATTAATATGGCTCCATTTCTCCCTTTAACATTTGTTCAAATACTTGTGATAATATCAGTTGCCCCATTTTCATCTTCAAACCAAATTGAGCATACCTTCCAATTCCATCAATGTCTTTCTACCATCGAAACCCCCAACACTCTCTTCACCCCTAAAAACCCTAATTACACACTACTTCTCAACTCAACCGCTCAAAATCTCCGTTGCATAACCCCTTCAAATCCAAAACCCCAGCTCATTTTCACCCCTTCCAACCAAAACCACATTCAAACCGCCGTCATTTGTGCCAAGAAGCTCGGGATTCAACTTCGGTTCAGAAGCGGAGGCCATGATTACGAAGGGATCTCTTATACGTCCGCAATGGACCTTCCGTTTGTTCTTATTGACTTGTCAAAGATGCGTGATGTGAAAGTTGATCTGGATGACAATTCAGTTTGGGTTGAGGCCGGTGCCACGGTTGGTGAACTTTACTACAAAGTTGCTGAGATAAGCAAGACACATGGGGTGGTGGGAGGGCTTTGCACGAGCCTTGGCGTTGGTGGTCACTTCACAGGAGGCGCGTACGGCTCCATGATGAGGAAATACGGGCTAGGAGTCGATAATGCGCTTGACGCTAAAATCATCAACGCCAAAGGAGAGATCTTGGACAGAAAATCCATGGGAGAAGACGTGTTTTGGGCGATCAGAGGCGGTGGCGGGGGAAGTTATGGAGTTATACTTTCATGGAAGCTAAAACTTGTCCCGGTCCCTAGCACTGTCACAGTCTTTGATGTTCCAAGAACACGGGAACAAGGTGCCACCAAGATACTTTACAAATGGCAACATGTAGCTCCGCGCATTGATGATGACCTTTTCATGAGGGTCTTGATCCAAAACGACAATCTACCAAATACAACTAAAAGAACCATAAGGACAACTTATAACGCTCTCTTCCTTGGAGGGGTTGACCGACTCTTAGAGATCATGAATCGTAGTTTTCCTGAGTTGGGTCTGAAAAAAACAGATTGTTCCGAAGTGAGCTGGCTCGAATCCATCATGTTCATCGCTGGTTTCCCCAAAACTGTCCCGACCTCATTCCTACTCACCGGAAAACCAGCTTTCTTGAACTATTTCAAAGCAAAATCAGATTTCGTCAAAACCCCGATCCCGAAAACAGGAATGAAAAGGATTTGGAAAATATTTTTACAAGAGGAAAGGCCACTCATGATATGGAATCCATACGGAGGAATGATGGGGAGGATTTCAGAATCATCGACACCATTTCCACACAGAAATGGGGTTCTTTTCAAGATTCAGTATGTGAATAGTTGGACTGTGGACGATAAAGAAGTAATGAAGAAGCATTATAAGTGGATCAGGAAGCTTTACAAGTACATGGGTCAGTATGTTTCCAAGGATCCAAGAGCAGCTTATGTGAATTACAGAGATCTTGATCTTGGAATGAATAAGAAACATGGAGATAATACAAGTTTTGTGAAGGCAAGTTCATGGGGAAGAAGGTATTTCAAAGATAATTTCATGAGGTTGGTGAAGGTGAAGACCGAGTTTGATCCAGATAACTTTTTCAGGCATGAACAGAGCATTCCAATCCTTCCATAGGCATTTAATCATTGTTTTGTTTCACATACTGAATCCATATCTTGATATGTCATTGTGAGGTTAAGCTACGTTTATATAAAAAAACAAGAATAAATTTATAATCTAAATAAGCAAAAAGAAAGCTATATATGCATAAACTCTCTCTAAATTGGGTCAAATCAGGTTGGGATCCAAGTATCCAACTCTTTGATTACATCAAGAAACCAAAACTATGCATTCTTGGAGATTGTAACTAGTATACTTTTGGTTGCTACCAACTGTTTGACCCTTCCCCTTTTTCTTTTTACTTTTCTTTTTTTAATTTTACTCTAATTGACTAGCTTTCCTATAGATTGGTTAACAAATAATACAATAAAGTTTAACACAAGAATTAAGTATATTGTCTTGCTTCATTGTTACTCTGTTGCTAGCATAAGATGTGAATTTACTCCTTTTCTAATTGTGATTTCATCATTTCAAAATATCACCAAGAAACACAACCTACACACCCAACATCCAAATTCCAGAAACAAGCAGTGTTATCCACTATACATGGCTGGCTATATATATGCGACATACCATAATTCAGTAAGAAGTTCCAATGATGCAACTAGAAACATGATTGCAGGTGTTATCAAACATGGCTCCAAGAATCTTAAGTCAACCTGTCATGACAACTTACCTGCAACAAAAACTAGTGTCTTTCATCAAGTAAAATTAACTTACATCATCAATCATTCCAAAAAAAAACTAGTTTTAGGCAAAACATTGGCAAAAATACCCAATAATATGCATACCTCATATATGAATCTTGCAGATTGCAGCCACAAGAAGAGTCACTTCTTTCAAACAATTAAGCTGAGTTGTACAGAAAAATTGAAAAAGGATATAATTGAACAAAGAGATTAAAAAGAATATTTATATAACCAATTAATCTTATTATTAGAAACTTAATTTGCATGTACAAGAGGCACTGAACCCTGATCAATAATTGCTACAATATAGTAAGCAGATCAAACTAGCTATATTAGGTAGCAAAAAGGATTTTTACAACCAAATCAAACTATCTTAAATTGCGCAGACAAAATCTTAAACACTCGCTTTTTCTTCTTGGAAAAAGAATCATAGCCTAATTACCGACTGTAATGTCATCTGAATGTGACACGTGTCATCTTGTAAGTGAGTATACTGAACACACCCTATACAATATAACAAAATTTTAAACCATCATATTTAAGTCTGTTAAATCATCCATTGGAATCTCAAGTCCCATGAAATCTTCATCATGTGGGAAAACATCATCATCGATATTCAGCCATGAACCTATGTCTTCCCCCTGACCACCAAAGTCAACCATTTCAGGTAGTTGCAGGTGGGACAAATCAAGTGGTTCCTCTTCCATTATACACTCATCCTTTTCAATGATAGTGGGCTTTGGGACAAAAGATGATTTTTCCCTTTGTTGATCTGGAAATTTACCAAGAGTGCCATTAACAGATGAAGATAATTGAGTAGTTTTTTGTTTTAGTTTTGCTTTAGTCTTTGCAGGCCGCCCAATTTTAGGACCTCCATTTTTGGGGTCCCTTTCACTTCTTTTTCCTTTTACACTACTAATAATCACCCTTCCTACCCCTGATGGCATTCCTGAAGATGTACAAGTCATATCAGCAGCAACGTCATCAAGGTACAACTCTCTCTTCTTACTCCTGCTTGACCATACATTATCTTTGGCAATAGTTTGCTCAGGTGGATACATGTCATGGTTGTTTCCCGTGGGGCTTACTGGTGTACCTAATTTATTTAAAAAAGGAACAAAAACTTAATGGGCTTATACAAACTAAAAAGTATGAGCTCAGGTATTGAAATTGTCAATGGCAAGCACTTAAATGTAGTACCTGAAACCTTTTCCAAGGGACTTCCATTGACTTCCCTTGATTGACCATTGGTGACATCAACTTCGGTATGATTTAAGAGCGATAACCCTGAGTGGAATATTTCCTTAAACAAAGGCTCAGAAAAGCAGCTTTTGCCAGTTGTTTGAAACTCATGGCATCGGGTTAATGTCCGTTTGACAAAATCTAAAGCAGCTTGTTTAGCCATTTTGCCACTTGCACTCTTACCCCAACAGCTCTGCAGAGCATTGAATAACACAAATAATAATCAAAACTACAAGAAGGGCATCTAATGTTCTACAATTTAATGCAAATGCAACAACTTATGTTGATGATGGCCCATGTAAAATTCGAAAAATAATACAAAGGCTATATATACTAATCAGGGTGCTGACTGGGAGCTGAAAGGGAGATATGGAGTATATCAAATGACAAACAAGGCCATTGAGCATTACAAAGAGGTCCCAAGTAATGATCATTATTACTTCATTCTAATTAAAAATAGAAAATAGTTAATCAGATGAGGGTGGGATCAAATCTTGGACCCTGTGATAAATGTAATATTTCAAAAAAGATTATGCTAAAAAAAACATGCACAAACTTTTGTATGTGCATCTATAATCGATATAGGTATCTCATTAATAATTTTATTAACATTACCATGTATTTCTGATAAGCCATTGCTGTGAGCTTTTCAAGACAAAGCTGTTCAAATTCCCTGCAAGCAAATGGTCAAGTAAGATTATAATGTATGGTCATTATTCATTCAAGAACTCGTGAAAAAATTCAAATTTCTTGAAGAAAGCACTTACTTCTCGTGTAGCTCCCTCGCTTCCTTAGAAGACTTTAAAAGCTTGTCGAGTAGGTTTTTCTTCCTGGAAACCTATTAGTCAACTATATTAGCACATAAATATCTATATTCATAAACATATACAGTTAAATAAATAAAATAATTGGCGTATTTAGATTCTTCAATTTTCCAAATACTCCCTTTCTTTACGATTAGTAAATTGTTATTTACCAAACAATCACATCCAAAAATGTTATTATATTCATCACTTTAAAGTTTCCACCCTCAAAACAGACTTATACCTGTTGATAATGCTTTTCTTCCAGCCTACTGATATCTTTGCTGATGTCTTCGTCTCCACTGTGTACCAAGTCCGGCTAAACATAAAAAATGTGCAAATTTAAAAGCATTAAAATAATTCTAGGGCACAAACATCTAGAGAAAACATGAAATAAAAAATCAAACATCGAGTAAGCACTAATAAGATATTTTAATATAAATCGTCTAAATCTAGAAATTCAGAACTTCACAATTTTATATCTCAACTAAATTTGAAGCCTTCGCCATTGAAACAAGACAAAATCACAATTTAATATTTGGGCATGGAATGACTTCCTAGATGCGCCCAGATACACATATATTAATTGTTAATTTGTAATCTTTCTTCAATTAATAATGCTTCACAATTTTGTCGAGCACTTCAATGCATATATACAATTGTGAATTTCTGAATGTCAACTTTTATAGTCAGTACTCAACATTGATTAGTTCTAACAATTTCCACCAATCAATTGAGTTTTTACCAGAGAGAGTACACACACATATATCCACACACATTAAAAGAGACACTTACAACACGTGATGGGTAGAGTCCAAGACTATGTATTTCCATGAGAAGTCTTTCATCAACGGACATGTTACTATACTGATATTGGGAACTGTGTATCATTTTTGAATCTGTCATAAGGCCGTTGTAGCAATTACTAAAACCTGTAGTGATTGCTGAATCCACCATAGACATAACATGATTATCTGACTGGCTACGTGCCATCTCATTACATGATCTCAATGTAGAATCTATCCTGTAACTACTTGAAAAACTTCCGATTATGTCTGTTTCCGGCTCAAATGCAGATCCATAAGCATTATAGTTTAACTCATCATTGTTATCTTCTTCTGAAATAAGGGCAGCAAGAAGTCTCTGACAGAGAGAAATTCCCCCAGGAGATGCTATATTCTCTGAACATTCACTACCACTTTCTATTCCATTTTTTGTATCACAATTATCAGTGGCGTTTGTAATGTTAACAGTAGATAGTATGCTTCCCTGTGAAAGGGTAAAAGAGAAAGAAAAATGAAGTTGCAGCTATAAGCATCAAACTTTTTAATGGTTACATATTTTCACATTTGATTGCAACCGTAACTAATCGTATTTTAAAGTATAAAATAGAGATAAGGTATTCTCCACATATATAAATTTATCTAAAAGCATATGTAGAAGGGGATTTAAGATTCTATTGCTTTTGCAAGTAGTCCTAATACGACGACTATATATAACTTTAATGGTTTACATCACAAGAACAAAAAACACCAAGGGATGGTATAACATAAAAGATTTTGTGAATGACAAATATTGTCATAATGAATAAGTCAGAAATCATGATTATATATTTTAAGCCTAAAAAAGAAACATCACCTCTTGCATTAAGTAGGTCATGGCAGCATCAGATACAAAACCAAAAAGTGGATCCATCTGCCTCCAAAAAGGACTGGACAATGCATAAACTGCAATTAGCGAACCCATCGATTAGAATCCCATAAAACAGTGTTCTAATAAGAAATTAGAAGGATAAGAAAGGGTGAGAGAACAGCACCAGGATTAATAACAGCATTTGCAGCAGCCAAGAGCTCTTCATGCCCATCATCTGAAGTAGATAACAGAATTAATCATGATTGAAAGAGTGAAAAGAACAAAAAAAACGACAAACCTAGTGCTTAAACAGTCAACAGTTACTATACCTATAAAATCTGTAGCAGCAGTATATGCAGAATGCTTTTGGCGCGTATAAGCTTTGCGACCTGAAAGTTTCCTAGTGGGAGGTCGGCCTATTTTACTGTGAATGTTTCAGGAAAAATGAATGTTGATTAATATCATAAAAGCAAGGATTAATTTCAAATATATCCTTCTAGATGTTCAAATATACATAACATCAAATTTACACCATCAACGCACTATAAAATATCATAATTACGCACTCTATAGAATGAAATAAAACCAGTGTTACTTATAACAGTCTCTTTTATAGATTAAATGAATAAGAAAACATTATTAATATGTCATTACTGCAAATAATCTCAATGAATAATTTTTTATTCGTTTATTCAAACAAACATCATGTTACAGTCAGCTAGTTCTATTTTAATCACTATGAATTGGATATATATGAAAAATTAAAGTTTTCTGAAAGAATAAATATGAGGTTTTGAAATATATAAGAGTGTGTTTGTCATTTTTATTAGACTATGTTATTATTAGGGTTTAGTATTGATTATTATTAGTATGAGCCCACTGGCCCATTTAGATTTTAGGGTTTGCATTATAATCTCTACATATTGTAACCTAACATATCAATAATATTTAATCAGTCTTTTACCATTTAACATGGTATCCTAGCCTTAGGATTCTGGTAACTATTAGAAGGATCTACATCCTTTTAAAAGTTTTACATTTATGTCCAGCTAATTTCCATGATAGCATATATAAATTATAAAAAACTAAAAAATCTACAATCACCCACTCCATATTGGATTTTATAAATTCACTTATAATCAATTTTCACTGAATAAACAAATAGTTATGTGCTAAGATGATTCACAGTAATATTGTTTTCATATTCGTTTATTTATTGAGAGACTGTTACAAATAATTAACTTCACTATGAAATGGGTTATAAATAAAATATTTAGAGTTTTGAACGTTTAAACATGACAATATAAAGTTTAAGAGGATATATATGAAATAATTTAGAAAAACATAAATACACAAACCTTTCAGGCTTGTTAAAACCAACTCTGTTAGTTCTAACTTGTTTTTCTGTCCCCACATTGCCAACAGATCGTGCAGAAGAAAAACCGCGTCCATTTCTATGCTGTTTTTCATTCATAAACTTATTTTTTCTTGTGGGGAGGACTGACGTAGAAATTCTCTGAACACTAGGGCCAACTTTATCTTCAACTTCAATTTGTGCAGACTTAAAGTTATCTCTAGATCTGATTTCAGCAGTCCCTGATTCCTCACTTTCTGATAGAGTAGATGACTGAATACTATAATCACCTTTTGATTTAAATTGCTTGGGAGAATTAGTGGAGTATTTTTTTGTGAACCCACACCCTTTTTCACTTATGTCACTATTACCCATAGGTGGAATTTCATCATTGGTGGATAAAACAGGGATAAGGTTGGTTCGCCTTGCTGTACGCGAGATCTTTTGGGGCCTACGGTCTGCCCACTGGGCTACAGGTGGAGATGAAGACCGTGTTGATAGACCACGTTTAAGGTTGGTTGGGCTAGTAGAAACAGGGTTCGAACCGTTGGAAACAGTTGTGCGTTGGCTATTGGTTAATTTAGGGACCATGCCTGACCCAGATCTTGGACCTCGAACAACTGCATGCAATTTTGAGGTAGATGAGGGTGTACCAGAAAATAAGTCTTCTCGAACATTGGCCCTGGTTATTAGTATTATATTAGATAATATGGAATCGAAGAGATGAAACAATATACTAGAGAAATTTATATTAACATGATATGGGAGCAAAGTTCTACTGAAGAAAAAGCTAATCACACATAAACGCAAAAATCATAACATTAGGAATCAAGGACGTGGTGGTCACCCAAGTACTTTCAACTTTTATCATTGATATATGCTAAAACAACATAATAATCCACCCAAATACTGTATTTGGTATCTAACATACAAATATAGGCCACAATGAAGCAGAATACGAAAGTCATCTCAATTTTTTTTAAATATCACAAGTTTAACCTATAACAGTACAACATGTTGACACCTTTTATAGATATTTTTGTCTTTTATCAATTTGTAAAAGCATTTTCGTCATTTAACATTTTTTACAGAACTGATATTATTGAAACCAGAATCATCTATATGATGGTGGAAGTGAGTTCCATACTTGTTAGAAGCTTTCACGATTGTTTTTTCATGCTCCAAGTTAGTAGTTTGATCTCTTTTATCATGCAGCAGGGATGGGTTCTCCTGCTCAGGCCTTGGGATGGAAGAACGCATACCTCCATTAGCAGCTCCTGGCCTACATCAAAGTAGAGTTAGTATCACGAATCCATCACCCCCAAACAACTTTTTGAGGATACAGTTGGCACCATCTCCACGGTGATTAACTAAAAAAGGAAAAGAGAAGGGAGGGGGGTGGGGGAGAGCATACAGCATATAAACATAACAGAGAATAACAACCTAAGTGCTATCACCTGGATTCATTGTATGAAAAAGGCTGATTTTGTCAAAGGCAAAATCCACAAAATGGAAACAAACCTTGCACTTTTTCCACGTTTTAAAAAACAACCTTAAAGTAGCCGCAAAATAAAAACAAATTTACAGATTATTTCACATGCCAGTAACATATTTCAACATATTTAGCAATCAACCTCATTTCAACATATTTCCCAGTAACATATTAATGCGGCACTGGCTGATCACATGCCAGCGGTCACATCAGATGCCACATATGAAGGCCCAAGATCTCCAAACGAACAAAAATGTAGCAAAACGCAGGTTGAAAAGGATGAAGAACAAAAACTATTTGATCACAAACATTGTTGATCGACACTTTTATTAAAGAAAACTTAATATTTGACACCTTAAACATCAACCAAACAACCCTATTTATACTAAATAAAACAAATCCTACTATGACTCATACTCCTACCTTCTAGGAATTAAAACAACTTGATAAACATCAAACTAAATAACTAGATAAACATACTAATTAAATAATAAATAAAAGACTCTTAATAAAACTAAAACTCCACCCATATAGGATCTGACTTTGACTTTTTTTTTATGTGAATTAACAAAGATTAATTCCAACAACATAATCACATATGCACAACATGCCTATGTGAAATGACAACTCAAAAATATTTTTACTTTCTAGAAAAGATAATGTTTTGATTTAAATTTATATTTGAAAGTAGCAGTTAAGAGTCACATCAGATGACACGGGCTATACAAGTATACACAAATATAACAAATAAGACGTCACGTCAGCAGGCTTTAAAACATCAGCTGGAAAATGAGCTACCATTCATTCATAGCTACAATCAGCAAAAGAATGTAAATTGGTTGCTGAAATCTGTGAAAAAATGTACCCTGGTTCCTATTTTGCGGCTAATAATAGTTAGTTGCTAAAATCAGGAAAAATATCCCGCATATCCTGCATTGTATCCAGTCATTGAGTTTAAAGGTTCACTCTGGCCCATTCATAAATTTAACAATTTCATTTATAGAGATGAAATGGCATATGAGCCAAAGTTATAACCGTTATACAAAATCTTTTACCTAGTTACCTAACAAAAGCATATCTAGCCTGAGCTCCAATAGAGCAATGCATAAACATAGTTGACATACAGATCCACAATTATATCTAAAAATCAATGTTAAGCATAACAAATAATCACAAAACATATTACTTGAACTCATCAGGATCATTTGATCTTGACCTTGCATCAGCGAGATTCCTTGGATGCATCCTGCTACTATCAATGGGTTTCGCCAACACTGAGCTTGTACTTGGTGCCACATCAGCCTTAATTCCAGTGCGTTTTTTCTTCATTTTAGCTTTTTCCCAACCATCACCCACACATGGTAATGCTCGATCCACACCCTGAAGAGTATTACTGCTTGGGAGTCTTAAGACTTCTCTAACCCTATCTACAGATCCAGACGATCTGGCCGGAGTGTTTGGTCGCACATCTGCCTGCAATTCCCAAAAACACAAATTAGGCCTGTATCAAATATAATTGAAAAAACAAGAAACTAACATACAATCATACACAATTTTATAATTGCACATCGTCGATATATATAATTACTATTAACAAAAGTTAAGTTTTAAAAATGTGGAGATACGATTAACTGGAAAGATACAAACCCTTTGATCCACCATGGAAGTTCTGGTTCGTTTGTTGGGAATGACATTTTTACCCCTCTCTTCAACCTTCTGCTGCTCAAAGTCAAAGGCACTAGTAAAACCATGGCTTTGAGTGCCACCCATCTTGCCAACAGTGACACCAGTAGAAAAAGTATCTGGTCGAGATCTCTTTCTTGAGGGTATGGATGGAAAACACTTGTTGATCACAGACAAAACGTCACTAAAAACCTTTACTCTCTCCCTGATAAGTGAAAGACTATTATGATATTTTATTATTTTATACCCAAAAAGAAAGAAGATCATATAACAAAACTTACCTGGCTTTGATGGTTGATTCACGCAGACCAACCTTAAGTCGCCTAAGATTTTCAGGGGAAGAGAAAGGGTGCTTGCCTTTAAACAAACCAGATGGTGAATCATCTGGTGCACAAAGGGCGGCATTCGCAAGTCTTTTAAAATCCCCATGTCGATTACATTTATATTCAGTGGCCATTGACTTTAAGTCAAACCGCAAGCACTGGAAAAAATTAGTCACATCCCCTTGACTTACATTTACACTACTTCTTGACATGCTTGGAAGGGAAGATAAAATTGGATTTTCCATGTCACGAAAACTTGCTGATCTGTCCATTGTGGCAACTGTATGGGAACCACGTTTCCCAGAATTATATAACGGCCTGCCCTGGCTACCAGATGAAAGATCAAATTTACCAGATGATGCCATTGAACCGATTTATACGCATTATCTGTGTAACAAAGCCTGTCAACACAGTTTTGCATGACAGTACTCAAGTGTCACAGCATATGAAAGCAAAGCTTCAATTTTGTTAAAGCAACAATATAATCCTAAAAGGAAAAAAGAAAAGAAAGTATATGCATCAGACCAATATCATATGTTAAAAGCATTATCCAAAAGTATATATATATATATATGTACGTAAAGTTACAACTATAAGTATTTCTTACAAACGGAAATATAGAAATATACTAACTGTAGAAGGCCATCATTGTCAATTTGAATTTTGAAGATTCTAAGCTCTGAGGGGAACATGAGCAAACTCTTAACCAGAGTTTAATTAAAAAAAGATAGCAGATAGGAGAGTAACAAATTACCATATCTAGTACACCAATACCAGTTACAAATTTCCTAAGAAGTTAACATAATGCATCACCACACATCATACTGAAACTTAAACACTTCCAAAACAAAGCAAGAAATGATCAGTAGACAGCAGGGTCTATAATATCCCCGTTGCCTTCAAGCCAATATGAATGTTTTCATATCACATAACATAGAACAAACTCACACAAACAGACCAAACAGGTCATGAAGGTATAAAGCATAAGCAATGAATATACAATCTATCTCTAGATCTTGATCAAGAGAAGTGCTAATGTTCTTGCATTTACGGATGCTCACAAACTAAATCAACGGCTTGTTAAAAAAATTTATCTAATTTTCACTTTGTAATTTAAACCAAGATGTGATCCCTGTGTCCATCTAACAAGTATAAATCTCTGATCAAGACAAACATCCAGTAGATATTCTCCTAAAAACCCGGAAAATATTTAGAGAATATCCAAATCAGACTACAAACGTACGTATACTTCTGATCTCGTCTTTAGTAAATACACACGAATTAAACATGTCCAAATCATCAAACACCTAATTTCTACAAATTCGTGCTACTTGAAACCCTAAAAGTGCAATCGGCATGACTTAAAGCTGAATTAAACAAAATCTCGCAAAATCACAAGTAAATCGATGAAAGAAAATTAATCAAAGATGGAAAGAATACATCAAACAGAGAGATTTGCATAAATACACCTTGAGTTGGAAGTGATAATCGCGTGTGAAATTCGTCGTTGAAGGGTTTATGCGAAGCTTAATCGGATGATTGGGGAATTTAACATTAGGTTTTCTTTTGGGGTTTGATTTTGTGAAAGATTGTGATTGTAATTATAAATAACAATAATATTAATAATTATAAGATGTGTTGAAGCTTGAAAAACAAAAAACAATAAATAAATAAATAAAAAAAGTTCGTTTCGGAGCCATGGCTGCGCCGGAGATGCTTTGGCTTTTAACGAATTTACTAATTTGCCCATAGTGTTCTTATGAGGGGGATGCGTTATAGCTTTTAGAGGAAGGGTGTAGTTGGAATGTTCAGGTTGGAGCCGGCTCCACGGCTTAAGCTTGGCTATCGTCACCATTTCTTTTATGTATCTTTTACTTTTTTTTTTTCCTGTTTTAATAAGACCTAAGTAAACCTTTGTACAATTATTGTCACCACTTGGTGAACCCGTCACCCGTGTGCCATGGCTGGGGAGAATTTATAAGGCTCAGCTTCTAACATTAATATTCATCTTATGATATAAATTTTTCACCAAATATTGATAAAAATAAATGTGATGTAAATATCTATATTTCTAAATTTATTTAAGATGAAAAAAGAAAAAGAAAATTGTGGTAGTTTTGACTCGTGTGTTTGTATTTCCCTAACTTATGCATTGCTATTACCAACTTTGGAAAACAAATTTAACGTAAGAACATTGATAAAAAAAGCACATCACGACGGCAAATTTGAAATTTTAAAACAAATCATATTATAAAAATTACTTTAAAAAAATATAGTAAAAGTTATATTTTAAACATCATATACTCCAACTACCTATATTAATGTGTGCAGTTTGATAAGGTTACATAATTAATTTAATTAATTTAAGTGAGATTATTTATTCTAAATCTATACATCATATTTATTCATTCATTCATATGTTTTGACATTTAACACAAATTACTTAGAACTAAAAGAAAAATAGCAGAGAAAGTTGAGTTCAACAGATTTGGATCAGGATCAATAGAAGTAATTATACAAAAAACACAAGTTGTTAAGAATCAAACTCATGTGGTGAGTTTCGTCGCTAGATTAGGAAACCCCTGCCTTAACTTTTACCTTTGGTTTTAGTCTTCAACTTTTTGTATCTAAGGGAAAAAAATAATAAATACAAACATTGTTCACTTCGAATTCCAACCTGGGTAAATAATATGTATGTATAGTGTTAGATATGTGATAGACTAATAGCATGGTAGAATTCATCTATGGACGTATCATAACAAGGGGGGTTTTAGGTGACTTTTCAATATTTATATGTTGATTTGCAAATATTTCGTTTAGATTGTTATTTATAGGGTTATTGGATTTTAATAATCCCAAGTTTCATTTATTGGTCGGGATTAATCCCAACTCAGGAAATGTTTGCAGACACTCCCAACTTTGAATTTATTTTCCTCCAACGATCCTTTACTAACTGAGAGTTAAACGCCGTTAGTTTTTTTGATAAAATGGGGCCAACATTGAGCTATTTCTCAACTACGCCGCCGCCCAACCTCCATCAAGTCTGTTTTTTTGTGTCTAGCCTCCAACGTTACCTGAAATCTACCTCAAATAAGTTAAGTGGTTCAGATCAGAAGGTGGAGATTGACAGGTTTTAGGGTGCGAAAGTTTCAGATTGACGGACCACATGGTTGATTTCAACTTTCTACTTAGTGTTTTGGCAATAAAAATAGTCAATGTCATCGAAAAACTAACGGTGTTAACTCTCAGTTACTTAGGGATCGTTGAAAGAAAATAAGTTTAAAGTTGAGAGTGTCTGTAAACATTTCTTGAGTTGGTATTAATCTTGGCCAATAAATGAAAGTTGGGATTATTAAAATACAATAACCCTTATTTATACTTATATTGATAGTGAATTTTATAAAAATTTGCATCATAAGTGAAAGCTAATTAAAATAGAATCTTCAGTATAATAGTTTCTAATAAAGTAAAATAATTTTTGTCACATGTTATCCTTTTACAATCATTTTAGAGCACTCACATCAGCTTTCATATTTTTATCCTTATAATTATACTAAAAACACTATTATTTCTCTCTCATTCTCAATTAAATAATATTTTTTTATACTTTTATCATTACATTTTCTCTCTCTTCTACTCACAACCATTTTTAAAAATATTAAAAAAATTATAAGGGTTGAACAGTGATTCTCTAAATATACAAAATGAACAGTAACTTTTCTCTCTCCTCCACTCACAACCATTTACAATCATTTCTTAAAATATAAGAAACACACTCACATAAATATTAGGAACCTACTGTGAATGCTCTTATCATATGCCACTATTACAATAAGTCAAGTATTTAATTATTATGCTAATGATATTATATATCCTTTCAAACTACAAGATTTTTTAAAATGAAAGTTTAAAAAATGATATTATTAATTTATTACTTAAGGTAGTTAATTTTATGTAATTTCAATCATATTCTATTTTATAAAAATATTTAAAATTTTTAAAAGGTTATTGGATTTTAATAATCTCAACTTTCATCTATTGGCCGGGATTAATCCCAACTCAGTAAATGTTTACAGACACTCACAACTTTGATCTTATTTTTCTTCAACGATCCCTTACTAATTGAGAGTTAACTCCTGTTAGTTTTTATGATCAAATGAGGCCAACTTCAAGTCATTTTTCAACTCTTTCACACCTAGTCTTCATCAGGTTTGTTTTTTAAATGTCTATCCTCTATTATCACTTGAAATCTATATTCAAAGACTCAAGTGGTTCAAATCAGAATATGAATATTAATGGGTTTCAGGGTGTAGTATTGCTATATTGACGGACATAATGGTAGATTTCAACTTTCTTTTTAATGTTTTGGCCACATAAGCAGTTCACATAATTAAAAAACTAACGGAGTTAACTCTCAGTTAGTAAAAGATCGTCAGAGAAAAATAAGCTTAAAGTTAGAAGTGTTTATAAACATTTCTTGAGTTGGGATTAATCCCGGCCAATAAACACCGGTGAAGCTTCATTGGGGCCGGGGGGCGCCCGCCCCCCCTCTTTTTTCTGTCAGTAGTGTTAATTTTTGGCTCGGCAGTGTAAATTTTCGGTCCGGTAGTGGAAATTTTTTAATAAATATAGAGTTCGCCCCCCCTAAAATAGTTTGCTTTCGCCTCCGCCCCCCCTAAGCCGCGGTTCAAGCTCCGCCACTGCCAATAAATAAAAGTTGAAATTATTAAAATCCAATAATATTTTTTTAAATATTGTTTACTAACTGTCAGTTTAATATTTTCATTCAACCCATGTGCTACATGGGTTTCTAAACTAATATACAAATAAATCAAAATAAATTGATACTAACCAAATGATTTAGGAATTTTGGTTTCCAGTTTTGAAACCTTAAAAGTACTTTTAATATTTAAAAGGTGGTATCCTTTGATTTTCTCAGTAAGTTACTAAAGCTAAAGAAAAAATACATATCCGTTTTATCATTTCACTTTTCCATTATTAGAGTCTTAGCAATTGTGTAGTATTACTTGGTCAAGTTGATGTTTCATATCATTTGCGTTAAAGAATGATTCATGAGTTAAATTGAATGATTGTGTCCTCAATTGGCTAACATAAAATAAGAAAAGATACAAATAAAAATGGGTTGTATATGACCAGAGGTTATTTTTTAGGCGTAGCGTTAAGGTTGTTTTACTTGTCATCAAAACCGACACAAGAGAATACATCATAAATGATATAGGATAGCACATCAAAAGATAGTGGCTTTTCAAAATCAGAAGAACAATACAAGTGTGCAGTACATCGAAAGCAGTCTTATGTTTCGAAAGGAGTCTATGTATCTCGGAGAGTCATAGTTTGTTAGAAGAAAACTATGTATTTGATAGTTCAACTGTTTTTCAAAGGCTTTAATATTTGGTGATTTTCGGTAGACAACTTAATTAAGATGCTATTTTAAGAAACATCAACCTCATAAATCAAACACCTTTCTAGCTACACATTCTTGCCACTTTGATTTTAAAAATTATTAGGTAGCGTTTGTTTTGTAGGAATCAAAGCCGGAATGAAATGAACAATTGATGGTGAATGAAAAAATATATTTGATTTGTGAAGGGAGTGGAAGTAACTAACATTTAAAAGATTCAGAGTCGTCTTGCACTTGCATTGTTTAGAAAAGAATATGTCTCCATTAGGTACTTTGAATCGTATGATAAGTCTTAATAAAAGTGAAATATTTTAGTCTTGTTAAAAATTTAGTTAAGTATTTTATATTGTAAGTTGGTTTTTAAATTGAAACAAGCTAACCAATAACTTTTAGCTTTATAAAGATTTAATTACATGGTTGGTCTTTGTTGTATGTTCATATTACAAGATTGATTATAACTTTTGAAAAATTACATCACTGGTCACAATTGTTCGTCAAACTGCATCACTCGTTATCCTTGAGTGAATGTTTATTATTACAGTTAAACATGTGTAGGATGACCACAATACCTTTTATAAATCATAAACACATATGATGCTAAACATATCAACTATTCTGTCTTTAGTTTTGCCACGATAATATTTCTCGAAGAAAAATACTTGATTTGATGTTATAATGGGTACAAGAAAATTTAACATGACTAAATGTATCCCGTGTGCTATACCTACTATTGATTAAATTTTAAAAAGAAAAGGCTTATACGCCCATATACAGCTTGGATACATCCGTATATTTCTGTATTTAACTTGTATACCTCTAAATTCATTTTTATATATGTTTTTGTTAGATTTACTATATCCATTTATGCAAGGGATACACTTAGTTAAAATATAGTCTGTTTGGTCTAGCCAAACCATATATCTCCACTTTTGTTGGTATCTTAGTGTCATATCTTTCGCTACGTTATGTTATACTATGTTACGCTATGTTACGTTATGTTAGGTTATGTTACGTTACGTTACGTTACGTTATGTTATATGTATAAAATAAAAAAAACTTATATACTTTATTAAACACATAACCCTTTATACCATTAAATAACCCATTAGCATTATATAAACTTATTAAGTATTAGAGCCATTAATAATTTAATTATTTTAACCCATTACCCTTTGTAACATTTAAACATATTTTAATTCGTTTACCCAACAATGTTTTTTAAACCCAAATCTATACTATCTAATAAAAGAAAACTTTCTTTTAGCACTTGTCACTCTCTTAAACCACCATTTTAACACTTGTCATTATTTTAAACATTCTCACTTTATTTTTTCCCTAAAAGATTATTATAGTAATTTAAACACTTAAACTAATTTCTCTCTGTTAATAAAAATCATTTTATTGATTGATATATTTCTCTATCTTATCTAGATTTTTTAAAATCAAGCTATGTTTTTAAAATTAAACTTTATTAAGGAAATCAAAAATCACATCTTTTTATTAGCACATAAATCATAAATAAAACAAAATTTTTATATAATATGAAATTTTTTAAAACACTAAACTTTTTTGAAACAAAATATTTTAAATCGGTCACTTTTTAAAAAAATTATAAAAAATATGAAATTTTCTAAAAGCGGTTTTATTAAATAACCAGAATAATTAGAAACCTAAGTTTTTAATAAAAAAGATTTTTACAAACAATAAATTTTTTATAAAAAAAATCTTAACAGAAATGTTTAAAAATGAAACTTTTTAGATAAAAGAGTTAAAAAAATAGTATAATTGTTTTATTTCTTGAACAATTACATATATATAATTTTAATCATATCTTATATTAAAATTTCATACTATAACTATTCATGTTTATTAGTAGCTATAATCCGTTTAATAAATGAGTTTCTAGCCCATTTATTTGTCTGTATATCTATCTATCTATAACAAAAAAGTCTAAAATAAGACTTAATATAATTGTAGGTTTATCATACTAACGTTCTCATTTCTTTTTATTATTATTATTATTAATATTGAATACTAATAATATTACTCATACCATTTTTAAATTAAAAATTATACAATTTAATAAACTAAAACCCATTTTTTTTATTGAAAACACACCTTTTAAAAACAAAAGTTTTATAAAATACACAATACAATAAAAAAAATTTTAAAATAAATTCATATTTCTTAAAATAAAGTATTTAAAACCTATATTTTTTATAAAATAAAAGTTTAAGAAAAATACGTTATTGTTTATTTACTTAAAGTAGTTATTGGTATACAATTATAGTCATATTTTATCTTCAAATATGGTTTTATAATGGGTTATTGGATTTTAATAATCCCAAGTTTCATTTATTGGCCAAGATTAATTCCAACTCAGAAAATATTTACAGACACTCCTAACTTTGAATTTATTTTCCTCCAACGATCCCTTATTAACCGAGAGTTAACTGTCGTTAGTTTTTTTGATAAAATGGGACCAACATTGAGTCATTTTTCAACTACGCCGCCCAGACTCCATCAAGTCCATTTTTTGGTGTCTAGCCTCCAATGTCACCCGAAATCTACCTCGAATGAGTTATGTGGTTCAAATCAGAAGGTGGAGATTGACGGGTTTAGGGTGCAAAAGTTTCAAATTGATATACCAGATGTTTGATTTCAACTTGCTGCTTAGTATTTTCATCATAAAAATAGTCCATGTCAACAAAAAACTAATGGTGTTAACTCTCAGTTAGTTAGGGATCGTTGAAAAAAAATAATCTCAAAGTTGAGAGTGTCTGTAAATATTTCTTGAGTTGGGATTAATCCCGACCAATAAATGAAATTTGAGATTATTACAATCCAATAACTCTTTTATAATTTATAAATTTTTATTACTAATTATTTTATATTTTATTTATTCAAGCCGTGTAATACACGGAGTACTAACCTAGTAAAATATATAGATGTGATTATGGGAGGTGGTAAAAGAAAAAGAATTGAACATAGGGGCAATGCCATTGATAACCTTCTTTTTAATTAAATCTATATATAATACTAAAAGAGTAATTTGATAATACACTTGTCACATGCCTAGGCACCTTAAGTTTATTTTTCCGCCTCTCTCTCCTTCAAAAAATTATCTAAATTAAGAAATATTAAATAATTTTAATTCTTTTTAGATTACAAATAGTTTTTTTAATAAATTAGAAAATATGGCTTTTTAGTAATGTTATTTCCACATTCTTTCTCACTAAATTTTTTTCCCTTCTTTCTCCTATTAAATAATTAAATTAATTACTAATAATATTATTTTATTTTATTTAGATTAAAAATATATTTTTGATAAATTAAAAAAAAAGATCTTTTATTAATGTTATTTTTAGAGAAATAAATTTTTATAACATCACAATTTTTTTCAAAACATTAAATTTTTTTAAAAACATGAAATATTTAACAAATTGTATTTTTTTTTGAATAAACAAAAACAATTTAAAAACAAAAATTAAAGAGTTGATATAATTATTTTATTACTTATAGTTCTCACTAATACATAATTTTAATCATATCTTATTTTAAAATATTGTTTAATAATTAATAAATTTTTTATTTTATTTTTTCAACCCATGTAATACATGGGTTTACTAAAGCTAATGTTTTATTTTATATATATAAAATAAAAAAAAGGCTTACATACTTTATCAAACACGTAACCCTTTAAACCATTGAAAAACCCATTAATATTCTAATTAAATTAAGTCTATTTAAATATTAAAGCTCATTAACATTTTAATTATTTTAGCTCACTGCTCTTACTAAAATCTAAACCTATTTTAATAGGTTGGCCAAAAATATATTTCAAATATATATTTAAATTTATACTATATAATAAAAAGAAGGTTTTAGAGGACATGTGTTATCATTTTAGCATATAAAAAAATATATTCCTGCATCTCTCTCTTAATGCATATGAAATTTATGTATTTATGTTTTAAAATGATTTTAAAGGTTATTTAGTGTTTAAAAATTAGTGAAAAGTATAATAGCCAACCATCTTATTTAAATGATATACTTAATTATTTGTATTTTAGTAATTAATTAATTTATATCTTTATTAAAAGAGTAATGAGTCGAGTTAGCCTGTAAACCAGACACAAACTCTTACTAGATGTTTAAACTAAAAGCAATTTAATAAACTAAATTATATGTCTGTAAAATAATTACTCAAACATATGCATAAAATTTTTGTCGTAACAAACAAATATCTATCCTTAATCTAATAAAATTTGACAAATAGTATTTTTGCATGTTATAAACTTAGTTTATCTCAAAAGTACACATATATATACGCTGATTGGCAACGTTCATATTTATATACTTTCTAGCAGGATGTATATATTTTTATAACACATATTGTAATTGTAACTAAAAATGTGCACTTTTATTTTAATAGTATTGTTGTGAGTGAAATTATTCATTTAAGCATTTTTTTTTAAATTATTAAAGTAAGTAATTCAGCGTTCAACAGATAATTTAATAAAATAAAGCCTTATTCATGTAAGAAGAAATATGACAGTAAATATAATCTTTTTTTTAGTCGTAGAAAATTAGTTAAGTTTATTTTTTAGAGTTAATAACATGAAATGTGTCTGTGCTTAGGTCTGTTTTCATTTTCGGTCCTCACATTTAAAAAATTACAAGGTCGATCCAAAGATTTATAAAAACATAACACAAAAAGTCCTGATGAGAGTTAACTTTTTGCATTATCTTTTTAAAAACAACCATTATACCCTTGTTTTAAAAATGAAATCAATAAAAGAAAAAATACATTAATAAAAGAGTAGGACTCATGTATAGATTTTAAAGAAATACTTAATAATTTACTTTTACCTATTACCATCGATCACAGAACCGTACTGGCCGCTACCTCCCTCCCACCATTGGTCGTCGTCGGCCGCTACCTCCTTCCTACCATAGAGGCTCAAAACCCAATTTCTCTCTAATTCCTAATACTGATTCCCCTAGATTGATTTGATTGAGGAGGCGGTGGTGAGTTGCGGTGTTGGAGATGATGCGTGGTAGTGGTAGGTGTGGTGTTGGAGGCGATGAATGGCGGTGGTTGGTTACTGTGTTGGAAGAGATGAGTGGCGATGTGGTGAAAAGTAGAGGTGGATCGATGGTGGTTGTTTGGTGGGCGGCGATGGGTGTAGAAGTTGAGGGGGTGATAGGCGATGTGTGCTTGACCATTTGGTCGTCGATCATAAAAAAAGGTGAAAGATGAGATGGTGGGGGGGGGGGGGGGGGGGGCTCCTATATTATTAGTGTTAATATATATGAGATGAGAATTGAGATGGTGGTGGTTGTCTGTTGTCATGGGAGGCGGTGGTCGTTCGTCTAGCGTTAGTTTGATGGCGGCGGCCGGTGGTCGTAGCATGGTGGTGGTGGTGAACTATTGGTAGGGTTGAAAGTGGTTGATTGCCGGAGATGAAGTGGTAGATGGGTCCCACCTCCTAATTAACTTATTTTAAATGTGCAAATTTAATTAAAAGTGGGGTATGTGGACCCATATTTATATTTATTCAATAATATAATGATTTAGTTTTATTGTTAAAGGTATTTTGATCAAATTAAAAGGACTTAACAGAAAAAAAACGATACTTCATATCAAGGACCTTTTGTTTACGTAAGTGAAAACATGCCTAAACACATAGTTATTAAGTTTTTTAAGGATAGTAATTAAACAAACCATGATTATTATGTTATTAAGTTTTTGGTCCAGCAAGTCATATTATTTTTTTTTGTTGTAATATTTTGTTATTTATTTCTTCAATGAGACCCTGTCTTATGGTTACACTTAGTTAAAGTTATCTTTTTTTTTCATATTAAATATTATTGCTTTATTATTTAAATACTTAGTTATATGCGATTTCAATCATATATTATCTTAAAAAATCGTTTTAAAATCGTAGTTCTTAATTATTAACTACTAGATTTAGTTAACCCGTGTATTACACGAATTGAATAAAAAATATTAAATAAACATAAACTTATTAATTATAAATAAACAGTTTAATATAAAATATGATTAAAATTTTTCTTATTAGAAATAGAATTAAAATTTTGTTTCAAAACAAATGTTTTTAAAAAATGCCATTTTAAGAAATTTTCTTATTATAAATCTCAATATTAGTTATTTTTTGTACATAAAATTCTATTTTAAAAAAAACCAATTGTAAAATATTTTATGTTTTTTAAAAACTTTGATGTCTTAAAAAAATTTCTTATTTTATAAAAAAAATTCTTTAGAAATAATATTAATTAAAAGATATATTTTTAAATTATTAAAAACTATTTTAATCTAAAAGAATTAAATAATATTATTTATTAATTAGTGTGACTGTTTAATAGGAAAGGGATACGAGAAAAATTTAATGAGAAAAAATGTAATTTTGTCATGTATTATTTTAGTTATACTTTTATTAAAATTAAAAGATTTAAATTTGTATATAAAAAGATTTAAATGTGTATAATGTATAAGTTTTTAACCTAGTAAAAAATATATATGTTATGGGAGGCGGTAAAAGATAAAGAATGAAACACATGGACAATCCAAATTACAGTGATAGTGTTTTTCCTACTCTCTCAAGGCCCAAAAATTGTTTAAGGATTCTCGACGCCACTCCGAAACATCCTCGTCGACGGTCAAGATACACTCATCCTCACAATATCCCATCGGAGCCAAAAACATTTTTATTTTTTGGGTTTCGTTGTCAATTTTGTATCTAAAAACTTTCTCATGTCGTGACGTGAGCATCTTTCAGGGTTTCACCGAATTGATATTCAAGAATGCTGCTCAAGTTAAAATTAACACCCAAATCTTATTCATTATGCGACAGAGTTGCTAGCGCCTTAGCAAGGTCTAATCTTGCTAATCCCGTTAGATGCTTCGTATCATTCGAGTCAAAGAAAGATTCATATGAATTGAACCGAATGCTAGCAGAATGTGACGGTAGAATACGATGCGTTAACAAAATGCATGCTAAGATCATCATTGGAGGTTATGGGCGCAATGTTTTTGTTGGGTCTAAGCTTATTGGCATGTATGCTGGGTTGGATCAGTTGCACATAAATGATGCACGGAAGGTGTTCGATCATTTGCCTGAAAGAGATGTTTTCTTGTGGAACATGATGATTCAAGCATATGCCAATTCAGGTTTGTCTGTGGAAGCATTGAATGTGTATAAGGAGATGTGTGAAAAAGATGTGGTTGTTGATAAGTATACGTTTACATTCGTGCTAAAGGCGTGTAGTGTTGTGAAAGATGAAACAACGGGTCGTGTTATCCATGGACATGTTATGAAAAGTGGGTTCTATTTCAATGTGTATGTTGGGAATGCTCTTGTGGCGTTATACGCTAAGTGTCATATGATAGAGGCGTGTAGGAGGGTGTTTGATGATATTCCTGAAAAGGATGTTGTTAGTTGGAATACTGTTATTTCTGGTTGTGCTAACAATGATCGCGGTATTGAAGCTATAGAGCTTTTTCATACTTTTCTGCGCGATGAATCTTGTAGCGCACCGGACCATGCAACTCTTGTTAGCATTCTGCCTGCTTGTGCTCAAGTAGCAGAAATTCGACTAGGGTATTGGATTCATTGTTACACCATAAAAACAGGCTTCACAAATGATGCTATGGTGGGGAGCGGTCTGATTTCCATGTATGGAAACTCTGGCCATCTGGACTATGCACGACAGATATTCGATCAAATATCTGAAAGAAACGTTATGGTGTGGACTGCTATGATGAGGGTTTATGGCATGCATGGCAACCCGCACGAAGCACTTAATCTTTTCTCGATGTTTTTGGTGGGTGGTTTCCAACCAGATGGTGTTGTGTTTCTGTGCTTGCTATCAACATGTAGTCATGCAGGGTTAGTTGCAAAAGGCCGTGAAATTTTCAAACAAATGGAAGATTATGGTGTGGAGAGATGTCACGAGCATTACGCTTGTATGGTTGATCTATATGGGAGAGCTGGTTTGCTTATGGAAGCGGTTGAGTTTATAAAATCGATGCCTATGCTACCTGGGAAGGATGTATATGGTGCTCTTCTTGGTGCTTGTAGAATGCATAATAATATTGAACTTGCTGAAGTTGTTGCAGAGAAGTTGTTTGTCTTGGATCCAAACAGTGGTGGGCGATATGTAACTCTGGCTAAGATATATGGGGATGGTGGGAGGTTGAAGGATGCTGCAAAGGTTTGGAAGACGATGGTGAAGAAAAACATCAAGAAACCGTTTGGATTTAGCTCGATCAAGGTGAATAGTGTGGTTCATACATTTGGGGTAGAAGATGAAACTCATCCAAGAACAATGGACATTTTTGACACACTTGCAGGGCTTGATGAGATAATGGCATTACCAACTTGAAGCACATTGTTTGAACCACTGCTGCTTGGAAAGCAGCATGCTCATCTAGTGTTAAAGATCATTTGTTGCTTGTAAAAGACGAGCAACTCGATGCATATGGGTGGTTTGTATCCTGGCGGCTCATGTCACTATGTGAGCTCTTAGAGTTCATCGGGCAAGAGTGATGTCGAGGTCAGGATCAAGCATTATTTAAGGACGAACCAAGAACACTGAGAATGCACCACAACACAGTGCTTCCACATTGTATTCCTAACTCATTCTTGACTCATAATTTTTTTGATGTTAACGTCTTGAGAAACTTTAAATATGACCAATTCATGAGAAACAGGCTTAATGTTAACATCGCGTGTTGGCTTCTAGTTAAGCTAACTTATGATTATTATTATTATTATTATTATTTTGTCTCTCTTATTATTAAAATGATAAAACAATTATGTCCAAATATGTTAAAGGTGCTTACTTATTTAAAGCTGTATTTTTTAAAATAAATAAGGAACATTGATTTATTTTTCCATTGAAAAATAGTACGCTTCTTCTACGTTAGTTTGTTTTAAAAATTTAAAATACAACTAAATTCCAAACTTAATATTCTATAAGTAATCAAAATAAATTAAATGTAAGATATAATACATAATCTTCTTTTGTTTTTTCATAGGATCAATGTAATATTTATAATTTTTTAGGTTTTATTAAAACTTTTTAAAAAGAAAAGATCACGTATAAAAGCAAACTAATAAATGAAAATGAAAAACCAAATAGAAATACAATAATTAAAAATTTAAACACGTAAAAAAGGTAAATAATAATAAAACATTATAATAGATACTTGAACAAAAAAATTTCAACCAATTACACGAGTTTCACTTGTTATAAGAGACAAATTAATAGTTTAAAATGTTATATTTATTCAATGTTTATTAGTATTAACCTATTATGTTATATATATATATATATTTTTTCTAGGCCAACCTAACATTACCTAGTTTTACCCGTTATTCGATATACCCATTTTGCAACCCCTTATTGTAGAGATATTTGTGTGTGCAAAACTCAGTCCAAATCAATGACACCCGAAAACAGAACCGAAACATGACAGGATAGGACCTACATTCTGGTTGTCGGTCTATGAACCAAAAGATTTTAGGTTCTCGGTCCGGTCTAACCTTCTTTTATATTTTATTTAGTGAAAGGACAGATTTTGAATTCTGAACACTCCCAAAGTTTGAGTCCAGTTCCTGGTTGGTTTTGGGAAGAAATCAGTTGTTAACAGGCCCATGGCACTACACGGTCTGGTCTGGTTCTGGGTTCCAATATTTATAAAATTTTGGTTTTGGTTCTGTCCGGTCCAGTCTGTACTGTTGCACAGCCATTGCACATGTAGTGAGTGTGCTGGCTCATGATACAAGAAAATACTTCATCAGCATTACTGCAAGAAATATAGGCCATGACTGTGTTGATGTAAGGATACAACACACAGGGTTTATACATATATGCAAGATGTGCCTATTATCTAAACCGATTGCCACTAGAGTTGATTTATATTGTGAGATATGCTTTTACCATAGTTGCTCCTGTCGGGTCAGAAAGCAAATGTCTAACCAGACCCATCCTCAAGCTATGTGGTGCTATGATAAACATGTAAAATGCAAATACTATTAGGTCGGTTGATGATAGCGAAGATCCAAGAAACCCCCACCACATCCTGCATTCAAACATAATACATATTAGTGCTATTCTTTTACGTTAGAGATCGGAAATTTATATTGCTGCCATCAATTTATTTCAACATTTTTTCAATGAGGATACCCATGCGTTGAACTACTTAATAGGTAGGTAAGTCAAGTACGTATGCAGACTGCAGTATGGATTATACCACATGTGGCCAAAAAAAAATGGAAAAACACCCTACCCAACCGGGCTGTTCTTTTTGGGTTTTCAGCCTACATATATTATCACTTTTATCACTTCCGCATTTATACAACTATTTTGCTTACAATTAATAATCCCATATACAAAGGCAACATTTCTATCATTTCATCTTGTGAGCACTGTGGGCATGTAAAAGAACGAAGATCTATGTGTTGGAATAGAAACTAAGCAAAAGTTAATGAAAACTAAAACTGTACCAAGTGGGCAAGCGGAAGAAAGTCCGGAAGAATGTACGGGTCCCCTCAATATCCATCTGGACAATCAGTGCTAATCCAAAGAGAAAGAATGCTCTCTGTCTTTTCCTTTCCAGCGGCCAAAGTGTTTCCCAAGCTAACATAAGAATCATTTTAATCAGGACAAACGTGGAAAAAACCAAAAAGAAAAAACATTATGGACTTTTGCTATCTTAACTTATAAAAGCTCAACAAAAAGTTTTCAGACTTTATTTTTGACAATTATGTTGCTTTTACATGATTAAGTTCCTAAACTTCAAATAAAGGACCTTTTCATTGAGCTTTTATAAATTTAGGGACTTCCGTTTGCCACTGAAACTAATCTAAACACCACCTATAATATGTATTTAAAAATAGATTTCCAAGTAATAATCATAAAGTAATGAATGACGTCTACTTAGAAAATGTTACCCCTTGAATACCTTGCTTTGAGATATTGGTTGAATGTCTTCCAAGATCAAGCATCTGTTTTGGATTTCCTTTCCCTAAAATCTTTGCAATTACTGCTGCGTAATTTGGAGCTTCTGACAGTGATCTTACAACTGAATATCCTGTTTGTTGCATATAGCAAGTGATTATCACCATACTATTAGTTCCAAAACAAAATGGCCAATTTCTCACAAGATTTTAAGGTGATTTTGCTTTGACCATTTTTTCATGAGATCCATTTTACCAAATCCTGGCAATATATTAGAATTTATTTAATTCTATTTATTGGTTACAGTTATTGTTTTAATTTCTTATTATTTTAACTAATATTAACTCTATTTTGACTAAAACATAAACCATATACTAATGCTTTGTGCCAGTGATGTGTTGATCCAAATTTCATCTGGCAATCTAAAACTGTAAATGTAATTATCTGAAGCAACCACTTAAAGAAAATAACAAAAATATACTGAACATTTTTTACCTGTGGCTGGATGCACCATGCTAGCAGCAGCACCAAATGCAAGGTTCTTTTGCTCTGTATTTGGTAAGGATCCACCTACTGGAATATAAGACCATTCCTTCCAAATATTGACAAGGAACAAAATACTACCAAGTTAGTAAGGTCAAAAATCAACTGTCAACACAGATATTTTCAAATTGAATAAAGAGGCCAAAAGTAAGTACTTCTTCATAAGTTTTGGTAATTCGGATCCCTAGTGTCTTTAATCTTGACATGAGTTTTGTCTTCAATAACTCAAAAGGCATGGCCTCTTTTGAAGCCAAACAAGTTTCCTGCAATTATCTTTGACATCTATCAAACAAGCTAGGGTGGCAATCATGAGTCTGATATGGGGAAAACTTGCAATAAGCAAACCTCAAAGAAAACTTTAGTTGGAGACATTGGCATGACATAAAGGAATGTTGGATATTTTGCTTCTAATGATTGAGATTTATGTTTGGTGTAGTCTCTATAATCCATGAAAACCATTAGGCTTGGATCATAGGGTAAGCTTTCAACCTGCGGTGGGAAATATATGGAAAAACCACTGAGCATGAAACTTGTCATCTTTTAATGTTTATAATAAGGGCAACCACATGAAATAGAAACAAACTGTGCACTTTTTCCAGATTATAGATTTATAACAACCAACATTAAGTTAGATGCAAAGTAGTCATCAACTTGCAACTTATTTCTGATTTTAGCAACCAACACCTTATTATTAACTTCTACCTGTAAATTACGGATGTGGCACCAGTTGATATCTCGCCAGTTGCCACATTAGACGTCACATATACAAAAAGTGCTTGTGGATCGGATGGATTAAAAAATGCATTTATATACAAGTTCAAAAACTGTCTTTTTTTTAAATCTATATTCATAAACAATTAGAGATGTTAGGTTCGATGCCACTTGGCATATACATAATACACTAGAATGACAAATAATACGTCACGTGTGAGCTTTTTGACAATATGGCAAACATAATCTACTAGGGATTAAACAGGTCATCTTACTACAACCATAATAAAATGCAACTTCGTCGTTTATTGGTTTCAAAATACAAGTTTTCTTCTTCTAGTTTGTGCATAAATAAAGTTGGCTGCTAAAAATAGGAAAAAGTGTAAAGTTCGTTTCTATTTTGTGCAGTTTGCCCGCTATAATAACAGAAGTTGCAAAAGTTCATTGATTTATTGAACCTGGCTTATTGTCCACACAGTATGCAGAAAGAAATAGAACCAGCAATTTTAGTAGTAATGTGATTTCGTGAATATCACATTTTAAATGCAGAACACTGAGAAGTGTTTGGGTGTGTGAAATTAACAAGACTTACTTTTTTAAGGAATAATAAACATAACATCACATTCTTACCTCAACCTCAACACCATAAGCTGTTTGAACACAAACACGGGGACCACCAAGCTCATACTGCAAAAGTTTTCCCGAAGCTGCTCCGGAGGCTACAGTAGCAAGCCTATTTCAAAGCAAAAGTATCACTAAAGAACTTTCAGGTGTACAGTTTTCGAATGTGGATAAGTAACATAACAGTTTACCTGCATGGAATTGTGATATTGCCTTCACACTCGATGAGACTCTGGCCATTTGGAGCTTCAGTAATCCGTTCCACTTTGGAGCTCAAATACGAAACACCTGACTCCACACACCTAAAATTAATGTAAATTATCGTTGGATGGTGCTCCAGAGAATATAGACCTTTTTCAAGTGCCAAAAGAGATAATCAACCATAAAATTAGATAAGAAAAATAACAAGTGCAAATGTCATAGAATAGCAACTTACTTTATCTTTTGTCCCATATGGTACTTGATACTTTTTGTTAATAAAATGTCATTAAAGTTTCAGGTACTTACGATACATTGCAATTGGTCAACTAGTTAAAGTTAAATAAAAATTTAAGTACGGTGAAACATTAATTGAGACTTCAATAATCAATTGATCATCTATAAGTGAGGTTGAAACTTTACAGAATGTATATGAACAAATTTCGAAACTTTAACGCCACGGTTTTTAACGGGTGCAACTGGCTACTATAAGTAGCCTATTTCATGTAATATAAGTAAGAAAATTTTACCTTCTCAACAACTCCTCATGAAGTAAATCACGACTGACTCGTCCATAGGCACGACCTATGAGGATGGGATCATTGTTATCAAGATATACAACTGTATCCCGCCAAACATGTTCAATACACCCCTCAAGTCCAAGACCTAAAAAGAAATAATAAAAGCATAACTTGAGAATCTGTTATGCATGCAGGTTACATGGATGATAGATGCTCCCTATGAAAAAGAAGTGGAGTTTAACTTTCTAAATCCCATGATTAATTTCACTTTCAAAAGTGGCATGGCTTAAATAAGAGGAACTCTTTGATAAACAAATCAATCTGTATGGCAAACATTACATGTAAAAAATTTTGGCATCAAACTAGGATGATTTTGGAATGAACAAGTTTGTTCTACACAGTCAGTTTATACAAATACCTATAAATTCATCTTCCCAAACACCATAGTTATTGGTAAAAGGAAGATCAGGTCCAATAAGTCCAACATTCAAGCCTCTCTTGGCTGATTCTGCAGCAAGAGCAAGCCCAGCAGGACCACAACCGATCACAACCAAATCCAGCAAACAGTCTCCTATCGGTATCCTTGGCAGCTGCAAAAATGAGGTAATTTGTTCAGGAAAAAACAAACAGCTGGCTGATTCAAAATCAGCTACTTTACAGTATAATCATATCATTTAAAAATATATTCAAGTTTGTTACATTCTCTAATATTTATAATTCTATTGTCTCATGAGTTCTCTAATTAACAAAGTTCTGAAAACCTGGTAATATATGCAAGAAAATATTCACTGTCTCAATCTGAATCCTGAAGTAATAAACATCCTAAGAAACAGTCAAAAAGCATCAAAGTAGCCAATAGCCAACAGTAATTGTCCAACAATTCCCAGCATAATAAACCTTTAAATTTCCCCTTTTTCACTATCCACAAACAAACGATATGTGTGCCATATTTAGTAAATGAAACTATTAGAGAGAAAGGAAGAAGAAACAGGAAATCACACGGATAGAGTGGTACATATCATAAAGCTGGAAGTACAAGTAACAGTAGCATAAGAATTCACCTTTTCGGAAAGCCTAGACTGTGTATCCATAGGCTTATTCTGTTGCATTTGAACAAAAAGCAGTTCCGATCCACCGGCTTTCACGTAATCTTCCTCATCTGCTTCAGAAATCCCTTCTTTCACCACCACGCTTTTAGCGCTACACTTAATTTGCTTCAACGAGGAGGAAAAGCTGGTAAACCTACAATGCCTTAGTAACGAAAAACCGTGTCTGGTGTTGTAACTCATGAATCTAGGGCACGTAAAAGGCGCCATTGTTGGCGTCATGTGTGGAGCTCTGAAGCACTCCATTGATTGTTCAGTTCAGTTGCGGATCAAATCAACAAGGGAATCGCAATTAATTTAAGGCCGATGAAGCATCACGTCATTGCCATGGTGAATAATTCTGTTGTAATGAAAATTGAAAATATCTGGAAATACGGTCACGACTTCTATCTCTTTCGCAATAGCTTTTGAATGGATAGGAGAGGAGTTGATGAGCAAGTCATCTTTTAAGGCCACGTTGTCTGTCTTCACGAACTTTTTCTGACGTGGCAATACTTTATTGGTTACATTAATACCCATCACCCTAAATACATTTTGAGTTAATTTCGGTTTTAGTACTTACACTTTGGGAATTGTCTTTGTTTGAGTACAATCTTTAATTTGTTTTTATAATTGGATTGGGTTTTACAAATCGCTTTTATTTCGTTATTTTGATTAATGATGTTAATATTTTTTGTTATAATTTTTAAAAATTATCAAAATACCCTAAATGCTTAAATGATTTATAAAAAATCTCAAAACTCTCTCACTATTTAATTTCTCTCTTTGCTCTTTCTTTCATATTTTTTTTTCCTCCACTCTTCATGGTAACACCTTGCATTCACCCTCTAGCAACCACTTCCATCGCCACCATCCCACCCCATACCTTCCCTTCCCCACCCCTTCATTTTCAACTCTCCTCCCTATCATCATTACCACACCATCACCACCACTGCCACACAGCTATCAGTGTAACACCAGCAACCAAAACAACCACCGATAATGCCAAACCCTCAAAATTCACATGCATGGTTTTATCGCGAGGCGTGTGAACAAACCAGAATGTAAATCATTAGTTACTTTGAACGACCTCTAAATAAACTTTCAAAAATAAACCTTAGAGTTTATAAGTTTAAAATACCGCTGAAGCGTAAGTTAAATATTCAAACCAAACATTCAAAAGCAAATGCGCAAAACACGCGCCCAAAACATAGTTTAAGTTGTAATGTATAACCAAAGTTTAAAAAAATAAATGTTTGAATGCATGCTTGACTCGTTTTGTGCTCCTACATGCACCTACTGTTAACGACCTGAGAAAAAAATACTAAAGTGTCAACATAAGGGTTTGTGAGTTCAAGAGTTTATAAGTAAGCAAAAATAGTTGTGTTTGCAAAACATAAGTAAAGCGCATTGAAATAGATATCTAGTCTAAATAATAAGCAATAATAATAGTGTTTTCGCGATCGAAGCTGATTGTGTTCATTTGTTGACCTTCCGCGCCGACTTACCGAATCGTGACAAAGTGTTAGTCGTTTAGGACAATGTTGCACCCGTTTGACCTCCAGTCATATAGGTGGGGCTTGTCAAACCCAGTAGTACTATTCAATATTTCCCGCTAGTTTCTTTAATTAATGATTTGAAAGTGTAAGGGCTTTTCAATAGAAATCTACACTATATTAATGCTATACACAACTTATAATAACTAAGCATTTGAAAATATACTTTCTCCCAAAAGGAGTATGTAAAAGAGGGGCATTGAACTCACCTGAAGCGTAAGCGAAAAGTAATGCAATCTAATGATGAATGGATAGATAACCCGTCAAAGGTTACCTAGAATACAACATGCATGCTCAAAACATGGAATCTCATCAAACACATTAATAAAGTTTTCTCTTTGGAAAAGTAATATCATATAACCCAATTTCTTCAAAACCAATCATTGCTTCATTATTTATATGCCTAATCTAGTTCATAGCAATCACTAGAACACAAAAAAATCATAGAATAAAAAAATCCCAAGTTCTTGAAAATTAAAGTTTCTACTTTTAGTAAGATATGAGCTAGACGTTGAAATCACAATTTCTATACATAATCCACGTGAATCATCAACAATATTATCACACTAACATAATATCATCATCCAACATCATCAATTTCATGTTATCTTGCAAGATTAAACTAGGGTTTGTTCATAATCATCTTTTTATGAAAAACAATAAAAACTAGTTGAAAAACTCACCTTAACCGCATTATTAATCCACAAACTAGCATGCTAACATGTTGTACTACTCAATTAATGCAAGAATTTGAGTATATGTGTGTGTGGCAATCGCAAAAGGGGAGGGGGTAGGGGCTTCATGGCCGAAAATGGGTGTCCGAGGGAATTTTTAATATTAGGGTTTTATCTAAGTATATATATGGTAAGGATTTTTTCCAATTCACCTGATTGTTTTATAAATTATAAAAACTAACTTTGTAACATTTTTAAATGATTTTCTTTACTTAGCTTTTGAGTTTTATAAACTAATTACTAGAATTTTAATCAAATAATTATCATCTCTCATGAACAACATATAATTCACATAGTCATGTGTTGAAGTGTAAATCATAAAATAACACGTAACACTAAGGTTCACTTAGTCACATAACAACAATTAAAATTATCAATTAAGTTAATATTAGTTAAACCAATATTAAGTATTTGTTAAGTCACCAACATTCAAGGACAACTAATGTATGCTTACGACACGTGTATGCAAGACTTAATGGAACCAATGGAGTTTTGGTAACAGAAAATCACCGTATGTCATTGATAACCTAATCCATAATCACCACCATCCGGCCACCCCATAAACCTAATCCATAATCACCACCATCCGGCCACTCCATAACTACCACCACCACTCCAACCCTTATCTTCATCTCTCTTTAATCTAGACACGCCTAATCCACCACTTCCACAACATCACCACCACTGCTACACCATTACCACCGCAACACAAGCCTCAGACCAATCCGCCAACAACCAAACCACTACAAAACCTTAATCCAGATAGGGGGAGACAATATAAAACTCTAAGGAAGCCATAATCGAACAGAGGAATGTGATTTTACAACGATGGTGGTATGTGGAGGTGGTTGGTTTCTAGTGGTGGTTGTCGTGGGTAGATGTCGATGATGATGGTGGGAAGTGTGACGATGATAATGATATGCGTACATCATGTACAGGGGGTTGGGGTGGGTATGGGGTGTTTAATTGTTTTTGTAAAATAAATTTATAATTTAATATTTAGTTTTTAATTTTAAATAAGGGGTGGGTATGGCAATCTTTAGTTGGTCTCCATTCTCACCTAATAGAAAATGTTAATGTTGTTAGTAAAACGGACTGAAATGGATATGATTGCAAAATTCAGGCCAAAAATGGAGAAGAACTAAAGATTCTAACGGTTTGTACTCAAATGGAGATAATTTGCAAAACTCAGGGGCCAAAACCGAATTAACTCATACATTTTTTTAAACTTTAAAAGAGAAGATTATAAGATACGTTCTAATGGTAACTAATTTACTCTTTAATCAAATTGTTTAGGTTAAAACCATGTAGAGTATATGTGTGGTGCTTTTAAGACTAGAGTAGGTACAAAGTATTCTTGTACGTTCGCCGGTTAATTTTAGAGATATTAAATTAAGAATTGATTTTAGGTATGTTAACACAGTAGTTTTATGTTATATTTTACTTTTATACAATAAAGAGACATTAAATACATTTATTTTATGTATGCGTACTCTTGAAACAGGAAGTTCATGCTAGGGGTTTGGGTTGTGATTAATGGCTATGGATACGAGAGGACATTGGACAAGTATATTGTAAAACATGACACTGTTACCACATCCTGATCACTAGTGTAGGTCCGGTTTAGGAGCACTAAGGTGTGGGACAGGCTAGCGAATAGAGTTGCTCATTCCTAACTAGCTAATGCTGAAAGCTACGATCTACGATGGGAAAGGGGGGATAGTAGAGACCAAACGAGTTTTGCTACATAAGCCTGTTTTCTCTCTCAAACTCTCTTTCCTAGAGCTGCTTTAGAGCAAGAAGCCCTGGTTTAGATGTTCTAACCTTTCTCCTCATGCTTACTAGAGTATTTATGGTAGTTTTTTAGATTAAGTGTGGCTGCCAAAACATGAAGTATGCAAAACATATTGTAGGTAATGTTGACCCACATTGTTAGTAGGCGTTATTGATCACTTGGTTCTCGTATACGCACTATGCCACATGCCCGAGTGCATGACGGGTCAAGTTTGGGCCCAACACCTCAAATCGGACATGGTTGCGGTCAACCAGATCCGAACAGAGGTATGACAGGGAGTGGTCACCTATCATCACAAATGTTTAAAATAAAAGCTATTCAATTTGTGAGTAAAATAAATTAGATTCATAAAAATAAATACTTAAAAGAACAAAATATTCATGTATAAATAACATAAAGTAAAACTTATTCAATGATACATAAGTACATAACCATAAAATAGACACTCGAAATACTTTCATGTATTTAAAGATATAGATCATAAAGACAAGTCTAACACGTAAATATATTAAAGAAGAATAATCTTCCTCGTATTTTTCTAAAAGCGGCACTCCCATAAAATAATCTTCAATATATTGATAATTATATGACACTCCCATTAATCTTAATTCAGTCTCGTGTCGTCATTCATTAAAAATTAACATGTAATTACCCTATATGTTAATAAACAAGTTGAATGAACAGTAATTTTTGTGGTTAACACGTGCTTCCTGGTTGATTTTAGTTAATTTCACAAAGACCTCTGCACAAATAACGAATCTCGTGAGGATTTTAAAATAATGGGATTTTTCATTAAAGATACTTTAGATCTAGAAATTTTTCTAATATAATAAAAGAGTAACTAATGGTAACACGTGTCACCATCACATTTATCTTAATCAAAATTTTTCCGCTTATCTCTCTTATTAATTACTACATTAATTACTAATAATTTTATATAATTGTTTTAGATTAAAAATAGCTTTTAATAAATTAAGCGAAAAATATTTTTATTAATGTTATTTCAGAGAAATGAATTTTTATAAAAATAATTTTTTTCTAAAACATCAAACTTTTTAAATGCGAAATATTTTAAAACTGATGTTTTTAAAAATTAAAAATTTTATAAACAAAAAATAATTAAAATTAGGAGTTATAGTAAGGAAATTTTTGAAAATAATATATATTTTTAAAACGGTTTGTTTTGAAAAAAATATTTAATTTATTTTTAAAAAAAACAAAGTTAACATCATTGTTTATCACTTATAGTTCTTACTTATATATAATTTTAATTTTATCTTATATTGAAATATTATTTTATAATTAATAAAGTTTTATTTTTAATTTAATATTTTGTTATTAAACTCGTATAATACACGAGTTTACTAAAACTAGTATATATATATGTGTGTGTGTGTGTGTGTGGTAGTTATAGATGGGGATGCTAAACTGAGCAAACGCTTTCTTTGACGTTGCAAAAAATTCAACAAATGAGGCAAACGGTGACCATTTTGAAAAAGAAAGCATGTATAAAGTGTTAAATTTATTGTATGTACGCATAATGGATTTGAAAGGTGTTGTGTACCATTCTAGTTAGGTATTGATACAACATCATATGATTGAAAATACCAAACTGATAGTACTGAAGCAATATTATGTAATTGTGTTATAAGTGTATTCAGTAAACTGCAATTGAAATAAATAAATCATACCATAGTTAAACAACTTTCATAGTTTTTTTTATTTTTGTATAAATAACAAATTGCTTATATCTTCTTATCCTTAAAAATTACTACGTCCGTTTATTTTTATTTGACTTAAAGCATAAATAATTTTAATAACCGAAATAAATATAAATCAATCAACACCGGTATCTTATGATTAACTGAATCATATTTTCTAATTATTAAACCACTAGCTTTAGTAGAGGTGTCCAAAAAAACCGGTTCGAAAACCGGTTTCTCCAACAAACCGGTTCCAACCCGACCCAAACCGGCGGTTTGTAATAGGTTTGGGATATTCCTAGGTCGAACCGGTTCTTAACCCGGTCCGGTTTTAAACCGGTTTCAAACCGGTTTTTAAACCGGTTTTTAAAAAATAGCCGTTGGGTAACGGCTATATAGCCGTTTTTTGGCCGTTGGAGCCTTTTTTTGACCTTTTTTGGTGGTTTTTTTATCAATATACACCTAATAGGTTAGTATATATATGTAGTGTATGTTTTGGTTGAATCACAAAAACTTAAAACGCTCTCAACTCTCAAAAATCGTAAAAAACGCTCAATTCTTTCATTCTACAAAAAACTCTCTCAAATGGCTTCATCTAGTGCTCAATCATCCGTTGGTTGTGATGCGTCTTCAAGCAACGTGGTGGTAGCAATCCTTCCTACTAATAGGAACCGCAAAGTATGGTGCAATTACGATTTATGTCAAATGGCTACCGGTCCGAACAAAGCTCTTTGCAAGTTTTGTCATAAGTTTTTCAAAAAAGATGCAAACACAACTTTGAGAAACCATATTGAGCTTAAATATTGCAAGGCGTTGAAAGGTCAACCGTCTCAAGGTCAAGCTTCAATGACCAACGAAGGAAATGTTTGGGCTTATAACGTTGATGCTGTTCGGGAGCAAATGGCACAGTTTGTAATTCAAGAAAGCTTGTCATTCAAACATTTCGACAACGAACGTTTGACTCGACTCATTCAACGAACTCTTCAACCACGTTACACCAATGTAAGTCGTGCTACTCTTCGAAGAGATTGTTTAAAAATGTGGAAAAAAGGAAAAAATGAATTAATATCTTATTTTGAAAATTTACAAACCGGTGTTAACTTAACTAGTGATGTTTGGTCGACTCCTCACGGTTCACCGGACTCGTACATTTGTGTCACCGCCCATTGGGTTGAACCCGATTCATGGCAAATGATGAAACGTACGATTGCGTTTGAATTGTTTGATTATCTTCACACAGGCCAAAACATTTTTTATCTTATTGATAAAGTTATTAAAACGTATAAATTAGAAAACAAAATATTTTCTATATCTTTTGATAATGCGTCAAATAATACACTTGCTATAGATCATTTAAAATTAAAATATAAACCAATGTGTGCCGGTGTTTTTTTCCATAGTCGATGTATTGCGCACATCATAAACTTAGCCGTTCAAGACGGTTTAAGAACCATTGAAACAGTGAAAGATAGTTTTAAAAGAATGTTACGTGACATTTAAGAACCACGGTAGCTTCGGAATCTGCTTTTTCTGTTAGTGGCAGGTTTATATCGATAAGACGAACTCGACTCACTCCACAAGCGGTTGAAATGTCGATTTGCTTGAAGGATTTTTTGGATGCCGCGGAAAGAGTACAAGACAAATGCTCACTTGAAGAAGAATTGGAATACGAAGCAGAATTATACGAGGACGAGGTAGAGAGCGGATTGACGCCCGGAATGACAGATGATGAAGCGGCATATGATGAGTACCTTCGTAACAGCTCTGGTTCTGGTGGCGAAGAATAAACGTAGAAGTATGCAACGAACGAACGGAGAACGACCAGTCTTTGTTTACTTTTTTATAAAACTATTATTTAATCTTCAATGTTGTTTAAATTGTTTTGTTTTTATATCATATATCTCACTTTTATTATATTTCTTACTTTCATTGTATATCTCACTTTCATTATATATCTCACTTTCATTATATAATAATTTAACTATTTAACATTAAATAAAATAATAATATTATTATATTAATAACAATAATAATCAGTTAATATAAATATAATTATATAAATAACAACATTAATAACAAAAATTTTCAATTAATATAAATATAATTATATATTTTAACAAAAAATTTAAATTTTCTTTAAATTTGCTTTTAATTTATTTATATAAATATGATATATAAATAACCAAAAATTTTCTTTAAATTTTTTTATCATGGAATAATCAAAAAAAAAAAAAAAAACCGGTTTGGGCCCAAACCGGTTTCTAAACCGGTCCAAATCGGTTTGGGCGGTTTGAGTTATCCGGTGTTGAAACCGGTTTGTAACCCGAACCGGTTTGAACCTAAACCGGTTTTGACTTTCGTTGACCAAACCGGTTCCGGTTTGGATCCCAAACCGGTTTGTACACCACTAAGCTTTAGTAACCCGGGTAGTACACGGGTTAAATTAATAAAATATTAAATAAAATAAAATTTTATAAATTATAAAACGATATTATAAGATAATATATAATTGAAATTACGTACTAGTAAGAATATAAGTAATAAAACAATGATATTAACTTTTTAAACTTTTTTGTTTAAAAAAACTAAACATTTTGTTTCAAAACAAACCGTTTTAAAAAATTATTATTATAACTCCAAATTTTATTTATTTTTTATTTATAAATATTTTACTTTTTAAAAACACCAATTTTAAAATATTTAAAAAAATATTTTATAAAAATTTATTTCTTTATAAATAACATTAATAAAAAAGCTTCTCTTTAATTTATTACAAGGATTTTTAGTCAATAAAAAAATAAATAATATTATCAGTAATTATAGTAACTATTAATTAAGAGAGTGAGTAAGGAAAGTTTTGATGAGAATGAATGTGGTGCTGTCACGTGTCCCACTCATTTACCATTTTATTATAGTAGAAAGATTTATAAACAAACGAGCTGACGTAAGTTTTATAAATTTAAACATCGGTTACAAGTATAGACACGTAACTTAACCTACCACTATGCCCAAACCGTCGTTTGAATGGTTGTCAAATTAATATGCAGTACGAATTTCGGAAAAAGAAAGAAATAAAAGAAATCTAAAGCATCATTTATTATATTGATGTAAAAAGGAAGTACAAGAAGAAAATCAAAACACATGTTCTACAAAATAATATTATTTTATGTCTGTTTAAGTCTCACATCCTGCTTTTTAGATAGATTATAAATATTGTTCTTAAAATATTATTAAAATTAAGGATCTTATTTTTAACTTTAATAAGTAGATCAAAATGTTCTTTATTTAAAAACAAGTTAAAACCATGAAAAATTCATTTTAAAACCATGAAAAGTTTAAGGAGGAATAGAATTGTTCATGTGAAGTACTTAGTTACTATTTTATTAATGCTAGTTTTAATAAACACGTGTGTTACACGAATTGAATTAGAAAGTATTAAATAGAATGAAAATTTATTAATTATAAAATAATATTTTAAGATAATATATGATTGAATTTTACTTGTTATAGATACAATAATTTTTTTTCTAAACAATACTTTTAATAAAATATCATTTTTTAAAACTTTCTTATTATAACTCCCAATCTTATTTATCTTATAAAAACACCACTTTAAAATATATTATATTTTTAAAAATTTTGAATTTTTAGAAAATTTTCTTATTTTATACAAAGTTGTTTTCTTTAGAAATAATATTAATAAAAAAATATATTTTTTTAATTTATTAAAAACTATTTTAATCTACAAAGGAATCAAATAATATTATTACTTTTTTCCCCTTAACTGGTTATATATTTTTATGTTTTTTTGTTTATATATAATGTATTTAATAAGCTTAAGTTGTCAAAATTTTAACTAAATATATTAGTTACATAACATTTTTTACAAAGAACAAAGTAATTTAAAATTAAAGCTTTTAATTTTGTTTTATGATTTTGAACATTTTGTTAATTGTTAAATTAACTAAATTTAAAATATTATTAGAGTTAAATGTCGGCCTGTGTATTATGTTTTCAAGTTAAATCTAACCTAATAATCCTTTACATGTAATGTCACATTACACTCTCACAAGCACTCTCATCTTAATTTTCTTGTCCGTACTATTTATTTTATTTTAAAAAATTAAATAACTAATTCTTAAATTTTTCTCCTTCTCTCTCTATATTATAAATCCAAGTTTCTATTTTAATCATTAACTTTTTAAAAGATATTTTTTTATTAAATAAAAACTGAGTATTTTGATTAAAAATATCAAAATTGTCTAAAACTATGAATTTTTTCTAAAACAGTGAAAATTTTAAAATTAATATTTTTAAAAAATAAAAGTTATATATAAAAATATTTTTTTACAAAACAAACTCGTTGTTTTTAAACAGTGAGATATTGATTAACAAAACGAATTTTTTTTCAAAGCAATAACGTTAAAATGAAAGTTTTAAGAACAGTAAAAGTGTTTTATCAGCTAATCAAAATAACTTTATATTTAACGTTTTACAGTTCCTAACTCTTCGTTAATAAATATTTTAAATTTTTTTTATTTAACCCGTGTAATACACGGGGTTATAAACTAGTTCTTTATATTGAATGTGACATTTTTAGGTTACACATATTTTTATTTTGTTTAGTTAGTTCATGATTTAGTCGGGTCTTTGTTTATTTTCAAAGTTGGACATCAAAAAAGCATTTGTACAAAGCAACAACTTTTGTGAAAATTTGCAATTAATGAAAGTTAGGAATCATAAAATTGTAGGTGAGACTTGAAAATTATATGGTAGTAATATTAAGACGCACACCATTATAAATCGACATCCGTCTATACGCATCCTATAACTCTATACAAAGTGTATAGGGTCAAATATATTGAAAACGAGTTAAATTCAAAGAGGATTATCAAAGGGCTATACATCTAATATAGCACTATACGCCTCCCTGTACGATGTATATAGGTATATACGACGCGCATAACAAATTTAAACACTAACTACGAGGAAAAATTCAAGGGTTGTTAGAGGGATTATACATCCCGTATAATACTATACAACACTTGTAGAGCTATACGACACGTATAAATTTATGAGTGTGTTAATTTATTATTTTGTGTGTTCTAATAACATGATTTAATTTATAACAAAAGGATAAGGGTGGTGGGGGGACTATCCTAACCTTTCGTATGGAACCTAGGGTACGAGCCAATCAAGAAATGGTACATTAATTTTTCCTAAATCTTTTTCTGAGTACCTTAATTAATAGCAACACTACTCTAACTACCCTAATTTATTTTTTTTATTAAAAATAAATTATATATTTAAAAACAAAAACATATCAATTCTATACATTAAATGATATAAATAACACATAAAGCATTTATAAAATATAAATAAAAGAAGATAGATATTAAATTAAACTACTACTTGTTTGACTCGATGGAGTTTAGATTTTGAGTTCAAAGACGTTCCATAAGATCAAAGGAAGTTGGAAATGTAAACTTGAATCTTGCAACTTCGAAAGGACACTATCATCAACATATGGCTCGACCAAAAGATTCCTTATGTAGAGCGGTTATATCGCATTTTCATCATCAGTAACTTCGAGAAGCACTCATATGCTGAATTGGGTGGAAGTTATAATTTCCTATCCATCTAACAATATAAAAATTTTTGTAATACCGACCCTAACAAATGAAACGGAAAAAAAGAGTTCATCTTGATATCGAAAATAAATCAACAAATGAGACAAATCGTGGCCATGCGAAAGTGACGACACTTTGAGTAGTGTTAACTATTATGTAAGGTTGAGTAATGAAAACTAATAAAAACATATAAAAACAAAATTTTATTCATATACAAATACAAGACTTATTTAATCAAAATTTTATTTAAGGTGGTAAAGTTTTATAAAACTTATTACCTTTTTTATAAAAGGTTTAAGTGTGTTGGAAGACTTTTCATATAGAAAAAGTATTTTGAAAGGTAGTAGCTCCGATCACAACTTTTAAAATTATAAATAAAACTAACAAAATTGGTTAAACGAATCAAAAGTCCATCCCACTATATATTTAATTAACTAAATATGTTGGTAATATGAATGTGTTCGTGGGGATGTGACATGGGCATGAAAAAAAAAAATTAAGAGTAAATTACTATCTTAGTCCTTATGGTTTGACGAAAATCACGTTTTTAGTTTAATAATTTATTTATTACAGTAACATTCCAATAGTTTCAAGTTTTGTTTAAATTTCACCTAAACCATTAACACCGTTGGTGTTTGTTTTGTTATACAATGTAAAAAACTTTTTTGCCCCTGGTTGATTAAATCATCTCCCCCATCTGCACCCCCATCTCTCTCTTCTCTCTCACACACACGCACGTGTCTCTCAAGATTCTCGTCCCATCACCGCCTCCGATAACCACAACCACCAGCATCGATCACCATCACCACCTGAAACTCGTCGGCCACACCACCCTTAACCCATCTCTCCCTCGCTTTCTCTACTATCCTATTCGACCACAACCTCTACCCTCACTCACCACCACCATTTAAAACCTCCGGCCACCACCAAATCTTGCCATTGAGCTTCTTCACTTGAACATCGAGATCTGAAATGGTCCTTGAATACGTTAGCGGTTAGGGTTTTTGGCAATGATGATTCTTGCAATGTGGTTGTTTTTGTAGCTTATTCACTAGCACCATAACAGATCTCAGGTAGGGTTTTGTGGTGGTTGTTTATGTAGCTTCCGAGACCACGTCGATGGTGATGATGAACGGTGATGGGGCGAATCTTGTGGTGGTGTTGCAAAATTACGATGGTGGAGGGGGGATCTAATGGTAGAGAGAGAAAGAGGGGTGGAGGCCGGAGTGGCGGCATGAGGTAGCGGTTAGAGTGGCCTGGGGTGGAGGTGGCGATGGTGGTCGTAGGTGGCTAAGGGGTGAAGGTGGCGGCTAGTGGTTCTTGATTTTTAGATGTGAAAGAGAGAGAGAGAGAGAGAGATGATAACGGTGGTAGTGCTGGTGGGTGATGGTGGACTTGTTAGGAATGATAACGGTGGTGGTGGTAGTGGGTGATGGTGGACTTGTTGGGAATGATAATGGTGGTGGTGGATGGGATATGGTTTAGATGATGTTACATGATGATGATGGCAAGATGATGATGATGGCTATCTAACATATTTTTTTATTATTTTATATTTAATCATAAGGGTAATATTGTAAATTTACACCAACTTAATAGAAATATTTTAATGATGTTAGTGACTTTGGTGAAATTAAAACTAAGTATGAAACTATTGGACTATTAGTATAATAAAGAAACTATTGGACTATCATTATAATAAAAAAACTATTAGATTGAAACCGTAATTTTCGTCAAACCTCGAATGATATTAATAATTTACTCAAAATTTAATTACAATAAGTCCTTCGTATCATTGTCTTGGATACACCGCTATTCACCACCCCAATACCACATGGGGGTGGCGGCATGTTCACATACGACATGTAGGAACACACATATTTTTTTTCTCCACGAGGGTTAGAAAATTTTAGGTTCTTGTATTCTATCACTAAATATTAAATCACTAGCTTTAATACTCAAACTAATTATATTATTAAAAATTTATAACATAATTTTGATAATTGTTTTTAAGTACTAAAACATGTTACTTTATTTATGTACTGAACTCTTGAATCTATTATAACTGGCTAATAAATGGAGTAAGCTTTCAACATAGCTGGCTCGATGCTCCCTCTTTAAGGCCGAAGTTGGGGTTTGCACCTCGTATCCTTTATCCTTTTCAGGTTCTATTTCTTATTATTATCAAGAAACACCTTGATTTTTTTTGGCCCGCTTTCCCTACTTAATTAATCAAATTAAAAGTTATTTTAAAAAATTTTAAACATACTTTTTTTAAAATGAATTTTTGACAGTTTAAAAATATGTTTTTGTATTTAAGTACATTTTAATGGTTTTTATATTTTCTTTTAAGCCTTTTATTTTTGAAAATAAATACATTTTTAAATTTATGTTAAATAATTCCAACCAAAATAATGACTTATTTAGACGGATGGTCACTATGGTTTTCCTTGATTTTACTTTTTGTCTCTAACTCTTAAAAATTACAATGTTTGTGCAAAACTTTACATAAACGTAACAAACTTGGTCCTTAAAATGGATGTTTGTTAAATAATTTTTTAAATGACTAAAATACCCCTAATTATTAAACACATAATATAATTACAATATTTAATATTAAGTAAGCAACGGCCCACCTCAAACCCTCCATGCAGTTTTTCTTAGCCACGGTTTATCACTTTTAGCCGCCACCCACCTTCCACCGCCGATGAGTCACCTCTACCCCAACCCACCCCACACCAACCCACTTCATCTTCACCACCACCTTGCTGGAAAATGGACTGCCACCATGAAACCATTGTCAACCTTACCATCTTTTTATACAAAACACCATTCAAACCGGACCCCATACGTTTGGTTGAAAGTTGGGATTTTTTTCAACTTCTTACCTGCAAAAAACTTCCACCCTGAAACAAAATGATTTAGATGGACTCGTCAGGGCCGGAGAAAACAATGAACACGGTGGTCGTCTGGTCGTCGTTGAATAAATAAAGGAGGGTGGGGGTACGGTTGTTGGTTTCATGGGTTTTCTTGGCGTTGTTGACTGATGTGCTCTAAATTACAAATCATTACTACATGTTTTTACCTTTGTTTTAGGGATGTTAATTGAAAATTTCACAAGATTATATACTTATGAATTACCAGGTTTTAATGAAGGAATATGGAATTTTTATAAGGTTTATGATGAAATGTGAAGAATTTCAGTGCGTGTTCCCTTGAGCACGGGCGTGTTCATCGTGTTTTGAAGATTCAAACCTAGTGAATAGAGGTCAACAGTGCATTGAAGAACGAATGGACAATGGAAGAAGTAGATCAGTCAACACCTTCAAATATAATCGTGTTTCAAAACAAACATGGTCGTGCCTAGCATAGAAGCACAACTGTGCCCCCCCAAGCACAACCGTGATTCTCCATTTTCCTATATATATAGAATAAAACTCTTTAGAGAAGGGTGGATTTCACGGAGAAAACTCACCGTTTACACATTCAAAAATTGGTGACTTCCGTCCATTTACAAGCATTCAAAGAGGATAACAACATCGAGAAGATCATCATCCATCATTTCCATAATCTAGCTTGGATTCTTGGTTTGATTTTATTAGTTTCAACATTGATTTTGTAATCTTTCCAAGCTTGTATTTTGTTCTTGAGCTCATGATAAGCTAAACTCTTTACCACTGATCGGATGGTGGAAAATCAATGTTTATGTGCTTTATTCTTGATTTTCACCACATATTTTTTACCAAATTTTACGTTTCTTCATAAGTGTGTCGCTTATTATGACACATTTGCGACGTAGTCTTTCATAATAACAAATATGACAATATTGAAATAATAAGAACAATATTATGATAACAAAAACATAATAATTATTACTAACTCATTATTATTATTATTATTATTATTATTATTATTATTATTATTATTAGTATTATATTATTATTATAATTATTATTCCTAATACTACTATTAATACACAAAGTTAGTATTAATAATATTATTTTATCATTATAATAATAATAAGAATGATAATATATATATATGTGTGTGTGTGAAAGTAAAGAACAAAAATAATAATAACATAATAAAAACAATAAAATAATATAGTGTGGCAAATGTGTAGCAAATCTTGTTACGCATTTGTGACGCAATTTATGATTTCTAGTGTTTTTATTTTGTTATTTTCATAATAACAATAACAACAATAGAAAACAAACAAACTAGAGTTAATAATAACACAATAATACCAAATGTAGCATTACTAATATTATTTCCTACCCATTTGCGACAAAATCGTTAATTAATTCGACCTTAATTAACTTGGATCAGCAATGTGTCGTAATTTTGCTACATATTTGCGACAAAATCTAGAGTTTATAAAGTTTTGTCGCTTTCTTGTCGAAAGTTTGATCGAAATGTAACAATTGTGTCGAAAATTACGACACAAAATTTTGCGTCACAAATGTGCGTAGCAAACAGAATAGTTTTCTTGTAGTGAAGGTGCTGAAAATGATCTTTGTAGAGCTATATGCCTTAACTTTATGATTGAATGCTTTTCTTGTTTTTATCTAGATTTTGAAAGGAATTTATTAGAGGAAACTAGAACAAAGCCACTTATTGTAATTACAACTAGAAATTAAGCCCCCGCTTCGCCGCGGGTACTTACGCTTTTAATTGGATGAATGTTAAAATAAAATCTACACAAAAACGTACGCAACATGTCATGAAAGTAAATTTTGAAAACAAAAAAAAAAGTTTATGATACATTATATTTAATGCTAAGTTTGATGTTTACTAATAAAAAAATCAAGGATAAAGAAGAATGTCATGTATAAAAATATATTTAAATAGAAATTTAGAAAGGTACAAGGAATATAATGAAAACCCATATTAAAAGAAGGGTAAAAAACAAAAAGAAAAGAATGCACATCTCTTACTTAAACTCCGCACGTGGGTTATGTAGAAAATATGCTAAGAATTTTACTAGAGGCTTACAACAGTTGTACCTTGATTTAAAGAGATTGTATTTCACTGAATAGTGATGGCAGTGGGAAAAACATGTGTGGCAAGCAAGTCTAAACAATAGTACCTTATGCATTTAAAATTGTAAATCACTATTTACACACTTCAAAATGTTATTATATAAATGGGTTCGTCATGTGATTAAATCAGTTTGTTTTCTTATGGACTTTCATCCATCATGGACATAAGTATTTATATTTTTAACTGATTACTATCTATTCTATTAAATTAAATATATTTATCTTACATTCTCCATGAGGTAGTTGAGTTTCATTTCAAATGGGTCAAATCTAAAAAGTTGTTAAACAAAGGAATAGGCTAATTGGATCCTACGTGTTGAAGTCGTCCAAGGTTTGTTTTATTATACGTATCCACCTCCTAAATGTAATATAGATTATTATTATTAACAAGTTCTTTGTTGTCAAGATTATGAATTGCAAACAATACTACTTGTATCTGGTTCTTTGTTGTCAAGATAATGTTGCCATGTTATTAAGCTTCATGCTTGAGACTTAGGGCACTTTACACCGATGTATATAGTTTTTATGGAAAAACATAATAAAAAAAGTAGAAGTTATTAGAAAGTGCCATTGATTTTGTTTGCAAGGATTTTGTAGTTTTAAGCCCTGGTTGAATCATCTATGTATTATTATGCTTATATAAACATGATCCAACTAATAAATAGATAAACAATGCTAAACCATATGCTAACAGTTCATGTTAACTTAACTTCTAATAGAAATTTGTGTTGTAGAGAATTTCTTGCTGTATTGCATACAAGCTGGTAACCTAGTGCAAAGAGGTACTCATCAGTGGTAAGGTTATAATTCGTGATGTTTGTTGTTTGAAACAACAATATTGAAACCCAAAATTGATTGATCTTTGAGTTTTTTTATATATTTGTTTATTTAACTTGACCACTAAATCATATTTTTTTTTACATTTGACGTAAATTTGTGGATTTCTTTCAACAACGATGATTACGGGAGTTCTATTTGTGACTAAATTAAGGTTTTGTAATTTGTGGGTTTCATTGGAAAACGGTCAATATTGAATTCAAACCCATTTAGGATTTTCAGTCCACTAAAATTTGTTGTATATCATTGTCCCGTACTTCGTAGTAATCTTTGCCGACCTTGCTTTTGCAAAGTGCGCTCAATTTAGGTGCACGGGCTTCAATAGGATTCTGCATTGATGTTGACTTTGATACGATTGCCCATTCCTCGTATGGTACAAAATTGATAGTTTCGCCTCACTTCTTTGCATATAACTTTGATTTTTTTGATTTACTTGTTTTTTGATATGTAATTAAAATTTATGTCATTGTGAAAATTGAGGATTTTGGTTCACACTTTATATTCTCAATATTTGAATTTGGTATGAGGACCATTGATAGTATCTTCCAAAGTTCTCATAAGATTTGTTCCTAAGATGATATATAGTAGAAAGTAGCTTTTTCCGGTCTGCAGGAAAATTTAGAAACAACTTTAATGACTAAAAAGATCTACTGATATTGTTTTATCTCTTTCTGATGTCATTAAATTTAGGGGTGTGTTTTTTACCCAAACCGAACAACATCAACCTGGACCCAATTAAAGACCAACTCGAGCAACCCAACCCGATTATCATATTAAACCGATCCCGATTATTATAAATGATATCAGGTCAACCCAATTAACCCAAATCTTCGTTTTTAAAAATTTTCAAGATTTATATATACATATATATGTATGTGTATTTATATGTACTGTGTGTTATGCTACAATTTACAATATTTGAAAATAAAGTTTTCTAAACTTTACATGGTATAGTTGTGGTTCAATTCTATACTGTAAATTTTAAGAGTAATTAAAATATAATGCACTTAGATATTTAAATATATATAATAAAATGAATGTAAATGTGTATAAATATTTCGATCAAGATAATAAACAAAGTTATATTTGATAACACATATGAAATATTATACATGTATTTTGATCACATTAATACTCCTTAGATAAACATTTGAAATGAAAAGTAATTTAAAGTTTAATGATTAGAGCAAACCCGATTACCGATCCACACAATCCGAAAAAACCCGAAAACCGATTAAATATTAATTATTTGGCTCGGTCTTCGGGTTGATTTTTTACACCTAAAAACCCTAGGAACATGGTCCGGAAAACCCGAATCCCGATTAAAAAACCCAAAGAACACCCCTAATTAAATCCTCAAATGCTACTTACCTTTTTTTTTATCACGTATATGGTTATCTCTTCTTGATGTCATTAAATCCACAAATGCTACTTAGCTTTTTTAATCACGTATATGGTTAATTCATAACTTTATTTGTATTATTTTTTGTTCAAGATTTGTTTAACGTGGCATCTTATTCTTATGGCACTTCGAAGTTATTAAATGTTGGTAAGAATTTGCTAATATAATTGTGCAATGCTTCTTCTATTCTGACACCAATTGCTAATATTAATGCACATCCACATTTGGTGTACAGGTTCTTCAAGCACATCGTATTGGTTTCTTTGTTATTCAAAGTATTGGGGGGACGTTTTAGACTTATCATCAAACACGATGAAACCTTTTATACTTCTACTGATATTTCCTTTGGGAGGCTAGCAACCTTCTACACTTCTACGTATATTTCCTCAGGGAGGCTTGGCTATCGAAGGCTCATTGGACAATTGACAAACAAGATAAAAGACGCTAAATTTTGACTATTTTCATTTATTGAATCACACATTTTTAACTTTAATTTATATGCATATGTATATGTATATGTATATGTATATGTATATGTATATGTATATGTATATGTATATGTAGGATTGGGTTCAAATGAAAACCAAGAGAAATTATGTAAACCAATAAACTAAATCTTCATCTTTGATTTATTAAAATCAATGGCTCATATTAAAAAATGCATAGTTTTGTTTCTTACGCACGTTTCGTCTAACATTATGAAGTTACAAAAAGAGATTCCTAATAAATCCATTCTCAACAGCTATAATGTTCCCGATAAGAAACTGTGAGAGATTGGTGTTGATAGAGCATTGCAAATGATAAATAAAAACAACTCACCCCTTATCAAGGTATTTCTTATGAACTCTTAGTTTTTGCCTCCAATTCTCTTTTGAACTACAAAAGCCAATAAAATTTCAAAACAATATCAACTGCAAATATAATATCAATATCTGTAGTATTTTATACTACTTTCCTCACTCATTTGGGATTTTATAGGTTGTGCTTGCATGTAGGAGCATAATTAGGACCTCCCCTGATATTGATCCTTTGACTTGGTTGGCAACTTTGCACGTGCTCATTCGTATGTTATTTTTTTCTTTCACTTTTCAACCCATTTACTATTAATGGGTGGGCCAATTTAGATTATGTTTAATCTCTAAGCGGTCAATAGGTAAAAATAAAAAAATATTAACTAAAATAGAAACAATTGAGCTGGTCTAAGTGTCTAACAGATAAGTATATTTTTTATGCATAAAACCTTCTACACCAAAGTATTAAAAATAAACATATTATATTATTAAAACTAATATGGTTGTAAGAAAAAATGACTCAACCCACCCATTTTGCCACTTCTAATATGATTTCTTGCACCAGAGAAGTTAATTACTTGGCCAATTGTAGGGTGAGAGTGACAATGCTTACGAGTTCTGTCTTCAGCCTTCTGATGCACCTTTGTATACAGGGAACACTGAGTGCAACTACGTACAACAAAAATTGTATATGATATATATTCACAATCCAAAATAGTTATCAATGAAGGTAATGTTTTGTGTTTCTTTATTCTTTAATCACTTACTTGATCTTTCATGAATAGCCAGAGCCATTATTACATTGAAACAGACTCAAAGCGACCATGGCTGGAACCCAAGCTATAGGTGACTCAAAAGCCCTTGATTAGCAGATAGCACTAGATTTACTTTACAGGTTATAGCTTGAATTGAGATATATTTTTAACCAGCTTTTAATGTTTAGATAATTGGTTTCATACTAGCTGCAGCTGCAAAACAACTTATTGTCCTGAATTACACGGTTACTTAACTTGACTTTTTACTCTTATCTCACAATATGTATCTCCTATTCTTACAAGAATATCCTTTTTGATCATTTCAAATAATTTATAGTTAAATTATAGAAAATTAAAGACGAAGCTCATCCAAAAACTATCTCATACAACTTGATTAATTATAGCTGATTATCTGAATCTGATTATTTAGAGTCGCTATCCAAACACGAGTTAAATCACTGTAATCCTTACGTTATCTTCTCCCTAACCTTTTGCAGCTCTAAGGATGATAAGGAGTTCCCTAATCTTCTATTATATTTGCATTAAGAATGCTGATACAATTTGTGCGTTTATATTTTTGTAAATGCATTTATTTAGCTGTGTAGGCTGTTTGTACAACAATATTGGTTGAACCATAGAAAACAATTCGAAAGCTCCCAAGAGTATAACATCTTTATGCTCGAGTAAGAGGCAGACTAAGAAGTGAAGATGATGAGGTATGCTTTATATTGAAATTCATAGTCCAATAGGATGTAATATATTAAACAAGAAGGCATGAAATACATTTATGAATGGCTCACACATTAAAATTAAAAGACTACGAAAGATTCATTTTCTAAATTCCTACTCAAGTGACTACTTTTGCGGTCAACGATAATATGTAACATGACAAGTACTCCTTTATGACATGATTATGAAGGTTTTTGACTGGAGTGTTAAAATAGATGGGTTGGGTAACAAGTTAAAATAAATTATCTCTTGTACTCCTTTATGACATGATTATTTATTTACAACGTAAACGGACTTGAATTTATATTGCACAGGGGTAAAGTCGAAGCTTTAGAAACCTAAGGGGGTAAAAGTGATATTTTACAAAGTTTTTAAAAAGTACCGGGGACTGAAAATGTAAAGATCAAAAGTAGGAGGGGAAAAAAAGCCGTTCGGAAACCCCACCGACGTTTCTTTTTAAGTTATAGTAATGTTTTTTGGATTGTTACTCATGGTGTTTATATCTTCTAAGGACGACTATGACTCCAAATTTTTTTTTTGTTATTTTTAATATAAACTCTAACCGAATACCTTTTGTGTATTAGAAAGATTAAGCAGAAGCTTGAGGAGTTATTACAGAAGTGGTCACAATGACATGCTCAATATAATTCTTCATCTCGCGTAAGCTTGTTTTCTATTGTCAAGGTTTACAAATCTTGTAATTAGTTTACCTTTGGATGCCATAACTACATTATTATATTAACCAACTGGAAAGTGAATAATTTTGTGTCTTGATTTACTATTATTCAAAGGTCAATTTTGGACTATTACTATTAACATTTCATAATTTTGATACATAGGAGTTGGATCGGTCTGTGTCGCTTAATTGAATGCGAGAGATTGGTTACCTATGTTAGGTTTCAAGCGGCGCAGCGGAACCAACACACGAACACGCACAAACGATTATCAAGCAGAAAAATAGAAAATAAACGACACAAGGATTTTACGTGGTTCGGTCGGTGTGACCTACGTCCACGGGCTGCAACTAGGGTTTTCTTTATTTGCTAAATGCTAAGATTACAAATACATGACATGGATATATATAAAGACTAATTAGGGTTAACAATTTAATGAATAAGAAAACTAAACATGGGCCCAAGCCCAAAGCCTTCACAAACCCAACAATCTCCCACTTGAAGGCTTTGCGATAAATTCTAGCCCGTCATTCAAGTACAAAGCAACCCAGTCATCTAGTAACTTCAGTAATCTTCAAACAAGTCTTTCAAGCCTCCAGTTCCCAAAGAACAAGCTAAGACTTCATCACATCTCCTAGTTGCAGCGACCCCCTCATCATCAAGTACCAGAAGGGCCAGTTGAAGTTACCCCGAGCTCCAACTCAGTCGTGACTAGTACCGCCAATGACTCATCCTCCATCTTAACTGATTTGGACATTCCACCGGATTCAAAGATACACCGAGGATCATTATCACTCTCCAAATTCAGCAAACAATCACCAGGAGAGAATTTTTCAGTCGTAGTCTTTAAAACCCAACGTTTCTTTGTAACTGTACCCAAAACACGTCCCGTGCTCCCACTATCACCGAATCCCCTGAATGGTTTAGACTTTCGAACTCGTTCACCTAACATCCCTGCTCCAGACTTCACGTTTGCAAAATGAACTCTCTTAGCACCAGATTTAGCGAACCAAATTTTGTCGTGCTCAACCGGGACGGTCATACATCCCTCAGCAGGTTCCTCAACCATATATAATGACCCACGCTTTATACCACGAGCAATAACTAGATTACCATTGATCACTTTCCATTTACCACCACCAAACCTTACTTCTAGTCCTTGTTCATCCAGCTGACCAACTGAAATAAGTTTCTTCTTCAGCCCCGAAATCACCCTAACATTTTTCAGGTTCCATGTAGTTCCCAACGAAGTAACCAAATCAATATCCCCCATGCCCGTTACCTCAAGTATCTCGTCATTAGCTAATCGTACCTTTCCAAAATCACCATATTTCAGATTCACCATCGTTTCCCCGTTGTCCATGGCGTGAAACGAAGCCCCTGAATCCATGACCCAAGAGTCCACACAGCAGGTACCTCAACCATATACAATGACCCATGCTTTATACCACGAGCAATAACTAGATTACCATTGATCACTTTCCATTTACCACCACCAAACCTTACTTCTAGTCCTTGTTCATCCAGCTGACCAACTGAAATAAGTTTCTTCTTTAGCCCCGGAATCACCCTAACATTTTTCAGGTTCCATGTAGTTCCCAACGAAGTAACCAAATCAATATCCCCCATGCCCGTTACCTCAAGTATCTCGTCATTAGCTAATCGTACCTTTCCAAAATCACCATATTTCAGATTCACCATCGTTTCCCCGTTGTCCATGGCGTGAAACGAAGCCCCTGAATCCATGACCCAAGAGTCCACACTGTTTTCCACACTGAGTATCAATGCATCATCATCAGAAACATTCCCAATAGCAGTGTTTAATTCTTTCTTATTCGGACACTGACTCTTAATATGTCCCACCTCATTGCAGCTCCAACACTTCACATTTTTCCTAGGTTTAGATGAACTCCTTCCCCGACAACCACTGTTCCTGTTACTATCCCGACCCCTGCCAACATTTAACAACTCACTATTCGATGATTCACCCGAGTTTTTTCTTCTTACATCTTCACCCATAATTAGATCTCGAATACCATCAAGAGTGAAACCTTTAGTCCCCGCAGAACTTGAAATTGCAGTCACAGTTCCAGACCAACTATCAGGCAGAGACGACAACATCAGTAGAGCCTGAACTTCATCATCAAACTTAATTCCAACAGATACAAGTCTTGTTAAGATTGAATTTATATTGTTGATGTGAGCAATCACTGAGCTTCCTTCTTTCATCCTTGTGTTCACCAGCTCCCGAATCAAAAACACCTTATTCGCCGCAGACGGTTTCTCATACATATTTGACAAAGCAGACATCATACCACGAGCCGTGGTTTCCTTAATAATGTTAAAAGCAACATTTTTCGTCAAAGCCAATGTAATAACCGCATGAGCCTTTTTGTCCTTTGATTCCCAATCAGCTTATTCTATTTTCTCAGGTTTTTCTCCAAGTACCACATCCAAGTCCTTTTGACATAACAATGCTTTTACTTGCATTTTCCACCAACTGAAATCAGAACCGTTGAATTTCTCGATCACAACCTTCCCGTCTTCAGCCATCTCAAACAGCAAACAAGAAGCAAATCGAAACAGTGAACAGACACAGCAATGGCACGGGCCTGAACTTGACGGCTGTCCTACTGAACACTATCAATTGAACGATTCGCTCCTACAATAAACCTTGTAGACAAATATAAACCCGAACGTATTTTTCTTTCACTAAACACGGTTCTCCAAACAGTTGATAATTTATGAACTTGATATACAAAACCCTAACCTTTAACCGATGAATCCAGAAGTTCTTCACCAAACCCTAATCGACGACCTCAAAGAGTTTAACTTTGTACTAACCTTTCGCTCGATGTTCTTGATTACTTGTGAAGGCACAAATCACCAAAAAAAAGAGATCACAATCTGCCTTTTGTTTCTTGGTTGTCGCAAATCCCAAAGAAAAAAAAACAAATGTTTTTAATGCTTTTCCTTTTCTTTCTTGCGCAGAACCCCAAATCAAAAAAAAAAAATCAACAAATAACACTATTTTATTATTTTGTTTTGAGCTGCTGCGTACAAACAACACCAAAAACCCTTTTTCTTAAAGGCACAAATTTCAAAGAAATTTTATCTCTTTTATTGCTTGATCACAATTCCACACGAGCACCGAAAATGGCAACGACAATCTTCGGAGAGAAAAAGAAAAAACTTTCTTCGAATCGTTTTCCATGCAACCGTATATTCAACGAGCCTAAGCACTGATACCACTTGTTAGGTTTCAAGCGCCGCAACGGAACCAACACACGAACACGCACAAACGATTATCACGCAGAAAAATAGAAAATAAACGACACAAGGATTTTACGTGGTTCTGTCGGTGTGACCTACGTCCACGGGCTGCAACTAAGGTTTTCTTTATTTACTCAGTGCTAAGATTACAAATACATGACATGGATATATATAAAGACTAATTAGGGTTAACAATTTAATTAATAAGAAAACTAAACATGGGCCCAAGCCCAAAGGCTGAACAAACCCAACAACCCACCAGTATACCTACGTAATTGATTGTTTATGTTTGAAGTATACTTCTTTATGATGATATTGTACAATTAGTTATTATGAAACATATTTGTAAATAACAGGTCAAATAAGTAAAATAAAGAAAACATTAGTTTAAAAAGAAACAAGTCAAACCGGTTAAAACTCGGAAATCAAATTGTATTTTTATGAACCCAAAGTTTGTTATTACTAAAGTAATGGATAACAACCGTCTCAATTTAACCTTACCAGATTACTCATGTTTGACTTGAACTCATTATCTAACGAGTCGACCTATTTATTTTATCACCTCTACTAAAAACCTACAAAAATTTAATGATTTAAGTTGTCAACTCTTGCCTAAAAAACCGCATTAACCATCATATCCCTAACTGATTCTCAGTAATTCTAATTTTCGCTTCCTTAATTATAAGATAGTTAATATGTTAGTAATCTTGGGTTGTTGTGTTGTCTCACAAAAATACCAATACTTACAAACCCAAAAATACCAGTAGGAATGTATCCTTGATATCTTTTATAAGCTTCAAGTGATAATCAAATACAAAAAGGTTAAAACAACAAACTATATTTGTCTCCAATGTTGTCATGATTGCTAACGGTATAAAATATAAGTATTGTTCAGTGGTACGTAGGTATCATCTTTTTTATTCTATGAGGTAAAGGTGACAAGATTCTGTGTAACCAGTCAAAACATATTATAATCAATATCAATATATTATAACCAGTTATGGTTTATAGAGAATGTATAGGTGGTGATTATGACTATTTTTGTATGAATAAGTCGGTCAAAATAAGTACCCGTAGCAACACGTGGGCATTCACGCTAGTGCATATGCGTATGTATATGTATGCATATGCATATGTATATGTATGCATATGCATATGTATATGTAGGATTGGGTTCAAATGAAAACTAAAAGAAATTATGTAAACTAATAAACCAAATCTTCACCTTTGAATTATTAAAATCAATAGCTCATATTTTTTTTGAATAAAATAATAAAAAGTTGTATTTTTATTGGAACACGTGTGCAAAAAATAAATAAATATGAGCCATTGATCTCGTAAATCAAAGGTGGATTGTTTTATTGGTTTACACAATTTCTCTTGCTTTACATTTGAACCATCCTCTGTATATGTATATGTATATGTATATGTATATGTATATGTATATGTATATGTATGCACGCACACACGCACGCACACACGCATGTACGTGTTATGACGTAAATACTAATATAAAAGCGTAGTCGCAAACTCGTGTGTTAGAGGGGACGTAAAACCATAATAAAACGAACATTAAATTAGAAAAGTTTACAAAGTGTATTGAATAATCCGAAGCATTAGGACTTGAATCCACCGTTACACTTTTGTCAGCTTCACTAAGCGCTGCACATACGTACCTTTTCACCCAATCCCCAATTTGATGATCATACAAACCCGACCCATTCATTCGCAATCCTCTGTGATCTCTCCTTGTGATTCTGTCAGAAACGATGTCATCCGACGTACGCAGGCGTCCGATCATCACCGCCGATGACGGAATGCCTGATTCTTCTTCTTCTTCTTCTTCATCTTCTCTCAACACCGTTCCGTCTTCGCCTGACATCGGTTCCAGTAACGATTTCGTTCGTAATGGCGGTGAACAGATCGGCGTTACTCATCGGAAGGCGAATGGTGAAAACGTCCATCGAAGAAGAAGCGTGATGCAATACGCGTATCGCCCCTGCACTCCAGCTCATAATAGAATCAAAGAGTCTCCTCTCAGCTCTGACGCCATTTTCAAACAGGTTTTTTACTACTTACTTTGTTTCCAACAGAATGATTTATTCTTTTGTTTCTCGATTTCTGGTGATGCATGCTGTCATTTATAACGTAATTTAATGTTTCGGACATCGGAGAGAGGGAAATGAAATTTATACTCTGTTTCGGACATTTGCTTGTAATGGCTACAATAAGTTAGACGCCTTTGGGCCATAGTTTTGGAGTTTTAAGCTTGCTTAAGAAAGGAGGAGACAAATCTGTTGAGTTTATCTCTACCAACTGTACAACTAAGAAAATGATCATCCTACTTATGCCCTTCAGCCCTTGTATAGTGCATACACATTTTTATGGAGTTATACGAGTTATTATCAGGAGATTACATTTCCAGCAATATGTGTTTGGCTTCTGCATAATTTTGGTTTATTGTTGTTGTTATTTATGAACATTTATAATTAAATTGTCTAATAGAATGTTGTTGCAGAGTCATGCAGGCCTATTTAACCTCTGCATAGTGGTGCTTGTTGCTGTAAACAGCAGGCTCATAATTGAAAATCTTATGAAGGTGTCTGTGTTGATCTTAACTTGAGATTTTTCGTTTGTTTTCTGGCTGTTGAATTAACATTTATTACTTTTACAGTATGGTTTATTGATCAACGCAAATTTTTGGTTTAGTTCAAGATCATTGAGAGACTGGCCTCTTCTTATGTGCTGGTAATGTTGTTACCTAGTAGGAACCTTTCTTTTTTACGTTTACTATCCACTTCTCTTATGTGGATTGTAGGATAAAGCTTTCTGGTTTTTCTTGTAGTCTGTCACTTCCAGTCTTCCCGCTGGCTGCATACATTGTTGAGAAATTTGCATGGACAAAACGTATATCCGACTCTGTAAGTTTATATTTTTTAAATGTCAAGCTAAAAACAATGTTATTTTGTATAAGAGATTTCAATTCATGATCTTTGAATTCAATGTACTCTCGTAGGCTGTTATCACTCTTCATATTATAATAACTACAGTTGCCATTCTCTATCCAGTTTTCATGATCTTGAGGTTAGTGCACTGTATGCTTATAATTGCATATACAAGTTTTTTTTCATTTCCTTTTGCTTATTGCCATTTTCTTGGTTTTTTATTTCATTATATACATAGTATGGTAACTTACGTAATTATTATGAAATGCATGAATTATTCTTAAGTATTTGTTTAATGTTTTGCAGGTTTGATTCAGCTGTTCTATCAGGCGTTACATTGATGTTGTTTGCTTGTGTTAATTGGTTAAAGTTGGTATCTTTTGTGCATGCAAATTATGACATGCGCTTGCTCGTGAATTCAATTTACAAGGTAACTAAATTTGTAACAATTATATGACAGGATCACATTTCATAATATTTTGTGGGAAATTGTCAGGAGAAAGAAAAGGCCGCATCTTCTAGTATCGAGTACTTTTATGATGTCAACTTCAATAGTTTGGCATACTTCATGGTTGCTCCCACACTATGTTACCAGGTACATATCACCTTATTTTAACTAAAATTTATATACCATCCTAACTTAAAAGATATGCACATAACATATTTTTAACTGTAGAGAAGCTATCCTCGCACCACATGTATCCGGAAGGGTTGGGTGTTAAGGCAGACGATCAAATTCATAATATTTACAGGGGTCATGGGATTTATCATTGAACAAGTACGTTCTTAAAAATTTTTTACATTTTTTTGGATGTTGTCATCTTTGCTTCTGTGTTTATGCATTTCAATTAGAGGGTGCAAGATGGGCCTGTTGGGGGTTTGGTTTGAAATGGGCCATTTTTGGTTCAGTTCAGAACAGGCCCGGCAAGATTGGGTTGAGTCATAAACACTTTATGTTCATTTTATAACTAATGAAGGCATTAGTTAGAGTTACAATAATAATTGCAACACAGTAATAATTGATGTTTTAGATGAAACAATCTAGGAGGTTATATGCACTAATAATAGACTTTGAGTGAGTTTGACCTGCTTGACTTGTCCTGCTTTTAGCTATTTTCTTTTATATCCATCATCTCTCACCCGTATGAGACAAAGCATAACCCAAATCGATATGTCCATATGTAAACGGGTTAATTAGCCACATAATTTCGACCTTATTTTTTTGACATTGTCAAGTTTTTATGCAGTATATTAATCCCATTGTTAGAAACTCACGGCATCCACTGAAAGGGGACTTTTTATATGCTATTGAACGTGTTTTGAAGCTTTCAGTTCCAAATTTATATGTTTGGCTCTGTATGTTTTACTGTTTTTTTCACCTTTGGTAAGCCTTCTCTTGTAAACTATAATTTTTAATCTGTTTATGCATCCTCTTTTCACTTATGGTTCTTGTTCAGCATTGTGCTAGTTATATTACAAACAGTGCTGCTAATATAGGTTAAATATACTTGCTGAAGTTCTTCGCTTTGGTGACCGTGAGTTTTATAAAGATTGGTGGAACGCACAAACAGTAGATGAGGTAGGCTCTTAGTAAAAAGATAACAGAAATCTGTTTTGAGATTTCATTTACTACAAACTATTTGCTGACTTGCTGTTTGTGCATCTATTGTGTTGGTGCTGCTTTTAGTACTGGAGACTATGGAATATGGTAAGTTTAATGTCAAACATTATCAACTTGTAGGTTTTATTGTTTTCTTGTAGCACATACAATCAAAGGCCCCCGCCAGAAAGGCCAATTTTAAAAGTCCCTATTGTTCCGTATTCATCCGGTAATAGGACTAGTTATAGGAAGTATCTTTAAAGCTCGATTTAGGTTAAAGGCATGCTAACTTGTCAAGGTCAATTTAAGATTATTCATGTTATTTCAGAAAGTATAAACAGCATTATGGCAGTTTAAATACTTTTTCTACATCATTTCTCTCAGTATTCTCTTATCTCTTTTCTCTAACAATCTCACAATTTTATATAATGTTGTAATTGTAAACCAATTTAATAAAGTCTGTTGGACGTATTTTTTACAAGAGTATTTTAATTATTTAAAATTATAAAACTGTTAAGTGGATTAAAAATTAATTTGTATTAACTTATAGCTAAAAGCCTAAAACATTGTATATATTGATTCTTTTAAAGAATAGGATCCGGCACTAGTGGCCCGGGCTTTAACTAGTTAGGACAATCGGGCCTAAAGTGCATACAAATTACTCTGTAGGTTGGTTCATCATGTGTAAAGGCATTGCTGATAAATTCTAATAAATATCACTTTTTTGCAGCCAGTTCATAAATGGATCGTGAGACATATATATTTTCCATGCTTACGTAGTGGCATACCTAAGGTAAAAAAAGTCGTTTTATAATAATTTTAAGAAGCTATTATTCATCACCTTATCTTTTATTTTTTACTTGCCCCCAAAAAGATTGCTTTTAACATATCAAGTTCATGATACAAACTAATATTCTTGAAATTTCGTATTACAAAGTTCTGATATCTGAGACACTTGATTCAGGGAGGTGCCCATTTGATTGCATTCTTTATGTCTGCAGTGTTCCATGAGGTATGTCACTTTATATAACTTTCTTAATTTAAAAAGATATACATTTATCATTGGTCAAACTGATTCTGTAAATTACTCAATGTTTACATCTGATTTTGTTTTTATTGCATCAGCTTTGTATTGCTGTTCCCTGTCATATCTTTAAGTTTTGGGCTTTTCTTGGGATCATGCTTCAGGTCACAATCTTTTCTTACCCTCCTTTATATAATGTAAATAAGAAGCTCATCATGATGGCAACTCTGTTAGAAAATTGCTCAAACTATTTTTAATCCATAAAACCTCAAAAATCATTTATATAACAATTTTAAGATTATTCTAGTACTAATATTGTTTTTATAATTAGTTATAAACAAATTATAATTAGTCATAAACAAAGTCTGAAAATTATACAAAAAGTGTTTGCGGGTCAACAAAACTTGGCCGCTACTAAAACTGACCTGTATCACACAAGCTCTTTGTGACTCATTACCCAACCCGTTCAACCTGCCTATATCGTTCTTGTTGGATCAGGTGCCATTAGTGATGCTCACAGATTTCTTGCAACGCAAGTTCCAGAATTCAATGGTATGTGATGACTTCTAAATCTATTAACAGTAGTCAATAGAGTTGCTACTTGCTAATTATAACCCATTTATATATATGGAATATGGAGGCAAGTCAATTTGGGTTGTATTTAATTGATTACGGGTTAGCGGGTTAAACAGGTCAATCCACGTTGTATTCTGCGTTCATATTTATTTTAATACATTAGTTAATCACAAAATATAAAAATAATGTTGGCCGGTCCGGCCGGTCTCACCCAACATAATTTTGAACTGTACATAACAATCATCGCGTGTGATCTTAACCTGCCTCGACCCGTTACCAAGCTGATCGACCCAACCATTTCTGCACCTTTATCTTTTATTCACATTGTTTGGGTAAAAAGAATTTGAGGTTTCTTGTATTCAGGTGGGAAACATGATGTTCTGGTGCTTTTTTTGCATTCTTGGTCAACCCATGTCTGTGTTACTCTACTACCATGACTTGATGAACAGAAAAGTGAGCACAAGATAAATATTTCTCCAAACAAGAAAATGATTCATTGCAATTAGTTTGTGTAGGTAATATGGATTCTTAATGATACTTTACTGTTGCACTTTTATTTATTTACATATTTTGGATAAGTTATTACGAGTTCATTAAACATTGGACAACTTTTCTTGCATACCTACACGTATCAAACCGATATAATAATAACAATAATAGTTTCTCTGGCGATGCCGTGGTCCACTCTGAAGTGGATCCTACAAATTAATCGAGTGATAAAAGATTTTAGAACTCTTTCTAAATTCTGTGACTGATTAAGACCCAAGATAATAGAAAGACAATGTGCTTGTTACAAAGGGATTTATGGACTTAGGGATTATAGAAAACAGAACCACACTTGCATTTCCAGCCTTCAGGCTCATAGTTTGCATATTGTGGACCAAAATCGACCGTAGGGACTTGAGTTGGGCTACATGGTGCGCACCCTCTACACTTGTGCTCACATCTAGGTGGTCTTGACCCAAGTCTACTTAGCACCTCCTCTTCTTCTGCTCTACTACCAAATCCCTTTTCATATATTTTAAAAAATTAATGTCAAAAATAATGTGATAAACATTTAATTATATTTACAATCACTAAAAGATATTAAAAGCTCTTGATTTCTACTTATTAATGCAAGTCAAGTTGTAAAATAAAAAACAATCATATAATTATTTTAGTAATATTGACCCTATTAAATATATGTAAAATTCAAATAAACCCAACCCGATGTTAATAGCATACCCTCTCAAACCCATAATAACTTTTTAACACTAATATCATGCCTATCCGTACTCGGGTTCATGTTTAATTTTCTTGCCACCCCTACAGTGACCAGTACTAAAATTCAATCATGCATGGTATTAACCCGACCTTTATGTTTTTGTTCTTTTTTTTCAATTTAAATTCACGTACCCTTTGCATGACAATAGGAGCCCGAGGAGGTTGCAAAATCTGGCCTGTGAAAATATAACAAAGTTAGAATTATAGTATTATTTTATATCAAGAATAATATTATATATATATAAATGACACCAACCTTGATGAAGTAGACCATGTGAGGATGCAAAATGCATATTTCTAGCACATACACAACTCATCATCATATGCCAAACAATGATAAACCACCAAATTCTTCTATCCATTTCAAAAATGGTGGTGGTAGTTTACGGTGTGTATGTATATATAGAGAGATATATACACATATAAATGTGATCAGTTTTGTTTTGGTGGAGATGATAAGAGGACAGAGACAAATGGGGTTGTCAAACTGATGTTAAGACTGCAAATTTTGCTTAAATGATATGACAAGTCGCATATGATGGTGTAGATAGAACACATGATCTTGAAAAGATGATGTTGTACACAATGCATGAAAAGTAGTACATAGAGTCATAGCTAGGCATGGCATTCTGTTTGCATGAAATAGTGCAGCAAATCTCAGTTTGAAAAAAAGAGATTTTGGAAGTTGAGTTGATGTTTGTACGGCATTTGAAGGCCTACAAAACCATAGATGATGATCCATCTACAGTTTGCAAGCTTCCCCTATAAGACGACAAAAATCCAATTTTTTTTAACATATTTAAAGATCATCAGCAAACTATTAAATTCTTTATCAACGTAATATACCTTATAGCCATGTTTGATATTGTTATATATTTTTATATGTAATTGAATTAATTTGTTAAACATGAAGGTGTCTAAAGGGTGGGAGTTGATTATAGAGAAGCTTAAAAAAAAAGAATATCTTTATAGAAAACTAATCTTTTTTCTATTGATGGTCGCTCTAAGCTTATTACCTTAGTTCTTGGGTTTCTCGGTACGTGTTATTTGTATTTATTTCCAATGCATGTGAGTGTTAATAAGAGATTAGAAAAGTTAAGGGCAATTTTTTTTGGGAAGAGATAGCGAATCTAAGAATATGACTTGGATCAAACAAGATCTAGTTTTGACGGATTAACTGTTATGTGGTTTAAGTGTTGGTAGTTTTATATCTTTGAATTTGACACTTATTCTAAAGTAGAGATGGCAGTATTTCAACGAGTCAAATTCTCTATGGGTGAAGATAATTAATTCTATACACAGAAATAATTTTGACGTGTTTAATAAAAAAAAGGTAACAAAGGGTTATGGCCCTTGGAATATGATTGTTAAAGACATAAATGATCTCAGTGACATAAATGTAATTACTTTTTCTTTGTTTGAAAAAACAAGTGGGATGGAAGACTCCATCTTTTGTTGTTTGATAGATGGTTGGGGGTGATGTGTTATCAAAAAGACATCTAAGATTATTTTAATTGGAGTTGCAAAAACAATGTATCATTGCAGAGTGAAAACATGATGTTTTTTTTACTGTGAAATTGACACAAAGATGTTTAGGGTGTGGAGTTGAAGAAGGTAACCTTTTATATCTTCTTGAAGGGCTATTGAAATTTTCTTGGTCTAATAAGAAAGATTATTGGTGTTGGGATCTTGATATGTCATATGGGTTTTCTATGAAATATATGAGGAAATATATCGACCATTGTTTGCTACCAAGTTCGTCTCAGGTTACTACGTGGAACAGTTGGATATCAAAAAAAGTTAATATTATATCTTAGATACTTTTACTTATCCGTCTTCCCACAAGATAAGTAACAAAGGTATTCTCATTTCAAGTGTTTTGTGTGCTTCACGTTCGCTTAAAGTATAATCAGTGGATGACATTTTTGGGGATTGCTATATTGCATCGACGATTTATGATTCCATTGGGGCTTGGAACTATTGTTCATTTCTCATTTACGTGGTGTAACAATAAGAATAACAAGACTAAGATGAATTGAGTTGATTGGATAAAAAGTTCATTGTTGTTCTTGTAATTGTTTATGAGATTGGTTATGTTTTTCTAAACAATCTAGTATATTATAATATCTCTTTGCTGTTAAGAAAATAGCCTAATACATAAAGGGGTGACAAATTATTAAGTATAAATATGAACTTATTTTTGTTTACAATATATAGAATCGAAGTGTTTTATGGGGTTTTTTTTTTTAAAATATATCTTTACGTTACTTATTTATTTCCGTCTAACAAAATAAATGCAAATTCAATGAAAAGATTATCAAGTGATGGATGATATTGGCCTCAAATATAGACAAGTCAGTAAACATGAATTCAAGAGCCCCAGATCAGACTTTACACTGAGAAGAATGTGTAGCAGGTACCTTGGAACCACTAAATAAATAAGATAATTTTAATTTTTATATGTGTGCGCCTTTTGTTTTGTTTTTCTTGCCAATAAGTAAATGAGATTTGATAAAATAATAGCAGCAGGGCCGGAACTACTTTGAAGAAGACGAAGTCAACTCATCATTTTTTCGGTTTTAAAAAGAAGGCATAATACTTAAATTTAGTGGTGTCTTTTGTAAGCGTTAAAGTTGTTGATATTGATACAATTGAAGCTTTAAAGTCATTACGTCCTAGTTAAAAAAAAGTTTCAAACTCATTTCTAGCCAAACTATTAACGGACGTTAAATTTATTTTTTTTCTCATTTTAACAATATTTAACTAAAAAGGGTTTAAAACCTACTATACTTGATTTAAAATGATTTTAATAAATTCATATTTGTCTAGGTGACATTTTAACTAAATAAATTAGTACACATAGTCTTAATGACATCAATCTTTTTACATGATTGATACTATTAATTTCTTGAAAAAAAATTAATTCCCTATTGCACATGGTTTTTTTAGAAAATTATATAAGTTTTTTAAAGTCATAAGTTACTATAAAGCTATATTAAAAGTTTATACAAATATGTTTTTCTTAGTTGTGTAGATTGTAGAATAGTAGAATTGAAAACTCAAAATCCCTAGTCAATTCTTAATTTCTATTACCCAATTATTATTTAGTTATATTGGTTGCGAATAAACATATTGGATATCCATTGATTAATCGTTTATTATAGTTAACATTAGTTCTACAGTTTGCAACCACGAATATTAAGATATATTTATTCAATGAAGCATGTAAAGACGGATTTACGTAATCAGATGAGTGACGAGTACACGAATAATGCTTTTATTTGCTATATGGAAAAACAGTTTTTTAACGACAAACCTATTCTACTCCTAATCGTAAATTATTCCAAATTACACAATGCCTGCGTTTGAACTCGTGACCTGCTCTCTAAGAAACAAAGTCTCTACCAAATGAGCCAGCCTCATATGATAAGACATTTTATTATATTTCAATGACATTGATTTTTTTTAATATTGAAAATGTCTTTTATTTGCGACCTAATCCGACCTTTATCTAACCCGAAAACTATGAAGTCTGGGTTGTTAGAATCCATGAACCGTAAAATAATAATTATATAGAAAAAAATCATGTTTCCGCCACTGAATAGCAGGTGATTATTCGTGCTTAGCAGCTGGTGAATTATAAACAACCTTGATATGGAAAGCCGGACAAAAATTAGGAGGAAGCAAAGGTAAAAAGAAAGTCAAGTAAAAAGTTTTGAACAAATACAAAACCAATTACAAAGCCAAGAAAATAACAAACAATTAGAAAGTCAAAAAATAATTAAACAATTAAAATAAGCAAAAAGAAACACTTAAAAAAGATTAAGAAAATGAAAAAAAATTACACGAATAGTCAAAAAAGGAAAAACCCAATGAAAGGAAAAGAACACTGAATGTGATACGACAAAGAAGGGTGTAAAGTTTGGAACCACAAAAACAACTCTCTTTGTAGTTGACTCCATGGTTTAAGGTTTGGGGTAAACTTGCTCAAACCTAGGTTATCTGGTAGAAAGGGAATTTGCCAAACCACTCTTTTGACATGAACGAGTGATGAAACCCGCATGATGCAGCGGGCCTGTTGAAATCTGTAAGACTCGATTTCGATGACTTGAAGATTAGTAATCATCCCACGAAAAAAATCATGTCAAAAAATTGAAACAAATATCTCGTGATTAGCTTTGACGACTTGAATGTGTGCGCTTCGTGACTTGTATTATTATGTATAACTTGTTATTGAGTGAAATTTACATTAAAACTTAAAATAACCACGTCACAACAATGCATTTTAAATTTTATAAAACATCAAAATTTTAAAAACTATAAGAGAAAAAGTAAAAACAAATAGTTTGTATCAATTGTTTTTTAATAAATTTTAAGTATTATATTATTGTAAAGTTGATGGGTAAGAAACTAAAAATATAGGTGATCAATTTTAAAAACCATTGCACTTTTGGGGGCCAATTTTAAAACCATTGAAGGTGACTATAGTCACCGACAATGAGGATTTTTTTATAAAACATCAATTTTTAAAAACTATAAGAGAAAAAGTAAAAACAAAGAGTTTGTATCAATTGTTTTTTTAATAAATTTTAAGTATTATATGATTGTAAAGTTGATGGGTAAGAAACTAAAAATATAGGTGATCAATTTTAAAAACCATTGAACTTTTGGGGGCCAATTTTAAAACCATTGAAGGTGACTATAGTCACCGACAATGAGGATTTTTATATATATATAATGTCTAGTCTTTTATTAATTATCATACTAAACTTAACCCGTAAGCTGAGTCGTTTTGGCACATGTCAACATTTTATTTGTCTTTAAATTTCTTCAACATGTCCCCTCATAATTTTTTTCCCAAAATGTCCCCCTCATAAATTTCTTCCCAAAATGTCCCTATGTACGAACATCTACCCACAAAGTACATAGGCCCGTTTGTTTAGGTACATATGTCTCTTTGTGAATGATTCTGCTATACAAGGGGTCCATGTATTGTCCGGATAAAACATTTTGAGAAGAAATTTATGAGGGGTACATTTTGAGAAAACAAGGAGAGGAAATGAACATTTTAAGAATCTTCTTTTATAACAGAAACTACACAGAATATCCGGCTTTCCATAACCATTGATTCAATAAAACGACCCCTCCATCCAGATAAACACTTAAGTTTGAATCACTGGCTGAGCCTAAAAGTTTGAACCTGGCGACCGAGACCAAACAGGTTCTGAGCAACTAATAACCAACAACGAACTAGTTAATGGGCTTTGTGGGCTATGTATTTTCAAAATTTGGGTTGTGGCCCAGTAATGAGTATTGAACCGCACCACATTCCTTAGTGACCATGCTCAGGGCAATAGTTTTGACCCGCTGGCAATGGGCTTTGTGGGCTATTTGACCCCAAAACGCCATATCTAGCAGATTCAAAGGAAAAAAGAAGAAAAAGAGAAGAGGTACACCGGTAATTAGTTAATCACTTTTACCCATATAAACTAAAAGGTGAATCGCCTGAAAAGACGTGTACATCTGTAAACTAAAAGTTGAATAAACTGTAGTTCCAAAAGGCTGTGATATTGTACCTATGATTGTGAGATCGATTGATTGTAACAATGAGAACCAAAACTTGAAATCAGATTAACTAATTTCCTGCATGAATCCCATAATGATTTTTCTGTAAGAGCCCATAAAATTACTTCGTCTCCAAAGTATTTGATCACTTTGTGTCACGAGAAAACTCTCGGGCCACACTAATACTCTGCTAATCAACGGGATCAGGGTGGCCTTCCAAAGTGATTTTTCTTGGAGGATTTAAGATTACAAGTTTATTGTTACGACAAAATAATCCGTTTACAATAAGCTGATGATCTGTTTCTGACTCCATGGCCTAAAGTTTTAAAAGAAAAATGGCAACCTGCACATTTTGAGGCTGAAAGTGGAGCTTTATCTGCAAAAAGGTGATAGTAAGTTAGACGATGTTATTATGGATAACTTTCATAACCATCAACTATTTGGAAATTGAATATGAAATGTTACTTACAATTCAGTTGTATATTAACCAAAACTAGACAGCTGTTGGTCTATTTACACAAAACTTGAACCCCAAGATTCGAACATACATCGATCTTTGAGCAAATTTGCTTCCATTTTACAATTGCCATGGTTAAATTCTTCATGGCAGATAATGGTCAAACTTTTGACTTTAAACCAGAATCTAACGCAGATGCAAAAGCTAAAGTTGACTGGAGTGCTTTCTGTGACGTACTTGACATGAATGACATCATAGGCATTGGTTTCTTAGAAGAACTCGGACTATCTGTTGAAAAATTAACTTTGACTTTGTTGACCACATTGACCGTTGAATCGGACTTTACCTTAGGAGACAGGTGGGATGCTAGTGGGTCTATCACATCACTTAACCAAGACTTTTCAACTCCATTGCTAATTCTGAAAGAAGATCCACTGCTAGAGCAATCCAAAGCCGGTTTTTTACCAAACGACAGAAAATTAATTCCACGGGGAACTACACTGGGCACTTTGGTAGCTTCTTCAGAATCTTGTACCACTGGGGGCATATTTGTTGTTTGTACAGAATCTTGAATCAGTGGTGGTGTTTTGATAAATTCCTTGACCTCAGAATTTACCTTGGGAGACAGGTGGGATGCTAGTGGTAACTTTCCTTGTGAAAGAAAGTTTATACCTTTTGGTGGTCGAGTAGATTTTGGTGTTATGTCCACAAATTTTGGTACTAGAAAGGATATTGTTTCTATTTTTTTAGAACTTGAATTTGAAGGAGGTTTTTGTTCAGGTTCTGCCTTATTTGACTCATTTAAGGAGGCTTCACTCGGTTGTGCCTAAAAATAATAATAATATAAGGATTAACTTCATATATATCCTTCAGAAAGCACAGACTTGCCTAAATATCCTTCTGAATTTCATAATATCACATTTACCCTTCTAAAACACTAAAAGTATCATATTTGGTAATTTCATAACAAACAAAATTACTTATAGCTTTATGTTTTTAGTAGAATAAACATATTAGAAAACAATGTTATCACTGTGGAGTATGGACAATCTGTATTCTCATTGTGTATTCAACGGAACAAAGTGACACAATTAACTAACTTTTATAAGCCACTTGGGTTGGTAAGAGTCAAAGACTCTTTGGAGACCACCCAGGTTCAAACATAGTTTAGGAGTATTTTGGTGGCATGAAAATGGGGTATTGCTATTTAGAAAAAAAAAATAAACTTTCATTTTATTTACAATGATATTAATAAATATGATAGTTTTAGTGTTTTGAAAAGGTAAATATGATATTGTGTAATTTAGAAGGATATATATATAATTATTAGTTTATTACAGAAAAATGAAGAGTTTCACTTTCTTTGGATGAAATATACAAATGATGTAAATAATACCTCGTGAGAAAACATGCAATCTGAACCTCGATTGCAAGACCCTTTTGTTTGATAATTATTGCAGGGATACTTGGAGAGTTGGTGATCGTATGGACAATCGTCACCTTTCATACAAGTGTGGCGAGCAAAATGACAACATGGCTACAAAATCAAGAAACATCAATCCCACAAACAAGTTATAAATTCACAAATATTAAGATAAGATATTTGGTAAAAAGTCAAAACGTGTTTGGGTTGAAATCAGCGGGTCATTTTTAGTGTGGGCAAAAGAGTTGTTCATTTTGTACATAAATAACACTAAATTCATTTCAATTCGTTTTACCCATTCCCCTTTAACATATTTTTTTTAATTTGACCTGTTTCAGATTAAAAGGCAACCAACTTGACCCATTCACAAGTTAATAGGTTAAAATAAAGAGCAAGCTACCATTTCACCTATATTATGTTATGATAAAAGTCGATGCGCTAAAATATGTGGGGTGAGTAATGGCAAGCAGTTTTTAGTGCCTGTTGAAATGGATCGAGTCTGTTTGGCCCGAAATGCTTTTCTTTTGTCCAAAGCTCAAATTTTCTTTATAAACAGTTGGCGTGTTAAATACCATTCCAAAGTTACATTATTTCATGATAATTTATTATCTTTACATAATCTAATTTCTGAATACAATGATTTAGGGGATTTTATGAATTCAAATATACTTTGGGCAACTCTTGACTTATTTGACCCATTTGAATTGTACCTTCCGTTTTAAAGCAAATCCTTTTTATTTCCCCGTAAACATAACCCAAATTAACCCATTTTTAAAAACTTGGTCAAAATACCACCTTTGTTTAAAAGTAATGGTCACAATTAAAAAATAAAAACTTGATGAAATCTTTCATGACAAAGAATGCAAAAATACCAAATCACATACCTTGGATTTTGTCAAGGGGGTCGTATCATGAGAGAATTTACACTTCTCACCCTGTCATAGATGAATAGATTTGTAGTGACTAGTGTTACATGAGTACCAGAGATATGTATTTAAATTATGAAAATGACGATGGAGAATAGAATGAAACTACAAGCTAACCTCATGACATCTTCCGTTCATATAATGACGGCAATATGTTATTTTTTTCTCTTTAATCACTGGCTGAAGTTTCAACCTCTTGACACCAAGTTTTCTATTCTTTTCAGCTCGTTTTATTCTTTCCTTCATCTGAAAACACATTATAATGGTGACAGGATTAGTTGGAGTGATTCATATAATTGAGATATACACTTAACGGAAGAGACTAACTCGGCAATTATGATAACAGATGGGTACAATGTACGAACAAATTTAACCAGACACAATAAATTTAGTAAATCTTAGTAGTTAGTATCATGTTTATCAGTTCCAAACTTAAAGTGCCACTTCAGAAGTTTTTTGCATTCTTGTTCTATAGCCATTTATGTAATCATCCACTTAATTGTTGTATGTTTATTATGTGATCTACGTTAATCATCTGCTTTATCGTGATATTAGTATATCTATTGTAGGTTTATGTTGTAGGACAAAGGAGTCCTAATCATTTCTTTTTCATGTGTGGACTAGAGTTATTATTTATTTTTTCACGATAACTACTGTTCAGCGCTGAGGTGGTACTCTAAATTTTTTTTTTTTTTTAGCAGCAAATTCACACACAAATGGAGCCTTGTTAATAGCTTAGCCCAATCTGTCTCCATTACATGAAGGGGGAGTCACTTTAAAGTACCACATTGTCTCCATGGTATAAAAATAATTGCTAGGAGAGCAAAGTTGTAAGTTAAATACTTGTTCCAGGATGGCAGTGTAATATTATAAGCATGCATGTCAAACGGAAACAATCGAGACAATTATGGTGATCCATACATATATAAATTTTCATAATGGGACATAGATAAGTTCAGTTAGCTTTGTCAAAAGATATCAATTAAACCTTTACATTAGGCAGTTTTTGATGCAAAGTACTCCTTCCGTCCCAAAATTACAGACCCATATTTCCATTTTAATTTGACTCAAAAAAGTTGTCCACTTTCAAAAATGGATAACTATAATAAATTTCAATAATTTTACCCTTATTATTAAATCTTGGAAGTTGTCAGTGTCAAGGTGTCATAAATGCATTAGGGGTAAAATCTGCATTTGGTAACTAAAATCTGCTATTTTAAATTGTAATTTTTTTGTTTGTGGACAGCAAATTTGGAACGGAGGAAATATAGATTATGTGAAAATTGAAACCAGATACGATACAACATATGTGCATCCATTAAGTTCGTTTTTAGATAACACTTTAATAAGTTCAAAAAAGTAAATAAAAGGTAAACCTTTTTCTTTGCTTTTCTTTCCTTGGTCACAACCCGCTTCTTTTTCTTCTCATTACAGGCCACCTATTTTAAGGAAATCAGTTACCTATCTGATAACCAAATAAACATAAATACAAATGGAGATTATTCTAGCAATAATAAGAAAGCTTATGGATGAAAAGTCTTAAGATCATTTAAGTGTTAGAATCTACGATTAAAATTTGGTATATTAAGTTCTATTATGCAGGTAGAGTGGCAATCTCAACCCAACCTTACTTAAAAATGGGTTATATTTTACCACCAGTGCAATGAGTTGATTGGGTAAAAATTAATAACTTAAGCTAAAAATAAAACGGGATGAAAAGGTCAAAGTGCTCAATATTCAAAAAGCTCAGATTATTATATTAGTTAAAATTAGTACCTTGTTTGCAGAAGCATTAACAATTTTTTGAGAGGCGTCCTCAAGGTGTTCACCAAGCAATGTTAAATTTTCAGGACAGGTTGTTGGGTCAACAGACTTCTTTGACTTTTTGTTTCTGCTTTCTTCTTCGGTGCAAGATTCCTGCCTCTTTCTATTATTTCGGGCACCACTATCCTGTCACACACGGATAATTTACGAACCATAGTAACAATGTCAAACAAGGTATTAAGTACTCATTTAATATTGTCTTGATAACACAACAATATTAAGATATACATGAGCCCTAGCTATGCTGAAGCAAATAGAGAACTAAAATGATCCCAGTCTAACTAAATATTAGAATCTTGACAAAAGGTACATTTAGTGATTGCTATGACTTAAAGTAGTTTTGTACAGCATGGTTTAGAAATGCTACACAGTAGTCGATAAAATAGTTTACAATATCTTAAGAGGTGTTTGGATGTGTGGGGTTTGAAACAAATTATTGTGACTTTACCAGCTAGATCAAGGCTCAAAGCCAAAATTAGGCTGAAAATTTTTACATTTTTTTTTCAGTTATCATTTTTCTTCCAGTAACTTCTTATGTACATATCTAAATTTAAGTGTTTAAACCTTAAAGAAATCAAAATATCATGATCACTTTTACCATCCCAAACACTAAAAAACTAGTTAGTTTAAATGCGCATCTAAACACCCGCTAAACTTTAAAATTAAGGACAGCATAGATGAAAACTTTATAGCGCAAGCATATTTTCTCAAGAAGCTGAACAGGCAACAGCCTATGATACTATGATAAAGATAAGCAAACACAATTAAGAGTGAACCAAACAAGTCTAATAAATGTTCAAGAGATTGACCGGCTCTCCTGCACTTTACTTTCGAGAGGTAAACCAACTCTCCCAATGATTTAAAATCATTGATCAAACTAAGCATAAAATAAATTACAACCTAAAGCTCTGTTTATACTATAAGACATACTAAAATGCTGTCTAGAACATGTAACTTGTTCCCAAGCTTATACACGATTAAAACATTTGAATAAAGAACCCGTCTAATAATTAAAATAGTAGCTTCCTAATAATTGCAATACTTTTGGGGTTTATCAAATCCGAATCATATAAAAAAGTAAACTGCATGATGAACATAATTGTAGTGAAAGACCTAAATGTCCTTGGGCATACTATGGAAGCAAGTTCAATCATGTAATCCTAAAGGTGGCAATTTTGACCTATTAAATTATGAATGATTCAATTGAGGTTATATTTATCTCTAACACGTCACATGGGGTAATAAAAATTAGCTAAATATGAATGGTGTGGGTTGAACGGGTTAAAAGTCGCCCAGACTATACTCTTTTTATGTCTAAAATGTCCAAAACTATTTTAACAAAAACTACAAATATCATTAAAACACTAAATATTTATAAAAAACAGATAAGGATTTTGGAGGAAAAGTGTTTCAGGTGAACCCAACCCAAACCATACTACATATTACCCCTTTACCCTGTGCACAAACCATTCATACTTTCATCTCTGAGTAATATCAACAGAAAATTTTACGGTTGAGAACCCGAGGAAATTGTTAAAAGAACCCAAACCTTCACCAGGGATACTAGACTCTGATTCTTGGCTGTGTTGATTTTTAAAGTTGCTTGCTTTGCAGACTCTTGGGATTTTGCATGAACAGCTATTTCAGAATAATCCACCAAATTTCTTGTGGTTTTATTTACTACTCTAACTGCATCTCGACCACCATTTTCAACTGCTTCAGTAATTAATGGGATTAAATTATTATTGTTCTTAAGTCCTGTTTTGGTTCCTATATAATCTTGAGGCTCAGAATATGCCTGGCCCACAGATTTTGTATCATCCATAAAATCTCTGGAGATTTCTCCTTCTTCAACATCTCTACTTGTTGGTAAATGTGGGGAAGAAGAAATCATATTATAATTATCTTGACTTTTTATATCAAAGTTGACTGAAGAATGGGTGTCAACCTTCTGCGAAAGATCCTTCTTTTCTCCTAATGTGTTATGATCATGGTCAGCTGATTCCACGCGTTTATTATATAATCCATTTTCTTGGGTATCCAAAACCACTTGGGCTTCCTCCATAGATGTTTGTTCTTGAAATAGGGAATCATTACGTATGCTATCATTGCAATCCAAAGGAACATCAATTTGTATGCCCTTATCTGCATGAAATAAATATGCATATTTAGCTTCTTGAAAGATTGCATTTGACAGTGTCAAACAACTCAGATCCAAGATTTGAACCAGGGTATGCGTTACCATTACTATGATAACAAATTTCTACCTTCATGAATTCAATTTACAATGCATGAAATTTTAATGGGTGTTACCATTGTGCTTGTAAAAATTCAAGACAAAAGAAACACACTTCACTTTGCATGAAATCATATTTCAGTCATTCTAGCATTTACATCTCCACAGCTGGTCCGAAACGTGTTTCCATGGCTGTAGTAGGGATGAGAAGGATATAGACATACAACATATATCATATATTTGGATCTAGCTTAGTCTTCTAAAGAATGTAACATAATTTGGTAAATGGTATCTCTTAATCAAGAAAAGTTACAAACATAAGGAGTGGATCATAGACTCACAATTGGTCTTACAAGTAAGATACAAAATTGAAACCTAAACAACTACAAAATTTATCTAATTTATGATTATATACTCCCCCGTTAATTACAGAAGTACAGAAATTGAGGTAATCATAGCATACATGAGTACAGTTTCATTAGAGAAAAGTTCAATACCATAATAGCCTCATTCTGAAACAATTTAACTTAGAGCCTAAAACCCATATAGATAAAACCCTAAAAGTTAAAGCTAAAGAATTAAGGGCAAGAAAAGCTAATTGGCATCAAAATTCAGGCAGAAAATCAGGTGCATACCTGAATTGTGAATGGCATGAGAAGAATCATGGTAGCAAAGGGAGAGGATGTGAAGAAGGGTATCGACAGTCCGGCTCCTGAGAGGTAGTCTCCGGCGGTCTCCGGAGTTCGTTTTAGAAATCGGAATTTCTGATTTCTCCATCGTCACCGACTCTTCGGAGACTATGATTATAAACGCCGCCCGCCGCCCGGCCAGTTTTCAATTTTCAAACACGCTCATGTCAAAACCTACACAACACAAACATGTTTATGTGTGTAGTATTTTTTTTTTTTTTGAATGGCAAAGAAAATTTTATAAAATATATGGGGTTAGCAAGAAACTAAAACTAAAAAAAAAAAAAACTTACAACGAATAACATCAGAACAAGAAAAGGCTCTTCACGATTACAACTTAACTTCTAGACGAGTGTGTCCGTAAAGACCACTCTAAGGATCTATCTTTCATTTTAATCTTGACCCACAAAAATCTTAAAACTTTTACCTCCTTCACAATTCTTGAAGCACAAGTTCTTCTGTCCTTTTATGATTAAAAACCACATCATTCCTCGACCTTCATATGCACCAACAAGTAATTTGAATAATAGCATTAATCAATTTTTTTCTTATTTCATCCTGTGAAATTGTATTACACAACCCCATCAAGTCTATAAAGAAAAAAGCAAATATAGGGGGAATCTTACATCATTGTGAAATGTTGGACCAAACTAAGTCTTCCACCGAGCAATTTATTAAGAGATGCTCCACCGATTCAATGTTTTCACCATACATTACACATGACAAGGAACCGACAGTTAGTTTAGCACTAGTATTTAATTTATTAAGAGATGTGTCTCGTATGTAATTTTAACAGTTAGTTTAGCACTAGTATTAAACTGTCGCCTTGCGTTGCGGTGTAAAGACGTATCAAGTGGCATTAATGTCATACTATCAATAGCGACTACCAACACCGGAAAAACTCGTAAAACAAAAACAATGATAACAATATATATATATAACCAAACGAAAAGTAGATGTAAATACGTTAAACTATGCACGCTCGTTGTTGCGTGTTAATGTGCAAAAATTAAACAGAAACTAAAACATAACTCTGCCATTAAATAGAAAAAAAAAAGTTGATAAAAACGTTGAATCACATACGCATGTTGCGGCATGTTAACTTGAAAATTTTAGACCGAAACGTAAAACGAAAAATATGTAAAAGATGAAAAATATACGGGATCAAATTGAAAGTGAAACAAATGTTAAAGTTAAACGTAAAAGATGAAAACTATTAGAGTTAAAAGTAAAAAACAAAAAAAAAACAAAATAAGGTACAACTTAAAACCATAAAGTGATTCATAAAGTACAAATCATTATGCATAATATAACAACTCAAAATTTCTCAAAGAGGATAAAGTTCTCGCGAGAAGAGAAGTTCTCGTGTGACTTGAAGTTCTCGAGTGAGAACACGTGCAGTAGGAAGGAAACCTTATAAATAGGTAAGAGCAGCCCATTTGATTTCATCTCGCACGAAAAGTTCATCTGTTGTGGTTAGAGAGAGAGAGAAAGCGGGGCAAGGTGGTGTTTAAGGTATGTAATCGACGATTTTCGATGTAGTTATGCTTCCGTGAATGCTTTATAATGATATTAGTGCATGATTATGTAGTTCCTGGTTGAAAAGCTTTCGGTTGGTGTAAAGTTCGCTTGCAAGTATACATACCTTAATGAATGTTTTGATAAAGTATGATTGTTTTGATTGATATAGAATGCATTTGATCATAAAAATAGTTTGAGAACCGATGGCTTGGGACTTAAGTTTCGAGTAGGGCCATAGTTTTCGCGCGAATAGCTAAGTTCTCGTGTTTAATGGTTATTGGGTTAGTTTTCGCGCGAAAAGGAAACTTGCATGGCAAGTTCTCGCTCAAAGGATAGGTGCGACATATAGTGTGCGAATAGAGAAGTTCTCGGGCGATATATTATGGTGTTCGGTAAGTTTTCGCGCGATAGGTAGTTCCCGCATAGTAAGTTGGATTCCCGTAGGTATCTAACTGAGCATTCTTATAAGTATCCCTGTATTGTGTATAAATAAAACCTATACATATCTATGCATAGCTAAAGGAAAAAAGAAAAGTTATATATATTACTGTAGTTAAAGATAAAGTGAATGAAAAAGAATTAACAGTAGTTACAGTAAAGTTCACATGTGAAACATTAAAGAACTTGAATAATAAATTCAAGAATAATTATCCGATAAAGCACAGCTGTGAAAATATTAAAGTATGTTAAAGGAGTCTTGCAAGCATAGAGGACTTGATGTATTTCAAGCCTTGACACAGGAGTCTTACGTAATGGCAAGCGACAGGAGTCTTGCATGTGTTGCAAGCGACAGGAGTCTTGCGTAATGGCAAGCGAAAGTAAAGTCTTGTGTTATACATGAGCAATAGCTAATGGAGTTCTATGTGAAGCACAGTCTCATCATAAAGTAAAGATAAATCAAAGGTAAAATAAAGCTAAAGTAAACATAAAGTAATGGTAAAGTAGCAATAAAGTAAACGTTAAAAGAATCTTTCTAATTAAATGCATAAGATAAAGTCTTAAAGTATAAAGTATAGTAATTTGTAAAGTATCGTTATAGTGTTGATGAAAAAGCTTGTAAATGTTTTAGAATTGGATTTAAGTTCTTGTTAAAGTAAACCTAGAGCTCACTCAGTGTCGTCGACTTTTGTATGCATATTAGTTTGACAGTTATGCTACAGAGGTATATTTGTGAGCTTAGCATGAATTCGAAAGCTACCTGACATATTGGCATGACTGGCATCCTAGCATAGTTGGGAATAGATAGTTATAATGGTTTTATTCGATGTAATTATTGAATAGTCAGATGTTTAAATCTTCTGCTGTTATCAAAATTGAATTTTTGAGTTCGAGAAATTGTGTTCTGATGTTGAAAAATCCAATTGTAAGGTTGTCTGGGAATCAGGGCCTTACATCTATCATACTCGTTGATTCTTTTTTCTTTCAAACATAAATATATAAATTCTTTAAAAGAACTGTAAGAAATTATGTATATTATTAAAGTTGTATGTTGGTGCATATAGTATAGTTATAGGTTTCATATATTGACCACTAAATTATGATTATTTGCATAATGATCCTTACTTCCTTGAATCAATAATGTAAAGAGAGAAGAGTGCAGAATATTCTTGACTGTTTTCAGATGTGAAGGACAACGCTACATACTGTAATCGGAAGATTAAAGAACAGATCACCTAAACCACCACGAATCTCCGACACCGTCGTAAACGGCATCACAACTTTCACCAGATCTCTGATCATAAACACCGCCTCCCGCACCACCTTCGCCCCATTTAGCACAAGCGTCACATTAACATACGACGTACTGAATGCCTTCATCATTCCATAATCTAAAGTCACAAACCCTACGTGCTCTTCTTTATACTCACTGGAGACATTGAGAGACTGATAGTGAAGCGAGTAAACATCTGTAGTACGAACTTTGAGGTAGGGGTCAGAGGGCTAGAGGAAGAAGATGGTGGCAAAGATGAGGAGGAGGGAGACGGTGTAGTGGTGTAGAAGGGTAAAACGATGTAGTATTGGGGTGGTTGTGGTCGTGGAGTGTGAGGGAGGGGATTATGTTGGAGAAGAAGAAGATAATGAGTTAGTGTTGTGCTTATAGGGAAGAGTGAAGATGGTTGACATAAGAAACATTATTAATATATGCTTCAGAGTTTTCTTACGAATCTTAACTTTAGCATTTCAAATAATTTAAAATAAAATATAAAAGTATTGATGCTCAGATAAAATATAAGATTTCAATAAAAATATTGGTATAACTTGCAATCAAAAGATACAAAAAGTATAAGCATGAAAAGCATTATTATTGGAAAAAATAATAGTTGAAAACTTGAAATATGTAAATATATATGGAGAGGATTTTGTTGTTTGATAAATAAAATGGGATGGAAAATGGAAGTAATTTAAAAAAAAATCGATTACATATAGTTTATTTATATATTATAATAATAGTTAAGTATTTACTTTGGAAAACATTTTGTAAATATCTTTATTGGATTAAATTTCAAAGTTAGACAAAGCATTATTTACTTTATAAAAGCTGATACGCAAGTTTTTCTATAATTAGCGGTCGGTATATCAAATAGTTTATGTATATATTTAGCCAAACTATCATTTTGTGTAATTGTTGGTCAGTATAAGAAATCAATGTACTTTTATTTTTAATTCTGTTGTGATATTTGACACTCAAAATTTGTTAATGATTTCTTGATATTTTTAGCTAATATAGTTTTAATGACACTCCAGAAAGACCCCGCGACAATGCACGGGAGGGTCCAATCCTAGTTGACATAAAAATGTTTACCAGGCAACCCCCATTTTGATTGGTACTAAAGTTTGTTTTTGTTTATGCTGAAACCCATACTTTACCTATCCAACCTTACCCATCTTTCTACCTCTAATAAATAAGGGATGAGCTCGATACCTTATCTGTATCGAATCGGTACCGTTACCGAAAGTAGCCGGTCCCGAATTTTATAAAAAACGAGTACCGATACCGGTACCGAATTTGATATATGGGTACATGTACCGGTACCGGTACCGGTATTTCGGTATTCAGTACCTCTTTGGTACCAGTTACCTCCACAATATTATTTTTTAGGCTTGCTACATGGTGCATGTTTGGTTACAGTACCCAGTACCTATTTTTGTACCCGTTACCCAGTACATGTTTGGTACCTAATACCTCTAAAAGTTTATAATAACTAAACAAAAATAAAATATCAAAAAAAGCATCCACATAAAAAAAATAGTTTCTTTACTTTCCTTATTTCCTACTAACTCAGTTCACACATTATTCCACCATTCATTTGTAATAAAATCATAAATAGTATATCTTTTGATATTGTAGTAAGTAAGAAAAATGATATTAAAAAAATAATAATAGTTACCCTAGAAAGTCAAAATAGAATATTTGTTGATGGAGTGAAAAGTATTACAAAACAAAATACAAATTCCAAAATAACTTTTTCGTATTCGGGTACTAGCGGGACTATACGGTACTTTTGGGTAAAGTACCGGTACCGGTTAGTAGGGGTGAGCACAATCGGGTAACCGAGGATGTTTCAGGAATACCCGACCCGACCCGAGTACCGAAAACATTCAAAAATGATAATCGAGACCGTACCTATGGGACATCAATCGGTATTCGGGAACTTAGTAGATCGGGTATCGGGTTTTGCATAAATAACCGAGGACCGAGAATCTTCATTGTATTTGAAGGTAAACCTACATATATTTTTCATTATTAAATACATTTAGGTTATAATATCATTGTATTTGAAGTTACAATAATAAATAATACAATATGACTTGCATGTTTCGAATTGTGATCGGATATAATTTATCCTTCAAACATCCAAAACTATTATAATCCAATGAAAAGTATGATGAATATTTTTTAAACAAATATATTTTCCATGAAGACATGATGAACCATAATCTTATTAGGTGCTAGTATTTAGTATTTGGTTTATATTTTAAGAACTTTCTAGTAAGATTTGAGTGAAATAAGCCTTGTGAAATTACAAAACTAATGAGCCATTATCATTTACTTATTGTTTTCATTACCTTAGGATATGTTGTTGTAGCTTTGAATTTGAAGGATTCTACTTCAAAGATGAAAATCATCCATGTAGCAGGCACTAAAGAAAAGGTAATGTGATGCGTTGGTAGTTTGGTGTGATCATTGACCATATGTTTGTTTTGATAATTCAAACTTAAAAAAAGTTACCTACTTCTGAAGAATAATAACAGTGAATGATTAGAGCAACGATTGATGAAGCCAATTAGCACCCAATGAATCAATGGATTGGAATTGTGAAGATGTCGAATATTGCAGCCAATTATCTGGTGAATCTTTGCAACCTATCGTATGGATTGAAGAAGTCAAATGATTAGATGTCTCAAGATATGAAAACTCAACTCCCGAGCGTATGTATGGACTGCAGCAGTTCCCGTTTTTTTGGGTTTTTAAAGTTGCCTTTTTTAAATCTCGGTTGGGACTTTCCATTCTCGGGTACCCTATCTTTATACCCGAGACCGAGACCGAGACCGAAATTTACACATTATGTGAACCGAGTACCTATGATTTTATAAAATACGGGATCGGGTATCGGGTATTAATAGGTACGGGTATCGGTATAATTCGGGAATCCCGACTTTATGCTCACCCCTACCGGTTAGTACCGATCCCGAAATGTAAGAAAATCAAGTACCGGTACCGATAACGGTACCTTATATATATTTTCGGTACCAGTTGGGTACCGCTACCGGTACAGTACGTATACCAGTACGGGTAGTAGGTACCAAATGTTCATCCCTGTAATAAATATACTTGAGACTATTTATTATTTTTATTTAGAAACATCATCAAGAAATGTTATTAATTTACCATGCTAATGAGTAAATTACAATTGAATGGAAAGATATTCTTTAAACTACCCTTACCTTAGGTTTCAGTTTATTAAACACTAGGTTAGTACCCCGTGTATTACATGGGTTTAATATATAAATTATTAAATAATTAGTAAAAAAAAAATTCATGAATTATAAAACTATGCTTAAAGATAAAATATGATTATAATTACTTATAAATAGCTACTTTAAGTAAATAAACAATAATATATTTTTCTTAAACTTTTGTTTTATGAAAAATTTATGGTTTGTAAATATTTTGTTTTAAGTAAAATGATTTTTTTAAAAAGTTTGTTGCTTTTTTGTTTTTAAAAAGTGTGTTTTTAATTTAAAATAAATATATTTTTAATTTATTAAATTATACATTTTTTAATTTAAAAATGGTATGAGTAATATTATTAGTATTCAATATTAGTTTTAATAATAGAGTGAAATAAGAGAGTTAGTATGATTATGCTTACGATTGCGTTATTATTTTTTTAGTTTTTACTTATTATAGATAGATTGATATACAAACAAACAGATAAATAGATAGGCTAGAAACCCATTTATTAAACGGATTATAGTTATTAATAAACACAAAGATTTACAGTACAATATTTTAATATAAGATATGAATTTTATATACGTAATAGTTCAAGAAAATAAAACAATTATATTATTTTTTTAACTCTTTTATCTAAATAGTTTTATTTTTAAACATTCGTATTAAGATTCTTTTATAAAAGAATTTATTTTTATAAAAATCTTGTTCATTAAAAACTCTGATTTGTAATTATTCTGGTTGTTTTAATAAAATTGTTTTAGAAAAGTTCATATTTTTTATATTTTTTAATAAAAGGACGGAATTAAAATATTTTATTTCAAAAAGGTTTAGTGTTTTTGAAAATTTCATATTATATAAATTTTTTTTATTATTAGTTCTATTTTAATTAAAAAATGTGATTTTTTATTTTTTTAATAAAATCTAACTTTAAAAAGATACATTGATTTTAAAAAATTTAGATGAGAGAGAGAAATATTACAATTAATAAAATTAATCTTTAATAAGAGAGAGAAATTAGTTTTAATTTTTAATTACTATAATACCCTTTTGGAGAGAAAAATAAAATGATAATGTCTAGAAAAATGACAAGTGACAAAAAGATAGGTTAAAAAAATAACATGTGGCTTTAGAAACTTTGCTTTATTAGAATCTATAGATTTTAACCCAAATTTGTTTTTACAGATCTATTTTTGTTTGACTTCATTTTTCACTTATTTTTGGCAAGTACATGACGAGACCAGAATGGCTATTTAACATATCATAGTTGCCATGGAAGATTGCTAGGATGTCAATTAACCTTTTGGAGGGATTTCTTTTCTTTGTTATGCATTTGAATTCATATTTATAAGCACTTGTAATTTGTTTAATCTTTTTTCGTATTTATTCTACTTCTTTTAGGTGGAGATGCCTCCCTGGATTCTCAGTTTTTCTCGTGCTTGAATAGTTATGTAAAAAATGGTTGCTTAATTAATATCATCAAGAAGCAAACTGAATGATCTTATGGAGGAGTTATTGGGGTCATCTATGAAGAACAATGGTGTACTAATATTTTCTTTTGAGAATATTGTTCATGTTATGAAAATAAAGGAGTTTGATTTGTTTTTTTTCTTTATTTCCAAACGAGTGTTTTAGTTTTATATCATACCAAGAACATTGAATTTTGTGGTTCATAATGGGATATTCACGAGATTAAAGAAGTAGAACATAGTAATGCCTGAAACAAAATATGAAAGGAAAATTTAAACCAAGATCTATGCATCTTTAATTCCTGGTTCATGAACCGAAGGAAACCAAACTATATTGTTTGGCAAGGATCTATGGAAACAGTTGACAATATCTAGCACTAAGGGAACATTGTAAAAAAGAAAATGATAATCCTAACAAAGAATGAATTTATGAGCTTTATGTAATTACATTGTTAAATTGTTCTTACTATATTCAACTTTTGCATATAATTTTAACTTTTTCGTTTTCTCTAAACATGTTAAAGATGCTATCTCAAGAAATGGAGAAGTGCCTGTGATTTATAAATCTCATTCTTATTTTATGTTTGGTTTTTCTCTTTAAGATTTATCGCGATAATTACAATAACTTTTCTCCTCATCTAGCTAAATAACTTTTCTTCTCATCTAGCTAATACATATGAGATTTGAACATTAAGGTTCTCAATTTTTATTTTACTTAATTCCAATGACTCATGAATGAGATACCAAAAAGCAAAGTCAAAAGGTCATATAATTACAGGGAGTTAGAAAATGTGATAGACAAACTCACTGTGTTGTTTTCTTTGTTTTATTTTATTTTAAGATAAATAGGTGGTTGAGTACGTTTCATATAGTATTTATAAGTTAAATGTTTTGTAATTACTTAATACGTTTACAAAACTTCTTTTTGATTGAATTGTTTGTCTTTTAACTCTGTAAACTTATTGTTTTTTGTGTGCTATGTTATGTTGCTTAAATGCATGTTAATCAGATTTTACTTTGTTTACATTGAGATACCTGATCGACAAATAAGTATAAAACTAATTTTTAATTGATTTCAAATTACTAGAATATCCCTAGGCCACAATCTCGATTATTAAGGTTAGATAATCTCAAGATTGTCATTTATTAATAGTTATTTGATTTTTACGAAAGCAGGATCGTGCCCTTGGTTTTTTTTTCAACAGAATTCAATTTAAGGTTTCAAGTGTTTAAAATTTTCTTAGATTTGGAACAAGAACGTAATCTAGTTATGATGCATGTTATTGAAATATATTGACAAGTTATCACTTATACATCTTAGTTATAAGCAGTAATATTTTATAGCTGCAATTTTAATTGTAATTCTGAAAAGTTGAAGTGAAATTAGGTCAAAATGTAAACAAAAGATTATTCAATTTGAATTCCATTACTTGAATTTATGTTTCAAAATTAATACGTCTTATTGTCTAACTTCTTTTGCTTATCTTGACTATTTGCATTGCGCAAAGGAGGAAACATTGCACGAGGTTAGTGGGGCCCAAATCACGAAAAGATAATAATGTGATTAAACCTTAAAAGTTTGTTCTACCATGACAATAGAATCTTACATTTCCATCATAATTACAATAACTACTACTGCTAATAACAAAAACAACAAAAATAATAAATTTTTACGCTAATTTCACATGTTTATGGTCCTTTACTATAGAAAATCGACTTTATATTTTTGTTAAAGAAAATCATATTATATATATAGATGGTTGCTACTAAACGTTTACATCATTTCCAAAAATCCTGACCGTCGAAAACAACCAAGATTTAATCATGTCCGTGTAAATTGAGCAGTTGATTTTTTCTGTGGAGGTTACAGGAGGTTCTCCGATCCTTACTTACCCCACGTAGATGCGGTTATCATCTCCTTCTCCGGATCCTTCTTCCCCTTTTAACGCCCCACGTACACAGGCAACTCCTCGCGACCTAATCTATTTTAGATATCTGCTGTTGAGGTAAAGCACTGCTAATATTCAAGAATGCCCTAGGGGCTCTCATCCGAATCGTCATCGCCGTCGTCGAATTCAATCAGAGACGCTCTGTTTTCTTCTAATGCTCCTACCTTCACCACCACCAGAGATACACACATTCACACAAGGAGAATATGTTCAGAGGTATGCTTTGGAAGAGCGCATTCTAAGTTGTTCGTTTCTTCTTAATTCGATTTCCAAAACCCTAATCGGTTCCCCTTTTACAGTGGAAACATAATCTTGGTGACCCAAATTTTTTTTTTTTTTTTTTTTTTTTGAAGGATGCCTGCTTTGGCGTTGTTTCCAGATGGTGGGGAGTGTACGATGCCGCTATTTGCCGGAATAACCAATATAGGTATGCTCACCCTAATTTCGATTTCAGCGACTTTAACTTCAATTTCATCGACCATTCCAAATGATACATCATCATCTGCTCGATTGTGTGGAACTTTGATTTTTGTTCGAATCACAAACCAGGTTCTAATCATAACCATGCTCAGACGATTTTCTTCCACCATTCCTATTTTGGATTTTCTAGATTTTGAATTGCGTTCCAGCAGGTTCGATTTCTGTTCGATGTTGGATTGTTTTTCCATTTCTTCATTACAATGTTGGATTTTCTGATTTCAAGTTTTGATTTATGAATTTTGTAAGTCGTATATGGTCAATCTGTTGACTATGGGCCATCCATTGATCTGAATTAAGAGGTGTACTTCTGCACTAAACAATCCTCTTGGGAAAGGGTGCTTTATCCTGTTAATCAAACCTGTTAGTTTGATATATCTACAAGGTCATATTAATATTTAAGTTTTATTTTCCTGTCTTTTGAATGGATAGTTAATTTATGTCTGCTTTCATTGGTTTCAGATAATTGAGAAGATCAGTTTAGTGAAATGCCATGTTCTTGTCATCCATGTATAATATGGGTCTTTTAGACGAAGAAAAATGGTACAGTACGCCCCTGTTATTCATTTGCTTCTGTTGCTTAGGTCAAAAGTATTGTTGCTATAACTTCATCGTTTTCATGTTTTCAGGTCGCAATCACTAATCTATCTAATGGAGGTTAACTATATATTCAACAAGAGATACTAATATAAGTAACTATGAACCCAGAACAAAAGGTTTTCCTGATTAAATTAGATCAATAACATCATTCTTTCTGTTGGTTTACTAAAGTAGTGATTTATAATCATTATTCTGCAAGCATATGCAAATGCAAAAAATGTTAATATGCTTGCACTGTAACAGGATTGTTGCTTAATTCCAAAGTCTCCATTCTATCTAGAAAGGCAGGGTGGTCCTTTTAATTTGTTCAACAAAGACTTGAAGAAAATAAGAATGTAGTTAGTGTGTTTGTAGAAAGTGCTTGTCATTAATATGTTTCTCAAAGTGTGCATGCAACTGAGGAGAAAGATGGTTCTGGAATAAGTTGCATTTAGTTGCTTCTTGATATTGTTGTATGGTTGACTCGGATAATTAAGGTAATGGTTAGTGATGATCATCATTCTTGATTTTAATATCTTGAGAGAAATACTAGAGGTGACAATAATGACGACTTTGGCCGGTTGGGTAACGGTTCTAAATGAGAAACATTATTAGTACAGGATGAAATGGTCAGGTTAGGGTCATCTTTAAGTTTGCATAATAAATTACGATATTTAAAAACATTGTTATTATGATAGTAATTTTGATCTTTGAATGAAGTGATATGCTGGGTTTGTTTGTATAAAAAAGACTTCCAATATGTTTGATCTATTCTCCTTTTAACAATTCTTTTATTTGACTCGTATGATTTGTTTGAGATTAAAAAAACCTAAATATTAACTTTTTATTAGTATAAACATCTAGAAGATTCATATTAACTTTCTGTAAGTATTTAAATGATGTATTCTGGTGTATTTTACTTTATAAATTGACAATCTACCAATATTATTTGTAGAATACATCGAACTATATGAAATTTTGAGTTTTCAAATCCTTTCTCAACTATTGAAAAAGAAATTCACAACGATGATTATATGTTGAATGTGTAGTTTTTCGTCTATCTTTTGAAAGTCAGCATGACATGCTCTTACGTTTCATTCGTTTAATAGTTACCTATTTTTATTGTTTTGTGGTTTTTTAAATGTAGCCGGTTGTTTTTATACTAACAAGTTATATTAGTTTCAAACATATGATGTTTTTGTTTAGAATACAAAAAGAGATATTTATGACATTATAAAATGAAACCACCCGGACACCGGACGGGTATAAAACTAGTTTAATATGTTGTCAAATATTTATAATTAATAAATTATGCAGCTAGCCCACTTAAAAGGAAGGTCTTGGGTTCAAACCCATGCAATGATGTAATTTGATGTAGTTTAATAATAGAGTAGATTTGCCGTTAAAAAAAATAAATAAATTATGCAACTAACATGAGATGTAGATGATCTTAATAATGTCATTTTCATTTCCGCTTTTAGAAATTTCAACCCACTAAATAAAAATCCTTTTTTTCCGGGAACACATATGTGTCTTTTGACTTTTTGACATTCTTTTCATAATTTTGTAATTTGGATGGTTCCCAACTTGCTTCCTTTGATGCAACCATTAACTCAATAATATAGTTTTGTGTTGTAAGCAATGATCTCACCTCCTTCTCTATGCCTTTTTATTTCTTTCCTATAATGTGATGATTTATTGTTTCTCATGTTACACACTTACATTGCATGTCAACATATGACAATAATTACTTCATATTATAATTAGAAAATAAACAATTTTGCGGTGGTGAATGATAAACTTTGATCATAATGTCTTCATATCCTCACGACAATCATAATATATATGAATCATTGACGATACCACTTCGGTACAAACTCAACTTCCAGAGAATTTCTATTTCCAAGAAGAAGTAACATATATATGAGTAATCACTCGATATAACAAGTCAAATTACATTTTCGGTTCATGACTCTATCGTAGTTATTGCTCGTTAAAAGGGTTCTTACCAACTTAATTGTAAAAGCGATATAAATTTCATGAGAGCATAGACTAAGAATAAAGTTGTACATTTGTAATATACTTTCAATTTTTGATATTGATATAGCAGTTTAGTTTTAAGACTATAATGATTGATATTAATTTAATGTTACAAGATAGAACCAAAGTTATAAAGTTTCATAATATGATGTAATATGCATGTTAAAGGTCTTCGCTATGAGCGCCAAGCAGTCTAAGCTCTCCCTAGGGTCAAGTCACTAAACCACACTATGAGGCTTCATCTACAAAGGCTTCCATGGAGGTTCTAGCCATAAATGATCTATGAGGGCTTTAGTCTAATAGCTACTAATTAACAGGACCATTTCGAATTTGGTCATGTCTACTCCTAAAGATATATGTCAGTGTTAGCGTATCATGCAAGCACGTAGGAAGCATTACCTCTTCACTGTGAATGCATAATCATATGTGTCACGTCAAACATATCTCTTACAGATTTACGCTCATACATTGTATGCTCCAACAATCTTTTTTCTTGTCATATCAATGTTATAGAATCAACTAAAATCTAAAGTTGAGCTTTGGTTTACATGGGAAAAACGTCAACAAGTAATTGTGTGTAAAAAGTGTGCGTCAATAAGCAAGTAATTATAAATTCAAGATATATGATAAAATATGTGATTTATCTAACCAAAAATTTGGTTTATACATCCATTACTACAAGATCAAAATCAAATGGTATCCTAACCACAAAACAATTTAGGATTTGAATAAACTTTCAAATTTAAGTGACTACACTTGTCAAAACGTGGCTGCTAGCCTATCATTTATGTTGATTTGAATTTTACTACTTGAATAGTCGCTCTTAACAAACCCTAACATTGTCTTAATTGTCGTCTATCTTGATCAGTTATTTATAGACAAAAACCATTGAATGCAACTATCAGTGAGTCTGTTCTAATAGTCTACTAAAGAGTGGGTGAATCTAATAGTCATTCCTTAAAAAGAGATATTACATTTTCTTGCATAAGAATATGTAAAACAATTTTAAATGTAAGAAGACTTGAGCATGCACTACTTCACTTAGGTGTGCTTCCTCTTCATCAAGTTAAATTCTAGGATACAGTTAACAACCAATGATTGTTAACCAATGATTGGACCTCATCAACAAAAACACTCATACTCCACCCTATGCAATTAAATATGCTATGCTTCTAATAACAAATTAGATACGGTAAGGAGTTTGTGCCTTACCAAGACTTTACTTAAGGAAAAGTTTAACCTTATCAATAGGTCTAATCTAGAACTAAATCAATAAGCAACCACTAGACCGTATAGTCAAGGGGACTTCTCTATGTCTGGATATATATGTATATATGTGTGCGTGTGTGTGTGTTTTTTTTATTAACTACCAAAAAGTATGTATGGGTAGATATATATATGTTTGCCATTGGCTTAAGTCTGGGAAGTGTTCTTTTCTTTCATTAAGTTCATTCAGTACAACTCATGTAGGATGTCTCTCAAAACAAGTTAAAGATAACACCATATTAGTGTCAAGAACTTTCTTGTGTGCGGAAACACAACAGTAGAAGGCTAGGTTGGCTCCTTGTCAACTAAATTATTATTTCTTTTGTTCATGCTTCAAAGTTCATATTTCTAGAAAACCACTTTGTAGTTTAATTTGGGTGTCTCAAACTTGATACATTTGGATCATTAGTGAAGAATTTTAAAGTGTTTAAACTTTTTGTTGCATTTTTGCTTCCACTGCAAAGTTATTTCAAAATTTTTGCACAAACCTAAACATCACATGGCAAGACAAAAGGATATCCATCGAGTATGGTATAACATCCATGTAATGTTGGCTAGGAGTATGAACACTTCACATGCAATGATCGCATAATGACCAATGGCGAACATTAAAGATAAGTAATGATGCTTCAAGGTAGTTGCACCTTGCTTCACTCACCGCTGAAGGCAAATAACGCGAAGCAAAAGAACCATCATGCTCAAAAGTAAAATATTGTTCTAGAAAACTGGCATGCCAAAAACTGTCTAATCTAGAAAACGGCAAGCTAAAAATATGGCAAACTAGAAAATGTCTAGCGACATGGTGAGGTGCGAGGCTCGCTAACAAGAACGCTATGACTATAGAACAAGCATCATAGAGTTTGGTATTTAGAGAGTTAGGTTATTTGACAAGACTTAGGTCAACTTAACAATGTTTGTGATAAGATGTAAGGCAAACAATGGCTGAGTTGTGATTCTTTCCACCAAGATCACTTTACTTTCAATGCCACGGTTTTTATAAGTTAAATGCTTGAAGTTTCGGATAAGGTTGGTTTCTATAACAACTTTAAAATCACTAAAGCTTCGATCAATAACAACTTTAAGTTTCACACCTAATTTCAATCAAGTTTCAATCAACTAATCAAGTCAAAGTTTCATTTAAGAATCAAGTTTTCACATCTAATTTTAACATTATGAAATAAGGAATTATGGGTTTTCATCCATCGCTGGATTTCTGGTTTCCAATCCATCGTTTGACCTTGTGAAAACTAGGTCAATAGAAAGAATTCTTATTGGAATAAACAATCTGGGTTTAGATTTTTATCTAATAGAATGATTTTCTATTTTGAATCAAATAGACCTTACAATTTGAATTTTAACTTGTTTTCGATCAACATGTTTTTTTTGGTATGAAGGAATGATCTTGTAGATTTGATTACAAACATTATTTTGCTACTCGACATGTTTTTTTGAGTATGAACGGATAATTGATAGTAAAAAGCGGGGGTTTTCATTGTTTTAAGCTTGGGGGAGAGGCATTTTGGAGGAGGAAAAACAAAAGAATTAAGGTTTGTTAAGGCATGAAATAAAAAGAAAAATAATGCTTATAAAATTTAAAACGATTGAGCTACACTTAGGAATTAAGGGATATCATTGTGTCGTTGAAAAGATTTTTATATGGGGTCATTTTCCAATTTTTTATAGGGTCACTAAAGTTTAATGAACATACCTTACATATAAAATGAAAAATGAAAAATACTATAGGATCAAATGACTTCTTAGGGTATGTTTGGTATGGGGTAATGTGATGTATTCAGGTTTGGAACTTTAAAAAGAACAAAATGATTGAATCCCTCAAGGATCTTTTTCAATCTCTCAAAAATAACAAGTTGTTATAAATCAATACTCAACAATCATAGTGAGGAAACCCATGATTATTGATATGAACTCTATGTGTGTGATTATGTGTGATTGAATGATTGAATGCTAAGATGATAATAACTGCTTGTTTGATTGATAATTGTTCAAAAGTTTACAAACGATTAGGGTATACGGCATAGCCTATGTACATACTATGTATATTTACAAAAATACCCTTATGTAAAACAAAATACATAAATAATCCTAAGTCTATAAGCTGTCCGCTGTGGATGTTGATTGTCCGCTGTGGATGACATGTTGTCCGCTGTGAATGATAAATGAGTTATTCGTTGTGTATGGATTTTGTCCGCTGTGAACACTTGTAATGTATGCTTTGTAGGTGTCTGCTGTGTAATGTTCATCCGCTGTGGATGTTGAACATCCGCTGTGGACAGTTCATCAGCTGTGGGACTTGGTCATCCGCTATATGTGTTTGTTCATTCGATGCATGTGTTTGTTCATCCGCTGTCTACACTTGGGACTTCATTCTTAATCCGCTGCTCACAGATAGTCATCCGCTATAGACTTTCATCATCCGTGTAGACACATAGCAAAAATATCTTTTATCTACAAAATCTGAAAAAGAAATTTAAACTAAATTAGTGTTTGATATAAATGTTAATAATGTTTGAATGTTAGTAAATGGTTGTTTGAATGTTAGAACACATTTGATTGATTATGACAAGCATTATCCTTTAATGCACTTGTTGACTCCAACATTATGAAATGGACGAAATAATGAAATGAATGAATGAATTGAATGGATAAGAGGACAAAATAAATCATTATATTTTATTGTCGTGTTTGGTTACCCTTTAGAAATGAAATGAATCATTAGTTTGTGTTATTTGTTAGGTAAGAAAAAAAATAATGAAATGTAAAATTGGTTATAGTAGTAATGGTTCTCGGTGCCGGTTGTTGGCGGTGGCAGCTGGTGGTTGGCAGCGTCGCGGGTGGCCGGTGGTTGGCGTGGTTGGCGGCAACGACGGCAGTGGTGCGGTAGTTAGTGGCGATGAAGGCGGGGGCCGGTGGTTGGCGTACGGTGCCGCGAGTGGTCGGTGGTAGGCGGCGCAATGGGTGGCTGGTGGTTGGCGATGCCGCGAATGGCCGGTGGTTGGCAGCGGTGGCTGGTGGTTGGCGACAACGGCGGCGGCCGGTGGGTGGTCGCGGCGGCGGTGGTCAGTGATAATCGCTTTTGGTGGCTGGTGGTGGTTGTTATGGTGGGTGAGCGTGTGGTGTTGGTGATTAATGATGGAAGAAGAAAAGTAATGAAAAAAAAGAAAAGGGGGTGGATGAAATGAATTTGAGGGAATGGAATCAACTATATAATAAATTATTTTATTACCTTCACCAAGCGAACATGTATTTTTTCATTCACACTCAATGGTTCATTCCATTATGCCACCAAACGCTACCTTAGTTCCGCTCCCGAGTAAAATGTTATCATTAGTTATCAAGCTTATATCAAGGACTTATTAGATGTTAGGCTCAAATAAATGATATGTTTAGATATTAGGCCTAAAGAAGGTCTGTTATTAGATGTGTCATATGTAGATCACAAACCAGGAAAACCATTTTAATTTTACATATAATATGTACAAAAAATCTCATTGTTTCACATTCTAACTATACTTCTCTATTTCTTTCGACTCAACCCTTTCCTCACTCCATTTTCCTTTCTTCAATTTCTATCTCCTCATTCTCATTCTCATTCTCTTACAGCAGGAACTTGATTAAAAAACACGCGTGCACACACAAATAAAGCATGGTTTTGAGTATAACAATGTCCGCTGATATGTTCATGCTTTGGTTTTAAACACACATGCAATAATAATTCAGAGAAAGATGGATGTTTTAATTTTGGCCCGGTACAATTAAAAAGTAGACTTCGTTTTTCATGTTTAATAGTATTAAGATCTTTGCACTACGGCGAAACTTCAAACCGTGACAAAAACTAACCTCAAAACATTGTCACGGTAAGAAAACTGAAACTTACACATTGTTAATAACATTTAAAACTTTCTATAAAGAATGAAACCATCAAAAACCCAACATTGCGGTGAGACATTGATAACAATGGAAAGCTTATATAAAAAAGCAAACTGTTAAAAAATTCACGTTAGAACGTTAAAAAAAAATAGGCATGTGACACAAGAAAAACAAAATGTTAAAAATATTAATATTAATTTAAATAAGCATCGTACAAATTTGATTTTATAAAATCATATCTTAAAGTTGGTGGAAAAAAAAATAGAAAGGAATTCTACACAACTCAAAACCTTAAATTAGCTTTGATGGCTTGTAAGTTTGCGCGTCAATAAACATTATAATATACAATTTTATTTTAGATGAAATTTACATTAAAATGTATATAAAAATATATTCGTCGTAAATGTATATTAGAAGTTTTATAAAACTTTAAATTTTAAAGTTTACGATAGAAAAACAAAAATAAACAAAAACTTATTAGTGCGTTAAAAAACTAAATAACTATAGGGTATAAAATGTAGATATAGGTAAATCTAAGAAGACCAAATTATAACATATCAAGGGCTTTAGCATAATTACTCCTGTATTAAACGAAATAGAAATGAACAATTAAATAAATAATTAAATAAGAGTAAATTACAAGGATAGTCTTTGGGGTATGCACATATTGCAACTTTAGTCCCCACTTTTAATAAATTACAGATAAGGGCCTGAAGTATGCATGTTTTGCACACCCGTAGTCCTTAACACTAACAGAGGTTAACTCAACCAAGTTTATGTGAAATGACCATAATACCCTTAACCTTAAATAAAAATATTCAAAATCACATTAAACTAACAAAGGTGGCCCGATGCATATTCCGACGACATCACCGCCACCTCCGAAGACATTTCGGCAGCCACCGCCATCACCATCACACCACCATCATCTTCATCTCTCCACACCATCATCACCACCATCGCATTTAAGCCCTTTTTCTCCCAACCACAGCTAGCACCACCCCATCCTTCTTTTCAAGCGATACCACCAAACACCCCCACCAGAGGAACATGAAACCGACAACCATACGCAACCCTCTAACCTTCAGAACTGATTTGTAACCATCATCACCACAATATCTCTCGCCGACCAGATCTGAAATTGATAGTTTTAAAACAAAAAGTTTCCATTTCCATTTTGGGTTTCGTTTTTTCAGTGTTAAAAGCATGTATTTTGGTGACGATTGTGACTAGTGGTGGTGCCGGCGACAGGTGGTGGTGGTGACAACGACCAATGGTGGTGATTGTGACCGGTGGTGGTGTTTGATTTCTTATATGAAGGTGAAGAGGTGGAGTTGGGTGATGAAGAAGATGAAGATGAAGAAGATGAAGACGAAGAAGATGAAGATGAAGAAGATGAAGATGATGAAGATGAAGATGAAGATGCAGGAAGAAGAAGATGGAGGAGAGGAGGTGAGATGAGGTGGGTGTGGTAAGAGTGAGGTAAGTAAGGGTTTTTTTTTTTTTTTAAAGTTTAGGGGTGTTTTGGTAATTTTACATTGACTTAACAGAGAAACTTAAGCTTTGTTAGTGTTAGGGACCATTAGCGTGCACTCTTTGCATGGTTCAGGCCCGCATCTGTAATTTATTGAAAGTGTGGACTAAAGTTGCAATACGTGCATACCACAGGGACCATCCGTGTAATTTACTTAATTAAATAATAATAATATAATAATTTATTGAGTTATATTATAATAATAATAGTTATTTGTTTATTTAATTCAAATATAACCAGTAAATCTCTTAGTATGAGTTGGGTCAAATACAAATTTATTGTCATATTTTTATATACCTTTTGAGATTATCTACATTTCGATGTTCACCTTTGTTTCGACGTTAGATTTATTCAGAAATGAGTCGGTCAAATATAAGATGTTTTCTACTTTACGTTTTAATGTAAATTTAGTTCCAAAACGAGACGAAACGATTGTATCTATGTGCGTTTTTTATATATGTTTTCACTTTGTTTATGTTTCAACATAGTTTTGTTTGGAAAAAAGGCGAGTCAAGTATGATAAGTTTTCCTTCAATGGTATAAATTCGAGTTATTTTACGGTTTGATGTGAAATTAGTCCAGAGACTAGTCCGGTCTGTCTATACTTTATTAAATCACGTATAATACCATCGCAATGCGCGGCCGGTAAAAAACTAGTTTAATAAAATAATACATAGACCACTCTTGTAATATACATTAACACTTTGCAACATGTAGGTTGTTTGTATAATGTGTGTATAAAATTACCAAAATCAGTCATGAAATTCCATACCAATTATTAGCTAGTTGAATAGCACTTTTGTAGTACTTTAAATCATTTTGAAGTATTATTTTGCCAATTTCATTAATTAATTACCAATTGTATCCCTACGTGTGTTGGAAAATCATATGAAAAATTTTGTTACTTAACAAGCTTTCGTTATTTAACAAACTTCACACCTTAGTAAACAACTCTTTCACATATTGTGCATAATTTTTTACGCATGTGGCTTATTTTGGCTGTAAAAATATATACTATAAATATATATTAAAGACCTTTTGTTTAAAGCTTTGAAACTCATAAAAGCACAAATTAGTAAAGTACCTATCTTGATGTCGAGATAAGGACCAGTCAACAAATGTGAACATTAATATCTAGACAACAACATTCAACATTGGTTCAAGATTGAATTGGTTCAAGATTGAATGTTCTAACATCGTAATCGGGCCTTTGTCAATTTTGTTCATTTTGATTCGTACAAATTACATTATTTACATAATCTTAATCATTAATTTTAATTATTGTTATAACAAAAGTCCAAATAACTTTAATATATTTAATAATTTTGAAGTTATAGCATATTTGTTATAACCATAATTAAAAGGTGTGTTAATCTAGCTTACATTTATCTAACAATGAAATGATTTGTTTATTTCACGCATCAAGACAAATTATATAACTTTCATGATACATGAGAAGCTATATATATGTCATTATTTTTTATGCTCTTGTTTCATCTAAATCATTAATGATTTATGATTATAAAATTTTACATAATTATATAGTTTTTTTAATTTGTAGAAAAGGAAGAAAATTTTGAATTAAGTAGTATTAAGACTCTCGTGTTGTGATAGCGGAGTAAAACGATGAAAAAAATCTAGCGTCAAGCATGTTAAAGGTGATTATATAAGTAATTTTACATAAAGATATGAAACTTGATGTTGTTGATAACATCGAGACTTTATGTAAAAAACGAATCTGTCATAAACCCGAGTGTTGTGTTACGACCATTGATAATATCCAAAAACTTTGATATATTGAAAACTAAAAAATTCATAAGAACAATTCTAAGTATTCAACTACACTCATATGCATACACACTAATTACGATTAAAAGTAAACATTTGGTTAGGTTTAATAACATTGTCCACAACATTATGGCAAAAAAGTATGGTAACATGTCATTGTGCCAGGTCAGCAAGGACCCTCCTCATTGCTTCTTGGAAGCTCAATTTGTCCCATTCACTTCCCTGCATAAAAGGAAGGTGTAAAAATGAGATTGATAAAGAATGCTCCATATTATCATTTACAAAAAAAAAACCTATTATATAAATCTAGCTAGCTATAATGTGATAAAGTCTTTGAAAGTTATATATCAACTCAATTATTTTATTTTGTTTTACAAAAAGAAATTATCTAACCAATTAACTTATCATCCTATACTTGAATTGATAATGCTTTTGGTATGAAAGAAAGTTTGAAGAGGTGTTTCAAAGAAACCACTAATTAATATATAATTATTAATTAAAGGTCATGTGCTAATTTAAAGGTTATAAATACGATCTTTTCTCACTAACCTGTTACTAGCTAGTTACTAATATAAATTATCTTCTAAAATTATTATAAGCAGGTCTAGCTAGCTAATTGTTGTTTCGCTTAAAAGGTTATCATCTAATTAGTAAATTCAGTTAAATTGATTTTTAATAGTGTTTTCATAATTACAAGTTGAAACTCGTATCATGGTGTCCAAATATATTATTTTGCTTCTAGTCGTCTTCTTAAGAAATGATATCAACATCATAGTTATGCTCTAATTATCTATTATATAATATTATTTATTATTTTTGACTAGCTATATGTATTGTAGTAATAAGAAGCTTCTTAGATGGTAGTTAATAAAGTTAAAGTAGTAGGTATTGAACAATCAAGAATTCTCAGTTTTTAAAACATATACCATATTATGTGTGGTCCTTAAAAGGCAAACTAGGTAATCAAAATTCATAAAAATGATGGAAAAAATAAAATATTTATCTTTAATTTTCGAGTTATTGGATTTTAATAATTTTAATTTTCGTTTATTGCCCGAGATTAATTTCAACTTATAAAATATTTACAGACACTCCCAACTTTAAGCTTATTTTCTTCCAACGATTCCTTACTAATTGAAAGTTAACATCTTTAGTTTTTTTATGACATGTATGAACTGTTTATGTGGCTAAAATACTAAGCAGAAAGTTGAAATCTATCATTAATTCTATAAATTTAAAACTTCTGCATCCTAAAACCCCTCAATCTCCACCTACTTATCTGACTACTTGACTCGTTGGAAGTAGATTTTAGGTGAAGATGAAGGCTAGACATTAAAAAATGAACCTAATGGAGGTTGGGTGGTGGCGGAACTAAAAATTGGATCAAAGTTGGCCACATTTCATTAAGGAACCTAATGATGGTTAACTATCAGGTATATAGTAAGATATCATGAGAGGAAAATAAGCTAAAGTTGAAAATGTTTATAAATATTTTCTAAGTTGCGATTAATCATGGTCAATAAATAAATATGAGAATTTTTAAAATCCAATAATTCTTAATTTTCTAATATTGCTGTTGTTAATGTAGTGTATAGGTTAATTTGTGTTGTTACAAAATAATTATGTGTTTCTAATGAAAATTATAAGAAAATATACCTGAATTCGTAATCTCAAAACTACTTGATTTGCGATAGTTTGTGTCTCTAACATTTGTGTCCGGGCATCTACTGATATTACATTTACATTCTCGACTTGTTTCATGAACTCTAGAATCCGAACAACCACATCCCCGAGTACCGAATCTCTTACTCTCACTTCCAAGTCTACAAATTTGGATTCTGAAGTTGATTCTTCAACATCGTTGATGCCGATGATTAGTCTCTCACCAGAAGAGCCACTAGAATCTTGATGAAGTATTGCTTTCCCCGAATGCTCGTGAGCTTCCAAAATCTTGTTTCTTTTGTTAAGCTCCTCAACTTGAGACTTTAAAGAACCTATGTACTCCTTTATGTTCAATAAAACCGATGCTCTATCCTTCTACAATCATAAGCCATAAAAGTAAAATGAAAAAAGGATATTTAATTCGTAAAAAGCAAAATGAACATCTTAAAGCAAGATACAAACTTGCATTATATAGGACAATTTCTCTAAATCAAATAATGAACAAGTGTTTTATTTGCATATTGCGAATCTACTAAAACCATGCTTATATCATGCAATTAAAAAGTAGCGAACTTTCTCTAAGCGGATAAAGGGTCATAGAATAGAAAATTAAATCAATACTACACAATACCTGATGTGTTTTTATTATTCTATATGGTATCAAATGTTGAATATCAGTCTTACTATACATTAGCAAAACTCAAAATAAACCATATATAGAAAACTCGGATGTTGAACGAATTTGTTCGATTCTTTTGATATAAATAAATCCCTAAAAATTAGTAAACAAACTCCATGATCTAACCCACCAACAAGATTTAATCAAACCCAAAATAACAAAGCATAAAATAACCATTAGAATGGTGACTCGTGAACGAAGCCGATTAACCCAACATTAGACTTAGATTTATTTATTCAATATAATATCGAAATTTACATATTTACTATATTCAAAAAGGAAAGTTTTACCAGCTAGGGTTTCTTTGTTTTCTTGAGATAAATTAGGGTTTCTTCTTTCATTTGTACATATATATGACTATGAAATTTGTTTACTTTACATGTAATGAATTAATAAAGATCACACTTACAATATGAAACATGATATAAATTAATGAATGATGTACCTTGGACCCCGGCGGAAGTAATGATCTCAAAGCTTGAAAGTTTTCATTAATTTTTCCGCGTCTTTTTCTCTCGGACATCATGTGATGAAGTTGATTGCTCGTTGGTCGGGTTGTTCGGATCATTCGATATTCTTGTTGGGCTCGAGCCTCATTTAAATTTCTGAAGAATGAAAGTGATCTTCTGTTGAGATTTTGTTGAGTTTGAACGCCTTTTGCAGGTCCTAAATATGGTTGATATCTTTTAAAAACACTAGCAACTTGATGAGCTCGATGTTGATGTGAGGAAGAAGAAGGAGGAGAAGTAGAAGATGAAATGGCTGCAAGAATTGCTCTTGTCATTTGTGCTTCTTCATGTTCTCTTGAAGGTAATAACTGATTGGTTCTAATCTGATTTAGAGTTTGTTGTAGAGAGTCTTGTGATCTCATTGTCGAAGAAGATGGTGTTTGATGATCATTTGATGCTTGTTGGTCCAAATATGGTTCCTTAAAGCCGTATATATCCGGCATATAAGGAGTTGCTTGAAGCATGTTGAAGAGAAAAGGGGGGTAATCTGCACTATTTTCCATTGATAATGATCTTAAAGATGATGAAGAAGATGAAGGTCGAGTTTGATCAAGTGGTTGAGTAAGCACTTCTTGTGGGAAATCACCAGGAAACAACCTCTTTAACTCAATTTCAAAGTTAATCTGCATTCAAAAACCCAAAAGTTAAAAGAGTTTATACGTACATTCAAACATAGATCGAATTAAAGGGTGTTGGTGTGGGACTTAGCTGTAAGCTATATATAACACAAACAACAAATTAAGAGAATAATATGACATAAATTAAGTAACTAAATTTCTTACTTGTGAAGAGTCATTGGACATACCAAGCTCTATCTCTCCATTCTCACACCCCATGAAAATTGCATTCTGTAATATTGGGAGTAAATCATCATTGTGTATGTGTTTAAAAAAAATTAAAGACCACAAATCAATCAGTTAATTAACTTTTGCTCATTTCATTTCTGCTTCATAGATCTAGGCAGGTGCAACAAATGACCATTAATCTGGCCGGCAAGATCTTAGCGAATAAGAAATGAAACGGGCAAGAAGATCGAATTGATCTTGAGCTTACTGCACACATTTTGCATACCTTAATCCCTGCTTCCTGCAAGTAAATAAAATTGCGGTTACTTATTAGCTTAAAATCTTGCATGCATGGATCAGGAAATTACAATACTCCTACAAGCTAGCTAGTATATATTAACTTCCAAAATAAAATGATAAATTAAATGTTTAATCATAGAGATTAGTACTTACGTGATAAAATTGTAGTTGTGCTGAATTCGATGCCATTTTCAAAAGCTCCAATCCTTTGCGCTCCATATATGTTAGATTGTGCATGAATGCAAACCCTGGAACTCTTCTGTATATATAGATAAAGATAAAGATATTAATCGAATTAAAGTTAACCGCGCAATAATAACATACGACTAATTAGTTAAGGATATAACATTAGTTATGCATTTTAATTGTTCTTACCCACTGTAGTTATCAATCAAGAACATTGACTTCTGGTAGTCAAGAAAAGACCTCAAGGCAAGACTCCCAGATGATGAGCTTGGTTGATTGTTTTCTTCTTTGTAAACTCCATCAATGACGATCAAGAAACTGTGATTTTTGTAAGGACATAAGAAAAATTAAACAGATTTGTAATATAGATGTATGTATGTGTCATGATGGGTATAAATATAAAGATAATCAATCGAACTAGCTAGCATGATCAGATCGAGATATACTTGGAACCATGAGGAAGGTGAGACCAAAGGCAAATGTAAGTGAAACCGAATGATTCGATGATTTGTTGAAGCAAACTAGATCTTTTGGTCGCTTCAAGATTGAAAATGGAGTCCATTTTCAAGATACAGAAACTCTATTGTACACTACGTCTCTCTAGCTGTAAGTGCATGTATGTGTGTATAGTATATATATGTATATAAAAGATGGAATTTGAATCAGTAAATAACTTGTCAAAGATGGGAATTCATCCATGGAGCTTCTATAAGGATTTCTTCTTCCATATATATGTAAACACGCAACAATTAATCATCTATTGACTTGGGAAATCTATACACACGCTTTTGTGTGTGTGATATATATATATATATACATATATATGTGTGTGTGTGTGTTTAGAGAGAGAGAGAGAGAGAGAGATGATATTGGAGATATGTGTTTGTGGAAGATGGAGATGATAACTAAATGGTTGTGCTTTTCAAAAAAAAAAAAGAATAAAATAATAATTAAATGCTTATATTTCTTTTTTTCTAAATGTGTGGTATATTCAGGGTCCCTTTCACTCATTTTCTTTAAGTTCTAAATCACTTTTTATTTATTTTGTAGTTTAGAAAGGTTTTAGTCGGTGGAGAAAGCAATTTTTAAAAATTACTTATTTTGCAAGCAGATGAATAAAAGGATTTAATCATTAAACGGATACCATAAGCTTCAGAAATGTTGTCATTCCCACTTAATAGTTGTTAATTACCCGCGTTTCATAATAAGTTGATTTTTTGGTAAAATTAAGCAAGCCATAAGGTTGATTATATTAATTCAAGAAGATAATATCACATCGCTAAAATAATTATACACAAAAACTTTAGCTGGTTTAAAAACAAACGATCACAATATAATTTATAAACCTATTTGTGCATTGAGTATTACAATTTGAAAATATAAAATAGTATAAAACTTAAAATAAAATAATTAAAAAGGTTAATGCATCATGTACATAAGTGGCTATACATAAGCGGTTGTACCACATGAAATTGAAATGACATGTAACGATCCTATGTAGATTTTTTTTATTGACTCTTGCAATTATGTCAAGAGTTGTGTCATTTAAAGATAGTCATTTAATATTTAGCTTGTTGGTTATCTCAATTAATTATATCTAAGTGAGCCTACATGACATGAAGTATTCATTTTGATTTATATATGGACTCTGCTCCATCAAATGGTGGTTAGCACTATTCTTAGAATTGGTTTATAAATTGTTCGTTGATATTGTATTTATAACTCTATCGTAATCCATTCGGTGAAATAGTCGTATGTGATCTCTAAAAAAATGTTGTATGTAAATAAATTATACATGCTATATTTTCAGATAGAATAACACCAACTGATTAGCGAAGAAGCCCACCTTCACCGAGAGATTTCCTATGGATTTTTCCATCGCTGAAAGTTCTCGGTTTTATTGTAACAGTTGCATGCGGTTATACATAAATATATGCATCATGTATGTATATGTGTATATAGGTGTGTGCACACACATATGGGCAAGTGTGTAACTAGTTAGTTAATGGGATTCACACCCAAATTAATTAAATGATAATTAACAAGCTACTGGAAAAGTATCCAAGGGATTATTAATTAGGGACATTGAAAGGTAGTGTTATGTTTTGGTGGGGAAGGAGAGAGAGAAGAAGCAACTGGTGTGCAGCCAGCCAAGATTAGAAAAGTAGTGGGTCAAAAGTCAACATTTCAAGATTTTCCATAGGAGTCAAGCAGGGTGGGTAGATGGCAAATTTTGCGTATTTTTCTCCTTCTTTTGAATAAACATTTTATATAATTATACAACGTCGCCATCAGCTATAATCAAATAATAATCCTCAAACTCCGACATTTATGACCGATTTATATTTCGAAAATAAAGACATGAAATTCTCTCAAGGAAAGTGAAAAAGTTTGTTCATTACTACCAATAAGGCAATAATTTGAAGATCAAATCGGACTGGCCGGTCGAACCTGTTCAGGCCAGTTCGTTTTGGAGGGGTCGGACCGGATTTTGAATTTTTTTTTTTTTTTTGTGTTTTTGGATTCTAATGGATAAAAACGAGAGGTTGAACAATAAAATAGTATGTCGGACATAAGGTTATTGTTAAATTTATATATAACTATAAAATACACACATAAATTACTTATATTGAATTATATATAACTATATATATAATATCTTACATATATAATTATGACATCATCCGGTTTTTAAATCCGGTCCGACCACCTGACCAGTAAGGCGTCCGGTTCGACGTCAGGTTCGACGTCCGATCCGGTTCTGAAAACATTGATAACTACTATCAAGATTGACATAAAATTTATGTAACTGTGCATATATTGGTATGTCTAAGTTACGGTGGAGTATATATACAAACGTATGGTACACTCTTAATTATATGAGTTAATTACACGATTGGTCCTTGTGGTTTGCCCATATTGCAATATTGTTCCCAACTTTTGGGAAATTACAAGTTTGGTCCGTACTGTTTACCAACTCGTAACACAATTGGTCACTGACACTAACTTGTGTTAAGTTTCTCAGTTAATTGAACGTGAAAAGACAAATATACCCCCATCCCCTTCCCCTTCAATCAGACCAGGCACATCGCCGGCTCTTCACCACCGCCGGCGCACCACCACCGCCGGCGCCCTATCACCGCCTCCACACCACCACTACGGGCGACCACCCTCTTCTTCTGCGGGAGACAAGCAATAACGTCACAACCACCGTCACCGCAGCCACCGCCACCGCATGTGACATTTGTCACCGATCCCATTCAAATCGAATCTGCTCCGCCGACGATGGGGTGGGTGGATTCCGATGGATATGCGGACTTCAACCGCCGGCGATGATGATCAGTTGTGGAGGTGGCGAGCAGGTAGGGAGATGGTGGTGGTGGTTACATTCATTGATGGTGGTAGTATGATGGATGTGGGCGATGGAGATGGTGGATTGGTTGTCGGTGGTGGGTCGCCGGTTGTGGTGGGGCACTGGCAGTTGTGGGGCTCGGCGGTGGTGCGGAGTAGTGCAGGACCGTTTGAAGGTGTTCAATGCAAATCAGTTTCGCAATGAGGAGACACTTAGAATACTTAACAGATCAAATAGGGAACTGGAACCTTTTAGATGATACTAAGAACAACACAAGTAAGCAAGAAACAGAAACTTAAGAACAACAAGATTGGTTTTCAAGGATAAAGTATATTGCTCTCAAGTTTTATTACAAGGGTTACCAAGCATGCATTAAAATACAAGGTCCTGAGATACTTTATACTACATCATACAGCCGGCCATACTTTGAAGGCCAGTTGGAAACACTAATCTAGACAACAAGATCAATGTAAAGTCAAAATACAGATTGTCTTTTGACATGTGACTATGACATGCCATAGCTCACATCCTATTGTAATACAAAAAGGATAAAAGTACATAAAGTAGAAAGTTACAGACTCAAGACCTTAATCTACAGCTTCCTAAAGCATGGACCTTTTCACCAACTTGTATATGTTGGTGAGTCTGCAGAGTGGCAGCGGAAAGTTGGTCAGCTTTTCTGAAAAGTTGTTGATCACAGAGAGCATGTCTTCTCTGTCTTCGGAAGAAATCAGTCTTCTATCTTTGAGGCTTCGGAAGACTTTGTCTTCTAAGCTTCGGAAGACTTCATCTTTGGCTTCGGAAGAATTGGTCTTTTGCTTCGGAAGATTTTACACTTAGAGTAATTTCCTTGCATTGTGTAAAACTTCCGAAGTATCTTCTACCATGCACAAAGTGCATGCATGCAGGAGACTTCTTGACTGTTTTGTGTGCATCAGCCTCTTTTAATTACCTTATAAGTAGGGATGAGGGTGGGTTGGGTTTTTAAATATATTATATTATTATTAATATATTAAAGGGTATATTTGACTTTTCATGTCCATTTAACTGAAAAACTTAACAGAAGTTAGTGTCAATGAACAATCGTGTTACTAGTTGGTAAACACTAAGGATCAAACCTGTAATTTCTCAAAAGTTAGAACCAATATTGCAATATGAGCAAATCACAAGGACCAATTGTGTAATTAACTCTAATTATATATAATGCTATATCTAAACTCTTATATAATGACATGTCTAACATATCATAATAGTGTGTCTAAATCATATAATGTTTGCCTAGCTTTACAGTTTTAGTTTTATAGTAACTATTGAAGCACTGATGATTATAACGATGTGTTTGAGTGTCCAACTCTAATTAGATCAAATTTAATTTTGTAAGGGGTTTGAGTATGCTATAACTCTTCCTTCATTACGATAGAGTTATGTTTTTTATGCAGTACCGAACTCTTAAAAGAGAACCTCTTAGCCCAAAGTTAAAAGTGAAGAAGTTATGTTTCATGCATTTGCCTTCTTGTATTGCTATTTGACATAAAATCAAATTAATAAAAGTCTTTTTGATTTTAAACCAACCATACTAGCGGTTCCGATTGAACCATTTAACCAACCGGTCCGGTCTTTTTTTAAATAATTGATTAGCACAATAAGGGAGTTTTATTAAAAATTCGAAGTCTTACAAAATTTTTACACCCCCGTCGCACTGCGCGGGTGTCACGCGCTATTATTAATATATATATATATATATATATATATATATATATATGCAAACAACATATTGAACAATGAATGCATATATTCGCAAATAAATACACCTTAATTCCTAATGATTCAACATTTTATTAATGTATCAAATGATAAATAAATTGTTTCTGCGTTCTAAAAAAGATAAATAAATAAAACTAGATATTTATAGCGTCGCATTGTGAAGGGAATTCAGTTACGATCTCAAATATCATAAAGCGGACACCAAAACACGTAGCAATGACAGTCATTCTCGTAAACTCTAAGACACTAGAAAATCTAATTACAAACCCAAATCACAATAATATCTACACACTTACAAAACCCAAAACAACGGGAAAAAACCAAAACAAAAAAGCACAAAAATCCAGGTTGGGTACAATCTCAAACCCGAGCCGTCGACAGGGACATGATCCTGAGTATCAAAACACAAATAAAAGGCATGTCGCGACAACGTTCCCTGTGTTGTAAAACCCTAATGCATACCTAGTCGTAAAATCAAACGTCACTCGATCGTAAAATCCAAAAGTGTATCTCGTTATAAAAACCGTACTTCATCGTAAAAACTAGGGGTGCAAACGAGTAGAGCCGAGCCCGAGCTCGTATGGGCTCTAGCTCGACTCGTGAAGACTTAGGAGAGCTCGAGCTCGAGCTCGGCTCGTTTCGAGCTTTATTTTTAAAGCTCGAGCCCGGTTCGTTTCGAGCTTTATTTTTAAAGCTCGAGCTCGGCTTGGGCTCGGCTCGTTTATTTATTTAAATATTATTTTTAATATTTTTATATTTAATTTTGATATATATATATATATTTATTATTATATAATTTATATAGAACATAATTCATATAATGTAATTGTTTTTTATATAACTTTATATATAATAGATATTATTTATATAATATATTAAATAAATTAAATAAAAATATATAAATAAAAAGCTCGTTTAGGCTCGCGAGCCGGCTCGAGCTCGATACGTGAAGCTCGGGCTCAAGCTCGATAATTAAATGAGCTTTTTTCCAAGCTCGAGCTCGGCTCGGGCTCGATAAAGCTCTGCTCGTTTCGAGCTTTTTATCGATCCGATCTCGAGAAGCTCACGAGCCGCTCAGCTCGTTTGCACCCCTAGTAAAAACAATTGCTACTCTGCCGTAAACTCTGTTTTAAAAGTAAGTATCGAAAAACCCGAATACAAACGTATATGCAACGATGAAATTTATAAAACAACAAAGACAAAAGTTGAAAGAAAAATTCTTAACCCAAACGAAAACACTTGAAGCTTTGGGGTTAAATTGGAAAAACCAAAAATTTACTAACCCAAACGTAAACACTTAAAGCTTTGGGTTTAATTTAAAAAAACCAAAAGTTTACTTTGAAGCTTTTGGGTTAATTTGGAAAACCAAAAGTTTACTATTCATGAATGTTGTCCCTTCATCTATACTAGTTTTTTTTTTCTCCCCGAGCTTCGCGGCGGGAGCCTGGTGATTTTTTCCACACGCAACCCTACATGCTTTGGTCATTATCGAGCCGGCTCGTTAAAAACCATAAGCTTTAACCTCATGCTCAGTGCAGCGTGAAAGTGGCTTTGAATAACAAATAAATAAATAAATAGTAATATGCCTACAAAGATGCAAAAAGGTCTCTTACATCAATTAAAAAACTCAAACGTTTATGCCCTGTGCAATGAAAAGATAACCAGTATATATAATTAAATGATTAGATGGCTAATTAATTTTTTAAAATGACAGTTCAAATACTCATTTAATATACACTTTATTTTATACCACAAGTAATTTATAGCAACCCATAAAAATAAACCAATCACAACAGGGGGCAAAACACAAATAATGAAAGACTTGGTGGCCAATATCAAAACAATATAAAATCTTTTATTCCTTGGGTTGCTTTTTAAATATATAGGATAATATATATATATATATATATATATATATATATATATATATATATATATATTGTTTAATATTTCATGATTTTAAGCTATTCTTAAATCACTCAAATCTAATTTATTAATCATACATCTTGGAGGATATAAACATTTAATCTTTTGAATGGAGAGCTGACAACATATTAATATCCCTTCATTCATTCGATCGTATCTTCCTATTTTAATAAAAAATTAACTAAAGTTGACACGTGTTAACACCACATTCATTCTCATTAAATTTTTTTCGCTTTTCTCTTATATTATATAACTACCTTAATTACTAATAATAGTATTTAATTATTTATTAGATCAATAATAGTTTTTTTTAATAAAATAAAGAATAAATCTTTTTTTTATTAATGTTATTTCTAAAGAAATAATATTTACAAAAAGTAAAATTTTGTAAAATATCAAACTTTTTTTAAAAATACTAAATATTCCAAAATTAATTTTCTAAAAAGTAAAATTTTTATAAAAAATAATTAAATTTGAGAGTTATAGTAAGGAAATTTAAAAAATGATGATTTTTTAAAATGATTTGTTGTGAAACAAAATATTTAATTTATTTTTTAAAAAGTACAAAAATTTTATTTAAAAAATGATATTATGGTTTTATTACTTATAGTTCTTACTTATACGTAATTTTAATCATATCATATTTTATAATATTATTTTAATTAATAAATTTTATTATATTTAATATTTTATTTATTCAACCCGTGTAATACACGGGTTTACTAAATCTAGTCTTTCTACTCTAATAAAAGGGTAATTAAAGTTGATGTGTGTCAACATCGTATTCATTCTTATTAAAATTTTCTGGCTTCTCTCTACTATTAAATAACTACATTAATTACTAATAATAGTATTTAATTATTTTTTAGATCAATAATAGCTTTTTAAATAAAATAAAAAATAGATTTTTTTATTAATGTTATTTTTAAATAATTATTTTTTAGATCAATAATAGTTATTTTTTAGATCAATTTCAAACAAAATAACAATTAAAGGTTTTACGAAACCATAAGTTACCATGGTCTGCCGTTCTTTTAAAAAATCTACTGCGGTCTTAATTACAAATAATTTGAGGCATATATTATGATATCGATTAATGATAAGTATCTATAACATCTAATAAAACAAGTTTTCTTTTGCCCCATGTCATTCTCTTAAGCCATTTTTTTTTACACTTGCCATTTTTCTAGATCTACACACATCAATTTTCTCTCCAAAATATTATATTGTAACTATTAGTGTTTATTTTACATATATATTTTACGTTAGGGAAGGATCAGGTCTTTTCGAGAGATTTAAAATTTAATTCGCCGATTATGAGTTGGGTGCTTTAACCATTCAGTCATGGAGGCTTAGCGGGTCATTTCAAGTAATTATAGTAAAACCTGAACTGTTTACCGCTTTTGCCTTTCCGGCGATACGAACGTATTTAAGTAATTGTCGTTCTGTAAGACAATAATGAAAACGCAATTTTTGTTTTTCTTCTAGGTGAATACGCTAAACTAAAATAAGCATGAAACAATTGTAAATCTCAATATAGTTACTTTTCATTTCTCTATATTATTAATAATAATATTGAATACTAATAATATAACTCATACCATTTTTAAATTAAAAATACATAATTTAACAAATTAAAAATCTATTTTTTATTAAAAACACACTTTTTAAAAACAAAAAATTTATAAAATACAGAATACAACGAAATTAAAAAAAAACATTTTCTTAAAACAATATATTTAAATATCATAATTTTTTTATAAAACAAAAGTTTAAGAAAAATACATTATTGTTTATTTACTTAGCTATTTTTATGTAATTATAATCATATTTTATATCCAAACATGATTTTATAAAGCATAAATTTTTATTAATAATTATTTAATATTATATTTATTCAATTCGTGTATTACAAGAGGACTAACCTAGTATTATATAACACCTTCTGGAAGATGAATTATTTGTCGAAAGGGCTGACAGCCACTTGTCTTCGTATCTTAAGACAATTAAATGCTAATCAGTTATGTGAAACATTATATATGTAATTAAGTCAACTTGCCTTATAAAAATTATGGTTTCTCTAGGTCAACGTGGCTTGCTTATGGTATTATTCATTGTTTTCACGACCGGATCGGACCGGCCGGTCGGACCGGTTCGACCGGAATTCGGTTGGTCCACCGGTCCGATCCCCCCCAAATCGTTTTCAGTAAGTTGAACCGGCCGGTTCGAACCGGTTCGGCGGTTGAACCGGGAACCGGTTCGGACCGGATTTTGTATTTTTTTTTATTTTTTTTTATTTTTTTGATTTTAATTGGTAAAAACGGGGTGTTGAACCATATATTAGTGTGTTGGATATAAAAATATAGTTAAGTTTTATATATAACTATAAAATACATGTATAAATTACTTATATTTAATTATATATATAACTATGTATATAATATACTATATATATAATTATGACGTCATCCGGTTCTTAAATCCGGTCCGACCACCAAACCAGTAAGGCGTCCGGTTCGACGTCCGATCCGGTTCTGAAAACATTGGTATTATTTATTATCATAGTTTTCTATTTCAGTTTCTAAAATATTTAAGTTATTTTCATCTTCCGATTTAAAATTTAAGGATCCAAATTTTCTAAAAGAATCGTTCGTAAATCTTACGACTATTGAAAACATAGAAGCAAATTGTTGAAAATGTGACAAACATATCTGTCCTAATCTAACCATACGTTTGTATATGGATGCCCACGTACATATTGTATCTAGATGTATGATTGGTTGTCACGCAACATTGGAGGAAAAATAAAAAGGTTTTTAAAGGCATATATCGTTTCTTGTTATTAATACACAACTCGAAGTTCACATTTATATACTTATTGTATTTTCAGATCTTTCATTGTCTCTGAGAGTTCAAATCGTGAACCAATTTGATCTTTTTTGAAATTTAGGAAGCCTATCATGTTAAACGTACGGTCATCCTGTCACGACAATAACATTTAAAGTGTAATGACACAGAATTATTAGTGGCTAAAATGAAACTTCAGCAAACCTATTCTATTAGCTTGAAATTTTCAATAATCACCCCTCGTTTTCACCCTCAAACTAATATCTGTCGATTTCACACTTGAGATTGAGTGGCCTTAAAGCCAAAGAGACTTCTTAATGTTTCAAAAGCATTGACCATGTATGCGGACGATATTTGTTTGAATATTTATAAGTCTAAACACATCTTTCTACTCTAATAAAAGAGTAACTTAGGGTGACACATGTCATCATCACATTCATTCTCACCAATATTTTCCCGCTTCTCTCTCCTATTAAATAATTATTTTAATTACTAATTATATTATTTAACTTTTTTCAGAATAAAATTAGATTTTTAATAAATTTAGAAAAAGATCTTATTAATGTTATTTTGAAAAAATAATTTTTATAAAATAAGAAATTTTTATAAAACATCAAACTTTTTAAAATTAATGTTTTTAAAAAGTAAATTTTTTATAAACAAAAAATAATTAAAATTAAAAATTATAACAATTTTTTTTAAAAATGATATTTTTTAATACGGTTTGTTTTAAAACAAATATTTTATTTTTTTGGAAAAAATATCATTTTATACTTAATAAAATTTTATTATATTTAATATTTTATTTGTTCAACCCGTGTAATACACGGGTTTACTAAAACTAGTTTATTTATATTATTTCATAAAGTGTTTTTGGCATAACCGATAGATGGTTATAATCCAAAAAATAACATTAGCGACTATTGGGATGCTAAAACATAATTATTTCTTATATTACGAATATTGTTATGATGCTCATATAAATTTTATTTAACGCTAAGAATGTTTAAAAATAAAATATTTTTATTTATTTTATTTTTCAATTTAGGTTGGTGTGCCTTAGTGTTAATTTTTACGATAACCTAATTTTATAGCTCGTGATTACATGTTTGTGCTTACTCAATTTTAAATTCAATTGGTGTTTCTTCCTGCCACAGAAAAGATTCCATAATTTTTTCTTTAAATGGAAAATTTAGATTGAATAGTCAATATAAAAACCCCATTATACTCAACTTATAGCAATTTAATATTCCAATTGACCGTAATATTGATTGTACAACTAATAATTTTTAAATCTAATTAATCAATGTTTTTATAACTTGTGATTGATATAAAATCAATCGTCTTATTTGTCCACTTATTGATCCACTAAATAGACCGTACGGGTCGATCTGATCAGATTTTAAAATCAGCTAATGTAATAACTATGATTTTAAATTAATGAAAAAAAAAAAACTACAACCTAAAAAAACACGAGTATATGATAAACACACATAAATAAATAGATTAATTATTAGAAAGTGATTTATGGAGTTGAGAATATAGTTTGTTTCTCATAATCATATAGATTGTAACTAAATTGGTTTCGTTTAAAGTTGTATTTGGTTTAAAAATGAAAAGAATTAACTCTCTAGAATCATTTGAAATCTTTATCGGACAATGTTTGACGTGATGAAGGTGAAACAATATGAAAGGTGACGCCAACATGGAAGGAGGAAAAAAATCAATTGCGGTTGCAAAAAAAACATCATTGTTTGAGTAACTTCTGTGAAATCTATGAATAATGTCATGTGATCGGTTAAATATATAAGTAAATGACTAATCACCCTTAATAATAAAAGGCAAAAAAAGTGTCGAATCCACATGAAATAAGTGAAAAATGTTAGCTACAACTAAACTAAAAACATTAAACATTGGAAAGAAACTTACTTGATTGATTGATTTAAGGAATTAGTAAATTAACAAAAGTAAAGTTTGAACTTTTAACAATCTTGAAGAAAAATCAATTCACTTCGGGATTTCGGTTTGGCAAAATTATATTAACTTAATTAAACCTAGGAAGAAGTCATTAACAGTGACCTTATATGTGACAAGATCCAAATGATGATTATAAATCAAAGTTTAATACACTCTATTCACATAATCATTAATTTAAGAATGTAAACCTAACTTCACAACCAATTACACAATGATTAAGATAAAACGAATTCATATGATATTAGAATTTGGTTTTAATCATAATCAAATCGTTTACTTGATCAAATCACAAGTTGAATTAGTAGAACTTAAAAAGCTTTCAATTAAATCTAAAAACTGGGTTACATACTAAGAAAACAAAAACTTCCACCAACTCATCCCCCGAAGTGAATCACGAATGGTTTAGTCTTGCCTCATCATTGATTCTTCAAAGCAACTTGAATTAAGCATGTGGATTTAGATGATCTTGATGTTGGAAAGGCCTTTAGAATGTTTGAAATCAATAATTTTCACACTTGATTGTTGTGGTAGAAGGTGTCTTCAACTCTAGAGTTAATTCCCTTTTAAATTATCATAATTAGGTTAAAAATCATCAGAACACAGGTTTCGACGTCAGTGGTACCACCCTAGGCGTCAGTGGCACCCCAGTGCCAGCCGTGCTGAAACTTCCTGATCAATGGTGGACAGACGGTGGTTTCTGACATCATCGGCGTTGGTGGTGCCTATAATGGCGTTGATGGCACAACCCTCTACATCAACCTTGATTTTCACTTGTAATGTTTCGAGAGCTTTCTGTTGATAGGTTGTGGTTCCTAATTCTTTCATATGCTCGTATTCTTCATGTTTAACTTACAAATATAAGATTATCCTAAACGTAATTCCACTTCTCATACATTAACACATAAAACAAGGAAATAAAACCTTTAAACATTGAATTTTTTCACTATTCGATTAGTTTGTCGACATGGAAGAGGGATATGAGCAAACCAAATATCCCTCAGTTTACCTATTAGGATCTAATTTAAAACATCCATATGCGGTATAATACTTCTTTTTGCTGTTGCCACATCAATGGCTTTGTAGAAACCAAAGCTTCCCCCATCTTTTATAAATTAAAAGGTATCCCACATCACCGGATCGTAGATATAAGGCCTCTAAAGCTCTTTAAACATTGAAAACTGAAATTCTAGAAAATAGACTAGATGCATCATGTTTCAAAGAAAAAAATGTTTCCTTGGTTCGACCCACATTTACTAAAACCAAAAGGTTTAACCGTTAATGGTTTAATTGGGTAAAATTGGACCGGGTATCTTCTAGATTTCCGGTTAAACCAACAGGATTGACTAGTTTAGTCCAGTCTTAATAACTTTACAACTAGTGTTATTCTTTGAGCACGATGAAGAACTAAGTGACGTAGTGGTCATTTTGTCACCTACGTAACCAATTCAACTCTAATCGTCCAAAAGTTACCTATTGCAATCCATTTGGTCATGCTTAAACACTCAAGAGTGAATGTTAGTTCATTTTAACATTTCCATACAAATATTATAGCTTGAAAACCCTTATGAAAAATATAACCCATTTAAAACCATTATAGGTTAATTTGGTATATTAATTCACCACGTTATCATTTGGGTTAAAAAATGTTAAAAATCAATATTTTTTCTGAAAACCACAATGTCGGAATTAGATTCTAATGGTGATTATGAACATTTTTTTACCAACAAAATGGTTAAAACATAACCTACGACAATCATAATCTTAGTAATGCTATATAATCAAAATCATACCTTTGAAAAAAAAAAGTCAAAATCATACCTAACCAGTATGTTTTAATCATCTTATAATCATATTCTTAGTAATCATATTCTTAGTAATGCTATATAATCAAAATCATACCTAACCAATATGTTTTAATCACCATATACACTGTAACTAAGCTATTTAATGCTTTAGCCCTTAATCATGACTAGTGTTGGGAAATTTCACACGTGGAGTTCATAACATACTTTAAAGCTTCTATAATATAATAGGGAACAAGGTTTAAAGATGCTTATCAAATTCTTATCTAATCGCCGAAAAGATAGTAGCGAATTTATATTATCAATTGATTTTTACCTCTGATGCATTTATTTGATTCTTCATGAGTTATAACTTTGTTTATGGAAAATACCTCATGAATATTATAAATAACCCAACTTTTTTTAAAAAAACTTTGATTGGGTTTAACGACAGCAAAAAAAAAAATTATCAAGACAAACCTTCCAACAATCACTAACATGCCCAAATCAAGCTAACAACATGATAACATAAACAAAGAATCCCGTTTGTACATGGACGGCTATGCCGCTGCATTCGGTTATTGCACAAGATTGTTTCTTTTAATGATGGCTATGCCGAAGTCTTGTAACGTTATTTATTACTCAAATGGAGTCTAATACTATATATCGACGTATTAAGATTTGTTCTAACATTTTAATGCTTTAATAGTTTTAAAAGTGCACATAAGTGCCTTTACTAAAATTTTGGCAAAACGTACTCTGACTTCAATTAAACATAACTTGGTCATAACAAACTAAATTTAAGTAAACTTAGACTTCAATATTAAGTTCATCGAATTAACTTTTTAATGATAGTTTATACATATTCAAACTCAATCGAACGACTCAACAATAGCCTTCACAAGATAAGTGCGCATTTCAGCATCTTCTGTCTTGTGCTGCTGTTTTGACGGTCTTTTTATAAAAACTTTCCTAAACAAAAGTTTTCTTGAATACTTTGAACTAGTTAACTATGAATTTTTATAATTTTCTTGAAATCGTTTGATATTTTTAAAAGCTGTTCAAACACATACCAAATATTCTGTCTAGATTTTAAAATTAGTGCAATAATCCTTTTTTAATCTAGCTTTAACCTTTTGGTATCATCTAAACGTTCTAATTTCTTGTAATGAATTCCGACATCAACTTATTGCTTTTTTTTTTTTTATATTTTAGGACATCACATTTGACTTTTAAAAATTCAAGCTTTTTTTATGAACCTTACAATCATTGTTATAAAATACGAGTATTTATGAACCCTACAACACATAGACTTAACAAGCAAATCTTATGTTTTTACCAAAACACGTACGAAAAAACACTTTACTGGTAAAATGATCTGAAGGTGTTAACAAAAAAGATAACCGACTTAATAATATAATATATAAAAATATCAACAAACACAAAAAGAATAAAATTTCATATCCTTGTCCGATCTACGTCAAGTTACGATTAGCAGGGGGAAACCCTAATATTATCGTCTGCTTATCATTCTCCAATTTGCATCCCCGTTTATCGTTTGCTAAAGATGGCTTCTGCAACGAAAGAACCAAGTTTGAAGAAATTGGAGTATCTTTCACTCGTATCAAAGGTATGTACGGAACTCGAATCACACTTAGGGTTTGGGGATAAAGTTTTGGCTGAATTCATCACTGAGATAGGTAGAAAATGCGAGACTGTAGATGAATTCGATAGTAAATTGAAAGAAAACGGTGCTGAAATGCCTGATTACTTCGTTCGCACTTTGTTAACCATCATTCACGCGATTTTGCCTCCTAAACGGAAGTCCAAATCTGAGAAGGGGGCTAGCAAAGGTGATGATAATGTGCAGAAATCGAGCTTTCCGGCTTTGAATATCGGAGATAGTAAAGATAGAGTGAAGGAGTTGGAGAAGGAGATAGAGAACGAAGCTAGAGAAAGAAGACGCAAGGATGGTGATGAGTATGCAGATGGTGGAAGAAATCATAGGGAGAGAGATAGGGATAGACGAAGGGAGAGGGACAATGATGATAGATATGATAAGTATGACAGAAGAAGAGATGGAGATGATAGGGGTAACAACAGGGGTAGAGATAGGCATAAGGAAGATGATAGAGGTAATAATCACAGGGGCAGGGATCGTGAATACACGCATAGGGATCGCGATGAGAGAGATGATGGTTTGAGGGAAGATGATGAAGAAAACAGGAGAAAGGGTTACAGGCATAGTAGATCAGATGAGCCTGAATTGTATCATGTGTATAAAGGGAGAGTGACTCGGGTTATGGACAGTGGTTGTTTTGTTCAGCTTCATGATATTAGGGGTAAAGAAGGTCTCGTTCATGTCTCTCAAATGGCTACAAGGAGAATAGCAAATGCTAAGGATGTGGTTAAAAGGGACCAAGAGGTTTTTGTTAAGGTGATATCAATTTCAGGTCAGAAGCTGTCTCTTTCAATGAGGGATGTTGATCAGAACACCGGAAGAGATTTGCTACCTTTGAAGAAAAGTGGAGATGATGAATCTGTAAGAACAAATCCCTCAAGCGTGTCGAACAATGGGACTACAACTAGGACTGGGCTTTCGGGGATAAGGATAACAGAGGATGATGTTGGTGTGCCTTCACGCAGACCGTTGAAAAGAATGAGTTCTCCAGAAAGATGGGAGGCAAAACAGTTGATTGCTTCAGGGGTTTTGAGTGTGAAAGAGTACCCGATGTATGATGATGAAACTGATGGTATGCTTTATCAAGAAGAAGGTGCTGAAGAAGAGCTTGAAGTTGAGTTGAATGAAGACGAGCCTGCCTTTTTGCAAGGACAGACCCGTTACTCCATGGACATGTCACCAGTTAAAATCTTTAAAAATCCAGAAGGATCCTTGAGCCGTGCGGCAGCTTTACAGTCTGCTCTTATTAAAGAAAGAAGAGAAGTTAGGGAACAACAGCAAAGAACAATGCTTGATTCTATTCCAAAAGATCTGAATCGTCCGTGGGAAGATCCTATGCCTGAAACGGGTGAGAGACATCTGGCACAAGAGCTGCGGGGAGTTGGGTTATCGGCTTATGATATGCCTGAATGGAAAAAAGATGCTTTTGGTAAAGCTTTAACTTTTGGTCAAAGATCAAAGCTTTCTCTCCAAGAACAGAGACAGAGCTTACCCATCTACAAATTAAAGAAGGAACTGGTTCAGGCGGTGCATGATAATCAGGTTTTGGTTGTGATTGGTGAAACAGGATCAGGGAAAACAACTCAGGTGACTCAGTATTTAGCCGAAGCAGGTTACACCACAAAGGGAAAGATAGGGTGCACACAGCCCCGTAGGGTGGCTGCAATGTCTGTAGCTAAACGTGTTGCAGAGGAGTTTGGTTGTCGGTTAGGTGAAGAAGTCGGTTACGCCATTCGGTTCGAAGATTGTACTGGCCCAGAAACCGTGATCAAGTACATGACTGATGGTATGCTTTTAAGAGAAATCTTAATTGATGAAAACCTATCTCAATACTCCGTGATCATGCTTGATGAAGCTCATGAAAGAACGATCCACACAGATGTCCTTTTTGGACTATTGAAACAACTTATCAAAAGAAGAAGTGATCTTCGATTAATTGTCACTTCAGCTACACTAGATGCAGAGAAGTTTTCTGGTTATTTCTTCAGCTGCAATATTTTCACCATTCCAGGGAGGACTTTTCCTGTGGAGATACTTTATACTAAACAACCTGAAAGTGATTACCTTGACGCTGCCCTTATTACCGTGATGCAAATTCATTTAACAGAACCCGAAGGTGACATACTTGTTTTCTTAACGGGTCAAGAGGAAATTGATCATGCTTGTCAATGTCTGTATGAGAGAATGAAAGGATTAGGTAAAAATGTACCTGAACTTATTATTTTACCGGTCTATAGTGCACTCCCAAGTGAAATGCAATCGAGGATTTTCGAGCCTGCGCCACCTGGTAAAAGAAAAGTGGTTGTTGCAACCAATATTGCTGAAGCTTCATTGACCATTGATGGTATATTTTATGTCATTGATCCTGGTTTTGCTAAGCAGAATGTCTATAATCCCAAACAAGGGCTTGATTCCCTTGTCATTACTCCAATATCCCAAGCATCGGCTAAGCAACGTGCGGGCCGTGCTGGACGAACAGGCCCGGGAAAGTGTTATAGGCTTTACACTGAGAGCGCATTCAATAACGAGATGTCACCAACTTCTATTCCTGAAATTCAGAGGATTAATCTTGGTTTGACTACTTTGACTTTGAAAGCTATGGGGATTAATGACCTGCTTTCTTTTGATTTTATGGACCCGCCATCCCCTCAAGCTCTTATATCCGCCATGGAACAACTGTACAGCCTTGGAGCTTTGGATGAAGAAGGACTCCTCACCAAATTAGGTCGGAAAATGGCGGAATTCCCGCTAGAACCGCCGTTATCAAAGATGCTGCTTGCCAGTGTGGATTTGGGTTGTAGTGATGAAATTTTGACGATTATTGCAATGATTCAAACTGGAAATATCTTTTACAGACCTCGAGAAAAACAAGCCCAAGCTGATCAAAAAAGGGCAAAATTCTTTCAAGCTGAAGGTGATCAACTCACTTTGCTAGCTGTTTATGAGGCTTGGAAAGCAAAGAATTTTTCGGGCCCGTGGTGCTTTGAAAATTTTGTCCAGTCACGGTCCCTTAGGCGGGCCCAGGACGTGCGGAAGCAGCTGCTATCAATCATGGACAAGTATGTTTCAGTTACTTAATTTTGTTTTACCATTGACATTTTTAGATTGCTAATCGTGTTCTATTAATTTATTACCTCTTATATTAGTAATATAGATTCATGGTTATGATACAAAACTATTTTAAATGGAACTCGATATGGAGGATGATGCAATTTCTTGATAATATTTGGTGCTAAATAGTTACTTAGAACTAGAAATGCAAATGCCCACTATGAATCCCTTAATTCACAAATACCTATTATTACTTATTTGTTCTCATCTTTACTTACGGGTCTTAAACTGTTATTATAATTGAAATTTGAAAATGAATCAGGATTGATGAATTATAACTTTAGGTCTAGTTATGTATTGCAAGGTGAATCGTTGGATTTGTTTTGAGGATGGTGCTTATTAGTGTCTGTTAGGTTTGATTGTTTTGGCCCGATAAACTAAAGAGGTAGTTTTTGAGTTGGGCGGTATGAAGATGACGCCAACCGGTCAAACCAAACCCGGCGTGAATTGGTAACCCTATAAAAATAGTATTTTACGTTCAGTTTGTGAAAAAGAATCATGCGAAGGGTGTAATCATTGGTAACCTTTATTTATTTATTTATTTAATTTTTTTTATGTCTCTTGGTTCTATAACCACATAAACATTCAACCTTTAATGACCTAGATTGTGTATGTTTCTATTGAATATACTAAAATTGTCCATCTGATCAGGTACAAACTAGATGTTGTAAGTGCTGGGAGGAATTTCACCAAGATAAGGAAGGCGATCACAGCTGGTTTCTTCTTTCATGCTGCAAGGAAGGACCCACAGGAAGGATATCGGACAATAGTTGAGAATCAGCCCGTTTATATACACCCGAGTAGTGCTCTTTTCCAAAGACAGCCCGATTGGGTCATCTATCACGAGTTAGTTATGACAACAAAAGAGTATATGCGCGAAGTTACTGTTATTGATCCCAAATGGCTTGTAGAGCTGGCCCCTAGATTCTTCAAGGTGTCCGACCCCACAAAGATGAGTAAACGCAAGCGACAAGAGCGGATTGAGCCACTTTATGATAGGTACCATGAACCCAACTCGTGGCGGTTAAGTAAAAGACGCGCTTAAACCTGTGTTATTATTTTTGTAACAAAAAATTCAGTAGTATACGCCTGATTTTGTAATTTACCTGCTTGAAAATGAACTGCTGTTTTTTTTTTCTTGGGGATATAGATTGTTGTTTTCCTTAATTGTAGTTGTAGATTATTCTGTTGTTGAAGAGCTTTTATCAACATTCTTCAATGGTTCTTCCACAGAAACCTTTTTCATTACTTTTTTCACATACCTGGTATCTAGGCGTAGGCGAGCGTGTGTTAAAGCTTTTGTCTCGCCTAAGCCTAGGTCATGCCTCTCATAAACAGTATACTTCGTACTTTTTAACTTATACGTATTACACGTTAGGAAAGCAAGCAAAATCAAAATTATACCAGGCTGAGTAGTCCGGTGAGCCTGTTTTCAAGCGCTCTTCTTTGAAAGAATTAATCTTCATCTCGTCCATTTCTTTTGTTGTAGAATCTGATATATTTGAAAACTTAGCTTTTAGTTATTATTTTCTCGCTTTCATACCTAACTATTAGGGGGCGTTTGGTTCGTGGAATGTGTTGGAATTGTAATTGGAATTTGAATTTGAATTGGAATTCGAAGGAATTGTATTTGGAATTCAATATTTTCCAATGTATTTGGAATTCAAAGGAATTGAAATCTATAAAGGGAATTTAAATTCTAAATGCATTTCTAGTGACAAAACACTTGTAAAGGAATTGAAATTTATCACTCGTTGCATACCGCCACCACCTCGATAACCACCGATTATTGCCACTACATACCACCAACCGCCGCCGCCGTCACCGACGACAATCAACCGCGACCATCAATCACGCCCGCTGCCGAAAACCGACCGTACCCCACTGCCGCCACCAACCGATAACGCCCGTCGTCGAGACACGGTTCGGTAACGGCGGACGACGGTCGGCGACAGTCGACGGTTAAGGGTGGCGGCGGTCGGGGCAAATAGTGGGCGGCGGTGGTCGGCGTCAGGGTTGTGCGGCGTCGGTGGCGGTCGATGGGCGTCGACATTCGGTTGGCGGTTGGCAAGTTGGTAGGCGGCGGTCGAGGGCGTCGGCGTCGGGGTCGGCGGGGGGCGGCGGACGGGGGTTGGCGGGGGGAGGGCGGTCGGGGGCTGCGGGGGTCGGCGGCGGTCGGGGGTCGGGGTCGGCGGGGGCCGGCAGTGGTCAGCGGTTGGCGGCCGGGATCATCGGTAGTGTCGGTTGGCGGTAGGCGAGGGTCGGTGGTGGAGGCGGGGATCGGTGGAATTTGAAATACTTCAATAGTTGGAAGGATTTTGAAATCCTTCATTTGATGGAATTTGAGAGAATTAATTCCAATTCAAATTCCAATTCCTTTCTCAACCAAACACGTTAAGAATGGAATTCTAATTCCAATTCCAACGAATTACTATCAACCAAACACAATTAACAATGAAATTCAGATTTCAATTCCATTGAATTCCCTTGAATTCCTGCATACCAAACGCCCCCTAATATTGCTAGAATAGGTGCTTGAATAGCCTTCTTGTTGCGGTTTCTTGGGGGAAGAATCGGAATGTTGTGTTCATGGTTAAAGATGATATACGGGCCAAACCTAATCATGATAAAATTACTCAAACAACCATTTGACTAAACAAAATTACCACTTTAGCCATTGACCTTTTTTTTTTTAAATTAAAATTTGGCACTGAATATCGCTAACCAACGATACATCACTCAAATAATATCATTCAAGTGGGCCTAATGGGTTTTTAAAAAACAATTTACACAAATAACTTTATACTGTCAAATTATCTTTTTTAACTTTCAAAATACTTTTATAATAATATCAACTTTTCAAATATAAAACAATACGGACTTGTTTAATTTAAAGAAAAAAGTTTTTTTTTTTTTTATATATTTCATTTTCAGAAAAATATCTTGTTTTAATCAATTTATTTATTTATTTTAAAAAATCATCCTTACATTTAAAAAAGGTTTCTTTTGAGGCTTTTTTTAAGCTTTTTCTAAAACATAATATATTTTATTGAATAACTTTTTGGATCACAAAACAATAGGAGATATTTTAAATCCAAAAAATAAATTTTCAAGATTTAAATATAAATAGAATAGGATATTTCAATCCAATAAAATTATCTTGAAGATAAAATGTTACTTTCAAACTAGTATATTATTTTAATATTTTGTATTTTTGAAATTATATTGCCATGTAATTGATATATATTTATAAAACAAATTTTTAGTTTGATTTATTATATTTGTGTATGAAACTAATTTGTTATTTTTAATTAATTAGTTGGTGAAAACAAAATATACAAATATTAAGAACATAAGTTTTAGGGCTAAAAGTGAAAAAAAGAGAAAGATAAAGGGTGTATAGTGAAACAAAGAATTAGGGCTGTTCACGAGCCGAACCAAGCCGAGCTAGGGCAAGCTCGAACTCAGCTCGGTTTGGTTTTAAAACCGAGCTGAAAATCTGGGCACGAGCTCGGCTCGGTTTAAAACCGAACTGGCTTGGCTCGGTTCGTTTTGGCTCGATTTTATTTTAAAAACATAATTAAAAAAATCCATTGCAAAATAAATTCAACATACTACATAACTTATAATCGATTTATATCAAGTTTCACAAAATATAAATTAATTTAAAGAAACTAAATTCAAATTCAACAAAATATAAATAACTTCATCCTTATCTAAAAATCAAATGAATTGAAAGCATTTAAATAATTAATTATAGTATACAAAAATATAAAAATATCACATAAAACTATCTGATACAAACATTATAGTTTAATATTTTGACATAATATATATATATATATATATATATAGGGGAAGGATCAAATGAGAACTCTCTTTTTTTGCGAGAACTCTAGTAACCAATGTGAGCCACTAGTTTTCAATGGTAAAATGGTAAATAATATAAACATAATATAAACAATTATAAAACAAAAAATAAGATGAAAATAAAAAAAATAAATACACAAAAATGTTTCTCTCGTTTTCCTCTTTCATAAAAAAATAGAAATTTTTTTTAAAAAAAGAGTAAATTACAAATATTATCCTTTAAGTATTACTAAAATTACGAATCTTGTCCTTAAACTTTGATAATTACACTGAATGTCCTTTATTTGAAAATTTGTCACACTTTCCGTCCTTTCCACTAACTAGAGTTAAATATTTCTGTTAAATTAATGGTAAATGACTTTTTTAACCTTTAAAGGACAAAATATGTAATTTACACTAATCTTGTATTTTCTTTCTTTCTTTTATTTATTTACTTACTTTTCTTTTTTCTTTTTTTCTAACCACTTTTATTTTACAACTTATCTTAAATATAATTAATAAATTAATTTTTAATTTAAAAAAAGTTAAATTCATTAATTGATTTTAATATATTACAGTTTTGTTATTTGCTAAATTTAGTTATGTACTTTTCTACTAATAAAATTTAGAGAACTCATAATATTTAAAATAAAAATAAAAATATCATAAACTAAAAATAAAATTTTCAGAAATTAATGAAATATTATTTATTAAAACATAAACTAAAACATACACGAGTTTTTGTAGGTGCATTGTGGTTCCATTTAGATCATTTTAAAAAATAAATATTCTTGATTAAAAAATTTTGTGAGTTATTTGTAACGCGTCATCTATCATTTGTTTGAGATATCTAAATTTTTGATTTAAAATTAAATTTATATATTAAAACATGTATTTCATAGATTTTACATAGTTTCCACCTTTAGTTTAATATCACGTAATCTATATACTTAAATAGTTTAAGTTGAAAACATAATATTCTAAAAAATTATATTTTTTAGTCCCCTTTCAGATGAACAATCATGTACTAAAATGACAACTTTAAATCAAAAATAAAACTAAGCAAATTGTGATTCTATTTTATGTTTGTGCAAATGAACATTTTGATATTAAAATCTTTCTTGAAAACCAACCTAATTTTAGAATATTATGTTTTCAACTTAAACTATATATATATATATATATATATATGTATGTATATATACATATATATATATATAGATTACATGATATTAAACTATAGATATAAATTATGTAAAATCTAACATGTTTTAATATATTAATTTAATTTTAAATCAAAATTTTAGATATCTCAAACAAAATATAGATGACGCGTTATAAATAACTCACAAAATTTTTTGATCAAGAATATTTATTTTTCAAAATGATCTAAATGGTTCAACCACAATGCACCTATAAAAACCCGTGTATGTTTTAGTTTATGTTTTAATAAATAATGTTTCATTAATTTATGAAAATTTTACTTTTAGTTTATGAAATTTTTATTTTTTAAAAAATATTATGAGTTCTCTAAATTTTATTAGTAGAAAAGTACATAACTAAATTTAGCAAATAACAAAAGTATAATATATTAAAATCAATTAATAAATTTAACTTTTTTTAAATTAAAATTAATTTATTAATTATATTTAAGATAAGTTGTAAGATAAAAGTGGTTAGAAAAAAAAAGAAAAAAAGAAAAGTAAGTAAAAAAATTAAAGAAAGAAAGAAAATACAAGATTAGTGTAAATTACATATATTATCCTTTAAAGGGTAAGGGCAAAAAAGTCATTTACCATTAACTTAACAGAAATATTTAACTCCAGTTAGTGGAAAGGACAGAAAGTGTGACAAATTTTCAAATAAAGAACATTCAGTGTAATTATCAAAGTTTAAGGACAAGATTCGTAATTTTAGTATTACTTAAAGGATAATATTTGTAATTTACTCTTAAAAAAATAAAAAAAAAACTCGTTTTTTTTTCCTAAATTCGTTTTACACATGTGTAAAACCAGATTTACACATGTATATAACAGGATTTACACGTGTAAATAACAGGTAGGTGATTTTTTTAAAAAAAATATATCAATATGATAGGTGTTGGAAAGATAAAAAAAATATTGAATTTTATGGTGCAATTTTTTTAAAAAAATAATGTCGTGAAAAAAAGTTATAAACGTTTTTAAAAAAAATGAAAATGGTATGTGAGTTGCATGTGACTTAATTTGTGTGGCTGAGATTGTTTCTTAGAGTTCTCATAAAATAGGGTGGTTCTCAAGATAACTCTACCCTATACACACACACACACACACACACACACACATATATATATACATATACATATATATAGGGTAGGGTTATTTTTTTCAAAAAAATTATACTATAAAATTCAGTATTTTTTATCTTTTTAACGCCTACCATATTGATATATTTTTTTAAAAAAATCAACTACCTGTTATTTACACATGTGTAAATCCTGTTATACACATGTGTAAATCTGGTTTGACACATGTGTAAATATGGTTTTACACATGTGTAAAACGAATTTCGAAAAAAAGAAACGAATTTTTTTTATTTTTTTTGTAAAAGAGGGAAACGAACGAAACATTTTTGTGTATTTATTTTTTCATTTTCATCTTATTTTTTGTTTAATAATTTTTTATATTATGTTTATATTATTTATCATTTTGCCATTGAAAACTAGTGGATCACATTGGTTCCTAGAGTTCTCGTAAAAATAGAGTTCTCATTTGATCATTCCTATATATATATATATATATATATATATATATATATATATATATATATTCATAACAAATGAAAAAAATACAATGATATATGTTATATACATAAAAATAATATATATTACATGTAAAATAATCCGAGTTGTACCGAGCCGAGCTAACAAAAGAGCTAAACCGAGCCGGCTCGGCTCGTCACGAACCGAGCCGAGTTTAGCTCGTTTTTATACCGAGCTGGCTCGGTTCGTTTCAGTTTAAAACCGAGCCATACCGGGCAAGCTTTCTTCGAGCTTTTTCGGAGCGAGCTTCGAGGCACGAGCTATTTGAGCGCCCCTACAAAGAATAGAGAAATACACTCACTTATATATCGTTAAAGTAATTCTGTTTTTTTTTTTCTAAATCTAGCAATACCCTCCCCCCCCCCCCCCCCCCCCCCCCCCCCCCCCCCCCCAAAACAAATATGGCTGACTCATTGATACGGGTGATAGATGCTCATATCGCTGGTCAGCGATATTGAAACGCATAGTATCATCCGATTGGTGGTATAATTTAAAAAAACATTTTCAATGGCAAAAATTATAAAATTACTTGGTAATGGTTATATTGATAACCAGGCCCCGCCCATAGCATGTGCAATCTAGACACCTGCATAGGGTCCATACTGAAGTGGGGGCCCAAAATCAGGTATGAATTCATCAGTTCTTGCCTCTACAAGTCTATGTAACAAATAAAGACTCATTTGAATAATTAATACGTGAGGATGTGCCCACACACAATTTGATGTATCCAATAATCAGTCCGTCAATTGATGAATGGAATAGAGGTGCAAGTTGATTTCTTTGATTTTACTAAGGTAAAAAAACAAAAAATCAAATAACGTGATATTTTACTGTTTTTCGTTTTCAATATAGTGCCGATATATTCGAATTAAACTCCTTCATCGTGGTATTAATTTTATATACAAATTATAGGACTTTATAGCTAATTATTTTTATTTCTTTTACTTTACAAGAATATGGGACGAAGTTGATGGAAGTAGGAAATGGGCTTCTTTTATTTGTGATGGTTCGAGCTTTCACTCTTGTGAGTTTGAGAGTGAAGAGAAATAGTTATGAGCGAGTTTTCTTTTAGGGTCGTTTTCATATGTGTTCATTTGTCTAGTTTCTATTTATATGTCGTCACCTGGTATGTTTTAAAGTTCATAGTTTTGTTTTCATTTTTTGAATGTTAAAAATATTACTATTAAATGAAGTCAGATATCATCTATGTAATTACATAAGGGTGGGGTAAATTTTAATCAGAAATTACAAGTTTATATTTTAAGGGGCCTATTTTTACTTGACGCGCATGGCATCCAAAGTCTCGAGACCGGCCATGTTGACAACTTTCCCTTAGCATTTTAATGCTATATTAAAATATTACTTTCATGTCAAATTGTAAATGAAACCAAGGTTTCCATAAACTAAAACAAAAGCAAAACAAACCATTACAATGGCTTGATTTCACTGACTAGACTTATTAGGTTGCTAAGTGAGAATGCGATGTTGTAGTTGAAGTTGAAGTTATGCTAAGGAAATGGTTAAATCATATGTCATGGATACGATGAATCTTACGAGATGAGTGTATATAAAGTAATTTTCAATGTTGAAATATGTTGGCGTTTTTTATTGATCTTTTAGAGTAATTTCTTGATTTCTTTTGACTGGATGGATTTTCTGAATCGATTAAAGTAATATTTCAGATTAATATATTTTTTGTGTGTATATACGAAATCTTAAATATATATCAAAAATTAAATCTCAAGAACAAGATGTTCTTTTATGAGAAACTAGGGTTTTCTCCCGCGCTACGCAGCGGGAGTTTGGTTGTTTTCCACAGTCTTACGCGACCGTGACTTTTTTATTGTCGTGTCGGCTCATCGAAACCACAAAAGCATATACCGATACATGTTCTGATAATACCGAATACCGATACCAATGTTTGACGCCAAAAACACAAAAAATAAACTTTTACGGTCAAAGAGCAAAAATATAAAACTTTGTTGTAGCACCTCACTTGCTTGCCACAGGATACCGTCACTATTCCACATATCAAAACATAGATACAAAAACACGTTGCGAATCTTATCACTTCTACGTAAAACCCTAAAGATTGCATAGTCGCAAAAGCTATGGTCGATGTTGTTAACTTATATTTATGTGATTGTGTGTAAAATAGTAAATAAACCAAGAAGGGGCCAAGGTGTGAAGTTTGAAACCTTGGTGGTGAAAGTCAACTATCATAAATATAACTGGTGCAAACCACATGCTTTTTAATATATATAATAATTGGAATTTTGAAAATCATCCAAAAACAGACCAAATAATTCCTTTTATATAGTGGTAGGGTAAAAATTATCACAACCGTTCTTAACATGACAACTAGCGCTTATAACTACTAACAATTACATTTGTAGAAACAATATAAGTAGAAACTTTGTTGCTGTCAAATACTTATCCATCATCAGTTGATACTGAAACCAAAGTTGGTACTGACCTTTAGTTACTACCGAACTTCAATTTGCTACGGATCAAGGGTTGCTGCTTTTGGACCCTGCTATCAAAGCGTTGCCCCTAGACCTCTGTTGTTTAATGGATTTTGCCCCCTTGAACTACCAAGTGGCTTGTGATTAGAAAATAGAATAGTCCTGATCAAGTTTACATTTCTTACCTTCTAACTTATATCTATGTTTATTCTAAATTTTCATTTAATTTTAAGTGAATTCAATTACCAAAATGACATGTTGACATTAAAATGACTAACACCTTTAATATGTATGATTTTCTAACATTGAAACATATTAATGTTATGTATTAATTCTTAGGGAAACTACAACTTTAAGTATCTATAATTAATAATTTTATTTTACGAGCAAGGAGGACTTATACGACTATACCAATGTAAAATATTACTGGTTTTATTGTGCTATTAGGTTTTGAACGGTCCAGAGGTCTATAAATCAGGTTTGAACCCCGTTCGAGTTGGGTCAACAAAAATCAAAGTTGTTTTAATTAGTTCGATTGAAATTGGTTTGAGTGAGTGAAATGATTAGGTTTGAAACAAGGTTGAAATTGGGTCCGTTCGTGTTTTACCGGGTTGAAACCTATTTCGCCATATAGGGTTAAGAATTGATCTTAACCCTAAGGGTTAGGCCAAGGTTAAAATCCCATTGTAGTGATACCGGTTTGACAATTAGCTCAGGTTCGAATTGCCGGTTTTAGTTTTCAAACTGTTTTTTTCCATCTCTGAAACAGTCTAATCCTTTTCTATAAATGAAAGTTTTATAATTCGTGATATCACTTTAGGCTTGTAAAATATATCATAAAACCTGAACCTACATTTTACTGACTTACTATAAATAGTAGAACACAGGTGAAATATAGGTAAAAGCAAACAATTCATCTTTTACCCCAAACTAGAAGTGCACAAAATACCTGGTTTCATACCTATAACCGATTTTTAATTCCTAATCGGTAACACCACACTAGGCTCCTACTCGGAAAAACTTGATGGTTCCAACCTGGTTGCTCGCCCTTGTGCAATAACTGGCTCTAACCTAGTTCCACTCACATCCGCTTCCTACCCCATCATAGTTGTTTTTTAATTCATTAAAAATGTAGCCGAGTCGTTTCTTAGCGTTTTTTGTTTTTGCTATTTTGTGTACCATCCCCTCTCCCCTTCCCTAAGCCTGTGTGTTTATGTGTTGGATGGTTTAGTTGATTAAACCACTTAAAAATACAAAACAATGCATAAAAAATCTCTTAAATACATAAAATTTGCACATCACATTGCTTTGAGCACTTTTTGTGTATATAATCATCCATAATAGACAAATCATCATACAAAACACCACACCAAAAGACTTCAACTTTCCTAATCATACAATCCTAGCTAGGTTATCTTTTGTACATACTGTTTTTAAATCTATTCAACTGACTATCTTTTCTTTAAGTAATTTAGGAGCTTCCCTAGGTACTGCATTATTCCTATGAAAGTTGCCAAAATAGTTAATCAAAAGATGGGGAGTTATATCAATTTGAAGATCAATACGAACAAAAAATTCTTCAGTTTATGTTATTAAGAAATTTTAGGGATTGAGAATAATGAAGTATTTGTGCATTGATAGTTTGTAGATATATAGATGATTATACATATAAAGTACGCATTGTAATGTTGTGTAAAAGTTTTATCTAGAGATCTAAGTGCCTAATCAAGTATTGATGCATTGTTTCAAATAATAACAAAGAAATATATTAGTTTGTAAAATTGTGTTTTTAAGTGAATGAATTTCCTTTATTGTAAACTATTAAAAATAAATAAAAAATGAATTTTATGTTTTTGATGTTATATTTTATTTTTTTTTAGAAAAAAGGTCCTACCTGGTTCCTCTACCATACCATAGTTCCTTTATCATATTCGGATCCTACCCAACCCTAATCGGTTGCAGATGAACATGGTTTTTAGCTGCCTAGTATCCAACTCCTATCCTACCCAAATTAAGAATACTTGGTTCCATGCCTAGAAACGATTCCGAAAATATCCAAAATGTGCACCTCAACCCCTTACGACCCGGTTACTATGCTTTCTTTTCTTTATTGTGTATTCATGTGTAAGCCACCCAATAGAAAAAAAATTGGAGTCCAACTCTATAATGGACCGTCCAATCATTAAGCTTTATAGAATATATCAGTAGACTAGTACAGACTAAATTAGTAATTGGGTTGGGCTTCATATTTATGTTAATAACATTAGTGTTGCTCACGAGCCGAGTCGAGCCGAGTAAGAGTTTGGTTTGGCGAGGCTTGGTTTATTAACGAGTTAAACCGAGTTGGGCTCTGTTTATAAACGAGTCAAGCCGGCCGAGCTCAACTTGGTTTATAACAATTTGCGTTAAGCTAGCTCATGAGCCGAATTCGAGCTAGCTTTTTCGAGTCATTTGAACATCTATATATTCGGTTTTGACAAGTGAACAGTAGATATCATTACGTATTTTGGCTAAAATTTTGGTATAAATTAAGATTTATATAACTATTGTCATTATAGTGATTAGTAAACCAACCAAAAACATTCATCACTCATAAACAATAATATATATACAAATAAATAATTAAAAATAAATAATTCGCACCAAAATTACCAAGCTAGCTCAAGTTTAAATGAGCCGAGTTGGCTTGGTTTTCAAAACAATGTGAGCCAAGCTGGCTTGGTTTTTGAAAAGATGTGAGCCAAGCTAGCTTGGTTTATAAACAAGTTGCATTCAAGCGAGCTTTTTCAAGTTTTTTTCGAGCTTTTCTCGAACGAGCTCTGAGTTTCGAGCTATTTATACATCCTTAAACAACATTAGTTAATATTTATTTATGTTTACAATACAAATATTTTAAATAGTTTTTTTTTATAAACGCTTATTGTATATGCCCCAACTAATATTACTATTTTTCTCCTAAAGAGTTTATTGAGCGTCTTAAAGGTTATATTTATATATTTTAGAAAAGTTGGATTTTAATAATTTAAATTATTAACTATTGCTAAATATTAATTGCAACTAATAATTTGACCAGTATTAATTTCAACCTTTAATTTTATTTCTAATAACAGTCTCAGTATAACAGACGTTAACTCCGTTAGTTTTTATGTTGATCACGTGCGTGACTCGTGACGTGACATATAAGATTGCTATATTTAAAAATATAAATATATCACTCAAATTTTTTTTTCTATAAAAGATCATTTTTTAAAGTTATTCAATATGATGTTTTTGCCGCTGGTTGAGTAGCTTGTAGACAAAAAAAAAACCGTAAAAATTGAGTGATATATTTATATTTATATTTTGATTGTGTAAATACGTCATGTCAAATTTCATGTCATAAGCAACGTCATGTGTCAAGTAATAAAAACTAACGAAGTTGACGAACAGTTAAACTGAGACTATTATTGATAATAAAATTGAAAGCTATGATCAAATTATTAGTTGAAATTAATAATGGTAAATAATCAATAGTTTGAATTACTAAAATTAATAACCATTATTTTATTAAAATATGAAAAAAATTACTAAAATTTTATTCTATCATCGGAAATTACTTAGAACTCAATTCTAAAATAAAGTAATCATTAAAAAATTAGACTTTAGCTAATCAACCATCAAGGAGCATCCCCATTGATAATAAACTACATTAAATTACATAAACCCGATATTTCTACATAATCCAACATATTTAATGCTTAATACTCAATATGTAAGAACTTAATAATCTAATTAAAGTTGAAAAGCTTTTGTCCAGGAGACAATATCATTTTGGGATCATACTTGGCTTTCCTCTCTTCAAACAAACTCCATTTTGCACCAAAATGCTTCTTCCATTCTTCTTTTGTTTCATAATATCTTGGAAGATATTGTTTGATTTTAATTCCAATTTCATCACATAGTTTTAGTATCTTTTTATTTTGATCTTCGATCATTTTCAAATCTTCAACATTGCTAGCTGCGTGCAATAAACCAACGGTGTAAAATATGTCTTCGTCTTCCTCTGAAATAACAGCTGACATTTTATAATTCCACCTGTAAATTTAAAATAAATTAGCTAGGAAAGAAGAGAGGGTTTATGAAATAATAATTCACTACTTTTAATTTAGATCGTTAAAAAAATCTTGTTTCTTTAATGATATGATTTAGTTTTTGATAGGAAGATGGTTGATAAAGAAAACTACAAAGTCGTTGACATAATAATAACTTGACTTTAATTTTTGAACAAAAATATAGAATTGAAAATGGATAATTTCTATTTATTGAAAGCAAATTGAAAAAAGAAAATATAACTGTTTTATTTATTTCTAATTGTGAGAATTAATAATTGGTAATATTATTATATAAACAAGTAATTTAAATACAATACATATAATTAAACAACGATTTGAATCTTATACTATTTTTATTTTCGAAAGCATTTTATTGATAAAACTAGAAAAACATATATTTATAAAACAATTAATTTATTAAATATTTGAACACTGGTTTATTTAGATTATATTATTTCTCTATTAATGCATGCACTTTTAGCAACTTAATTAAGAAGATATTATTTCTCTATTATAATGCATGCACTTTTAGGAACTTCAAGTTTTTCACCCTAAGCAAAAAGAAATTACAAACTAGGGAAAAGTCATCAACTATAACACCTTTTCATTAACTTTTTCAATAGCATTTAACAATTCTTAGAATTATCAATTATGTGAATTTAATCATGGAAAATGCATGGCTGATAACTAAAATTATTTTAAGCTAATTAAAATAAATTATTTTTTTTTCTTAACTATTTCAATATAAAATATAATCTATATACTTCTGTAATAGTTCCAATAAATAACAAGAAAAAAATATTTACTTTTTCCAGGTCATCGGGTACACGAGGAAAGGACCCGAGCTTTTGTTTTGTTTTTGAATAATATCAACAAACACACGTTGATTAAAATCCAAAATGTGCGATTTTGGGATGAATAAATTTAACCATGGATGATGAACATCCCACAATCCTTTAGATTGAAGCTTTAGCTCTTCGTTTCTCACTCTATTCAGAAAATCCACAAATGTCACATCTTTCTTGAAAATAAATCCCGTTTTGAAGCTTAATCCTTTAAACATCTCATCAAGTTCCTGTAATATTATTAAGTAAAATTAGAAAAAAAAAACAACGAAAAGAATGTAGAGATACGTACTAACAAAAATGGTTGCAAAATTTACGACCAATTTGATAGTAGAAATAATGTTTTTCAAGTAGTATATATGATGATACCTCATCTATAGTATGTATGCTTAAGTCGTCATAGTATTTGACGACTTCTAAGCCATAAACGACGCCACTTTTGGATGCTAAAGAATTAACTTTTGATTCATCATGAACTGAGAAAAACGAAGATCTCCAATTGTTTGCTGGACTTTTCTGCATGATAAGATATCCTTCAACATAATTAGGTCCATGATTAAGTGAGATCAAGTGTTCTTGATCCTTTGTGAAGGTAGCAAAGTCTTCGTAGATCATTCGAACCCATTTCACCTACAAAAATAAGCAAGAGAACAATTATAAATTTCAAATACGGATTATAAATATGTTCATGGGCATTATAGTATTGAATTGTGACTTAATTAATATATGGATCTAAAGATCTTACTCTTGTTGGTGCCTTTTGTAGAACAATTCTTGCTCTAGTTATGATCCCAAATTGACCAAGACCTCCAAGAACTCCATAGAAGAGATCAGAATTCATGTGTTTGGAGCAAGTCATAAGATCTCCTTTTCCTACAATCATCCAAGAACTTAACTCTAAGAGATCTAAAGTTTATGATATAATACATTAAAGTATATGATCCCATTTTAGAAAAAATACAACACTTTTACATACCTGTATGTATGTATGTAGTTTATGATATATCGGTGATTAATTAGATCATGTATGTGTGTATGTGCATGCACATTTTTTTTATATATCCATATTGCATGGACATTGGAAATGTACTTTATGCAAAAGATTTTGATCAATTCATAAAAGTACATATCATGTATGCATGTGTATATATGCATGTATGTATGTATGCATGCATGTATGATGTATGTACCAGTAATGACATCCATTTGAAGCACATTACTAATCTGAGGCCCATGAAGAAAAGACTGCCCACTAATCCCAGCATTAGAAAGTGTCCCACCAACACTAAGATACAAGTAATCGGTCCATGAAACCGGAGCCAGCCCATGCGCCAACGTCTTCCTCAAAACATCAACCCAAAGCTCCTCACCACCAACATCACAATAAAACCCTAAACCCTCACTCCAACCTACTTTAATCCCACCATTCACCAAACAACTCATCTCCACCACCACCCCGTCTCTCGCCATCGCCTGCCCTCCCACCGAGTGCCCGCGGCCCCTGGCTGCGATCTTGAACGGGGAAGAGGCCGTGTAGGAGGACTTCACAAGGCCGGCGATGTCCGAGACGGTGGATGGGCGGAACACGGCCGTTGGGGATTCTTGAATGAGCTTACCGAAGTCGGAAGAAGCTGCTGTGATGGAACTAGTGTCGTGAAAGAGTTTGATTGATAGTTCAAGTGGTAGGGTTTCATATGGGAGTGATGATGAGAGTGAAAGTGAAGTGTTTCTCCATGGTGCTAAGATTAGTGAAAGAAAGTTGTTTATTATGTGTAGTATGATTATGTATGCATGGAGAATATGGGCCTTTGCCATGAGAGAGATTGAGAGAGAGAGGGAGAGAGAGAGGGTTTGTTGAATGTAAGATGGGCAGGTATCATGTATATATAGACAAGAGTATAGCGTGGAATAATGTGAAAGCATCTAATAGATTTTGATTATATCCAATAATAATATTATATTCCAACATTATCATCTAGGACTGAATTAAAGTTAGATTGTAGGGTGATTGAAAATTGAATATCACATGACATTCACATGCACTAGACACTCCTTAATTGCAATAATGCATTCAACTTTCGTATCATTTTGTTTTATTATATTTAGCTTTTATATATTTTTACTAGTTTAAAAGCCTTACACGGGTTGAAACAAAATATTAAATTATATAGTTAGTACAAATAGATAATTATAAAATATCTATCAACTTTAGTATTAAAAAATTTTATAGAATTTTACAAATATATGATCTAACAATTTAATTGATAATCGTAAAAGTTTTAAATAAAAACATATATAGATAAAATTTGAAACGAATTATTAATTTAGTTACTTAAAATAATCGAGTTGATTAAATTGAAAATTCAATGTAGTTTCCTAAAATAGAGTAAAAAATAGTGAACTATAAATTTATTGTTTAAAATTAGATAATTAGTTTAGGCGGGAAAATAATGATGAAAATACACCACATCATGACACGTGACACTATTTTTACTCTTTTATTATATAGTATAGATTTCAGCGGTTTGTCTAGCTTGCGTCCAAATTTCAATAGTTGGTTCGTTGTTGTTATGGTGCGTGCAACTTTGTGTATATATTTGAAAAATAGTTGGTTCCTAAAACCTTCATACACTTCGTAAATTGATCTCCTACAATAAATGACATATATATGTATGTATATATACATACGCCTGAGTATACTTAGAAAAAGAGAGGATGTAACTATCTCGGTAGGATTTGTTTTTATATTGACTTTTAATGTAATAATATACATTACAAAAGTGTGTACCCGTTACAATGAAACATCTAAATTTTTAGGTCATATTAGCTAGAGTTAATTTTAGTTTTACTCCCTAAGGTTTAAATAAAGTAACCATTTTTCTCCAAAAGATTAAAAACATCAATTTTTCTTCAAAAGTTTCATATGTTGTTTCAATTTCACTCCAAAAATTTCATTATTTTGAATAAAATTAAAATAACTAATGAAACTTTTGGAGGAAAATTAAAACAATTTATGAAACTTTTGGAGGTAAATTGATTTTATTAATCTTTTGAAGAAAAATAGTTATTTTTAACAAACCTAAATGAGTAAAATTGAACTTAACTCTATTAGCTATAATGAATGTATGCTTCATTCTCTTATTACGCAACAATGCATTTAACTCACTACAATGGTGCATCCAACTAACTTATGTATATTATTGTTAGAAAACACTTGTACTTATTATATCTATGCAAGTACTCTTCAAAGTAATTTTTTTCAAATTAAGAGCCTACTCGTATATTTATTAGTGTATGTTGAGAGATCAAGTGAAGATACAAGCGAAAGGAAAAGCAAATATATATGCAAAGCAAAATAGTAGTAATCTCCCTACTGTAATAAAAAAATATCTAGGAGGAACATATGTCAACATCATATTTCTTCTCAACAATTTTTTTTCGTTTATCTCTCCTATTTAATAATCACATTAATTACTAATAAAATTATATATATTTTTTAGATTAAAATAGTTTTTAATAAATTAAGTAAAAGATATTTTTACTAATGTTATTTCTAAGGAAATAATTATTCATAAAATTAGAAAACTTTTAACACATCAAACTTTTAAAAAATACAAAATATTTGGTGTTTTAAAAAGTAAAATTTTTATAAACAAAAAATAATTATTGAGAGTTATAAGAAAAAAGTTTTAAGTATGACATTTTTTAAAACGTTTGTTTTGAAATAAAAATTTTATTTTATTTATTATAAGAAACATTTCAATCATATCTTATTTTATAATATCGATTTATAATTAATAAATTTTTATTCTATTTAATATTTTTTTATTCTACACGTTTAATAAACGGATTTACTAAAACTGGTATAGTATATATTAATTGAGTTTGTTCTTGGTTTCGCTACATAAAGTTTAGTCTTTGGTTTCAAAAGGTGGCGGCAAGATCGTAGGTAGGTAGTCACTACTAAAATTTTGGATATATATATATGTCTCTTCTAATATAATATTGTTTCATTATAATTGCGTACATTATATACTTTTACACGTGTTAATTAGCCAGGAATTTTATAAAGCAAGTTTATATCGTTTCATTATATAATTTGCTTTTCTTTTTTCATAAAACATGATTTTATTTCTTTCTCTATAATTGGTGCGGGTCGGTCCAAGTGTTGAGTAGCGGGTTATTTTGTATTTGGAGGATCAGAATCGTGTGTCTTAATGTGTTTCACTGAAATGGCTGTAACTTAAGTTGGGAAGCTTCACCGAAATGGCTGTATTTGGATCCTTGTTTCGGCCCAAGATCGTCATATTCTATGAATATTTTTACTTTTAAAGTTATTTTTAATTTTTGTTGAGATTTATTTATGTACTAGTTTTCGGGCCCGTTTATGTTTTGAGGCATATTCGGATTTTATCTTGCATTTTATATTTCTGGAGATTTGAGAAGTTGTTTAGTTTATGGAAATTTATGAAAATCATTTTCCCTCTATCATAAGTGTGTGTTATTGTGTGAAAATTCATGAGTATCGGTATTTTTGCGAATCAACGATAATTAGAAGAGTTGTTTCTGGTATTCGTTATGAATCAACATGTTCAGTTGTTATCTCGTTTTTGTTCTACATCAATAATCCAATTGGATCTTTACCAATTGGGTCCTATATCATGAAATATAACACGTTTATCAGCAGTAATTAATCAGTCTCGACTCTTACCAAAAAAATATCTAACAGTATAAATTGGTTTACTTTTAATTGGAAATAAACTAGTTCTACCATAGTATGTTCACAAAATCATTTTTTAAATACGCATAAATGCATAACTATGTTTCATATATTCTTGATCCTTTTAAGACATATATACTGCTTCTTTCGAAAGCTATTTATATTTAGTATTGTGTTTTATGTTTAATGCATCCCTCATCCTTCATGCGACATATATATACATTGTGTTTGTTTCCTGTGTGATTGATACTTGTTTTAGGAGTCATAAATGAACACTCACATAAATAAGACATGAGTTTTTCTGGAGAATTGTGTTTGATAAGTGTTTGTTTTTGGGTTGTAATCTTTCTACTCTAATAAAAAGGTAATTATTAGGAACATTTGACATCATCACATTCATTCTTATCAAAAATTTCTCGCTTCTCTCTTCTATTAAATATTTACATTAATTACTAATAATATTATTTAATTGATTTAGATCTAAATTAGTTCTATAAGTAAATTTAGAAATATATATTTTTATTAGTGTTATTTCTAAGGAAATAAATTTTATAAAATAAAAAACTTTTCAAAAACACCAAACTTTTTTAAATATATTTTTTTATAACGGTTTGTTTTGAAACAAAATGTTTAATTTATTTTTGGGAAAAAAAACAAATAAATGTTTTAAACTAAAAGGTTAAAAAGTTAACATAATTTTTTTATTACTTATAGTTCTTAACCATATCTTATATTAGAATATAGTTTTATAATTAATAAAATTTTATTTTATAAAATATTTTATTTGATCAACTCGTGTAATACACGGGTTTACTAAAGCTAGTATAACATATGCTCGAACATGCGCGCGCACACATATGCAATACTGCTATGTTTATAATGCTTTTGTGGCATATTTACAATGTGTTTTGTTTTGTGTTATGTTTTTATTTGATGTTTTAAGGCTTGTATAAAGAACATATGCATTGTAATGCTACTTATGTGACAAATGTATATACACACACGGCTTGTGATAACGCCTTTGCTATTGTTATGAAAGAAATGTAATTTGATGGTATTTTTGACATGCTGGTTAATTTCATTTTATTATATAGGTTCCATCTCATTTTCACATAATCTTATTCAGATAACTAATGTTGTAAATAACAATAATAAAAGACCTTATTCTCACATCATCTTCTTTTTAAAAGGATATCAAACTTAGAAACTATATACACTACATAAAAAAGTTGGGATTAATTCTAACAAAATCATAAAACTAAGTTCTAGATTCAAGGGGGCATCAAACATCACTAGTTTATTGATATATTTTTTGTCACACCCTACAACCCGGAGCGTGACGGGGATGTTGGAATGACTCATCATTCATGGTTAAGACTTTAAATCACACACATTACATGATATTACATCAAGTCTTCTCCTCACTTTAAAACATAACACAATCCTTACATATTCTAGGATGTCAACTATTCTCATCAAATAGCTTAGAGATGCCCCCTCATGACTTACCTAGACTCATCTTAAAACACGTATTAAAAGTTCAGACTTAATTGGTGAGTCTATACTTTAAAAACACGCTTGCTTATCAAAACTATTAATTAATTTTCAAAACACTGTTTAAATAAATATATAAGATTTCTCACACCACAACACCCTCACTTGCATTTCACACACTTTCAATGCACACACACATCCCACATGGTCCACACATAAATACACCACAAAATTCATATAAACTACACTTCTCAGACACTATACATTCACACTAGTCACTATAACTCATTTTCCATTTTTTGCTTGAAAAACACATTGTTATCTCATTTATTTATAAAAAGACACAAACACTTTGCTCCACTCAGGTGTTAGTTACACACACATTAAAGGAACTTACTATGTTCGACCCATTATAGCATATGACCCACATTGTTTTGCTATCACAAATATGGACTCCACACCCACGTAATTTACTTGCCATATTACATGGTCTTCTCACTGTTACTCGCGCACACTACCAATATATATCCCACACTCTAAGGCCATAACAATCTATAACCCTTAGCTACCCACCCTCACACTTGTTTTCAAACACATATCAGTTATCAATGTTTACTCACACATCGATCACACTGACAGCACATACTTGTTCATGTAAGTAAACCACAAATTTGCAAACAAGGCTAATCATCATCATAACCACCACAACCACATCCAACATGCAAAATAGCGTTGAAAACCCACATAACGCACCTCCTGATGGAACTCATTAATCCCAAATTTAACCTTATCACACACACTAAACCCTTAACACACTTTTTACTTGAATCAAGCAAAAAACATTTCAAAAAAATTAAGAAAGAATATATAAAACTCACCTTGATCATGTAAACAATCACACATTTTACACACACTTGTTTAGGAATGTTTTAACCTGAACCACCATTTGTCGCCATTATATGCCACCACCAATCCCGTCAGGGCTTGCTCTTGACTGAGAGCCACCAACACACACTTGGTAGCTCCATCCGTCACTCAACACCCTTGATTTCACACAAAACCCTAATCGAGTCCCTCAACACCTTTTCTCTTACTAAAATGCACATCATCTAACTATCACTAAGAGCCAACCACCATCGCACGTGTCTGGCCTCCCATAGATAGCCACACAAGATCCTATCCATTGAATATAAAAACAAATAACAACACCAAAGAGAATGAAAGTTATAAATCTTTTTAGAGTTTCAAAAATTAATTAATAATTTCTTGAATAAATTTAATTAACAAAATAATTTTTATATAATTTAATATTATGATAATAATTTCTAAAATTTAATTTAAATAGAAAATTACTTTTTAAAAGATATGGGGGTGCTCGGGGTCAGACGTGGTTCCCGCTTATGTAGTGTGTGCGTGTTATCGGTGGGTCAAGACCCTAAACTTGTATGAATTCCATTTGAAATAAATTTAACCAGCCATTACAATTAACCTAAGATTCACATAAACCCTAACTTACAAATCAACCTAACTGACTTCCAAAATGGAATCGTTACCCAAATTAATCATGGGGCTTTTGATCTCTACATGAAACCGAGTGTATGTGAGTGAATAATTACCTGAATTGGATATGTAATTGATGAAATTAGGAAGAACAACTAGAAGAAGTTATCAAAATCTGAGTTGATGAGCTTGATATGTTGTAATTGATGGGTTGAAAAGTTTTCAAAAAGGATAAGAATGGAAAGCCCTTGATTAATTGCGAGTAATACTGATCAAAAGGTGATGAACACCTCGGTTGCAGTAGTGATGGTTAGCGATGATCGATAGTGATATGCAGATGTATTTTGAGAAAAACTAGGAACTCAGAATGATTAAAAGAACCGAGTAGGTTATTTCCCCCATATGATATGTCTTTGATTCGATCAATTTAGATTGGAACACTTAAATGGTTTGATTCGGACGTTTCAACTTTGATTCGATTATAAAGTCACAGTTATAGCTCAAATTGATTTGATGATTATGGCTCATATAAAAATGATCACCAGTGCGTTTCGGGTCAAGGAACTGAGTCAATTGATTGAGTTTGAATTGAAACCGATTTGATTTTGATTGCAAAGTTTGGTTTTGAGTTAACATTGTTTAACGTGTGTTTAATCCAAATTAATTTGGGTGCTGGTTCGAATCAAACTTGTGACAAAGCGGTGGTGGTTTAATTGGGTTTAAAGCGATCAAATTGAGTGGTTTGGTGGTCATTGAAGTTCGGCCAAAGGGCTGCCGGAATAGGGGACAAGGCCGACGAGAGGAGTTTGGGTCGATTTAAATAAACTTACACTTTTGGTCCTTGAATTTCTAACATTCTAACATTTTATGTTAAAACTTCAAAACCTTATTAGTTTAAGTTTTTAAAATTACAATTTAAGCCTTTGACTTTATAAAATTAAATTTGATTGATAATCAATTTATTTATAAAACTTTATAAATTTTAAAAATCTTGTAAAAACCTTGTAATTTTATTATTTATTTTAATTTAATAATTAAAACTCCTAATTAACAATAAAACTTTACAAATATTTTAAATTTTATTTATAAAAATATAAATTGATTATAAATTGATAAATGATTTAATAAATAATGATTTAATGTAATAATTCAAAAAATTGTGTAGTAATGATTGTTTATTACATGGATCACCCAAATAGGTTCGAGTTTTAATTTAAATTTATAATGGGTCAAATGTTATAGTAGCCACTATAGAATTCAAACCCATTGTCAGTTATGAGCTTCTTGACCATTCTCTCTATTTGATTTTTTACCAATATTTTCCATTCTTTAAATTTTTCAAAAGTTTCATCTTTGTGTTTTAATACATGAACCCACACTCTTCTTGGGTAATCATTTTTAAAGCTTAAGAAGTATATTGCCCCTCCAAGAAACTCCACCTTGGCTGGATTTCATAAGTCGTCATGCACATAACAAAGAATACCATTTGTATTATGGATGCTTTTATTAAGCTTGACTCTTTCTGCCTTAACCATTACTCAACATTCCCAAAAATCAAGATCATATCCTTGTAAGCCCTTGCTCATTGCTTACTTAACTCTGCCAAGCCTTAGCCACTTATATTGCCAAGTCTTTTGTGGCACAACATCATCTTGTTTGTCTTCTTACCCTCTATCATAGAAATAAAACTATGATCTACACTACCATCAAGCACATAAGTGTTATTGCCAACTTGTATGCTTGAAAAAGCATACAATTGAGCCTTTTATAGCTCTAAACATTCCATTCTTCAAATTCATAAAGAACCACATGCACTTTCAAAGGTACCAAAGACAAAAGATTCTTTGTAACAATACCCTAACATGTTATCCTACAAGGTCTATCTTCTCCTAACTTAACGGTACCAGAATTTTCATTCGTAAAAACTTTTCAAAGACCCTTTATTAGGGTTCATGTGGTATGAACACCTATAGTCCATTATCTAATCATCATCTGACCCCTAATTGGCGGCTACTAGTACATTTATACTGTCATATCCATTAATAGACCCTTCAGGCGGAGAACTACGTTGACTCTTTGTTATTCCAAACCCAAAGTTCTTTTTTAATCTTTTTGGCAATCTCTTTTAAAAATGCTTCTCTAAATTGCAAATATAACATTTTCTGTTATAAGAGACTTAGATCTGTATAACCTTTTTTGTTTTGGGAGTCCTGATGTGTTGAATATCATCTACTAAAAATTAAACTAAAATTATCCTAGACTTGTCCTAAATACTCAAGTTAAACTCTAAAAAACCTAAACTAGACCACACGGACAGGCAAGTGTACCTATCGAATATAGTAAAGTCTAATGGAATATTGGATATCAAACCCTAATGACACTAAGAAAAAGAAAAGCTAGACTCGAAAAGAACTAAATTAAATTGGCTTTAATATGGGGGGAGTAATTGACATAATGAAATTGATAATACAATAAAAATAAGTAAAATGACTAAGAAGACCAACTATCAAACAAACAAACAAGAAGAATTTAGAAATACAAAAATACTACCTAGGTTTAGACTCCTAATTTTGAGTCTTCGAATTCAATGGTTATGGACATTACGATAAAACCTGGATCTAAAAATTACAACACCTTTAAGTGACCTAGTGAATCCCTGATCATTCTCAAGGTTGGACTAGAAGAAACCTTAAAAGGACGTGTGAAATGCACTACTTGGTTGAATCACCTTTCAGTCTCTCCAACAACACTAATGTACCCAAAAGACATAGATTACCTCTCAGTCTCACTATTTCAATTCACTCTAAAGTGTAGAGGGCTAACCTAAATAAAATTGATAAGATACGAATAACAATGAAGCTAGGAAATCTAGGGAAACATGCTCTCAAAGCCTTTACACCTAAACACCTAACCGCATGGACAAACCGACTATCTATTACCTCTCAGTATCTAGATAGATAGAATATATAGTTCCAACAAATCATTAATCAATGTTCCTATGGATTACTACATCTAGCAAAACCACAAAATAACCACAAAAACACAATACCCGTTTTAAATATGCAACTATAACTTAAAGTGATTCAACAAGATGCATACAGAACCTATCATCACAAAATCCATAAAACCGATAAAAACCCAATAGTCAACAATTATTCATCTAACCTAGGTAGCAACAAGAGTTTAGCCAATAAACATGTTCAAAATCAATAAATAAGTCATATCAAACATAAAAATGATGTCTAGAATTTTGAAAAACGAATGAAAGTTACGAATTATAAACCGAAAAAGTTTGCAATATACCTTAACCTTGACCCTAGCTTCAACCTTGACCCTAGCTTCACTCTTGAAACATTGCTCTCCCATCTCCAAAATCACGAGAAAGGGTTACTAAGATAGTTGGAACTCTCTCCTCCTCAAATGAGAGATTTCCAAATTAGTTTTTCCTCGGAATATACAATCTATACGTGTCGTTAAACACAAGGCCGCAACTTTAATGTGTCGCCAAATCCAAATTATTCGGGCCTGTACTGGGCTTCTTCTTGCGTCCCTAAGGTCTTCCCGTAAGCTTTAGCAATGCGCCAAAACCTAGAATGTTCAGATCATTCTTTTAATCTAATTTTTTCCATGTGCTTGTTTCTTCACGTTTTAACCTCGTTTTCCGCTCCTTACGCAAGCTAGCATCTGTAATACACATGAACTACTAAATAAAAGCAAAAAATAAACAAAAATGAATAAATAAATAACTAAAACTAATTAAAACCAGTAGGAAAAATAGATTTGTTTTGCAACACACCGAGTCCCTTTTTTTTGTTCTCCCACTAACAAAAAGGCCTTCTCTTATATCTTCTTATACATCAAACCTTTTCTTTAACACTTTTGAATTTAAGGCTACCAATACCTCTTCCATGGTTAATGTTTCTCTCCCATACATGAGAGTATCAATAGAATGTTCATAGGAATAAGGTAGTGATGTTAAGAAGATGATTGCCTGATTCCTCTCATCAAGCTTCACATCAATATTTCAAGATCAAGCACCAATTTGTTGCATTCATCGGTATAGTCTTCAAGGGACTTACAAGAGACCATATGAAATGTGTTTAATCTCTTTTTTGCATAGAGGCAATTAGCCAATAACTTTATCATGTACAAGCTTTACAATTTGGTTTGAATTCTAGCTACCGATGCCTCTTTCAAGACTTCCTGGAGCACTTTGTCACCAAGACTCAGAATAATTACATTGTGTGCTTTCTTCAAAACGTCTTTCTTCTCCTTATTACTTAGTATTGCTGGTAATCTATCCTATCTATGTAGAACATCTACCGGTTCCTGACGAACCAACAGTGCTTTCATTTTCACTAGCCATAAGCAAAAATCGTTCATACCATCAAATTTCTATAATTCAAACCTTGTTGAAACCATTCTTCACCTTCAATCGATCTCCGATTACCTTCTTTGCAAAACGAGTCGTTACATGGCTCTGATATCAATTGTTGAATTCAAGAACGAATACAAACACCAAAGAATATTGATCTTGAACAAAACTTAATTGCATTAAGATGAATTAAGAATTCAGAAGAATGATGATTATAGAGAATTCGATTCGAGAGGAACAACATTCAGTTAACCTAACTAACATTTAACAACCATTCAAACAAGCTCACCAAAACAACATTCCAACTTGATATATATAACGAATCCCTTAACTCAAAAGATTAACAAAATTCACACCAAAACTTATTGACACCAAAACTTCAGTTGACTATTGTTAACTAAAGCTCATAATCAATGCTCTATCTTTTTATCTTGTCCACCATTTTGGCTGTCCTTACCTCCTTTTTGACTTGCTTGAACACCATGAGACCACGTAGCACCATTGATTTAGCACTAGGTCGCATCAGCATCGCACCTTATTGCACCTCCAAAACAATCTACTGACTTGTTTGGAACACTTGAGTTTACGATTAATTAAGGCATGGAGTTATGTTAAGCGTCACTAAATCATAACACATAAGAAAGAGTTTATGATGCGTCGGTGACTTTGATCAACAACGCTAAACCGAAAATTAATTAAGTGAACACTCGATAAAAAATATTTATTCACTTATTCTATACTTTTTATAAAAATAAAATCAAATCAACTAATTGTCACCTAATATTGCATCGCTATAACTAAATGCACATGAACTCTCAATTTTGGAGTGGTAAGAGTGGGTTGTGGTAATCGTTATTTCTATTCCGTCAATCAAGGAAGTCTTGGTATATGTTATGTTTCGTTCTAGATTATGATTCACTAATATCAATTAAGACGGATTCCATTTGCACAATACATCTTGAAAGCCCCTCGAAAGTGACCATAAAATCACTAATAAATCTCTCTGGCAAAGCACCATCAGTCAACATAAAGTATTCTTGTATTCACATAATCTTACGTTCCGTTGTAAGTTGTGTGAGTCGCTACAAATATCAAATATAAGACTAAACTTAGTAGAGGCAATGGCGGGCCTAGGTGATGGGGGTGGGTTCGATCGCATCCCATGAAATTTTTAGTTATTGAATATATGTACAATTTAATCTTAAATTTGACACCGACCCTCGTGAACTTTTGACACTCACCCTCAAGAAATTTCGACATTGACTCTAAAAAATCAATTTAAGATTTTAGAAATTTACAAATATAAACCTATTAAAAACTAATTAACACATTTTAAAATTTTCTTATAAATCCAACAACTATCTAAACAATTAAGTTCATTTACTTTAATTCCAATTCAAATATCCGATAACTATTTTAAAAAACTTAGCCCATTTAAGCAATGACTTAACAATTAAACAATAAATTCCTAATAGTTGATAAACAATTCAATTATAATATAATATATAAAGAGCAACTGTAAAGAATATTTGCTTAATCACACATTTAATTCTAAATAGTTGTATTGTCGTTACCGCCTCAAGGCTCAAGCCCCATGTGCCCAATTTTTGCAAAAATCCTTCTTGTTGGAGTCATTGTATTGTCTGTCACCACTCTGATTGTGGTTACAACCCTGGCGCATTTGTTATATTAAAAACTAATTGTTTTAGTAGTGTTTTTATAGATGATGTCATGGCTGGATTCTAAAAAATAACATCAACAGAAAGCAAACTTTAGTGATATTATATTTTTATTATGCATTTCTCACGATGATTGACGTATTTTTTTTTTTTTTTTTTTTTTGTTTAAACTTTAATGTGTTTTTCATTTTTTATTATACAACCCAATAAAAAAATAGAATTTAACAATACGTAACTAACTAATAAAAATTTCCATAAAACGAGAAAGCCAGCATAGCGGGATTTCTACTTTTTCACAAGATGGGAATAACGTGTGTGGTCTATGTGCGCATATCAACCCCCTGTAAAAAGTAGACTCCGTGTGCTATTGCAAAGAAATAAAAGGTACACAGAACTAAAATGAATAATATTTTACATAATAATAAGTAATTTGAATCCTCATGACAAAAATGTGAAAAAAATAAAGAGAAGTTTGTTGTTTTCCATATTGGGAATGAGTATTGGATGGTGAGCACAAAGGATCTTTGAAAATATGAGATACGGAGATTTGATTAGAAATTTCAAACGTAAAAACAAAAGGTAAACATTGATGGAAACATCAACCAGATTGTGGTCTTTATGTCTTAAGATCTTCTTTGTTGGTATATGTGGATACAATGAAATCCTTAAAAGTTATATTCTGGTTTACATAAACACACATACACATTAATTTTAAGGACTTATTGCATCATTGAAAACCATTGATCCATCCGATCATCATCATTTATTATTAAAATACGGAGTTTTAGGAAACTAGGCTGGCATATCTTCAAATGAAAACTATAATTCTAATCACATTTAATATGCGCTGTATCTATGAAATAGTTTTCTATATCTCTACCATATTATCTTGCTATTTTGATATAAGTGTAAAGAGACATATGACAACACTACATTACTTCTCGTCAAATTTTTCTCGTTTCTCTTTTTATTAAATATATAATCATAATAATTACTAACAATAATGTTTAATTTTTTTTAGATTAAAAGGGTTTTTTAACAAATTTAAAAAAGATCTTTTTATTAATGTTATTTCTAAAGAAATACTTTTTTATAAAATAAGAAATTTTCTAAAACATCAAACTTTTACAAAAATTTAAAACACTTTAAAATTATATTTTATTATTAAAAATAAATTTTTTATAAAAATAATTAAAACAGAGAATTATAATAAGAAAAGTTTTAAAAATGACATTATTTGAAACGTTTGTTACTTCGTTTTGAAACAAAATTTCATTCTATTTATAATAAGAAAAATTTTAATTATATTTTATCTTATAATATTGTTTTATTATTAATAAATTTTAATTTTATTTAATATTTTATTTATTATACCCATTTATATGCGGGTTTACTAAAGCTAGTAATACATATGAGAATGAAAAATTATTAAATATATATAATTTTACGATTTTAAGCAATTATAAATTTTAAAACATATAGTTGAATTACTTAAAGCTAAATTGTTAAAACATCATATTAAAGGTTGTGAATCAACTTCTCCTATGATTTTTAAATTGTTATAACATTTTTATACGTGAGTATTTTAAATATATCTATTTATACTAGTAAGAAAAAATTTTTAGGGGGCACATGACATGATTCTAGAAATCCTAAAACTTAATTTTTTCTTCTCCCCTTTATTAAATAACTAGCTTTATTAAACTCGTGTATTACACGGGTTAAATAAAGAAAATATTTAGTATAATAAAATTTTATTGAGTATATATAAAACGATAATCTACGATAAAATATGATTGAAATTACGCATCTGTACGAACAATATGTAATAAAACAATTATATTAAAATTTTAAACTTTTGTTTTAGTCCAAAAAAATAAATATTTTGTTTCAAAAAACCATATTAAAAAAATTCATTTTTAAAAATTTTCTTATTATAATTTTCAAATTTAATTATTTTTTGTTTATAAAAAAATTACTTTTTAAAAACACTAAGTTTAAAAAGTTTGATGTTTTTTAAAAATTTCTTATTTTATAAAAAATATTAATTAAGAAATAACATTAATAAGAAGATATTTTTCTAAATTAAAAAAAAACTATTTTTATTCTAAAAAATGTTAAATAATATTATTGGTAATTAAGTTAATTATTTAATAGGAGAGAGAAGCAGGTAAATTTTAGTGAGTATAAATGTGATGCTGCCACGTGTCACCCCAAGTTACTCTTTTATTAGAGTAGAAGGATAACATTAACTACTAATGATATTTTTTAATTTTTTCAAATTACAAATATTTTTTAATAAATTGAGAAATATATCTTTCTATAAATGAAACTTCTAAATAAAATTTTCTTTTATAAAATAAGAAATGTTTTTAAATATCATACTCTTTTAAAAATATAAAATATTTAAAACTCGTGTCTTTGAAAAATAAAATTTGTTTGAAATGAAAATAATAAAAGTTAAAAGTTATAGTAAAGAAATTTTTGATGATGATATTATTAAAAACGATTTATTATGAAACAAAATGTCAAAAAAACAACTTTTTTTTGTAAAAACAAAAGAAAAACTAAAAAAAGTTAAAAAAATGATATATTTTTATTAGTCAATGTCCAAAATATAGGTGCTTTCAATCATATTATATCTCAAAATATCATTTTATAATTTATAATATTTTATTACTAACTATTTAATATTTTTTATTCAACTTATGTAATACACGAGATATTAACTTAGTTTGTATAATATATATATATATATATATATATATATATATATATATATATATATATATATATATATATATATATCATAAAAATGAACATTTTATTCTCTGTAAATTGAGTATGTTATCGCAATATTTTTTATTATAGTATAATTATGCTTACTACCGCATCGCGCGTACACTACTTTAGTCTGTAATATATCAATTTAAGGCTTGTTCCGGTAGTAATATCAACATTATTTGCAAAGCAACTTATAGAACTTTTTTTGAAACATTCAATACAAGAAAATTAGTCTATGGCAACGAGGATTATAGCAACAACATGACGTTGTCGGCGCAGATCAACCTACAACGATAACACCAAAGAATTTCAATTTTAGGGTTTCAATTGTTTTTCCTAACAATATATCGTCGCCATAGCTTAGGCGAGATCTGTAAACAATTACCAGTCATTTAAAAAAGGTATCCCGACGACCTGTTGTCACCATAGTTTGAATAGTTTTTTTTTTCATTTTTCAATCATGAATTAGTATATAAGAAAAGAAAAAAATAATTTAACATACCGACAATAAATCGCCACCATAAGTTAATTATATAAGTTAAGTTTTTTTATTTTCATATATTCTTGAATAAATGAAACAATGAAATGATGTCGTTTAGTCGACCCCTTGGCGACGACATTTTGTCGGCGCGGGGTTTGTATTGCACTAAATCGCTAAACACAACCCCTATATTTATTCAAATGTCTTCATCCACTCCCCCTCACTCTTTCTCTCTTCTCTCTCCCTCTCCTTTCTCTCTCTCTCTCTCTCTCCCTCCCTCTCTTCTCTCTCTCTATATCCCTCTCTCTCCCTTTCCTTCTCTCAAAACCGAACGTCTTACTGGTTTGATGGTCGGACCGGTCGGATCGGATTTAAAAACCAAATGACGTTATAATTATATATATAGTTATATATATAATTAAATATATGTAATTTATATATGTATTTTATAGTTATATATAAAACTTAACTATATTTTTATATCCAACATACTAATTTATGGTTCAAAACCCCGTTTTTACCCATTAAAATCAAAAAAAATAAATAAATCAAAATCCGGTCGAACCGCTCCAAAACGAGTCGATGCGAACCGGAATGGCCACCTATCTGATTCCCGGTCGGACCGGTTGGACCGGCCTTTCCGATCCGGTCTCAAAAACAGTGCTTCTCCGTCCTTCTTCCTCCTTCTTTTCTCTCTCTCTCTCTCTCTCTCTCTCTCTCTCTCTCGCTTCATCTCTCCCTCCCTCCTCTCTCTCCCTCCTTCTCCTCCATCTAGTAAAACTGATGTAGTCATCATCATGTATAATCATTTATCGTTGGGATAAGGATTTGCCATAGTCTTGCCTATATAAACATAAACTTGCAATCTTACACCCTTAAAACATGATAAATAAAAATTTTATTTAATCTAGTCTTAAACTTTGTTTAATCATATAAATCCAGCAAACCACGTGATACCTAATTGTTCTTGTGTGTTTATGTCACATTTTCAATCATTTTTATAGTGATAGTTGAACTTGATACAACTAGTCATTTATAGTCATACTATAATCACGAGCAACTGATTCAATATACTATATTTCTACTCTAATTAAAAGTTAATTAAATGAGACACGTGGCAGCATCGTATTTTTTCTCAACAAAACTTTTTTACTTTTCTCTTCTATTAAATAATTGAATTACTTACTAACAATATTATTTAATTTTTATATTAAGAATAATTTATAATAAATTAAAAAAGACATATTTTAATAAAGTTAATTCAAATAAAACTAATTTTATAAAATAAGAAATATTTTTCAAGACATCAATTTTTTTTAAATATAAAATATTTTAAAACTGTTGTTTTCAAAAGTAATATTTTTATAAACAAAAAATAATTAAAATTGAAATTTATTATATTAATAATTAGAAAATGATATTTTTTTAAAACGGTTAATTTGATATATTAATATGATAATAATCTTTTTATTTATTAATATTTTATTTAGTCAACCCATGTAATACACGTTTTACTAAAACTAGCATAATAAGTAATTATCTTGATTGTATGTGTCACTTTCTGTAACTCTAATTTTTCAATTTACAGTTCATTTTTTCTCCTCGGTCATCTTTTTTCAATTAGCAAATCTTCTATACATACATTATCTTTAGTAAACCCGCGTATTACACGGGTTGAACAAATTAAAATGTTAAATGTAATAAAAATTTATTAAGTATAAAATAATATTCTATGATAAAATATGATTGAAATTATGTATGTGTAAGAATAATATGTAATAAAATAATTATATCAACTTTTAAAAAAAAATTTCCAAAAAAAATAAATATTTTGTTTCAAAATAAAATCGTATTAAAAAATGTCATTATTAAAAAATTTACTTTTTAAATATCATTATTTTTTTTCCAAAAAAAATAAATATTTTCCAATTTTAATTATTTTTTGTTTATAAAAAATTTACTTTTTAAAAAATACTAATTTTAAAAAAGTTGGTGTTTTGTAAGAATTTCTTGTTTTATAAAAATTATTTTTTTAGAAATAACATTAATAAGATCTTTTTCTAAATTTTTTTTTAAAAAACTATTTTTATTCTAAAAAAATTAAATAATATTATTGGTAATTAAGGTAATTATTTAATATGAGAGAGAAGCGGAAAAATTTTGGTGAAAATAAATGTGGTGCTACCACGTGTCACCTACAGATACTCTTTTATTAAAGTAGAAAAATTCGTGAAATCTCTTTTATCACTGATTTTCAATCTTCTATATATATTTGTAAAATCTCTTCTATCACTGATTTTTTTTCCTTTTCAAATGAACAAATATTAATAGATATATTTCTTTTCATATATACCCCTGTAAAGTTATTTAATATTTATATATATATATACTCAAACAAAATGTAAAATACCATGTGTACCCTTTTCAAATTATAAAAATATCATATTTCCCATTTGATTTATTTTATTAAATTAATTTAATAACATTACCATCTTATTCTTATATTTGAACTTTAATAAATTTATGATTTTTGAATTATAAAATTAAGTAATTAATCTTTTCATTTTTTTTTAAATGATTATGCTTCAGCTCTCCAAAATCTAAATTCCTTAATTCTATAATGTTTCATACCCTCCTCAAAAGTGACATCCCACGAAACTTTGCTTTTATCTCTACACAACATTTAACCTAATAATATCAAAGTGTTATGATGTTCGTCAATCAAACACGTGTAATACATGAGTTTCTAAACTAATACATATATAATTTAAGATGATTTGTACGGCTTGCTTACGAAAGAAGGCTTATGCCACCATGGAGTGTTGGGTTCCAGGTCGAAATGTTTTTTATGTTTTAACCAACTAGAAACCATTGATCATTTGCTACTGAAATACCCTTTTGCATCTTGGGTATGGTGTGTTATCTTGGATTGGATATGATCATTTTCGGCTTCAAATATCTCTATGAGACAACTTCTAATTCATCCATTCAACTTGAGGGGTTCCAGCTTGAAGAAAAAGGCATTATATTATATTCTATCGGCAACATTATGGTGCATATGAAGGGCGCGCGATAACCTCATTTTCAACTCCAAACCAGCTTTAGTGTCTAAGGTGGTGGAAGAGGTGATCTTTAATTCATTTTTATGAGTTAAGTTTAGTGGAAGAGTGAAAAATATGAAGCGGAACAAATGGTGTAATTTAATTTTTCCTGAGTTAATCTCTACTATTGTATAAAAGAAAATCTTAAAACACAAGTGTAATTTTACAAAAAAAAAAAAAAAAAAAAAATTAAGACATCTAACACAATTTTTTAAGCATTAGGTATAAATGTTATATGCAATTATTCATATTTTATCCCTCATTTAATAAACTACTTTTAATTATTACATTATTTAATAATTTGAGATTATTAATCCACTACACTAAATATTATGTAATTTATAATATTTTAAATTAACATTTAAATCTATAAATAAATATTATCTTATTTAAATACTTAACTAAATGCTTTTATAATAATAATAATAATAATAATAATAATAATATTATTATTATTATTATTATTTATTATTATTATTATTATTATTATTATTATTATTATTATTATTATTATTATTATTATTATTAAATTTATAAATAAGTATTATCTTGTTTGAATACTTAACTATATAATTACTAAATACTTATTATTATTATTGTTGTTGTTGTTATTGTTATTATTATTATTATTGTTATTATTATTATTATTATTATTATTATTATTATTATTATTATTATTATTATTATTATACATTTATTTTAAGTATTATTATTTATAATACTTTAAATTAATATTAAAATATGTATATTTATTATTTATATTTTTATAACTTAATACTAATTGATTTAACTATTATTTTATTTAGACACTTAAATATATAATCAGAAAATATTTACATAGTTAAAATAATAATAATACCCAAATGTATTAGCATTTAAGGTAGGTTGGAAAATAGACTCGATAATATTCGTCGCATCACTGTACATAACAAATAAAAAAAATTATGAGTAGCAAATGTATAGGTTTCTCAATATTACCATAATAAAAATTTTTTTCTTCAAACTAATAAAAACTACTTTGTTTTTTTTTACAATTTTACATATAAACATCTAAGGAATTTTTGAAACTAACTATAATACTTAATTACTTATTGTCTTTTTGTTTTTTTCCCAATTGATACCTACTTATTTTGTCTTTTTTAAAATTTTATACTTAAACGTTCGAGTTATCTCAAATTTACATTTAATCAACCGAATATTTTTTAAATTTTATATTAAAACCTTCGAGTTATGTTAAATTTATATTTTATCACCTAAACTTTTTCTAAGTTTTATACTTAAGCCATCAAGTTATGTCAAATTATTTTAAGCAATTTATATTAGAGCTCATTACTTATAGTAAAGTCACTATTTACGCATTCACTATTTTTTTTCTCTGTTTTGAGGTACTTAATTGTTTATATTATTTTTTCTAGTTACACTTTTTATCAGTGTTTTGACATAATTTTTTTCAGATGGTTAGTAATAATGTATAAAACATCATAATTAAATCTTTCAATTTTTATAATCTCCGTTGCATAGCGCGGGTAATACCGACTATGTAATATGAATTGTATGGGTATTAGCTTCTTGCTAATGTACCTTTTTTTATCATAAATTAATTCGCTGTTCCAAAAAGAAAAGATAACAAAATTTATTTTATACATGAAAAAACACAAGATTAATTAATTAGTATACCTACAAATCACCTCCCTGTGATCTCTCCCACTCACAACTCACAAGCAACTTGATGGAAGATTAATCATTCATAATACACACGTGTGATGAGCTATACATCTACAAGAACACCATGATGAGCTAGTTAATCGATGGTTTCACATATAGGTTGGTTTAAAGGGCGTCCATACTTTAGATGGCAGAAAAGCACACCTTGGCCGGTGTTGATGAGTGATGATGATCACCTATTCACCCCCACGGTTTGATCATTTTATCCCATTAATTGGGACCCATGTGGTTTTACCTTCCTTACATATCCCTAAATATCTTTTTAAGAAATTGAATTTTAATATTCTAATTATGTTAATACTTTGAATTATTACAATCTAGTTTGTCAAAACAAAGTGACATGCCTATTTATATTTCAATAAGAATAATTATATTGTTACACCATGATTCGAACCCTAATTAATGGGTCCTAAGGCGCCCCTCTTTGCTGATGTGCCACGAGCCACTTTGTAACAACTCTCCTTTACTCACAATCAATTAGAGTCTCACAATCATTCTCATAATAATATGAAAAACATTCATATAGTATTCCATCGTGAATCTCCAACATTTATATCATATATTTTAAATAAAAGCATGAGTAATTATTTTATTTGATAAAACACATGTTCAAATTAAATTACATGTAATCTTGATGGATCAGACATGTCAAAAAAGATCATTATATTATTCCTGTAAAGATTTGGTGATGAAAATAAACATTCAGTCCTATAAATCAATCCCAATATCAATCAATAAATCAATAAATCAATAATCAATCTATTATTATAAAAAAAAAAATTAAGCCGCCACGCGTCGAAATATAATGTTTTCTTATATTGATTTTTCTGTCTATCTCATAATAAATGATAATAATAAATAGTAATTATATTATTTAAAACATTTCTAAATTAAAACATATTGTAAAAATTATAAACTAGATATTTATATAAAAAATAAACAAACTTTAAAAAAATATAAGATATAAAAAGTTTCTTAAACAAAAAACTTTCCTAGAAATTCTAACCTTTTTAAAACCACTTTTTTAAGGGTGATTAAAAAATAATATTATATTTGAAAAATAAAATGTAAAAAAACAATCTCATAAAAACGAGAGTTTAAGATGATATTATTATTATTTTACTTGAAGTACTTATTTATAAGCAACTTAATCATATTTTATCTGAAAATATCGTTTTATAATTTTTATTATAAAATATTTAATATTTTATTAATTAAATTCGTGTATTACACGGGGTATTAACTAGTAAAGGAATATATACACAAACATAGGATGGTTTCCGTAGAATACATATTTTATATATAGGAAAATTGGTACGAAGTTCTGAGGATACAACGCTTGTATTATGTAACTCGTTTATTTTTAGGGCACCAAAGCTAAAAGTAAATTTATTGGATTTGATAAAGGTAATATGAATTTATCCAATAAAACCAATTACAACATCGAATCACACTTGTAAATTTTAGTGAACCAAACCGGATAAAAAAAATAGTGATTCGAACGTAGATAGTTAAATGCAATTATGCATCGTTGAATGTGTTTGACGCGCCGTTGTAAAACTTGTGCGTCAATACACATTATAAGAGGACATAAAACATGACATATTAGATGCACCAATGTACATGTTTAAAGCAATGCTATAAGTTTGTGTGTCAATACACATTATAAGAGGACACACAACATGACATATTAGATATTAGATGCACCAATGTACATGTTTAAAGCAACGCATTTTTGAAATATGATTAGACACATGGTTGTAATCGATAGTTAATCACATACATAAAAACATTCAAAAATAATTTAATTATACATCACAAATCATATCATTTTATAACTATTTTTCTGAATAAAATAATAATAATAAGTTGACAGTGGTAGCGGCTATGATCATTATTTGTCCTCACGATTAGGCAACAGCTCTTTATGCAGCGAGTATGAACACACGTGTAATGCGTAAATTACATCATTACCTTTGTTTCACTTTGCACGACATGCAAAGATCTTTAATTAATAAAAAGAACTAATTAGTATAATATGAGATTCTGTAACAAATATATAAATAAGATCAAATAACTTAATTTAACTTCTTATATATTCAGTTTTTCATTATTTGAGTGTATAACTTCATAAATTATAAACTTTTTTTAGTCAATGGTATGTGTGTTTGTATAATAACAAGTGATTTCTAGTCTTTTTTTCGGTAGTGTCAAACTTTAGTCCGGTAATGTAAATTTTTGGCCCGTAGTGTAAATTTTTATATAAAACTCGAATTCACCGCCCCTAAAAAGAAACAATTTCTCCCCCGCCCCCCTACGGGAGTGTTCAAGCTCCGCCACTAATTCTAGCATCTCATAATTGTTTAGACACATTATTATATTCGTAATGTATGCCCGGCCTATAACTTTGAGGAGGTCAGTTATTCATAAATGTCATGGATTTAAGCCTAAGTGACACCATGAGGTTTTATAGATAGGAGGTTATCTATATACATACATACCTGACATCTTTGTAAGTAGACACACTTTTGTAATTTGTTTACACGCATCTTTGTAAGTAGCTTAACTGGAATGTTGTAAGCGGACAACTAACATGCATTTTCGTTACTATTTAAGCACGTCATTGTATCAATTAAATATATATCAATTTTAATGTATATATATATATATATATATATATGTATATGTATGTATGTGTGTGTGTGTGGGGGGGGGGGGGGGGCAAAGGATCCATCAACAATTCATTTTAATTTGAGAACTTGAGAACTTCTTTAATTTTTGCTTTAAAAATCTATAACTTTTTCAAACTTTATTATTTAATAAAAAAAACCTACACCATAAAACCAAGAATTATTTTATTTTTAATTTAAGCATAATGTTCATGTATTAAAAAACAAAAAAATTAACATGTCAAATTGATTATATACCACATATATGCAGTATCATCTTACTATAATATTATATGTAGTAAATAACAATCAATATTGTTTGTAATCACAAATCAAAATTGCATCAAACCATGATTCGTTCATCATCATTACATTGAATTCATCAAGATGATAATGTTACGACTCTGTGAGAGTGTGATCTTCTCCTAAACAACTCAAAACTTTATGCAACTCATGCGTCGTAACCGAACTATATTCTTGTCAGCATCAAAACCAAAAGTGCATATATTAAGTACTTTGAACTTGTAGTAGTTACTCGAATGATTTCTTTATGTTAGGTCCTTATTATTATTTTTTTTTCATGTGATACTAGCACTACATATATGCTATATGATATGTTGTGTATATGTAATATATCATACTACATATGTGTAATCTATCATATTATATTTGTGTTGTATCATAATAGAAAATATATGTATTATTGAAAAAGTACCATGCTTTAATTTTTTTCTTTTCGATATAACAATAATATATTTAAAATTATAGACAAAAACATTTATTAAATAACAATGTACTTTTTTTCAAAATATAATAATGTATGAAAAAGTTATAGATATTTAAATTTAAAAAGAAAAAAGTTCTTAAGTTCTTAATATATATAAGAAGATGATCACTTGAGAACTAACTTTATTTTGAGAACTTCTCTCATTTTTTTAAATGCTTATAATTTTTTATACATTATTATGTTTATAGAAAAAATTACCCCATTAAATCAAAAATGGTGTTGATTGTTAATTCGAGTGTAATATTCATATATTATAATACAAAATAAATTAACGTATCGAATGATTCTATACTATATATATGTAGTGTCATCTTACTACAATATAATAAATAAAATTTAATATTTTTTGTAATCACAAATCATATTAAAATCACAAGAGAACATTTCACTTAATTGTGATCCATTCATTATCATCACCTTGAATTCATCAAAGCAATTATGTTACGATACCCTCCGATATATGTAGTATCAAAAAATTACCCCGTGTTATTTTTTTACTTTTTGATATGATAGTATTATACTCAAATTAAAATAAATAAATAAATAAATAAAAACTGTGATTTAAGGGTGCAAACTTATAAAAAATAATCACGTATGAAAAAGTTATAAACTTATAAATTTAAAAGGGAAGGAGTTCTCAACTTCTTAATTTAAAATGAATTCCTAATACAAAGTGTTATTTTTGTAAATGATCTCACTTTGTACAATGAGTTTTCAAGTTTTTAGTATGTATGTGTGTCTATTGTATTAGTATCAAGTACAAAGTAGAAATTTTGTAAAAGGTGTAGGAAACAATTTGGGCTTTTGATCAAATTAATTTAGTGGTTAAGATAACTCATGATATTTTTGTAATTAATCAAAGTCTAGTTAGAGTTACAAGGAATAAAAGAAGGAATTAATCATCTTTTGTTGACTTTTTAAATCAAATATTTATTCCTTCAATTTTTAAACATAAATAATTAAAAAAAATGATTTCATTCCATAATTATATTATTTCTTTGATTTTTTAGCATCTCTCCTGGATTCTAAAGAAAAAACTATAAAATGCACATATGTTCCATACAATACAGGTGCATATATCCATTTAATCAATAGACTATACATATCGTATCTTTTAAAATTGTATCTTAAAGGTACTAAACTTACAAACATTTTGATTAATTTATATAATAAATAGTGCAATAGTTAAAGTGATGTTTTATGATTCTTAATAGATTTATTGTTGTTAATAGAATGTACCTTGTATATATAGGGATCATATGTAAACCATGATTATAGATAAAAACCATAAAAATCACCAGCAATCAATCATAGATTAAAAATTTAAACTTTAGTATTTCAATTAAAATGGTGCTTTTGTAATTTTTAGCTAAAACTAAAAATTATAAGAAGTAATCTCAATTATTAATATTTTTAAGTAATGATTGAGATCAAATTATAAGAAAAAATTTGTTAAAGAAGTATTTTAAAAATAACTATTTTTTAACTTTTTTACAAGTTTCCCTATTCTTTTAAATATTTATAACTTTTATGTGCATCGTTATTTTTTTGTAAACATTACACTATAAAAAGGAGCTTTTTTTAACTCTTTAAAACAAGTGTAGTACTGTTATATAAAACATAATAATTTTTTTACCTTTTCAAACTCGTATCTCATCATTGTATCATTTGTACAGTTTATTGTGTTTTTTTGTTAGTTATTATATTTTTTTATACTATTGTGTTTTTTTAAAATGATTAATTTAAAAAATATATATAATTGTGAAAGAACATTGTTTTGTATCTCTAATATGTAAAATACAATAATATGTTAAAAACTATTTACTCTAATATATTAAAAACAATGACAAAATAACACAATGCCTCATTATGTTTTTAGATAATCATTGTGTTATCTTGAACAGTATGAATTTAAAAAAATATATTAGTAGAATAAAATCATTGTGTACTTCTAACTATAAAATATAATGATAGATAACAATAAGTTTATATAATCTATAGAAACAAAGATAAAAAACATAAAATGATCTAAAAAGTAACACAATAATGAATACATATAGCAATTATGTAAAATATATGACACAGTAAACTGATAGCATGACACAATGAACGTGAAAGACACAATGAGCTGACTTATTTGACACATCGACCAAATTGTCTTTCTCTTTAAAACAATAGCACACATGTCAAGCACACAATACTTTTTAGACTTTTTTTATTAAATTTTCTTTTTAGTATAAACCTACCCTTATGACATATTCCACTATAGTGATTAAATCCATGATTGTTCTCAATATAATTTTGAATTCGTTTATTCTGATTATGGATTACTTATTTGCAACCATTATATAACAAAAATACAAATAGAATACATTATTTTTGTTGCTTACATATACGGACCATACATATACATATCAAGCCATGTTCCAAAATGCACATCTGATAAACTGGATTACTCATATGCGTCCATTATATAACAAAAATAAATATAATTTACATTAAATTTGTTGCTTACTTGCACGAACCATACGTATATGTATCAAGCCATGTTTTGTTTCTAAGAAACTAGAACAACCAAATAAAACTACACCTATATGTTTACATACATATACCAAACCTTCTTTAGTTTAGGAGCAAACCCTAATCACACTACTAAACACAAAATGAGTTACCTATATGCCTACATATACGAGCCATACATATACGTACAACCATCCATTTGTTATGTTTTCTTTAGTTTTAAAAACATCTTCATATTCTACAATTTGCTTAAATAAATTAGAAGACTAGCAAGAGATTTAGGGTTTATGATAGAGAGAAAATTTTAGAAGATTTAGTAATCATTGATTATAGGAAGTTACAATTATAAATATGATTCTCTTATTATCCCCTTCTCTACTCAATTATGTCAGATATTGTTAAGAAGAATTTACAAAAATATCATGCTAATATATAACCCTTGATCAAATTGTTTAATGATTAATATTTGGTTTTCTTAGTTTTCATTTATAAAGTGGTTTACATTTGTTTTTATTTATAGGATAAGGTTCGAATGTTAATCCATTGTTCACAACTTAACATGCGTTAATCCTTCAAAACAATCAACATCATTCTTTTTGTTTTGTTCGAATAACATCATTACATACATACAATAATATATTTTTTATGTATATTTTTAAATTTATAAGTGTAAAAAAGTTAAAAAGATGTAAGTTATACAAAACAAGTGTGTATATATATGTGAGTGAAGTTACCTACATTAGTGTAAACTTTTAGACACTTACGAATGTACACATATATATAAAAAAACATAACGTTGTGTATGTGTAACAAAAATAACAATGATTTTGATTTATTTTGACGGGTTAGCACAAGTTAAGTTGTAAATTCTAGGTTAAAATTTGATCTGAATCCTATATATATAATATATACATATATATACATACTTAGGGGATTGTTCTACACATAACATAGCTTTTTATGAGAACGAAAACAGCAAATTAAATCTTTTATTTTCTTAATAAAAAACTTTATTATAATATATGAAAATATTTTAAATTCAATATATATTCATAAATATGAAAATTCAAATAATTTTATGAAGAAATTTTATATATTTATTAAACCTACACATGTGTGATTCATGTGTAGGTTATATTAACTACACATAATCTATAAATGTGTAGGTAAGGTTTAAATTTTAGAAACATACTACAAAATTGTTGAATTGATTTTTTGTGTATATCATGCACATTTGTAACTAAAAACTTTTAAAAAAATGAACCATCAATAAAAAATTGAACAATTTAGGTTTGTTCCCGCGATTCTCCCATTACTTATTGTTTTGAAATGATCTTCATCCAACTTATATATCTTTCTACTCTAATAAAAGAGTATCTTGAGGTGACACGTGGCGGCACCACATTCATTCTCACCATTATTTTCCCGCTTCTCTCTCTTATTAAATAATTACCTTAATTATCAATAATATTATTTAATTTTTTTAGAACAAATATAGTTTTTTTAGTAATTTTAAAAAAGATCTTCTTATTAATGTTATTTCTAAAAATAATTTTTATAGAATAAGATATTTTTATAAAACATCAAACTTTTTTAAAATTAGTGTTTTTTCAAAAGTTAATTTTTTATAAACAAAAAATAGTTAAAATTAAAATTTATAATAAGAAAATTTTTAAAAATGATAGTTTTAATACGGTTTGTTTTGAAACAAAATATTTATTATTTTTTTTGGAAAAAAAGTTTTTAACCAAAAGTTTAAATAGTTGATATAATTGTTTTATTACATATTGTTCTTACTATACGTAATTTTAATTATATTTTATCGTAAAATATCATTTTATACTTGATAAATTTTTATTATATTTAATATTTTATTTGTTCAACCCGTGTAATACACGGGTTTATTAAAGCTAGTAATATATATATATATATATATATATATATATATATATATATATATATTTATAATATAACTAGCTTTCGTAAAACCGTTTATTACACGGGTTGCACCATCTCTTTTTATTAGTGCTATTTCTAAATAAACAACTTTTATAATATAAGAAGCTTTTCAACAACATCAAACTTTTTTAAATATATTTTTTTATAATGGTTTGTTTTGAAACAAAATGTCTAATTTATTTTTGGGAAAAAACAAAAAAAAGTATTAAAATAAAAGTTTAAAAAGTTAATATAATTTTTTATTACTTATAGTCCTTAATCATATATCATATATTATATTAGAATATAATTTTATAATTAATAAATTCTTATACTATTAAATATATTAATTAATCAACCCGTGTAATACATGTGTTTACTAAAGTTAGGTGAGTATAAAACGATATTATACGATAAAATATAATTGAAATTGCACATCTGTACGAACAATATGTAATAAAATAATTATATCAATTTTTTAAACTTTTGTTTTATTCCAAAAAAATAAATATTTTGTTTCAAAAACCATATTAAAAAATCATTTTTAAAAATTTTCTTATTATAATTTTCAATTTTAATTATTTTTTGTTTATAAAAAATTTACTTTCTAAAAACACTAAGTTTAAAATGTTTGATGTTTTGTAAAAATTTCTTATTTTATAAAAATTATTTTTTTAGAAATAACATTAATAAGAAGATTTTTTGTAAATTTATTAAAAAACTATTTTTATTCTAAAAAAATTAAATAACATTATTGGTAATTAAGGTAATTATTTAATAGGATAGAGAAGCGGAAAAAATTTAGCGAGGATGAATGTGGTACTGGCACGTGTCACCTCAAGTTACTCTTTTAGAAAAAGATCTTCTTATTAATGTTATTTCTAAAAATATTTTTTATAAAATAAGAATTTTTTATAAAACATCAAACTATTTAAAATTAGTATTTTTAAAAATTAAATTTTTTATAACCAAAAAATAATTATAATTGAAAATTATAAGAAGAATATTTTTATAAATAATATTTTTAATACGGTTTGTTTTGAAACAAAATATTTATTTTTTTGTGAAAAAAAAAGTTTTAAATAATAAAATAATAAAAAAATTATAGTATAAACTTTTTAATCTTTTGCTTTAAAACATTATTTCAATAAAAAAATTAAAAACTTTGTTTCAAAACAAACAATTTAAAAAATATAATTATTTAAAACCTTTTTATTATACCTCCTAATTTTAATTTTTGTTTATAAAATTTTACCTAAAACATCAATTGTAGAATATTTAAAATTTTTAAAAAAGTTTGATGTTTTAAAAGTTTTTTAATTATAAATATTTATTTCTTTAGAAACAATATAATATTTTAATACAAAAGATATATTTCTTAATTTATTGTTTGTAATTAATATGATATTAATAGGAGAGAGAAACGGAAAAATTTTGGTGAGGTGAAATGTGGTGGTGCCATGTGTCCACCATAGTTACTATTTTATTATAGTAGAAATATATCATACTCAAATTAAAAATAATAAATTATTGATTTTTGTGATATATTTTCTTTAAAAAAATAATAAAGCATATAAAAACTATTTGAGTTAAATTAAAGCATTGATGTAACTAGATTTATCTTACAAACATCTATACTTATTAATAAAACAATATCTTTAGTGCGACATGTTCTTTTATTAGGCCTTAATTCTTTTGATTTCCCGCCTACTTATTATTAGTCATAGTTCATTTGAATAAAATTAATTATTGCAATAATTACAAAGGGAGTTTTTTTTTCCTAAAATAGTGTATATAGAAAATTTATTTACCAAAATAGGGTATTTAAGAAAGTGTTTTTTTTTTTTCTCAATATATTGTTATTGGTAAAATTTATTTCACTTTAAAATAATATTATTAAAAAGACTCAAGTACAAAGGTTAATTAATAAAATTGTAAAACTATTTGATTCATACGTCGTACTTGAAAACAGAAAGATTTTCTAAAACTTATTTCTATTTTTTTTAATTCACTTAGACTACAGTTAAAATAGCCTTTTCATATAGAAAAGTTAAATTTTTTCATCTATAATTTTGTTTTAATTTCACACAAAAGTAGACAAATTTTTTTTTTATTCTTTTTAAAAATATGTATTTTTCAAAAATGTTTTTAAGTAGCTTGAAAGATGTAATAATAAAAACTATTTTTTAACAAAAAATGCATTTATAAAAAATATTTTATATAAATATCATGACGAAACAAATAAAAAAGTTAATGGTTTATTTTTTTATTTTACAAACTATAAATATAATCATCAATTACTGAGGGCGTGTATGTTGTTAATAGACTCCCAACAACAATTAGGAGAGTAACAAGCCACGCCATCTCGTGAGCCACTTGGGACCTACTCGGTAAAAGCTCTAACTAAGCTGAGCTTAAATAAGCTTGAACTCATTTTACGACTCATTTAATAAATGGTTTAGAGCCCGAGCTTCATATATTGAGATCAAGCCAGCTCGCAAGACGAAAATAGTGTTGTATGTATATGATGTTTATTTTATCTTTTACGTATATACATATTTAAATGATTATTACTATATATAACTTTATTTTTAAAACAGTCATATAATATATACTAGTTTTAGTAAACCCTTGTATTACACGGGTTGAACAAATAAAATATTAAATATAATAAAATTTTATCAAGTATAAAACGATATTTTACGATAAATTTATAATTAAAATAAAAGTATCGTAAGAATAATATATAATAAAACAATTATATCAACTTTTTAACTCTTGGTTTAAAACTTTTTTCTCCAAAAAAAATAATAAATATTTTGTTTAAAAAAAACGTATTAAAAATATCATTTTTAAAAATTTTCTTATTATAAATTTCAATTTTAATTATTTTTTGTTTATAAAAAATTAACTTTTTAAAAACACAAATTTAAAAAAGTTTGATGTTTTGTAAAAATTTCTTATTCTATAAAAATTATTTTTAGAAATAACATTAATAAAAAGATCTTTTTTAGATTTATTAAAAAAACTATTTTTGTTCTAAAAAAAGTTAAACAATGTTATTAATAATTAAGGTAATTATTTAATAGGATAGAGAAGCGGAAAAATTTTGGTGAGAATGAATGTGGTGTCGCCATGTGTCACCCAAGATATTCTTTTATTAGAGTAGAAAGATTGTTATTTTAAATAAATTACATAAACAATTTAATTTCATAAAAAGATCTTTTCTATATAAAAACATGTATTCTATAAAGAGATATAAAAAAATACTGATGAAAAAGTATTAATAGTTTTGTATGAGAAAATGTTATTTAAAAGGTTTTAAGAAAACCTTCATAAAAAGAACTATACAACATTTTTCAAAATCATGACAAATGTTAAATTGGTTTTATTTTATTGAAACTTTATACTTTTAACTTTACTTAAATAGCATGATTAAAAACATAAATACTTTTATCCAATCATATTATGAATGACAAAAATTAACTTTCCACTAAAAAAAACCATTTTGATAAATATTTTTGAAAACACTCATTTTGTTAAATTATTTTTCTACCAATCCTATTTTGAAAAAAAAAATCATTACAAAGGGCATTTGTGATGGTTTCTAAATAAAAATCTAAAACAGATTGCAAGTTATAATTGACTGTTTTTTCCAGTCAAGAACAAATTGACTCTATCCTTACCAAACAGTTAATATAATGAGATTTTACAGGTTGTATTACATTAAAATTATAAACTAAAACATGTTGTATTCTTGCTTATTCAAACAAGCAAATAAAGGTTTCCTAATTCACTTGTCCTATGCAAATGAGAAGAAACCCCATATGCATCAACTGTTCCGAAACAATTTTAGATATTTCATCTAATCAAGGGTATTAAATAATCAATTCAAGGTTTCGATTTCCCCAAATCATAATATCAATTTTCAAATGGAAAGATGAACCATTTCATATCCTTTTCAATTTACAAGCATATCTTGGTTTCGATTTACCCCAAATCACGTTATGTTTCAAGTTCAACTCATCGATCTTTTTACGCCTTCATTGATCTATTTAATATAATTCACACCTCAAGTTTTAAATTACAACAACTCTTCTGCAAAGTTTCAATTCAATGCTCATATACACAAATCTCGATTGCAACAGTAGCAGTGGTCCGTACGATTTAAGGATTTCGATTTTGATTTCAAGATAAATTTTAGTATTTTGATTTTTTACATCAATTTGATTGATTTATGTTTTTTTTATGAAAGAATGAAACTTTGATTTAGTTTTAATTAATGCAAACATGAAAATGATTTATGTTTTTGGTCAATAAAAATTTTAAATATTTCTAAATTTTAAGTTGAATGATTTCAACAAAATATTTTTAAGTATTCCTGAATTATAACATCTTCGTGATTTGGATGGATTAAATCATAAATTTATCTATATAAGTTTGGATTAGGATTATCTTATCTTTGTATGTTTTGTTGTTCAAATGTTAACTTAAGAAAAGCTTTGCCTATATTTCTTTTCATAAGTTGTAGGTTGGGATCCTATGAGTGTTAATAAGGAAGAAACAAAAAATTACAGAAAATGAAGATAAAGATGTTGATGATTAAGATCTTGGTAAGAAGATTTGAAGTAAAAAATGTCTATTTGGTATGATGACTCGATTGAAATTATTAAGTGTCCGTTAAACTTTAAGGTTTTTCATTCTAACTTATAACTTTACGTCTTTTAAAATTATGCTTCTGGTGCTTTTTTTAATGTATCAATTATGTATCGAATTACACAAAATATGATGTAGTTGAAATAGTATATATAAGAAGAGGTGTTCTTGTATTGACTCTACAATTAGTTTTTATTTTCAAATCTTATTTGTATTTTTATATAGCCTTGCAAATATTTGGTATGTACAAATGCAAGTGTGATGAACCGGTAATTACTTGTGCATGTTTCTTCAAGAAGGAAAAGATAAAACATGCTACAAGTAGTTATGTGAAAGTTCATATGTTATAAATATACTCTTTGATTGCAGATTACAATATAAATATAGTTCTCAAAGCTTATTTCACACATAGTTTGTACTAATATGGTGTGTTATATAACATTTTGAGTGAAGAAAGGAAACTAATATCATGTAATAACTATGTTATATCCATTTCTAATATTTTCAGCTGTGTTTGATATTGTGTTGTATTATATTTTTCAATTCAATGTTATAGTTTTAGATTGGGAAAATGTCACAGAATAGTAAACAAATTTCAAAACTGTTCTTATTTACTCACTTATGCATATTTTTCTCAAATTGGACCACTAAACGATCAAATCGAGTCATCATTAAATTTTCTTATGTTAAAAAAGTAACGGTAGAGAAGATGTGGGGGTCAAAATTTTCAATATATAAATTATATTAAAAAAACATGTTAATTATGAAAAAAATAAAAAAGGCAAATAAAATTTACGTCAGTGTTTCATATTAGCATCAAAAGATAAAAAAAAATATTTTCTAATTGAAACAAAAAGTATAACATGCTAAAAAACATATTAAGACTTTTAATTTATATAAAATATAAAAATTGAGTGACTTAATTGAAACACTTTTAAAACTTGAGTTACCTAATTGGAACAGTTTTGAAAGTTGATTACTATTTTACAAAGTTACCCCTTTTAGATTTTACATTCATTAGTGTTTTCACATCTAGGTTTGAATTTTGATTGGTCTTTACCATAAGGTTGAAATTTATGTTTATGTATTTTATGCATTCTCATAAAAATCAACAAAATTTAAGGAATAAACTAAGAATGAATGAAAGTTTATATATATATATATATATATATATATATATATATATATATATATATATATATATATATATATATATATATATATATATATATATATCGATACTATATAATAAAAGAATAATTAAATTGACACATAACCTTTTGTTGTGCATTCTAAACTTTCTTCCTACCCTCATCACATAGTATTTTTATCATATTGTGTAGCTCAAAGTATTTAAAATAATTAACTTCGTTTATTCTTATTTTGATAGTTTTATTAAATTTAGTTAAAAAAACAATTCTAAAATATAATTAATTTTGTCCTGATTCTATAATTTTGTTAGAGATATTTTGTAATTAAATTTTTGTTCAAAGTTGGTTTGTTTTTTAAACAACCAGTGTTCACGGTGACCTTTATGTTGCATTATCTTGAGTTATAAGTAGACATGAATTAAAATTATTAATATTAGATAATGATGGTAAAATTGCAAACAGAACATCGAATTTTGTATACAAAGAAATTTTCGGAGGTTTATGGATGTTTTCATGTTCAATATAATATGACCTAAAATTTTTATTTATAAGTTCATTTCATATTATACACTATTTAGACTTATAAGTATTGATACAGAAAATCTACTAATATTAGATATAGATTATTTTAAAAAATTAAACATAAAAATCGATATACAAAGTATTAACAATAATATTACGACTTACAAACCTTTTTAATCAAAAACAACTTTTATTAATTGAACCCGTGTATTACACAGGTCTTTAGTCTAGTTAATCAATGTAGTTGTTTCGTTTTTGCCCTTAGTCCCTTTTTTATTGCCCTATTAATTGTTTCGTTTTTGCCCTTAGTCCCTTTTTTGTTGCCCTATTAGTTGTAATTTTCTTACTGTCTTGTTCTTAACCATTAAAATAGTGTAAGAAACGTTTGAAGGTGAATATATATTGCCAAGGTAGAGAAGTGTGTCCATGTAAAAAAGGTAGAATTATGGTAGCGAAAGCATATAGGTTAGACGGACCATATACTTGGGTGCTTAGTTAGAAACATGCTTTTAAAGGTCTTCATGCACCATCATATGTATGGTGGATCAACCCCATCAAAATCTTTTTTGAAACAAAATGATAATTCTATACTCGAATTTAAGAGACTAAGATGTTATGTTTTATTGAAAAAATTTATTTAAAAAACATAAAATTATAAAATTTAATCATGTTTAGAAAATGATAGATTTAAACAAAATGTCAACAATTGTAGTTGTTCATTTTGTATGCATCATGAATGGATGAGTATGTATGCATGTGTTTGGGATATATGTATGTATGTTCATCTCATTATAGTTATATACATGTAGTGCATGACCATGATAAGTAATATATTTGGTACAAAAGTACAAAAAAAAGAAAACAAGATTCACTAGATTTTTAGGGTTTCTCTTTGAATGATTTCCTGCAGGAAAGACGAAGTCTTTGAGCAAAGGGGCCCCCTTGTATAGTTTAAGAAGAAACAAATCTTTCACTACCTTGTCCTTCCAATAAACAAAATCCTTTGATCCTTTGCATATTCTAAAGTTTACAAGTGGGGACTCTTTAGGGCATTCACACATTCTTATCTTCACCTACACGACAATAAATAAATAAATAAATTTTAGCTAAATTGTAATGATTTACTCTTATATAGATAGATGAGATTTTCTACACTTGAAAATTCAAATGGTTAGAAATAAAACATAACGACGAGTCTGAAAGAATGGACAGCTCACGAATGATATTATTGGCTCGACTTGTAAACAAAGGGCAAACCAAGACTCTCAAATGTGTGAAGTCTAGGAGGTATCAGACCGCTTTGAGTTTGGTGTGCGCATCATTCACTTGCATTTCTATAAAAGGATGCTTCTACAACTCGAATCAATGTTCAGGTCATATAAAAACAATCTTACCATTACTTCAAGGCCCACCTATTAACTTGACTTGTAAATAAGGTTTGTTAATCATGGGGGTGAAAAAAGAAACGACAAAGAGATCGAGAGAAAATCTTTATGGCCACAATTTGATGGGTATCTTTATTGAATTCTCAAAAAGATGAATATTGTAAAGGTCGACAATCACACCATATAATACTAATAATTATATTGCGACAGATGGAATATAGAATATATAGTAATGCATATCCATTTATTTTCTTCTTATCTTATACCATTTGATATACATGCACATAAACTATCATTTAGGGTGTTAAACAGTAGTTTATAGCATCTGTAAACTACATTTTACTACTTCTAAATGGTAAAAGTGGTGTATGAAACATAGGACCTATAAATTAGAGATAATTGCATATTTACGTTTGTAAAATAATTTAATTGTATATTTATCCAATTCAAAATTAAAATTACCTATATCCCCTCCTTTAATATTTTTAATTGCATATTTACCCAAATCACAATCAAAATTGCATATATCCCCTTTCTTAATGAAAAAAATTTCAAATTTACCTACTTTGATTTATTTTATTAAGAATAAATTGTAGATTGATTTATTTAAAAATTTTTAAATTCATATTCACCCATTTTTAGCTTGTGTTTTTTTTCTTTTTACATTTTTTTAGTTTTTTTTTCTGTTTTTTAATCATTTTTTGCTAATGAGTTTTAGTTGTTTCTTAAATTTTTTTCTTTTGTGTTTTGAGTCTATTTTTTTATCAAGTTTTTAAAGTAACAATAATAAATACAATACAAATATAAAACTTTTAATTTGTTACAGAACTAACAAACAATCATAAATAAAATAGTTATCCTATAATTTATTATTAATATAATGTCAAAATAAGTAAATTGAATATTATTTTTATTAAAGAAGGGTTTATTTACAATTTTAATTTTAAGTTGGGTAAATATGCAATAAAATATATTAAGGAAGGGGATATATGCGATTCTGATTTGATTTGGGTAAATATGCAATAAAATATATGAAGAAAGGGGATATATGCAATTTTGATTTTGATTTGGGTAAATATGCAATTAACAAAGTTTATAAGAATATATATGCAATTGCCCCTATAAATTAAATGGATTTTTACATATTTTCCCTTCCTAACATATATATAAATTACATATTTCCCCAAGTTAAAAAATTAATTACATATTTCCCCTTCTTAAAACATATATATTACATATTTATCCATCTCACTAAACTTTATATATTAAATAACTATTTTACCTTGTTTTTACTAAGAGATTTTTACATATTAATGTTTTATTATTATAATTGTTTAAAACTTTTAACAATTATGTTTTGTATTTGAAGATATAACTTTGATATTGGTTTTTATTCTTTTAAAATAAAATTTCAAACGAGATGAAATTTTATTGTTTCTATTTACATATAAGACTCGAACTTGAGAAACTATGTAATTGATAGTCGATGGAAGTGAAATGTGTAAAAATAATTTAGTGTAAATACGAATAATACAATCATTCAATAAATATTTTCAATAAAATGGGTAAATATGTAATATGTATGTTTAGGAAGGTGAAATATGTAATTAATTTTTTATTTGGGTAAATATGTAATTAATGATTTTAGGAAAGGTAAATATGTAAATGCCCCAAAATTAAAAATGCATTATCACTATATATCAAAATCAACATTTTACAAGAAAATTTTTTTACCAATTTAAGATTTAATATTTTTAATTATAGTTCATATCTAAGAGTGTCACTTGTTAAGGGATAAAACCTAGAAGACAGAAAGGGCTTGTAAAATAAAAGTAACAAGATGTGTAGAAAATATGTTACTTCTCAATTGGTTGAAAGTTTAAGTAGCATGGTCGAAGAAGGTATAAATTTAATAGCAAAATTAGAGGTTTGTGGACTAGTTGTTCTAAAGGAGCTAGAAAGATGGCGACTAAACTCATTGGAAATAATACTTCAATTTAAAACAATCCATGATCGTATATTAAAGTTTAATATTTTAAACCTAGAAGATGATGTTTTAACTGATTTAATTCGCTTGATTATGAAAACAATAAGATCATATGTAATTTGTGATCAACTAGGTAAGTTCTAAAGCATGATTTAGGTAGTAATGGACTATAATTACATATAGATGAAAGTCAAAAGTCTAATTCACTCTTAGCTTTCATTATACGAGCATCTAAGGAAGATACAAAAGCATGTGACTAGACATGTAAGTCTTTGGATATTTGGAAAATCATATTTTATAATTGCATTTGACTAAACTTCAATGGTTCTATATTCTACAAAAGCAATAATTAAACATTTTGTCATGCATTTCCCATTTATTTCATGAAATTACAGTTGCACAGTAAAAAGATGATAAAAGATGGATAGTGATTAACAATTATATCAAGATTCTCACAGATTACATGAATTTTAACTTTTTTTTTTTTTTTTTGTGTGTATGCATGCATGTCGTGTGTTTATGTGTACCCACTTGTGCACACGCGATTCCTACCCACACTGCTCTACAGCTATACCTCGGAAAGGGATAGTCAAGGTCTCTTGCTCTAAAGTCTAAAGCAACTCAATGTAAGGGGTCGTCAAAAGAGGGAAAATCTTGTGTAACACAAACCCATAAGGTTAGCTTAGTTATTAAAAAAAGTAGTAACCAGAAAAACCAAATAAGTAACTATACAAGTAATTCAAAAACAATGGTAATGTTATAGTTTTCTTAGTTTTGTGCTTCAATTAGAGTTGTATATGAAAAAAAAAAAATTTAACTCGAACTTAAAACCTTTGTCTATCTAATGACTAAGGAATTCTACCCCTATAACTAAAAATATTAAACCAATTTTTTTCTTTTTAAAAGATTAGATGTTACCTGGCTATCATAATTCACTTAATCTACCACACAACTAATTAACACTAATTTGTTCTAGGGCTAGATGACTTAGCCAATAGATCCAAACCCCCCACCCGTTAAACCATTCAAAGCATAAGTTGTTTGTTTTTCAATAGAAACAACTTATTAACTTATTGATTTTTTAAAAAGCCAATAAGTCAATAAGTTGTTTGGCTTGAGCAAAAGACCTTTTTGTTTTAGTTTTTTGGTATAGGTTAAAAAGTTGTTTTGTAAAAGTCACAAAAATCCGACTTTTTGTTCTCCTTTTTAACTTATTCGTTATTTCCACCACAAAAGTTATTTTTTAAAAAAATTTATTTTTGAAAAATCACAAGTTAATAAGAACTTTTGATAAAAAGAACTTTAATAAGCAATCCCAAACACCCTCTCAATTATGAAAATTTAAATTCAAATTACAAATTTGGTTTAAGCCATGAATAAATCTACCTCTTCTCGCCCCTTGTAATAAGTCTTGTATAAGCTGGCTACAAAATCTATCAAATATTTGTGGGGCATGGGTCATAAATATAGCACTGAGAGACCAACAAAAACTCAAATCAACTGACATCACCTTAAAAGATAGAACTGAATCTTCTACAGTGGATATGGTGTCTAAATGTTTTAGAACCTAAACTAATTTCAAATCTCAAATTCAAACATTGATTTGTAGACTAAATGATATTACAAATACTAATATTATTTGTGAAATAAATCATTGTTTCTAGAACCTACAATTTAGCTTTTGTGATTTACAGAAGCGGCATTTTCTACCGTTTACTTGAAAGTGGGTTGATTTTGCTATAATCTTCAACAGGTTAAATGGCCATAATCAAAGTATTAGTCAAGTAAACATGTCAAACGGGTCAAAATTTATGCTTGGGATTGCTTATTAATACAGCTTATTATGCTTATAATTAAGCAGAAGACAATGATCAGCTTATTGAAGGTAAACTTTTAATTTTGAATCCACCAAAAATAATTAGTTTGAGATAAGTGGTCTCAAACACTCAAGGGATTACTGCTTTAAGAAACGCGATATGCAGATAAGTTGTTTAAATAAGCAATCCTAGATACCCAGCCAGTTTAAAGAGGTTCCAATTACATCAGGCCATGTATCTGTAATGAATTTACGTATCTGTATTGAGATATATATAAGAAATTTCAATTGTTAAATAATGAAATACATTTATAAAAAAATCCATAAAAGTTAATGCAACCACAAAAAGGTATACCTTCACAACAGATGATCCAGTTGCAAATTTCTTTCCAAGCTTCTTTGAACATCACTCAGTTTACACCTGGAATTATTTAAGGGTTGTGATAAATTTACGCTTGTTGTGGGTTACTTTCTCAATTATAACTTCTTGTTTCTCCTACATAATATATCCAAGTTTGATTGATATAATTTACATAAAACTTTACATTAGAATCTTTTGTCTATTTTGTACCTTCTTTTTTATCTTTCCGCCAGTCATTTAACTGGCCTTTGGTGCTGAAGAACCTGGACTATGAAAAATGAAGTTGAATAACGTTAGATTCTAAGCAAACCAAAGCTTAAGGCTAAAATTAATAAAATTTAATCATATATATCAAAAAATTGTATAGCGCCATACATATATTCACAAGGTTTTAACAAAGAAAAAAAAGTATACTAAAATAAGTGAACGCGAAGTTAACATCTAACTACAAAGCCGCAAAGGCATCGCATATCGCCAAGGCATAAAAAAGGTGCACAGCAGATAAAAAGAAAAAGCCCAAACAATGCCACTCCCGTTATAGAAAAATACACATAAAAATCCTAGTAATTTGCCACTAAAATCATCCAACCAACATCAAAAGTCTTGCCAATGTAGGGCTAGCCCACTTGGTAGAGGTTTTGCCTCTTAGAGGGGAGGTCCTGGGTTCAAACCCAGGCATGGTGTAATATGGAGTAATTTAGGAGTAGGAGTAAGATAGATTTGCCGTTCAAAAAAACAAAAAAACAAAAAAAACAAAAAAAAACAAAAAACAAAAAAAAAAAAAAAAAAACATCAAAAGTCTTAAAAAAAATTCTAAAACCATTTAATTAATATAATCGAATATAACTACTGTATACTTCATTAAATCTACCCAATTAAACACTCATCATGTTAATAAAAAGCCCAAACAGGGAGGAAAAAAAAAGGAAAAAAATAAGTAAAAAAAAGAAAGCCAAAACAGAGGAGAAAGGAAAGCTAGTGTCGATTCATAGGGCATATGTGAAGAAGCTAGAAGAGAAGAAGAATAAAGGAGAAGCGACCGCTCCGTAGAAGAAAGGAGAAAGGAGAAGCCGAAACTGGCGTCTACCTCAGGAACAACAGCCTCGCCTTGCCTCACTCGCTTCTGAGTACATAAGTTAATATATGATACAAAGATTGATGAGTATAGGCTCTCGCATGGCCACATAACAATGTACTGATAAATTACAAAAATTACATGGCCAAATAAAAATTTGTTTTTTTAATAGAGAGATCAAGGTTGTAAGCATTTGAATACACTTTGGACAACTTTCAACCGGCATTAACCATTTGACCCAATCCATTTAAGCTATGTTTTTAAATTTTAGTTTTATGAGAAGATTTCCTTTCGACGATAATAAGGCCATTTTGCTCTTAGAAAATTAATTCTTTAAGCATTTCAATTTCAATTGATGAATAGTAAGTCACATTTACACACAAACATGTGCTTTTTTGTGTATGCATAAATCATGCTTAAAATACACAACTTTATGTAAATCTTGATACTTTGAGACAGAATGGAAATGAAAGAAGCTTGAAAAACCAAGTAAAAGAATCAAAGCATGAAGAGGAGCTGATTAATTTAGTTTTGAGTTTAGATGTATGGATTTGAAGCAAAATATATTGGACCGCATGTTGGTCCTTGTCAAGTAGAAAAACATTCCTCTGCATTACCCCCCATAGCAATTTGGCTAGGGAACTCAAATCATCACGCACATAGCCTCTGTAATTATGTATGTTTCGTAGTGATGTCAAATAACTTTGTTAACTTTTCAAACCATAGGCCTGTAACATCTATCTCAATCCTGGGTAATGTATGCTTGTCCAGTCATGTATGTCTAGGTCCCCTTGTATCCAAAGCTATTATGTTTTTAATAAAATGTATCAAGAGGATGACGTCTTTTCCATTGGCCTATGGGATTAGTTGAGTGATCCTCAAGGGGTCATTTCCATCCATGTTTCCGAGCGCTAGCCTCTACTCAATAACCTCTTCCATAATAGACCTCATATTTCACTACAAGTACACCCGACCAACCTAACTTATCAAAGCATTATATTACATCATACTTCTCAAAGTAAACTCTTTAGTAAAACCACTCAACTAATCGAAGAAACACTCAAATTGGAGACATTAACTGGAATCACATCATCATCAAGATGGATTTTATAAAAAGCATAATGGATCTGGATATGGGGTCCAAGAGACCCAATTAAAGTTACTTAACACGAAATGAGTGAACAGTTTAGTTTAACGGGCTGAAAACTTAATTGAGTTGCTTAACATAACAAAAGAAGAAAGATATAGTACACAACTACCCGAAAAATGACTTAAGGCCGCTAGCCGAGGTACTATAGAGGATAACGTAGTGGAACATATCTCCACGTGACGGGGGCCAACAAGCGGCAAAGTATAAGGAGACTTCCTCTTTATGCACTCATGACTATAGATTTGTCGGTCTTTAGTTAGTACAAGGTTACCTTTTTACAAAAAATATCTGGAGCATCATCTGACTCTCGATGGTCTAAAAAGAACATGATTCTCATACCTCATCTGGGATATGTTAAGGCAATAAGAAGTGATAGCAGTGACCGCAAAACCACCACCTATAAACAAAAGGAACTGGCAATGATCTATAAGTTGAGCATTTTGGGTTTCAGTTATTGGAAGTTGTCTTTTGAGTTAGGATTTGTACGTAGTACGAAATTCATGTCGAAATCACTGGAAAAAATGGAAAATTATGAGGATGTCATGCCCCGCTACTCCTTACTATCTGATGCAAAGTCATAAGTATAACACAATATAATAGATTAATTGAGAATATGCCTGATATAAGAGTAGTCAATCATAAAGTGAATTTGGTAATTGTAGCTTTCATATTATGTCACAATTAGAGGTTAGGATAACCAATCATAAACTGAATCTATTGACTATGTGCATGATATTAGGATAGGAATCATGGATGATGATTTTACTAAATATATGCATGATGTTAGGGTGGTAAATCACTAGCACATGCAAGAAGGCTCTTAACACCTACTGTATATTTCCATGTAATGGCATCCATCAATACCAAATGAATACCAAGCACTAGCCCTAACTAAACTCTAGAAAAAGTTAGTATTTCCTTTACCGATTAAACTAAGTGAAAAAGAAACTCACCTTAAGTCCCAATTTCTTATAGGTCTCACACTTTCGAAAACCACAAACAATAAACGACTCTTACTACACTCTACGTGTGGCAGACCATGATACCCGTATTACATTTATAACTTTTTACAGACATACACTAGGCATTATTTCTGTATCCATTTAAGGCGCTACACTTTATCATTGTCATTTTATACAAAAAGGTGAAAATGCAATATATAGCAAAGTACTTTAACATCACTTTTAACTTGGTCCCTAGACTTCAAATATGGTTGTTACAACCATCGTAATTTACCAAAAAACCTATAAATTGCTGATATACAAGGTTTATACAATAGTTTTAGAAGAATAAGATGGTTTGTTTTTAAGGTTTATGAAAGTTGAATAGGTTTAGTAGTGAGTTTAAAAATCTGATCAACAAACTATAAACAAAGTGAAAGTCTGAACTACTCGTTACAATCTCCCTTTCAAAAACCATAATAATTATAAAACTTTTATTTCCATTTCTACTTACAGGACTAGTGAAACCAGTAGCATAGTCTCTCAATAGAATGGGAATAAGTATATCCTCTTGTTTGTGGTTATGAGGCCTAAAACAGAAAAGAATTCTTTGCTATTTTACAACAATCTATCGTTCGCCTAATACGCGTCCTAGCATCCTTAAAATCCAGCTTCATATGTATAAAATCTCTCAATTACCACAGACGGTCTTTGATAAGTAGCGCATGAGACCAATTTACACAACAATGTTATCAACTACAAGGTGCTCATGTATGGTTGCAAGTACGAACTTCGCATACCCAATGAATCCCACTCCACAAGTAGAGTCTGGGGACGGTGAGATGTGGACAAACCGACAAACCTTACCTCTACCCTGTGGGATAGAGAGGTTGCACCCAAAGAGACCCCTGGCATCAATAAAACCAACTTTTTGGTTTTTTTAAATAGTACAATACCACAAATAATACACTTAAAGCCAATAATATGATATAGCACATAACATAACTTTATAACAAGAACATCATATTGGCATAGCACAGTTTATTAGTAGCAGCAAGAAAAGAGAAGTAATATATTGAAATATCTAAAGGCTAAGGTTAGGGCAAGGTACGTACGACAAAAGTCACATCTAAGACTAAAGGCACATTTTCAGCTGAAGGCAAATCCCGAAAGTAGCTAGAGCAGACACCTACGTCTAAAAAGGAACCTAGGAAGTATCTAACATCGTCATCTAAGACTAGCGGCCCACCTATAAAGCAGGTATAACGAAACCGTAGCAAAGATCTAACATATACAATCCCTTAAACATCCTTAACCTTAATTCAACGACTCTAATAAGTCCTATCACCTATAAAGTAGGCATAACGAAACCTAACAAAGATCTAACATATACAATCCCTTAAAAGTTCTTAACCTTAATTCAACATCTTTTTTAAATCCTATCACCGAGCATGTCCTCAAGAGGTGCAAGTCTAATAAATCTTGCCTAACCTACTCATCTCATGTCAGTCTTGGCAGGGCCAACTACAAACAAGTTATTTGTTAAGGCAGATATTCATATGAAATATCTCAGGCATCGAGAGCATAACACTAGAGTGATATTTGAAGAAACGGTACATTTATACTTTTAATAGAAGAAATGATATAGGGTATATCTTAAGTAACTATGACAAACCAAAACAAAAGGTAACCGAGATAAACCTTAATGACAAGACAAAATCCATCCAATAAAAAGCTCAATCCCAAGCTACACATCAAAATCAAAACAAAGAAAAATATTGCAATCAGTTGAGTGTATCACAAAATAACTTTAACATGGCATAAATGACAATTTTAATACAACATCAAGTTTCTGGGACCTGAGTCGCTATGCAAACACTTAACACAAAGACTAAAATAAAGCTAGAGAGGTTTATGAATCAGTCATCAAGGATCTTAGCATATGAATTTTGATCTTAAATTGCCTAGGGAGCCTTTTCCAAACCAGACCAAGCTGTATTCACCTAATGTATGTGTAGCAGCATTCCTTTCACATTGGATATGGTGTAAGCAACAAAAAAATGAGCATGCTTTTACTGGAATAATACATAAATATTATAACAAAAAGTGCTACTGGTGAACAGAAGTCAAAATAAGAGGTTTAGGTGCTGCTAAAATATTATCAGGTTGTCAATAGATGATCCTTAAGGTGAACCTTTATTTGGAAGTGCTATGCAAACACTTAACACAAAGACTAAAATAAAGCTAGAGAGGTTTATGAATCAGTCATCAAGGATCTTGGCATATGAATTTTGATCTTAAATTGCCTAGGGAGCCTTTTCCAAACCTGACCAAGCTGTATTCACCTAATGTATGTGTAGCAGCATTCCTTTCACATTGGATATGGTGTAAGCAACAAAAAAATGAGCATGCTTTTACTGGAATAATACATAAATATTATAACAAAAAGTGCTACTGGTGAACAGAAGTCAAAATAAGAGGTTTAGGTGCTGCTAAAATATTATCAGGTTGTCAATAGATGATCCTTAAGGTGAACCTTTATTTGGAAGTGTTTTAACAAATTGCAGAAATAGACTTCCAATCTTAGAACTGATAAAACACTATAATATTTGTTAGAAATCAATCAACAGTACATTTATAGCCTTTTCCTCCAAACTAATTGGGTATGCTAAAAGGAACACAAAAAATCATAAAATCATATCACCTTAGAAGCTCCTTTTCATTATTAACGGTTCATCTTTTAGACTGTGAATTTGATTACTGTTTCATAGTTTGAACGACTTAAATCTTAAAATGAGCAATGTCGAATCAAGTATAATCTAACTCTAATATTTCTTCATTTTTCCTTGTCAAGATTTTTGCTTTCGCTCTGCTTTCAATATTTATTTGGATCTAAATGCTCGTCCTAGACTAGTTCTAACTAATACTAAACTAATTGGAACCAAAATTTATCAAAAAGATACATGCAAAATAAAAATCATAAGCTCATTAGAGTTATAAACTAAAACCTAATTCCAACATTCTGACTCAAACCCATAATATTCAGAATCATAGAAGCTAACATCTGAAGCATAAAAATGGACAATAGAACAAGTGGATGTGCCTGACCTCCCAAGGATTCTATTGACCATGAAGACCGGATCATCAGCTGTAGAAACATCTGATTGAGTACAACAAAAAACATTTACTCCTCCAACTGCCCTCACCGATGAACAAACATCATGGGCAGCTTTGTAGATTGCAACTTCAAATCTAGGGCCATTAGCCAACTGATGAAGTACACCAACAGAATCAAGCTGCCAACAAGCATATCAATGACAAAATACTTACAAATTACAAAGAGATGACAATACCTACCAATCAGAAGGCGCAAGGTGCACTCAAGTCGCAAAGGCCTCGCCTGTCGCCTAGGCACAAGGCGCAAAAGAGGCGCATGCCCAAGACATAAAAAGCGCACTATTAGAACAAAAATAAAAATATATATATATAACATGTGTAGAAATATAAAATACAAGAAGTGCAACAAAAAATAGTTAATAATTTAGAAAAAAAAAATAAAAAATATATATAACAGGTGGGATCAACACTATGTCATCTGCAAAAAGCATGCACCATGGAATGGTATCTTGAATTGACTTCGAAAACTAATCCAAGACTACTTCAAACATAAACGGACTGAAAGCAACTCCTTGGTGAAATCTCACCTCTACTAAGAAATAGTATGTGTCCCCTACTGGTGCCTTAATGCTTGTCCTTGCAGTACTATACATATCCTTAATTAACTCTATATACTTTGAATGTATCTCTCTACTCTTGAGACTATTCCAAATCACTTCACACACTAGTGTAAGCAATAAACTGTTTCGATATCGATGAACACCATATGCAAATCTTGTTTTCTCCCCCTGTATTTTTTTCATCAGCCTTCTCATAATGTGTAATAGCCTACATAGTAGACCATCCTGACATAAATTAAAATTGGCTCACTGTAACTTGGGTTTCTTTTCTCAACTTTGCCTCTATCACCCTTTCCCATAACTTTATGGCATGACTCAAGAGCTTAATCCTCTATGGTCACCACAACATTGGGTGTCACCTTTATTCTTGTAAATCGGAACTAAGATAGTAGTCCTCCACTGATCATGTATGATTACAGGTAGGTTTGTCAATTCACATATGTACATTAGCTATTACCATATTATCCCCTCAAGATTGAGTTTTGTCATCAATGGAAACTGCGATTTCAGAATCAATTAATGAAACTAGGTTAGTAAATAAAGGTGCTTAAAAGAAGTTAACATGAAATAAATTATGCATACAAAATATTACTGTAATCAATTTGTTCAGAATTACCGGAAGATCCACTCCCGTCTGTGATCGAAGACGATTGTAGGTGATCTGAAATTGTATCACCAGCCTTCGAATTTGATTCTGAAAGTGTATAAACTGAACATGTAAGTAAAATTAAAAAGCATTCAAATGATCTGAAATCAACGAAAAGGGTACGACATTATACTTTTAATAAGATCTGGGTAAAGTTGCGGTACGTTTTCGATCAATCAGGGTTTGAAATCGGTCCCAAATTATTAACACAAACCCAATGAATCAACGTAAATATATCATTATTTTGTAAAAACACAAAATAATAGATAACGTAAAGTTACAAAAATTGTATGTCTGAGCCCGGGTTCGAACCGGGGACCTCTAGTGTGTGAGACTAGCGTGATAACCGACTACACCACCCAGACGACATGTCAGTTCTTCTCATAGAAATATATTATTCTAAATGTTCATTATTGATGAATACCGTTCAAAGTGTGCATTCACTTGGAACACTATTTTACTTGATAATAACTAGTTAAAACCATTTTACTTTATTTATAACTTATAAAGAGATGATACTAAAATGTAAACACGACAAAAAGCAAAGCCTAAAAAAGATTTGAAAAAAAACATAAAAGCAAATGATCATGTATCAAGTATAATGAGTGCTTAAAAGGTTTGAAACTCGACTTAGAGTAGTTTATATCTCATGTTGTAAAAACATTGTAGGATTTACAAGCTCGATATCAAGTTTATCACTTTTACACGTAAGTTAATCGTAGGAAAAACTTACATACATAAATGTAGTGTTTATATGACTGCCTCTTTAAAACAAAAGTCACATCTCTTTTACATGCATCACTTTCCTTCTCGAAGATATGGACATTTACCTGTATTCAAGGGTGATGCGTGTGTTTTACACCAATCAAATGATACCATATGGCGCGCTATGTCATGCAAAAAAGGAGTGTGGAAGGTGTGAGTTTATGAGTTCCAATAAGAGTGTGACAAGTATGTTGTATAAACCAACTCTAAAGCGTAATGAGAAGTAAAAAAAAAACGCCTTGTTGCAAAAGGATTCACCAATGGCATATTGATAAGGTCTTTAGTTCGAGAGTCAACTCTACAGCAATATATAGACTATTTCTTTACCTATGGACTTTACACCAATTAGACATTGATTATCCCATATTGACAAGGAAACCATATACATAACCCAACCAAATGGTTCATTGATCTAGCACACCCAAACCATATATGCTACCTCAAACAATCTTTATATGGGCTCATGGCATGAGATTTACTAGTTCACAAACACTAACACTAATTCCTTATTATGTGTGTATACACATGAATCCGATATTCACAATACAAAATGAGTATTTAAGTAAACAAAACATGAAAATAAAAAGATTCTTGACTTGTGTTAATAGCGCCCACATTTGTGTGCAAGTATAAGGATTGGCGTGTGATAATGCTTCTTGGATTTAATGCTACACCCTAGACATGTAGGGTGTATGCATGATAAGTGTCCTAAAATATTAAAGAAAAATAAATAAATATGATGAAAAATAAATAGATCATATATACAAAGAAAGGAATATAAATATGAATAAACATTTAATTGTTTAGATAATAAGCATCACTATGGATTCATATCGATATAAAGATGTGCGATGTGACGTAATTGGTGTCACAAGGGTGGAATATTGTCTCCGCAACGCATGAAATATTGTCTTCATGAGATCATACTCAGCCTCATATCTGCAAGGCCCTAAAGATCTGTTCTTGTGCCTGTTTAGCAGCCCTAACATGAAAAGAATTTGCTTACCTATCGAAATAAGTGTCAGTTCACTCATAACATCCAAAACAGCAGCATAAGTTGACTAAACAGACCCAGCCAAGATTACTTCAGAAACATCACGCATAGCAGTCATGTATCTCACTACAGCCAACTTGAGGACAGCAGCATCGTGCAGAAGACCCAATCTCGCTGACAGTTAGATCAATGTGTTCATCACTAGGTTTCAGGATGAAACCAGACATCAGCAACCCGATACCAGTAAAGTAAATGAACCAACATCAATATTATAAGACCCCTGCATACTGGCATGAGCATTATTCAGATTTAACGAACACTTGACAGCAGGCTTCATAACAAGCTCTTCACACAGCATCAACTTCCTATCAGCTTCCATGTGCATGCTGTGAAGGTCAGATGCATACAGCAGCCCCATTCCTTTTAACTTCCCGTGTAGCAGCACCACAACATTCACATACCTGCTAGCAGATAGTTAAATTTTGCAGACTCCTGTAACATCCCTTGCAAAATCCGATCACACACCAGTCTTTGAGATTTCTAATACCATTTGGACAACAGCAGCCCCAAGAAAGCAGAGCGTAGCAGCATCCATTACTGATTAACAAAAAAAACCCGACTCATACAACCTTCACATTAACCTGACTCATAGCCTTTCAGAAACCTGATTACTGATTAACAAAAAAAAACCCGACTCATACAACCAAGAAAGCACAGCGTAGCAGCATCCATTACTGATTAACAAAAAAAACCCGACTCATACAACCTTCACATAACCTGACTCATAGCCTTTCAGAAACCTAAAAAGTTCCATACCAACTCAATCGCTCCATGTGGTGTTTCCTGTTTCACATAAAAGTGTGACATAAAGAAGATATTGACGACTTCATTTATGGATCCAATGGTTTAAAAGTCACAAAAAGTATACTAGTATTTACAATCCCCCAAATTTGTTTACCAAAAAATAATTGGTTGTATACGTATTGAGGTTTAACTTCTACCGAATGGATATAATATATTTCATTCATTCATCCTGTAAGTTGTAAAAAGCCATAGATGCCTGAAAAAGACGTATAACTGCACAGAAAGATTATCTGCATACATAAGGCAAACCTAACATGCTCGAACAATAAAATCTCACACCCACCTGACTCGGCTCATATTGCAACAACTTTTAAGGACGCATTCAAAAACCGAATAGATGCCATTGAATAGGCCTTTTTCCCACTCAACTTGAAGATGCCTGCTATATCATGTGTGGCAATGAAAACTAGAAGTAGATATCTTTACTAGAGGTAGCAAAATGTGTTGAAACAGACTGGGTCTGTTCTGAGCAGCGTGCCAAGCACAGCTACAAAAATTACAAATTTTCATAAATACCATATAGAGTGAATTACTAAAGATGGTTTATGCATTAAAAAAAATTTTTGGATGTTTTAATCGGTCCACCCACTTGCTTTTAGCTATTTTTATGTATTTTACCCATTTGACATGTATTACATGTAACATAAACATAACCCATGTTCGGTCGAAATTGTCACCTCAAATTTTTACCCTAGTTGCTCCAGATAGTTACCTCAAATGGTAGCATACACCAGGATAGAAGTGTCTGTTCTTTACAATTCGTTTCAATTCCAATATTAATTTGCTTCTTATCATAAACTACACAAAGTCACATATTACAATATGATTCATGTACTTACAAAGTTTCAAGCTTTACCATGTAACTTGAAGAAGCTTGTATCATAATCTGAAATGACGAGGGAGACGCCCACATCTGCTCTGCGCTCTAAGTATCTCTTTGGCAAAATCTTGATTTCCAGTAAGCAACAGGCCATTCAAGATTCGGTTGAAGGTAAACTTTCGAGGGATGAATCCTCTATCCACCATTTCTATCAGCAGTTTCCCAGCCACCATTAGATCGTCTGATCTCTTCCTCCCAAACATTGCACTAATCAAAACATTATATGTATCCAAATTAGGCAAACATTCACCACTACCCATTCTCTCAAAAACCTCTAAACCCTTCTCAATCTCACCTTCATCACAATAGTACCTAATGATCACATTGTAAGTTTGAACATTCGGATCACACTCATCACATTTCATCTTATCCAAATACTGCATTGCGCTATCCATCTTTCCAACATGACACAACCCTCTGATCACCACATTGTAAGTCGTCGAGTTAGGAGTATAACCCTTCTTCAGCATCTCCTCAAACACCAAAATAGCATTCTCCAAATTGTCCTTTTTGCATAAAACTTGAATAAACGCATTGTAAGTCGCAACAGAAGGAAGCACCCCTGACTCAAGCATTTCATCAAACACTTGGCGCGCCTTTTCAATCTCACCTGCAACCCCAAACCCATGAACCACAGTCGTGTAGGTAACCACATCCATCGCGCATTTTCTTCGTTTCATCTCTACGAAGAACTGCCATGCTTCTTTCAACTGACCCGACTTAAAATAACCGTTGAGAATCACATTATACGTCTTGAGAGATGGCTCTAAACCACTGTTAACCATCTCCCTCAACACCTCCAAAGCTCTGGGTGTTCGCTTAATCAAACAAAACCCATTAGCAATGATGTTATAACTAATCGTATCAGCCCTAAATCTTCTCTTCAAAACGTTAAGCAACTTATACGCCATTTCAACTCGTCTAGACTTGCATAACACATCAAGAAACGTATTGAAGCTATTCAAATCTTGCTGGCATCCATACTCATTCATCGACAAGAAAACCCTAATGGCCTTATCGGGTTTTCCGGCGGATACATACCGTTCAGTGATAATGGCGAATGTTTTCGGGTTCGGGCCGATCCGTCGTTTCCGCATACGGGCAACGAGCGCCCAGACGGTCTTGTAGTAGCGTAATCGGGCGGCGATGTCGATGGTGTGGTCGAATGAATCGGCGGAGTGGGTGTAGGTGCGGTGGCGTTCGAGAAAGTTGAAGAATTGAATGGCTTTGGGACCGTGGTTCCATAGGCGTTTGAGGATCTTGTTCACAAGCTCCGGTGTCCAGCAGATGGATTTTGTTTGTAAATTGTGGGTTAGGGTTAGTGGGTCTGAGATTAGGATGAGGTCGGAGAGGGTGGTAGCTTCGTCGACTGCAGGTGGTGGCGGGGGCGGCTGCGTGACGGTGGTGGAGGTGGTGGTGGTGGTGGTGGTGGTGAGGTGGTGGTGGAATGGTGATTTGGGTTTTAGAGAAGATGCGAGAGATGTGAGAAGCCTGTGGTGTGGTGACAGCATTTCCGATCACCGTCTCCGGCTATAAGTTAGTGACATTTCTTCTATATGACCAATTTCTCACGCTATAAGAAAAAAAGGGGTTTTGGAAGGAAACAGTTCGTGATGAAAAAATAAATAAAGATTCGTGTTACTAAATAAATAACTTCAAAACGTGAAACTATCAAAATTTGTTATTGATTGATTAACTTGCGAATCTTGTTAAATGTATATGAAGATAACTAGCCTTAATAAACTCATGTATTACACAGGTTGAATATAACTTTCAAAAATATAATAAAAGTTTATTAATTATAATATAATATTTTAAAATAAGATATGATTAAAATTACGTATAATAAAAAAAACTATAAATAATAAAACAATGATAACAATTTTTTAAACGCTTTTCTAAAAAAAAGATAAATATTTTGTTTTAAAACAAACTATTTTAATACAAAATATCATTTTCAAAATTTTTTTATTATAACTCTCAATTTTAATTATTTTTGGTTTATGAAAATTACTTTTTAAAAACAGTAATTTTAAATTATTTCATATTTTAAAAAAATATTGATGCTTTAAAATTTTTTTCTTATTTTATAAAAAAATGTTTTCTGAAAAATAACATTAATAAAAAGATATCTTTGTTAATTAATTAAAATTATTTTTAATCTAAAGAAGAGTTAAATAATAATTTTGATAATTAATGTAATTATTTAATAGGAGAGAGAAATGAAAAAATTTTGATGAGAGTGAATGTGGTGTTAACATGTGTCATTTTAGTTACTTTTTTATTAGAGTAGAGAGATATTAATATGATTAAGTTTATATAAAAAAAAACCTATGAATTTACAACAATTTGGTTTTAAAGTCTAAATCTAAAACATAAATATAAAACAATATATAATAATCAAAAAATGGTGGTTAAAACTAAAATGTAAGAATGATAAAAAGAAAAGAAAAAAAAAAGGAAATGGGGTAAAAATGTTTCGAAACCTTAGCGTTTCACTTAAAAAAGAAGGCTTTTAAGACTATCCCCATCGCGGCGCCCTTGGCCGGCCCGTCGCCGATCCGTGGGACGGGCGGCGATGGGGGAGGGAGGTGGGAGGCGTAGGATCCGTGGGGAAGGACAGGGAAGAAGAAGGCTTTGTGGGCCCCATCACCATAAAATAAATTTTAAAATATAAATAAAAAGATGGGCCCCACTATTAAAAATTAATATTAAATGATTTTAAATGAAAATGTTTATAATTAAAAAGTTTTAAAATCTTTTAATTAAAATAATAATTTGAGTATAATATTTTAATTAAAATATGTTAATTAAATAAAAATATTTTTAATTTTTTTAACATGTGTAATAGTAAACTAATTAATTATAGTATATTTTTTTATTATTTATAATTAATTAAAATTGTTTCAATTAAATTTTTTTTATTTTTATTTTGATGTAGTTGCGGTTTTAGTTTTATTATTTTTTTATTTAAAAATATTTAATTTAATTATTCAACTTGTTCATTTTATTATTTTTTATTTAAAATTATTTAATTTTATTAAAAACTATTTAATTTATTATTTCATTTTATTTACAATAATATAAATATCTTTATTAAAGTAAATAAAAAAAAATGTGAGGTGAAAAAAAAAAGATGTTTGTGGGAAGGATAGTGTTGGGGGTAAAAAATGTTTGTGGGAAGGATGAATGTAGGTGAGTGGAAAGCTGATGTGACATGCTGATTAGGACTGTTTGTGGGAAGGATGAGCTGTATCGTTGTGAATAGTCTAATCATTTGCTTTATCATTATTTTTGTGAAAAAAATGTGAAAGAAATATATTTATTTGGTATCAAGGTTGGTGCCTTTTTGTAGTTTGCTTGACCACCAATCTTGGTAAATGAAACATATACAATTTTAACAAGCTGTTTATTTTTGTTTTTAACTGTACTCATAACTTAAACTTTAACCAGGATTATCATCAAGTTAAATTTAAATCTATCATTATCATGTTTAATTAAATCTATGCATAGCTTAAGTTTTAATTCATTTGGTATAAGCTCATCAATCAATAATTATTTTCTTAGTTTCTATTTGTTTTAATAAATTATTGTACTGTAATCTACTGGATGCTTAAAAATGTTTGATGAATATCTTGTTACGTAGACAGATTTCCTTGCTTGTTCAACTTGTTTTGAAGAAATATTCAAACTTTTGATTTCATATGGGCATCCTTTTTTCCTATGTGTGCTCGTATTAGTAACTCGTATGATTTAGTTTGAAAATTTTGTGGAATTTGAATTTTTATATGATGTTAAAACCCAAGACAACATTAAAGCAAAACCAATCCATATCAAATCATCTGAAGTGATGTTTTTGATGATCGACCCAATCCAATCTAACAAAAAACGTTTCGACCCACCCCGGGAAAAGTGTTTTTGATGATCGACCCAATCCAATCTAACAAAAAACGTTTTGACCAATCCCAGGAAAAGTATTCCATATAGGTAAACGTGAACTGAATATGTATCAAGAGACCACTATTGATAAATGTTTATCTCAATACACGGTCTAGCAATTGTCTTTATAGGGGTGGGAGAAAATGATGAATCGGAATGGAAGATGTAGTGGCAAAGAGAGATGGTGGAGTTGGGATGGAAGGCAACATCTCTACGGCCATGTGGGAAAGAAGCAATGAAGAGAAATGAAAGAGCAACAATGATAAGCAAGATGGAAATGGAAGACGACGTGTTCTTTTGACATAGTGACCTATTGTTAGATAGTTATAAAACATCTCGAGAAGCGACGAACCCAAGTGATGAAATGTTTTAAATATCTGAGAGTTTTTTAAGTTTAGTAAATATTTAAAATGTTACAATTCAGTTCCTTATATGTTTAAGATGATTTAATATCATCTTTCTCTCCCAAGATGCATTATGCTTGTATACATTACTCTATTCATGTGACTAAATTTATATAACTAAAATTTTCACTTAGAAAAAGGTTTATATATAGACATGTGTAAAACAAAAATGCTATATGCTTGGATTATTTTTTTATTTATATCGTAATGAATATTGCTAAAGTTGATCCAAAACCATCTAGTTGGATGACAAATTAATGATTATTTGTATTAAGATTATAACTAATTATATAAATCACTTCACTTAATATGTCACATAGTAGTGTTAAAATTGCTATATAACAAATACAACGGTTATATGATGATAGAAACGTATATAATTGGATCGGAAATTTTACACTATTGATTTTAGGAATAATTTTATTATATATCTATACAAAACTCGTGAGATATCATATAAACTAACTAATTTAAAATTGTACTCATTCCATCAAAATTCAAAACAATTCAAGAAAAGAACAACTCACTCTTAGTTTTCTTTTGAAACTTCAAAAGTTCATATTTACCCATTATTTAACCTTTCAGTTTCATATTTACCTACCACAATATTTTCCTTAAAATATTATATTCTCCGGTTTTATTAAAAACAACTCTACAATTTCCCACGCAAAACATGTAGAATTAATCCAACTCAAATAATTTGTTGTTCGAAATTTGTTAAACATTTTATATTCGCTTCTCAACAGTGTGGTAAAAAAACGGACGGACTGGTTGAATCACTTTCAGTTGAATCAGCCGGACACCAGTCATACCGGTGAACCGGACCAATTGTTGGACCGGATTTCAAAACATTTTTGTATTTTTTTCTTTTTCAAAATCTCATTGTCTAATTAGATTTGAAAATGTATGATACATATTTTAGTTAATTAAGTGTCAATATTGAATTAAAAGTATAAATTCATTCTAAACATATGGTATTTTCATATTTTGTTTACGAACTATATATATAAATAATATTGATTTATTTATATAAACATCATCCAGTTCTTAAATCCTCGTTGAATGATCCACCCAGTCCGAAAAATAAACCTCTTAGACAATAGATTCGTTGTCCGTTCTATCTATAGCAAGAAGTTCTTTATGCACATAATTATTTATTAACAGACCAAACCAAACAATTGGATGGCCACAACTCTATCATCATGGTTTCCACAATGGTTTATTTATTACGGCTTATGGAGACGTTTGAAGATATTACACTATTCAACGGTTACTTTATCACCAACAGTTGGTTTGTCATTGTGGAGTTGTGGAACAACTCGATCAATTTCTGGAGGCGTATAACTATGAGGTGAAATCGAAAAACGAGAAAAAATAGAATCTTAAGGGGCCGTTTGGTTCGCACAATGTTTTGCAAAGGAATTGAAAATGGAATTGGAATTGTAAATGGAATTGAAATTGAAATGTTATTGAAGTTGATAACATGTTTGGTTGGTCAATTTTGAGTGAAATTGGAATTTTAATTTTGAACATTCCATTGGATTGTTAAACATTCCATAGATAAGTGGAATGAATGTGAATTCCAATGAATGAAGTAAAATTTTTCAATTCCAATTCCATCCGTTGACCAACCAAACATGATTTTAAATGAAAAATTTTCCAATTCCAATTTTAATTCCTGAGAATTCTGTGAACCAAACGTCCCCTAAAAGTTTCTCCCATTTTGATCAAAACTAAAATAGGTTGAAAAATCATATATTTTATAAGGGTAAACTATTCAAACCAAAAGTTCACTTAAAGATAAATCCAGACACATGTTATCATTGTAGGCCATCCAATAATTGATTTTTCAGCTTCTCTCTTCTCTTAATTATGAATGTTCTAATAGCTATTTATTAATTAATAATTATCCATAATTAAAATTTCAAATATGTTAACTTTCAATTTTCAAATGTGCAATACATGGGTTTATTCAATTCGTATAATAAATAATATTTAAGACATAACTTTTTATATTATTAACCATGTAACAGTAAATTTATTTATCATATGTATTAGACGAGATTGTAACCTAGTGTATAATATTTTAAGGTTGGATGTGTTATATATGAAATTTCACATATTACTTATACTTTAAAAATCAAAATAAACATCAATTGAACATGAAGTACAAGTATCTTATGCATGGTTTTTTTTTTTTGTCTTCTAGCAAATGTTTTTTCTTTCTCATTTAGCTCTTGCAAGTTTAACTATATGTATAATTTATACCATCTACTTATATATTTGTTTTTTGGACATATTCAACTTTTTTTGGTTTCTATTTTGTTTATTTTCCTCTATAAGTTTTAAAACTTTATATAGAATATAACTTTTTGAATATATAATCACGTTTTTATGTAAGTTTCATTTTAAATGATGTTGGGCGACAAGATGTCCAAGTCATCAAAACAAACAAGTCGTCAAATCCAATTCAAGGTTTTAATTTTCTTATTGTTTTTCTTTCTATATATAAGATCTTTATTTGTACGTGTTTTTTTTTTACCTTTTTTGTAGGTGCGATGCACTTATTTTTGCTGACGTTCGGACATGAATAATTTTAGCTGTCTCATATTTTATATAAACTTGCAAGTATTATCAATGGCTTCGCTGCAACATGTGGTTGTAACATTTTTGTATTTTAAATAATTTTTTAATGTTATCAATGACGCAACAATTTTGTTTTTCTTATATAAAGTTGCAGGTATTATCAACGTCACCTTCAACTTGAGGGTTCGTGTCAATATTTCGGCGTTAACTTCTTGCATGGTGTGACGCCCCTCACCCTCTTCACCCCGCAGATTCACGGTAATGTTTTACCGTTAGTTTTTTCACAGTCTGACGTCCCCGCTCCTTCAACACGAGGATTCATAGCAATGTTTCAATGTTAGCTACCACTTTTATGGTTTTATGTCACCACCGCAACGCGGGGTCTTAATACTTGTTTATAGGTATTATAGGGTTATATATAAATTTTTCTTCTTTATTTTATTTTAAACATTACTTTATATTTTATATTCATAATGTCATTATATCATTTTCGAGACAACTAGACAAACTTACTTTATTTAAAAGAATAAAGACTAACTAAAGAGTACAAATTGTATAAGAGTTGAAACCGACTCATTTGTTTATGATAAAAACATATAGTGCGTTCTTATATGATAAAGTATGGTGTGACATTAACGTACTTATTACTTGTTATTCAAGGGTTAAAATCAAACAAATAAAATAAAAATCGAGTATCATTATTGATACGCTCATTGTTTGTACCGTATATATTTTCATTATAATATTTACATTCTACCATCATAGCTTGTAACTTTTTAGTTTAGCATGTGATTCGTTACGTATAAATATCACTTTATTCTTTTTAGAAAACAATAAACACTTTATTACTTTTTATGTAATGTTAGGTAATTAGTTTTGATGACGTTCTAATTAAGATTCGCCTGGTGCCTCAGCGGAAACAAAGTAGATGATTTTTAATGTATTACACGGAGCTAATTCAGTAGTCAATGGGCTCGTACGTGAACCAACTAAAAGGCAAACATGGTAGAAGAAAAGACCAACTTAAAAGCACATAACTTGAGCTACGTTTGGAGCTAAGAGATCCATAAGTGATGGACGGAAATGTCTTGACAGACTTGATCATGCGACAAATAGCAATACCAAATTCCATTATGTAGATCCATGATTTAATATGCCACTATATAGTTAAGTAAACAAGACGTCTAAGTGTCTAATATCTCAATAAACAGGGGCATAATTCAAGAAATTGTTCATTTCAAGAAGTAGATGTTCCTCTATTCAACATTTCTCTCAACCGTTGAAGAGAATCAAGTCTTTGTAACTTAAGTTGTTGCTTAAACCTTTTGATGAAGTCATCAGCTTTTGCGTCAACACTTTCATCATGCATCCGAGCTGCGTTTTTCTTTGTCACTGCCCGACGCCAAACATTATTTTCTTCACTGCGGTTTGATGTCGCCACCTTCTTCGCGCTACCTGATTCTATACGCTTACCTAGTGACTCGTTCACCGGAGTTGCACATGACTTTTCCGACACTACAATAAATAATAGGTAAATTAGTTTTTTTAATAATCCAAACTATGATCCATTGATTAATAATTATTGGTATTCTCAAACTTGATCAATGATACTTCTGACTCTTATGCTTATTGGAAAAGCAATCTCACTTATATAATCATTATATATTAAACGAAATCAAGTGTGTGTATTGGTGATGATTATACAAATATGACTGTTATTAGAAATAAAAGTGAAAGCTATGAGAGTAATAATCGGTTTGAATTATCATCAGAAAGCGGTCAAATTACGGATAACGATTGTCATCAATCGATTTGTATAAAATAATAAGTGTTATCAACTTTAAATATAAGCAACAAATAGAAACATCTACGATACATAAGTAAACATGCTTACCACTTGTAATATTATCATATTCAACTGAATCATCTTTGCCGGAAGATGTGTCACCGGAATGTTGATCGGAGTTGAAAGGAGCACTGAGTTTGAATGACTTAACTCGGTCCAACAAAGAAATACTTCGAGCTCCTTTAGTTGGTGAGTTGTTGAGTTGCTCTGATTCGGTGGGGAAAGAGTTGTGGAAAGAAGAGAAGGAGAACTCAATGGACTTAACTCGTTGCAAAAGAGACGGGGGACGACTGAGTTGACTCACTGAGTCATGTTCAGTTGTTTGAGAATGAACTGTATACTGATGGTCGGACTCTGGGGTGGTGTAGAACGATGATAAGTTCACGGACCTGACTCGTTCCAGCAACGAAGGTGATCGAGCGAGTTGACTCGGTATATTATCATCATGATGATTGGGTGACTTGAAGTTTGAAGCTATGAAGATGGTGGCGATCATGAGGTTAAGAACACAAAAAAGAACAGTGGGTGTCCACCAATCCGCCATGGAAGCCAACATGGTAGCAATCGCCATTGATGAATCACTATTAAGCAATTACTGTGTGTTTATTAAGTGATGAAAGAAGACGAAGACGAAGATGAAGATGAAGATGTGTAGCTATGTGTTTATACACAAGTAAAGAAATTAAAGTGTGTTTACATTAATAAAGACAAATTAGGTCGTTATCACCATTTCAGCGTGTGATGTGTATATGATTCCAAATTATGATTATCATATTATAAAACTTTTTGAATTTATTTTGCCACTTCGTTTAAAATTCATGTGGTTTATATAAGTTATGATGATTATTTTGAATTCTAAGCATGATATGCATGTTCTCTGTCTAGTCTTAACAACCCATAATAATTGGAATTTTTAAATCGATAACTTTATCTTTTACCGGGGTTTGTAATTATTACTTTTGATTAAAAAGCTTTTATTACTTTTGTCAAAGAATGACTATATATTTAGTTTGCATATTAACTTTTTAAATATTCGAGTTTATATGTTTATTATCCAGTTTTTTAATTCTTAATTAATAGTTCATATTTTTGTTTATAGTATTAAGACACTGATTTGTAAAAACTTATTAGATAACAACAAAATTAATAAGTTAAAGCTTTAGGGAAGACATGAAAAATAAAATTAGGACCAGAACCCGAACAAGTTGTTTTTGATGACTTTATTAATAGATAGAGTAAATTGTTTTTTTAGCATCTAGTTTGGTATCAATTTTGCTTGTTGTATCCTTGTGTCTTAATTTTAGTTATTTGAGTCCTTTAGTTTTTAAACGCCGTTTGTTTTAAACGTTAAAACCTCACGTGACCTGTACACAAGGGGTAATATTATTGTTCATGATTAGAGTGCTTAACGCTAACCTTTCAACCTCTAAACACAATCGCTCCCCCTCATACCATGATGTTTGAAGATATGGATCTTAAAATTGATATGACCATCGTCTAAGGGTTTCGCTAGATCGTTCGCTTTGGTTGTCGTAATTAAACGCGTCGAAATCATCTTAGAGTTTTGGTCGCCAGTGGCTTTTCAGCTGATGCCATTTGTTAACTATTTGGATATTGAAAGTTGAGAATTGTACAGTGATGATTTGTGTAAAACGTTGGTATTTGAGGGTGCTATGTTAGTCACCACAACTGCTATGGAGGTTTTCTTCAAAGTCTAGAAAGTTGAAGAAGAAAGAATGATATTACCCTCGTGTACAAATGATGTGACGGGTTTTAACGTTTAAAACAAATGGCGTTGCACAAAAGGACATCAATGACAACAGTTTAATAAATTAAAGGACTCAGATAGCTAAATTAAAACATAAGAACTCAACAGACAAATATGATACCAAACCATGAACGAAAAAAACATAGTACTCTAATAATAATAAACGCCAGGTTTTTTGAATTTATTAGAAATTTTACACACACTAAGTTACATAACTTAAAACTAAAGTATTTGTAGCCTAAAGTTTTACATGCGTATATTTTTACTTTTAAGATAGATAAATGAAAATTATTTCTACTAACTGTAAGTTTTTAAGATTTGGAAAAAAGGATAATTCATTTTGTTCCCCATATTCTCACACCATATAGTGTTATGTGCATAACTTTCACATTGACATACGCGCACACACTTTTATACATATACTATACTAGAATCTTATGGATTACATAAAATTTAATAGGATAAAATATTAAATATTTACTAATTAAGTTTTAAAAAATTATAAAACGATATTTCAAAATTATATACGATTGAAATTACGTATAACTAATATAATAATGATATCGTTTTTTGAAATTGTTTTCTTTAAGAAATTATTTTTAAACAATTTGTTTAAAAAAGGCTATTTTTGAAAACAAAATGTCATTTTATAATAAATTCTTGTTATATTGAAGCTAGGATTTCTAGTTATTCATTTTCTAATGTTTTAGATTTTTATAAAAATTATATATTTATAAAAAATATTTATTAGAAAAATCATTTTAAAATATTTTATATTTTTAAAATAGTTTGTTGTTTTGTATAAATATTGTATTATATAATCACTAGCTTATATATCCGTGTATCACACGCGTTGAACAAATAATATATTAATAACACACACACACACACATATATATATATATATATATATATAATATAAAATTTTATACCCTTTATTTTTTGATCAAAATTATGAATTACATTATGTTTTTAGTTAGTTTCGAAAAATGTTTTCATTTCTTAAATGATATTGCATCCCAACTTAAATCGCATTATGTTTGACTTCCTAAAATTGTTTTCATTTTGCAAGTTATTATCTACATTGCTTAAAAGGAGGTTTCAAATTGTTAATTTGTTTTCCAACTAATAACTGTAAATATTCAAAAAACTACAATTTCTTGATTTTAGTCAAATTGTTAATTTGTTTTTATATATGAAAATGATCATTTAAGAACTGATAAACTAAACCTATAGTTAAGGAAAGTATCATTTAAGATGTTAATACTTCTCACTTTTTAAACCAACAACGTACATGTGTGGCGCGTAACACATTCTCCTCGCTTCCTATACTTCTTTAGGCAGTAGCCACTTTGTACACAACCGGACTTTTACATATATTTTTTCATGTACAAGGCATTTGTTGGATTTGTAGGTAAAGCATATGAAGTATCTAGGATATGACAAATGTAGTTTAGGGGCGATAGATAGTTGATGCATTTGTTAAACTATAAGCAGCATTAGATATACCATTATAGCAGGTTAGTCACACCATTATGATATCATAGTTCATAGTAACGTTGTATGCAACAGTTGATTAATTTAGATGCCCCAATTTTATCACAGTGCATGCAGTAATAGGTTTTTTTAATTTTATGATAAATTTTTAAAAACAATAATGATATATATTAAATTGTAGTTGAGTTTAAAAAAATTAATGAGACCATCTTAAAATGAATGAAGTCAACAATGAAGGTTCATTCATTATCTTAACTACTTTTAATTTTCTATTAATTACGTCTCAATCATAGAGATTGAAATATATATAAAGACAACAATGTTAATTGGTGATTCTAATGTTTTAAACACTAAAATTCAACGTATTATTTTCTTAATCACGTCAAAACAAAATCACACGGTTTTTGTATTTGACTGATATAGATGTTTGATGCTGATACGTATGTAAAACTTTCTTGAATAATAAATATTGTTGTAGAGGACGTGTGTTTCCTTCTTAGTTTTAAACCACAAAATAAGATCTGATACTTAGTAATTGTATATTAGGGCACTTAGGCATCCTCAACAAAAAGCTTTGGATGACTTGAATTGTATATTAGGGCACTTAGGCATCCTCAGCAAAAAGCTTTGGATGCCTCAAGTCATCAGGCAATACCACTGGTGGCGGTTCGGGCAGGAGATCTTAGGTGGTAGAAGCTTAATTGAATTATAGAGAGTGGGTAGTTTGGGTAGTTTAAATTGTGCTCCTATTAATATTGGTAGATTTGAGTAGATGTGTGTATGGGTCGGTTAGGTTTAGTTTTAGCCTAAAACCAAACCAAAAAACCGATATAACTCAACCTGATTTTTGACTTTCTTGACGAGAATCAGATCTGGTTGAAGGTTAAAACATGATTTGTGCATCTAAACAATAAACTACTTTACATGCATATCATACATGATATAACTCACACTAATAACCTCTCTCTTTCTTTGTATAATATCTAAACTACTAAAAATAACCCACAAACACAAGGTAACACGTCTTATGAGAAAACTTAATCTGCTTAAGGCAATGCTTGGTATGTATGACTGTAAGATGAATTTTAATGCATCATTACGTTTGAATGAAGAAAAATGTCCGTTTAGGATGAATTTATTATTCTGAATTTAACTCTTTATTTAATTATCTTTGACCTGTGCAACCAATTTATATGCAAACTTTAAGGATGAATTAATTACTAGTGGGTAACCCGCGCGTTGCGGCGGAGTAAACAATTTACAAATCTATACTTATTATATTTTACTTAATTTATCAGTTGTTTTGTTTTATGGTTTAAATCTCTTATACGGCTTATGATTATTATCATATGTTAGAGCTAACACATTGTTACAGAACTAATTAGCATTAACAAAAATAGTTGAATGACTCAACTTTTAATTAAACATAAGTGTTGAACATGATTAAAGTTTAACGAATATGTTCAAGAAAATTCACATTCGACATAGTATAGATTGAATTGCTTTAATACAATAATGCAAAGATTTGTGATAACATTATATATTAAATATAGATATATTAATAGAAAATCATGTGCTTCATTTATTTGAAGCAGAATGAGAGTATAATAGGAAAATTTCTTATAATATTAAAGATTAAAGCTTGCAGTTCTTTATATGTTATCTTAAAATTATTGTAAAATTACAATTTTATCTTAAAGAGATGTTTTATAGATAGTAATAAACAATAGACGATATAGATATAGATTATTATTATCATCATATTATAAAAGTTTTTGTAATTATATAGTTAAGTATTCAAATAGAATAATGCTTATTTATAAATTTTATTATTATTATTATTATAAAAGTATTTTGTTAAGTATTTAAATAAGGTAATACTTATTTATAAATTTATATGTTAATTTAAATTTAAAAATTATATAATATTTAATGTAATGAATTAAATAATCTTACAATATTAAATAATGTATTAATCATTGTATTAATTACAAGAAGTTTATTAATAATGGGTAAAATAAGAATGATTACATTGAACAATTGTACCTAATGCTTAAAAAGTTGTATTAGGTGTTTTAATTTTTTTATAAAATTATATTTTTATCTTAAGGTTTTGCTTTATATAGTAGTATAGTGGACACCCGCGCTTCGCCGCGGTTTGATTTTAAATGTATATGTGAACGTCGCAATGATAATTTTTGGGATTATCATGATTTTAGTTAGTTCAATGATATAAGCGCTCGGATTCTCATGTATACCTGCACATGCTTTAGTGATTTGTTATCATATCGTCATGATATTGTTATTGAACATATGATATTTAATAAATCGTGAATATCAAGTAAAATAAATATTTTAAAAGTATTTGAATAAAAACTATCATAAAATGTAGAACATTGTATCATGATTAATGATATGTTATTATTATATTCTTACAGATACAATAACATGATAAAAACATATTATTAAATTTTAACACAATATTGTTGTTAACCTTTTAATAAAAATAATCATTACTATTAATATTATTATATTTTTATACGTATTAATAATATGTCATTTACTAACAAATTTAATCATAAATACTAAAATTATCAACTACCCAAAATACCCCTAGAAAATATAAGTATTAGTTATTATAAATATTAGTTGTATACTTATTTATTTAAATAGTATTTAATAAATTTAAATATCCTTTTCAAGTATTAAAAATAATATAATATTAAATGTATTGAATTAAATAATATCATATTATTAAATAATGTATTAATAATATGTATTAATAGTGTATTAATTAAAATAGTTTATTAAATAGAGGTAAAAATGAAACTATTGCATAGGACACTTGTATCCTATGCTTAAAATATTATATTAGGTGTCTTAAATTTGAGTAAAATTACTATTTTGTCCTCTTAATATGTATTATATAGTAGTATAGATATAGATATAGATATAGATTATGTGGCCTCTTTCAATCTACCCAACGTATTTTCAAAGTTTTCTATTGCACCCTATTTAACACACTTGATTCTATAGACTCAAAGCATCCATCAACTTCACTTTTTTTGTATCCACCTAATATACATAGCTTGCAAACAAAACTATCATCATCAGACATTCTTCCAACTAAAGATTCTTCATTTTTCTTCAATTTTTCAATTTTTTTTCTTCTTTTTTCTGGCTATGAAATACATCTAGTAAGTTTATTAAACAAATATACTTGTTGATCTTCTCTTCAACTTTTTCTTTGATCAAGATCTGCAAGATATGACTTCATAGATTCTTCTTGTTTTTTTTTTAACATCTCTTCTATCTGATCACACGTTGTTCGGGAAAGCAACACAACACCAATTGTTTGTTAGCCTGCTCTTGTTACTTTGAAATCCTCTGCTTATTGGGTCCTGACTGAGTAGCTATTACACCAAATGTCATAATTAATGGAATTGAATTGATGTGCTTGTTAACCTGTTGATGCCTTGCTGATTTTGGTCTTGATCTTTGGCTACTTTCATAATCTTTGCTTGATAGATCTTGACCGAGTAGCTCGTACACCAAATGTTGGAATTAATCGGGTTGGATTGATGTGTGGCTTCTAACTAATTTCTCATACCAACTATTGAACACTTTTACTTCCAAACCATATGCTTCTTATTTGCCACCTTTTGGTTCATTACAATCCATTCGCGCTTAATACTACTTTTCCTCAAGTAGAGTTTAGCGCATTCAAGTTCCCATGTCGTATCATCGTAGAACTCGCTTGACCATTGCACTAATACTTACACTATAGTCATCTATTTGTTATTCATAATCTTTTTATTTAAAAGTGCATTAGGATCAGTAGTTAGCAACCATCAACCCTTATTTTTCTATAACAAGGAGAACATGTTACTAAAAAATTACGGACCCAAACAATACCCTGCAAATCACTGAGATTAAATAAAACGCAACTTGCAATGGACACATCAGATGACAACAACCTTATTGTTTTTCCAAGGCCCAGTCATTATAAACTAGATTTGTAATGATCTTTACTAACTGATCCTTATATGATGGCCTTCGAGGCTTTCATCTAGGGATCCCTTATAACAGTTTACGTTTGTATTTAGGTCTAGAAGTCGGGTTTCGAAGAAAGGAGAACTTGAGAAGATCATCAAGAACACTTTAAATAGAAGAATATCTTTTTAAGCACCGTTATAAAGATGCATGTACATTTGTATAGATCTTCGTAACAACAATTGCTATCATCAGTGGAACCAGAACAACACTTTCCTCATGCTCTCATCACAATGAAAAAATCTTGATTTCTTAACCACATGTCCTGATTTTTAAAGTCAAGATCAACAACCTTTCACAACTTAGGAACAATAACACACAATGTACAAACAATTTGCAACCTTTCACACCTTACAACTAATCCAACATCATTTTGAGCAAAAGTTGATGGTAACTTAACTGCCTTTTTTTTTTATCAACCTTTAAAGCATGTCGGTTGTTAATAAATATATGCAAGGACACCAACAAAATTAACCACTTTTTCATAGGACATTTTAGAAGAAATCAAGTAAACCAAAGTATTAGCTTCAAAATGAAAAACCCATTAACTTCAGGGGCTAACTGTCTATTTGATTGCCCTACATATTTTGGGTCTCCTTGTCAACACTCTGGTATCTTTAAACGAAGGCGGATCAAAGATCTTGCATCAAATCCCAAAATGGTACAAAGGGTTTTAACGATTATGATCTAATTTCACGTTGATGTTAAATTAAGTGATTTATGATTGATTTTGCTTATCGATTTCAATTTCATTTCAATTTGAAGGCGCAATCAGCGAAGCCCATATCCAGCCCTGTTCCAGTGGATTGGTACCCATCGTTAGCTGTGCTCATGCTCGCCGTTGGCCTCGTGATCACCGCTTCTTTCTTTATGTAAGTGGATCCGACTGTTGATTAACTGTATGTCGAGTTTCGTTAACTTTGCGAAGAATGTGAGCAATTTGCCCTAATTTTGATTGTGATTCTTTAGCTAGTTGACTGTTTTCACAATTTGATTGCATTTTGTTTGATTGGGTTTACTAAGATTGGTTGTTCATCTTAGATGAATAACAAACCCCCAATTTGTGGTTTTTGTTAATTACCCAATTTCTTGAGATATATGTAGTGACTAAGGAAAATACAGATTTAGGGATTGCTTATTGAACTGCGTTTTTGTGATGATCACCCTTTTTTATTTCACTGTGTTACATTTGGTAATTGGTAAGCAAATAACTGGAATTTTGCTTCTAGTTTGATGACTTTGTAATGATTGGTTAATTATCATGAATATGTTATATGATAGTAAAATTAAAAAGGATTTTTAATGTGTTGAGATTCATTTGGTATTCAAGAAGAATTGAGAAATGTAGACAGTTTATTGGACCTCTGTTTTGTTACGGTGTAAAGAAATTCTAACTAGACTAACTTAAGCTATCTAAAATGTGAGAATTTAGGTTGTGATAAACATTTTGTGACCCAAACATACCGACTGACATCAACCTTGTAGTTTATAGTAGTATAGTACCAAATACAATAAACATTTTGATGAAAGCCCAAAGGAAGCAAATTCCATGCTTAGTAATGGTTCAGGTCCAGGATGATCATTTTTCAGACCCAAAAGAGTTCATCAGTTTTAAATCATGCCTTTTAATCTTCTATCCTTGAGCCTAAGGTTGAAGTAGATGGTGTAGATGCAACACCGTTAGAAACCAGTGTAGAGAATGTTTTGGCATTCAATACCAGCGGGGGAGCTCTTCTACTTTGGTTCTGTCAGGGAACTCTTCTTCTTTGCCTCATTATACAATCCTCACGAGGTTTGAATGTTTCGTGCGTTTTGTGATATATATAAGATAAAGTAGCAATATTTGTAAGAGATTAGTTAAGAAGAGTCGATCCATATAAATTTGAATTAATGTGAGTGCTCCTCTACGTTTTTGTCAATCGATGGTTTTGATTTCAAGTTCATAGAACATGTCTGCATTTTTTTATTTCTCTTCTTCCACGGTATTCTTCTTCTTCTTCTTCTACAGTTGCTGCTTCATTTTCTTTATGGATCTATGCCACATGTGTTTTTATTTGCTCTTATTTCTAAAATTCAGGGTCTGTGCCTTTTAATATTCAGGATCAATTTGTAATCTAAATCGAGCTTCATAGCATAATGAAAATCGTATACTAAACTAACCTAAGATATTTACAGTGAGAGAAATTAGGTTGTGATAGAGTTGTAGATTGTAATGTGTTTCTCTGACGGGCTTACATTAACTTTACATACCAAATACAAAATAAACTGCATTTTAACTTACCCACTAATACTAACTTAGTAGAAACCACTGTTTTTACATTTAACTTGGTTAGTGATATGATTTAGATTTGGAGGCATGGAGCTGAAAATGACTTGGCCCTTAACATTTCATTTGGTGGTTCTTGAAAAAAAAAAAAAGAGGTTGTAGGTTCTAATTGAAGAATTAAATTTGTTCATTTTAGACTTATAACTGCTCTGAATTCAGGTAAAATGACAACCTTATTCATTTTTAGCAAGTATTAGAAAATTTTATTTTGTATTTGCTTAGAGCGACCATAAAACCATAATTTAGCCTCTTCCCTAACTATTATTCTCCAAATAACAATTTCCCACTTTTGCACCATTGACATGTTTGTTATAAAAGGCCCCTGATTGTTAAGATAATTGTACCCCTGATCTTTATTTATCCTTCTTTTCTAACTACTATTCTCCAAATACAATTCTTAACTATTAAATTATAATTTAAGAAAAAATGTGGATGTTACATAGTAGCCAACATTTAAAGAAAGCAAGTGAAGAAACCAAACATGCAGAACCCATACGAATGGTATTCTAATAGATTGCCATGTAAATTAAGGAATTCATTTTTAGCATATGCTTGAACATGGAAATGAATTTTCTTATATTCACATTTTCTACTTATGCACTTGTCAATTTTTTGTTTGAAATTTTATATTTTATTGTGTTTGGTAAACATTTATTTATGCAGCTACGAAGCAACTTCTTCTAGGAAAAACCGTAGTCTCGCTAAAGAACTTGTTACAGGGGCAATGGCATCTATCTTTTTGGTAAGTCGCATGCTAATCTTTTCTGATAGGTGGAAAAATGGGCGGGTTGGGTCTTGTTGGACTGACGCACAAAATGTTTTCTGTTTCTTTTCTTTCTTTCTTTCATTTTCTGATATTTCAGCTAAATACGATTAAGAATTCTATATTATTACAATACAAGGGGTAATATCATTGAATAGCAAACGACTTAGGTTGGTTATCTGCTTTGTTAATTATACTCAATAATGTCCCAACATGGTAATTATACACTTTGAAATGGGCAAACGAACATGCCTAGCAAAAGTTCCACTCAACAGCTTGGTTTGGGGATGGATGGTGGGATGAGGGCAGACATTTTCTCTACCCTAAACCTTTTAGAAATGCGTAATTTCTGTAATTTGATCACCTTTTGCTTGTGTGAACTTTTTAGATTAGATGGCTTATTTTATTAGTGAATTACCAAACTAGTCCATTTGGAAAAAGTATAATTACCAAAGTAGAAAGTTTTCAGATGAGGTGGTCTGCCACATCTTTCTTACTATATTGGTTGAGAGTCCACGAAAATAACGAACCAGTCGAATATAAAAAGTATAATTATCACTTGGGGATAATATCAAGTGTTATAACTAAAACTGACCATGAGTCTAAGTATGTTGTTATTTTATGACATGTGCGTTCACGATAATAGTACAACGTTGTGTTAATAAAATGGTTTAGATCTTTTTGTGCATTTTAATGCTCATCAAATGGCTGTCAGCATCATTTGACCTGACCTGTTCAACCTATTTTCTTTTTTAACATTGTAATACTCCTCAAATGACTAGCGATTCATTTCACCCGTTTAACTCATTCTTTTAGTTAAATCTTCTAGCTCTTTTGGTTTGACACGTTAGTGATTAAATAATCCAAACCAACTGATTTATATATCTGGGTTTAATTGATGCAGGGCTTTGGATCGTTGTTCTTGCTCCTTGCCTCGGGTGTTTATGTCTGATTAATCGTTGACTTAATCAATGAATTTGATATGAGGATGGATTTTGTATTGCAACATAGTTGTCTCTTAAACTTTGTTAACGACTACTCTTAGAACTGGATTATATGGTTTCTACATCGATATAACCTACCAATTTCAAGAAAGTAGAAAAACTATTTCATTATTGTTAGCTTCGATGGACCCTTACAACCAAATTTAAGTGAGAGTATATTAAAAGTTAATTTAGAGTTTAAAAAGCAGAATAATTCTTTTTATATAATAAGAGCACACTGGTTTTGGAATGGGGAAGACCAATTGTTAACGTTATAATAGCTAACGTAACGTATTATGAGCCGTCCATTTTTGATTATTCTGGTAATATGCCTTATAACTGTCATTTAAAGGTTAGTTTAGGGTTAGAGCGGCTTTGTTTTGTTTGGTTTGGTTTGGTTTGTTTTGATTATAGGCTAAGATGAACCTATAAGTGATGTTTTGGTTTCTAATTTTTTATAACCGATCGACTTGATTGTAATCCGTTTGGTTAGTTCAATAAATGGAAAAGACAATCAGGTGATTCAGGTTTATTTGATTAACCATTAATTAACGTCGGCCTTGAATTGGTTGCATTCAACCTAATGTTAAGTAACAAACTTAACTATATTTTTCATATCTATTTTATTTGATAATTTTTATTAAATTTTCTAGTTGAATTGATACTTGACCAATTAATTATTTAAACATTTATTTAATGTTTGTGTTAGTGTCTTGTGTTCTTAATTACATCGCTCGCACATTCCTATAGCATCTTAGTATTTATAACAAATAAACTTGCATTGATACGTCTTTAAATACATGAAATTTTTTCACATATTTAATTTGTGTTCACATATTATTAAAAACTAGTGTTTTAACCCGCGCTACGCGCGCGGGAGTTTGGTTGTTTTTCTTTGTCTTACGTGACCGTGACTTTCTTTGTTGTCGGGTTGGCTCATCGGAAACCACAAAAGCGTATACCAATACCAGTTCGATTAAATACCGAATACCGATACTAATGTTTGACGTCAAAAACACAAAAAAATAAACGTTTGTGGTCAAAAAGCAAACTTCACCTGCGTTACACGTACGGAAGTTTGGTTGTTTTCTTTGTCTTACGCTACCGTGACTTTCTTCGTTGTCGGGTCGGCTTATCGGAAACCACAAAAGCGTATACCGATACCGGTTCCGATAATATCGAATACCGATACTAATGTTTGAACCCAAAAACAAAAAAAAATAAACTTTTGTGTCAAAAAGCAAAAATATAAAACTTTGTTGTTAATCCTAATTAGAATTTGGATTTTAAATACATTTTGTAAAAATATGTGATCATTATATAAAAACACACACTTCTAAATGCATTTTGCAAAATTGTTGGCCAATATATTAAAAAGTAAACTTCACTTGTAGCAGTGAAGTTGCTTTTTAGTATATGCAAAAAAAGATACATCCCGGTAGAAATGAACATTAAGAAATACAAAAGCGAACTTTAAAAACTGTTTAACCAAAAAGATAAAACTATAAAAAAATGTCACGTAAGTAGATGTATCATTTACAAATTTAGTCTGTTAAATATTTTAATTAACTAAAATATTAAAAGTAAACTTTAAAGATATAGAAAAGAATAGAAAGAAAAGCTAGAAATACACTATAAAATTTCAAGAATACTAACCAGTTAAAACATTACTTACTAATGATCTTTTGGCCTAGTGGTTAAGGGGGAGGTGAAAGGCTTTGTCTCTCTTGATGGTCCAAGGTTCAAACCTTGGCATTGGCGAATATTACTAATTTGATGATACTAATAACTAACCACTAACCAGCCGTTCAAAAAAAAATTAAAACATTGCTTTTTAATTTTGAAAACCAAACCAAAAAAACCGCACGTGAGCGGGGCTAAAAAAATATCCTATATTGTGGCCATGATTAAAATAGCCAAAAAAATATGATGAAAAGAATTCAAAGACCAAAACGTTTGTGGCCATGATTAAAATAACCAAAAAAATATGATGAAAAGAATTCAAAAGCCAAAAAGTTTGTGGCCAAAATCAAAATATTAAAAAGCCATGTAAGCACCATAGTTGGTCTTTAATATATATAATAATAATGTGTTAGAAACATTTATACAAGATCCTATTTCTGTTAACATGTGTAATTTTATCTAAGCATTTCAAAATATACATTTCATATGTGCATTTTACGCGTCTATCTATCGCAAATTAACCTATATATTAATAATGCAAGGCCATGAACAATAATAAGGGGTGTTTTTGGAATTTCATTGGTGTTTGTGTGGCTTGACGTGTTGTCTTCCACGTGTTACCTAACGTGTCCTTTCGTTCCCGTTTTTACTTTACTGAACTACCGCATCTTCGTTTTTACTTTATCGAACCACTGTTGTACCTGTGTTTTTGCTTTTCAAAAATCTGAGAAACATCTGTGGTGCTTCCTTTGCTTCAAAATTCCTCCTGCTCGGTTAGTGTTTCTTGAAGGTGTGCTCTTCGGATTCTATGGGTTGAGTATGTGCCTAGATGTTGGGGGTTCGGTGGTTGTATCAAATGGTCTAACATAACGAAAAAGCAAAAAAATGAAATCTTTTAAAATCAATTCCTAGCGACAGTCGTTTAGGGTTAGAAAGGGGTGGAGATGACGATGAGGGATTGACGTGGGGAGTGGTTTGACAGTGGTGGTGCTGGTAGTGGTGGTTTCGCGACATGCAGATCTGGTAGCAGATGGGTTGATTGGAAGTTGAAGGTAGAAAGTCAAGAGATCTATCGAAACGGACTGAACTCAGAAGCCTTTTTACCGAGCCTCTATGGTCCCCTCCGATGGCTCCGCTTGGAGATAACAGAACTGGACCTAAGAGCATACCACTACTGCTGCTGAATTGAGCTATGGTGTGAAGATTAGAAGATTCTCAAGGAAGGTGATGGGTATGAAACCCCATCGATGGTTTCGAAGTTGAAGGTAATTTCATTTGTTTACTTCAAAATTCAACCGTTCATCATTTATGTTATTTTGTATTTGTTACTGCTACCCTTATGAAATTTAATTAGGAGCTCATTTATAAATCTCGAAGTCGTTTATGGGTTCGTGTTTGATTTCATAATTGAGTTATGGTTTACATCATAATGTGGTGTTCTAATGACGATTTAGTTCTATATGCGGGAATTTACTTAACGAAACGTGATTTGATTCAATCTTTTAAGCGTGATATGCCATTTTAGTTCAAGTTCAGGCTCGATTAAAACTGATTCCATATGAGTCGGTGCATCATTTCCAACTAACATATCTAAGATCTTGGTGTTGATTTGGCTTAGATTCAAGCACTAACCCGGATTTGGGCAAATTGTTTCCAAATGGTAATCTTACTGCAAAGATTTATTAGCTTTACATTTTACAGAATTGTCATATTTATGAAAATGTTAACATTTTTGGTTTATATGAAGTAATATAATGAAGATGCATGCTTCACCTTTCTTGTACATGTTTAAAAGGTGTGTGGACATTTTCCTTTCCTTTGTTATCATTTGTTACAATCATTCCATGGCAGTATGCTTGAAGCATTTGTTGGAATGATTGTAACTCAATTTCATTTGTTAAGATGTATTTGAAATATATAGAATAAAATGAATGATTAGTCGTAAACATTTGAAAAGAAAATAAAGATTAAATCATTAATGTATGAAAAGAAAAGGAAGTGGTTAAGTTGCAATCTGAATTTACAAATTGATCCTTTGAGCATTTCAGGTTTGAAGGTGTGGTTATGGTATATTATGGTTTTTGGGCTCGTGTTATATATGTGTTCTGCTCCAGCTCAAATGAGGTTGTGTTTACATGTTATGTGTTTATGTTATGGAAGCTATGCGAGCTTAAACCGGTTATGCAAACTCCTGAGAGTGTCATGGAGGAACAAGGTGTAATTGCAACAATTATTAAAAGTATATTCAACTTAATAATAGTCATATGTGAGTCAGCAATTTTTCCCATGCTAAAGTGAATGTGATGCCAATTGTTTCTCGGAGATATGTTGGTTGAGCTTAAAGAACATGTAGACTTTATGATATAGCTAATGATGAGTTTTTTTTTTTTCTTTTTCCATTGATATGTACAGTAGCAAAACTCTAGAACAAACATTTAAAGGCAATTTCTGACACGACCAAACAAGGGACGCCTTTTTGGGTATTATCATGGCCTTTAGTGTGTTAATAATTTACGAAAGTGTACGCGCAACGCGCGACTTAGAATATCACTAGTGTCCTTTATTTAAATAAAGATGCCACATTTTTATTTCTTAAATTATAAAAACTCGTCAACATGAGCATAATTCTCTCTCGTATAAATAACTCTCAATAAAATATAATTTAAAAAATAATCACTCAAATAATTTATTAATTAATTAATAACTAGTGTGTGACAGCACGCACGTTGCGCGAATCTAGTTTTCGCCTTTTTCACAGAGACGCGTTAGGTTGTTTTTCGAAGGTGATGTTCCCATTCTAATTCTAGGCTCAGAGTGCCTACAACGGTGAATACACTACGGCTAGAGGGCGGGTTACAGGCAACAACCTGCCATCCTCCAACCCTCCGACGACTAACAAATGTCCTCAATCAATCCTTATTCGGGCCCATAAACTCATCACAACCCATTAGAAATTCGCATCGGAGGCAACGTGGAACCAAAGGCAAATCGCATCAAACAAACAACAAAAGCGAAACCTGACCACCGCCATCAAGAACACCGCCATCATAGAACCGCCCCCTCGATTTCTGTCGTGGTTGCCCTCAGTGACCCAAATTTAATCTGAACCACGATTACATAAAAAACCCCACCATCAAAATAAATAATAATCAAGAAAGGGTTGTTGCATGTTGTATAACGGGAAAGGAGCACGTTACCGGAGTACAAAACCACCGCTGTCGTGGCTAGTTTTAGGGCCTCGACGGCAAGGGTGACGAGAATCGGCTGCGATTGTTGCAGCAGCGACGGTTGACACAATTGTTGCGATGGCGGGGGCCCAGTGGTGGCGGCACGACGGTGGTGGGGTTGACGTGCGACGGTGGTGGCAGTGACGGCGATGGCGCCGCTAGTGACGGTGACGACGCGGTAGTGGCACTCCTACCGCAGAGAACCATTCCCCGAGGTTTGGCCCCCAAATCTTCCCACCTAAAGTCACACGGGGGCAAACCGAGGCCGGAGGCGGTGGTGCTACGGCGGTGGCGCACCTGCGGCTGCCAAAACCGACCATTTTCCCCAACCTCTCATCTCCCTTTCTCTCTCTAAACAATGCATCGGGTTAAAGAGAGAGTCACCCAAAATAGACGGAAATACCCACTGAAACTGTTAATCGATCTGGTTTTTTCAGTGGTGGTACTACGGCGATGGCGCACCCACGGTGGCTCGAACGGAGCACCTCCGGCGACCCCTCATCTCCCTTTCTCTCTCTAAAGAATGCATAGTGGTAAATAAAAGGCAGCTAACCACCGCAAACCCCATCTGATTCATCAAAGAAGAGGAGGAAGGGAAAGCAGGAGGGAAACTGAGTGGCTCGATTTGGCCGAAAAAAGGAGCCCAACGGGCAACCTCCTTCAACTTACTCAAGAGCTGGCAAAACAGGTCTTATCGTGTTTAACAGGTTAGAGATGACGCGCGCAGCACCCGTATCAAACATAAAAATGACTTGTTTAACTACCTATATATCATGTCTGTAATTTTTTAAAAATGTTCTTTGTGAACCAAAAATGAGAAATAAAAGAGTCTAGCCTCTTAATTTTAATTATTTTAAAAACTTAGGAAAATAAATAATATAATTTATATTAAACAGGTCTAATCGTGTCATAAACAGATCGAAAATTGCCAGCCCTGCGGCTTCAAGTAGGGGTGCAAACAAGCCGAGTCGAGCCCGAGCTCGTATGGGCTCGAGCTCAGCTCGTGAAGACTTAGGAGAGCTCGAGCTCGAGCTAGGCTCGCTTTGAGCTTTATTTTTAAAGCTCGAGCTTGGCTCGACAATACTTTTTCAAGCTCGAGCTCGGCTCGTTTATTTAGTTAAACATTATTTTTAATATTTTTATATTTAATTTTGATATATATATTTATAATTATATAATTTATATAGAGCATTATTCATATTATTTAATTGTTTTTTATCATAACTTTATATATAATAGATATTATTTATATAAATATTAAATAAATTAAATAAAAATATATAAATAAAAAGCTCGTTTGGGCTCGCGAGCCGGCTCGAGCTCGATACGTGAAGCTCGGGCTCAGGCTCGATAATTAAATGAGCTTTTTTCCAAGCTCGAGTTCGGCTCGGGTTCGATAAAGCTCGGCTCAATTCGAACTTTTTATCGATCCGATCTCGAGTAGCTCACGAGCGGCTCGGCTCGTTTGCACCCCTAGCTTCAAGCCTCCAACACCCCACAAACCCTTCTCTCTTTCTCTCTCCAAAATAAAAGTCTGGCAACAACGAAGATGAAAAAGCAAGCCAGCAGTGGTACCTTAGGCAAAAAAAGGTAACCACCACTGATTGTACCGCAAACTTTAAAACATGTACATAGTGGCGGAGCTTGAACCATAGCTTAGGGGGGCGGGGGCGAAAGTAAACTATTTTAGGGGGGGGGCAAACTTTATATTTATTAAAAATTTTTCACTACCGGACCGAAAATTTACACTGACGAGCCGAAAATTAACACTACTGACGGAAAAAATAGGGGGGGGGGGGGGGGGGAGGGCGCCTCCCCTGTCCCCTTAAAAGCTTCGTCAATGCATGTACAGGCATTGTTCATCACAGTGCTTTTTTCATAAATATATAATATGTATATATTTTAAAACCATGTTAAAAAGTAATAAAAAGTTAAGTAATAGTACAAACATGATAAAACAAAATGCAATACCACGGGCATCATAAGTTACATCTCAAAACTAAAACCACAACAATCCTTCCAACTAAACATACGAAATTCTGACTGGTTATTGATCCAAAAGAATGCTGTCACCTTCAAATCCTCTGCTAGGTGAAATTAGTAGGTTGGTTTGAAAATATCAAGTAATTAGTAAATTATTTTTATTGCCCATATGTATCATACTTAATACAAACAAATCTATAATGATAAACGATTACATGTGGTGACACATGTCATCACCAGATCTCACCTTAAAAAAATTTTTCCGCCTAAACTTTTTTTAACAAATTTTATACAAATCATGTTATATTTCTTACTTGAAGTTTTTTATTTTATTTTAATTTTTTTTGAACGACAAGTGTGAAGTTTTTATTTTTTTAACTATCTCAATCAAACCAACCATTTCTAGGGATTTTGAATCTATGATATCAATAATCTTAAATCTTATTTAACCTTTTAAACCTTATGATCACAAATTCTTATTTTTATATAATCGATATAAAATAAAAACGATAGAGTTTAAATATTTAAATTATTATTTATAACTTTTAATCCCTGTGATATACGGGCTAATAACCTAATGTATTTATAATTAATAACATTTTATTTAATATTTTATACTTTCAACTCGTTTAATACGATGAAGTATATACAGGTAAAAAAGGGTAGTAGTTATTTTATTAATCTAACGGTCGGACTCGCACTGAGTTCGTATGTAGGTCCCCTTTGCTCCCCAACGCTAGAGAGAGAAAGAAAACAGTGTTGTAGAGAGAGAAAACCCCACTCGACTCAAGGGTTTTTTTTACCTCACTCACACACCAACACCTCGATGGAAGAAGCATCATCGCCATTGTCACTACCTAAAAAGAGAGGAAGACCAAAGGGCTCCAAAAAGACCACCGTCGAAGACCCTGAAATCTCACCGCCCAAGATGAAAGACCGAGCCACCGCTGCCGGAAACAAGAAGGCCTCAGTCGTCGACGACAAGTACAGCAACTGGAAGTCCGTTGTCCCCGTCCTCTATGACTGGCTTGCTAATCATAACCTCGTTTGGCCCTCTCTATCCTGCCGGTATGCACTTGTTTCTTCACTAAACCCTACTTCTCTCAAATGTTCTTTGATTTAGCCGTTTTTTAGTTGGGAAAACCCTAGCTGAGAAAATTGTGTAGGGTTCATATAATCTCGTTTGGCCGCCTCTATCGTGCCGGTATGTAAATGTTTACTTATTAAACCCTAATTCTCCGAAATGTTGAGTTTATTTTCGCTAATTGATCGATTTAGTAGTTTTTTAGTTGTGATCTGGTGATAAAACCCTAGGTTGGCTGCTGTTTGAGTTTCTCACTTGGTCGCATGATTATTGATATGAGCGTATCCACTTCGTTAAATGCTAGGAAAAGTTGAGAAGATTATGTAGGATTTTGATTCTCTTGATATGTGAACAGGTGGGGGCCGCTTTTGGAGGAATCAAAGCACAAGAACAGGCAGCGTTTGTATCTTTCGGAACAGGCAAGAAGCCGTCTTTTTACTTGTCTGTGGATTATTCGGTTGTTTGTTGTGATTGTTATGTTTAACTTTCTCAAATGACCTTTCTTCTTTGTTAAATTAAACTGTGCTATGAGATCTTCAAGACATATATGATCTAATTCCGTACTCTAGTTGGAAATTTATGCATGATGCAAGTAATTTATACGCATACGCCAATGTTATAAGAGCCAGACTTATATTCTAATACCATGTGCATGTTCTTCAGACTGATGGCAGTGTTCCCAATACACTAGTTATAGCAACTTGTGATGTAGTGAAGCCAAAAGTTGCTGCAGCTGAACACATATCTCAGGTAAATAATTGCTATCTCTCATATATTTTACTATCCTGATTAATACCTATGTGATTTATTGGTATTTTAGTTTAACGAGGAAGCCCGCTCTCCATTCGTAAAGAAGTACAAAACTATCATTCATCCCGGAGAGGTAAAGAATGTTATACTATTGGTATCACTGATTTCCATGAAGAAATTGCTATAAAGACACTTTGTGGCTACTTTGTTGCACTTATTTATAGTTTGTTGATAATCATGTTACAGGTGAACAGAATCAGGGAACTGCCACAAAACAAGAACATAGTTGCTACACATACCGACTGCCCTGAGGTTACTAAGTGATTAACCTTGCATGTTTTTATGAAATATTTTCAAATCCATGTGAACTTCTTAATGTTTTTACATGTTTATTGTAATCAGGTTCTTATTTGGGATGTGGAAGCACAACCTAAGCGTTATGCTTCTCTTGGAGCTGCTGCATCTCATGCTGATTTGGTGTGTTTATCTTTCACTTATGTGATTTTTTTTCTAGTTATTTGCATTGACATTCTGTTTCAAAAATCTCATCAGTTACAATTGAACATAAAAATTGTTTCAAATTGACTTAATTTTAAGGAGTCTGAGATTTGGTTAAGATTTATTGTTAAGGATTGCAAATTCAGCTGGGTCCTGGTTACTGTTATGATATTTATTTTAACAATATCTTGTTTATTGTTGGGATTATTTTGTATTTGTTATTGGGATAATTGTTAGTATTTATCTTTCTTGTTATGTTTTATTACCATCTATAGTAGTTCTCTTCTTTAATTATTAAATTGGTTGCCATATCTGAGATACTTATTAATGATAAGAAAACCTCGGCTGTTAATTTGCTATTTTAGTTTTTATCCAGTAGGCAGTAACCACTGAGCAAATGTATGATGTTAATATTCTTTTGCCTAATTAGTAACATGAGCTCAGATTTTTATTTGTGTGGCAGTTATACTATCATATAAAACCTTTTTTTGGCAGGTGCTTACAGGACATGCTGATAATGCAGAATTTGCTCTTGCAATGTGCCCAACTGAACCTTATGTACTCTCTGGAGGTTGGAAGATTGTGATTAATAAGGAGGACATTGTTAAAATAGGGTATCTAAGTATTTAGAAGCGATCATTATGGCCATTTAACTATTTAAACAATTTAAAGGCTACCCATGTATCTGTTATTTTTAATACCGGTTTCCAACAGAGTGTTGCTGGAAAATTGTAAAATATAAAAATGCATTGAATTTATAGGTTTTGTCACATCTAGAGTTGTAAAAATGACAATAGTGACAGTGAAATAACCCCTTAGATTGTATGCCAAAACATGTTTCTGCAGATTCAGGGGCATTTTTATCATTTTAAAACTCTAGGAATGACAAGCTTCAAATGTAGGGGCATTTTTGTCAGCTTACAGTTATCTGGTAATTCATTTGTTTCAGCATATGCAATACCACCAAAATGATACTTGCGTAGCCTTTAAGAGCATAATAGTTATGTTTCCTTGGTGAGAGCTTCTGAATACTTGGGTGGCCTATGTGTATGCTTTCTCTAATATATATTTTTTCAATGGATTGTTTAAGTTTATTACTTAACATCTAAATATTAATTGTAACTTATATATACTAATTCAGGGAAGGATAAATATGTGGTTTTATGGAGCATCCATGACCATATATCGACATTGAGTTCAGAGTCAACCAGCCCACAACGGTCAATTGTAAAATCTGTTGACAATGCTTCTCTTGGGCCACGCGGGATCTTTCAGGGGCATACAGATACAGTTGAAGATGTGCAGTTTTGTCCAACAAGGTTTGCTTTATATTCTGTCTCTATGTTTCTAAAAATCTAAAATCTTAAAGAATTACTTTCACTTTTGACATAATCTTTATTGTATTTAAATATCTGTATGTTGATGAAGTACTCAGGAGTTCTGTAGTGTTGGGGATGATTCTTGCCTGATATTGTGGGATGCAAGAGTTGGAACCAATCCAGTCATGAAGGTTTGTTGCATATATTTTGATTTTAATAATTTTTCTACATGCAACTCTTGTAAAAATATAATGTCTTCTAATAATCTGTATAATCTTAAGTGGGTTCATTTGTCTTCGTTTCCTTCATTTAGGTTGAAAAAGCACATAATGCTGATGTTCACTGTGTTGATTGGAATCCTCATGATGAAAATTTCATACTAACCGGGTATATTTTTATACTTTTTATGGTAAAAAAAAGATAATTTTCAGTTTTCGATTGTTCTAAGGAGTCTTATTTTGAATTTAACATTAAAATCAAATATGATTTTCTTGAATGTTTAAAGATAACTAGATAAGATAAGCAGTGAATTTTGTTAAGTTGTATACTTGTATAAGAGTTTCTTATTTTTGGAATTTTGGGAGTTTAAATAGAATGTAAAAAGATTTATTTAAAGTTGACTGTTTTTTATTTCAATGATGTGATTTTCAGGTCCGCTGACCACTCTGTTTGCATGTTTGATCGTCGTAATCTAACCTCTGATGGAGTTGGTTCTCCAGTTCATAAGTTTGAAGAACACAAAGCTCCTGTTCTATGTGTCCAGGTATTATACCTTTTTTAATTTCAGTTTTCTATTTCTTTGTTTATTTTTTTTCATGAACTTTTATGCTTTATCTTGAAACTATACGTATCTTACAGTGGTGTCCAGACAAGCCTTCTGTCTTCGGGAGTTCAGCAGAAGATGGTTGTGTAAATATTTGGGATTATGAAGAGGTAGAACTTTCTAATTTGAAACATATAAATATAAGATGTCGTTCTAATATTAAACTTTAAAACTACAAACCACTTCATTATTTAAATTTTTTTGGTTATTGTTAAGTTTTATACTTCGTCGTTCATTGCATTATGTTGCAGGTTGGTAAAAAGATGGAACGTGGGCCTCCAAGCGCTGCTCCAGGGTTGTTTTTTAAACATTGTGGACACAGGTTCAAATTCATTAATCTATATGAAATAAATTTATTAGGATTATCTGAACTTTTGTTGCATATATTACCTCTTTTAGATGCTAGACTAAGATTCCAGTATTTTTTTAAGAAGCTTGCAAGTTGCAAATTCTGCCCAATATCATCATTATATATAGATTGCTGTTTGCTGATATAGATTTGAGATCTTAAGATTCCTTTTCTTTGTCTTATTGAACGTCTATTTTTTTGAACCTATGTGTCAATTTCAATCATTGTAGTTTTTTCATGGGATGGAGAGAATATATTTTTCATCTTTTCAATAAAATTTACAAAGTATAAATGGGAACAAAAACAACCTTGGTCATGCGAACCCTTGTAGATTTCAGTAGGTCTGTAAATGAACTGGACGAACACAAATTGAGGCTTGTTCATGTTCGTTTGTCTAACTTTAACCGAACGAACGTACGGCGATGTTTAAGCAAACCAATTTTTTTTGGTCATGTTCATTTGTTAAGAAAATGAACTGTGCATTTATGTTCGTTCGTTAATACACTAAAGGACTGTCGGGTGTAGGCTTCGGGTGAATTAATTTGGAGCAATTGGGCTTGGCCAGCCCAAGTTCTAATTAGGCCTAGTTTAGTTAGATTATTAACTAAAGGGATTAACCCTAATTGTAGTCTATATATATATACCTCATTGTACTTGTAAAGTTGTAATCATTATCACTCAATAAAAAGAAAACACTAGTTGCCTCAAGAGGACGTAGGTTGTGTTAGGTATTACGTGTACGCGGCTGACCCGAGGATTCGGATAGGGCATGGAAATTAATACAATACTACGGCTCGGGCCTTAAGATATTGTCGGTATTTCTAATTGATTTCTAAAACGAGTGACGAGATACCGATAACAATAATAGTAGTAATAGACATAACTACGCAGCGGAACAATAATCTAACCAAACAACCAATAAATCGAACTAATCAAACTGAACAAATACCAAAAAATAGAACCTGTTTTGTGGCTGTTCTTTGATCAGAAACAGAGCAGAAAACAACAACAACGCATGAAACAGAACAGGACAACAGCTTGTTCTCGGCAGCTACATAGCCCCTTTGCGGCGGCTGTAATGGTGGCTGTTGGTGGTTATTCGATGGCAATCAGCAGCCTTGCTGATTGCAGGTTGGCGGTAGCAGCAGTAAAAGAACAGTAATGGTTCGATAGCGATCAGCAAGCACACAACACACGAGTACAACAATCAAAAGAGTAAAGAACACAGAGATTTAACGTGGTTCGGTCAAGGATTGACCTACGTCCACGGGCTACGAACCAGGGTTTCTTTTTATTACTTTCAAGACTAAAAGATTACAAGTACATATGTGGGTATTTATAATAAATGACAACAAAAACTTAATATAAATAAGTTTTGGCAGATTAGGGTTAGGGCCTTTTTGCAGCTGCTTTGCGGCTGTTCCGAGGCTCGACCCAAGATGGATCGGAGCCCACAACACAACAATCTCCCACTTGGGCTTCGAAACATCTTTACTAGCCTTCCACATTAATGCGTCAAACACTTCAACCTGCTTCCACCCGGATGCGTGAAACATTTGCAACTGCATTTGTCTCGTATTTCTGTAATCTTGAACCTTTATGAAAAGAACCTTTCATAGCACCTGATCAGTAGCCGCCTTCATCTACAATTAACCCTGAAGGCCAACTGAAGCTACACAGCTTCAGTTTATCCAACGTGACAACTTTAGTGAACATGTCAGCTGGATTCCTGTCCCCTTTGATGTTATTCAACTGGATAGTACCATCACTGATTAGCCCCCTTATGAAATGATACCTCATATGAATGTGCTTAGTCTTCCCATGATAAACTGGCTTCTTTGCAAGTTTTACTCAGCCTCAGCGGCTGCCATATACTCAGCCTCTGTAGTTGAAAGTGCCACGCTCTTTTGGAGCCTAGACATCCAACATATTGCAGTATCACCCATAGTAAATACGTACCCAGTTGTACTTTTGTAGGTCTCTTTACATCCACCCAAATCTGCATTAGAATAACCCTTGAGAATTGCATCTTTACTCCTGAAACATAAAGCCATCTTTGAAGTACCCTTCAAATATTTAAGCAGCCATTTAACTGCTTCCCAGTGTTCTCTCCCCGGATTGGACATAAACTTGCTAACAACTCCCACTGCATGAGCAATATTAGGCCTTGTGCATACCATTGCATACATAAGACTGCCCACAGCTGATGCATAAGGAACCTTCGCCATGTCGGCCTTGTCTTCATTTGTCTTTGGAGACTGATCTTTAGAAAGCTTAATATGACTACCCAATGGTGTATTTCGGGTAGTTGTCTTCTCGTGATTCATTTTGAATTTCTCTAATATTTTCTTAATATACTTTTCTTGAGATAATATTAAAGAACCGTTCTTCTGATTCCTGGTGATGCTCATGCCGAGTATCTGCTTAGCTGGACCTAGATCTTTCATTTCAAATTCTTCAGACATTTGTCGTTTCAATCTATTAATTTTTGACATGTCTGAACTGGCTATCAGCATAACATGCACATTAAGGAGAAGAATGATGTAGGAATTCTTGAATTTCTTAAGGTAGCAGCAGTGATCCATCTCGCACCTCGTATACCCATTTCTGCCCATAAAATCATCAAACTTGATATACCATTGCCTGGGTGCCCGCTTCAAACCATAAAGACTCTTCTTTAGTTTGCACACCATGTTTTCCTTACCAGCTGTTTGAGAAAACCCTCTGATTGTGCCATGTAGATATCATCCTCAAGGTCGCCATGCAGAAAAGCTGTCTTTACATCTAGCTGCTCTAAATGTAAGTTTTCTGCAGCCACGATACTAAGCACGAGTCTGATTGTAGTCATTTTAACCACTGGAGAAAATATTTCATTGTAATCAACCCCGTGCTTTTGTTGGAACCCCTTAACTACCAATCGTGCTTTGTATCTCTTAGTTCCATCACTTTCATCCTTGATTCTGTATACCCATCTGTTTTGAAGAGCTTTCTTCCCCGTGGGAAGTTTAGTAAGAACCCAAGTTTGGTTCTTATCAAGTGAACCCATTTCTTCTTTCATCGCGCGTTCCCATTGAGACGAATCTTTCTCACGGACGGCCTCTGAGTAGCATTGTGGTTCACCATTTTCAGTGAGAAGAAGATAGTTAACTGATGGAGAATATCTTTGAGGTATAGACGTTCGAGTAGACCTCCTAACCCAATGTGAAGTATTTGAATTTCCTGAATCATTTGATGGTGCAGACTGTTCATCCACAGGATCTGAACTCCCATTATCAAAGAGATCTTCTTGTTCTTCAAATTCTTCCTGATTATTATCTTCAGTTTCTGAACTTTCTTCTTCTGTATTCTGATTGTTTTTTTCAGTATTCTGACTTTCTGTCTCTGATCCATGGCTTTCTGAACTTTGGTTATCATCTTCAAACACCACCTGATCTTTACGAGTTTCTGGTATGGTTGAATCCTTGTCTTTGTAAAGTTTAGTTTCATTAAAGACCGGATCTCGACTCCTGATAGTTTTCCTGGCTTCAAAGTCCCAAAGCTTATATCCCATCGATTCAGATCCATAACCAATGAAGCTACATTTCTTTGCCTTAGGATCAAGCTTATCCCTCTCAAAGTCTTTTACATTAGTATAGGCATCACAACCAAATACCTTTAGCTGTTTGTAACTAACCTCTCTTGCAAGCCATTCTCTTCTGGTATTTTGAAACCAAGAGGAACCGAAGGTCCTCTGTTTATCAGATGTGCAGCGGTGTTAACTGCATCAGCCCAAAAGGTTTTGGGAAGCCTTGCATTCAATCTCATGCTCCTGGCTCGTTCATTCAACGTCTGGTTCATTCTCTCAGCTACTCCGTTTTGTTGGGGAGTACCAGGAACAGTCTTGATCATTTTGATTCCTCTTTCAGCACAGTTTTCACAAATTCATTGCTAATATATTCCCCTCCATTATCCTACTTTATACACTTCATCTTCAAATTGGTTTCCATCTCAACAGCTGCTTTCCATTTCTTGAAAACATCAAACACATCATACTTGTTTTTTGAGAAAATGAACCCATACTTTGCTTGTCGCATCATCAATGAAGGTAACATAATAGCTGGAGCCTCCTAGTGATGTTACAGGAGTTGGTCCAAACACATCAGTGTGGACAAGTTCAAGTTTTTCAGCCTTAGGTGTCTTTCCCGTCTTCACAAAAGTAACACGTTTCTTCTTGCCAAGCACACAGTGTTCGCAGAATACGGCTTCAAGTTCTACTTACTTCAAGTCTGGGAATTTACATCTTTCTACTAGCATCTTCATGCCTTTCTCACTCATATGACCAAGTTGATGCCACAAGCTGGATTGACTTGGTCCACTGGTTACTGCATTCACATCACCTGCCGGTACCTCAACCATGTATAAAGTACCTTTCTTTTTCCCACGAGCAACTATCAAGTTTCCTTTGACGACTTTCCATTGTCCACCCCCCGAACAAAACATCATAACCTTGGTCATCTAATTGCCCAATAGAGATTAGCATCTTCCTCAACTTAGGAATTGCCATAACATCTTTTAGTGTCCATGTATTTCCTAGAGGAGTCTTTAGATCAATTTCTTCCATCCCAGTAATATCCAGAGTTTGATCATTAGCCAAACGAACCTTACCAAAGATTCCTGTTCTTAAATTCTTCATCTTCTTTGAGCTAAAGGTAGCATGAAAAGAAGCGCCAGAATCCATGATCCATGACTCAGTGGTGTTCTCAACGCAACAGATAAGAGTATCATCATCTGTATCATCAGTAGCAACGTTAACCTCCTTTTCTTTAGATGTTGATGGTTTAGGACATTGACTTCTGAAGTGCCCGGTCTCCTTGCAATTCCAGCAAGTAATATCTTTTCTTGGTCTTGATTTACTTCTCTTTGATTTAGATCGGCCGATATTACCTCCTTGTTCATTCTTCCTTCCTCTGCCTTCCGTACTCAACAAGGAACTGAAAGACTCACCAGTGCTCCTCCTTCTAATGTCCTCACTCATAATCAGGTCGCGAACTCCATCAAGTTTAAGCTTAGTGTTTCCAGACGAACTACTAACTGCTGTAACGGTTTCTGACCAGCTTTCAGGTAACGAGGATAACAATAGTAAGGCTAGGACTTCATCATCGAATTTGATATCGACAGACACTAGGCGAGAAATAATAGAGTTAAAGGTGTTAATGTGAGTGTTAACAGAGCCACCTTCCTTCAATCTTGTGTTTACAAGTTCCTGAATCAGAAAGACCTTGTTGGCTGCGGAGGGCTTCTCCTACATGTTAGACAGTGCATCCATGACGCCTTTGGCTGTCATTTCTTTCAGAATGTTAAAGGCAACATTCTTTGTTAGCGAGAGTCTAATCACAGCAACAACTTTCCTATCAAGTGAAGCCCAATCAACATCTTTGGTGCTTTCAGGTTTATCACCCAACAACGTTGCACTCAAACCTTTTTGAACAACTAAGTCTTCGATCTGCATCTTCCACTATCCAAAGTCGACGCCATCAAACTTCTCGATTCTCGTTTTACCCTAATCAGCCATAATACCGGAGATCAAAGGATGAGAGCAACCAAGGCTCTGATACCACTTGTTAGGTATTACGTGTACGCGGCTGACCCGAGGATTCGGATAGGGCACGGAAATCAATACAATACAATACTACGGCTCGGGCCTTAAGAACTTGTCGGTATTTCTAATTGATTTCTAAAACGAGTGATGAGAGATAACGATAGCAATAATAGTAGTAATAGAAGTGACTACGCAGCGGGACAATAATCTTACCAAACAACCAATAAATCGAACTAATTCAAACTGAACAAATACAAAAAAACAGAACCTGTTTTGTGGCTGTTCTTTAATCAGAAACAAAGCAGAAAACAGCAACAGCAACTCACGAAATAGAACAGGACAGCAGCTTGTTCTCGACAGCTACACAGCCCCTTTGCGGCGGCTGTAATGGTGGCTGTTGGTGGTTATTCGATGGCATGCTGATTGCAGGTTGGCGGCAGCAGCAGTAAAAGAACAGTAATGGTTCGATAGCGATCAACAAGCACATACACACGAGCACAACATTCAAAAGAGTAAAGAACACAGAGATTTAACGTGATTCGGTTAAGGATTGACCTACGTTCACGGGCTACGAACCAAGGTTTCTTTTTATTACTTTCAAGACTAAAAGATTACAAGTACATATGTGGGTATTTATAATAAAAGACAACAAAAATTAGTTTTGGCAGATTAGGGTTAGGGCCGGCTGCCCCTAACCCCTTTCTGTAGCTGCTTTGCGGCTGTTCGAGGGCCCGACCCAAGATGGATCGGAGCCCACAACACAACAGGTTGCATACCGCGACCGAACCTCTATAAATCTCTCGTGTCTGTTATTATTTATTGTTCTCTATTGTGTGTTCGTACCAGTTTGATCCTAACAACTGGTATCGGAGCTTCAGGCTCTTGTTTACTGTTAAAATCTCCCCCCTGCTGAAGATTCCATACGAAACACAAATAAGGGTTTCTGTGCCGTTTTTTGGTTACCAGTTGAACTAAGTTTCTCTGCCGCTGTCTTGCTTCTATCGAATTAGGGTTTTTGCCGTCATCCGGGTCATTTGATTCTCTTTTGCGGTTAAAACTCAGGTGCATTATCAAACTCGTTTGCTTTCGGTTTTTTGGAACTGTTCTCATAGAAAGTGGCCAATAGAACAACACTTAAGTTCAGGCAGTCGGCCACTGTTGTGTTTGTATTCTCAGTTCTGACTCGACTGTTGAGCATATGTGGTTTGGAATAATGGCTGAGGACGGGAAAACAAGAATAGAGAAATTCGATGGTCATGATTTCGGATGGTGGAAGATGCAAATCGAGGCTTTGCTGGTTCAGAAGGATCTGGAAGCTACTTTGTTTGGACCGATACTGGATAAGACTTAAGATGCTGACGGGCTAATGTTGAAATTAAAGCTGTTTCTGTCATCAGGCACTCGTCAAATAATGTTGCTTTCAATATTCTGAAGGAGAAGACAACTAAAGAAATTATGGATGCGCTGTCAAACATGTATGAGAAATCGTCTGCTGCAAATAAAGTCTTTCTGATTAGAGAACTAATGAACATGAGACTGAAAGAAGGAGGATTTGTGAACACTCATATCAGCAACTTCAACACTGTCATCTCTCGATTATTATCAGTTGATATTACCGATGTAGTTAGTAGTTCATCTAGAACCACTAAGGTTACTACGGATGCAGACCGGGATCTGAATTTGGGGGAGGATAGTAGAAGAAGAGCTTCAGGAGAATCATCGAGTGCTTTACTAAGCGCTGAAGTGAAAGGAAGAAATAAAGAATGGGGCACTAGTAGAGGAAGATCAAAATCTAAAAAGAGGGGTCCGTCAAAACCCAGGAAAGACATCCAGTGTTGGAACTGTAAAGAAACTGGACATTTTAGAAATCAATGCCCAAACCCGTCTACCTCAAAAGAGAAGAAATAAGTCAATGTAGCTGCCGATGATTCAGATTCTAATACTTTTATCTGTTGTGTGGGAAACTCAACTGAGTCATGGATCATAGATTCTGGTGCATCTTTTCATGCTACCATTAGCACGAAATTGATGAAGAATCTACGAACAGGCAACTTCGGTAAAGTTCGCCTGACAAACAACCATACTCTTGATGTTACAGGACTGGGAGATATTGAGTTGAAAACTTCGTTGGGTACCTCGTGGACCTTAAAGGATGTTCGGGTCATCCCTAGCCTGAAAAAGAAGCTAATCTTTATCGGGCAGTTGGATGATTAGGGATACGACGTGATGTTCGGTGGGGGACAATGGAAGTTGGTAAAGGGGAATCTTGTAATCGCAAGAGTGAAAAAGAGGGGTACTCTTTACATGGTTGAAGTTTCAATGGATGGGGTAAACTCGATGACTAGTGGACCGAGTCAATCCATGGCACCAACGACTCGGTCATATGAGTGAAAAATGAATGAAGATGCTCGTTGCAAAAGGTAAGCTTCCAGAACTCAAAAAGGTTGAATGTGAATTCTGTAAATCCTGTGTCTTTGGGAAGAAGAAGTCTCTTTTGTGAAGACGGGAAAGGCATCAAAAGCTCAGAAATTGGAGCTTGTTCACACTGATGTATTCAGACTAACCTCGGTTTCATCTCTAGGAGGAGCAAATTACTATGTCACCTTCATAGACGATTCAACACGCAAGGTATGGGTTTATTTTCTTAACAATAAATCTGATGTCTTTTATACTTTTAAGAAATTAAAACTTCTGTTGAATTGAAAACTAATTTGAAGGTAAAATGCTTGAAGTCGGACAACGAAGGAGAATACAACAGTGCTGAATTTCTTGATTATTACGCTGAACACTGTATTCGGATGATAAAGACAGTCCCAGGCACTCAACAAAATGGAGTGGCGGAAAGAATGAACAGAACGTTAAATGAGAGAGCCAGAAGTATGAGACTTAATTTCGGGCTTCCAAAGATGTTCTGGGCTGATGCAGTGAACACTGTTGCTTATTTAATCAATCGGGGATTGTTAGTACCGTTGGGATTCAAGATACCAGAAGAAGAATGGAGAGGGGAAGCAGTCAAATACGGGCATTTGAAAGTGCTTGGGTGTAATGCCTATGATCTAGTGAAAGACGGTGACAAACTTGATGCTAAAGCTAAGAAGTACACCTTCATTGGATATGGGTCGGATACTATGGGCTACAGGCTTTGGGATTTTGAAAGCAGAAAGGTAGTCAGAAGCAAGCATGCTACATTCGATGAGGCTGAGTTGTATAAAGACAAAACTACAGTAAACTCACAAGTTCAGAAAGAGCAGGTTGAATTTTGAAACTGATGCAAACAACATAGCCAGTCACTGAATCAAACACTGAAACTGAAGTTTCTGAGTTTGAAGATGACGATACGGGTGGAGATGAAGAAGCAGTGGGAGTTTCTGATAGTGGGAGTTCATAGTCTGATGATTAACAGTCCTCGCAGGTCCCGACCAGTCTCAAAATTAGAAATATTCAAGATGAATAATGAAAATACCAGGTCTAGAAACACACCATTGGAAAGTCACTTCAAGCTCAGCAAAGATCAGTTTCATAAATCTGAAGAAGAAAGAACAGAAATGGTTAAAATTCCATACGCATCTGCAGTTGGCAGTCTTATGTATGCCATGGTCTGCACTCGACCAGATATTGCTCACGCAGTTGGGGTAGTTAGTCGTTTTATGTCAGATCCGGGGAAAGAACACTGGAAGCAGTTAAGTGGATACTCATATACTTAAAGGGTACATCTAAAATGGGGTTATGTTTCAAGGGGAAAGATGCAATTCTCAGAGGGTATACTGATGCTGATTTGGGTGGTTGTAAAGGGACATTCAAAAGCACTACAGGGTATGTCTTTATAGTGGGAGGAACAACAGTTAGTTGGATGCAATGTTATGAAAACCGGACCGGACCGGCCGGTCCGACCTCGAACCGGACTCCAAACCGGTCCGGTTCGGTGCTTAAAACCGTTTTGACGTTGAACCGGCGGTCGGACCGGCTTTTTATATATTTTTTTATTTTTGAGTAATTTTTTACTTATATTTATAAAAAATAATTATAATTTTATTCGGTTCTTATATCCGGTCCGACCGGTTGAACCGGTCCGACCATCGGACCGGTAAAGCGTCCGGTTCACTGTCCAGTCCGGTTCTGAAAACATTGGTTGGATGTCCAGACTTCAGAAAAGTGTAGCTCTATCAACAACAGAGGCTGAATACATGGCTGTTGCTGAAGCTAGTAAGGAGTTAATATGGTTAAAGACTTTTCTTGAAGAATTGGGTAAACAGCAGTCTAATTACTCATTGTATTGTGACAATGAGAGTGCAGTGAAATTTGCCAAAAAATCCAGTCTATCATGCTAAAACAAAGCATATTGGGATGATGTATCATTTTGTCAGAGGATTGATCAGTGATGGAGCAATCATTTTGAAGAACATCTCATAGCTTCAACTAGCCTTCAGGAATAATGTTGAGAAGGCGGGGGTAGCCAGGGGGTGCAAAAATTAGAGGGATAAACGAAACACAAAACTTAAGCCAACATAAAGTAAAATAAATGGATAACGATTAAACCTCTATAAATGTGTTCGTACCAGTTGTACTTGTAATCATTATCACTCAATAAAAAAAAAACCCTTGTTGCCCCCAAGAGGACGTAGGTTGCACACCGCGACCAAACCTCTATAAATGTGTTCGTACTAGTTTCATCCTAACAAGGAACACGAGTAGACATAAACGAAACACAAAACTTAAGCCAACATAAAGTAAAATAAATGGATAACGATTAAAAGTAAACAACACTACAACAATATCTAATTTTATAGTTTAAACTTTAAATACCACCGGTCACATTTTAAAGTAAATGACAATATAAGTTGGACTAGCCCGTGGTTTAGAACTCAACTTCTTGGATGAATATGTAAATGAACACAAACGGACACAAACAAACCTTTATAAACGAACACTGATGAGCATTGACCGACGTACATGAACGAACATAAATGAACGTAAAAGAATGAATGGGAAAACAAAGATTATTTCGTTATGACTTCAAGTGCTTATTAGATGAATGAACGTACATAAACAAACACTGATGAGCATTCCCGCCAAAAGGTTCATGAATGGTTCACTGAATGTTCGATTTGTTTACTTGCTTATATTTCGTTATGACTTCAAGTGCTTATTAGTGTTTTTGTTGTCCGTGTTTGATGTAATCCAGGGACAAAGTGGTAGATTTCCATTGGAATGTTTATGATCCATGGACCGTTGTAAGCGTATCAGATGATGTTGAAACCACGAGTGGTGGTGGGACCCTTCAGGTGATTACTTTTGCAACATTTAACGTTTTTAATTTCCATTTCATTTCGTCTCATACGGTCTGGAGTAGAGGTTGCAATTTTGACTCTTTAACAAGTAAATGGGTCGATAGACGTTACGCTTTCTTTTTCTTAATCTATAATCGGTAAATATAGAAAATCAGCTTAAACCGAATGATGCAAACGGTAGGAAGTCACCCATATTGTATTTTAAATCTTCATAAAGCCCCTCTTATATCAATTTTTTGAATTTGCCAATGATATTTTGGTCTAGTGGTCCAAGGGAGAGTTGGGAGGCTTTGCTCTCTTGTGAACCTTGGTGCTACTAACTACTAACCACTGACGTTCAAAAAAAAAAAATAGTAGATCATTAAGAAATAATATGTAATTTTGAATATAGTTGCGATGTGAGTTGTGAAGAAATGATTGGTTGTGTGAGTTGCAGATTTGGAGGATGAGTGATTTGATATACAGACCAAGGGATGAAGTGTTAACCGAGCTAGAAGAGTTCAAGGCTCATGTTGCAGGATGCGGTCCAAAGGCATAGGAAGAAGACACAGCGTGTGTGTATGTTTGATTTTAATATTTAGATGGGTAGGTAGGCAGGTAGGGGTGGGTTTGATGAAGATTTCTATTTCTAGTGCTAATTGTCTTAAAGTTAAAAATGCATCACTTGATCCTTTATGGGCTTTTTCTGTTGGCTGACTCGTTTGATGTATAAACCGAAATGTCCAAAAAATGTGACCTGCACTGGTGAAAATAATGTGATACCTTGCTAGTCCCCTGTTTATTGCTGCTAGATGACTTCAGTTAGCAGTCCCTTGTTCAAGGATGTTATTTTGGTTTACTTTTATGTATTTGTTGTACTGAAAATTGTTCAATAGCTTTTTTCTATAGGTTGCATACTTTCAAATGAAAGAGTTTATCTGGTTTTGGACCTGAAGGGAACCCTGAACCAATAGAATTATGGACTGTCTTGATTTGCTCTTGGTCACGTCTCAACGTTATTAGGTGACACCATGTCGTGACTGGGCGAGGGTGGGGGCAACTTGGCCGCATGTGGGAATACCACTCCCTGAACCTGGTGACATACTGACGCCCAAATCCATCCAATCTTGGTGATGTGTTGTACAGAATGTAGCGGGTGGGATGGTTTTCATCTTTTATTTTTTAATTTTAAGGCTAAATCCAGACAACCAAATTTTACAACTTTTATCTCTGTTTTTGATTTTTATTAAAATTTAGAGTTGGAAAGCCACTAAAATCTAAAATACACATGTAATGGTTAGTTTTTAAACAAAGACACCCTTATTATAAGTTGTGTAAAACCAATTAAAATCAAAATTCAAGTTATTAAATAAAATCCATTTAAATCAAATATATTCTTTTTAAGTATTTTTGTTTTGTTATTATTAGTTTTATATGTATTTGATAAATTTTAATATAAAACATAAAATTTAATTACAAAATTAAGAAAATAAGTTAATTTCAAAAAGGGGGAAAAGAGGAAAAACAAGGACGAAACCTTCCAAAACAAAAAAAAACCTAGGGAAAATAAGAAAATTAGATGTGTTGGTGATGTTTATCCAAAAAAAAAAAAAAAAAATTAAAACAAGGAAAATAGGACGACTACTAGCATCCTTAAAGTAAAACTGATATTTTTCTTGAATTAGAGAAATGGGATATTTTTGGAGGTTGACATGTTGAAAAATTAAAATGAAAATGTAGACAACATGAATCTCAAAATTATATACACACGAATCTAACGATCACACAAATCTAAAATAGTTTCAGACACAAATCTGAACATGATTTTAGTTTTAGTAAGTAGAAGGTTAATATGAACATGACTTGTAATTACTTATTTGAAATTATAAGTTTACCAAAAAAAAAATACAAACATATAAATTTGTAATTTTAGAGATTAACACGTATAAATAACATCCATAATGGTAGCGAAAACAATGCTCGGGCCGTTTGGGCATTGTTTGCCCATTTAGACAGAGAAAATTGCATAAATGGTTCATGTAGTTTAACCAAATTACATGTTTGGTCCTCAAATTTTAAAAATTACAAAGATAATTCAAAATTTTATTTAATTATTGCATGTTTGGTTCCCGACACTAAATTTATTTATTTTTTATGCATTTCATAAAATTTGAACTAATTTTTAAACTTAATTTTAGGGACAAAAGTGTAACGTCACATAAAAGTTTGGCCTAACTTTGTACTTTGTAAAATTTGAGGACTAAATTTGCATTTACTATATAAAAATTTGGACTAACTTTATAATTTTCAAAGTTTAGAAACAAATCATGCAATCTAGTCAAACTACAGTAACTATTTATGTAATTTTCTCTTGGACATATTTTAAGTTGACAAGTGTTATAGAAGTGAACCATTTTGACAAGCTGGTCAGTTGAGTCAGCTAAATTGAAACGCTTATAATTTGAATTGTCCCAAATGAACCTTTTTCTTAACCCAAATATCATGGTCGCCAAGTATGTTTACATGATTGCCCTTGTTATCGTGAAAAATATACTCATTGCATTATTTTCATCCTCAAATACATGGATTTGATTTTAGTTAACATTAACAATTGAGGAAGTTAAATATTTTGAGTTGTAGGTTTTTGCTAGATTGAATCCCTTCTCGAATCAACTTGGTAGAAAGAGTTATTGATGGTCCTTTAGTGCCCGGATGTATCTTGTGCAGGAATTCGGTTTGTTCATGGGAATATCGCGACATGTGATTCCCTTACACACGCTTCGCAAGCAGCTGGATTAGGCTAAAGTTAACACCATTTAATGTCGGAACTCGTCTATAATTTGACAATTTGGCCTATCTTTAATTGGATGGAATAACCATTAGCGTTTGTGCATTCCATGTTTTTAGGCTTTTCCACGACACGTTGATTAGTCGAGTAAACAATAATGAAAATTTAGCATGTCATTAAAACTCAATAATCTTTGAGAAAGCAAAAGAGTCGTGTCGAAAGACATTACCTTTAAGTTAAAATCACATAAGATATATCCTTAAAGTACAATTAATGTCTATCTTTTAAAAATTAGTTTGACATGTTTAAACTTTAATTCTTTTGAATGATTTTGCATTTTAAATCCGACATATAGGCCTACCCCACGTCAATATCTAGGTTGAGTAAAACAAATAAGAATATCACATCATGTTCTCGTATCATTTGCTATATAAATGTATCTAGCTAGATCTTCTACATATTGTTTATATATTTTGTAGAAAGAGGTTTAATTTTTATGAATGCATTTGAACTTGGGCCTTGGGTAAATTGATCAAGACCGCTCATAGTGTGTGAGTCATGTTGTATTAGACACCCATGTGACATGATGAATGATGATGACCATTCATGATGTGTGGCCCAGCTTTTATTGGATACACATGTGACTTGAGAGACATCATCACCCTATTATTGTTCCAAAAACACATTTTGCAAGATGATTGTAAGTTTTGTAATCTCATCTTCTACTTACAAAAAGGTAATTTTTATAAATCATATAGATATAAAAATTGTTATTTTTTTGGACAGAAGAAATATATGCCCTCGTTCCATCATTCTTAGATACTACTAATAACTAGCTCTGACAAATGGAATATTACAAAATGTATATGTTTATCAGTTTTAATAAACCCGTGTATTACACTGTTGAATAAATAAAATATTAAATATAAACAAAATTTATTAAGTATTAAATAATATTTTAAGGTAAGAAATTATTGTAATCTTCCTTATTATAGAATACATTTTTATATCAAACAAACGTTTTAAAAACATATCATTTTTAAAAATGTTCTTACTATAACTCCTAATTTTAATTATTTTTTGTTCATAAAAAAATTACTTTTTACAAACATTAATTTTAAAATATTTTGAATTTTTAAAAAAGTTTAACGTTTTAGAAAAAAAATTATATTATAAAATTTTGTTTATTTTAAAATAATATTAATTAAAAATTCTCTTTCTTAATTTGTTAAACAAACTATTGCAATCTTAAAAAGAATTGAATAATATAATTAGTAATTAATATGAATTTTTAATAGGAGAGAGATACGAGAAAAATTTGGTGAGAATGAATATACTACTGACACGTGTCAGATATAGTTACCCTTTTATTAAGTTAGAAAGATTTGCTTTTATAAAATAAAGATTGTACGATGCTATTACAAGTTAAGTCATTATCATACACATGTCAAAAAGATAGATACAAATTACAATTATGTAGTGTACCAAGATTTTATGCTTAAAACTTTTCTAGTACCGACAAGTCTTAATCTAAGTAGCATTGGGTGATTTGCATATTTCGTGTGCCATAAATATCGATTGTCTGGTTGTGAGTATAAAGAACAATTCCTCAATATTAGATCTAAGGATTTTCATTAGTGAGGACCGAAATCGAGTAGGATAAAAGTAAATTTTTTTGACAAAAATGAAACATCTTTTTTGGTCAACTGCCTAATTAAAAAAAACTTGTTTCATTTTTATTTAATAAAGCATATATTTTTATTTTCTTACTTGAAATAGAACACGTAACAATCGTATACATGCATACACCCACACATGAATATGACCAACTCTAAGTGTGAGTACTCTGTCTCTTTTATCTTGATGCATCTAAGTCACCTTTCAAGTATTTGAAATTTTGCTTCACTATATTTGTACAATAAGAAAATTTTCAATTGCAACTATTTAACAAGATTTTAAATCAATCATATTTTGAATAACTTTAATTATTTTACTTAACAATTATGACCGATATTTAGGAATATAGAATAACCAAGTTGATGTAGAAACATACCAACCTTTGGTATTAGTTCGTTTACAGTTGGTGGGTGATTTAAAATAATATTAAAGTAAATTCATTTGCTTTAATGTATAATTAACATAATATTTGATATCTCTGCTTTAATGTATAATTAACATAATATTTGATATCTCATAATATTTAGGGTAGTTTTTATTCGTTAAAAGTTGTTGGAAATACAAGCCTCCTACATATCTTAGTACAAAAAAGTTTTTGATAACCGAACTCGACCCGTCTTTCTATTGGTTAAACTGGGAATTACTAATGATGTTGATTGGGCTACGATAATGAACAAGACACATAAATGAAACAGTTTTGAGAGAACCAACCAACAAAAATAAAAACGAGTGAAAACCAATAACATTCCCTCGTTCCTAGCTCACCGATTAGGAGTATATCACATCTGAAAAAAACTATTACTCGATGATATTCTTTAATTAATATCTTAGACAAGAATCTAATAACTAAACTTTTTAAATGAGTAAAGGAAAGTTTGTGCACAGTGCACACAAAAATTATAAATGCTTACTCTAGTACCTTCCCTTAAAGAGCTCAACACCACCATTTGCTATAAATTTTGTCCATAACTAAATCACAAGCACAATGCGCTTCTTCTTGGTGTAAAAAGCTCAATTTCACAATCTTTTCTTGTAAACCCACAAAAGATACATACTTTTCTTACAAACCCACAAATTTTATTTCATTTTCTTGAAAAAAGTTGCAAACTTTATTCCATAATGGTGATGAAGAAGCCAAGAATAGTGATAATTGGAGCAGGAATGGCAGGTTTAACAGCTGCAAACAAGCTTTACCAATCCATTGGTGCAAAAGGGGGAATTGAGCTTTGTGTTATTGAAGGTGGGAATAGAATTGGAGGGAGGATTAACACCTCAGAGTTTGGTGGTGATAGAGTTGAAATGGGGGCTACTTGGATCCATGGAATTGGAGGTAGTCCAGTTTATAAAATAGCTCAGGAAATCAATTCCATGGAATCAGATGACCCATGGGAGTGTATGGATGGGGTTCTTGATGATCCTATCACCATTCATGAAAATGGGTATGTGTTAAATCCATCTTTAGTTGATCCTATCTCCATGCTCTTCAACAACCTAATGGAGTTTGCTCAAGGGAAAAGGAAATCAATTGAAGGTGAAATTAGGAATGAAAATGGGAATGAGAATGAGAATGGAAATAGAAGTGTTGGGTCTTTCCTTAGAAAGGGTCTTCAAGATTATTGGGAAATGGAATCAAGAAAGGGAAGAGAAGAGGAGAATGGGAATGGGAATTGGAATAGGAAGTTATTAGAAGAAGCAATATTTGCAATGCATGAAAACACTCAAAGAAATGATACAGCTGCTGGTGATTTGTATAATCTTGATTATGATGCAGAGAGTGAGTATATTATGTGTCCTGGTGAAGAAATCACCATTGCAAAAGGGTACTCAAGCATCATAGAATCATTAGCATCAGTTTTACCATGTGGGGTCATTCAATTAGGTAAAAAAGTTTGTAAAATTGACTGGCACCCTGAAACTAAAACTGAAGTTGGAACAATAGAAAATGGTTATGATGGTACAAGACCAGTGAAGCTACACTTTCTTGATGGTACAACTCTATCAGCCGACCATGTTATTGTCACAGTTTCATTAGGTGTACTCAAAGCTGGAATTCGCGATTCCAACGATTCGGGTGTGCTTAAATTTAACCCCCCTCTTCCAGAATACAAGATTGAAGCCATTTCAAGACTTGGGTATGGTGTTGTCAACAAGCTTTTCATGCAATTAAGTCCAAGTTTTACCGATTTCGAACAATTTCCATTTCTACAAATGGTATTCCATCAGCGCGACTCCGAAGCTAAGAACCCAAAAATCCCATGGTGGATTAGGAGGACGGCTTCGGTGTCACCAGTTTATAGAAAATCAAGAGTGTTATTATCTTGGTTTGCGGGCCAAGAAGCACTTCAGCTGGAAACAGTTCCAGATGAAGTGATTCTTGACAAAATCTCCACAACTTTATCTGCTTTTTTGATGAATCAATCCGATTCCCATAAACTATGTAATGGGAATGTGATGAAGAACCCATCAAAATTGAATCTTGTTAAGGTTTTAAAGAGTAAATGGGGGAGTGACCCTTTGTTTTTGGGATCATATTGTTATATTGCGGTTGGGTCAAGTGGTTGTGACATTGACACATTGGCTGAGCCATTGACCGTAAGTGGTTCGCACCCACTTCAAATCTTGTTTGCAGGGGAAGCAACACATAGGACTCACTACTCTACAACTCATGGTGCTTATTTTAGTGGGATTAGAGAAGCCAATAGGCTTCTTGAATACTATGGATTAGAATTATAATACTATGGAGGGGGGTTATTTTTGTAATTTACATTTATTATTGTTTTGAGATTACCCTCTTTTCTTGTAAAAAGTTTCTTTTTATCCTGTTTTGATAGGTTTTGATTTGTTATTATGTTTGTAATTATTAGATCTTTAATCAAACCTTTTTTCCGAAAAGCCAAATTCGTGCTATATTAATGTGTACATCACGCAATAACAGTTGTTCAGCGGAAAGCTTATATTTGTCATGTCAAGAAGTTACATCCGAATATTTAAGATTCCCTCAAAAGATATCTTATTTTAAAATAAACACATATAAAGTCGTGTTGTTACGTCTTTCTATCTCTAAACAAAAGTTGCGTTTTTCTAACAAAAAAGAGATAATAATTTATAGATGAAAAACAAAAAAAGAAACAATAATTTATAAAAGATTAGGATAACTTGCTAAACTTTAGGTCACATTCACATGGCTTAATCATTTATATTTTTCAGTTGTGAGTTTATTTAAAAGTAAAATCATAAAAAAACAATATTATACTGCTAGTTAGTGTATCGACTAAATTATACATTTGTAGCAATAAAATATGTGAAAAAATTACGTGTACCTATTACCTTGGGGTATATTTTCAATGGAAATTAAGTTATAAATGCAAAATAGTTATACGACGAAAGTTTTACATATAAATAAAAGACAAAAAAGTTGATAGGTTTATAAATTTAAAACATTTTTTTTATTAAACACGAATCAAAGTGAGGTAATTTATAGTTTTTTATTTTTAAACAACAGATTATTAGTTAGAAATTAGTAACACCAGGTTAGTAATAATTCGTTAATGTCAAAACTTGTCTCAAATGTAAATATATTATAAAAGAATTTATTGAAAAGATTTGGTTTATCTCATTATGTTTTGATCGTTCTAAAATTGATCGATACAACAAAATTTTATTGGAAACACTTAGAATTTTGAAAGCCTTAGCCTCATTGTAGGCTAAATATCCCTCTCACATGAACGATACGTTCAGTAAAGATGTGTTTAGCCACACACAAATTTATATTATTCCTACACGACAAAGATACGACAACATAAATCAATAATAAAAATAAATGTAATCTTCATATGTATTGTAAGATGCCATTCCTATGTGGGTAAGACCCACAATATAGTACAATGTTGCTGGATGAAATCAACCCAGATGTTGACGACCAATAAGATGGATGATCTGATGTTTGTTTTGACAGAATGTCCTTAATAATGAAGACAAGAAGAGATGATTGTAGCCATCCGATCCACTTGTTGTGGGACTCACTAATGCCCACCCCTTGAGATGTCCTATTCTATGCAACATGGAATAAGTACTTGTAGAGGATGAAATCAATCTCAAGAAAACATGTTTATGATAACTTGTTTCTCCTTCGTATAAAGATGAAGGTTTTAAGTTAGAAAAATACAGATATAAGCGTTTAATAAAAATACATTAACAATCATTAGTATAAGTATAAATAAATATTGTTCTCTTCAAGTATACTATTACACTTTGCCTCATAGTAAAAAAGAAAGAGTTAATCAAAACTGAACCCTAGATCAGACGTACGAGTAAGCGAATTGGGAGTGGCTTGGGTCGGTTTAATGTGAAGCCTTTAGGCACTCCTAATTTTTTAAGATAAAGTAAAATTTTAAGTTTTGGGTTAAAAAGATAAAACGATGAAAGTTGATGGACAAATATGTTTCAAGTAGGTTTTTTAACCCTAATATTCCGCTACTTGAGAGATGATAGCTACTCCCTTTTACTCTTTCTTGCATGCTAAGACTATAAGAAAATAAAGAGAGCAATCAAAATATCGAGAGAGAAAGTCTTCAAAGCAAGAAATTTTTGATCTTCATACCTCTCATCTCATCCAAAAGTATAGATCTAGCAAAAGATCATGTTTAGATGTTGTCTTGAAAGAAATAGAATGATGAAATTTAAACCTTGATGTGTTTTAATAGATTTTACGTGAAGAATCTCCCATACTAGGGTTTGTTCTTATTTAATCTTATATGACAATGTTTTTGATGTTTTGGGGCTAATATGCATGATTGATAGTGATTTGATAAAGCATGATATTTTTGAACGTTGAAGTTTATAACTTGATTAAGTATATCAGGGTTTCTTCTGAATTCACATATAAATGTTCATGCATGGATGATATATATATTAAACCCTAAATGATGGCCTTTTGATCTATTATAGTATCATAATATGGATGTTAAAGTTGTTATAGAAACCAAATAGTAGGAACTAAGTCTTGTGAACCTCCACATTTGATAAAGTCCACGTAACTGAACTTTGTTCCTTTACAACTCTAGAGACTTAGCCAGAATTGCATGATAGTCCCCAATGAGTACAAACCTACCTCCTTAAGTGAGGTATAAAATCAACAAATGAGGTATAACCTTAGCAACACCAAAGACTTAGTCAGGATATGATAGATTTGTGGATGATGCTTTTGTATTTGTTAAGGCTCATATTTATTTAAACCTCCATAATTGGATTGTGCCTCTACAACTCAGTAGACTTTAGCAATTTTATGAATAGAACCTCCGCAACTATGATAATCCTTCTGCACCTGACTTCTTCTTCCGTACCTGAACTCCACTTAGTCGATTTTCAGAATAGTTTCCTCGTACCCAAGTTATAGTAACTGTGTCCAAAGTGTTCACATCTATGTAATTAAAGGCATGATATGTGCATGAATGTATTGTAAATGCTAAGAATAAAGTATTAAAGTGTTACATAGTGTCATGTGATAAAGTCATAAAGTGATAAAGTATAATACAATTACAACATAACTAAAGAGTTAAAGAATGACACAATTAATGAAAATGAAACTAAAGAACAAAAGAGAGCCTAGAATGCTAAATTTCACATGTGAAAGCTAAAGTATGAAGTCTTGCAAGCAGTACTAAAAGAGTTCACATTTCTTGCATTATCACCTAATAGGAGTTAGGCAATTTTGCATACTAACCTGATAGAAACCTTGTCTTATGCATTATCAATCCCTAACAGAAGTCACAATTTGTGTATGTTCACCTAACATGAGCTTTGTATTTATTGCAAGCTCACCAACTATAGGAGCTCTGCACTTCTACAAGACTAGTGGTAGAGAAAAGAATAGATAATGAACGACTTAAGTAAAAAATATATGTTAATGTAATGCCAAAGAATGATGGTTAAAGCTAAAGTGACATATATAGTTAAAGTATAACTATATGGATTGATATACTTGCTAAAATATGATAAAGTAAAATATGCTAAAGTTCATTTTGCAAAAGCTGACACTAGAACCTACTCAATAATACTGGCGATTTTTGTATGCATATTAATCAGACAAGTAAATAATGATAATGATGACAGCTTGGCATGGTTTTAGAGGCTATCTAGCATGGTTCAAGACTGGCATCATAGCTTGATAGTTTATATTTTTACTATAAAATAACTTTTCATATGTTTAAGATAAATGTTTTTGTAATAAAGTTTACATCATGTTACTATGTTTAAATGAAAGTTTCAATTTAAGAGCTATGTTATGACATGTAAATCTAACTATGAGACCTCTTGAATAAAAAAGCCTTACGAGTTGTTAACAGAGTTATAGCTTAATAGATTTAGACTCATGATTGGGAATGTATGAACATGAAAAGTAAGGTAAGTAGTTAATTACAACTGGCCATTGTCATTAATAACTTATAATATTTATCATGATTTGAACTAGTACCCTTAATGATAACGTTGGTGGCCCATATCTTATATTTAGAAAAGAACGGCTGGTAGAAAATTTGCTAATTGTGGATGTAGAGGCAGGCTACTGGCTACTAGAAGTCAACAAAATCCAGCTAAAGTGGTGTGACCCCTCAGCCCTATTGGGTTGGTTATCATGTGAATAAACGAGTTAGAACGCGAATAAAACAATTTAAAATGAAAAATCCCAAAGGAATTGGGATTTCTAGACCATCATGGACCGCCAAGGGATCCTCTGTGTCGAGCATAGCGAACCGCCTAGCAACAAATTCAAGATTGGCACTCTCGGTTCCATAGCGGATTGCTAAAAAAGCAAGGTAACAGTCTGCTAAGGTGGTCGCGAATCGCCATGGGTTGGCTTAACGGTTTGGGAGGAATATTCCTTTTCAAAATTCAATTATTTATTTAAAAGATGCGAATATGTTATTTTAAGTCGGTGGCGGACCGCCAAGCACGCTTTAACGGTTTGCGATGAAGCTAGTTGAGCAGATTGGGTATAAAGACCCCAAATACTTGAATTTCTCCATTTATACCCTCTCTTCTCAGTCTACTCTCTCTAACCGCACTAATCGCTCTCTCTACGATTTTGACCATTGAAAGGCTCGGTGTGACGATGGAGTTCGTAAAAATGCTCGTGGGTATTTGTTTGACTCAAAATCAAGCTCGGGAGCTCGGTTTGCTTTGATAAGTCTCAAGCCCTTGTGAATACGAGTTATTAATCATTAAGAGGGTATTTATGACGTGTGAAACCCCGTTGCAGTGTTGGATCACTTGGTGGTGTATTCGTGGACATCAAGGAACTATCATGAGCTCAGATATATTGTGGTAAGGTTTTAAAACTTTCATATTATGCATCATCATAGATTAGTGGGTAAACCAAGGTTTTTGGAAGAAACCAAACCGGTAGAAGATGATTAGTTTACATACGATTGTTATGGTTTAGAAATGATCATGTGTGGATAAATATATTTGTCACGGGACAAAGTCCGGATGTAAGAAAAAATGGGTAATATGTGATAGTGTCTTAACCTTGTGGTTGACCTAGTGAATAAACAAGTAAAAGATTTTTAGGAAAAAGATAAGATAAGTCCTTATAGGCACTGTGTTGGGCATATGCATGAACTTTAGGTCCTTAGCTCTTCAATGCACGTTCATCATGAGCGGTACTGGGAAACAATAACATAGGGTTGTGAAAAACCCTAGCCTGAGGTCATTGACATGACTAGGGCCAATAAAATAAGATAAACTTAGGTGAGGAATCCTGAGGGTTTGCACATGGAAGTTATGTCAACTTGACGTGTGTCTGTATAATACATGATTGTAAACACTCGCCAGCCAGTGTGTGAGGACGTACTTAGGAAGCACATCATTATAACCTCTCCTTTTTTTCTAAAATATTTTGGGATTGCATCCGAGCTTATAAATGTTTTGATATAATTGTTTTGGAAAGTGTGTAGAGGAGTAAAAAATCCAAAGACCTTGGTAACCATGGCCTTAGGTACGTGCCGACCGATGGTGAGCACCAAGAACGGGCAAATCATTAAGGTAAATGAAGGGTTACCGGTATGTAACGGCTAGCTCAAAGCTCAAGGAATTTGTGTGTTTAGTTGAATCCAATTAAGTAAGCAAACCACACTTTATGGTGAATACTTAATCTAAGGCCACAACGGAGATTATGGGTAGGATTGGGCTGGTTCGAAGCCACAACGGATACCATGGATATGAGTAGGGGATAATGATAGTCTGAGGCCATAGCGAAGATCTATGGGTAGGACTAGGGCTATCCTGAGGCCACAATAAAGGCTATGGATAGGGTCGAGCGGTTTTGATGATAAGGGATTTAGTCGGCCGGTGTGCCTATAACCTATCCTCTTATTGTCATATATATTAAGCTTAGAGTGGTGCATATGCTGTCAAAATTGATGCTCATTGTAGCGATTAGGTATAGATTTGATTATTGATATTTTATTGCACGCTTGTCATGATTATCTAACATCTTTGGAGTCATTGGTTATGACTCACCAACAACATCATTGTTGACGTATTTTAGCTCGTGATGCAGGAGCAGGGAATGCGTGAAGACAATAAGCTAGGTTGAGGAGACTTAGTAGTTTAAGTTGAATAAAACTTTCATGTAGAAGATGCCGACTAGATTAAACCCGTCTGGGGTAGCGTATATGTATTTATGTTTGAAATTGTAAACGCGATGGATGCGTGAAATTATGTAAGCTATTAAGATTTTAATTTAGTCTAAATTTGTGGTCTTGATTGTGTTTAAGACTACCGTTGTGTATTTTTGTAAGTGTGATGTAACATTTGACCCATTTTAAATAATCCAAATCCAGACCCGTTTGAGTCAATTTTATAAATCAAATTTATTATTTAGTTATTTTACTCATTTCGTGAATTTAATACAATAATCGTACCATGTATTCAAATTATTAAAATTTTATAAGTTTTAAAATATTTTTTTATAAATTTATAGAATTAAATCATTAATTATAAGATTTTATTTATTCAATTAAAATAAATAACTCAATTACAAAGAGTTTACATGATTATTAAAGTCATAAAGTCTTAAAACTTAAATAATTTGTTTAATTGTTAAAATTAGGGTTTTGATAGTTTAGGGGTTAAACTGTAATTTTAGAAACTTTATTTAAAATGTTTTAATATGAAATAATAAGTTTCTAAAACTACGAGGGCCAAACTGTAAATTTCATTTAAAACCCAAAAAAACCCCTTGCTTTCCCCGTTAACCTCCTCCGGTCAACTTTTTGGCCTAAGTCCGGTGACCTTTAAACCTCTCAGAACATTCGATTTTAATGTGATTTAATCGGTCTTTCCCGTTTGACATCATGTTGTGTTAGCGCAACTAGCCCGGGTGGGGTATGTCAAACCCTATAGATGTATTCATAATTATTTTGCTAAAATAGATTAACTGACGGTTTGAATGTGAGAACTTTAAATGGTACAACACTAAACAAGTGATCATATAGTAATACTGATTTAAATAGAAGAACATTTGAAAACCATGTTTATCTTCCCCAAAAGAGTACAAATAAAGTAGGGCTGTAAACTCACCTTAAATGCACAGCAACAAATAATACAACAAACAAATGATTAGATTTTCTGATCACCTGGATGAAAATTTAATATTTAATTAATATTAAATATTAATAATTGAAATGCTAAGAAAATGAGCAAAATGATCTGTAAGCAACTGACATAAACCGGTTGTTTTTATGCACAGTGACCCGATGGATCTTCAACATCCCCTTGGAACTGGACTCATCCATATCATGATTGAAACCATTCGTATCCTGGTTGTACTCATCATCAGAACCGGACTCATCCATCTGCCTGATAGTGAGTTTAGGAAAGTTTTCTCTTTCATTAAACATGGCCGAGAATCAACCTATCTTTCAGATCATGGCTATCCTCATCATTTTTATCCGAACTACTAATACTGATAACCTCCTCATCATTTTTATCCAAACTACTAATACTGATAACCTCGTCCCAATTCCACTGGTTGAGAGATCTTCTTCTCTTGGTAGCCTTTACATACTTGCACAACTGAAATAGCGAAAATGTTAATTCCACATGCCACCAAGTAAATATGGAGAACAAAATCAACAACCTTTATAAACAACAATACCTCATCACTGATTTCTCGGTGAAGTTGGGATTTGTATGGACTGAACTTAGACCCACACGAAATGATCTCCACACTGTTACCATCATAAACATCGATTGACGTGTGAATATCATCTGTTGCTTCTGATGTTAAATGGTCCACCTCCAAACAAAAATGCTTGCTAACCTGGTTGGGGTCTTGAAAAAGTTTTTAAATCATAATTATTTCTCAAAAGAGTTTATAAAACTAAAATACACCAACTATAAAATTAAGAAAGAAGTTTTAAACAAACTATTTCTAGTTGAGACCACCTGCATAACGAATTCCTTGCTTGGGTCATCCTTCAGACCCATTTTCTTATTTTCTTAAGAAAATAAGAAAATGCCACCACTACATAATTTCGGTCTATGATGTGGTCTGGTAACCAAAGTCGAGGCATACATTTACTTTGCTAGCTTCGGTTGCGAACTTCAATCACTTAGTAACTTATTTTGTAGACTAGCTATCTACTTGATATATTTTGTTTACTGGATCTCTTTTTATAAATTATTACTATTTTGATAAATCTATGAACTCACCAACATTGTGTTAACACTTTAGCATGTTTCTTCAAGGCTCATAAAGATTCGCACTACTAGGAGCATCTTTGAGGTTCATGCATTAGTTGTCATTTCACAACTATTAAATGGGTTTTACAATTTATACTGAAATTTGGGTGCGCGCGTTTTGCGCATTGCTAAGTATGGATTCTATTTAAATTCGTTTCCGCACTATTAATTATGAAACTTGTTTTGAATTATCGTTTGGGTTTAACTGATAAGCTTTAACGATATGTTTTGTAATAAATTTATCGTTTAGTGTAACTATTGGCTGAGATGATGGTATGTCACGCGTCTAATAGTGAAACTCCGTTTGTGAAAATTATGGGTGTGACAGATTTTATGATTTTTGATGCGTCAAACCGATAACGATCAAACTCTCACTTCATTGCATGGGGAAAGCCTGACCGTGATTGACTCGCTGCGAAGAGCATGGAGTTACACTAGTTATTTTTTTTTTCATAATTTTTCTTTTACTAAAAAAAACCTTTCAAACATTAAATTGTATTAAAATCTTCATTTGATGTGTTAAAGGTAAAATAATAATTATTTGGATTTACTTTAGTATACTATTTTTCAATCCTTACAAAAAAATAAAACAAAAAACAAAATCTATTAATTAAATTTGTCCAACCAATCATTCCACAAGAAAACAAAACTAGTGATTTGATCTCGTATATCGGCTTTTTGTTGTCAAAGATGACTCACTTTAGCCAGGTAAATAGTAGTTTGCTGTGCTCAAGATTTAGGTAATTTGCTTGAGCTAAATCTATTTTAAGACTTAAGATATACAATTGTTTCTAGATTAAAATATGATTTAAAAGATAATTAAAGTTATTTCTTTTAAATTTTTTTTAACAACAAAGATACTAATAAAAGATTAACAAGCCACTAGCAAATAGTTGGGAGCACACAGATTTTACACTTACATAGAATAGTTTGTGAAACTAGTTAGTTTAGATTGACCACTCTAATGATGATATTTTTGCGTTGTTCTTTATTCACATATACATGTTTGTGTTGGTGTTGATCTTTTCTGACACCTTAGAATTAAATGTTGGTTAATTGTTAAATACCTTATTGTTACGTGCTTTCTATCTGAATTATAAGGTGGCAAGGAAAATGCTTTGTATACCCATCTTATACGGGAACAATTAGAGGTCGGATCCGGTCCTACTAGTCGACCAGTAAGGTAATCGGTTTGCTGTCCGATCTGATTCAGAGAACATTACTTGGTGGTCCTCAATATTTCTTCTACCTTGTAACCAAATAGGAGAGAGCTTGCACCATATGCATAACTTAAATTCTAGCTCCCTGCGAAAAAGTAAGAGATGAGTAGATGATTAACTGTCTCAAAGTTGTCATTGCTAAATGCACAACACAAGGTGTTGATGTTCAACCCCCGGCCACCTTGATAAAGCCTCCACCCTGGGTATTCTTTCTAACACCGTTTGCCATATAAAACAAATTACTTTTAATGAAACTAGATTAATCAAATAGTGTGAATAACATTCTTGATTCCGCATACTTTTCTTAATCAACAGTCTTCGCCCAACCATAGTTATCTATATTTGTTATCATTTACAATTGGCAAATTGGATTTTAATAATCCAAACTATTATCTATTGGCTGATAATAATCCATACTATCAATATGGCCGGTGACACTCTCAACTTTCACTTTTATTACTAACAACAGTCCCACTGGCATAATTTTTAATTTTTTATGTTTGATTTGGACTCAATTCGGTTCGCAACAATAATTATGAACGAAATGAAAAAACATACAAGCTAAATTGAGACTATAATAAATGCAAATTGTGCGTAAAAAATTGAAAATTATGTCACTGGGATTGTTGATGGTTATAAAAGTGAAAGTTGGGAGTGTTACCTGCCAAATTAATAGTATGGATTATTATCGGCCAATAGGTAATAGTTTGGATTATTAAAATCCAATTTGCCTTTACAATTATACTATGCTATTGAAAAACAAACAACTCCGATTTAGTTCGAGTAATTCGTCTTCGTTATTCAGTTTTCGTTTTTTTACTCTGGTTCCAAGCAATCGAAGGCTTGATTGTTTTCCGTCCTATTACCCCTTGCAAGTTTACACTATTTCAGGAGTCAATATAGATGAAAAAGCATCTTTTAACTTACCTTGATCGCCCTAATTATCTTGCCAAAATGCAATTGATCTCTCTCACCTAGTTTTTTTATTATCATTCTTTTTACATATTCTTCCAAACACCAGCTATGACGCATTTTACCAGGGTGAATTTCCATATTCGTTTATCGTTATGAATTGTCTTAATGAACTTTGCGCTGAGTAGAAACATTATATCTCCATCGCCACCTTTTCCATGTCACCTAACATAATTTCAATACGTTTTTAGTGTTAGTTTGTTTAGTTTTCATTTTGTAATTCCAAATAGTTAAGGGACTAATGTTATAAATGTTTTGGTTCTATATTTGAGTCGTTAGAATGGTTAACGATCTCATTCATTCAATAACAAAAAATTGATCTTCTTTCTTCATCAATATCTTGGTACCTGTTTTACATTTGGTATCAGAGCTTTTTCTCGAAGAACACTCGCGTGTGATCAAAAGGACTGGATCCGGACGACCGATTCAGAGTGACGTACCAAAGAAGATTGACGATGGCAGAAACCACTGGGAACAACCAAATTGTTGTTAGGGAGAACTTCACCACCATCCCATTGCAATGTCCAATACTCACCAACACCAATTATACGATCTGGGCAGTAAAAGTAAAGGCGATCTTTAATGTCCATGGTCTGTGGGAGGTGATAGAACCTGTGCAGGGTGCTCAGGTGGACGTAAAGAAAAACAACGCTGCCATCGCATACCTGTTCCAAGCGATGCCGGAAGAAATGGTTCTTCAAGTTGCAAATCTGACCACGACTAAAGATATATGGAAATCATTGCAAACCAGATTTGTTGGTGCAGATTGGGTCAAGAAGGCTCAAATGCAGACCTTGAAGAACGAATTCCAGAAATTGAAGATGAAAGAAGGTGAAACCATAGATGATTTTGCGGGAAGGCTAAGTGCAATATCATCGAAAGCAACTGAACTGGGAGAACCGTATGGTGAGTCTGCACTTTTTCGAAAGTTCCTAGATGCAATGCCCGTAAGATTCATCCAAATTGTTGCCTCAATAGAACAATTTGTGGATCTTGAAACACTATTGCTCCAAGAAGCAATTGGGCGACTGAAAGCCTTTGAAGAAAGAACCGAAATGAAGAACAAACAACCGAGCACCAAAGATGATCAACTGCACTTGATCTACTCTGAGTGGCAATCAAGGAAAAAGGACAACGAGTCCAAAACCAAGAAGTGGAGTAAAACCAAAGAATCAAAAGGAGCAGGAACCACTACCGGTGATAACCCAAGATCCACTCAGAAAGGAAGGGAGTCCGATCGAAGTCAATCGAAGAGCCAAAAGGCAAAGAAGGACAAATCGAAAATCAAGTGCTTCAAATGTGATAAGTTCGCCCACTACGCGTCTGAATGTCCCTCATTAAAAACGCAAGATACAGAGTCCAACTTAACTCAAGCCGAAATTGAGGAACCGGCTTTACTAATGCATGTCCATATGGAAACCAAGAAAGAACTAGTGTTCCTGAATGCTCCCCACTAGATATGAGGATGACCTCACAAGCACTAGCAAAAGTGACTACCGGTACCTGGACAATGGGGCCTCGAACCACATGTCAGGAGATCAAACAGTCTTTACAAGTCTAGACATATCAGTAGGTGGGAAGATAAGGTTTGGTGATAACTCATGTGTTGAGATAGAGGGGAGGGGATCAGTAATTCTAGAAGGTAAGAATGGAGAACACAGGCTACTCGCTAATGTATACAATATCCCTCACCTCAAAAACAACATTCTGAGCCTTGGTAAGGCCATCGAAGGAGGGTGTGCTGTAAGAATGGAGAATGAGTTCCTGTGGTTACATGAGAAAGATGGTAAGTTACTCATGAAGGTAGAAAGATCACCCAACCACCTATACAAAACTAAGCTAACCATTGGCTCCCCAATGTGCTTCCAATCTGAGATGAAAAACCTACCCTGGTTATGGCATGGAAGGCTAGGACATGTGAACTTTGATTCACTAAGAACAATGACAAGGAAGCAAATGGTAAAGGGGTGCCTGTGATATTTGCAGCCCCATAAAGCCAACCATGTCACCATACAGATCCCACAACCGTTCAAGGCAGCCGTTCCCTGCCATGTCACCATACAGATCCCACAACCCACTACATATTCTCTCAATGGATATTTGCAGCCCCATAAAGCCAACCACTCTAGCAAGGAATAAGTACTTTCTGCTGCTAGTAGATGATTGCACTCGGTTTATGTGGGTCTATATGCTTAAAAGCAAAGACCAAGCTCTTCAAGCATTCAAGATCTTTAAAACCAAGGTTGAAAATGACACTGGTTTTAAGATCAGGACATTAAGGTCTGACAGGGGAGGAGAATTCACATCACTAGAATTTAACAAGTTCTGTGAAGATTGTGGAGTAACAAGGCAATTGACAGCCCCCTACACCCCTCAACAGAATAGAATAGTAGAGAGAAGGAACAGATCCATTCTGAACATGACAAGGAGCAATTTAAAAGGAATGAATGTCCCACAGAGCTTTTGGGCTGAAGGGGTGAGACATTCGGTCTATATCCTTAATAGAATTCAAACCAAAGCTCTAAAGGAAATCACACCATATGAAGCCCTCAAAGGAAGGAAACCTGAGCTCCAACACTTGTGAGTGTTTGGTTGTGTGGGGCATGTAAAAGTGCTAAATCACACCCAAAGGAAGCTAGATGACAGAAGTACACCCATGGTATACCTTGGTGTGGAGGAAGGAACAAAAGCCCACCGGATGTATGATGTTATCAGAAACAAGCTGGTAATAAGTAGAGATGCCATATTCAAAGAAACTAGAAGATGGAACTGGTCAGAATACTTGAATCAAACAAGTAGAGGGAACACTGAATCTAGTATGGAGGAGTTCTGTGTGCAGGACACTGACTTACAGGGATTGGTGGAGGGTCAACCTACTAGAGACCAAGAGCATATGGCATCATCCTCATCCTCTTCTGCCTACCAGTCCGATGGAGAGCAGCATAGAAGTGAGGAACATCAACACAATTCTGAACAAGGACAAACTGGTGTGGTGGGGCCAAGGAGATCTTCAAGGGTCACAGTTCTGCCATCTAGATTGTCTGACTATGTGCTAGATAGCAGGGTCAACCATGCCAGTCACAGACAGGAGGCTGATGATGCAGTTGAGTTGTTGTTGACAAATGATGGAATGCCTAACTCCTACATAGAGGCTGCTAAGAGTAAGGAATGGAAGGCAGCTATGGATGAGGAGATTGGAGCAATTGAAAGAAATAAGACTTGGATTCTAACTGATCTACCTCTAAAGTCTAATCCAATTGGGTTAAAATGGCTGTTTAAATTGAAGAAGGATGCTGTGGGCAATGTGACAAAACACAAGGCCAGACTGGTTGCTAAAGGTTATGTGCATCAACTGGGTATAGATTTTGAGGAAGCATTTGCACTGGTTGCTAGAATTGAAACAATTAGATTAATTCTTGTAATGGCAGCTAAGCAAAGATGGAATGTGTATCATTTAGATGTCAAAGTAGCCTTCTTGCATGGAGAGCTAAAGGAGAATGTCTATGTAAAGCAACCAGAAGGGTATGAAAGAAAAGGATGTGAAACAAAAGTGTACAAACTGTCAAAAGCATTGTATGGCCTGAGGCAAGCACCAAGAGCCTGGAACTTGAAGCTGAATGAAGTTCTCATGGAATTGGGATTCAAGAGATGTCAGCATGAGCGGGCAGTGTATGTGAAACATGCCAGTTCATTTATGATAATTTTGGGTGTTTATGTAGATGATTTGTTAGTGACTGGAGATAATAAGCTTGAAATAAGCAAGTTTAAGCAGCAGATGCGAACTAAGTTTGAAATGACAGACGTAGGCCTGTTGTGTTACTATCTTGGAATAGAGGTTGAGCAAAATGAAGAAGGTATTCAGGTGAAACAGGCAGGTTATGCAGCAAAACTAGTTAAACTAGCAGGCCTAGAGGAGTGTAATGAAGCGAAGGTACCCATGGAACCTGGGCTGAAGCTGTCTAAGAATGAAAGGGGAGAGGATGTAGATCCAACTCTTTATAGGAGCTTGGTTGGTTCTCTAAGATATTTGACACAAACTAGGCCTGATATAACATTTGCAGTAGGATATGTCAGTAGGTTCATGCAAAGTCCAAGGGAAGCTCACTTGAAGACAGTAAAACATTTGATTCGGTATGTAAAAGGGACTATGCACTATGGTGTTAGATACAAGTGTACTGAAGGTGGTAACTTGGTGGGTTATAATGACAGTAATCACCTAGCAGACAGTGAGGATGGTAGAAGCACTTCTGGGAATGTCTTTTATTACAATGGATCAGTAGTTTCGTGGAATTCGTAGAAGCAGCAGACAGTAGCTTTATCGAGTTGTGAAGCAGAGTTTATGGCTGCAACCTCTGCAGCTTGTCAAGCAGTGTGGTTAAATGGTTTGCTTGAGGAATCAACAGGAAAGAAGCAGGCTAAGGTGATTTTGTTAGTTGATAACAAATCTGCAATTGCTTTGATGAAAAATCCTGTTTTTCATGGGAGGTCTAAACACATTCATACTAGATTTCATTTCATAAGAGAATGTATTGAGCGGGATCAAATTCAGGTTGAATTTGTTAGTGGAGATATGCAAAGGGCAGATGTATTGACCACGCCGCTTTCTAGGGTCAAGTTTATTGAAATGAGATTTATGCTTGGAGTTGAGAATTTGTTGTAATTTCTATTTGGAATTAGAGGGGAGAATGTTAGTTTGTTTAGTTTTCATTTTGTAATTCCAAATAGTTAAGGGACTAATGTTGTAAATGTTTTGGTTCTATATTTGAGTCGTTAGAATGGTTAACGATCTCATTCATTCAATAACAAAAAATTGATCTTCTTTCTTCATCAATATCTTGGTACCTGTTTTACAGTTAGTTCCCCCCACAAGAATTTTTTCTCCCTAATTATATAGGCTAATAATGTTCAACAAAATTAAAATAGACCACCTTGTTCAAGTGTACATAACTTTTACGATAGATAAGCTATTGTGTAATGTAAAATAATTTGGTTTATATTATTGCACATACACACATATTAACATATAAACTTTATTAACTTGGACATAGTGTCATACATAACACAACTTTTTTATTTTTACATAAAAAGGATTTATTTTACTTAAACGGTTCCTAGCAAGATGCTAGTAAGCACAATGCAACCATGAAACTTACAATTTCATGGTGTTCAGATTAAAGTTACGCAAATTAACCCAGTCTAGAGATGTTATTTTTGTTTTGTTCTTGATCCGTAGGAACGATGACTCCTTTATACCTTTGTTTTGCTTGTATATTGAGACCATGTTGTTGCAAAACTCTTTATCGTTTCTCACCCTCCAAATGCGCCAACGGGTCATAAAAAATAGCATGGATAACCTTTTTAGTTTTTTAGATAACGTTGACTGCGTTGGAACTGATAAAGTCTCCATAATCAATAAGTGATCCACGTTTTTTTGTAAAACCCTACAAATACAACATAAATTAGAGTTCATTGTTATACTGTTTTTTGATATGATAGAGCCTCGATCTCTAGCTAGAAATCTGATTCATTGCTACTCTCCATCAAAAATAGTTGTTCTTTAGGGGTATCCATCACTATCCCCATATTTTGTGATCAACATGCAGGTTCAAGACCAAAACTTACTGGTCCATAAGAGTCTAATCTTCGGTTCATGTAACTTCAGTTTAACGGTCCAGGTTCTGTCCGGGGTTAGTCTATTCTAGTGTTTAGCCTATGTGCAACTCCTTAGAAAGTAGAATAAAATGACAAAACTGATATTTTTAAGAGGACCTGTGTCAATTTATCGAATATATTTTTGTAAGTGTTTTACATCGATTATAAAAAACATGTAAACACATTGCAAATGCAAAACGATAAAGAAAAAACAATAAACTAATGATGATTTATATGGTTGTATCACATGCATCAAGAGTATTACAACATTACTGTTTATGAACAATATTTTTTGTGAGCGGCTCCATTTGATTTTATTTATGTATATAATAAGTCACGATCCATGACTATATACATTGTCTCTTATTTTATATTTTAATTTTATTTTGAATAACCTTAATGTAATAATATTCAACTTTAATATAAACTAGTTTATTACCTGTCACGTGTTGCGGTGACATAGCACGCGTCGTGATAAAGTATAGATTTCAATTGACCCAACTCGTTTCCAAACTAAATTTACGTCGAAACATAGAGTAAATCGAATCTATATTGTTAAATGAAAACGTACAATATATGACTCGACTCTTTTCGAAACAAATTTATGTCGAAACGTATACATAAAAAACATGTGTGGTGGCGCCGTATGTACGTGGCGTGATAAAGAATAGATTATATTCAGATCAACTCGTTTCCGAACTAAATTTATGTTGACACGTAGAGTAACTCGGATTTATGTTGTCAAATGAAAACATGTTATATTTGACTCAACGTGTTTCCAAACAAAACTTAAGTCGAAACGTAGACAAAATCGAAGTGTACTATATTCGACCCGACTCATTTATAAACAAAAAGTTTACGTCAAAACGTAGACAAACGTCGCCATCTTAAAGTGTATATAAAATAACTAGCTTTAGTAAACCCGTGTATTACACGGGTTGAAAAAAATAAAAGATTAAATAAAATAAAAATTTTATTAATTATTAAACGATATTTTAAAATAAAATATGATTAAAATTACGTATAATTAAGTGAGAACTATAAATAATAAATTAATGATATCAACTCTTTAAAATTTTATTTTTAAACTGTTTTTGTTTAAAAAAACATTTTGTTTCAAAATAAACCGTTTTAAAATATATTTTTTAAAATTTCCTTATATAGCTCCAAATTTTAATTAATTTAGTTTATAAAAAATTTTCTTTTTAAAAATATAAATTTTAAAATATTTCATATTTTTTAAAAATTTTAATGTTTTAAAAAAATTTCTTATGTTATAGAAATTTATTTCTCTGAAATAATGTTAATAAAAAAAATATGGTTATGTCATGTGTCTATATTAGTTACTCTTTTATTAGAGTAAAATTTTTTTGTAGAAATAACATTAATAAAAATATATATTTTCTAATTTATTAAAAAATTATTTGTAATCTAAAAAAGAAATAAAATTATATAATATTTCTTAATTTAGGTAATTATTTAAGAGGAGAGAGAGCCGGGAAAAATAAACGTAGGGGGTCTAGAATTGTGCCAAGTGTCCCCCTTAGTTATTATTTTAGTATTATATATAGATCAGGAAAACTTTTTATATGACTCGACTCGTTTATGAACAAAATCTACATACATAGACGGACTTGAATTTATATCGACACGCATATAATAATACGAACGTAAGAATTTAGATTTTTTTAAAGTTATAATTATACTGGGGTAACTCGGAGTTTCTAGAAGACGTCTCTAGTTTAATGAATAGCTGAAATGTTGCTTAAGCCATCTGAAACTAACATAAGAACATAAACAAGGCTCGACTTGACTGTAAGATGAATACATGTGTCTTTGAAAATGAAACTCGTGAATCTTTGTGATTTACATTTACACTTGAGAACGTCATGAGTAATAATTAATTTACTAGCGCATGTTGGTGAAATGCAAGACAAGCACCAGAATAAATTGCACGTGTAGTATGATTTGAAATGATGCACATATGACGGATAGAACCCTGAAAGGGTAACTACGTCAAAGCATGACTAGTAATAGTTTGATGCCCAAACAATTACAACTCCCTAGGCATTGATGGTCACACGAGAAACCGGATAACAAACTATTATCAGTGTACAACGAAAGATCTTGATGTGTATTTCATCTTATGAACCTAGCATGGTTAATCTTAAATTAATGTTCTCATGTTTAATTATGAAAATGATTTGGGTCCGATAAACGTTATTCATCTGTATTATCACGCTGTATTGAATTTTTAAACTTTTTACAAGTAAAAACTATATGATTGAACTGAGAATTACACTAGATCATGCTATAATATCAACTTTATACGTGTATCTAGTGTCAAATGTCGAAAATCATAAGATAAAAACTGAGATTGGTACACCTCTAGGATGAAATTTTTGTGGCTATGTAAATGTATATATGATTTTATAAAACAATCTTATAAATCTATAAATGATTCAATTTTGAAAATTGAATTGATTTATGAACAATATTAAGATATTATTATTTAATGAATTTTCACTGTCAAAAATATATTTAAAAATAATTATTCGAATAAAATAAAAAGAAGATACCAATTTAAATAATTTCTTGAATAAAATAATAAAACTATACCAATTGTTTTAAACAACCGGGAGTGATCCTAACCCTGGTTGTGACACTAGACGAGTACTATTTTAGTTTTAAAATAAAAAGAGGATGTTAAATTAATAGAGCAATGATTGACTTGATTGTGGGACAATGTCCTTTTAATAGGTCACAATCCATGCACATGCAAACGTACCTAGGGACACTTTTGCCCTTACATTTTGGGCGCCATGCATACATCTGCACAGGACTATTAATCAGTTTGTTCCCCACAAAATATACCCTATCATTATATGTCAATCATACATATTGGCAAATTAATTAAAATATTATTATTTCATTCAACTGTAAACTGATTGTTATTACTGTTATTATTATATATCTTTTCTAAACACTAATGATCTCTTGACTTAGTGGTTAAGGGGGATGTGAGAGGCTTTGTCTCTCTTGGAGGTCCAAGGTTCAAACCTTGACATTAGCGAATATTACTAACTTGGTGATACTAACAACTAACCAGCCGTTCAAAATATACATACATATATATATATATACATATATATATATATACATATATATATATATACATATATATATATATATATCTTTTCTAAACACTATTGTCAAGACCATAGGGTGTTGTGATAAAGTAATTACTATTATCTATATATTCTAATAAAGCAAGTTTTCTAAAGCCACATATCATTCTCTTGACCTACCTTTTTGCCACTTGTCATTTTCTAGACATTATCATCTTATTTTTCCCTTCAAAAGGATATTATAGTAATTTAAACATTAAAATTAATTTCTCTCTCTTATTAAAGATTAATTTTATTAATTATAATATTTTTTTCTCTCATTTAAAATTTTAAAATCAATGTATCTTTTTAAAGTTAGATTTTATTAAAAAAATAAAAAATCAGATTTTTTTAATTAAAATAGAACTAATAATAAAAAGTTTTTATTTAATATGAAATTTTCAAAAACACTAAACCTTTTTGAAACAAAATATTTTAAATCCGTCTTTTTTTAAAAAAAATATAAAAAATGTGAATTTTTCTAAAAACAATCTTATTAAAGCAACCAGAATAATTACAAACCAAAATTTTTAATAAACAAGATTTTTATAAAAATAAATTCTTTTATAAAAGAATCTTAATACGAATGTTTAAAAATAAAACTATTTAAATAAGAGAGTTAAAAAAATAATATAATTGTTTTATTTTCTTGAACTATTACGTATATAAAATTCATATCTTATATTAAAATATCATATTGTAAATTTTTGTGTTTATTATTAACTATAATCCGTTTAATAAATGGGTTTCTAGCCTATCTATCTATATATCTATCTGTTTGTTTGTCTATCAATCTATCTATAATAAGGAAAAAATAAGATAATACGTGACGCAATAGTAAGTTTCATCGTACTAACTTTCTCATTTCTCTCTATTATTAAATGTAATATTGAATACTAATAATAATAATCATACCATTTTCAAACTAAAAAATGTATAATTTAATAAATTGAAAATCTATTTATTTTAAATTAAAAACACATTTTTTAACAACAAAAAAGCAGCGAACTTTTAAAAAAAATCATTTTACTTAAAACAAAATATTTACAAACCATAATTTTTTTATAAAACAAAAGTAAGAAAAATATATTATTGTTTATTTACTTAAAATAGCTATTTATAAGAAATTATAATCATATTATATCTTTAAGCATAGTTTTATAATTCATAATTTTTTTTACTAATTATTTAATAATTTATATATTCAACCCGTGTAATACACGGGGTACTAACATAGTATATTATATTAACTACAAACACTAGAAAGGTGATACAAATAATAATTCTCATCACATGCATTCAAATTGGTGCAAACATTGTTTCTACCCTTCGGTTGTGTTAGCTTAAAATACTGAGCGTTGTAATTATGTTTTTATCTGTCTTTTGGTGTTTGTATTCGTTGCCAGCATCTTGCTAGTAGGTTTTTTCAGTTGAATAAAGTTTTTCTCTTGCCATTAAAAAATATTTTTAAATGACAAGACAATTAATATATAAAGTAATCAATCCCAAGCAAGAAACTAGAGTAAAGGTCCAAAAAATAATATGGACAACAATTGAAATCACACCAAGAAATTCAATTTAATACATGAGTCTTCACCCTATATTTTATCCGTAGAATATAGTTTGTCTTGATCTCTTCAAAAATCTTCTCTGCACACTGTTGAGAATTGTTGAATGACTTGTCATTCCGTGCTTTCTATATGAATTACATAGTTGCTAAAATTACTGTTTAAATAGATCGTTTATATAGGTCATTGCCCTTGAGCACTTTTAACAAACTAAGCATCCCATTGATAGACCTGCACCTCGACTCTGATCGACCGCTCCAAATTATGTTCAAAACCTTAACCGTCAACTTGCAATGAACTACTGAATGACTGGAGGAAACATCTTTATAGGTCGCACAAATGGTGCGTTGCACACGCATATTCCTCTTAGTTAGATCCACTAGAATGGTCGATCACTAGACTTCAAGAAGGAATGACGTATTTGGACCTCTCTTAGTCATATGATAAAATGTATTGTATAATATGTCTTCAATCTCGTGTTATACGGTATAAGTTCTTTTTCTGTGTGAAACATCTTTATAACTCAAATAATGATATTCTTTTAAACATTTGATATCATCATAAGAATACCTGTTAGGTAAATAAGATCAAGATTTCGTGACCAGTAAATTGATAAATTAATAAAAATTTAATAGCCAGCCACATTATATCTATGAATAGACTCATATATCATGACAAAAATATATTGTTAGAACAGCAAAACTGAAAATTGTCCTTATTAACTGGTACAAAGTCATCAACATGGTGCAACAAATGAATGAGTCCAAAAATTAAACACAAGAGAACAAATCTAGTGATTTGATGCCATATTGGCTTTTTATTATGATTTAAAGGTTTAAATGCATTAATAAATTGTATTATGGTTTTGGTATTCATGTGAGTTGATGTTTGAAAAGTAAATATCAAGTTTTTGGGAAATGATATTAAAAATAATGAATTAAAAATATAAATAACAACGAGAAGAAGCAGTTTGTGCCGCACATTTTAACCACAATTATATATCATAATTTGTGATATTACTTCCATAATATTAGACGTGCCTTTAGTTTTACATGTGCCTATAATCTTAGGCGCGTCTTTATTTTAGCTAGAGGTTATAGTGATCTTATTAAGAATGTTTATGCCTACATGTTTTTTATATGCTACTACTAATAAATTATGTTATTATATACACTTGTTTTTCTTGTTACATGTTTAAGTATCTTCTTTAAAACAATGAGGTTTTCTGAGTTGGAGATCTTTTCAAGAGTGATTTCTTTATCCCAATAGTTAGAAGAAAGCTTTGTCGATCCTCATCTCACTTTACACATACCCCAACGTTGAGTGAGATTTGGGTAGATATATGTGTTTAGTTTATTTTAAAAGTAACCATATACTCTTAAAAGATAAAAATATTTACTTGCTTGCGTGAGAGGATATGGTCATATGGAGAATGTTGCTTTCAGCCAATCAAGTGATGTTGTGATGATTTGTCAAACGGTTCCAAACTGGTGAGCTCATTACGTCATATATATACAAAATTAGATCACAACATTCTAATCAATTAGAAAACACTAATAAATTGTGATATATGTGATTAACTGACTATAGTAACTAACTCTTAGGTCATCTTAGAGTTGTCCCGAGAATATATTTTCTTTCAAGTTTATTAGTTTAAGCATCACTACTTGTAGGCTGTAGCACAAGATGAGATTCTCTGGGCTTAAACACTCTTGTAAGGTGTGGACGTGCTATTCGAGATCGGATGTCAACGCTAGGGTAAATAGTGTATGTCCTAGAGGGAGATTCCTTGCTCTTGCTATGGGGAAGGTCTACAAGTTTTAAGTGACTCGCACACGAGGAAATTGTACGTTTTGGTTAAGCTAACAAAAGGAATCATGGGAAGGTCAGAGGTTGGGATGGGGATGGCCCTAGGCATGGGTCTATGACTTGCTGATACTTAATATTCTCTGGCCCATTGTTAAACTCATTAATATAGTTGGGATTAAAAGTAAAGCTCCAAGATAACTTCTAAATAATATTTGAGTTGGTTACACCAATTCACCAATCTATGATAAACCAACCGCAACCACCAGGGGCGGACCTACATAGGGATGAGGGGTAGCCTCCGCTACCTCTCAACTTTTTACGCGTAGTGTAAAAAATTACGTTTTTTATGTAAAAAAATTTGTTTTAAGGTTTTACGTTACCCCTGAGAAAATTTTACGTTACCCCTAAAAAAATTTTAAACTCAAAACTTTATAAAAAATTTTAAATTTTATAAAAAATAGTCTAATATTTTATAAAAAATATTACCTTTTATAAAAACATTATAAACCCAATTAACATTAAAAGCCCAATATATTAAAAACCCAATTAATTTAAAAGCCCAATTTATTTTAAAACCCAATTAATAGCCCAATCATTATAAAACCCATTTTCCCTTTTTAATTAACAAACTCGGACCCCCCCCCCAAAAAAAAAACCCGCTGCTCGCCTGCTCCCCTTCCCTGTGCACCGCCTGCGATCCTGCGGCACTGCTGCTCCAATTCCGCCTATGAGTCCGCCGCTACTCGGGCGCTCGGCCGCCGCTGCTGCCGCATGCCTGCGACTCCGCCACTGCTGGCCGCTACCCATTTACCCATTTGAAGCCTTGAATCTTTGAAGTTTAAAGTATTCTTTCTACATTCTAGGTTTAAGTGTTATTTGCAAGATTTTTAGACTAGAAGATTGATTATTTGTTATTTGATTTCATTTTTAGGTTTTATTGACAATTAGGGATTTGTATTGAAATTAGGGATTTGAATTGTGTTATATGAATTAAAGATTAGGGATTTTATGAATTTGAATTGTATTATATGAATTAAAGATTAGGGATTTGAAATTAGGGTTGCTACCCATTTACGCATTTGAAGCCTTGAATCTTTGAAGTTTGAAGGTATTCTTTCTACATGCTGCTAGCGTACTGCTTGAAGGTATTCTTTTTTACTTTCTAAGTTTTTTTGCAAGATTTCAGTGTTATTTGCAAGATTTGAAGAGTAGGAGATTGATTAATGGTTATTTGATTTAATTTTTAGGTTTTATTGGCAATTAGGGATTTGTATTGAAATTAGGGATTTGTGTTATTTGATTAATAACTAACTAAACAACTAACAAACCCAAAATACCAAATAACATAAATAACTTAATAAGTTAATAACTAAACAAATAACATGACCAAAATTATACTAAGCCCAAAATTTAAATAACTAAACAACTAACAAACACAAAATACCAAATAACATTTTATAAAAATATTAATAAATTAATAACTAACAAACCCAAAATACCAAATAACATGACCAAAATTATAATAAGCCCAAATTTAAATAACTTTTTAACCTAACAAGTTTACAAGCTCAAATACCCATTACCCAAACTAAACAAATTAAAAAAAAAATAACTAGTTATACCCATAACTCTCACCGCCTCACCCTGTCGCCGATCACCCAACAACCTTTGTCCTTGTCGCCAATGATAATGATATGCAACCAGCTGATTTTGATATCAAGTCAACAACTCCTTCAAGTTCAATTCATCCGAGTTAAATTCCTTCGTATTTGTTTTGAATGATCTTCATTCGGACCCCTATATTATCGTATTTTTTTCTTTTATTTATATAAATGTACAGTAAAAAAAATTTTACGTTACCCCTGAACTTTTCTATTAGATCCGCCACTGGCAACCACACAAATATACACATGATAAAACTTATAATAAAATCCATGTTATAATATAACGATGTTTGGTAGGTATGGGGTTGTACCAATATATGATCATTTTAAACATGGGTTTAATTTTTTTTTGAACGGCATACATGAATTTAATGATATATTATCATTTTATACATGGGTTTATATACTTGACGGCCCATTGTTTGATAATATTATGCATGGATGTTAATAATGTTATCCTGAATATGATTTTGGGATTTTATAACCCAATATGAATAGAGGTTAGCCCATTATGGGTTTGAGCCATCAAACCAAAATCTGAATGTAGCCTCATGGGCCATGGCCCTTATTTACCCATTAGGCCATTTGATCAAGTGGGATCGATAAACTATTCAACCGAATAGAATATGAACCCGAAACAACTTTGGGCTAAATAATGACCCTAAATGTTGGGCCATTAAATTTATCTATTTAGTGTGGTAACTAAACTGAGATTTTGTTTCTGGCCCAGTTTGTGACTCATGTTTCAATCCGTATTTGAAAACTTGATTGATTCAGATTAAACTTTTTATTTGATAGCTGTAACATGAATATCAAATGGCTTGTAGTTTGACAATAACACGATATGTAGCAGACGTTGTTACTCTCAGATAGTTGAGGCATCAAGTGCCACGGTGAACATATTTAGCAATAACGTGAATACCCCTACTTAATGAGGCTATTTGGTAGATAATGATAACAATAATATCCCGATCAGCGTCGAAGATATTAATCATTTGATGAGATTATTCCTGGAGCTGAAGTTTATCTATTTGCTTAATAACAAATTATCTTACATATTTTATAAAGGAAAGAACAAGGACCTAAAATTAATAATGGTAAAGATTTGTCCTGAGGGAGTAATAAACCAAGAAAAGAATGGTCCTGCACTGTAAATTGATTTGTCACTATGCAACCATTGCTTCCAAAATTTGCTGGCATAACCTTTTGTTTTCTACTTGCACCAATTGCCCCCACAACTTACAAATTATTGCAGCTCACAGGTTTACTCGACATATCATCCCTACTCTATCAATTATTGCAACCTGTTTCTTTATATTATTTTATTTTAAGAGTCGGTTTAAACATTTTTTATTATAAAATTAATCTTAATATTAGGGTCGTTTCATAATAGAAATAGATGTTTTGTTTACAATTCTGATAATGACTTGCTATCATTACGGGATTGGTATTATAAACCACAAACAAACTCATCACACTGTAAACATCATCTTCTATTGGATGATGATATTTGTGTTGGCAAATAATCATTAACAATGGCTCTGATATTCATAATCCTATTATGCATACTACATGTGGATTTAAGAGAATATCTAAAGTAATTCTCACTCAATGGATCATGACGTCGCCCGACACAAAAGACCAAGTGTCAAAAACAATCAATATTAAAATGTTATTCTATAAATGCACAAATAATCATAAAGTTCCAAACTAGAACAATTAGTACAAGATCAATCCAAACAAATTACAAATCCAACATTAACACATTGTCCAAACCATTATGTTCCTACTGTCTAATGCTCTTCCAGGAGCGGTCTCGTCTAAAGTCCACTTCCCATATACTTACGAATTGATATCTGAAAAGACATTTTCTAAAAAGTCAATATACATTGGTAAGTTCATAGTTTAAAAGTACAAATAAATTACCGTGTAAGTCATGTACAAAATATGTGTGTGTATGAGAACATAGAAGTCATAGAAACCGACATAAGCTCATGACCGGTCCATGTGCAAATAATCGAATTATATTCACCCAAGGGCACACACATGCCACATCAGTCTTAACTAGCATACCGACAACAAAGGTGGGGTGTTATCTAATTAATACTTACAATACCTCTCAATGACATTACAGTTCAAGTCTAAAGTACGCACAAATATTCATTAAGAAAATCTAGACTCGATCCTACTCAAACCACACATAACCATCCAATCCAAGTCCAAATCAAATTTAGCACGACACAGTCCAAAAACCTTGAGCATGCTTTTCCCCTAAGTAAAACATATTAAAAGGGGATATGAAACTCATCTCAAAATAGTACTGTTCAATGTTCACAACAAAAAAGTCAAGTAACTATAAATAACAAAACAAAATAAGATTATCAAAGGTCGAGAATACCTAATTGGTATAATTCTAGTAATTCGGTCCTTAATGCCCATTTTATTTTTAATTTTAATAAAACCTTAATTCATTTATCATTCCAAATTCATTTTAGTTTTCAAGTACTACATGTACTATTGTCATTGATGTTCCCAGGTATACATTTATTAATCCAAGTTTGATATCATATTAACCTTAGATGTTCTTACTCTTAAATGGGTTAGAATCCATATTTTGAACCAAAATTTTATCTAATTATTGTTAATTAGTCATAAATCTTAACATTTATGTTTTATAAAAATATTTTAGCTTGTAGAGCTGATTATGCATTTGTCTTGTGTAGGCTGTTTGGAGATCGAAATAGTAACGAAACATTGCGTAATAGAATCCGTTTGAAAGATAAAACCTTTAACTTCTAAAAAGAGAATCACCTCAAATGAACAAAGTATGAAGGAGATATGGCTTAACGAACACAACCTGACATTCTGTCCGAATTTAACAGCTTTGACCTTTCATTTTGTTTATTGCGTTTGGAGGATCAAACGATGTCGAAACGACACGAGACTACTTGGGTTAGTTAGAGGGATCTCTAAAAGTGATTTTAGACATAAAATTTGACCCATTTACTTCACATGACCGAGTTATATGACTTGTACAAAACATCCAAGTTTTTTGACAGCAAGCTTTCCAAAATTTCAACTTTGTCTTTCGAACCCATGACCATAATTTTGACCACCATTGACCCCAGACCAAGACTATTGATTATTGCATGAAATAATTTCTTTATAAACTGAATTAATCCACTAGTTTATCATAGATATTAGTTCCAATTTGTTTAATTATTTTTCAAACATTTCAGTTCGCGTCTTAAGTCGATTTGGATTAGAAATTCAATTCCTAATGCATTTATCAATCTGTGAATATTGTTTATTGTACTTATAAAAAGATTTGTTTCCAAGATGTCCATTAAAACGAGAATACGCAAAATTACATATCCAAAATCAAGAAATTCAAAGAACACAAGAATAACATAAACTAGAATTTTTAACATTTTTGTATATTCAATATTCAAAACGGCTAGATCTTTACGATCCAATGCCCCAAAAAAACATAAGAATATTAGATGATGTTTTGTGGTTAGATGATAAATATTATCACTAACACAATCCAATAGAAATCAAATCATCAATAAAATGGTTTTTCTTACCGATAAGGAGTAGTAAACCAATGCTTCAACAAGATAAGCGCTTGAAAAACAAAAATTGATCAAGAATGAAAAAGATGATGATGATTCACGATGAAGATGATGAAGAACATGAAGAAAAGCTTGACGGCAGCTAGTGTTTCTAGAGAGCACAGACTTGGGAAGGAAGTTATAAGAATAAAAAGATAAAAACAAGGGGGCCCATGGATGGGACTCTGGCGCCCATTGCCTGTCTCATCCAAGATCAATGTGCATAACTATCGTATTATATACAGTCCGATAAACATTCCATTGTCATCAATCCTAAATCCTTTAGCACATATTAGACACATCATGTATAATTTTAACACTTAACGTGTCTACACGCATCTAATGTACTATTTTCATACCAAGTCAATATCTTTTAAAAGTATTTGAAATGAAATTAAAAAAAAATTTCATTGTTGGCCGGTTGAAATTCCAAGTGTGTGGGTATCATTTAGGTATATGATATTTGAGGAATAACATGACTTTTGGACGACAGAGAGTTTTTTAGATTAATACAAGTTAAAAATTGTATCAAGCGTATATGACAAAAGAACGACAATAATGATAAATGAGCTGACCAACAAAATAATTGCAGTATGAGGATATAGCTTCGTGCAACCTTGGATGCCAACTTTAAAGTTATTTTGTTTATGTAATAATTTGGGAACATTAAAAACCGTCTTTTAAGGTTGTACTGAATTGAATTGACTTACATGATTTTGATTCTTTTTTAATAAAACAACATAATTTTTCGTTTATAATCTTCTCACAATTATGTTGTCACATGATACTATATATCTTTTTCAAATTATAAAACAGCTTTTTTTAATGAAATAAAAAACATGCTTCATTTAAATTTGAAAATGTAATTTTTTTATAAACAAAAATTTATGAAATATTAAAAATTTTAATACAAAGAACCTTATTCAAAAAATGACATTGTATTAAAAAATAAAAACAGTCAAGACGAAAGTTTAATAAATTATTGTTATTGTTTTGTTACTTAAGGTAGTTAATTAAACGTAATTATAAGTATATCTTATGTTAAAAATTATTTTATAGTTTTATAAATATTAATCGCTAACTATTAATTTAATATTATTATTCATCACTAAAATATATTTTTGCTATTGAGAATGAGTTGAATGCAAACTAATTAAATGTAAGCATATAATAAAACTATACTTACTATAATAAATAAAATAATATTGTTGGTCAGCCGTCAACTTATGGTAAAGCTAATTTATCTATTATATAATAAAACAATTATTTTTTAAAATAATAAATTTTTTTTAGCATTTTATGTTTAAAATAAAAAATTTACATTAATTTATTTTGTCAAGAAAACAAGAAATATGTTTACAGTACAAAGTGATAAATTCGTGCGAAGTGTACGAAGTGATAATAGTAATTGATCTATGAGATGTATATTTCAGATGAAATAATCATGCAAGAAATATGACTGTAGGGGTACATTTGGTAATAGCTTAATATTGTTGACTATTTTCAGCTTTCCCATATTTTTAAAAACATATAACTTTTTTATACGACATTATATTTATAAAAAATACACCATAAAATCGAGAATTTTATCATCTTTAATATGAGTATAATATTGTTATACTTTTTTTTTAAAATGATATTTTTTATAAAAACGTCTATGTGTTGTGCGTATAACTTGCGCGATTATTATCTGCATAATTATAAACATGCATAACTTGCGTAATTATATAATATAACTTGCATAATTATTTTTAGAGTTAAATTCGATTTTGCTCCCTGAGGTTTGATGAAAATAACTATTTTCCTCCAAAATATTAAAAATATCAATTTACCTCTAAAGGTTTCATAAGTTGTTTCAATTCAATCCAAAAGTTTCATAAGTTGTTTCAAATTTAATACAAAAAATAAAACTTTTAGACTGAAATTGATACAAATGCTGAAACTTTTGGACTGAAATTGATGTTTTGAAACTTTTGGAGGAAAATGGTTACTTTTGTCAAACCTTAGGGAGCAAAATTAAAATTAACTCTTATTTTTATAATGTGAGTAATTTTGTTTTGTGTTATTATAAATATAACTTGTGTAATAATAGATATAACTTGTGGAATTATGAATATAACTTGCGTAATGATGCACCTTATGTGCAAAATTATGATGCGTACGAAACTACCCCTCCGCCAAAAGTCACGTGTCACGACCTGGTAACTTCGTTAATATTTTCAGAAAGTTAAAAAGACAAACTAGCAATAATCAATCTAATCTGGTTGATCATACCCACTTAATTAAGTAGTAATTTGATCATTGTTTAAGGTTTGAAAACGAGCAAATAATCAGTTGTGGACTTATTGAAACGGGTATTCTTTTTTGTGAAAAAGTAAGCCAAATGATCCGTGGTCGATTCACGGTCCATGATAACATTAACCGTCCGGCCGGGTAATTAACTCTCTCACACACTTTCTTTCTAGCTATTTAAAATACTTTCCTTACAACATTTTTAAAAAACTCTTGACTGCTCAAAAATCATAACAAGTATTTTTTATTCAAGTCATCTTTAATTCTAAATCCAAAGATGATTAAGAGAAAAAAATATTGAAGATCAAATGCAAGAGGTTTAACATGAGTTGGCCTGATCATTCATTGTAAGCATCTATTATCTGCTTTGTGTATCTATTTTGAGAAGGGTGATCACCTAATAGCGAGAAGTGTAAAAGGTAATTAATAGGGTGAAAGTTTGAGGAATGATCGTTACCCACTTAGTAAGATGAGAGAGGTGATCACTATCTTTTAGTGAGATACTAGGTTAGTATCTCGTGTATTATACGGGTGAATAAATACAATATTAAATAATTGGTTATGAATAATTTATTAATTATAAATGATATTTTGAAATAATATACGATTGAAATTGAAATTACATATGAGTAAGGATATAACTAATAAAAAAAATAATATTCTTTTAGACTTTTATTTTTCTTTTCAGAAAAAATTAAACAATTTGTTGCAAGAAAAACCATTTTAAAAGACTTCAAATTCAAAAATTTCCTTATTTTAACTCTAAAATTTAATTATTTTGTTTGACAAAAAAATATTTTTGAAAAAGTCTGATTTTAAATTATTTCGTAATTTTAAAATATTTTATATTTTAGAAAATTTTGTTATTTTTAAAATTTTTGTTTCTTTAGAAGTTACATTAAAAAAACATTTCTCTCTTAATTTATTAAATTAATTAACATCATTAGTATTTAATGTAATTATTTCATAGAAGAAAAAATCGGAAAAATTAAAATTAGATTGTTTAGAATTACGTCAAGTGTTATATTTTATTATAATAGATAGCTTGTGTTCGTCATATCATTCAAGTTGAATATAAGAGAGATACAAAGGTTATCTCTACTTTCAAATAGATACGTAAAGGTGATCACTACACAAATTAGTGATATGTAAACGTGTTTTCAACTTGCTCAGAGAAATGATTATAATAAAGACAAGGGTTATTGGATTTTAATAATCATAACTTTTATTTATTGGTCGAGATTAATCCCAACTCATGAAATGTTTACAGACACCCTAAACTTTGAGCATATTTTCCTTCAACGATCTCTTACTAACTGAGAGTTAACTCCGTTAGTTTTTCGATAACGTGGACTGTTTATATGGCCAAAACACTACGCCGAAAGTTAAAATCAACCATCTGGTCCGTCAATCTGTAACTTCTGCACCCTAAAACCTGTCAATCTCCACCTATGATTTGAACCACTTAACTCATTCGAGGTAGATTTCAGGTGACGTTGGAGGCTAGATATCAAAAAACGGACTTGGTGGAGGCTGCGTGGCGGCGAAGTTAAAAAATAGCTCAATGTTGGCCCCATTTCATGTAAAAAACTAACGAAGGTTAACTTTTAGTTAGTAAGGGATCGTTGGAGAAAAATAAATTTAAAGTTGGGACTGTTTTCAAACATTTCCTGAGTTGGGATCAATCCCGGCCAATAAATGAAACTTAGGATTATTAAAATCCAATAACTCTAAAGACAAAGAGGCTGTTTGGCAATATTTGAATGACTAAGTGCTAAACCAATAAAAGGTCTGAACCATTAAGTGCTGAACCATTAAAATGTCTGAACCATTAAGAGCTAGTATATCGCTTAACTATTTAAAGTCAAATGTCTGACCAATTCAGATGAGAGGTCTTAACCATTCAGCATTAGACCTCTTAACCATTCAGCATTAGTATAATGCTTAACCATTCAGAGGCAAATGCCTGAACCATTTAGACATTTGCTCGCGAAACAAACAGTCTGAACCATTAAGTGCTGAACCATTCAAACATCTGAACTATTAAAAGGCTGATTAAGAGGCTGCCAAACAACCCCAAAGTCTCGGTTGAAGATTGAACGTAGGATGGATTTGTTAACATCCTTTAAAACCACTATATGTATCTTGTGTTATCTCTTCCATCAAATATTTGCACACTTGCAAATTTTATATTATTTCCAATAACAATTGAAAGTTGATGGAAAATAAGATTATTTAAAAAAATATTCGCTCCATCTTGGTTTTAACCATCGGGACAAGGTTCGCTGTAATTTTTATTTAACATGGTTTACGAAAATTGACCGATACAAAAACTTTAAGTCATATTCATGCACATTACTAAAAACCGAAAGTTTTGGTTAATTAGACATTGGTTAAATTTAACATCGATAGTTATTTGTCAACTTTCTATCTTGAAAATATTATATGAATATTTATCTTAACTCACTAAGTTATGACCGGATAAAGATTAGTGGTAAAAGAGTTTTAGAGAATGAAAGTCCAAACCAATTTATAAGGCCACTCTATGTCTTCTTCCTGATCTTCAATCGAGAATTCAGTCAACTAAATTATCTATTTATCAAAATAAGTCACCTTTACAACACTTCTCACTATAGAGAGGAAGTACTAACCTTGTACTGTTCAAAGAAAGTGATCAAATTCTAACTATCACTATACAAAAAAGTGATGCCTTTGATTTTACTATGCTCCTAAAAGATAGTAGACATCTCTTACTTAAATCACTAATCCACTTAGTGGTACCCCTTTACAAGTCTCAAATATTAATAGTAACAAACCATCAATCAAATACAACGTTAATGAAAGAACAAGAATGATCACAATTGAAGTACAACTTCTTCTTTTAGATTTTAATTTTTAATCTTAATCTTCTCTCTTCAAATTGATGTTAGAACTTGATTGAATTAGAAAGAGATATGTTTAAGAACTTTTAAAAAGGTTTGTAGCAAAAGAGGTTGAGTAAAAGGGTGTGGGAGGATTCTACTTATAAGCATGATACACAAAAGCCCAAAGGTGTTGACTACCCAAATGGCGATTGCTTGGGGCAGTCGCTAACAAATAGTGTCACCCTTTATTGTTTCTTATGTAGTGAACATCATCACATTACTTTTATACTAGTCTCTAGAAAGGCTAATAAGTATTCTATACATTGAAAAGAATTCTAAATACTAAAATAGAAAGTTTATATATTGTTTTTTCAAAAGCAACAAAGATTTATTCCATTTTTAGTATTATCCAATCTTTTTTTTGTCTCTTACGAAAGATTTCTTTTAAAGAAAACATACTTAAGTTGGTAGATCACACACCAACCATATCAATATTAAAATCCCATAAGACTTTAACTATTTGGGTGAAAACAAACTATGAGACTTAGTTTGTAATCTCTATTGCATTGGAAGACATTTTTGGTTATCTTGAAAAATCCATTATATGAGTTTAATAATTTAATTTAAACTACGTTCTTAAATATCTCTTAATTCAACTTATATTTTATTCTTTGATCTCCTTATCTTGATGAAGGTTTTGCACTTTGTATGATTCATAATAGCTTTGACATATTAACTAGGTCTTCATGCTTGTTGATTTAAAAGTGTGTTGGCTCATGTATGTGAATATGCTAATTTTCAATTGACAACTTAATATCACAAGACATAACTTCAAGTCCAACAAGAAATCTTAGTTAATGTTAATCCATTGTTATCTCAACAATCATGACCTATTAATGAATATATTTAAAGTTTGTTCGGTAATGTAGGCACATTCGAAAAAATTGAAGTGTTCTACGAAAAGTATAATCTTTCAATAAACAAGTGAGTGACGAACATCTTAAAAGTACATGAGAAAAAAATATTCATGACTATAAAAAATAGTGAGGTGTTTTCTAACTTTTTTATTTAAATACCTATGTATCTCATAGAATTTATGATGAGATAAAGCTTTAATATGGAATTGAAGTATTTATGAATTATGATCTATAATCTAAAGATAAAAATAAAGTGTTATTTAGAAAATAAAAAACTTATTGTCAGATGAAAATTTATATATTTTGAGCCATAAGTTAGGATTTACACTACATAAAGATCAACAAAAAGGGTACTGTCATTTTATCGTCGTCGCCCGTGCTATTATGACTAAATTAAGGATAAAAATTATAACACTAAGGGTACTGTCAATGCATCGTCTTCCACTGTTATTTTTAATTAGATACTAGTGGGTGTGACCCGTGTTATTCAGCGAGGGCTATACAAATTAAAATATTTAATTCTGATGGTTTATACGTTACTACTAACCACAAAAAAATATTACATGCAAAACATTGATAAAAAAAAGTGTAATAGAAAAAATACTATAAAAATACCACATCAAAACAGAGAAGAAAAATAACGAATGCGTAAGTGGTGAATTTGCTATAATTAACGAGCTTTATTGTGAGTTGGTTAAAAGAAAATTTGATATAATTCGAAATCTTAATTATAAAACTTAAAAAAAAGTTCGTGAGACTACATGTAAATATGACATAACTCGAAAGTTTAAGTATAAACTTTAAAAAAAGGCAAACTTAGTATGTATCAATTTGGAAAAAAAAAAAAAAAAAAACCAAAAAAGAGAAAATGTTGTGGTTAGTTTCAAAATAAAGTAGACTTTTGATTAGTTAAAAAAAAGGATTTTAATTTGTTAACATTGAAAAAAACTATACTTTCACTACACATAATTTTTTTTATTTGTTATATATAGTGAGTGGCAAGTGTTATTGAGCCTTTTTCTCCGACACGTTATGTTGATATAGTGATTATATACTTAACTATTTAAATAAAATAATACTCAAATCAAATAGTAATAAGGTATAAAAATATAAATAATAAATGTATATATTTTAATATTAATTTAAAATATTAGAAATAAGATAATACTTAAACTAAATGTATATTAAATAATATATTAATTGGGAGAAATTTATTACATATTAGAAAATTAGAAATTAATGTATGTAATACTATTATCTTATGTTTTAAAAGTTATATTAGATGTATAAATTTTGAGTAAAATTACAAGTGTATAATCATCAAATGTTTTATATAATAGTATAGATAATATAACTATAGATTATTATTATCATCATTAATAGAAAAGTATTTAGTAATTATATAGTTAAATATTCAAATAAGATAATTATTTAAACACTTTATTATTATTATTATTATTATTATTATTATTATTATTATTATAAAAGTATTTAATAATTATATAGTTAATTATTCATATAAGATAATACTTATTATAAAATTTAAATGTTAATTTAAAGTATTATAAATAATATAATATATAATGTAGTGAATTAAATAATCTCATATCATTAAATAATACTTTAATAATATGCATTAATTAGAAAAAACTTATTAAATGAAAAACAAAATAGTAATGATTTGTCAAACCCCTCGCCGGCGGCGGAATCGCAAGGAGGTGACGTAATCGGATATTTTGAACACGTGGTACTTAAGGAAACTTAAATTCATTTATGCGTTCAAAATAAACTTAGGCAGCAAAGTATTAGGGTACAAGTTTTTAAAGATTCAAGATTATGAGCCTAGCATCCTAATCTTATACAAAATAATCTTCTGTTGTGCCCTAGTCGTGCCGTACTTAAGTGAAGTCCAAAACGCTAACCTCGGTTGTTTCTTGAAAAACATGTTAAAAATGGGTCAACAATAATGTTGGTGAGCTCGTAGATTTTGAGACTCGATAAGTAGTTGTAAAGTAAATAGTCAAATATGAATCAAAAGCTCATTATGTAAAGTAGCCATAACACAAGTAAGGATAAATGCATTTATGAGTCCACAACTAAGCCTTTGACTGCATGCCTCGTTCGGTACTCATTTCAAGTACGGAAATAAAAGTCAAGTTATAGTCTGCATGGTAATAATCATTCAATATAGCTGACTGTAGATTTACGCGTTCCAATCAGTCGAGAGAATGGGGATTGTCAATCCCGATAGTACTATCTATATTAAACTTGCGGCTCCAACCCGGAGTTAAATAGTTGTGTAAGTTAACGAGGTTTTTGTAAGTCAAACCCAATAAATAACATACATCACCAAAATATGTATAAGCAAAGACATAATAGCAATGATTCATATAAAGTCGTTAAGTAACATATTTCTCCCCCGAAATTAATAAAAGTAAAAGGGGCTACGAGAACTCACTTTCTGATACGGATCACGTGAAACAAGAGGGATTGCACTAAACCGAAGCAGTTCCTACATATACATACGGTGTGCAAATAAGGTTTACATTCCCATGAATAAGTCGTTACACCAAGTGACGAGTCAAGTGTTACATGAAATAAGTTTTACTTTTAATTTATTGATTGAAAAGTAAACTTATTCAAATTTATGGTTTTGTATGATTTACGAACCGTTAGCAATTTTTGATTATGAACTTAACTTAGAAAAAAGTGTATAAACATAAATACATTATGAAATGAGGACATTTTGTCATAATTATAAGTTCAAATATGATTATTCTACATTTTATGATTTAAAGTTTGTTTACTTGATTTCTGCATTTTTAAGGATCATTTTGTGCTAGGGTTTTAATTAATCAAATATACAAAATAAAATATGAGACTTTTATTATAATTATATATGAGTTTTAACTTACTATTAAAATAAATGTAACATTTTATAGAGTTCATTTAGTGGTCCAAAAATAATTATATTGTTTCAAAAGTAAGTGCAGCTATATTCTGGAGTTTTAAATTTTTTTCAGTTGGTTGAGGGTCGAAAACTGAACCATTTAAAGTGAGACTAATTTTGTTTTAAAGATAACTCATAATACTAACTTCCAGAAAAAGAATCAAGTCAATTGGATAAAAATTGATAGAGTTATGGCTTCCTAAAGTTGACCTAAGTATTCTGCCGAAAAATCCTGGTTTGATCGTTTATCTTGTGCTTAGCTTTTGAGGGTCCAAATCTTAATGAAAAATTATGAAGTTACTATGGTTGGTAAGATATTTCTTTGAACTTAATATTAGGCTCAAGAATCGTCCAATTTGGTTAGGTTTTGACTAAGATATGACCTTTCAAAGTTAAGAAAGTTTTCTAACAGAATCTGTTTTATAAATCAAGTAACTTTTAACCATTTTTTTATATGAACGAATAATGCCCTTGTTTTCTTGAATATTAGATGACTTAATCACATATATATACTCATCATTTCATTATCTTAAACATATTAAAGTATTGCTTAAGTGTAAGTGAATGGATACCTCAACGATTGCAAGAGACGAAGCTTGAACAAAGGGGGCACATATGACGCACACTTGTTGTGATTTCTTAAGCAGCTTGGCTGCTCCCTTTTGTGATCCAAGCAAGGGAAAAAGAGAAAAGAATATGGATGATTCTATGTTGAAGGAATAGAAGAAGTAGTGCAATTTTGGTTGTGACTCAAAGTGGGATATATATAAGAAGTTTGAAATCAATTAAATGGGAAGGTAGAAGAATGATGATGAAATGGTATGGTGTGGGTGTTCACGGCTGGAAGGTGGCCACAAGGAACCCCCTTGATCTAGCTTCCAACCTTGAAATCAAGTTTTTCAAGCCATCATGTTGATTGGTATGACATGAACAATAATATTCTTAAGATTTTGAAGAAGAAGGCTGATTTTGGGGGTAAAGCTAATGATGATAATATATTTATGTTAGTATTTTATGATTCAAACATGTTGAAAGATGGTTATTTAATTTGTTAGTTAGGTTTACGTCATTTACGTTAGCATAAAAATAGAAGTGCGTTAATGTATATAATTTCGTTATAACTCTTTCAAGTTAGATTTATAAATGTTTGTAATTCATTTGAGGGTTCTAGTAATATTATCTAATATTACGTTTGTATAATTCGAGTAGTGCATGTAAGTGATTGGTGTGTTATTAGTGTTTTAATGCAAAGGAGATGATTTTATATTTATATTTACATATATTAATATTGACGTAAATCTTTATTTTTTGTTGATGAATATATTTGACGTCGACATAAATTGTCTACTTTGAGTTGGAATTTAATGTTAATATTGTGTCGTGATTTGTGAAATACGTTCGAGATTCTTGACGACTCATGTCGGTTAAAGCACCTAGGTTTAGTAAATCGACGAACGTCATAAAATTTTAATTTGTAACACATATTAATGTCGAAAAATATTAAATTATAATCATCAATGCCCATACCATTACTAGGATTCATGTAAAAATATCGTGAAATGGTTCAAGTTATAGTGATCCTAATTTGATTATAATAATATCAAATGATCATTTCTTAGTTGATATTCTAAACTAAATAAATTACGTAATCGCGCAAATAATGAAATATATGAAATACCTTGAATTTTCGGAAGTGTCACATGATTGCAATGAACACTTGTACATAACGTTTAAGAAGTTGTAGTAGGTGTGTTAATGTTTTTTTTTTGTGTGTAAAATTACATTTTTTTCCTAATGTTTTGCTTTATATAATAGTATAGATAAATATAAAAATTAACTTCCAATTGGCATAGTAACATCTAATGTTTATTTTATTAGATTTATGTTGGTTGAAGTTCTATAAAATAAATAACTAGGTGGATTTTAAGATTAGATTTCAGAAGTGCTTGTGCGTATGTTTCTCATTAAAAAAATAATAAAAAATAAATAAAAATTTAAGTATGTTTTCACTTAAATAGTTTAGAAGGTAAGTTGTATAAATGGTTTTTTGTTCTATAAAGGATACACATCCATAAGGACGTGACAAATTATAACATCCGACCACTAATACCACCAATATTGTTCGCTCTGCCCACAAAGAGCTTACAAATTTGCTTTTGGTTGGTCGGGTGAAAACTTTCAAGGGAGGTCATCCATCACTGTATTCATGTCACCTGAGTACGCTTCACTATGAGTTTTCCTCTCATCCATAGCTAATAGGCCCAAAACGCGTTAATGATATTAGAGGCAGACATTTCTTATGAACCTTGAATCTCTACTGTTCACGGTCGATGTGAGATTTTCCTAAGGTGTTACAATCACCCCCCCCCCCTTTTGGACTCATTATCCTCGATAAGGTTCGCCCTACCATCCATCCACGGATGTGGGATTTGCCTAAGGTGTCCATCTGAACACCCCCGAGGACTCACCATCCTTAATGAGATTTGCCCCACCATCCCGAACGACACAAGATTGGCTCTGATAATATTTGTAACATCTGATCAGTCATACCATTAATATTGTCCGCTCTACCCCTAATGAGTTTACGGATTTGCTTTTGTTTGCTCGAGTGTAAACTTTCTAGGGAGGTCATCCATCTCTGGATTGCTATCACCTGAGCACGCTTAATTGTGGAGTTCTCCTCTCATCCACAGACAATAAGCTCAAAATGTGAGATTTTCCTAGGGTGTTACACAAATATTCTTTGAGTGGGGAAAGTTCATCCACGTAATAATCACCCAAAATATAATAATTAAGTAATCTATATTTATAAATTATGCATACTAATAATCATGTGATCTATGTTAATAATTACGCAACCTATGTTATAATGATGCACATTATATGCACATCACATCAATATTTTTTAAACAGACAACTTCTTTTAGTAAAAAGTATAAAAATGCTATACTTAAATTATAGAGAACAAAAAGATTACTTTATGATGTAAAGTTAATAAAATAATATAATATAAAAGGTAATATGTGTTTAAAAAAGTTAGAAGACTTAAAAAATTTGACAATGGTGGATTATGTTTTATTTTACTCTTATAGATCTTCATTCATGTGTGAAAATGACCTTTTAACGGGTGATAATTGTTTTTCATAATCTTACACATTAATTTACTAGATCCCCAAAATCTTTTCTACGCTTTATTGGTTAATAGCTTTGTAATCCTTTCTCATAGTGTGTATTTATATATATATAGGGTGATTAACCTAGCCAGTAGGACACGAACCGTGTCATGGTATTAGAGGCATGTTCGTCCGCAACGTAACTATACAACATATATGATAATTACGCAACCTATCAGAGTTAAATTCGATTTTATTCCCGGAGGTTTGATAAAATATAACTATTTTCCTCTAAAATATTAGAAATATCAATTTACCTCCAAAGGTTTCATAAGTTGTTTCAGTTCAATCCAAAAGTTTCATAAGATGTTTCAACTTGAATACAAAAAATGAAACTTTTGGATTGAAATTGATACAAATAATGAAAGTTTTGGACTAAAATTGATGTTTTAAAACTTTTGAAGGAAAATGGTTATTTTTGTCAAACCTTAGGGAGCAAAATTAAAATTAACTCTAATAATTATGTAACATATGTTAATAAATACAACCTATATTAATTATGGGGAAATTGATGATATAGTTACAAAAAAATATGCAATAAGATTATTCTAAAATTAAAAAAAAACTTAATTTTACAGTGTAGTTTTTTCAAACTAATATCATATAAAAAGCTATACACTTTTAAAAAGTTAAAGGAACTTTAAAAAATAACAATGATAGATTATTTCAGTTTTATCTCTTCGGGCCTGTAAAGCCTCAAATTTAAGAGATCCTACAGTAAGTAATTCATAAGAAAACATAGTTCTTAAACTGAATAACCATTCAAACATAAGCAGCGAAAACATTCAAAAAATTAAGTCTAACATTAGAATCTTCAATTATAATGTATTATAAAAACATATAAAGTTCATAATCAGGATGCAAGTATTTGAGATTATGGTAGCATCTCGTACTTGAATCAACCTAACACATGTTAAAAGATTGGTGTAGCTGAATAAGTTCTAGTTTTTATATAAAAACACTAAAATTACTTTAACACTACAAAAATAATTATATTCATCATAAATTGTTCTAACATACATGCCATACCATAAAAACATATTTCATTTACCATCCAAATGCTTGCACAAAGGCAAGACTAGGCAATACTTTTCTTCTGTTTTGTTTGTTACCGTCCATTTACTTGCACGCATGGAAGTGTTCATGTTATTATCACATCATTCAATATAGTTTAAGACATTCAATACAATCCTTACAATCCATTCTTCACACAAATCATAAAACATAACGATTAGACAAGCATATCAAACAACATTTGTATATTTATAAAAACCTGTGCTTAACCGTTTAAATTAATCACACTTTTGAACACATTCCGTAAACATGTGTGCCACCTCAATACATATAAGGAAGAGGCATTTGGAAACTTACGTCGATTGCTAGAATTGATTGAACACTATTCAAGTTGACCAAGCCCTAACTTTCTTTAATAGACACTTTCATTCAAATTAAATGTGACCACAATAAGGTTTCAAAACTGTAAAAATTGATCGAATCACGCTTATATCATTCATCTTTTTATATTCATAATCGCTAATCAAAAAGGGAATCATCTATACCTTTCATGGAAACCACCAAAAAAAGATCTTATGCGATTGAGGATAGTAGCCGAATCAATGACTCTTTGAACTCGTTTTATTGCTATCAGACCTTGTAAAATCCTTTCAGTCAATCAATCAAAATCAATCTATATATATATATATATATATATATATATGTGTGTGTGTGTGTGTGTGTATGTATATATGTATGTATATGATGTTTGAAAATAGTTAACAGGGGTGGGGGAGACCGAGTTCAGCTATTACAACCCTAGCATGGGTGGGTTTGGCTATTTGCCACAATTGATCCCTTTCATTACACGCAACTTTGAGTCATTTACATAACCTACAGTTAAGTTTAATAACTTGTCCCGTTAAGTTTAACCGAGACTTATAATTGAAAAACATAGTGTTACATGATCCCTTTCATGCGTAATTATTAAATAGTTCATGCGTGAGAATTGCTTCCTTAAATCTTAGTCATTGATTTCCTAGATCGATGGCCTAAAATTCTTCGTACGCACACACACATATATACTTTGCATATACACACACATACATACATATGTATAGAGATTATAATAATAACTAATTATTGCCTATTAAGGACAAGGACTTTTAGCCACTTTAAAACAGGCTCAAACAATCTCTGATTAAACTTATTTCAGTGGTGTTGGAATCAGCTTGTCCTCTAATCTAGATCTATTATCGGTGATAAACTATTCAGCATAACTACAAATTGGATTTCGATCATTTGATGAAGACAGCGCAAATTTTAAAAACAAACTTTACAAATTTTAGAAAATATAGTACAAATTCAACAAGACAATATAGTTTCTAGGCAATTTAAAAAAAAAATATATTCTTAATATTTTAGGCTGAACTTAGCTTTTAGGATAGCATGTCTCTATGTATGCGCATGGTAATCTCATCTGCGTATATATATTTTTAATGTTAATAGACCCAACTAATATAATTAAAAGAACGATAATAGTTACAAGTGAACGAGGGCCTTTGAAAGTGAGGGAGGATGGCATTTTGCACCAATTGGCCATATTTGAATTTTCCCAGCACATGATCACAACCTTCATTTGCAGCTTTATGTACCCATCGATCACACGCACACACAGAGAGATATGCATAACACATATGTGTGTGTATATAGTCGCTGTCAAATGATCTTTATTTATTCAAAAAATACGTAGGCATTGATCACTAGCTTTAATTAATTACAAAATGTTGGTAGAAAAATACGAAAAGCAAATCCTAGAAAATATTTGTGTATCTACGACTAAAGCATTATGTCCCCATCCATGTCTTTGTTTACGACGTGGAGGGAGTGATTCCTAAGTATCATACGTAGCCATCCTCTTTATCATAAGTTTTATTCTCTTTTAATTTATTTCTTTTCCATTATTTTTATTATACACATATATGTATTATATGAACTTTTAAATTAATTAAAACAGAAAACATGTATTGTTTTTCTTTTGCGTCTTATTTTTGTTTCATATCCATTGTATACTTATAAAGTATATTATATTATACGGTAAAACTAAAAGTTCTCAATACATATGAGACTAATTAAAATACACACGTAAAGAGCAACACCATACGCAATTTCGAGCAATAGTTAATCCAGTAAAAGTTGACATTTTGTATATACATCCACAAATTATTTGATCCTAGCTTGTTAGTAATATAACTTATTTATGCTATTAGAATCTCGAGTATTACACGAGTTGAATAAAGAAAATATTAAAAAGTTAGTAATAAAGATTTAGATATTATAAAAACAATATTTTAATATAAGTTACAATTAAAATTACGTATTATTTTTATCCATATTAGAAATACAAGCGTAGCCTGCCAAGAGAAGCGGGAAAAAGCATAAGGGGCTCACAGTAGAATTGTGACATGTGACACAACCAGTTACTATTAATTAAGTATAGAAGATTATCATATAAAATGTGTTTTTAAAGGTCTATTATATGAATAAAATTTATTTTTTATATGATTTGAATATGTTTTTATGAGCATCATCTTAATTTACTTGTATCTATTATCTATATCTATACTAATATATAATACATTTGAGATAAACAAAGTTGATATTTTACTTAAACTAACAAGGACGTTTTGGTAATTAAGAATTTTGTTATTTATGATATACTTTTGTTATTTAATGAATGATATTTTAATTCTAATATAGTTATTATATTCCAACTAATTTAGTTATTTAATGACATAATTTATAAATATATGCGTTAAGAAAAGACACATCACAAAATTGAAGGACGAAATCTATATTGTTTTTATATCAAAAAACTTTTTAAAAATAAATATAACTTTTTACTATTTTTAGGGTTCCTCACAGTTTTATCATAAAACTAATCCGCATTGTCCCATGTGTACCATTAAAATCACCAAGTAGGTGTAGAGATGGTAATGAGCTGAGTTTGAGACGGGTTTAGGTTATCCCAACCTTATACCTGATTATAAAATTGTGTCTTATACCCGGCCAAGAACCCATTGGTTATTTACCCGTCAGGTATCAGACATACCCATGGGTAATCGGGTATACCTGCTAATTTCTGAACAATACCATTGGGTATACTTATTAGGTATTTTTTGACATTTTGGCCAAACTATTTGTCGCCATCTCTTTTCGAACAAATTAAATCTATTTGTTAATGACTCGCTAACTCTCTTTCAATAGTGGATAGGGTTCAAAGAAGAATTAAATGTCTAATTGTCGAGTTACTTGACTAGTATATTAGAAGAATGATCGAATTAGATGAATATTAAAACTAAAGAACTTGAAGATAATATAACATGATTAAAATAACTAAAAAGTATTATAATATAATTAAAATAAAAAAATTATTTTGGATTTATAATCGGGTATACGGGTATGCTTACTCACGTAAACGAGTATGTTTAATCGGGTAAACGGGTATATCATGTAATCTCATACTCGTCCGAAACCCGTAAAAATAATATAAAGTAATCTCATACCATGTTCCATACCCGACCCCATACCTATCCCAAATGTCTTGGGTTTCGAATATTTTCATCGGTTTCGGGTTTGATTACCATCCCTATATAGGTGTTATGTTTCCGGCTCGGTATATCGCGCTACTTCAAACTAGTAGATTAATATGTGTAATACCATATGGAGCATCTATTATTTTAACACATTTCTATTAGCAAGAATAGTATCTCAAAGTTAAATTTGATTTTGTTTCCTAAAGTTTGACAAAAATAATAATTTTTCTCAAAAAGTTTAAAATCATTTAGTTTCAAACCAAAAGTTTTATCATTTGTGTTATCTTTGTTTTTTTCCCTTGAGCAGGATTTGAACCCACGTCTGACTACCTATTAAACTATTCAGTACTAAATATTCATCATTTGGCAGTAATTTGGATAGAAATTTAAATAATGATGAAACTTTTGGATTAATTGAAACAATCAATGAAATTCTTGGAGGTATTTGAGGTTTTTAATCTTTTAAAGAAAAATAGTTATTTTTCTTAACTTTCGAATGCAAAACTATGATTAACTTCTATGTTTATATATTTATGTATATTTGAAATGTGAAATTATATGATTTTTGAGATGCTGAACATGAAAAGAATCATTTCCAGTAACAAGATAATCATCTAAGTAAAAATGGCAGTAAATATCTTTGAATCAATCTTAGTAAACAAGGGATATATAGCAATTCAAAAGCTAGGTTGTTGTTTAAGCTCATGCAAGTATACCTTTATCTAGCAAACTAGCTAGGTTGTGGATAAAGTTAATAATTTATTTATTTAATTATTTATATGTGAAATGAATAATTTAAGGACTTATTTACTGATAAATAGTTGTTGACTTGTTGAAATTTTAATTTATTTTGAAAATAACAAATAATATGCATATACAACTAAAATTGTTTTTGTGATTTAGCCGCATAACATCTCTCTTGACACTTTCATGGATAATGTAGAGAACGACAAGATAGCCTACATTCAATTTGTAAATTTCTATCCTACATTTATGATGAGATTTTTGGTTCCTCAAATATTATCGATAAGATTTTTGGTTTCTCAAATATTATCAATAATAATTCGTGTATTACACGAATTAAATTAATAAAATATTAAATATAAAAATATATTGATTATAACATGATGTTTAAGATAAGATATCAACTTTTTAAACTTTTTTTATTAAAATAAGTTAATAATTGTTTCAAACAAACCATTTTTTTAAAATATTATGTTTAAAAATTTTCTTATTATAACTTCAATTTTAATTATTTTGTTTTATAAAAACATTAAACTTAGATTATTTTGTGTTTTCAAAAAAGTTTGATGTATTAACAAAATTTCTTCGTTTATAAAAATTTGTTTCATTAGAAATAATATTAATAAAAAGATTACTTTCATAAAATATTTTATATCTAAAAAATCTTCTTATTACTCTAATAAGAGGACAATTAAAGGGGACCCGTGGAAGTAACATATTTCTTCTTATCAAATTTTTTTTATTTTTCTCTTCTATTAAATAATCATATTAATTACTAATAATATTATTTAATTAGTTTTTAGATTAAAATAGTATTTAATAAATTACATAAGGTAAGTTTTTATTAATGTTGTTTCTAAAGAAACAAATTTTTATGAAATAAAAAAAAATTTTAGAACATCAAACTTTTCTAAAAGTAAGAAATATATTAAATTGGTATTTTTAAAAAGTAAAAAATTTCAGAAACAAAAACTAATTAAAATTAGAAGTTACAATAAAAAAGTTTTTCAAAATGATATTTTTTTAAAATGTTTTTTTGAACAAAATTTTCATTATATATACGGAAGATTTTAATCATATTCTACCTTAAAATATCGTTTTATAATTAATAAGTTTTTATATTATTGAATATTTTATTTATTCAACACGTGTAATACACGAGTTTACTAAAGATAGTTAAATAATACTTTTAGTAATTAATGTAATTTTTAATAGGAGAGATAGCAAGAAAATTTTGATAAAGATATGATGTTGTCACGTTTCCCTATAGTTACACTTTTATTAGAGTAAAAATATATAACCGGTAATATTTAGCTATTTGTATACAACAAATGCTAATCTTTTTTGCGTTCATACACTCGTATTCATAGACTCATAGTCATATATGTTGCATACACATGCTTAAAAGTTGATAAACTATCGTCATGCTCATACATGTCACATACGTCGTCACGTCGATGCTTAGATTTTACATTTAGCATTGGCACCATTTGTATATATAGTATATTGCAGAGAATATTGTCGATAACATTTTACACTTTCGTTGAGAATTACTTTTCGTGTTAATTCTCCCATCATATAAGAGAGAAGGAGAATATGCCGCAATAAAAAGTAATTGTTGATAAAGTGAATTGATGCGTATGCTGTTTTCTGGGAAGGAATATTATGGTAACTGCAGTACGAGAGTTTGACAATTTAATGATAAGTTATTTGGATGTGTTTGCATTATTGAGCATCTAATTAATTCATATGTGATTAATCATATTCATCTGTGAATGTTTTTTGAGGTTCAAATAAGAACCAAAAAAGGTTGAAAACCATCAAATTATTAATGACTGGATTTGCATTTGCTGCTATATGTTCACAGGTGAACAAATTATTGGCATTTGCTTGGATATGTTCACTTGTGAACAAATAAAGTAACATGCAAATTAAAAGGCAATTTTATGATTTTCAATCTTTATTTTTGGTTTCATTTGAATTACTACCGATTGGGCATACGGTGTGGATATTTATTTTCTGGTGGTAATAAGTTGTTTTTTCTCTATTTAAAAGGTTGAAAATTTAAATATTACAATATGTATATACGGGTGGTAAATATGAGTAGATTGAGAGCGGTTTTAAAAAAGTTCTTGATGATATTTATTAATCAACTTTTTCATGTGCGAACAAATTTGACCTTCTTGAGGACAATTCATGGTTTCAAAAAACTATTGGTTAGGGTATGCAAAACGGATATTATTTTATTCACTTTCCTCACATTTAATATTAGCGTTGTGTCCTCTATATCTTTATTTTCCCATGTTCCCTATATAGTCACTCCCCCTTTCTCTCAACTAACTTTTCAATTTCTTTATTCGCCTAAAAAAGAAAAAAAATAAAATTCTTGTTTTCCCTTCGTGAGAACTTCGGGGGTTCCAAAATTGACATTCTCCCTAGTGCCTAGTTAGTCAGTGTGCTCTCAGCTGCGTTGCGACGTATCAGTTTGAAGAAAATCTATAAAGAAAATATAGATAAAAATAAACATGTCAAAATGTTTCAAATTAAAAAAATAATATGTTTTTGTGAAAATAAACATTAGGGAATGAAAAAATGAGTTTACATACAAATGTGCTGGTCTATGTGAATGGTAACAACGTTTATTATATACTAGCTTTAGTAAAATCGTGTATTACACGGGTTGATCAATAAAATAAAATTTATTAATAATGAAATGATATTTTAATATAAGATATAATTGAAATCTTACTTATTATAAGTAGAATAAAGTATTTTGTTTAAAAACATTTTAAAAAATATTATTTATAAAAATTTTCTTATTATAACTCCTATGTTTAATTATTTTATAAAAATATTACTTTTTATAAAACACCAATTTTAAATATTTTGTATTTTTAAAAAAGTTTGACGTTTTAAAAAATTTTACTTTTTATAAAACACCAACAAAAATTTTCTTTTTTATAAAAATTTATTTCTTTAGAAATAGCATTAATAAAAAGATCTTTTCTTAATTTATTAGAAATTATTTTTATATAAAAAATAAATAAATAATATTAGTAATTAATATGATTATTTAATAGTAGAGAGGGGCGTGAAAAATTTGATAAAAATAAATGTGGTGATGCCATGTGTCCTCTACATATAACTTTTTATTAGAGTAAAAAGATTTTTTATTTATTTACTTAAATAAAATAGCTCGTGTCAAACAAAATTCGCCTGCCCCTAGGGGTGCATGGGTTGGTTGTGGCTAAAACCAAATGAAAAACCAAAGGTTCAGTTTTTGGATTTTTTTAAAAATGTTTCGTTCGAATTTCTTAATTTTTGGTTTTCATTTTTCACAATAGGTTCAGTTTAGTTTGGATTTTTGCATTTTTATCATTTGGGTTTCAAAATTGTTAGCCGAAAAGCTGAGCTGTTGAGATATGCTATGCATGTACAATGAAGAAAAACATTACGATATAAACAAAAACAAATACTTATTTTAGTAACTTACAAAAAAAATTATCCATAATTAAATAATTGTGCATCATTGATTTTCAAAGATCAACTTTTATAAATTGTAAATTTGTAATCATACAAGGTTTTTAATATTAATATTGCGTAATGTTTATCGAATTTATTATCCTAATATATTCACGGGTGGGTTTTTAGCCTTCTATAACATAAGGAAAATATTTAAATAAAAATGATTTTAAATCTAAAAATTATAAAAAGGAATCTCAATCATCAATATTTTTAATCAATGGTTGAGATAAAATTATAAAATATGAATTTCATATATACCCCTATAAACTTCTAAAAAATCATATATCCAAACAAAATATCATATATATCCCAAAAAAGTTTTCAAATCTTATCTTATCTTATCTTACTACTCGAATAAAAGAGTAACTTGAGATGCCACATGGCAGCACCACAATCATCCTCACTAAAATTTTCCCGCCTCTCTCTCCTCTTAAATAATTACCTTAATTACTAATAATATTATTTAACCTTCTTTGACATTTAATAAATTTAAAAAGAGATCTATTTATTAATGTTATTCTTAAATAAACAATTTTTTTATAAAATAATAAATTTTTCTAAACCATAAAACTTTTTTAAAAATACGAAATATTTTATAATTGGTATTTTTAAAAATTCAATTTTTTTAAAACCAAAAATAATTAGATTTGGGAGTTATAATAAGGAAATTTTTAAAAATGACATTTTTATATGGTTTGTTTTAGAAGAAAATGTTTATCTAACCCGTGTAATACACAGGTTTACTAAAGCTAGTATCATATATACCCAAACCAAAATTATAATATCATATGTACTCTTAAAAAACAACTTAAATATCATAAGTAACTGTAAATAACTTTTCAAATATCATATATGTCCAATCCAAAGTTTTATATATATATATATATATATATATATATATATATATATATATATATATATATATATATATATATATATATACATGCTTATTAATAAAACAATAACTTTAGTGCCACGTGGCATTCTCTTAACCCTTTACTTTTTTTAATTCCCGCCTAAATATGTATCTATTCTTAGTGTTAGTTTAGGTTTATTTGACTAAAAGTCAACTTTTGATACAATAGATATTTAGGAAAAATTTAGAAATTTAACCCTAAATTAGAGCATATTTTTTTTTTGAAAATTAAATCATACCTGATATTTTTTTTTATTCAAATAATTTATCAACAAAAACTGTAGAAATCATTTATAATTTTCTTTATCTATGAAATCGATTACTTGATTGTGTGTTTCCATTAAATACTCGGTTTATATTCGAATCTTGATAAAAGTTACGGGATTTTTTCATCGACTCATCTCTAATTTGAAGGAATTCATGGGTATCTTTTTTTGGAAATGAAATCATACCCGATTTTAAAATATTTCTCAACCATCCTAGCATTACGACCCTCGCGATTTGTCTTTATAAATTCTGATGATATCGCCTTCGACAAACTTCATCAACGTTCTCATTTTGACTTCTGTTTCATCAAGTTTTCTTCAATAAAATGTATTTGTTTTTTGTTATATTTGAGCTTTCATCCTCTACGATTATGATTTAACATATCAGTGTGTTTTGCAATGACAATAAACAAGAGCCAAAAACAATCATTATCCAAAGTTGGTTTGTTTTTAAACATAGAACGTGGTCAGCTCTATGTTGCATTATCTTGAGTTAAAAGTAGACAGTGATTAAAACTATTAATATTAGATAATGATGGAAAAATCACCTACAAAACATCAAATGCTGATAAATTTTCGAATGTTTATGAATTTAAAATATTGTTTTTCATGTTCAATTTAATTTGTTTATTACTTAAAGTACTTATTTATAAGTTTATTTTATTCCATATTATATACTATTTAGACGTATAAATATTAATAGATAAAACCTACTAATATTAGATGTAGCTAATGTTAAAAATTATACATAAAATTCAATATACAAAATATTATCAACAACATTATTACTTACGAATCTTTTTAAACAACAATAATATTTTTGGATTGAACCCATGTGTTACACGGGTCTTTGGCCTAGTATATATATATATATATACTAGGTGTCTAGGGGTAAAATTGGTAAACTAAAAAAATTAAATTTTATAACTTCTAATTTTCATAAACAAAACTCCTAGAATCTCTTTTTCTTTCTCTCTCTCCAATCTCATTCTCTCTCTGTCACACTTCACATGAACACGAATAGGTTTACATAATCATACACGCCATCATTCTATGTACATAAACCAGTAATCACACAATCACAAGTATATGGTCTGATTTCTTTGAAAAAGAAAAAGACGATTACAAAAGAAGGTGAGTTACGTATATGTAATCCAATTACTTAACTATCTTGTACGATCAAAAATGTAGAAACTGGTCAAAGAAAAAGGTGAGTTACGTAGACGTAACATGAATAAATAAACAAGAAACCAAAAATGAAACTAGACATGATATATTAGTTCCCAAGTGTTACATGTATGAATAGGGTTACATATACGTAAGAAGTACATGTAACTTGTTTATATATAAACTGAGTTATATTTAACTTGATAAGTTACATATACGTAACACTAAAAAGAACACTAGAATGTACAAAAATTGCAGTGAATAGATGTGCAACCATATGTTAACTTGCTACGTATACGTAAGTTGACGAAGATGAAGATGAAAAAAATAACCAAATCCTAATATAATAAAGTTACGCATATGTAACCTGTAACTCCATTCTTTTAGTTCTTGAGTTGCACTATCCCGAAGTTACGTGTATGAAACCCAAGTTATGAATATAAACCCAAGTTAAACTTTTCTTCATCTTCTTCCTTTATTACTATCCATGGTGGTAAAAGCATCAATCGATTTTGTCAGTTTCTTGAGCAGCAATGATCTTCTCATAAACCTGTCCACAAATAGATTTCATCAAGAACCAATTAAAGACTCGATTTCATAGATTTTGTGGGTTTCATCTTCCTCCTTTCTCAAACGTGTAACTTTATCCATCGCCATTGCTAACCTTTGACCTCGATTTCATGACATCCTCTTCCTTGCTAACCTTTACCCTTGATTATTTCATGGCATCCACTATTTCATCTTTTATAACTTGATTTCATCGCTATTGTGAAGAATAATTTTGTTTAAGAAATTTGTTGTGTAGTAACAATTAAATCACCAAATCAAAAAGCAAAGATGTTGGAAGAAATTGATTTGATGTAAAAGAAGAGGATCAATTTATATTTTAAATTATTCTGATTTATTAAACCATGGAGTAAGGGATTTTAGTCAACCATAATTATCTACTAAAAATAAGTTACTTACACAATTACTAAAACACCCTTTAAAAGTAATAAATATAAATAAACAATGAAAAAATATGATTGACTAGAATTGATTTTCTTGGTTTTCTCATAATTACTTGGTTTTCTTAGTATTCCTTTTTTCTCTCTCTCTCTCTCTCTATACATATATACATATATATATATATATATATATATATATATATATATATATATATATATACCATTAGAATCATGCTAATGTCATATATATCCAACTTAAAATTAAAATATCAAATATAGCCTTTTTAATAATTAAAATATTATATTTTTTAATTCTAATTTTAATTTGTATTATTAAACAATTAATAACAACGGTTCAATCTTTTATTTTTACCAATACATCAAGATTTTATTTTTAGTGCATTTATCTTATTGTTAATTATTTATTAACACTAGTACTATATTTATTATTTTTTCTTCGTAAATGGTTATGATAACAATCACAATTTTTAAGTAAATATTGTTTTTTTTAATTTACGAAAAGCTATATAACAAACCAATAACCTAGTTAATAATCATAATTAATATATTTACTTACCAAAATTTATTTTTATATTAAACTATGATGTTTTATCTTGATAGTTTACTAAATTTTCTTAATTTATTGTAGTTAAAACTTTATTTAATAAATTTATGAGTTTATTAAGGTGAATAAATTTAATAATTTTAAATAAAATTTTGATTCCATACGGACATCATAAATATGTAGCTTTTTGGAAATAAATATGATGAATATTACCTAAATATGAAATAAGTTTTCAGAAAATGATAAGTAGAAAGATATATTTTTAATTTATTAAATAAACAAATGATATTTTATTTTATAAAGAAAGAGGGTATATATGATATTATAAATTTGGTTTTGATATATATGATATTTGAAAAGTTTTGAAAGGGTATATATGATATTTAGGAAGTTTGTAGGGGTATATATGATATTTTCAATTTGATTTGGGCATATATGATATTTTAAAATTTTTCTAAGGGTATATATGATATTTATAAAGATTTTAATGGGTATATATGATATTTTTAAATTTTTTTAGGTATATATAATAATTTAAAAGTTTACAGTGTTATAAATGAAATTCTTTTAATTATAAAATAAAAAGTTTGTTAAAGAGCTATTTTAGGCATACCCAACACGACCGACAGATAAGCTGACGTTAATAGTAGGTCTAATTCCGTGATAAAAAACTCTGTTTTCAAACAAATTTGTCCATCAATAATGGCAATCACTTTAGTAGGAATATAGGCTGATACCTCTCCAGCTTGTGTTTTAGCCACTTTATTAACTTTTTAAAATTTCCTTAATTTTTTAAAATGCCCATGAATTTTACATACGATAAATTTTTTATATCAATTACACCATAAAAATGAATATTTTTTATCTTTAAAATGAGTATAATATCATTATATAAAAAAATTAAAAGAATTTTATGTTTTTGAACTCATATGAAATATGCTCGTTATTATGTCTTTATTGTAGTTCATTATATATTTTTGTTAGTTGTGTTTTTTAGTATTATTGTGTTTTTCTAAATTAATGAATTCTAAAAAAGTGTAATGCTAACACAATGATTAATTAACAGCTAATTAATTTAATACATTACAATAACAAAATAACACATAAAGATATAAAACGTAAAGCACAATGATAAAATATCTTATTATGTTTTCTGTTTGTCATTATGTTATCTTGAATATTATGATTTTGAAAAACACATTTATGAAATAACATCATTTTATATTTTAAATATAAACCATGACAGAGATCTAAGCCTTAAGTGACTTGATTCTTGTGGTCTTTAAAATTGGTCATTCAACATTCTTTATGACGAAGTATGCGTGGTTTTGATAAACCTATCATTATTAGTAGGTTTATTCTTAGTAATTTTGATTTTACATTATAAATTAATTGTTAGACTCTTTTCAATGGAACTATGATCTATAGTTATAAGTCTGAATATGTTGTTTGGTCTATTATTTAAATAAAGCTGGATGTGAGATATTATTAAACATAAAGCTGGATGTTTATGAGTTTATATTAATTCAGGCTCTAAAGTATTAACTTTGGGATGTTGTTGAGTCAATGAAGGTGACGAGTATTTCATCTAAGACTATGTGTTGTTGTAACTAGAATATAGTTTTATGATGTTTTGTTCATCAAAAATAATTAGTGATACTTGATTGGTTTGGGTTGGTGATGGCGATGGTTCTTTCACCATGAATATGTTTTCGATTGATGATAATAGCCATTGGTTCATCTAAGACTATCTTTAACTCTCAAGTTGGCATTATGGAGCTTAAAATGTGCCTTTCCAATTGAAACTCGTCATAGATATCATAGAAGGCTGTGATGATAAATGAAAATTATTGTTGTTTGTTCTTTTGATGTGACAAATGTTTAATTCGCAACAACAATCATGAGACTGGTCTAACCAATATCACATCTATATGAATTTTAAACAATGTGTGTGTTCATTCCACTTTGGACACCAACTTCACTTGTGCTTCTATTATGACATTCCCTCACCTTTTTTCTCTTATAATCATTTAAAGGAAAGGGCTTATAGAAGCAAACATGCGGTGGTGCCTTGGTAGCTTGTTCCATGATGCAATAAATTGTTATACATCGTTGTTCCTTTTGCTGCGATGTACTGATGCAACTCCTCCATTTGGCGTGGCAACTTTGGTTGCAGCCATGACAAAGATCTAAGCCTCAAGTGACATGATTCTTGTGGTCTTTAAAATTGGTCATTTATCATTCTTTTTGATGAAGTATGCGTGGTTTTGATAAAACTATCATTATTAGTAGGTTTATTCTTAGTAATTTTGATTTTACATCATAAATTAATGGTTAGACTCTTTTTGATAGTATTAAGATCTATAGTTATAATTCTGAATATGTTGTTTGGTCTATTATTTAAATAAAGCTGGATGTGAGATATTATTAATCATAAAGCTGGATGTTTTTGAGTTTACATTGATTCAGGCTCTAAAGTTTTGACTTTGGGATTTTGTTGAGTCAATGAAGCTGGCGAGTATTTCACCTAAGACTATGTGTTGTTGTAACTAGAATATAGTTTGATGATGTTTTGTTCATCTAAAATAATTACTGATACTTGATTGGTTTGGGTGGGTGATGGCGATGGTTCTTTCACCATGAATATGTTTTCGGTTGATGATAATAGCCATTGGTTCATCTAAGACGATCTTTAACTCTCAAGTTAGCATTATGGAGCATAAAATGTGCCTTTCCAATTGAAACTCGTCATAGATATCATAGAAGGTTGTGATGATAAATGAAAATTATTGTTGTTTGTTCTTTTGATGTGACAAATGTTTTATTCGCAACAAAAATCATGAGTCTGATCTAACCAATATCACATTTATATGAATTTCAAACAATGTGTGTGTTCATTCCACTTTGGACACCAACTTCACTTGTGCTTCTATTGTGACATTCCCTCATCCTTTTACTCTTATAATCATTTAAAGGAAAGGGCTTATAGAAGCAAACATGCGGTGGTGGCTTGGTACCTTGTTCCATGACGCAATAAATTGTTATACATCGTTGTTCCTTATGTTGTGATGTACTAATGCAACTCCTCCATTTGGCATGGCGACTTTGGTTGCAACCATGACAGAGATCTAAGCCTCAAGTGACTTGATTCTTGTGGTCTTTAAAATTGGTCATTTAACATTCTTTATGATGAAGTATGCATGGTTTTGATAAACCTATCATTATTTGTAGGTTTATTCTTAGTAATTTTGATTTTACAGTATAAATTAATTGTTAGACTCTTTTTTATAGGACTATGATCTATAGTTATAATTCTGAATATGTAGTTTGGTCTATTATTTAAATAAAGCTGGTTGTGAGATATTCTTAAACATAAAGCTAGATGTTTATGAGTTTACATTGATTCAGGCTCAAAAGTTTTGACTTTGGGAAGTTGTTGAGCCAATGAAGGTGGCAAGTATTTCACCTAAGACTATGTGTTGTTGTAACTAGAATATAGTTTGATGATGTTTTGTTCATCTAAAATAATTACTGATACTTGATTGGTTTGGGTTGGTGATGGCGATGGTTCTTTCACCATGAATATGTTTTCGGTTGATGATAATAGCCATTGGTTCATCTAAGACGATCTTTAACTCTCAAGTTGGCATTATGGAGCTTAAAATGTGCCTTTCCAATTGAAACTCGTCATAGATATTATAGAAGGTTGTGATGATAAATGAAAATTATTGTTGTTTGTTCTTTTGATGTGACAAATGTTTTATTCGCAACAAAAATCATGAGTCTGATCTAACCAATATCACATCTATATGAATTTCAAACAATGTGTGTGTTCATTCCACTTTGGACACCAACTTCACTTGCGCTTCTATAGTGACATTCCCTCTCCTTTTTTCTCTTATAATCATTTAAAGGAAAGGGCTAATAGAAGCAAACATGCGGTGGTGGCTTGGTAGCTTGTTCCATGAAGCAATAAATTGTTATGCATCGTTGTTCCTTTTGCTGTGATGTACTGATGCAACTCCTCCATTTGGTGTGGCAACTTTGGTTGCAGCCATGACTGAGATCTAAGCCTCAAGTGACTTGTTTCTTGTGGTCTTTAAAATTGGTCATTTAACATTCTTTATGATTAAGTATGCGTGGTTTTGATCAACCTGTCATTATTAGTAGGTTTATTCTTAGTAATTTTGATTTTACATTATAAATTAATTTTTAGTCTCTTTTTGATGGGACTATGATCTATATTTATAATTCTGAATATGTTGTTTGGCCTATAATTTAAATAAAGCTCGATGTGAGATATTATTAAACATAAAGCTGGATGTTTATGAGTTTACATTGATTCAGGTTCTAAAGTTTTGACTTTGGGATGTTGTTGAGTCAATGAAGGTGGCGAGTATTTCACCTAAGACTATGTGTTGTTGTAACTAGAATATTGTTTGATGATGTCTTGTTCATCTAAAATAATTACTGATACTTGATTGGTTTGGGTTGGATATGGCTATGGTTCTTTCACCATGAATATGTTTTCGGTTGATGATAAAAGCCATTGGTTCATTTAAGGCTATCTTTAACTCTCAAGTTGGCATTATGGAGTTTAAAATATGCCTTTTCAATTGAAACTCGTCATAGATATCATAGAAGGTTGTGATGATAAATGAAAATTACCGTTGTTTGTTCTTTTGATGTGACAAATGTTTTATTCGCAACAACAATCATGAGTCTAATCTAACCAATATCACATCTATATGAATTTCAAACAATGTGTGTGTTCATTCCACTTTGGACACCAACTTCACTTGTGCTTCTATTGTGACATTCCCACACCTTTTCTCTTATAATCATTTAAAGGAAAGGGCTTATAGAAGCAAACATGCGGTGGTGGCTTGGTAGCTTGTTCCATGATGCAATAAATTGTTACACATCGTTGTTCCTTTTGTTGTGATGTACTGATGCAACTCCTCCATTTGGCGTGGCAACTTTGGTTGCAGCCATGACAGAGATCTAGCCTCAAGTGACTTGATTCTTGTGGTCTTTAAAATTGGTCATTTAACATTCTTTATGATGAAGTATGCGTGGTTTTGATAAACCTGTCATTATTAATAGGTTTATTATTAGTAATTTTGATTTTACATTATAAATTAATTGTTAGACTCTTTTTGATGGGATTATGATGTATAGTTATAATTCTGAATATGTTGTTTGGTCTATTATTTAAATAAAGCTTGATGTGAGATATTATTAAACATAAAGCTAGATGTTTATGAGTTTACATTGATTCAGGTTCTAAAGTTTTGACTTTGGGATGTTGTTGAGTCAATGAAGGTGCCAAGTATTTCACCTAAGACTATGTGTTGTTGTAACTATAATATAGTTGGATGATGTTTTGTTCATCTAAAATAATTACTGATACTTGATTGGTTTGGTTTGGTGATGGCGATGGTTCTTTCACCATGAATATGTTTTCGGTTGATGATAATAGCCATTGGTTCATCTAAGACTATCTTTAACTCTCAAGTTGGCATTATGGAGCTCAAAATGTGCCTTTCCAATTGAAACTCGTCATAGATATCATAGAAGGTTGTGATGATAAAAGAAAATTACTGTTGTTTGTTCTTTTGATGTGACAAATGTTTTATTCGCAACAACAATCATGAGTCTGATCTAACCAATATCACATCTATATGAATTTCAAACAATGTGTGTGTTCATTCCACTTTGGACACCAATTTCACTTATGCTTCTATTGTGACATTCCCTCACCTTTTTTCTCTTATAATCATTTAAATGAAAGGGCTTATAGAAGCAAACATGCGGTGGTGGCTTGGTAGCTTGTTCCATGATGCAATAAATTGTTATGCATCGTTGTTCCTTTTGCTGTGATGTACTGATGTAACTCCTCCATTTGGTGTGGCAACTTTGGTTGCAGCCATGACAGAGATCTAAGCCTCAAGTGACTTGTTTTTTGTGGTCTTTAAAATTGGTCATTTAACATTCTTTATGATTAAGTATGCGTGGTTTTGATCAACCTGCCATTATTAGTAGGTTTATTCTTAGTAATTTTGATTTTACGTTATAAATTAATTTTTAGTCTCTTTTTAATGGGATTATGATGTATAGTTATAATTCTGAATATGTTGTTTGGTCTATAATTTAAATAAAGCTGGATGTGAGATATTATAAAACATAAAGCTGGATGTTTATGAGTTTACATTGATTCAGGTTCTAAAGTTTTGACTTTTGGATGTTATTGAGTCAATGAAGGTGGCGAGTATTTCACCTAAGACTATGTGTTGTTGTAACTAGAATATAGTTTGATGATGTCTTGTTCATCTAAAATAATTACTGATACTTGATTGGTTTGGGTTGATTATGGTGATGGTTCTTTCACCATGAATATGTTTTCGGTTGATGATAATAGCCATTGGTTCATCTAAGGCTATCTTTAACTCTCAAGTTGGCATTATGGAGCTTAAAATGTGCCTTTCCAATTGAAACTCGTCATAGATATCATAGAAGGTTGTGATGATAAATGAAAATTATTGTTGTTTGTTCTTTTGATGTGACAAATGTTTTATTCGCAACAAAAATCATGAGTCTGATCTAACCAATATCACATCTATATGAATTTCAAACAATGTGTGTGTTCATTCCACTTTGGACACCAACTTCACTTGTGCTTTTATTGTGACATTCCCTCTCCTTTTTTCTCTTATAATCATTTAAAGGAAAGGGCTAATAGAAGCAAACATGCGGTGGTGGCTTGGTAGCTTGTTCCATGATGCAATAAATTGTTATACATCGTTGTGCCTTTTGTTGTGATGTACTGATGCAACTCCTCCATTTGGCGTGACAACTTTGGTTGCAGCCATGACAGAGATCTAAGCTTCAAGTGACTTGATTCTTGTGGTCTTTAAAATTGGTCATTTAACATTCTTTATGATGAAGTATGCGTGGTTTTGATAAACCTATCATTATTAGTAGGTTTATTCTTAGTAATTTTGATTTAACATTATAAATTAATTGTTAGACTCTTTTTGATGGGATTATGATGTATAGTTATAATTCTGAATATGTTGTTTGGTCTATAATTTAAATAAAGCTGGATGTGAGATATTATTAAACATAAAGCTGGATGTTTATGAGTTTACATTGATTCAGGTTCTAAAGTTTTGACTTTGGGATGTTGTTGAGTCAATGTAGGTGGCTAGTATTTCACCTAAGACTATGTGTTGTTGTAACTAGAATATTGTTTGTTGATGTCTTGTTCATCTAAAATAATTACTGATACTTGATTGGTTTGGGTTGGATATGGCTATGGTTCTTTCACCATGAATATGTTTTCGGTTGATGATAATAGCCATTGGTTCATTTAAGGCTATCTTTAACTCTCAAGTTGGCATTATGGAGTTTAAAATATGCCTTTTCAATTGAAACTCGTCATAGATATCATAGAAGGTTGTGATGATAAATGAAAATTACTGTTGTTTGTTCTTTTGATGTGACAAATGTTTTATTCACAACAACAATCATGAGTTTGATCTAACCAATATCACATCTATATGAATTTCAAACAATGTGTGTGTTCATTCCACTTTGGACACCAACTTCACTTGTGCTTCTATTGTGACATTCCCTCACCTTTTTTCTCTTATAATCATTTAAAGGAAAGGGCTTATAGAAGCAAACATGCGGTGGTGGCTTGGTAGCTTGTTCCATGATGCAATAAATTGTTATACATCGTTGTTCCTTTTGTTGTGATGTACTGATGCAACTCCTCCATTTGGCGTGACAACTTTGGTTGCAGCCATGACAGAGATCTAAGCCTCAAGTGACTTGATTCTTGTGGTCTTTAAAATTGGTCATTTAACATTCTTTGTGATGAAGTATGCGTGGTTTTGATAAACCTATCATTATTAGCAGGTTTATTCTTAGTAATTTTGATTTAACATTATAAATTAATTGTTAGACTCTTTTTGATGGGATTATGATGTATAGTTATAATTCTGAATATGTTGTTTGGTCTATTATTTAAATAAAGCTGGATGTGAGATATTATTAAACATAAAGCTAGATGTTTATGAGTTTACATTGATTCAGGTTCTAAAGTTTTGACTTTGGGATGTTGTTGAGTCAATGAAGGTGGCGAGTATTTCACCTAAGACTATATGTTGTTGTAACTAGAATATAGTTTGATGATGTTTTGTTCATCTCAAATAATTACTGATACTTGATTGGTTTGGGTTGGTGATGGCGATGGTTCTTTCACCATGAATATGTTTTCGGTTGATGATAATAGCCATTGGTTCATCTAAGACTATCTTTTACTCTCAAGTTGGCATTATGGAGCTTAAAATGTGCCTTTCCAATTGAAACTCGTCATAGATATCATAGAAGGTTGTGATGATAAAAGAAAATTACTGTTGTTTGTTCTTTTGATGTGACAAATGTTTTATTCGCAACAACAATCATGAGTCTGATCTAACCAATATCACATCTATATGAATTTCAAACAATGTGTGTGTTCATTCCACTTTGGACACCAATTTCACTTGTGCTTCAATTGTGACATTCCCTCACCTTTTTTCTCTTATAATCATTTAAAGGAAAGGGCTTATAGAAGCAAACATGCGGTGGTAGCTTGGTAGCTTGTTCCATGATGCAATAAATTATTATGCATCGTTGTTCCTTTTGCTGTGATGTACTGATGCAACTCCTCCATTTGGTGTGGCAACCTTGGTTGCAGCCATGACAGAGATCTAAGCTTCAAGTGACTTGATTCTTGTGGTCTTTAAAATTGGTCATTTAACATTCTTTATGATTAAGTATGCGTGGTTTTGATCAACCTATCATTATTAGTAGGTTTATTCTTAGTAATTTTGATTTTACATTATAAATTAATTGTTAGTCTCTTTTTGATGGGACTATGATCTATAGTTATAATTCTGAATATGTAGTTTGGTCTATTATTTAAATAAAGCTGGTTGTGAGATATTCTTAAACATAAAGCTTGATGTTTATGAGTTTACATTGATTCAGGCTCAAAAGTTTTGACCTTGGGAAGTTGTTGAGCCAATGAAGGTGGCAAGTATTTCACCTAAGACTATGTGTTGTTGTAACTAGAATATAGTTTGATGATGTTTTGTTCATCTAAAATAATTACTGATACTTGATTGGTTTGGGTTGGTGATGGCGATGGTTCTTTCACCATGAATATGTTTTCGGTTGATGATAATAGCCATTGGTTCATCTAAGACGATCTTTAACTCTCAAGTTGGCATTATGGAGCTTAAAATGTGCCTTTCCAATTGAAACTCGTCATAGATATTATAGAAGGTTGTGATGATAAATGAAAATTATTGTTGTTTGTTCTTTTGATGTGACAAATGTTTTATTCGCAGCAACAATCATGAGTTTGATCTAACCAATATCACATCTATATGAATTTCAAACAATGTGTGTGTTCATTCCACTTTGGACACCAACTTCACATGTGCTTCTATTGTGACATTCCCTCTCTTTTTTTCTCTTATAATCATTTAAAGGAAAGGGCTTATAAGACTATCTTTAACAATGTGTGTGTTCATTCCACTTTGGACACCAACCCCTTTGTTCATTCCACTTTGGACACCAACAACAATCATGGTTCATCTAAGACTATCTTTAACTATCATTATGGTTCATTTAAAGGAAAGGGCTTATAGAAGCAAACATGCGGTGGTGGCTTGGTAGCTTGTTCCATGATGCAATAAATTGTTATGCATCGTTGTTCCTTTTGCTGTGATGTACTGATGCAACTCCTCCATTTGGTGTGGCAACTTTGGTTGCAGCCATGACTGAGATCTAAGCCTCAAGTGACTTGTTTCTTGTGGTCTTTAAAATTGGTCATTTAACATTCTTTATGATTAAGTATGCGTGGTTTTGATCAACCTGTCATTATTAGTAGGTTTATTCTTAGTAATTTTGATTTTACATTATAAATTAATTTTTAGTCTCTTTTTGATAGGACTATGATCTATAGTTATAATTCTGAATATGTTGTTTGGTCTATAATTTAAATAAAGCTGGATGTGAGATATTATTAAACATAAAGCTGGATGTTTATGAGTTTACATTGATTCAGGTTCTAAAGTTTTGACTTTGGGATGTTGTTGAGTCAATGAAGGTGGAGAGTATTTCACCTAAGACTATGTGTTGTTGTAACTAGAATATAGTTTGATGATGTCTTGTTCATCTAAAATAATTACTGATACTTGATTGGTTTGGGTTGGTTATGGTTATGGTTCTTTCACCATGAATATGTTTTCGGTTGATGATAATAGCCATTGGTTCATTTAAGGCTATCTTTAACTCTCAAGTTGGCATTATGGAGTTTAAAATATGCCTTTTCAATTGAAACTCGTCATAGATATCATAGAAGGTTGTGATGATAAATGAAAATTACCGTTGTTTGTTCTTTTGATGTGACAAATGTTTTATTCGCAACAACAATCATGAGTCTAATCTAACCAATATCACATCTATATGAATTTCAAACAATGTGTGTGTTCATTCCACTTTGGACTCCAACTTCACTTGTGCTTCTATTGTGACATTCCTTCACCTTTTTTCTCTTATAATCATTTAAAGGAAAGGGCTTATAGAAGCAAACATGCGGTGGTGGCTTGGTAGCTTGTTCCATGATGCAATAAATTCTTATACATCGTTGTTCCTTTTGTTGTGATGTACTGATGCAACTCCTCCATTTGGCGTGGCAACTTTGGTTGCAGCCATGACAGAGATCTAGCCTCAAGTGACTTGATTCTTATGGTCTTTAAAATTGGTCATTTAACATTCTTTATGATGAAGTATGCGTGGTTTTGATAAACCTATCATTATTAATAGGTTTATTCTTAGTAATTTTGATTTTACATTATAAATTAATTGTTAGACTCTTTTTGATGGGATTATGATGTATAGTTATAATTCTGAATATGTTGTTTGGTCTATTATTTAAATAAAGCTTAATGTGAGATATTATTAAACATAAAGCTAGATGTTTATGAGTTTACATTGATTCAGGTTCTAAAGTTTTGACTTTGGGATGTTGTTGAGTCAATGAAGGTGCCAAGTATTTCACCTAAGACTATGTGTTGTTGTAACTAGAATATAGTTGGATGATGTTTTGTTCATCTAAAATAATTACTGATACTTGATTGGTTTGGTTTGGTGATGGCGATGGTTATTTCACCATGAATATGTTTTCGGTTGACGATAATAGCCATTGGTTCATCTAAGACTATCTTTAACTCTCAAGTTGGCATTATGGAGCTCAAAATGTGCCTTTCCAATTGAAACTCGTCATAGATATCATAGAAGGTTGTGATGATAAAAGAAAATTACTGTTGTTTGTTCTTTTGATGTGACAAATGTTTTATTCGCAACAACAATCATGAGTCTGATCTAACCAATATCACATCTATATGAATTTCAAACAATGTGTGTGTTCATTCCACTTTGGACACCAATTTCACTTGTGCTTCTATTGTGACATTCCCTCACCTTTTTTCTCTTATAATCATTTAAAGGAAAGGGCTTATAGAAGCAAACATGCGGTGGTGGCTTGGTAGCTTGTTCCATGATGCAATAAATTGTTATGCATCGTTGTTCCTTTTGCTGTGATGTACTGATGTAACTCCTCCATTTGGTGTGGCAACTTTGGTTGCAGCCATGACAGAGATCTAAGCCTCAAGTGACTTGTTTTTTGTGGTCTTTAAAATTGGTCATTTAACATTCTTTATGATTAAGTATGCGTGGTTTTGATCAACCTGTCATTATTAGTAGGTTTATTCTTAGTAATTTTGATTTTACATTATAAATTAATTTTTAGTCTCTTTTTGATGGGATTATGATGTATAGTTATAATTCTGAATACGTTGTTTGGTCTATAATTTAAATAAAGCTGGATGTGAGATATTATAAAACATAAAGCTGGATGTTTATGAGTTTACATTGATTCAGGTTCTAAAGTTTTGACTTTGGGATGTTGTTGAGTCAATGAAGGTGGCGAGTATTTCACCTAAGACTATGTGTTGTTGTAACTAGAATATAGTTTGATGATGTCTTGTTCATCTAAAATAATTACTGATACTTGATTGGTTTGGGTTGATTATGGTGATGGTTCTTTCACCATGTTTTCGGTTGATGATAATAGCCATTGGTTCATCTAAGGCTATCTTTAACTCTCAAGTTGGCATTATGGAGCTTAAAATGTGCCTTTCCAATTGAAACTCGTCATAGATATCATAGAAGGTTGTGATGATAATTGAAAATTATTGTTGTTTGTTCTTTTGATGTGGCAAATGTTTTATTCGCAACAAAAATCATGAGTCTGATCTAACCAATATCACATCTATATGAATTTCAAACAATGTGTGTGTTCATTCCACTTTGGACACCAACTTCACTTGTGCTTTTATTGTGACATTCCCTCTCCTTTTTTCTCTTTTAATCATTTAAAGGAAAGGGCTAATAGAAGCAAACATGCAGTGGTGGCTTGGTAGCTTGTTCCATGATGCAATAAATTGTTATACATCGTTGTTCCTTTTGTTGTGATGTACTGATGCAACTCCTCCATTTGGCGTGACAACTTTGGTTGCAGCCATGACAGAGATCTAAGCTTCAAGTGACTTGATTCTTGTGGTCTTTAAAATTGGTCATTTAACATTCTTTATGATGAAGTATGCGTGGTTTTGATAAACCTATCATTATTAGTAGGTTTATTCTTAGTAATTTTGATTTAACATTATAAATTAATTGTTAGACTCTTTTTGATGGGATTATGATGTATAGTTATAATTCTGAATATGTTGTTTGGTCTATAATTTAAATAAAGCTGGATGTGAGATATTATTAAACATAAAGCTGGATGTTTATGAGTTTACATTGATTCAGGTTCTAAAGTTTTGACTTTGGGATGTTGTTGAGTCAATGTAGGTGGCTAGTATTTCACCTAAGACTATGTGTTGTTGTAACTAGAATATAGTTTGATGATGTTTTGTTCATCTAAAATAATTACTGATACTTGATTGGTTTGGGTTGGTGATGGCGATGGTTCTTTCACCATGAATATGTTTTTGGTTGATGATAATAGCCATTGGTTCATCTAAGACTATCTTTTACTCTCAAGTTGGCATTATGGAGCTTAAAATGTGCCTTTCCAATTGAAACTCGTCATAGATATCATAGAAGGTTCCGATGATAAAAGAAAATTACTGTTGTTTGTTCTTTTGATGTGACAAATGTTTTATTCGCAACAACAATCATGAGTCTGATCTAACCAATATCACATCTATATGAATTTCAAACAATGTGTGTGTTCATTCCACTTTGGACACCAATTTCACTTGTGCTTCTATTGTGACATTCCCTCACCTTTTTTCTCTTATAATCATTTAAAGGAAAGGGCTTATAGAAGCAAACATGCGGTGGTGGCTTGGTAGCTTGTTCCATGATGCAATAAATTATTATGCATCGTTGTTCCTTTTGCTGTGATGTACTGATGCAACTCCTCCATTTGGTGTGGCAACCTTGGTTGCAGCCATGACAGAGATCTAAGCTTCAAGTGACTTGATTCTTGTGGTCTTTAAAATTGGTCATTTAACATTCTTTATGATTAAGTATGCGTGGTTTTGATCAACCTATCATTATTAGTAGGTTTATTCTTAGTAATTTTGATTTTACATTATAAATTAATTGTTAGTCTCTTTTTGATGGGACTATGATCTATAGTTATAATTCTGAATATGTAGTTTGGTCTATTATTTAAATAAAGCTGGATGTGAGATATTATTAAACATAAAACTGGATGTTTATGAGTTTACATTGATTCAGGCTCTAAAGTTTTGACTTTGGGATGTTGTTGAGTCAATGAAGGTGGCAAGTATTTCACCTAAGACTATGTGTTGTTGTAACTAGAATATAGTTTGATGATGTTTGTTCATTTAAAATAATTACTAATACTTGATTGGTTTGGGTTGGTGATGGCGATAGTTCTTTCACCATGAATATGTTTTCGGTTGATGATAATAGCCATTGTTTCATCTAAGACTATCTTTAACTCTCAAGTTGGCATTATGGAGCTTAAAATGTGCCTTCCAATTGAAACTCGTCATAGATATCATAAAAGGTTGTGATGATAAATGAAAATTATTGTTGTTTGTTCTTTAGATGTGACAAATGTTTTATTCGCAACAACAATCATGAGTCTGATCTAACCAATATCACATCGATATGAATTTCAAACAATGTGTGTGTTCATTCCACTTTGGACACCAACTTCACATGTGCTTCTATTGTGACATTCCCTCTCCTTTTTTCTCTTATAATCATTTAAAGAAAAGGGCTTATAAGACTATCTTTAACAATGTGTGTGTTCATTCCACTTTGGACACCAACCACTTTGTTCATTCCACTTTGGACACCAACAACAATCATGGTTCATCTAAGACTATCTTTAACTATCATTATGGTTCATTTAAAGGAAAGGGCTTATAGAAGCAAACATGCGGTGGTGGCTTGGTAGTTTGTTCCATGATGCAATAAATTGTTATACATCGTTGTTCCTTTTGCTGTTAACTTTAGACCTCATCAGCCGCAACGTGGCGAGAAATACCACTATTTGCTTATTATAAATCAAAATACACACCGCATATATATGTATGTATGTCCATTAATTCAAATTATATTTTTATATCTTTTTACTCAAGGTTTTTGGTGTCAAAATTCATTCTAAACAGGAAACAGATAATAGGGGCGATCATATTAATGGTTTCGTGGGTTTTTATGTAGGTCTTGGAATGAAGCTGTTTTTAGTGCAAATGTTTTAAAGCAAGAGCCTTTTTTGAGTCCATTGTTTAGTTTTCGTTTCTATGGTTTGTTAACAGGTGCATTAAAGCTAAACTTGTTTGTATCGAGTGCGTTAAAAACCCCCCTTTTCATTTGTTTAATCATTTTGTTTTTTAATGTTGGTTAGTCATTCCTAGCCGGAGTCGGTGTATGCATGTCTATATGTGTGTATACCATTTACTGTTAAAAGAAAAATACAATCGTGTACGTTGTGATCTTCACCAAAATTTGTTTCTATCACTCTTCAGGGTTCCTGGAATACTAATTTTATTTACAATAAGGGTTGGCATGTTTATAGCTAATATTTACTTTATCAACTTAAGAACACACTTTAAATAGGTTATAAGGTTATCTAAGGACTTTTCTTTTTGAGATTCGATGATCTCAATACTAACTTTGCGAAAATCAATATCAAAATGTAGATAAGTATAATCATATCGTAATGATATATAGAAATTTAAAAAATATATATTTTAAATATGATTAGAGAAAAACAAAATAAGAGTTATGATGCATGATGCGATGGCTCAGCTTGAAATAAATTTTTTTATTGAAACGTAGAAAAAAAAATAAGCACATTGCAAACGGTATATTCGAAAATTTAAAATATATTATGTTGTTGTGATAATGAGGGTTAAGGAACATGAAAACGAGTTTTCAAATAAAATAAGTAAGTCTATATTATATTTGATTTGACTCATGATTAAAATAAAATATTTATCAAAATATTGATACTATAACATCGTAATGGCATAGTAATTCAAAGTATGTATGAGCATATTAGTCTTTCTTAATATTATGTGTTATTGTGTGCATATGTCATACATAAACATATTATAGACCAACTCTTATCGTTGTTTTCTTGTATATAGTTTGTTCCTATAAAACTTTTAAAAGAACTTGTATCCTTATCTTTTCTTTCTTACGATTATTTAATTTGTAATGTTATATAAATTGTTTCCTACTTTGAAAATTGCAAATATCAGGTTTGATTTTGACTCTGTCATCGGCGGAGCATGAACACTCTTATAAGGGAGGCGGGTGGTGAAATTAAACTTTTTATGGGGGACAAACTCAATATATATAAATTCATACTACCAAGTCAAAGATTTACACCATCGGACTAAAAAATAACACTATTGATGAAAAAAAGGAGGGTGTTGCGCCCCCCCCCCCCCTCGGGGTCCTTATAATACTTCACCCATGGTCTCTGTTCATATGAAATGGTCAATGAGGTGGGATTCTTTTGTCATTTCAACCATTTTAGAGGTTACAAATTGAGAGATTAAACTTCATGAAAGAGAATACTATATACCTATATGGTTTGAAATCTTGAATACAACTGAAGAAGGGTGGTAAGAGGGCATGTTCAGAATGTAATGAAATCAAGACCCTTGAATAGTAAATTTTTACAGAGGGTGACTGTGTAAATAAATTGATGCGTAAATGGAGTGTGAATTCTAACACAATACAATCTAACATGAAATTTATGGTTATGGTTTTAGTCCGTAAAGAAATCATACTTTCGTGATCAAAACTTGGATGATGTAAGAGTCACGAAGTGTTTTTAGATTGAAATTATTTGGAAGTTCAATCCAAACGTTCAATAAGATAAAACTCATATGAGCATCAAGAACAAGTATAGATTTTGAGTGAGATTTTCGTGAACCAGATGAAGAACAAAGTGCATATGTAGGAATAGGGGTGAGCATGGTCGGTTTGGGTCGGTTTTAGCCTAAAACCGAAACCAAAAACCAATATTTGCGGTTTCTAGGTTTTTAAAACCGTTCGGTTTTGGTTTTTTCGGTTTTTGGTTTTTGGTTTTCATTTCTGTTTCGGTTCGGTTTCAGTTATTTTCGGTTTTACCATTTGAACTTTATGTTTTTAAAGAAAAAATTGTTTTGAAGTAATGAATTTAAGATAAAAACTTTGCTCTTACATCATTTTGTTGATCTTTAAATATAATCTATATATTCTTATAAATTAATTAACATTAAAATTAAATGCAATCCATAAAAAATAAAGGCAAATTGGATTTTAATAATCCAAACTATTACCTATTGGACGATAATAATCTATACTATTAATTTGGCCGCTGACACTCCCAACTTTCACTTTTATTACCAATAACAATCCCAATGACATAATTTTCAAAATTTTACACTCGATTTGGACTCGATTCGGTTCCCAATAATAATTATGAATGAAATGAAGAAACATACAAGCTAAATTGAGACTAAAATATATACAAATCGAATGTAAAAATTTGAAAATTATATCACTGGGATTATTGTTGGTAATAAAAGTGAAAGTTGAGAGTGTTAGCGGCCAAATTGATAGTTTGGATTATTATCGGCCAATACATAATAGTTTGGATTATTATAATCCAATTCGTCAAAAATAAAAATAAAAAACTCAATAAAACATTTTAATATATTAATTCAGACAAAAGAAGTTTAAAAATTATGCTTGAAACCCAAATACTCAATCTTTTGTATATAATATTAGTTAAACAATTAACTAATAGGCTTAGAATGTTTATAATTGTATGATTATTCCTCTAAATTTACAAGTTTGGTTGTATTCGGTTTTTAAAAAATCATCAAACCAAACCGTCGGTTTCTTAGCGGTTTTGGTTTTTTCGGTTCAGTTGTGTCGGTTATTTTGGTTACGGTTCGGTTATTTCGGTTTCTTGCACACTCGTATGCAGAAATATGTATTTCTTACAAGGATAGGTGTAGCTGCCAAAGGCAATTTTCTTATTTAAAACCCGAATTTCATATGTGAAACTTTAGAAAAATCAAATTATAATGTGTTTTTAAAAGCAATATCAACTCCAACCAGGGGCTCTGTCCGGTGTTGTTCCCATAAAACCCCTATTGCTTAGGGCACTGCTAGAAAAAAAAACATAAGCCTAATGCAACCCTTTAAAAATAAATTTAAAAAAAAGGTTGTATTTACTAATAAAAAGATTGCATATCTGACAAAAAGTTTGATTTAGATATAATATAACTCTACCTAAGGTTGCATAACCCTCTTCGTAATGCCTATAAGTTATTGTTTCTTGTTCACTATAATTATCAAGTCAGATAATACTATACATTGCATTTTGATTTTTGACACATATAGCTAAAGCGGTTGTATTGGAGTCGATTTAATGGATTCACGGGTTAAGCCGAGAAAAGTCGTATCGTATTTGGTTTCGTATGTTGTGATTTTTAGGCTCGAACCATCAACCCTTGAATATGACCTATTCAACTATATATATCTGTCCTTAACAAATATAAATAAATTATTATAATATCGAAGGTGAAGGTGGTCCTTAAAAGACATATGAACACTTAAAACAAGTCACAATTAGACATCTTATCACTATGTACTACTTGTTTCTGTATCACCCATCATCCTTTCGTGTTTTCACTTCTTGTAACTTACAAACCATTTCCTCAAAGATTCGGTTTTTTGTTTGTACAAACATGTTTGAAAGTTACTAAAAATACAATATGATCATTCTTGAAAAATTTGTATCATATATATCAAGGTAACCTTGGTTTATTGGAATATAATGCTTTGTTGCGCCCCTTTAAAAAGGATTTGTATCAAGGTAAAATTCCAAAACAATGGAAGGTACATTTTATTTGCAAAACAGAAGTAAACTTGTCGATTATGCCTGTGTTTTATCGCAACTTGATTTTAAATACAATTTAAATCGATACACAGCTAAAAATAAGATATAAGATAAAAAAGTATCCAAAAAAGATGTTTAACAAGACGTAAGGTAATAAATTGTTGTAAAAATAAGTGTTAAACAACACCATATTAAATTTAAAGAAAAAATAAAATATATTACAATTGTCATGACTCTTTTCTCATAAATATAAATAAACATGTCGCCGACAAAAGACTGAAAAGCCTGGGTGTGAACTTAATTAACTTTATCAAACAATATGATAAATATTTCATCGGGCACTAGTTCCCCTTAAAAACTTTAAAAATGTATTGTTTCTTCCAAACTAATGTTGGGGATAATCTATTAGCATTTGTTGACAATGAACAACTGTTCTATATATTAGTCATCGACCGGTACTTGCTGATGGATCATTAATTGTGTTACTAGATTCTCACTTCTATCTTTAATAGAGAATGTGGGCTTCATCATAGTCACGCCGATATATGATTGTTATCAGTAATGCTTATTTGTTTAACATTGGCATGTCACCTACTTATTAATTTTAAAAAATAATATACTTTCTCATTCTTTATGAAAAAGTACATTAGCAAGTTAGCATGATTTTGGTATCTTAAAATCCCATAACTTATAAATAATGCATGAAAATGTTACAAAACTAAATTTTTTTAATCACTAAACTTGTGTAAAAACATGCCGTTTTAAATTTCTCTAAAAAATAATGATTTTATACAAATATAAATGATTTCTTATACTATACCATCGTATTAAAAGGATTAAGAGCTAGCAAGTCATAATATAATAAAAAAACTAAATTACATGCATTTAAAACAAGTTTAGGGAGTTTAATATAAAAATTATATAGTTTCGTTACTGTTTACTTTATTTTGGAAGAAACTTTAGTGTAGCAAAAGTGTATTGAGGGAATTTCCATGAAAAAGAAGAAATTACATTATTTTTTATGATATTTGTAAACGATAATCACAATATTGGAATTATCAAAACATCTTTTACGATAACCTAAAAATAATAATAGAAAGCCAATAAATAGTAGCTAGGTGTTGACCAGAGATGAGACTTGAGTAGTTATACGGTGAGGAAGAAGAACAACACCCTCACTTCATGCACCATTTTATAATTTTTTAGTATATAATCAATGTTTTCTAAATTTGTTATTCGTAAATATATATAGTTTTTTTTTTTAATGAAAGATCAGGTACTGCAGAAAGAAACGCAAAAAAAGTAAACAAATGTCTTTTATTATAAAAAAAACTCATCAAATGATGGATCATGTGACATTTTATCACAATGATACATATATGTGTGGCTCCAACTTTCTCTTGTCAATATATCATGTTTTGTCATGATCTTTCATCTGGCACAGAATTAGCATTTTGCAGATAGGGTTTGTCAATATATATTAGGGTTGTGTGGCTTCTTTTTTGCCTTTAAACTTCTTCATTGGTTGATATGAAACACCCACACACACCCCTTATATACGTACATAATATATATGTGTGTATTTATGTTTCTTGACCCTAAACAACAAGCAAAGGGTTTTCCACCCTTTTAAGCTCCTTTAGAACTCCATTTGCTTGCTAGTTAGCTTCTCAAAGTGGAGTACACTTGAGTTAATTTCTTCTGTGTGTTTCAGTTGATCTAGATGACGACGATTTACTTAGATTCATCGTCTAACGATCAGTACCATGAACACCAATTCTTTTCTCCTTGTGATCACCACCATGAACAACAGTTCTTCAGCCCTAGCGATCACCCCCATGAACACCAATTTTTGAGCCCTAATTCGCAAGCTTCATCGTCTTCGAATTCCCTCACTTGCCATCTTTTCTTTAACCCTATTACTACCCACGATCAGGATGGGGTTTTTAATAGAGAATCACATCCATCACAAAATGAGGTAATTGGAATGGAGTTGATAATATTTCCTGAATAAAAAGAGGGTTTTCTTTGGCTTTTTATGTAATTCACAAATCAAGAATATTTTAATTCAAGGTATTTTGGTACTTTCTCTCTTCAATTAAACAAGGTTTTTCTTGCCTTTTTGTGCAATAACCAAATAAAAATTTGATCTTTTTGGTTCAAGCTTTGTTTTTATTTTCTTTTGATCATGTCTTTCTTGATTCTATTCAGGATGATAGTATCGGATCACAAGCACACGATGATCGTCGTGTCGAGAGCCAAGATGAGACAAATGAGGGCAATGGTGGACTTAAACTTTCTTTATGGAAGAGGGGAACTTATGATCATGTGAATGATGATGATAAGCAACTGAAGTGGATGTCTTCCAAGATGAGAGTAATGCTTAAGATGAAGAAAACCGATCCAACAAAGCTAAAAGCCTTACGATCCACCTCGAAAGATCTAAAGATTGAAGATCATCATGATCACAAAGAACCAACATCATCTGCAATGGAAGAAATAGCCTACTCAAACACTATCATTAGTACTTCTGCAAACAACATCATCCCAGTTAGGGTTTGTTCTGATTGTAATACCACCAAGACTCCTTTATGGCGAAGCGGTCCTCACGGTCCTAAGGTATATTCACACTCTTACGACATCACTCCAAGGGTGGAACCTAGGGGCGCGCGGTCAAGGGGTCCATTGACCTTGTGATCTCAAAACCGTCAGGGTTTTTTGTTATAAAAATTAATGTTCTTTTTAAGAAAAATATAAGTTTAACATTTAGCTGTAGTCGATACAAAATAGAACTAAATGATGAAAAGAACTATTTGTCACTCTTAGTTTTTTAATTAATCTTGTAACATAGGTTTTGATGATCTATTATTGCAATCACTTGGCATTAATGATTTAATTTTTTTACTAATCTTGTATATATGTTTGTAACATAAGTTATCATGAAATACTTTTGCAGTCTCTCTGCAATGCATGTGGAATCCGGCAGCGAAAAGCACGAAAGGCCATGGCTGCAGCTGCAGCTGCAGCTGCTGCAGCAGCAGAAACTAACGAAAATATTTTTAATGATAAACCAACATCATTAAAACCTACAAAGATTCTGCATAAAGATTACAAGAAACCAAACAATGGGAGTGTTACAAAGTACAAGAAAAAACAATACTTGAAGCAAAGAAACACGAATCATCGATTGCCATCTTCATCGTCTCCAACGAGAAAGAATTGTGTCGAAGAGCTCTTAGCAAGCTTAAGCCAAAACCTGACATTTCATCGTGTGTTTCCACAAGATGAGAAGGAAGCTGCAATACTTCTAATGGCACTATCGTGTGGCTATGTTCATGATCAATAGCCTCAGTTATTATTATTATTATCATTATTTTTAATAATCTGCAGTATTTTTTGTTTAATTCATTTCATATATATGTTTGTGCAAGTGACCTATAGCTATTGAGAATTTTAATACTTTTATTCAGTTTAGATAAGATAGGATTTAGTTAGGCATCAGTCGTGTGATAAGGATTTTGAGTGATTTTATAATAATTCCACATGTATAATAATAAATTAAATAATGTGTACCATATGTTTTGTGAGAATGTGAAAATAAAAATATTGTTAATGGATGAAATTCTTTTATCTAGTTTATTAATGATATTTGCAAATTAGCTTCATTTGTTCATGTAGTTGCTCTTTTTATTTAGTTTATTTATTTAGTTATATTGATCGGGAAATTAACATCATCTGAATATAGTTATGACAAAAGTCTGATGTAATGTAAACGTTGTACGTGATTGAAGCAATTTTGAAAGAATATGAAATGTGACAGAATTTGAACGCGAGATAGTTTACAAATATCAACATTAAAAACTTTTTTAAAATTAATTCCAGCTTTTCCTTAGAATTCTTCTATGCCTTCATGTTGAACTATTTCAATTTGTTTAGGGAATTGGTGCATTTACAATAGAGTTCACGTACAATAATGCCCAGCAACAGAAATAACGTACATGTTGAATATATTAGTACTAGCCTATATGCTCGTATAATAAACGGGTTAAACAAATAAAAATATTACATAATTTATTTCTTGTTAACCACATAATCATCAGAATATATCATTAAAAACTTTCATATTCATATGCACTATAAGACTATATTTGTTAAGTGGCAAGTTTGACATTTGTAATTAAAATCATAGCGCTTGTATTTTACTTTCAGCACTAATGCAAACCATTTGTACTATACCATATAAACCTGTCGATGGGACTTTATTAAATATCCAATACCTAAAATCTAAACATGTGCAAAGAGTTTTTGTTAGAAAAAGTTAAACCTAAAGCTCGGGGTTAGACCAAAAATATAACACTAATATCCTACACAATTAAAAATTAGAAATTGAGAGTTTAAGTACCAATGCAATTATGTGCAATCGTAAACAACATTCAAAGATCATATACATAATGGTATAAATGTCAACTGATAAAGAAAGAAATTCAAAAGAAAGCAAGCATTATAGCTTGAGTTGCAACATTTTCACCACCCTTATCTTTAAAGAAAAACTATGTTTAAAAAAACATTACAAAATGTCATGGAATAGAGTTTACAAATATAGTTTTTGCTTCTCTTTGTTAACCTTCTTTTCTATAAACTACAAGTATACAAACAGAACATATTTAAGTTAGTTAACTAACCAAACAAAAAAAACATAAATTTAGTGAATCAGTTAATAACCTGTATTAAGGTTTCATGCTTTCCATCCAAAATTCGACCCAAACTCAATTTGACTTGTTACTCGACCCGACCCACATGTTTTATCATGCTTAGTCATACATGTTCTTCCAAGTTGTCAATCCAAAGTTATTAGGGGAGGAGGTAATGAACCTGGGGAAATTTAAGAAAAATGTTGAAATGAAATAAAGTTAAAAGTGTGTACAATGCTGCAAGAAGTGACTGTTTGAAGAGAAGACAATAAAAAATAAGAAAAAAAATTATATATAGAGACATAAAAAAATCAAACAACATCTTCAAACCGACCTATATCCGAAGGAAATAAAGTTAAGACCGTTCCCAAAAGGAAAAAAACAAAATATCTATTAACAGACTAAAATAAATACATTTGAAGTGTAATTAAACAAACAAACTAAAAAGAGTAGTAGTGCAAATTTTAAGTTACTTACCGATTCTCTAGGATTGGAAGCTTATAATAGTCCTCATTAGTGTCTTCTGATTATTTCTTCACCTAACATCAAATGTCTTTTATATCTATAGTGTTTTACTTATAATTTAATTTTATCTTTTTTACATTAGTGGTTAGAGGCTTAACAAACTATGAAAATTAAAATAGGCACTCAACGTCAACAGGCATTTAAACAGAAAGCAGGTAACTGATATGCTAACTTGTAACTACTAGGTGTAAACATAACAACATGTGCTAACATAATAATTAGATAATTGAAACATGAAATTAGTAGGCTGCCAACTAAGTGCTATTGTGCTAGTACTTATCTAATTCTATATAAACTATGAGGCACCCAAAATTTCTTTTTGATTTAAGATCGATTACCATAAAAAGAAAGTCATTACTCTTGTAGGGATCTTGGTTTCTTCATATATGTGAGACCAAATTTTGCGTTTGACTACTCATAAACTGAAGTTAGGCCTTTTATCTTCATTGAACTTGGGAAAGCTAAGTTTTAAAAAGTTCCTAAATCAATAAAAACAAATAAACTAATGACTGAAACATTGATTATGTGCCATGGAAGAGGTTTATAAATCCAAGTTGAATATCATCATAGAGAAGTTCCTGAATTGAAAACTTCATACATCAGTTATAAGAGTTATGAAACTTGATATAAAAGCTTGTTCAAATTCTAGTAAACACCTCTGTGTTTGAAAGCAAACAGATAAGTCAATGACATCATAAAAAACTCCGAAGGTTTATGTTATTTAACATGCCTATGACCCATAGTCATAATTGGTAAAACATTTTATCAAAAACCCTAAAAAAATTCATAGCAAACTGAACATAAATTATACACTAGAAACTACGTAATGAAAGTATGCCCTAAGCACTGATTGTAACAATTTTCCTTCAAAAAGCATATATGATGAAGAAAATGATATTTAAATACCAAGGAAGAAAAACTTACCAGGCTGCTTGTTTTACTTTGGCCCCATATCAGATATATAAGTAATGCTATCCAGGTCACTCAATTTAGCTACATGTTGAAGAGTCATCTGTGCATACATATTGTCAGAGACTCGAAATCAACCTAATCCAATTACAACAACAAAATTAATTAAAGTTAGTGATAAGTGTCTAGTTTACTAATCCAAAAATCTGTTACTTTTGTGTTGCAGCTCACACTAATAATGCATATCATTTAAACCTAGAAAAGGAAAGATTAAGTTAGATATCAAATATAGAAGTTAAGATTCATGACCTTTTCAATAAAGAGACCAGACATCATCAAAAAATCATATGAATAACAGACATTGCAATACTAACAACCTTTTGAGATATTAGTTGTTGAAGCTATTAAGTTGAAGAAATAACAACAAACAAGATAGATCTTCAGTGGTTTTGCCTCTAGGCAGCGTTTCAAGTAAGAAACCTACAATGACAAACACCAAATCAAAAGGATCAACTTTTTCTATATAGAAATCAAAGAAAGCCCCTCACCCACAACTAACATGAAATCAAAACCCTTCAAATGAAGATCGCTAGCAATAACATGAAATCAATCAAATCAAAAGCAGATCGATTAGCTTAGAATACGAGAGATAAAGAGAGATGATCAGTAAAAGAGATTTAGAGTTCCAAACAATCATCTCGTAGGTAAGTATGATATTGTTCATACATGTAGAAGCAAAAAAAAATAGAGAAGCAATGCAAACTTGAGGCATAATCATTTGAGAAGAACTTCTGATGAAGAACACACATAGAATGAAGAAGATGATGAGATTGGGAAGATACAGGTTACGATTGAAAGAGGTGACAGGGATGATTATGAGAATTAGGGTTTCAATACGGGTTATAAGGCTTATATAGGATCCACTCATGATTTCGGGTTTAAAATTGAGGTCTGCGCTTTTACAAAATGGGTGAAAGGTATGGAGGCCTCACAGGCTGCCACGTGTGCATATAAAGCCTTAAAAATATGCCATGTGACACATTAGATGTTTGTATATTAATATAGATAGATTGTTGTTTTAGTAATAGTTTTAATTTAATTGATGTTTTTCGGTATGTACACAATATGATTCATGATTTGTAAACTTCAGCATGTTGATTATGGTGAATGTTTGTATTTATAATCAATTTAAAATAGAGATAGATATGCTCATATGCATGAACAAAATTGTTAGATATATTCATTTATTTTCCTATATATTATAAAGCAACTCTATGAATAATGTTTTTTGGGTATTATGTGTATTTTGCTTTCTATCTTGACTGTTGCGTTACTCTATTTAAGGTTTGTCCACTCTTCCTTTTCATTTAATTTGGTTTTACCGAGATACCATCGGTGATGGTGGTGTAGTGCCGATGCAGTTGTCTGAGAGAGAGAGTGGGGCGTGGGTGGGAACAATGGATTGACCAATTGTTGTGTCGTAACCACTGTCGTCGGCTTGCTGAAAAACCACCTCATTTGCCTTAGTTTGGGTGTTTTGCAAGCTATTCTAGAGAAAGACTGTGGTTGTGAGCTTTGGCTGCTTTTGTGCCTCCGTTGTCGCCTTCTGCTTGGTCTACAACCATATCCACTTATCTTCTCTCTTATTCACTTGTGATTGACCATTTGTGCTGCTTGCGCTTCTCTATTTGTTTTTGGTGTTGTTTCTAACAATTCCCATGCCAGTGGAGACGGTTGTCGCTTTGCCTCTCATTTTGGGTTGAAATGGAGGTGGTGACAGTTTGATAGTCATTGAAGGTGGTGATATTGATGGTTCAGCAGCTTTTGTTGCCCCTTTGCCTCAATATCTCACTCGTATCCTTTTAGGGTTTTTAAATCTACCCCTAGTATGGTTAAATTCAATCTGTCAATGCTGATAGGCATCTACTTTATTTTAGACGATAATGTTATTGTAAACTATTGTGTTGATCAGTTTTACACATTGAGTCTCGCTGTTTCTGTATGTCGATGATAATAAACTATTGTTCATAAAAGACCTTCTATTGTTTTGGTACCTCAAAGGCTATGATTGACTGATGCATCCATGATGATGAAGTTGACCTCATCTGAGACATTTTGCTGTTCCAAGGCTATTATTGTCTTGCAAAATCAAACCGGTAGCTATTGCTTTTGAGCCTTGTGTACCAATATCATTACAATTTCATATTGTTTGGTTTTTTTTATTGTGACAATAATGTAGTGTTCAAATCTGGTAATTGTGTTGTGTATGCAGTCAAGAGTTGGTTGTTGATACTGATATTACACTTGACACGTCTGTGGTTGTAATGGTATGTCTGTGCCCCAATCACCTAACCATTGTACTCACTATAGAACCCCCACCACGAAGCGCGAGTGGGAAAAACAGCTAGTATTCTTAAATAAACTAATTTAGATAAAACCAAGATTTTTCATTATCAAGATTTTGAATAGAAAGATTTATCTTTAATATCTCCTCTCAAGCAAACAGGAGGTGGATTGTTGTGCAAAATTGTTCAAATTAAGGATGCGAAAGGCTTTTATTAGTGAAGATGTCCACGACTTGAAGCTCGTAGGAGCAAATTTCACGTATAAGCACCCTGAGAAACTACGTGTTCGAATGAAATGACAGTCAATATCATTGTGTTGTGTTATAAGCTCTAATTCACACATATTTCTTCTATAAATTTCTAGACATTGTAACCAGTTTAAATGCAAGTCCTATGGTTTAAGTACTTATTTAAATTGTTTATGGTTTTCGTGATCATGACTAATTATTCAAGAATATGAGAAGAAAGTGTGGTTTCGTGGTTGATTACTGTTAAATCAAAGTTGGAACACTTACTACTTAAGATTCTATAAGGTTTATGCACAAGAAGAAGCTCGGGTCCACAAGAAGAAGCCTAAGATGGTAAAAAAAAATGATTGAATATTAATGATAAGTTTGGTTATATTATATAAAGTTTACAATGAAACCCTAAACCCTATAAACTTGACCGCGTTCGTGGACTCATTCTAATAACATTAATCATAATAATATAGTCTAATACTCTTTCGCAGTTAGAACGATAGAGAATCAGACTTCAAACGGATACAATAAAAAATAAACGCACATAGAACAATAAATATATTCTCAATCTCGATCACAACTCCTGCCAAAATTCCATAATAATATAGTCTAATACAAGCTACGCGTATAGATAAATTAATCCGTATGGATTTGTGCATGTTACTTGACCAACTTATGAACAATGGTCCGTATGTCAACCAACGGCCAAAACCCTAATATCATATATATTAAACACATGACGGCAATGACTTGGGAGTCGACAAGTTTTATGAAGTCTAGGACTTCCATAATACTGAAGAAGATCAATATGAGGGTTGGTGGTCATACAAAACTGAGGATTGAAGAATATTATCTAATCAACGAATTGTATGCATTGGTTGAGCAGTTTGAACATGTATTCATTGTTTTTATGTTTCTTCCTACAATTTTATTATATGATTTATCTTTATTCTTAACCAAGTTTGGCTATTTTTTGTTTATCACTTGTTTTAGATAAAGCTTAACATGTATTGACTCTTTTTCATTTGACTTTGATTTTATGAAATCCTATTATATTTGACTTATGATGAATAGTATGTTTAATTAGATTAATTTTAATTCTAATTTATGTGGTTTATATTGATTTTGAGATAAGATATGCTCCATAGATATTACTTATTAATTATTTTAATTAATTTTAATGTTTAATTAGATATTAATTATTCTGTTTATTACAATTCTAAAGCAATTGATTGAAACGGTGGTTGATAGATTTGAAATTAAGAAGTAATCCATAGATATTAGGTTTGAAAAGACTTGTTATTTGTGTTAGAATTATAACCTAGGCATTGTTCGGTTAATTCTAAGCTTGTTAACGCGAGGTATGTTGGCTTATCCGTGTTTAAGTAGTTCTAAATCACAATTAAGTTGGTTATTCTAGGGTTGTTTCATAATATGAAGATCATTAGCGCTGTCTATGATGTTAATATTCTGGAGTTAATCTGTTGCTAGCTAGCACTTCGCATTAGTATGACTATTAGTTCTTTGTAATTGTGACTTTTAATAGCTCGGTAAGCTTCAAACCTAGACCAGGCATCTGTGACTGGAGTCGATAATTTCATAAGTAATGTCGTCCATTTAAGTTAATCTACGGGTAGGAGAATTCAATACCTAAGTAATATTTGTCTCTTGATTGGTGTTTCTAAAGCTTTTTTCAGTTTTATTTTATTTTATTTTTTTTGGCTTTAGTTTTAAGAATCAGTTATAATCGTAAGCTAATTTCGATAGAAAGATTAGTATTGATATTCCATAAATGTTCTTGAATATTATATTTGGTTCTTGTCATTGACTATACTACATAATGACATGTTCACTTATGTGTGTAGCTTAATTAGTTCTAGTGTTTATCACTTTATAAAGTTAAAGCTTTAACTCTGTTAGGAAAATATTCACCAAAACATGTATAACCCACACAACATGTCATTATGACTAGCCTGTTTTTTAAGAAACAAGATTTTGACTTAAGAATAAAGCAACAACAACTATTACAAAGAAGGGTAGCATGGTATGGTAATAGCGCACGAAGTTCCCGGAAAAAATGAGTTATCTGGTTGATTTTAGTAGTCGTGTTTGTAATGTCGCAGTACTCATATTCACAACAGGAAGTAGATGCCTTAAGTTGTATCTTAACAACGCATGAGACTAGATTACCACCTAGCAAAATCAAGGCCATCTTTTTAATATTTTAACTTTTTTATTATTTTTTGTTTAAAAGTTATCTTGTAGATATTTTTTTCTCTTATAATCTTTAAAATATAATATTGAGTAAATAACAATTTTGGTCCTTTAACTAGCTTGTGGTTTGTGCATGCTGAGGTAATGGACCATCTCTTTGATCGGCTAATGGTAATCTTGATAAAACATATAAATGATGTAGTTCATGAGGCCCTTTTGCAAATATCCACATTTGTGGAATCATCATTCCAAAGATGCACTTCATGGATCATGGACCACCATATCCTCCACCTTACATGGGGAGGAAGGATGCTTCACTATTTAAGTGCAGTAAAATAAATGTGGGAAAGTTGAGGAATTTTGATGAGTTTTTGGCATCCTTTCATCCAGAAAGCTTATAGTACACTTACCTCTTTGATGTCGAGAATTTGTAACACGATGCTACAAATGTAACAAAACACGATGCTACAAATGTAATAACTCGTTGTTTGCATAATAAATTGTTAAGTTAGTACTAGAATAATCAAAAAGAAGATTGCTTTAATTTAAAAAAAATGTATCTTTTTTGTAATTAAAAATCTGTTTTGAGTGTAAACAAAGTTGAATTTGTTGTAACTAAAATAATCAAAAAGAATATTGCTTTAATTTAAAAAAAATGTATCTTTTTGTAATTAAAAATCTGTTTTGAGTGTAAACAAAGTTGAATTTGTTGTAACTAAAATACCTAAACATGCTGCATCTAACATAAGAAAAATTTTGTATCTTTTATTAAAAAACATAATAATAGTTGCATTTAAATGTAAAAAAGGTGGCACTTTGATTAATAAAACTATAATAAAAGTTACATTTAACGTAGAAAAAAGTTACATTTTAAATATATAAAGAAATTACATTGACATGTAAAAAAACATTATATTTTATTTTAACAACTATATCAAACTCTTACGGAATTTATTGCATTATCTAATAAAAATATGACATTGGGTCTAATACAATTTCAAATTGATGACCTCTTGATAAAAGGTTTATTGTATGAGTAATACAACCTTTTATGCAATAATTTATCTGGGTTGTATCAAATTTATTTTGTTGTTGTGTAATTCTATCTTTTATTTAAGTAAATAATAATATTCTTTATCATCTAACTAAATTTATTTTTATTAGTTCTTAATAGGGGTTCTATTATATTTTTTTGATTAATATATACCGTTGTGACATGTATGGGCTTTCTATTCCCGTCACAACATGTGGGTAATGCATGTTACTTCTTAGATATATTTGTTTAAATATTTTCCTTTTGAGTATCAATATTATTTTAAATATTATGTGTTTGGTATGCATGAATGCAAGGTGAATAATATGGATCATTCCACTCCAATGAAAAAAAGCATGCTTGTTAACCATATAGGAATGATACATTAAAAACATGATTCATTCCCTTCTAATAATTTTACTCCATGGGAAAGGGGTGTTTTCTTTTCATTCCTTCTAGGAATGGATTTTTACTTGACTCATGACCCGACCCGTCCTTTGACCCCACCTACCACCACCACCACCACCAACACCACCACCAAACAACAACCAGAATCACCACCAAACAAAAACCAACACCACCATCACTAATCACCATCATCAATGACAATCAATCACCATCACCAACTTCCACCACCACTACCATCCACCCCCACCAACCAACACCACCACTACCAACCACCCTCACCAACTACAACCAACCACCACTCACCATTAGGGATGGCAAAAAAAATCGAGCCCGGTGGGTATAACAAAAACCTGAAACATAAGGGATGGATATACCCGAAGCCCGACGGGTTTAAGGTCAGGTATGGAATTATTTTTAAATTTTCTCACGGGTATGAGGCAGGTATGGGATTAGGTAACACCCAGCACGATTACCCGAAACCACATACCTAAACATATACCTGAGGTTATTTGTTTAATTTAGGATATGAAAGTAAAATAAACTAACTTTTTTGAATTATTAGATATGTATTTTAATATGAAACGTTATGATATGAAAATACTTGTTGCTAACTTGTTGTGACTATTTTGAAAGTAAAATATTAAAATACTTAAATTTTGTAGCTGTTTCGGAATTATGATATGAAAATTTAAACAACTTATTGTAGTTATTTATATAATCAAAATTTACCAAACAAGGAGGTTACTGTAGTTTTTCTTACAATAAATTTTATAGAGATAATCATATTTGATATTTAAAATGGAATATTTAAATATATAAAAACAAAACTATATAAATTCACCTGACAACCCAATAGGTATTGGTAAATACCCGTAACCCGATATTAACACGCATACCCAATATAGCACGTATGCCCGCTAGAAGATAGATAATTACCCGAACAATACCCAATGGGTAATAGATCGTACATGGGACATGATTTCGGGACAGGTCATGGGCTTGGGATTACCAATATTGGGCCCAGGCCCGGCCTATTGCCATCCCTACCCACCATTACCAACAACCACTACCACCATCATTGTATTTCATTATTTTGTCTTTTTATATCTACCAAATAACATAAAAGTAACAACTAATTTTATTCTCACATGATAATCAAACGGTACAATAAAATAATAATAATTTATTTTATTACTTTATCCATTATATTTTATTTGTGTGTTAGTTTCCCTCCTAGCTCCTACTACATTTCTCTCTATAAGTTGTGCCTGACCCAACGTATAAATTAAAGTTGGGCCTGACCCAAGAAGTCCATAGTTATAGGCAAGTGGGGCCGCATTGAGCCCAAGAGAGAGAGACGTAAAAGAGATGAATAGTTATAGCAGCAGTCTGCAGTGATCGTTGGCGATGGAAAGACCTCCGCCACCAGCTGCTCCGCCGCAACCACCAACGAAATCTGTTGTTCGAGGTTATAAATTCGTCTGGCGTATACTTCTCATTTCTAACCTTGCTCTCGGAGGTCTGTCTCTTTCTCTCACGCACTCACTCTCTCTATCTCAATACTCATCATGCGCCTCTATATATTATATTGATTGAATCACGTTGATTTCTTATTCTTTGATTGCGATTTGTAATTCTAGGGTTTAGGAGGAATCCAACGTCATTGTAATTCTAGGGTTTAATGATCAAAAGAAGTAAGCTTAGGGATTAGTTTTCCCCCATTTTTATGTTTTATCCTAACCTAGGTTATAGATGTCACTGCATTTGGATAATCAATTCAAGCTCATGAAGAAATAGTGTTTCCAGATTGGTGCTTGAGTTTTCAGATTGTGAATCAATTCTTGTAGTACTTCACAAAATTAGATCAAGTTTGCTGGTGATAAATGATAATTAGTTTATTACAAGCTTCTTTAATCGTTCCAAGAGTTGGAAAGTCTAACAGTGTTATTGTGTGAGCTTATTGCTTTAATTAAAAGATGGTTTTTGCAATCACAACATGGTTCAATTTTGTCAGCTGTGATTATATGTGGATCTAGAATTCCATTTGTTTGCCTTTAATCTTAGATCACCATTATCATTTTTTAGTTCTTAGTCCTCTTTTTCTCAAGACTTTCTTTTTAGTCCTTGTGTTATATAGGCGTAGTTGTTTAAAGCGCAAGGTGCAACCGGTGAGCCTTGGTCTAGGCGCAAAGTGCTTGAAGATCGAGGGCCTTTTTTATGCGATGCACATAGTATAAAGATATCATTTTAGGGGTTTTAGAAATGTTTTAGACTTGTATTGGGATAGACTAGGGTATTATAGGTTGATTCCAGACTTGTTTAGAGCTAGTGTAATTGTCTCAAACCTATTCAGATGATTTTTGGTTGTCCGCGTGAAAGTGAGGCTTTTGAAGCGAGGTGATAAGGCCGTGCTAGGTGCTCCTTGTTGGCTTTTGACAACAAAGTATATGGGGGTGCGTTTAATGTATGACTAATATAAAGTAGAGAACTGTGAGAACCGTATAAGCATTTGTACGTCATGCATGGAAGATAATCAAATGTGGTAGGGAGACAAAAAGAGAGGCAATTAAAAAACTATCAAATAGCACCAAGTATAACTGTCTATAGTGTATACAGATTTTCACAATTTTTTACTTAATACTCGTTTCGTATTGAACATCGTTTATGTTATATTTACTTGATAGTAACTAGTAATATATTAAATAACCAAATTATCTAAATTTTCATTTAAGAATATCGAATATTTTATTAAGACCAAATATGAAGTATCAAGTTGCACTATGTGCTTAAAGTTATAATTGGTAGTGATAAGCTTTCACTTCATCTCTTATATACTTTCTATTTAGTTCTGTGCAACTAAATATTAATCATGGTCCAAGGATGCTCAAAGTTGTGATAAAATAACTTGCACTTGTATGCTTCTAACTTCTGATGTTTATCAATTCATTTGTAAGAATTGTATGCATTTGGAAATTCTGTTTAGGTTATTAAATAACTATAATTGATTAACCGAAAAGTAGAAAGTAATTTCACTTATTCTACAAATGAGTTAACCTAAATTTTTTTGCAGCATACATATTTACCAGACCAAGAAAGAAAGACACAGCAAAGAAAGATAAGAAACATACTGAACTGCTTTCTGCTCCTGATCTTCCTGATTCTGAAAGAGCTGCCGTTAGCCCTAGTCAAGAGCCAGAGTCAACTCCTGAAAGTCACTGGTCAAAAACGTTCAAATGGTAATTTGGAAAAGATAGAAAAGGCTGAAACTTTATTGTCATAGACAAATGTTGATGATTAGAAATATAACCTGAAGTTTCAGTCAGACCGACAATTCTTCAATCCTCTTATGTCGTCTTAATATCTTTTTGTTTTCGCCTGCTGACAAGAAGATTTTAATCGTTCTGCTTGTTGTATAGGAGTCATGTTGAGGAAACAAAGACACGAGAATGACCGTTGGTTTATATTTTTGGTGGAAATCAATGGTTCTGCTTAGTACTTCTTGTTTAAGTATTTAGGCATATTAACCTTGTTCTATTGCTGCAGTAGATTTTTCCTTGCTAATACCTCAATGTTTGCATTTATCATTTTCTGTTTTTTTGGACCTACCTGGAGTTTGTAGGACACAAAACCTGGAGCCAAGGACCATATATAAAACCCATTGAAGACTTCCAATCTGCATCGTCCATTCGAAGAACTTCGGCTAACGGGGCAAAAATTTTCAAACAAGTAGTTACATCTCTCTAAATGAAGGAGATATATTCGTTGCAAAGACAAATTTCCTTTTAACCGTCTTTGAAAACTTTCATTTTTCCTATTCTTCACTAAAAAACATTTTCTTTTGCTGAGATTTTTTTTTTCAGCAAACATTGTAAGGTAAGAAATACGGAAGCAAATTTTATAACTCCATGTCTCACAATATTCCTTTTCTTTGTATGTTCATCATGGCCAATGTTTAATGATGAGAATAAATAAACACTGTTAGTTTTTTTGGTTGATCGAGATTTTTTTTTGTATCTTAGTAATCCATTAACAGCTTTAAAAACAAATAAAAGTATAAATATAAGTAGGCCATAAACAAATAAAGCTATAAATATATGTATGCCATAAACAAATAAAGTTATAAATACAAAAAAGATTAAAATTATTATCTTCAAACGTGAGATTAATGGTATGTATCACACATGATGTCCAAAAGATAATTGGTCTTTTCTCCCTCAACATTTTTAATGCACTGATATTATTAGATGCATTATCGGTCACAACTTATTTCAAAACTAACCTCCTCAATACACTTATCCACATACTCAAATATGTTTTCACTTTTATGTGCTTCATTTGAGCATTCTTTAGACGACAAAAAATAGTATCTAGCTTTGAATTGACACACAAATTCATAATGCTTATTCTTGTTCTATCGGACTATGCATCGGTCATAATGGAGCGTCCTATATAATCTGCATTCTTCTTCATACTTTTTAAAGAGGTTTTAGTCATTTCGACCTTCTTCTTAAAAAAAAGTATCTTCCATCCATATCGAGTAGGAGGCATAATATTAGGTCCAAATTGACCAATCGCCTCTCCCAATGTTTTAAAACTGTCCCTTTCAAAAGCATGAAAAGGAAAAGGACATTCAAATGCCTATTTACAAAAATATTTTGTAGCATGAATCATTTGTTTTTTTTCGAACAACATTGTTAAGGATACTTTGTTCGCTATTTTCTTTAATCGGATTTCCATTGGATGTTGCAAATCTATCCATAGGACCAAAAAGTCGAGGTTCCTTTAAGTCTTCAAAACAATAATCAAGGTCAATTGTTTCTTTACTATTGTTCACCTCGGCTCTCAATGATTCATCACTATCTTGTTTAGCCTTTTTTTTTTGTTTTTAATCTCATTAAGTGCATTTCAAACTCTTAGTTAATCATCTTTTGTTGCTTTTTTACAAGTCACAACATTTCCTCTTATGCCCGCAATATGATGTTTCAATCTATAAACCCCCCGGACATAACTTTATCACACAAGTTACATTGAACTTTATTTAACTTATTTGCATCAGCCAACTTTCCATATTCCCAACCGATATTATCCGAGTTTCATGTTGTACCTTGACTAGTCGTTGATTCCAAGGATGCCATTAAATATCTAAATGCTATTATAAAATTGGTAAACTTTGACATAGAGAGAATGAATTAAATATTAAAAAGTCAACTAATATTCTATATTCCTACTAGTTAATCGGTTTCAAAAAGAATAAAAACACTAAAATACTAAGTTACTAACCAATGGTTGTTGTCTATTGATGGTGCTGGTTGATGGTCACTGTATCACTAAGCCCTAAGGTCGATGGTGCTGGTCTATGGCTTTTGATGGTGCTGGTTGATGGTGCTGGACTTGCTGGTCGATGATGGAGGATTGAGCCCTAAGGTTGATGGCTGTTGATGGTGGTGGTCAGTGGTGCTGGTCGATGGTGGAGGACTGAGCCGAGGTCAATGGCTGTTAATGGTGCTGTTCAATACTGGAGGACTTAACCGAGGATGATGGTACTCTCCGGTGGAGGATGGGTGTGCGAGCGTCGGGTAGGTTTACTTTGGTCATTTGGGTCAGATTTATAACTTAAAAACCCAAATAAAATGCTTGACCGACTAGGGAAATTGCTCCGATTAGTTTCAATTAACTTTTATTAGTGCCTATTAGTGTCTATTAGTGCTGACTAGGACTATTAGTGCTGACTAGGACTGATACCAATTTGTGTACCCGATTAATTGGCTGCCTAGGTCGATTTTTACAACATTGGGTAAACCTATAAGTGAGACTATTTACATCTAGGTATGTTACACAAATAGTACATATTAGCATCAACATAAATTTTATTATAAACCGAGCATTGTAGATTTCCTTTAACATCAACAACCCCTCGCATGGTTTGTTCTATTACAAAACTTGTCTATTTTATCATCTTTATTGCTTTATATGGCACCCATATCCCAAGGTTTGAAATTAAAAAAGAAAATATTTTTAATTGTATTTTTAAAATTTTCATATATTTTTATTACACAAGAAATTGAATATTAAAACTAGAATGTCAAAGACCAGCATAGGCTATGACCTAATTTCATACCCCTTTTGTACTCGGGAATAGGGATGGCAATGTAATGGGATTAGGTAATCCTAATCCCATATCCGATTAGAAAAGTGTATCCAAAACCCGGTCCAAAACTCATTGGGTATATATTTACCATGCGGGTAATCGGCTTAACCTGTTAATTTCATGAATAATGCATGCCAGGTATCTCTTTGATATTTTGACCAAATTTGTTTGTCGCTATCTCTTTTCGGCCAAATCTATTTGTTTTTGTATAGTTGACTCTCTTCTCATAGTGGTTATGGTTTAAAGAAGAACCAAAAGTTTGATTGTCAAGTTACTTAAGATGGATATTAGGAAAATGACGGAATAAGAGGAAAAAGTGCAACTAAATAATTGAAAGATAATATAATATAATATAATATAATGAAAATAACAAAAAAAATATAATTAAAATAGTTAAAAATAAATATAATATAATTAAAATAACAAAAAAACAAAAATATATTATATCGGGTAAACGAGTCTGCTTGATTAAACACAAGTAAACGGGTGTATCATGTAATCTTATACTCATCTCATACCCATCCCATACCTGTAAGAATAATAAAATGTAATCTCATACCCGCTTATCCGACTTCATACCCATCCCAAATGTCTCGGATATTCCCATCAGTTTCAGGTTTGACAACCAACCTATTCGTGAAAAGTCATAAATTAATTTCATAAACGGTCTTACACCTAAATAGCAGTCCTAAATATTTCACGTATGTTTGTCGGGGTTCAAATTGTTTGTCATTCCTATTTGATTCAAAGTAGATGTGATTAATCACTCCAACCATATATAGGTAGCACATAAAAAACTATGAGGTCACGTCCAAATGGTGTGTATGCCTATTGCCAACGTTAGTGTAAAGATAAAGTGATACTTAGTGGAATGATATTATTTTCTTTGGAAGGCAGAACTCATTGCATAAACAAACAACCCACTCAAACAAGGAGCTACAGTGGCATAATTCCACAGAGTTACACTAATGGAAACATAAACAAACATTAGAAATGAAATGTATACCAATTCAACTAACAGTATTGGATCTATTCCTCATCCAAAAGAAACTTTTGCTTTTGAGCTTCTTCCAACAGCATGTGTAGGGATGTCCTTCGTTCACCAAAAACAACTCCATTCATCATTTTTCATATGCTTAGGGGTAAATGACACCATGTACTAACATAAGCCCACATCATTGTTGCGTGGTAACACAAGGTAAATTGATGCTTTGTGGTTTCATTTGACGGCACAGGGGGAACAAAACATATCCAAGAGTATGTTTCTCCTCAGAGCTTTTAAAGTTGAGATCCGTTGAAACTTGGCACGCCACACAACTATATTAACCTTTTAAGGGACCCAATTGCACCATGTAAGTACACTATTGTTAGGAGTGTAAAGGGAGTTATTTAGAACCCCTCTCACCGATTGGACAGTGAAGACCCTTTGATTATCTCCTCTTCATGTCCAGATACTGTTTGAGCCTACAATCATTGCTTCCAACTCAATATTTTGTTTGAGTAGGCCTCTCCTATGACGTCTCTTCTCTCCGGAAGGAAAAATCGGTCACGAATGGAGTGGCGAATGCATGAGATTACCTCTTACCAATGAAAGTGTGACTCGGTCTTGAATCTCCACTATCGTTTAGAAAGAAGACTATTATGAAACAAGAAGATAGGATCATTTCTTGATATCTGCAGTCATGATTAGTCAATAAAACCAAGTTTAAAAAAATAAAATAAAATATTAAGTAACAATAGATCAACAAATGTCAAAGAGGGACATTATATGATGAAGTCTTACTAACTTATTTGAGTAAATTACACGAATAGTCCATGTGCTATTTTTAAATTATGGTTTTGATCCTTAGGTTTGAAAAACTAATAGATTTGGTTCTTGAGTTGGATGGACAGTTATCTTTTTCTGTTAAGTTGTGTAAAATGACTGAAATACCTTTAATATTTAAATAAAAGTAAAATACTAGAGTACCCCCTACCCCTCTCTATCTTCGATAACCAGCAGCCAACCGGATTTTCCGCCAATTATAGTACGTTTGCTGTTCCAATACACCCAACGCCAAACCATCATCATCACCACACCCAACTGGCGCCACTGCCTGAAGGCGTTGTTACCGTCAGCCACCATCACCACTCATGCTCATCTTTTTTAATCACAAATGATGTTGATAACAAGGTTATATATGATGATTGTGGAGGTTGAGGTGGTTTTTGGCGAGAAAAAATACATGTTTGGGGATTTTGAGGGCGTTAAGGTTTGAATTATGGTTTGAAGTAGGGAGATTGGGTTTTCGATCGGCTGGCGTTGAGTGGTGGCTCGATGCGGAGGCGACCTTTTCGACAACGGCATTTCGATGCGGCGTCTTCTAGGGTGGCGAGTGATAGATGGTGGCTGGCCGGAGATGTTTATGGGTTGGGGGTCGCCGGAGTGATGATTGCATGTAGGGTGGTAGCAGTGGATTTATTTTTACGTTAGAGGTATTTTGATAATTTTAAAAATGTTTAACATAAAAGACACCCATTCAATTCAAAGACCAAACTTTTTACGTTTATACATACTTTAAAACTAATCTTATTATTTTCTAAACCTAAAAATTAAAACCACAATTATATTATATATTAAAAAGCAACTTCACTGCTACAGTGAAGTTTGCTTTTTAATATTTTGGCCACAAAAATTTACAAAATGTATATATAAGTTTGTGTTTTTATATATTGACCACATATTTTTACAAAATGTATTTAAAACCCAAATTCTAATTAGGATTAACAACAAAGTTTTATATTTTTACTTTTTGACACAAAAATTCATTTTTTTTTGTTTTTGAGTTCAAACATTAGTATCGGTATTCGATATTATCGGAACCAGTATCGGTATACGCTTTTGTGGTTTCCGATAAGCCGACCCGACAACAAAGTAAGTCACGGTAGCTTAAGACAAAGGAAAACAACCAAACTTCGTTACACTTAACACAGGTGAAGTTTGCTTTTTGACCACAAACGTTTATTTTTTTGTGTTTTTGACGTCAAACATTAGTATCGGTATTCAGTATTTAATCGAACTGGTATCGGTATACGCTTTTGTGGTTTCCGATGAGCCAACCCGACAACGAAGAAAGTCACGGTCGCGTAAGACAGGAAAAAACAACCAAACTCCCGCGCGCGTAGTAAAAATGTTAATATAGTATAATTGTATTAAAACCCATCTTATAGGTAGGGGTGAGCAGAATTCGGGAATTCCCGAAAAATACCGATTCCCGAACCGAAATGGTACCTACTCCCAGACCGATCTTATATATGTGTATAGGTATTCGGTTATAGTTTCTATTAAATATCGGGATCGGGATCGGGATCGGGTAAGTACCGACAATACCCGATTAATGGAGTACCGAACCGAATTAATACAAAACTTGAAAAAACAGAATTATCTAATTTAGCTATATGAGTTTTTACCTTACGAGCTCAACTTTAAACCGATAATGCCAATAATAACATCAAATTAAGCATCTATAATTTATATTTAAGTTGTAAAACATTTTAGATGGTGTTCTTAATATGTACAAGTATTAGTATCCCTCCCCAAACACACTGAATACAAATTATAAGGGTGAATCTAAAAATTTTAAAATAAAAAATGATAAATACAAAGAACATAATCACTGTTTAACATTAATATTATTTAAGGTCAAGATAAAATTTCTAAGTTCAAAATTGATTCTCATTTCACTCAGATCACCATTTCATATCATAAGCATTGATACTTTTATTCCATTATCATAATATTCAATCATTATCTATTGATTTCAACATAAGTTTAAGTAATTAATCATTATCAAACTATCAACCAAACAGACTGTGTATGCTAGCGGTACCAATTGAAGAAGAAGATGAAGTCACGAAGAAGAATCAAGAAACAAACATGGTTCCAGGAATGTTGAATTCATCACAAAAACAAGCCTTAAATCCCATCAAGAATTGTAATCACTAGTTAAATTCATTGAACATCATATAAACGAGCCACGGATTCATCATCATTGTTGATTCAAGAAGCATATTGGATTGATTTTTCGGTTATCGGTATTTCCCGATCCCGTTTCTTACCGACACCGAGAAACCTAATACCCGATTTGTATACCTAGGTCCGGTATTCGGAACACCTTTTTTCTTATTTTCGGGTTCGGCATTGGGAACCGGTTACCTGATTTCAGTCGGGTATACCGATTTGCTCAGGCCTACTTATAGGGTCACATGACAAAATTAGGTATACCATCTCTTATGTGACCTTCAATCTTAACCACAAGAAAGATGAAGACTCCACATTTATGGGATCTTTCGAAGTATCTTCTGCTCACCAAATCTTCTTCACTCAAATTCCATCATCTTTCACAAGTTTAATCCAATTTCTTCCCAAACCCACATCACAAAACCCTTGATCTCTAAAACCCTCATCAATTCTCCAAATTGTTCTTCCATTTCAGCGAATCTCGCCATATGAAATGGGATTAGATTCAGTAAAACCCTCACCGGTGCCGACGCAAGAAGAATATTCCGACACCGGAGAAAATCCCAGCACTACCGGAGCAAAACCCACCACCACCACCAGCGCCACCGCCCTCCTCTTCTCCCTCCTCCTCACCACCTGCATCGCCCTCGCCGCCGCTTTCGCCTTCGCATTCCTCTTCTTCTCCACCGTCAAAACCGCCGACAACCACCACCGCGCCACCGTCTCCACCTCCCTGCAACTCGCCCGACCACTCACCAAACTCAATCACCCCGTCGTCATCCTAATTTCATCCGATGGGTTCCGATTTGGGTACCAATTCAAAACCCTAACCCCCAACATCCACCGATTGATCAACAACGGAACCGAAGCTGAAACTGGGTTGATTCCAGTTTTCCCAACGTTAACTTTCCCAAATCATTACTCAATTGCCACAGGTTTATACCCTGCATATCATGGAATTATAAATAACCAGTTCACTGATCCAATTACAGGTGAAACCTTCACAATGAGCAGCCATGAGCCCAAATGGTGGTTAGGTGAACCCATTTGGGAAACCATATCGAACCACGGGTTGAAAGCCTCGACGTATTTCTGGCCTGGGTCTGAGGTAAAAAAGGGTTCTTGGGACTGTCCTGAGAACTACTGTGCACCTTATAATGAGTCGGTTCCGTTTGAACAACGGGTCGATTCGATCTTGAGTTATTTTGATTTGCCAAATGATGATATTCCTGTGTTTATGACATTGTATTTTGAGGACCCTGATCATCAGGGTCATATAGTTGGCCCTGATGATCCTCAGATCACTGAAGCTGTTAGTAGGATTGATGGGTTAATTGGTAGATTAATCAGCGGTTTGGAGAATCGTGGTGTTTTTGAAGATGTTACAATCATTCTTGTTGGTGATCATGGGATGGTTGGTACTTGTGATCAAAAGTTAATCTTTTTAGATGATTTAGCTTCTTGGATCAAGATTCCTAAAGAATGGGTACAGTATTATACTCCAGTGTTATCTATCCGTCCGCCATCAGATCAATCGGTTTCTGATGTTGTAGACAAAATGAACCAAGGTTTGGCTTCTGGGAAGGTCAAAAATGGCGATAAACTGAAGGTTTACCTCAAAGAAGACCTTCCCGAAAGGCTGCATTACTCAGAAAGCGATAGGATCCCCCCTATCATAGGGCTACTCGAAGAAGGGTTTAAAGTGGAACAAAAGGATTCAAAGAGCCGCGAGTGTGGGGGTGCACATGGGTATGATAACTCGTTTTTCTCTATGAGAACGATATTTATCGGTCATGGGCCTCAGTTTGCTAGAGGTAGAAAGGTGCCATCTTTTGAGAATGTTGAAATATACAACTTGATTACATCAATTCTTGACATAGATGGAGCTGCTAATAATGGGTCATCATGGTTTCCACAAACCGTGCTTTTGCCACATCATTGATGAAGATTCAAGACTCCATTGTTGTCTGATTTTTATGGTGACATTGGTGTCTATTTTGACCCAATGTTTGTTCTGTTGTGATTCAGGTTAATAATGGTGTTTGGTTTTTTAGATTGTCATGTGTGGAATGTAAGTGTAGTGTTTCAGATTGTTAATCTTTAAAAACACTTGGGATCATACTATTTTCATCTTGTTGGTGTTTGTGTTGTGTAGCAACTTGGTACACGAAAAAGATATGCGTTTCGGACATGTATTCTTTTCTGATACGTGTTTTCGTGAATATTTTATGGGCCTGTTAATTCTAGCTGGATAAAAGTTATGTTTGTTTTAAGTTAAACAGTTCTCTAACCACTTATGTTTAGCCAATGCGCTAGATACGGGTTTACCAATTTGCGTATCATCTCCTACTCATTCGGGTGGTGAAGGTTGTGAGTTGTGATGACGGTGACAACAATGTTAATGATATATAATCCTATCACATTATACCAAAAGTGAAGCTACCGAACATAAGCAAAAACTTCAGATGTATAACTCGTGCATTATCGTAATCATATTCATCACTCATCCTTAGGGGTGCATTCATTAAATAACAACGAGAGAACTATTAACACACTTATATGATTTAGGGGGAAAGAGAAAAAGAGTGAGATAAGTTGTTACACAAAACCGTCTTACACGTCATAGTTAAGCAAAACATACAAGTGCTTTTACACTACTCAAAGTTATTTACTTATATTGATTTGGTATATAACTTCCTTTGTTAATCTTATTCTACCAAATACATACCCACAAGCATTCTCAATCCTAAAACCATCCCCTACAAATATAAAAAAGTATAATATACCACCAAACAAACACCAGCAAGAGGATTATTCTAAACACGTGACCAAACAAAATTTGCTGAAAAATTAAAAAACAAAAACATTAATATGTTGAGAGTGGGATTTGAACCCACGCCCTTTCGGACCAGAACCTTAATCTGGCGCCTTAGACCAACTCGGCCATCTCAACTTTGTGTTCTTTATGCAAAATACAATCTTTAAATTCCAAACTCACCGATCAGACTCAATGATTTTTTGATCTCCTGACCGATTAGTCTCTTCTAGCCTTCTGCATCTCTAAATCAATTTATGACAATAAATCTCTTCGAATGAATTTCTCTGAAATTTTAAAGGTTTTTTCACCGATTATCATCATGCCCACCAACTGTTTGTGTAAACGCCCCAATGTCTAAACACGAGAGTTTTGAGCACTAAATGTTATAATCAACTAACAATTTGATTCACTTGCCACCCTTATTCTTGGGATGTTCATTTTGGCCCTAGGAGATTACAGAAGGGCTACATGACACATAGATCGTATAAGAGGTATAATAAAATTGCTTTTATTGAATAATCTTGATTGTAATCTTGTATCTTACATATGATCATGTATGTTCTATAACCTATTTTATTGTTTTCTTTCTAATCTACAAGAAAAACACAAGAACCGTATAATAAAAGACGCATAGACATATAACTTATGTAGCTTTATGTTTGCTTGAGGTTGCTAAGGCATTCTTTAGTGACCCCCTTAATCCAATCATTAAAAGCATTGACCTCTTTGTCCTCTCCATCCGATTCTATGAAGCAATCATTACACGTTTCAATGTCGGTTGCAACACCACTAATATCAATGTTAGCCTTAGGGAGGTCTTGCTTGTTGATGCTTTCAATGCCTTTTTTGACACCATCAATCGCATCATCGAGGTTATCTTGACATTGCGTGAGGCATTTTTGTGAACCTTCTAATCCGGGGTTTGATTCTCGTTTCGCGAGGGTTGTTTTAAATTCCACAATTTTATGTTCGATTCCTTCTAGTTGTTTGTTTGAAACTTTAGCCCCCTCAGGTAGTGGTGCGGTCACAATTTTTTGTACACCAATTTCGGGCAACGACAGTTCAAGAAGCTCAGACATAGAGAGTGGGCTATCGGCCGCAGGTCCTGATGAGAGGGTAGGGTTAGGGGTAGGGGTAGGGGATGAGTTTTCCCCATCATCATCATCATTGTCGTTGTCGTCGTCATCGTCATCCTCCTCCTCTTCCTCCTCCTCACTAGGGCTAGGGGTAGGGGACGAGTCTTCCTCTGAAGGGGCAGGTGAAGGGGTGTCGTCGTCTGACTCCGCCTTAGAACATTGTGTTAGCAACAAAAGAAATGCAAAAATCAAAATAAGAATCAATGTATGTTTGGCAAAGGCCATTGGCTTTTGATGTTTGTGTAATTTGTGATTCTAATAAAGATAAAATTTGAGGAGAGGGTTCCTTTAATACACACAAGGATTGGCAATTCTTATTTGTAGATTTATCTTTCTTAAAATGGAAATATCATGGTTAGGGATACGAGGCTGAGGATCTTCTTATTCCATACCATAAATAGAAACAAAAGTAGAACATAAAAATATATTCGGTTTATCAAATTTCTTCGTCAATACAATGACCTCTTATAACGTTTTTCATGAACTAGTGGTCAAAATATTTTCTTCTTTATTCTTTTATCTTTAACAGACTAAATTCATAGTTTTAACTTTTGAGACCATCATCATACAAATGTTTAAGTTTTAATATCAAACTGACCTTATGAAGAATGAATCCATTGATTAGGCCGAACAATTATCAAAAACTGAATGCAAGGACGACTCATACTTGTATGGAGGTAAAGCTAAGGTCCGAGATCCCTTAAAAAATAAAGCCTTTTAAAAAAAAAAAAAAAAAAGTACATATAACTAGACTCTTTCACTTTCTTTCAATTATACTCAATCATCAATATCATCATTAACGTCTCGATTAGTGTTTTAATGAACCTACAAAAATTTATTATGCTTGAATCAACTATTTGACACACGTATCTTGCTTCAAATATCTAATAGACGATAATCAACCATTTAATCTGCTATTTTGATAAATTGATTATAAGCTATTGTGTTTTTGATAAATTGATTACAACTTACAAGCTTTATTGATTTGATGAACAATCGTTATTATGTTTTAATCAATGGGCTATTGAGTATTGACTAACTATTATGTATTTGTGTTTCTACTTTTGCTAATCAATTGATATTCTAATTACAAACTTGAAGAGAAGCTCATATCGTATCAATTTGTTAGTATATTATTTGTATATGTAGATTTTTAAAGAGAAGCTCATATTGTTGTTGGAATTTGATTTTACTCAAACCAATGGTATTTTCTCTAATCTTCCTCATCATATAAATATGGTGTGGACTCTGGATCTGCTTTCTTAAAGGCAACCTGAATCATTTTCATTATCTGATGTTTGAGAATGTCAACATTTTATTTATTTATTATTATTATTATCTAAAACCATGTGTTTATGTGTTAGAACATTCACATCTTATTCCCAAAATTTATGTAATGGTTGTAAGTAAAGGTGGTAAAATGGGCGGGTTGGATTGGGTTGGTTGTTAGGTTAGAATGGATTTGGGTCAGGATGGGTTTGGGTTAGGATGGGTCATTAAAAAAAAAGGTCAGGATGGGTTTGGGTTAGTATGGGTTTGGGTCAGGATGGGTTCGGATAAGGATGGATCATTTTTAAAAAAAGCCAATACTATTTTACTAGTTTTTTACGATCCAACAACACATATAGACATATACATATACGAGCTCAAACAGATACATATACGACTTCATCTATAAAGGGTTGATACCTTCAATAAATTGACGATGATGGTGCGATGGTGAAGCGGAGGCCCGACTGTAGGTGCGGTGGTGGTGTGCGATGAAACTTGATGGAGGTGGGAGGCTGTAGGTGCAGTGGTGGTGCGGTGACGCGGTGGACCGGTGATGACAAAGTGGACCTGTGGTGATGCAGTTGTGATGCGGTGGTGGTGCGGTGGTGGTGCGGTGGTGTTTCGGTGGTGGTGCGGTGGTGGTGCCCGGTGAAACTCGACGGAGGTGGGAGGCTGTAGGTGTGGTTGTGGTGTGGTGGACCGGTGATGGTGGTGCCTTGTGCGATGGAGGCGATCAATTTGAGTGAAAGAAACTTTGATTTATTGTGACTTGTAGATCTAATTTTGAAAACCCATTTGGACTTATGTTTTTTTTTTGTCAAAAAATCTTTTAACCCATCTTGACCCACTTGTGTTTCTTATTTAATCCATTCTAACCCATTTTTTATTTTTAAAACACCCATTATGACCCAAAATCACATCCTTAGACTTATTTTGCCACCTCTAGTTGTAAGTGTATCCCATAGGTTGAATTATGTGTATCAAATGCTATTTTTTATCGTAATTTATATGTTGTTTTCTTTGACCCGGTCCACTTTGAAAATACACTTCTAAAAAGGGCTGTAAATTTTTACTTTGCTTTGGGCAATCAAAACAATTGAGTAACCCCTAACTAAATTATATGTGATATTATAATATAATTTAAAATTAAAAGATATACATATATAAATACATGCAAGAGTTACCTTGAGAATTCTAAATTTTTACTCTACAAACTATCTTTTACACATGTGTAAAAAATTTGTTATAGTTTATGAAAAAAATTCATAACTTTTTGACGTTTTGACAACTTTAATAACTTTTGTTTTACAAATGTGAAAGATAGTTATCTTATTTATAAGAGTAATTTCTGAAAATAACTTTGATCTTTATAACTAATTTCAATTTTTAACATTTATCTTTACTAGTTACATTAGACCACCTTTATATATATGGTTTGTTTCATCTTTTATCTTTTAGTCTAACGATTGTTAGTTTGCATCGTTAAATTAGATAACATGGATATTACCTGAGAGTAGATGTGTAAAAAAAACATCTAGACGGCATAATCCAAAAATAAAGTAATGTATTAAAAAAATATAATCGGTAAATCTTTGAAACTAACGAATAACATGTTAAATTATATATATATATATATATATATATATATATATATATATATATATATATATATATATATATATATATATAATCTTTTTCAACTAGCTTTTTTAGATTGTATCATATGACTTATATATTAATAATAAATTTAATACATAAAAATTAAAATGCATGTCACATGAAGTAATTTTGTTGCTTTTCATAATCATATGATTATATAAATCATATTATACAATAAAGTATTATAGAAACAGTATTTTAATTTGAACAAAAGTATTCAATCAAATTCGTGTGGCATGCAATCTGATTTTTATGTATTAAGTTTATTATTGAACTCATATCATATTATATAATAACTTTTTATCGAACTAACTTTAAAAAAATGATGATAAAAATATCTAAAATTTGTTGAAAGTTTACTCGTTATTTTATAGATCATATTTTTCTAAATATTTTATGTGGCTTGCATTCTAATTTCTATGTATTAAATTTATTATTGATATTTAAATTATATAAAACACTAAATCTTTATAAAACTAGCTTTAAAAAAGCAATAAAAATATATATAAATATTGTTTAAGGTTTTATTTGACGATCTCAATGTTTTGTTGAACATACTTCCCTAATACGTTGGTTTGTTTTTCGATCATGCCGCTTGGATGTTTTTCTTTACACGGCTACCTTCATGTAATAACCATGTGACTTACTTAACGATGTAAACTAATGATCTTTAGACTAAAGGATTAAAAATAAAACAAATCATATAAATAAAGGTTGTAAAGTATAATTAATAAAAATAAAAGTTAAAACGTAAAATTATTAACAAATATAAAAGTTGTTTTATGTACTTTACTAAAAAAATATTCTCAAACAATAGAAGTTCTGATTTGATAATTCATCTTCATATTCATAACCAACAGAAAACAATATATAATTTATCCTTTTATGTGAATCACTGAATTGGTAATGCAAAAAAAAAAGGTAAGCTTAAAGAAGTAAATAAATCAACCAAAGATCATTTAGAAGGAAAATTATAAAACGGTACTGATGTTTATATTAGTATCGATTTCGTTCTTTATGTTATGAACATGTTACCGTCAATAGATATAATCTAGCTACGATACCTAAAAAAATAACTTCTTTAATTTAAATACAATTCTATTTTTAATGAAATTTATATCAGGATGTTAGAGGAAAAAGTTAAACACAACCACGAATTATTTTAAAAAATTAACGGTTCGGCTTGTACGTGGTTCTGGTTCTATTTGTGCAAGAGACTATTTGCATGGCAATTCGCCTATTTGTGACAACTTAACGTAAGCTAATGATGGACTAATTAAGCAACAAATTTCGATCACAGATAATCAAAAGCATGTAATAAAATTGCGATAATATCATGAAAATATCTAAACGTACAACCCATTAACTACAACAATTTCGAGTCACATTTTCATACAATTCACCGTAACAAAACAAACACATTAAACCCTAAACTAGTCATGCCCTAAAGCCACCCTTCTCAACCACCACCACCACCAACGCCACCGCTACCCTACCTACCCACCACCGTCAACCACCAGCCAAACCACCAATCTCACCCTTTCTTCAGATTAACAAGACATTCTCCGGTGATCCCTCGAACCCACTCATCAAACGCTTTGATCTCTGGATCTTCACTCGCCATCTCAACGAAACAATCGTTACACGTATCGACATCAGTCGATACCGCACTTACGTCGATGTTAGCCTTCGGGAGATCGTGTTTACTGATGCTTTGGATGCCGGTCTTCACACCATCAATGGCGTCCTCAAAGTTATCCTGACATTGGGTTAAACACGCCTTGATCGGCTTCGATGTCTTTGGGTCCGCTAACCGGTTCTTAAGAACCGTTTTGAACTCGTTGATCTTGCGTTCGATCGCTTGAAGCTGTTTGCTCGCGACTTTACACCCTTCGGAATCCGATGAGACCGCGGCCTTTTGTACGCCGATTTCGGGCAATGTGAGCTCGAAAAGCTCGGAGAGCGATATCGGGGTGTCGGCTGTCGGGGTGGCGGAGGGGGTGGTGGTGAGGATGGGCGACGGCGACGGCGAAGGTGACGGTGATGGCGACGGAGATGGGGTGGCGTTGCAGCATAATAATGTAAAGAACAAGAGAAGGGTAGAAATGGAAAGAAAAGTTGATGTGGGCGTTTTAAGGGCCATTGTCTCTCTGGTCATTGGTTGAGTTTGTTATTGTGGTAGGAGACAATGGTATTATTAAGGATGATGGTTTTAAGGTTGGTAGATTCTTATTTATAGATTAAGTTTCCCTAAATGGAAATGTTATGGTTGAGGCTGTGAGGTGGAGGTTGTTTTTGTTTTGTACCATGAAAAGAAAAAAGGGAGGTTAAATTAAATATGTGCATTTTGTTTGTTTGAATTAATGACTATGTGTGATCAACATTAACTAAATTTTAACCTCTTAGGGTGGTCGGGGCGACCCTTGGGTTATTTAGTGGGTAACTCTGCGACACCGTCGCAACTAAGGGGCTGTTTGGCAGCCTCTTAATCAGTCTCTTAATGGTTCAGATGTCCGAATGATTCAGCACTTAATGGTTCAGACTGTTTGTTTCGCGAGCAAATGTCTAAAGCAAATGTCTGAATGGTTCAGACATTTGCCTCTGAATGATTAAACATTATACTAATGCTAAATGGTTAAGAGGTCTAATGCTGAATGGTTAAAAACTCTTATCTGAATTGGTCAGACATTTGCCTTTGAATAGTTAAGCGATATACTAGCTCTTAATGGTTCATACCTTTTAATGGTTCAGCACTTAATGGTTCAAACCTCTTATTGGTTCAGCACTTAATCATTCAGATATTGCCAAACAGCCCCTAAGGCGGCTTTGGCGATCGGCTTAGACATCGGGTTCGTGAATGACGAACCCAAGAATGTCTGTAGTAGCGATCGGCTTAGACATCGGGTTCGTGAATGACGAACCCAAGAATGAAGTTGAGGTACTAGTTGTAGAGGCTGAGATGAAGGGTTTCTTGGGTAGTTTAAGGCAAGAAAAATGTCTTTAGCGTATTTTTGGTTTCATATGAGGTGACAATATATCTCATTGTATGATGACTAGGGTGGTAGAGGATAACAAAGAATTTGTCACTTTCACACTTGTAGTCTCACTAAAATAATGTAAGTGGATCATGGGTCTAAGCATCGGGTTTCAAAAGTACTTTCTGCGTAACAACTAACATAAGTTGAATCTCTTGTTATAATTTGTTTGATACGTGCCTTGTTAGTCATAAGGTTTTAACTGTTTAGTTATTTGTTAAAACACTAGAAAATAAGTCCGCGATTGTTCACACCGTTACACAAGTTGCAGCAGTGTTGTTAACGTGGTTCACTGGTTCTGACATAAATTTAAAAGTTGCAACGACTTGATTCCAGGGATCGAAAAATAGATATAAAATACTAAATAGTTATATAACGTTACCGATGTTGTTTGGTCGGTATTGGTTTCGTTATTCATGGCACCAACACGTTACCCTCAATATATAACGTACGATGCCCAAAAAATATAACGTTTTGAAATTTGAATACAAGTCCGTCTTTAACAAAATTTATACCCGGACTAAAAATATTAAACAGAGCCACAAGTTAGTTTAAAAAGAAAATTAATGGATGAATGTTACTGAAAAAATTAAGTTAGTAAAATTTTTATGGGTAAAAAGCATGTATTGACTAATGATCCATAGCTAAGTGGTTAAAGTAAGGTAACCAAGACATGTAAATATTATGAGGTTTTAGGTTCAAGTTTCACTCTGAGTAAAAATGTTTAGGGTTGAGCCAGAGTGTTTTTTAAGTTGTGAGTTTTCTTATGAGATGGTTGGGGTACGATCTTAGCTGAGAAACAGATAGATGGACCCGATTAAAATAACACATATCCTCTAAAACAGGATTATACATTTGCCGTTCAAATAAAAAAAGCATGTATTGTATATATATTATAGATGGAAATTTGAAAGTTTAAAAAATTAAGGGATCAAAGTTAAAAGTTGTATCCGTTGCTTTTGTCACCAACCTTGCTAGTTGAATCACAAGTTTTAGAAATCCACACCTTGATAATTCCTTTTGTTTTCTTCCATGTTTTACTCACCTTGTATGTATGATTCGTTCTTTATCATTTGTTGATTTTGAACTTCTTGCATTTGTTTTTGACATTTGAGCTATTGGTTTCTTTCAATTCTTTAACTATATAGCATTGGAGTATTGGATTATATGTGAATAATCTAAGCTAACTTAGAGGCTGTTTGGCAGCATCTTAATCAGCCTTTTAATGGTTCAGATGTCTGAATGATTCAGCACTTAATGATTTAAACTGTTTGTTTCGCGAGCAAATGTCTAAATGGTTCAGACATTTGACTCTGAATGGTTAAGCATTATACTAATGATGAATGGTTAAGAGGTCTAATGCTGAATGGTTAAGAACTCTTATCTGAATTGGTCAGACATTTGCCTTTGAATAGTTAAGCGATATACTAGCTCTTAATGGTTCAAACCTCTTAATGGTTCAGCACTTAATGGTTCAGACCTCTTATTGGTTCAGCACTTAATCGCCAAACAGCCTCTTAATAGGCTTATAACAAGTGATTGCGTGCTAATTTGTACTTTAGGGTCAAGAATTTTGAGATTAGACCTTTTGAGTCTCACTTTATTTGTTGTGAGCACTCACATCATATTTCTTATTTTTATTTTTATAATTACATTAAAAATCATTATTTATTCTTTCTTTTTTTACTTAAATAATATACTTTTATATCTTTTTTATTATTTTTTCTCTCTGCTTCACTCACAATCACTTTAAAAAAATATTAAAAAATTTATAAGGGTTGAACAGTGAATCCTTAAATTTAAGAATGAACAGTAATATTTTCTCTCTGCTCCACTCACAACCACTCAAAACCATTATATATAATATAAGGACTTTCACTCACGTATTTTTAAGACATGGGCTGTGAATGCTCTCAATATATTTTATAGCTAGTTGCCTATATTATTATTTACAGTATAGTTATAATCCGTAGAATTTGCTACGAATTCTTGTAATTTTTTACCTAACCCGTTTCGACCTTTTTGACGCGAACCTTCTATAACAATTTATATTTGGCCCCCGTTGAGAAAAAAAACCTAGATAAGTCATTGAGTATAGACGATGCGCTTTTTTAACTCTTTTATGTATATTTCCTCACGTGCCCTTTTTTCCTTCTCAATAGGTGTGCCCTATGATGATGAAATATTAAGTTTGTTGATTTTGAGTGTAATCGCATAGAACCATTATTGCCCCCACAATTCCTTCGATTTTGGTTGGGCTTGTGTTCTAAGGTTTATCATAAACCATTTATGTTTGGTTCTAGGAATTAAGTTGATAAAAGAACTTATTTTATATCTATTAGAATACTTAAGGATGTATTAGTTTTGTGTTGAAAAATGTTGTGGGTTTATTATAAAGTTTGGTTGTTTGGTTTAAGTCAACATCTAAACTTACGTTGATAAGCATTATTGAAGCTTACGTTCTAAGAGTGGTAGCTAGCAAGTTATTTCTTGTCGGCTCACTTATCTTCTGTCTAATGTGTTACTTAGACCATACGTAACATATTTGTAATAAAACACATTAAATTTAGGGATATTTATATTTTTTTAAAATCAATTACATATTTTCTATTCCTAAAACATATGTATTATATATTATCTATTTCATTACAATTAACCTATTAAATGACTATTTTATCTTGCTTTTACCAAGTAATTTTTAAATAATGATGTTTTATTATTATATTTGTTTAAAATTTTTGACAATTATATTTTATATTTAAAAATATAATTTTGACTATCAGTTATTGTTGTTTTGAAATTAAGTTTTAAAGGAGATATAATTTTTTGTTTCTATTTATATAGAAGACTCAAATTTAAGAAAATATGTTATTGACATTTTAGTAATAAAAATACTTTAGTGAAAACAAATAATTTCAATAAATTGAGTAAATATGTAATATATATGTTTTAGAAAGAAAAATATATAAATGAATTTTTATTTTAATAAATATGTAATTAATAAGTTTAAGAAAATATAATATATAAATACCCCTTAAATTAAAAACCTTAGTAAATATGCTCTACCAATCAACATAATAAAATTCATGTTCTTATTTTATTTCTCAAAATAAAAATAAGATGTTTACTAATCTACAATTACAATACGTATAAATTGTATGAATGTATAATAAGTAATATCTTTTTATTTAATCTTTATTTACTTTTTCTAATATATAATGATAATCAATCTTATAATATTATGATACTATTACAAAATACAACAATAATAAATCGATTGTATCAAATCAATGACAGTGAACCACTCGGAGCTCACAGTCCGGCGAAATATGCTTCAACAGCAGCCTCACCGTCTCCTCCTGCCGGACCACCACCGCCTCCTTCTCCACCAGCACCGCCGCCACGATCCTCTCAAACCCACCGCCTCCGGCCACCATGTACGCCACCACCGCCGCCTGCACCGGCATCATACTAGGGTTATACGCCGCCGACTCCATATACGACCCCTTATACACCCTCCCTTCACAGTCCCTCAACGCCACCCCCGACGGGCACCCGCTGTACGGCGCGTGCGACCCACGCGCCGCCTCCATCGCCTCCGCCGTCAACAAATCAACAGTATCATTATCATCATTATTATTAGTATTAATCTTCTCTTTGAATGATAATTGATTGTTGTGTTGTTCGAGGATTAGTGGGGAGTCTTGATCTAATAGATTGAAGGGGCCGAAGGCGTGAGGTAAGATGGATGAAAAGGGTTTGTAATGGGGGTTGATTAGGGGTTGATCGGTGATGACGATCTGGGTGTCGGAGATCCCCCGGAGTTCTTGGAAGAACTGGCGGCAGTGGCCGCAGGGGGTGGCGGAGACGGCGACGTAGAGGAGTTTGCAGGCGGAGGAGTGGGCGGCGACGTTGGTGATGAAGAACTGTTCGCCGTGGATGGTGTGGTGGAGGGGGAGGCCGGGGAATTCCACGTTGCCGCCGGTGAAGATCCGGCCGTCGGAGGCGAGTCCGGCGACGCCGACGGCGAAGTTGGAGATGGGTGGTCGGGCGAGGTGTCGGGCGGATTGGATCAGGGATGGGAGGAGTTGGGGGACGCTGAGGCCTCTCGATTTCGCCATCGATTCAGCTTCTGCGGCTGAGATTATGTATTTTGGTGGCGGTTGATTCATCGGTGGTGGCGGTGGAACGGTGGTTCGTGGTGGTGGGATGGTGGTTTTAAGGAGGAGTGGCGGGGAGGGGCTGGATAGGTCGGAGGAAGACGTGTATTTATAGGGGTTGATTGGTTAGATGATGGTTTCGTATTGGATGATGATTTTACAACTGCCTGTTGTTTATGAACACCTGGTGTTTATTGTCTCTAAATTTTTTTTTAATGGTTAACGAATACTTTTATTTCCGGTTACCCGGGTAAAACTAATGACGAAAGGTCACCTATACCCGCGAACACATACAACGCTGGTGACCCGGCCCGCCCACCAATCCAGGAGAAATCCACCACCAAAATATCCACTGTAAAAAAACCACTGGCTCACTTGAAATATATCGTCACTAAATTGAAGTTTAAGTCTTATAGAATGAGTGATAGATCGGTTTTAAAAATAGATAGGTTTTAAAAAACGTGTTAAAGTAGTGGTTTTGTATTGATGAAGTGGTTGTGACATACAACTAAAGATGCATGTAGATATATGAATCCTAAAAAGATTGATTTGCTATGACACAAAAGAATGGAGATAAAAAAATTTAAATTTTGAACATTATAATATTTTGGTCGGTTATATATAGGTAAGTATTTAACTTTAGTTGTGTTTGTATGGTGATGATAGATCCATCGGGGCAAGTTTTATATATTACTATTTATTGTTAGAGTGTTTTGAAATTCATAAAGTTTATCTACTTTTTTAAGAGGGATCCACTATACCTAAATATGTGGATGGATGAAATGAAATGCTTGTTTTGTGGGGTGTCATATGTTGTAGTTTACCTTATCACGTTATTTCGGAAGGTATTAGGTTATGTATTGTGGGATAAAGTCCAGACTTAAGTTATTATGTAATGTTGTTTTATGTGTCGTTGATTATATGCTGACTGTACACTGAATAGAACCTCTAATCAATCAGTTTGACTCTGTTATATGATCAGGTGATCCGGAGCTCTAAAGAATTACTTTATTATGTAATTATTTTTTAATGTAAAAAAATAATATAAAATTAAACATTATAATCAAATAAAATTCATTAAAAACATAAAAAAATAAAAAATAACACACTAATAAAATAAAACATAATTAATAAATACTAATCCAACTCATCTTCATTTTCCAATTCCCTTCGAATACTGTTCGTTTTGAGTCGGTTGTGTCTCCGGAGTAACATTGTCGGGATAATCAAATGAACTAAATGAAAAGTTTGTAAAAACCTCATCGGCTCATCGTCCATGTAAAGAATTTGGTGACACGACCATCTCTATTATCTGAAATTTTGTAGTGGAAAGGATTTTAGAAAAAAATTCAGAGAGAAAGAAGAGAAAAAAGATAGAAATATTGTGATCTTTTTATACAGTGTGATGCTTATAAAGTAAAATCTAAAATTTTGAAAAAAATTATTATTATTTTATTTAAAATGTGTCCAGCAGCTTTTTTTATCTCCCCCCATGAGCCAACGGCTCTTTTCATCTGCAAGCATACCCACGCCCCCAATTGTGCCACTCTATTGCGATGTGCGCCACCGGGGTGGATAGCGCCCCCCGTAGAGCCTTGACAACATATAGTCTTAACGGGATATGATATTTTTTGAATGACGGATTCTAATGATTAATAAATGAATGAATAAACAATAAAATATACACTTGAAAATTGAAAGTAATAAAGTTGGTTAGTTTTATATATACCATGGCATTTTTTTATACGATGACATGAAATAGATGTCAAGAATAATTTTGTGTACTTAATAGTTATAGAGATAACATGCTTACATATAATTATACTTTTCTTATTTTTAATAAGCTTTTTTAGGTATTAAAAGATTGATATTCTAAAATTTATATATTTAAGAAGTTATTGAATTATTCTCAATGTGATGATGGAAGTATGTATCGAAAAAGATCGATTATGATGTCGATTTAAAAGTATTCGTTTTAAATATTTTTTTGATCGATATGTGCATGTTTTAATGTTGATTTTAAATCTATATGTTTAAAAAGTTATTAATTTATTCCTTCCCCTCCCCTTTCACTTTTCATCTTCATTCTTTATTTCTTTCTTCTGAGCGACCACTTCATTTCACCACCCATACTAACATCACTCACCTTTCACATTGGCTCATATCACTTTTATGACACCCTTGTGACATCGTGCCCTTAACTCTCCGCCTCACTTCACTCTTATTCGCCAAGAAGCTAGTGATGCTTCATTTACCGGTTAGAGCAGTGCAACATTGAAATATAAATGATAAATAGGTATTTTTCCCACACGTGTTACTCAGGGAATTTTGTCATAAAAAGTGTCAGGATTGCCGGTCGGTTAAACTATTATGTATACATCCAAAAGATAACATATTAAAAGACAATACAATATCCAATAGTCAACTGCGTATTACTTTCTAGCTTCGTGCCACTATCAAAAACCTACTAAAGCTGATGCCTGACTTGGGTCGTTGTAGGGTCACACATTGTCAAGACGGTGCAAGACACAAAATACGTTTGAGACATGCATATTGATCAATTATTCTCAATGTGATGATGGAACTATAAACTGAATAAGATTGATTATGATGTTGATTTAAAGTATTAATTTTAAATATTTTCTTGATAGGAATGTGGATGTTTTGATGTTGATTTTAAATATATATATATATATATATATATATATATATATATATATATATATATATATATATTAGAAATTATTAATTTATTCCCAATGTGCACCCGCTTACACCACCCTGATTTACCACCCACACTAACATATCTCACCTTCCACCTCGGCTCATGTCATAAGACACCCTCATGACATCCTGCCCCTAACTCTCCTTAATCTACATACTCTTTTTCTCTAAGAGACGATGCTTCACTTACAGATGAGAATTGTGAAATATTATAATATAAATAATAAGATGTTCATATCAATACATTTCATAAAAGATAATAAATGTCTAATTAAAAGACAATTATTCATAGTATCAATACATTTTCAAGCAACCTTTTGTTTCTTACTATTTCTTTTAGGTAGTAAATTGACAATAAAACAATTATAAACATATAATAAAATTAAGGTTAGAAATAAATCTCAGAAAAAAAAGTATGGGTTTAAACCTTATAGAGTATGAGCTTGGTGATTTTAAGAATAATGGAGATGTAAAGTAAAGGGCATTTGTGTTTGTTAATAAAAATAAAATAAAAAAATCTTGCATGCATATGCATGCCGTAAATATGTGTGTATGTATGTGTGACTGTGTGAGCGTTTGTGTATATACACACGTTATCTATACTACTATATAATGTATATTAGAATGATAAGATGGTAATTTTATTTAAAATGTAAGACACCTATACAACATTTTAAGCATAGAGTACAAATGCTTTATACAATAAGTCCACTTTTGCCCCCATTTAATTAATTTTTTCTAATTATTGTTTTGTTTAATACACATTATTAATATATTATTTAATAATATGATATTATTTAATTCATTTCATTAAGTTTTATTTTATTTATAATAATATAAATTGGCATTTAAATTTATAATTACTAATCATATTTTTAAAACTACAGTTTTATTTTATTTATAATAATATAAATTGATATTTAAAATTATAATTACTAATCATATTTTTTAACTAAATACTATTTAAATTAAGTATTATTTTATATAAATACTTATATCTATACTACTTTATAATATATCTCTCTGGATAGAGATGTAATTTTGCTAAGCAAGTTTTGAATCAACATATACATAGGAGTACAAGACGTTTAAGTGAGGGTAGAAAAAAGAATTGATTAAGATTTTAAGACATTTTAGGGGCAATATGGTAAATTAATCAATTAAATTTTATATACCTTGACATTTTTTTGTTATTGTCTCTTTCATGTATTTAATAAACATTATTAATACATTATTTAATAATATGATATTATTTTAATTCACTTTATTATATTTTATTTTATTTATGATACTATAAATTGACATTTAAATATATTTACTAATTATATTTTTATAACTAAATATTATTTAAATTAAATATTATTTTATTTAAATATTTAAGTATATAACTTATATATATATATCTGCATGTTTATAATAACTATAATACTAATATTTTTCTAGGGTCATATTATGAGTTTATTAACTTTAATATTTATTTATATATTTTATAATAAAAGTGAAAGGAGGATTGAAAGATAATTTTACATATGGATTAAGACACCCATATGAAAAGTCATGCTTAAATTTTAAAAAAATTATCTATTTTATTTCATTTATACCCTTACAATAAAGTATAATATATGATGCTTATAATACAAATGCTAAAACATATACGCGTGGCCAAACAAAACCGCCATTTACTTTCAATTCCGTTTATTCATTGCGATTGAGCACTAGTCCCTCTTCTCATTTCCCTTGCCGGTTGTTAAACGCTCAATAACAATCAATATGGTAATTTGTTGTGATAATTTCTCCATTAACTTTCTACGGTCTATGCAAATCACCACCAAAAGCTGCCTCCGTGATCATAAAATTCTAACATACATTCATAAAACGAAACCCCCTTAAAATCTAGGAAATAGATTTCCGACCGTAAATACCAGTCATGCTTTCACTAATCTTGTTGGGATGATATAGTTTTCTGAAAGACTTTTGTAATATACGTAATTGTTTTATTTCATTCAATTTTTTCAATAATCATATTTTGATTTTTTAATTTACATCATAACGCACCGAGCTGATACTGATTAAAATTTAATTCCCAAAAAATCGCTCAATAGCCGTACCGCCACAACACGCGGGCATTTTCACTAGTTCTAGTAAGCATTTTCACTAGTTCTAGTAATATATTATTGAGCTTGTTTATGGGACTAGCTTGACGAGAGAATTTTTTTAAACAACAAACCTACATACACTTTAAACCTATTATTATATTACATTACTTATTCGTGACAAGACTTAAAACATCCAACATTTTAAAAATAAACATCATGTAACACACCTTGTTATTATTAGACCAAAGACTTTCTTTTTCGTTTGATAAGAGGCATGTAAGAAACGATATTAGAGAGAATTACAAATAACATTTACAAACATGATTAATTACATATATCCTCAACTTAAATTTCAATTTACATATGTCCCCCTTTTTTAAAAAATATTTAATATAATGACGATTTTATCCTTGTTAAAAAATAGTATCCAGCAAATTACACAAACCGACCCTGCTTGGACTTTATTCTATTCAATCAGGCATTTTTCAACGCTTTAGTAAAACAAATATGGCGAGCTATAAGGACCTATAGCATGAAAGATTATTAAATGAAATTGTTGGATTAAGTAAAGACAAACTTATTTATATTATTGAGAATCATAAGAGGATATGGAGTCGAAGCAAGTTTGGGACAACATCAACAATATGATTACATTACTAATAACTTTATTGTTGATTACATTAGTAATAACTTTTCAGAGGTATTTAATTCTTAGGTAAGTGAATTGCGCTATCAACTTGTACTTGACACTTTTAATTTTATTAGAGGGAAGATTATGATGCGATTTGACAATAAAATGAGGGTTCTATTTTAAGGGTATTTTATTACCTACTACTAAGAATTATCTCAACCTTACCTCTAAGGTGAGTGTAATGTTTTTATTATTTATTATTTTTTATACAATATTATCATTACCGTATGAATTTTCTTACATTCAAAAAGTAGGGGCGATATATATTTATTTACTTGGAATGTGGATAATCTGAGGTTTTGCAAAATGCAGTTCGCCATATTATATATATCTCATTTATCAATGTCCAACTAGCCACCGACTTTGACTTTGGTCTAAATAAATTACTTATTCAATATTCATATACAAGTATGGTAGTGCCTCGGTTGGTTAAAGCCTTCGGCCTTCACACGAAACATGCAGGCTCGATTCCTACTTTCTTCCTTTTTTATGGTTTCTTTTTTTTTTTTTTAACATTTTTCCAATACTTTTTTTCACTTAAAACTTGCAGTTTTTTAATTATTGTATCGTAAAGCACGAGACATAATATTGGTTTATATCTATGTTTTAGACTTAAAACCATGTCGCCGTAACTTTATATGTTTTTTCAATGTACTTAATCACGTTGATGTCACCATCGCGACTATGATGTTATATTTAACTTATTTGTACGACAAGTGAGTTTATGTCTAGGTTTTGGTTTTTAATACAAAACATCGAATACGTTTATTGTTCACCGTTGATTGCGCCTCGACGAGTGAGTTTACGTAGAGATTTTTCTTCCTTTTATATCAATAATCAAAAACATTGATTTTTTCACTGTTTAAAGCGTCATAACGCGCGGGTTCTTAATATAATCTATAAGAAAACATAGTGCGTAACTTTATTATGGTTTCGTAGCGCAAATCAAATTTATTTACATTTAATTTACGTATATTACCAATGATTCCTTCAGCATGCGGGTTTGCACTACCGTTTCAATGTTAATTTTTTTTTCATGGATTTATATCCCGCTGCAACGCGCGGGTCATAAAAACTCGTTCTTTTTAAAAATTCATGATAAGGTATCCACATGTTTGTTTATTACTTGTGTGAATGTGAACTTGTTTTAAAGGTTTAAAAAGATGCAGATTATCCATGTCCTTTTAGAAGTTTCCAAAACACAGGTGGCACCTTTCTTCTAGGTACCGTAACCAAACGTAAACTTTTTTTTAATACATAAAATTTGGCTGAATACGAGGCTTGTAAGAATGGTGGAAGTTGAGCCAAAGTTACATACATGGAGCGTTGGGAGGTCTTACTTGATGAGCGAAGCTGTACTTGTCGGGTTTGGCAGGTTAAAGGTGTTCCTTGTGTGCACGTAACAGCTTATTATTTTCACAGAGGACTTAAACTGGAATAAATATGTTGATTCATATTTCTCTATTAAAGAATATAAAGTGACTTATGCTTTAGAAGTTGCTCCGGTGCCCCCAAAGGAACAATGGGTGCACATAGATACCGAAAAGAAGATATACCCATCTTCTATCAAATGTCCGCCTAGAAGACTATAAAAGAATAAAATTATATCACATGACGAGCCCAATAAAAGACATAGGTGTTTGCGTTAGCAGAGTATGAACACCATGAAAAAACATGTAAAAATTTAGCATCTCAAAATTCAAATCATCATCAACCATAAACAAGTAAAGGGGGATGAAAAAAGCACAAAATCCCGTAAAAGTAATTAATTTTAGATCTTCTTACCATAATGTATCGAAAATTTTACATTTGTTTCGGCATTTTGAAGATTGCTATGGGTTTTTGAATGATTATTACGGTGATTTTAATTATCATTACGGTGATTTTTGATCATCAAACCGGTGATCTTTTATTATTGTTACGTTAATTTTTATGTTTCATTCTTGTTACGCTAGACTAAGCTTTAAAAATATACAAGGAAAAAAATAAGCGAATAAGAAATGAAGAAAAAAAATCATCAAGAACCAAAAAAGAAAACTAAAATATAGTCAAGAAATGGGTAAATATGAAATCTTTTAATTTTTAGTAACAGAAATGATAAAATTGTCATTCTATAAACTTTTTTAATGAAATATATTGAAATAGGTAACTATGAAATATATATGATTTTGAAAGAAGATATATGTAATTTTGATTTTAAATTGGATATATATGTAGTTAGTGAAATTTATAGGGCATACATGTAATTGTCTCAAGATATTATGATACTAGCTTTAGTAACTTGTGTATTCTTGTAATACACGAGTTAAATAAATAAAATATTAAATACAATAAAAATTTTATTAATTAAAAAATAATATTTTAAGATATGATATAATTAAAATTACATATAAATAACGACTGCAAGTAATAAAACAATCATATCAACTTAAACTTTTGTTTTAAACCTATTTTTATTTATAAAAAACTTAACATTTTGTTTCAAAACAAAACGTTTTAAAAACGTTTTGTTATCATAACTCTTAGTTTTAATTATTTTTTGGTTTAATAAAAAATTTACTTTTTAAAAATATCAATTTTAAAATATTTCATATTTTTAAAAACTTTGATGTTTTAGAAAAATAAAATTATTTTATAAAACTTTATTTCTTTAAAAATAGCATTTATAAAAAAAACTTTTTTTTATTTACTAAAAAAATATTTTTAGCCTAAGAAATAAATAATATTATTAATAATTAATGTAATTATTAAATAGGATATACAAGCAGACACATTTTGATGAATAAGAGAATTGATAACCCATTTATTATTCTTATCCATATAATTACACTAAAAACACTATTTTTTTTCTCATATTTTTAATTAAATAATATTTTTATATCTTTATAATTAACATTTCTCTCTCCTCCACTTACAACAACTTTTACAAATATTAAAAAAAAATTTATAAGTGTTAAACAGTGTTTTCTTAAATTTACGGATTGAACGAAAACATTTTTCTCTCATCCACTCACAACCACTCATAACCATTCCATATAATATAAGGATTACACTCACATAAATATAACAAACGGGCTGTGAATACTCTAAGAATGTAATGTTGTCATATGTTATCTCTAATTATTTTTTTATTAAAATAGAAAGATACAAAATAAAATTTTAATTCCTTCTATCGTTGGACAAAAGTTGAATACGAATTTTTCAGTCCGACTTTGTGTCAAACTCCAAAGGCATTATCACCAAAAGCTTTGTCATGATATTAATTTGTGAAATAAGAGCTAACATTTCAAACCTAAAAACTTGAAGTCTGTTTTCATGACATAACATAAAATCAGAATACGAATCTAACATGAATTGATTAAAAGTTTGGTTTTAGTCTAATCTGGTCTAGAGATTTGTGTTTTTTTCCAATCTATGAGCTATTTAGCTAAATGGGCTTGTTTAAAATTAAAAAATACTAACCTTTATGTCATTAGTTAATCCGTTAAGACCATATATACATTTCTTAAATTTCTCCTTATTTATTATATCAAATAGAATTTGATTTTGAAGTATAGAATTGATCTCAGCCAGCTACGCAAGACTATTAATAAACACTATTAAAAGAAAAAATTCTTAAAATGTTCATTTTTTGTTTTCTTATTTACTTCTAAAATGCCCTTCAAATAATTTATTCTTAAAATGTTCCCTCCAGACAAAGTAACAACGCCTTCTTAGACAAAGGATGGAAGCATGTATAGCGAGGCACTCAAAATCATACACGTGTCCCTTTATGGTGTCGGGCTCCTCCGCAATGTGGGCGGGCGCCTCCACAACGCAAGTAGGCACCTGAGAGAACACGTGTATGATTTTGAGCGGCTAAGCACTCACCTCCTATATAAGAAGGCGTCGGCGTCTTGTTTGGAAAGAAATATTAAGAAGAAAATCTTAAGAAAGACAATTTTAAAAAATTTAAATATTTTAGGAATTTTCTCTTATTAAGATGGTATAATCGGAAATATCACATATTTCAAACTCGTATGATATATGGTAACTTGATAAGCGTGTGGGGATGCTAACAAAAAGGGCCCAAAATCTGGTACTATATTTATAAAAATTAATGACATTACTTTATGAGTAGGTAAAAATTGACAGGTACGCCTTAATTTTATTAATTAATAAATAGTAATAACACAGTTTAATAAAATGCAAGTTTCATAAACAGTAACAGTGATTACAATGTAAATCATGTTTTAACACGTGTTAACAATGTTTTATAAGAAACCTTTATATTTTTCTTTAAAAACTATAAATAAAATCAAACCAGCTATTGCAAACTTGAACTTTGAGATTTAAACCCAATGATCTCTCGTTTTTTTCTCTTTTTTAATTATGATGACAAGATATTTCATGACATATTTAAAGATGCATGTATTAAAAACAACTCAACCGATTATTGCTCATAACTATTGTTGAAGTAACCACTTTTTTGTTACAAATAGATTACATTACGTTTCAAGATCCTACAGATTAAAACAAAAAACATGCTCATGTGAGAGAATGAGGCACACATGGTAGTCCTAGAGTCCTGGTATGATGTTGCATACTTACATCCCATCTCAGGAGTTAGGGATTACGACTAGCTTATTGTGTCAATTTCAAGCATTGCTTGAATCTAATCCCTTTTTATAAACAAAATTTTGACGGGTTTTCGTCGAATAATCCGTCAAAAAACATATCACAAATAATGAAGAATCTTTTTTAAAAAAACCTGAAAACCGTTGACGAATGGTGTGTCGGAAACACTTTCTAACAATTTAGCTGGAATCTTTTCTGAAAAGTCTAGTCATGAGAATTATTAACTTTGTTTTACTGAGAGATCACCGATGAAAAAACCAAACCTTAAAAAAATACTTATAAAACTGGATTTTGATGGTATCTAATGGTAGTATTCCAATGGACAAATCCGTCAGCAATTAATCCAATTATATTTATGATTCACCACTTTAGTATTAATTTTGTCATTTTTGTTAAGCTTATGGAAATTCATCTCTTTCTATTTTTTTTCTTCTTTCCTCTTCCACCATTGCTGTCTCAGATATTGTTGTTTATTTCAGAATTTGTAGGTGTTGACATAGCATCTCGAAAATTACCAATTTTTTTGTTATGGACATAAATGGTCAGCGATCCACATTGGGTGCCATTGTTTCTTGGGCCAAGTCTTTGATTCCCATACATTTGATTATCATCAATGACTTCAATTTTGGCCTTAGGCCCCCAAGATCCCTCAAAATCATGACCGGAACCATCACATTTTCATTAAACTTCGCGTATGTTTGCCAACCTTTTAATATTTTTATCAAAAGATTGTCTTTAAATCGGTCAGAATCATAGTACGTTTGTTTCACTTAAAAGACATTTTTATATGGTTTATGAAATACTAGGTTAGTATCACGTGTATTACACGGGTTGAATAAATAAAATATTAGTTATGAATATTTATTAATTATAAAAGATATTTTGAACTAAGATACGATTGAAATTACATATGAATAAAGATATAATTAATAAAACAACATTATTTTTTAAAACTTTTATTTTTAAACCTTTTTTATATTTCTTTTCAGAAAAAATTAAATAATTTGTTGCAAGACAACCATTTTAAAAGATTTCAATTTTAAAATTTCCTTATTTTAACTCTAAAATTTAATTATTTTGTTTTACAAAAAAAATATTTTGAAAAAGTCTGATTTTAAATTATTTCGTAATTTTAAAATATTTGATGTTTTAGAAAAAAATTTATTTTTAAAATTTTTGTTTCTTTAAAAGTTACATTTATAAAAACATCTATCTCTTAATTTATTAAAAATCTATTTTAAATCTTAAAAAAATTAATTAACATCATTAGTATTTAATGTAATTATTTAATAGGAGAGAGAAGCGAAAAAATTAGAATTAGATGGTCTAAAATTTTGTCAAGTGTCATCCTAAAATCTTTTTTTATTATAATAGATAAGTTTAAAAAATACACTGAATGATTTAGAATAAACTAATATTTAGTTAGGGCTATTAATGACTTAACATAAAGTTGACAAACAACCATTTCATTGAATGCATATAAGATTGACTCACCACTCAAGTTTTTCTAATTAAAAAATTATATTTTTTAATAAAAAGAAACATATTTTTAATTTATAAAAAAATTATTTCATACTTTAAAAAATATATAAATAATCATTTACATTGTATCATTAAATTATTAATTTTTATTCTATTAAGAGCATTCACAGTCCGTTCCTCATATATATGAGTGGATGCCCTATATTATGAAGGATGGTTGTAAGTGATTGTGAGTGAAAGATGTAGAATATTTATGGGGATTGTATCGTGTTTTCCCATATTTAGGGAAATATGTACAACCCTCATAAATTTTTTAATATTTTTGAAAGTGGTTGTGAGTGAATAAGTAAAAAAAAGATAATGATAAAGGTATGGAAAAATCTTATTTAATTGAAAAAAAATAGTAATGTTTAATGTAATTATAAAAATAAAAATATGAGATGAATAATAAATGCTCTAAGAGCGTTCATAGTAGGTTTTCTATTTTTGATGTGAGTGTATGTCCTATATTTTAGGGGATGATTGTTAGTGGTTGTGAGTGAAGAAGGGGGAATATTTATGGGGATTGTACCGGGATTTCCCATATTTGGGGAAACATAGTACAACCCCTATAATTTTTTTAATATTTTTAAAAGTTGTTGTGAGTGGAGGAGAGAAAAAGGTAATGAAAAATATATTAAAAAGTATTATTTAATTGAAAGACATAATAAAAAAGTAATGTTTTAATTGTAAATATGAGAATGAGTTTGGGGAAGCTAGTGTGAATGCTCTAACAACATGTAATTAAATCCTAAATAAATATTAGGCGGACGGTATAAAAAATAACACCGGGGCTTGTAGATTTAAGAGTAAAATGCTATTTTCGTCCTGACGTTTTGTATAATTTGCCATTTCAATCCAAAAACTTTTTTTTGCCATTTCAGTCACTGTAGCTTACCAAATGTTGGCATTTTCATTCACTGCACTAACACCGTTAGAACTTCGTTAAAACTCCGTTAAATATGAGGGTATTTTAGTCTTTTTGAACACCCTAATTATCCAATTAAAACAAATTAATTAATTAATATTCAATTAAAACTAAAAAACACATGAAACGACTAGTGAGACCAGACGCTTCAACTTAAAAGCTTCGATCAACTCTAACATATGTTGTTCGATTGAGGTTTGCCGTGTGATTCAATTAATCTTCACGTTTTGTTCGAATGTGTACCGTTATTTGATTGAGGTTTGTTGTGGGATTGGGGTTTGTTGTTGACATGCTTTATTTAATTGAGGTCTTTGAACGTGACAATAGCAGACTTTAATAAAACAAAACGTGACAACAGTATACCTCAATCGAACAACAGTACACGTTCAAACAAAACGTAAAGATTAATTGAAATCTCACAGCAGACCTTAATTGAATAACATGTGTTAAAATTAATCGAAGCGACCGGTCTCACGAGTCGTTTCATGCGTTTTTTAGTTTTAATTGAATATTAATTGATTAATTTATTTTAATTGGATAATTAGAGTGTTCAAAAAGACTATCATATTTAACGGAGTTTTAATGAAGTTCTAACGGTGTTAGTGGAGTGGATGAAAATGACAACATTTGATAAAATACAGTGACTGAAATGATAAAAAAAAATTTTTAAATTAAAATAAAAAATTCAACAAAACGTTAGGGTCGAAAATAACATTTTACTCTAGATTTAAACATAGAAGGTTGGTTAATGGTTATTAGTTTTCACTTGTTCCACCGAACCCTCGTCCAAAGGCAAAACCCTTGTAATTTATTCGGTAGTAAGTAGCAAGAGAGAATGGAATCATGGGTTCCATTGATGGATATCTTCATCAACTCTCTTTCTCCTGAAACTGAAGCTTCATTGTGGCTCCAATCGTCCTTCAACTCTTCATCAATCAACATCTCCACCGCTTCTTTCCTCTTACTCCTCATGCAACCCACAGATGCCCTCGTTTTCAATTCATCTTCTCCATCTTCAGTCCCTCCTAAACAGAGGTAAAATTCCCATTTCTGTTTCCATATTTCCATCACTTTTCATGATTTCATCACACCTCATTCATGTATTATGCTAAAAATCAGGTGGGTTTATGAATGTGCGATTAATTTAGGTCAAATTTATCTGAATTGGAGTTACAAGTAAGTAAATGATATGAGGTGTGACAAATGTAAAGGTGATTACTCATTTTCAAACACCCTGAATTGCTTGATGAATCAACAATGCCCATTTGATCGAATTATTTGATTATCCTTTTACAAACTACCAAATTGAAAATCTTTTGATCCTCCTAATCATTTCATTCGTCAATTATATTAGGTTTGTTTCGTTTGAATTCCGCTAGTATCATATAATTTATAGTACATATTATCAGGTTTATGTGGCTGCAGACATTACCAAATGCAGTTCAGGCTCGAATTTTATCGTTTCTTACTTACGAACATGCGAAGTTTAGTAAGCAAGATTTGTCTAAACTTGCACGGGAATTGCTGTTTAATGCTACCGAGGTTGATTTTTGGGTTAGGAGAGCTGCACAACAACTGTTTGATGTTGTGTCTGACTCAAACTTCAAATGGGTATCTTGTTTAAATCTAGATTCTGAAGAAGAAAAGTTTGAAGAGAAATTTGGAAGCATGCCTGTTTGGCTAAATGATGCCGCTAGTGCGAATGATCCAGTTCTTCCATGGCTTCCCATTTCAGCAGATGATATGAACACAAGACTGCCAGATGTCACATGTGAAGATAATGAAGATATAATGGTGGATGTTGAAGTTGATGTAAATCTTGAAGCGACCGGCACCCAACACGAATTAGTTTGTCTTGAAAGTGATCCAATAGACCATGAAGCAAAAGAAATGGCTTTGTGTTTGAAAATGAAATTATTGAACATGGAATCGAGTCTTAAAGCTGCAGAATTGGCGGAAGAAATTCGAGTTCTTATTTTTAAAAAGAAAAAGGATTCTTTAGCGATTTTAAGTTTGATTGAACCATGGAATGCAGATGATGAAATTATTCCAATTTTATTATCCCGGCTTATGGAAGGAAAAGAAGGCGATTTTGTAATTACAAATAACATCCTTTGCTCAGTTGTGCTTCCAAAGTTGTTAAAACTTGAAACACCAGCTTCCCGTGTGCTAGTAACAGCAACAATAGACTACTGTAAGGTGCATCATAAGTCTGCTGTGTATGCACTATTATTCCCATTAGTTCTTCACAAAAATGGCATTAATAACCCAATTTGTGATGTGGTTACAAGGATTATTAAAGAATGCTTGCACCCTGCTCATGTCTCTGCCATCTGCCAAAAGCTGCTTTGTGAAGAAAATACAAATGGAAAAGAATATATATGTCTACCTTGCCATCAACATCTAGTTTCTAAATCACTGGTATGGACTGAATCTTTGTTTAATCTGTTCCAGATAATCTTGAATCATGATGTTCATTTGACTCAAGATTCAGTCAACCAACTTGTTTTTCATGTTCAAGAATCTGCTGTACAGTTCACGAAGTCATTGAAGTTTGCAAATTTCTTGTTATGTTTTGTTAGTAAGTGTGCTCCTTTGTTAGGGCCTCATAAGGTGGCATTATCTGAAGCTGTTGGGAACACTTCTAGTTTTTTGACAAAATCGATATTATCGAAACTGGCTAGTACTGATTCTTAATTACATTTTTTAACTTATAATGACAAAAGCAAGGTTCTGGAAGTTATTGCAGTATTTGATGATCCTCATATACATTTTGTGGCGATTTCATATAATATAGAGAGAATTGCATAAATAGTCCCCGTGGTTTGGTCAAATTACACATTTGGTCCCCATATATTTAAAATTGCAAAATTAGTCCAAACTTTTAGGTTAGAGTTGCGAGTTTGTCCCCCATCGTGAAACTCAATTAACTTTTAACGGTTAAGTGTGGGTATTTATGCCATTTAATATTCTTTTTAAGTTATCTAATTGTAATCAATGAGCAGTTAGTGTTGGTAACTTGAACTCAGTTGTAAATTACATATTTAATTGCTTATTTGGTTGCCAAGTGAATAACATGGGTTGTTAAAACAATAGCATCCATTTGGCTCAACTGTAAATTACATACGTAAACTCAATTGTAAATTACATGCTTTTAATAAGATGAGAATCTTTATTTATCTCTAAAACTACGTAATATGCAGCCATATATACATGCATATATACTCAAAAGTATCAATCTATTTCAACTTTGTTATGAAATGTATGACGTTCATTTGAGTTAAACCTTGTAATTGTAATTGTATTGAGTAATTGTGTGTTTAGGGTTACAATAGAAGGTCCTTTATATAGAGGACAATATTACATAATTAACCCCAAACTATTCACTAATAATAACCTAGTCTAATATTCCCCCGCAAGCTAAGCTCGGGAGAGATTTAGCTTGAAATCTAAAACCAAAAAACTATAACAATAAGAAAATAAGTAAAGTAAATTATTGGTCTTGTTCAATATCTGATCCAGGCCACTTGATTGCTCCATCACTTCTCATCCGACCCCATCATGTCAATTAAAAATAAATAAGGGTTGTTGTTTCCCCTATTAATCCGACAGCCATGTTTGCTAGCCGTAGACGTCGAATGTGGTGTGAGACACCGGTTGTGTTTCTCCTGTTATTGTGTTGTATACGATGTAAAACTAAAACTCCTATTGTTCTTCTCTTGTATCTCCTTAACAACCACACCTAAAAATTTTGCACAAAGATGCGCCGCCGTTGTATGGCGGAACCGTTGTAGTATAGCGGCAACGAAACGGTGAAGCATCGCATTGTATGCGATGACCGGTTGATATGGAAGAGAAAGAGCGGTGACGATGGTATGTGGTTTGCGGCGGCTAAAATTAGGGTTTGGCGGCGGCTAGGGTTAGGGTTTGGCGGCGGCTGCGGTTAGGGTTTAGCGGCTGTTGTGGTTGCTTGAAAGGAAAGAGACAATGGCGGTTTGTATTTGCCTGTTGAAGGTGATGGTGGTAATGGTGGTTATTGTAACAAAAGCAGTGATGGATGGTTGGACAGGGCGGCGGCGGCTGCCGGCCGCCCTGATTAGGGTTTCGGCAATGGTCGAGCCCTCCTGGCTCTGATACCAAGTTAAACCTTGTAATTGTAATTGTATTGAGTAATTTTGTGTTTAGGGTTATAATAGAAGGTCCTTTATATAAAGGATAATATTACATAATTAACCCCAAACTATTCACTAATAATAACCTAGTCTAATAATTTGACTTATATCCAGAATGAACAAAATAATAGCATCTATTTTTGACCCATACACAAAGCAGCATCCATTTTAACCCATACACAAACTAACCAAACAGAAAACTAAATTACAAATTTACCCAACAACCATCTGGTTCCTCATACACAACAGTAGCATACTAGCAGCCATGGAACCATACTTGAACCCAATTAAACCATTCAATTTAAAACATTTATTAAACCATTAAAAGAATAAAGTTAGAACATGGCCATCAAAAAAAGCCATCAAAAGCAAAGATTATACCTATTTCAACAGAATGAGCATAGCAGTAGCACCTACTTTAACCAAGATATAAAGTAGCACCCATTTTGATCTATACACAAACTGAACCAAATAGAAAACTAAATTACGAATTGACCAAACAGCCATTTTGTTCCGCATACACAACTGTAGCAGCCATGAAACCATAATTGAACCCAATTAAAACATTCAAATTCATAAAAAATCATTAAACGATTTTCAGCCAAAATCGTGAAAAAACATGAACATAAGATGAAAAACTCACCATAAACCTCATCCGGTACTACTTCAATGCTCGATTCTCTTAAAAACCAATAGATTATGTCTTCTTGCTATTTTGTAAATGTTGCTCGAAGATGAAGATGGTGCTGATATTCAAAAATTTACTGGTCACATACAAAGCTTATGGTGTTGGCAAGGTGAAATTTTGATGGTCATAATACAGAAAGGGATGTATACTTTTGTAGTATATAAACAAGCTTCTTAAGGTTTTTAATTGAAAAGGACATGTTATCCTCATGATTTGCATATTACATCATTATTCCGTTAAAAGTTAACTGAGTTTAACGGTGGGGACCAAACTCGCAATTCTAACCTAAAAGTTTGGACTAACTTTGCAATTTTAAAAATATGGGGACCAAATATGCAATTTGATCAAACCACAAGGACTATTTATGCAATTTTCTATATAATATAAGTATCTTTCGTAATATCATATTTACCCTTTCAAAACAAGTCTATCATATTCACCTTATAATTACCTAATTTCATTTTACTTGCTATGGAATTGGTAAATATGATAGTCTTTTTTTTTTGTTTTGAAAGGGTAAATATGATATTAAGAATTTGGAGGGATATATATATATGGAATTAATCCTATATTCTTTTACTAACTGGTGAAAGTTACCGAAGATGAAACATGTTGAATAGTGAACGCTGAAAAAGAACGAAAATGCAGTGGTTCTGCTGCTTAAATTTTGGTACACTTTTGTTTATATCACATGCATTGGAGTATCCAAGATTTCTAACCCGGGTATGTACCGCCATTAATTTTTATAAAGAACAGAACGAAATAACAATGTTTATGTTTTTCTCTTTACAAGAATAATTTCGTTAATTTTGTTTTTATGTGCTGTGCGCTGCTGCAAATAGTTTTGTGGTTCTTTAGGCTCAAACGCTGCTACAGAACGATATAGAAATGAATTTGGGAGTCTGGAACTACATTTGCTACCAAACCATGTACGTGGCGTTTGGTATTTGCTTATTCTTAATCAGCTTATCTGCTTATTGCGTCTTTTAAAAGCAAATAATCACTTTTGAGTGTTTGGATGAAGAACAGTGTTTTCACTCATCTGCTTATTTTAGGGTGAAATAAATTGTGTTCAATATTCAGTTTGAGATGCCTATAAGTTTATAAGTTTCCTTTTAGGATGAAATAAGCGGGTTGTCTACCTCCTGCTTATAAACATAAGCATAGGCTGTTTAGTTAAGCGAGCCAGTGTATAATGGAACATGCTGACTAATTATTATGTATTTTCTTCTTAAACAACAAATAAAAACAAGTAAAGGAAACATTTTAATTATCTATAAAATTAAAACCAAAAACACACCAGTAATATGAGTAATTAGAAAAAGTTTACACCAAGTAAAACACACACAGGTGGAGACCATTGGCTCTTATGCAGGAAGACTTCAGTTATTTGTTATCGGTTATCAGTGACCGTTGGCCATCTTCTTCATGGACTCAAATCTGGGCCCTTTATCTTCAAACTTAGTAGACGAATAAAGTTTCAGATAGTCTTGAAAGGTATACTGATTCGGGTAAGACAGTTTATGAGCTGGCGAAATTACAGCATCACCAGCTGGATTATAGAAGGTAGCAATCGAAAGCCTGCTTCCGTCTTTATCAGTCATAACTCGGTGAAGGGCACTTTTGTAAATTCCATTACTCAAAACTTCCACTTGATCACCTGTATTAACAAATATGGTATTATTCTTAGAAGGTGGAATGTTAACCCATTCACCATCTTTTAAAAATTCAAGGCCTGGGACTTGATCATCTTGGAGCAATAGAATGATGCCACCTGCATCTGTGTGTTCACGTAAACCTCTGACGAGTTCCGGGTGAGGGCATTTTGGATATTTTGCCACTTTTGTTCCTACTGAAGGACTTTTGCTTCCTGAAAAAGCTTCTTTGATGTATCCTTTGTGTAGACCAAGATTTTCACACATGAGTTCAGAGAGCTTTTCTGCTACCTTTATCAGCTGATCAATGTACTCATCCACTGCTTTGCTACATGAATTTCGTAATTGAATCAATTTGTTGTCTATCAAAAGACTTGCACGAGAAAACAATGGTGGATCCAGGAATTCATAGCAGGTATGTGTTACTATCACAAACTTTTGTGTCAAAAGAGTTGGGTAACGAGGCAAAACATGCAAACTTTTGTTTACTTCAAAAAGGGTTGGGCCAGGATAACTTTTTCCTTCAAAAAGTTTCATTTTTTTATAAAATAAATAGTTTGTCAAATACGACTAATAATAATCATATATTAAGTGAATAATAATCTGGTTTAAGAGGTTTTATGTGTTAAGAATACACTGTTAACTCGAACTGTTTCCTTTAAAGCTTAATTTTTTTATTTTTTATTTTTTTATTAATTTTACCTATTACACCTGAATTACTTCTAGGGGTGAGCATGGTCGGTTTGGTTTGGTTCGGTTTTAGCCTAAAACCGAAACCAAAAACCGATATTTCGATTTCAAGGTTTTTAAAACCGTTCGGTTTCGGTTTTTTCGGTTTTGGTTTTCGGTTTTCATTTTGGTTTTGGTTTTTTTCGGTTTTATCATGTGGACTTCAAGTTTTTAAAGAAAAAATTGTTTTGAAATAATGAATTTAAGATAAAAACTTTGGCATTACATCAATTTGTTGATCTTTAAATATAATCTATATATTCTTATACATTAGTTGACATTAAAATTTAAATGCAATCCATAAAATATAATAACAAAAAATTCAATAAAACATTTTAATCTATTAATTCAAACAAAAGAAATTTAAAGATTATTCATGAAATCTAAAACTCAATCTTTTGTAGATAACATAAGTTAAATAACTAACTAATAGGCTAATAATGTTTATAAGTATATGATTACACCTCTAAATTTACAAGTTTGGTTGTATGGTTTCGGTTCGGTTTTTTCGGTTTTTGTTACAAGCAAAACCAAAACCGAACCGAAATATTCGGTTTTTAAAAAATCATCAAACCAAACCGTCGGTTTCTTAGCGGTTTCGGTTTTTTCGGTTCGGTTGCATCGGTTATTTTGGTTACGGTTCGGTTATTTCGGTTTCTTGCACACCCCTAAATTTACTTCTGTCCAAAATTTTAAATGTGTCAGATACGAGTACTGCATTTATACTTCAATAATAATCTAGTTTTTTGAGAGAATAAAATATTTAAGAGGTTTTATGCATAAAATGTATGCTTTAGACAACTTCTGAACCGTTGAACCAATCTGGCCAGTTTTCTTTTTAGCTAATTCTTCTACTTTACCCTTCAGAAGAGATTAAACAAGTTTTGAATAAACCCTATATTAAAGAAATGGGTCAAGATTTCCTCCTTCATTTAACACTTAAATGGTTTATTTACTCTAGTTTTGCATGAATAAAGCTTCATAGAAATTTAGATGCAAGTAGAGGGATGATATTGCTAACTCACCGGAGCTCCTCAGAAAGATCAGTGCACTCATTGATCTTATTATCTGGTCGATGCCAGATAAAAAAAGTGCTTTCCCAGTCTGTATCAGTGATTTTATTTTTGTCTTCAACGGTTTTTACTATGGCTGAGCTGTAAAACCTTGGCTTCATGTTATCTTCATAATGCTTATTCACTAGTGTCTTAACCTTCTCCATCAGTTTCTTATCAACTCCATGGTTTTCAATCTGCATATCATGAAAATATGATCAAAACTACTGATTTCATTTACAGATAGTTTTTTTAGAACTACTTATTGTTGTATTAAAACACGATAAACAATTATATAGTTTTTCAAATATTACCTGAAAGAAGCCCCATTTCTCACAAGCATTGTGGAGAAGTGCCATTGTTTTGCTCCTATCTTCCCCATCTAACTTACTAAAATCTATCATAGGAATCTCCATATCTTTCTTCTTTTTCTCAAAACAAATTCTTTTTATTTCTTTGTTGTTTTGATGGTGAGTTTATGTTCAGTTTAGTCAGGTATATATAGGCAGCCACAGGGGATCAAAGTTGCTTTCATCAATAGTTCATTAGAAGTTAAATCTGTAAGGAAAGGTATTTGCAGATTTACAATGGCCTGAATATTAGGGAGTATTTAATGCGTATCGGGTTCATATTCTTCACCATTCGGAACCGGATACATTTGACTTTTTGGTCAACTCGCTTAATTTAGACTAAAACAAGATTAGATTTGAAGATAAAAATCTAACTTTTGAAATCAGATTCAAAGATCTTCTTAGTTGACTCTAAATATAGATGGTGTAATATCATACTTCAATATTTTTTGAGTTCAATTTGTGGACAGAAGTGTATTTGCTTTGATTGTTCCTTTGGCCTAGGTTCTTTGCATGTGACCAGTTGATTATTCATACCTTAAAATAATATTATTGTACATCAACTATGGGTTTTAATATTATGAGTGTTTGTTTCTGTGGGAAATTGAACTTGTACTCATATTGATTGACCAAATTCATCAGTTTTGCAGGAAACTGGGTGCGGTTTTGACCTTTGGTTCATTCTGTTTTAATTTTAAAACCATTTGTTGGATATATATAGAGCTTTCAATTTCCAATGGGCTGTTTAGATGTGGTCAAACATATTCTAGTTATCACTTTCAATCATGGTGTCTTTTATTTGCAAATCTTGCTTAAGTACCAACTTTGGTTACCTACTCATTAAAGATATCGTGTAAATTGTACCTATGGTTTGTTTTTTATAGCTATGAGACATTACAGCTTTGGTCTTAACTCTTAAAAAATAGGGTAAAAATATACTTTTTAGTTTTTCCCCTGATGTTTAAAAACTTTAAATTTTTTTTTTCAAATATCTATCAGAGCTTGGCTTATTTATAGCTATATATTTAAAGCTTGAGTGCGTCTTGTGAGTAGTTTTTCAAGCGTGACTCAGCCTAGGCTTGTTTATTATTTATTCATTTTTTATTTGTTTTATTTTTTTTTATTTTTATTTTTTTGAACGGCTGGTTAGTAGTTAGATGTTAGTATCACCAAGTTAGTAATATTCGCCAATGTCAAGGTTTGAACCTTGGACCTCCAAGAGAGGCAAAGCCTCCCACCTCCCCCTTACCACTAGGTCAAGAGATCATTGGTTGTTTTATTTGTTTTATTTTTATATGTTCATGATTACTTCTATATATATTTATTTTTCTCCCTCTCCCCAAAGCGGGATTAGTTAAAACACACAAGTCAGCTTAAAGTTTAGACTTGATGCTTAAAATAGCAAAGTTTGAGTTTTATGCAATTAATCTGCTATAAGTAACGAAGAGGATAACACAAAAATAAAGAAGATGTTAACAAAAGTATAACAATTGTGGTCTTTTGTTTTCTAACACTTTTAATCTCAAAAAAACTATTAATAGAATTTTTTTCTTCAATAAATGTTATGACTCTTCACGTAACTTAATATATATTTATAATTTTTTAAATATTATATATACTCGATCTAAAAATAAATATTATATGCGTCGAGTTATAGTAAAAAATGTATTTAATCTAATATGTCTAAACAGTATTCTAGACTTAACATGTATCATTCTATTGTGTTAAATAAGAGAGAATTTTGTTTATTGTGTCAAATACGTTAATTAATTGTGTCTAATATGTCAGCTCATGTGTCAAATATCAGTTCATTTGGTTAAATATTTGTCACACCCTTAATTTCCACAAACGGGGTTTTACCGTTAGGCGCGTGACATACCAGGATCTCAGCCGATAGTTACACCAAACGACACATTAATTACAAAACATAGCATTTATAATTGTCAGACAATGTCAAAATATAATTTGATAATAAGTTTAAGAAAACGTTGCGGAAGCGAAATCAGTTAAACGTTTATAAATTCAAATAGCGGAAAACACGCGCAACCCAAATAATTGTATTTGCAGAAAACACCGTTTGACTGTTTCAATAATTCAGACATGCATGAAGTGATGAGATGCTCCTAACCGTGAGTACCTTAAGAACCTGAAAGAAACATGTTAAAGTGTCAACACAGGGTTGGTGAGTTCACAGGTTTTAGTAAACAGTAACGAAGTCAGTAAACAGATCCAGTAAACAAAGTATATCGAGTAGATAGCTAGTCTACATAGCAAGTTACATAGTGTATGAAGTTCGCAACCGAAGCTGACAAGTAATGAATGCCTCGGCTGTGGTTACCAGACCACAGCAACAGAAATTAGGTCAATTAAACACCTGTTTGACATGCAGTCGTGCTAGCGCGACTAGCCAGGGTGGGGTTTGTCAAACCCAGTAGATCTACTCAGAATTACTTCGCTAAAGTACATAAATTAACGGTTCGAAAGTGAGGACTTAAGTTGGTACAACACTAGTAAACAAGTGATAATACAGTAATACTGATCTAACAGAAAAACTCTTAAAAAGAACATGTTTCTTTTCCCTAAAAACAATACAATAAAAGAGGGGCTGTAAACTCACCTTCAATGCACAAAAATCAGTAATGCAACGACCAATTGATTAGTTTTCCAAACAGCCTGGATTTACATTCAACATTTAATTAATATTAAATCTTAACGATGAAACTATACGGTTTCGCGTTCCCGACTCGATTACAACGCCAACTATCAATTGTTTCCCCATTCACAAGCAAGCACGTTTATACACAACTCATGTAAACCTTCCATCAAATTATTCTTGCGTCTACCTGACCATACATTTAGGTACTCTTTATACCTTTTAGATATTTTTATAATCATATTTCATAATGCATAATAGTTCACTTGTAACACACTCACAGTAACGTACGCATATGATTTTAGTCACCACATAAAATACATTATTATTATTATTATTATTATTTATTATCTTACACCCATTTTTTTCCTTACTTGTGATTCATCATTCCACCAACTCCATAAAGCATGCTACAACAATTTAGATTCACATGCATACCTAACAATTAATTAGTCATGATGCATGAATCATACACACATGCATACATACATCAACCCATGCACTAGTATCCAGAACCCACGCCATCAGCACCCTTTTTTTCACCCATGGAACCCCCAACACACACACACATATATGTATATAACCACCATTAAACCTCCCAACCGAACCCAATTGTTTTTTTTTCGAACGCATACACAACCATATATGAAATTGTATAATTACATATAATCACTACCACAACATGCAGTTACTATACGCGCAACCGAGAACACGTGCATTGATTATCGACCCTCACCACCACAACATACAGTCGCACCCACGAATACATTCATATACGCATAAACACACCTACAACACAGATGCACACGCGACGTCCCCACACCCGGAACCCGAAACCGTAATCGTACGAACGTGAGTAACGAAAGAGAGAGAGACGGGAGTTGAGACTAGAGAAGTTACAACAGGGTTTCGGTGGGTGCGTTGGTAGGTTAAAGAGAGGGCAAGATGCCAAGAGAGTTGATAGGGAAGTTGGTTACGGGGGGTGTTTGAGATAGAGTTGATAAAAAGTTGATTAACTTAAATGTTATTAATAAAGCATTTTTACGTTTTCTTTTCCACATTAAGGTTGTTAATTGAATAATAATACAAATATTATTATTTCAATTTACTTAAAAAAAAGTTTCGCTAAATGAAAATTAAGATTGGTGTTAACGTGAAAACACAGGGTGTCACAATATTTTTTATTATTTGTTATATTTTGTGCTTTAAATCATTTCTTGTTATGTATTTTTATTGTTTTTTATATATTATATAATGTTGTTATCTCATAATTGTGTAATACAATTAGAGGTACATAATAACGTTATTTCACTAATATTTTTTTTAATTCATTGTGTCAAGTATAACACAATGACGAACAAAAAAACACAATAAGACATTTTATCATTATGCTTTATGTTTTACATAATTTTGTGTTATTTTTAAATATTTTTTTATTAATTTATCATTGTGTTTTACATACTAAAATTACACAACAATGTTATTTCACTATTATATTATATTTATAACTAGTTTTAGTAAATTCGTGTATTACATGGGTTGAATAAATAAAATATTAAATATTATAGAAATTTATTAAGTATAAAATGATATTCCAAGAAAATATATGATTAAAATTGCGTATGACTGATAACTATAAGTAATAAAACAATAATATCAACATTTTAAACCTTTTTTTAAAAAAATTATACGTTTTATTTCAAAGCAAACCGTATTAAAATACGTCATTGTTAAAAATTTCTTATTCGAACTTCCAATTTTAATTGTTTTTAGTTTATAAAAAACTTACTTATTAAAATATTTCATATTTTTATAAAATTTTGATGTTTTAGAAAAATTCTTATTGTATAAAAATTAGTTTTTTAGAGATAACATTAATAAAATGATCTTTTTCATAATTTATTAAAGAACTAATTTTGATCTAAAAAAGAATTAAATAATATTATTAGTAATTAAGGTAATTATTTAAGATAAGAGAAAAGTGAGAAAATTTTGATGAAAATTAAATGTCACTTTCATTTACTCTTTTATTAGAGTATGAAGATTCATTAATTAGAAAAACAAAATAACTAACAAAAAACACAATGAATTGCACTAAATACAGATTAACGAGCAGATTTCATATAAGCTGAAAAACATAAAAAAAAATATCATTATTCATATTGCGATCATGTACTCGTTTTAAAGATAAAAAAACACTTGTTTTTTTGGTGTAATTTTTGTAACAAAAATTATTCGTATATAAAAGTTATAAGCATTTAAAAGAATGAGAGAATTTAAAAAAAAACAACAAAAGTAATTTTGCATAAAATACTCTTGAACATCCCTATAATTTGATCTCAACAATTAATTTTTCATTCTTACTTTTTTTTAGATATTTACATTTTTAATTTGAACCCTTTTCATATTATATATATACTTTTTTAATAATTAAAATTTCAGAAATTGTAATTTTAATTTATTTTATTGAAAACAACTTAAGACATTATTATTCCATAATTACTTCTCTCAAATTTATGAAACGTTATATTTACCGTCTTTTTGTCATTTCCACTCGTGTGGGAATTTCTAGTTTGTTTTTCTTCGGATTGAATGAATATATCTTATTTGTTTTGTTCTATATTTACTTTTTTTTTTTTCTTTTCTTATTGTAGCAGTTGAATGTCTACTCTTGTAACTTTTATATACAATATAAACACCAAATTAACACACACTTATGGGGTACCACTCTAGACACAATACTAACGATAACGTTAACAACATGACTAATAAATTAACTTGAGTACTCTAAAAACCATGAGTAATAACGCCCAACCATTACTTGTCGAAGTGAATCTCAGCTGTGGCTCATAAAGATGGCTTCCAAAAAGTCAAAACTCAAGAAACGCTAACTTGTCTGATTGCCTCTAACCGTGACTTAACTTCAAAAGCCTATCGACATATCGAGAATAAAGACAAAGGCATAGAAGACGAAGTAAGAGAGAGGGATGATGATACATACCAGCCACCTATGAAAGTTTATTCACGGAGGAAGAAATCAAATGGAACCAGTTCCTTGGAGCAACTTCATATTATTTTTGGATCCGGGTTTGACCCGTTCAACCCGGAACTTGAATGTGGGAATGTAAAAGGATAAGTGGTACTCAAAAGATGGAGAGAATTAATTGGTTTAAATGGAAGTAAATACAGAGAGCTGAATAGTTAGAGGGAAGTAATTGCTTCATCAAAGTTTACCTTTAAATACTTTGTTTTTGTTTTTAGTTTCCTTGTCTTGTTAAATTTTCCTTTTGAACTTTTGTATTGGAGATCGCCTATCTCGAATCAGGCTAGTTTTATTCCAAAATAATTCAGTGAATTTCATCTTTTATCTTCGAAATCTATCAATTGGTTCCATTGCCGGGAAAACGAAACAACGGATATGGTGCAAACCCGGAGCAATCCTGATGGTACTAGCAATCCATCTGACCCAATTGCTGCACAGTTGGCGGATATTGCTGCTAAACTTGAGTCCATGGAGTCCTTAAGGGAAGACATAGCCACTCTGAAACGTCAATCAGCAGCCAAAGAAAAGTCCAGCAGCGGTGGAGGCAGGTACGAGGAGGGAGAGTCCAGTTATTCCCACTTCAACCGCCGACCGTATCATAAAATCGAGTTTCCAGCCTTTAGCGGAGGAGATCCCAAAGGCTGGATACTTAAGGCAGAAAAGTATTTTCGGTTTTATAACACCCTTGATGAAGAAAAGGTTGATGTTGCAGCGATGCATTTTGAGGGGGACGCTTTGGATTTGTATTCGTGGTTATCTGCAGAACAAGAGATCAACTATTGGGAGGAATTGACTCATGCTTTACAGAAGCATTTCGGGCCACCGGAATTCCAAAATCCCGATGAATACCTCTGTAGCATAAAACAAACTGGTTCTGTCCACGATTATAGACAGGAGTTCGCCCGAAGATCATCGAGGGTGTCCAATTGGCCTGACCATTGTTTATTAGCGGTCTTTCTTAATTGGTCTTAAGGAGGAGTTGAAGGCCGATGTTCGTATCCATAAACCTCAAACCGTGTACAAAGCTATGAGTCTAGCACTTGAATTTGAGTCTAAGCTTAGCCACACCCGTACTGAAAAGAAATCTACTTTTTCCCTCAAATCCGATTCCAAACCATTTACACCTGCCCCATCCTCATCTACCAACCAACCTAAATTTGATACCAAACCTAATCCCCGTGTCACCGATCCTGAAAAACAAGCTCGCTTTCTCCGTGGTGAATGTTTTCGTTGTGGAGATAAGTATGGCCCCGGTCACCAATGTAAAACGGGTACTTTTAAGCTGTTGGAGGCAGATGAAGAAAATGAAGAGTCTGTTGTACACGAGGAAAAGATGGCAACAGAAAGTCAAGATGAGATGGCTGAAATAAGTCACCATGCCATTCTTGGAAAATCTCACATGTCAACTATGAAAATCCACGGTACCTTAAACTCGAATGAAGTACTTATTCTCATTGATAGTGGTTCTACACACAATTTTATATCAGAAACTTTAGTCCACGAACTAAAATTGATAACTCAACTCACAACCCCATTTGGAGTTCAAATTGGGAATGGTGATATAATCAGATGTAGTGGGGTATGCCGTGATGTTTCTTTGCAGATATCGGACCTCCAACTTAAACAAGATTTTTACCCCTTTTCTATCGGAGGGGCAGACGTGGTGCTTGGAATACAATGGTTATCTTCCCTGAATACAGTGCAAGCCAATTGGAATGAAATGTTTCTAATTTTCTCTATTGATGGAAAAAAGTATAAACTTCAAGGGGTACCTTCAGGACCACAAAAATCTATTGCTTTCCAACACCTTTCACTCGATACCGAGACCAACCAGCCAATACCTAACATATTACAGCCCTTAATTACCACTTTTACACCAGTGTTTCAAGAACCTTCAACATTGCCACCATTTCGAACCCATTTTCATTCCATTCCCCTTCTCCCAAATTCCTCTCCTCCCAACATTCGACCCTACCGTTACCCCCATGCCCAAAAATCTGAAATTGAAAGACAGATTGATGTATTGTTAGCAGCTGATTTCATCCAACCAAGCACAAGTCCCTTTTCCAGCCTAGTATTGTTGGTGAAAAAGAAAGATGGCACGTGGAGGATGTGTGTTGACTACCGGGCCCTAAACAAAATCACTATTGCAGATAAGTACCCAATTCCTAACATAGATGAATTATTGGATGAGCTTTATGGAGCCACCATCTTCTCAAAGATCGATTTGCGTTCTGGTTACTACCAGATTCGAGTCAATCCGCCCGATATTGAGAAGACCGCTTTTCAAACCCATTCTGGTCATTATGAGTTTAAAGTCATGCCTTTCGGCCTTTCCAATGCTCCTTCTACATTTCAGGCAGCCATGAATGATCTTTTTAGACCCTATTTACGTCGATTTGTGTTGGTGTTTTTTGATGACATTCTTATTTACAGCCCAACTATGGAACTACACTTGCAGCATTTAAAAACGGCTCTAGAGTTGCTGTCAAATCAGCAGTTTTATGCAAAACTTTCAAAGTGTTGTTTTGGTCAATCCCGAGTGTTATTTTTAGGGCATATTATTTCAACAGCAGGGGTACAAGTTGACCATGAGAAGATAGCAGCTGTTCAGTCCTGGCCAGTACCTAGTAATGTCAAAGAAGTGCGTGGGTTCTTGGGACTTACGGGGTACTATCGCAGATTTGTCAGGCACTATGGGTTTATTGCACAACCTCTCACAGTCCTTACCAAGAAGGAGGGTTTCAAGTGGACCGAAGAAGCCACTTTGGCGTTTAATAAGTTAAAATAGGCTCTCATAACAGCCCCAGTTCTCAGGTTGCCTGATTTCTCAAAACCTTTCGTTGTTGAGTGCGATGCATCCTCAAAAGGGTTGGGTGCAATCCTAACTCAGGAGAACCACCCGGTTGCTTATTTCAGCAAAGGTCTCACTCCAAATAATCGTTTAAAGTCAGCATATGATCGGGAGTTGCTTGCTTTGGTTTTAGCAGTGCAAAAGTGGAATCACTATCTTCTTGGCAGACATTTTTTTATCAAGACAGATCATTGTACTCTCAAATTTTTACTCGAGCAAAGGGTTACAACCACTGAGCAGCAAAGGCTTCTCTTAAAGTTAATGCCTTATGATTTTTCTATTGTATACAGGTCTGGTAAAGAGAATCGGGGGGCTGATGCCCTTTCTCGTAGGCCTTTTACTGCTGAATTATTCACCCTAGTGCTACCTCACTGCTTAACTTTAACAGAAATACAAGAGGGACTCAAGAAAGATCCTTATACACGAGAGATCATTCAAAGATTAACAGCTAATCCATTATCAGTTCCAAATTATGCAATGGTTGGTCAAACTTTAATGTACAAAGGGCGGGTAGTTGTGCCCGAGGACTCGACACTTCGTACCACTATTTTGCATGAGGCCCATGGTACTCCTATGGCAGGCCACGGTGGGTTTCTAAAAACATACAAGCGGGTGGCAGCCCAATTTTTCTGGCCTAACTTGAAACGAGATATCCGGTTATTTGTTCAACAATGTCTAACCTGCCAACAACAAAAATATGAAGCCCTTCAACCTGCTGGCTTGCTTCAGCCATTACCAATTCCCACCCAGATTTGGGAAGATATCTCGCTTGACTTTATCATGGGATTGCCTACTTCCAACGGGTTTGATACTATTTTTGTGGTAGTTGACAGATTGAGTAAATATGCACACTTTTTACCGCTTGCACATCCGTTTACAGCCAAGGGAGTTGCAACTCTCTTTTGTAGGGAAATTGTTCGAATTCATGGTTACCCCCGATCTATAATTTCTGATAGAGATGTCATTTTTTTGAGCAATTTTTGGCAGGAGTTGTTTCGTCTAGGCCACACATCCTTGAAGATGAGTACAAGTTATCATCCTCAAACGGATGGTCAAACCGAGGTAATTAACCGTTGTCTTGAGGCCTATCTTCGGTGTTTTGCTCATGAACAACCTACTAAATGGAGCACTTTTTTGCCTTGGGCCGAGTATTCGTACAATACGAGTTTCCACACTTCTACTCAAACCACACCATTTACAGCAGTTTACGGACGAGATCCACCACCATTGCATCCATATGTAATTGGAGATACTAAGAATGCTGATCTTGAAACTCAATTAATCACGCGTGATGATATGTTACAGCTCCTTCGAGCTAACTTGCAGAAAGCACAAGATCGAATGAAGGCTCAAGCCGACCTAAAGCGACGGGAGTTGTCTTTTGAGGTGGGTGATGTAGTTTTCCTACGAATACAACCTTATCGGCAGAAAAGTTTGGCCAAAAGACTTTTTGAAAAACTATCTCCCCGGTTTTTTGGTCCCTACCGAGTTACTAAGAAGGTCGGACCAGTAGCTTATGAGTTAGAGTTACCACCGGACTCTCGAATACATCCGGTCTTTCATGTGTCTATGCTCAAACCGGCTCGTGGCCAATTCCCATCTACACCTGCTGCACCACTTCCGATTACAAGAGATTGGGAAATTGATTTACAACCGGGCCAAGTCCTAGCTCATCGTTGGATTCACGCTACTAAACCACCAACCTTGGAGTTGCTTGTCTCTTGGGCTATTCGTCTAGCTGAAGAAGCTACTTGGGAAGACTACGATTTATTAGCTAGCCAATTCCCAAATTTTCGCCTTGAGGACAAGTCGGTTTACCGCGAGGGAAGTATTGATACATACCAGCCACCTATGAAAGTTTATTCACGGAGGAAGAAATCAAATGGAACCAGTTCCTTGGAGCAACTTCATATTATTTTTGGATCCGGGTTTGACCCGTTCAACCCGAAACTTGAATGTGGGAATGTAAAAGGATAAGTGGTACTCAAAAGATGGAGAGAATTAATTGGTTTAAATGGAAGTAAATACAGAGAGCTGAATAGTTAGAGGGAAGTAATTGCTTCATCAAAGTTTACCTTTAAATACTTTGTTTTTGTTTTTAGTTTCCTTGTCTTGTTAAATTTTCCTTTTGAACTTTTGTATTGGAGATCGCCTATCTCGAATCAGGCTAGTTTTATTCCAAAATAATTCAGTGAATTTCATCTTTTATCTTCGAAATCTATCAGATGACCTCTCAGCCGCGGCTGGCACAGGGTGACACCCCCAAACTACGGCTCAATAAGTGTACTTCCAACTCGACCGTGCAAAACAACAAGTTGTCCTTAGAGCCCTACTAACATGTCAAAGTTAAAGATAAAAATACGAAGAATAAAACAGATCTACGTGTAGCCGTTACTAGAACAATGGTGTCAACCCCAAGCAACTCAATGGGGAAGGGAGAAGCACTCGGGTTTAAGTCACAAAACTCAAATTACTACATAAATTTTAAACCACCAAAGGTTTTTCCCAGAATCAATAACAATGAAGAACAACTAATAATGTATTGTATGAGCACAAGACAATAAATGGCTAACAAGATTCAAATTTATTAATATGATAATCTGATGAACAAGATCGTAAAGAATGCTACTCATGAACACACTACAAATGTTGATTATTACATAGACTCATATGTAACTGACTTGAGCAGGTGAGTACGTGGATTGATTAGATGAAAATTATATGTGTAGTCGATGAACTAAAACAACATCTTCATCACCATAATAATCAGAGGATAAACGATGATATCTGAGAGAGAGCATATGCGAAAGAATTCCAAGATGATGAAGTTGTTCAGACCAACATGGCTGCCTAGAGGATAAACCCTAAAGGACGGTCTGTAATTTTTTTCTTGATATGTTTCTTTTCTTTTATCAGCCCTAACAGTCTTGCAATGGTAACATAAGAAGCCCGATTCAATTTCTTTGATTTGATAGAGCACACAACATAACTCCAATGCAGCCCAATAATATCAACTCAAGCACATGAAACAATAAGCATAACAAATAACAAAAAACATTAGAATAAAATTCAATTACATAAAGTTTGTCATTAAATTGAATATTAATATATAACAACAGTTCAACACTTAAGAAGTTTTTAGAGGAATGAGCAAAGAGAACAAGACGCTTAGCAACGAAGGAAGCAGCTTAGTGGCTATGAAAGGCGTATTATTAGGTCACAGGATAGTAAAAGACCAAATGTTCAAGTAGACTATAACAATACTCAAAGCCAATAACTAGAAAGTCAACTATAGGGACAACAAGCATTAAAATCGTATGAAAGCTAGTTCCTCACATTAAATAAGTGTAGAACTCTCTGATCAACAGAGTTTAGTCTGGATGTATATTGATTACAGGCTACTTAAAATAAGTTTGTGATCCAGAAGCTTACTAACTCAGAAGACTTTAAATACCACGTTCTACATAAGGTATATGCCTTGCACAGTTTCTTTTTCTAACTCTCGATCTTTCTCTAATTCCATTTACTCTCCATACACACATACTTATTCTTACACCAGAGTGTGGTTGGAGAGAAATCTCTACTGCTCGTGCTGAGGCTCGTAGTGTACTCTTTGTCTTGCAGATTCAAGGTGGTCGTCATCTTCTTGCACTGTTCCATTATGTCAACCATTTTGTTAGAGTTTTTGGAGCAACACACAAAATTAAAAATCACCAATGAACCTAAAATATTGTTTAAATTATTTATTTAGTGAATTGATAACTTCATTTAGTAACAAAGTTTCTATTTATTTAAACATCAAATAAAATAATAAGCAGACGAATCATATTCATGACAACTTAGAAAAAAAAAATAAAGGTTACAACATAGAAATACCATCAATTCAAATAATTTGTCGGGTTCAATCCTGGCATATACCTCATTTAATAATTTTCTATCAGATGGATTCTCTAAGGCTGCGTTTGGTTGGAAGGAATGGAATGGAATGGAATGGAATTGAGAAACTAGTATAATTTTCAAGTAAATTATGTTTGAGTGGGTAATGAAATGTAAAACCCAAGGGAATGCTTCACCTCAAATTCCCTTGGTTGTGGGATTTCAAAATCCTTCTACTTAGAGAGGGAATTTGAGATGAAACATTCCCTTGGGTTTACTTTTAATTGCTCACTCAAACACAATTTTACTTGAAAATTATACTAGTTTCTCATTTTCATTCCATTCCATTCCATTCCTTCTAACCAAACGCAGCCTAATAATTTTTGATGTGTGGCTTTCGGCTTTCCTCTTCCTAAATGTGGGTCAGATTCGTAAGATAAAGCAAACAATCTTTGAAAATCTAACAAACAAAAAGCATCACTGGTCATAGCTCCAATCTCAAAGTTTCAATCTTGCATAGTTTGTGGTGTTTCAGAAATGGGTTGGGGTTAAATTTGATTTGTTATGTTAACCACATTAGGAGGTTAGGAGGGGTTGAGGGTTATTTCGTATTTTTTCTATATAAACAAGTATTGTGGTATCACTTGGGTTGTAGCCCGAACCCAGGTTCAAAGCTGGTAGATGGTTATTTATGATGTAGTTTATGAGTAGTATAGGTTTGTCGTTTAAAAATAAGTAATAAAAAAGATAATGTGTTCATCTTTTAGAAAATTAACAATAAAACAAGCGAACAACCATATTTTAGATAAAGAAAAATATGCAAGCTAAGTGAATAAGGGGGACTATGGTTGTCATTTCTTATACTAAAGAATGAAAACTGAAATTTTGATATCCTAAATGAACAAATAAAATAATTTACTCGGAAATCTTTGGTGTTTTGTCTTCATCTATTTTTTAGTTCTTGATTTTAAGGTAAATTTGTAAACGAGTCAAACTTGCCCTTGAGTTACTTGATATCAGCTTGTTAAAAGTTTGAATCGAGCTAAGTTTAAACAAGCATGCGCTATACTTGATTTAAAATTCATTTAGTAACCAAGCTCAAATGTGAGCATATACCGAATTTCATGAGACTGGTGGTCATTTTGATCTGGTACTCTGTTCATTTTTTGTATAATGTAACATAACATATAGTTGCACAAGTAATATGCTATATATAATTGTATAGATATACACAAAATAAACTATATATATAATAAAGAAATAACACAGAAGTGGAGTACTAGTTGAGTTTAAATTTATTAAATTACTTATAACACATAACTTGTGCTTAAAGTTTAGGCTCAACGCTTAACATAGCACAATTTGAGTTTCATACAATTGATCATGTGCAAGTTACGAAGGCATTAACATAAAAAGTAAAATTCTTATCTTTAAAGAAGATGTTAATAAAAGTACAACAATTGTAATCTTATGCTTACTATCATTTTACGTTTAAGAAAACTAGTGACGACTATTCTTTTTCCAAATAGATGTTATGACTTCCATGTAACTTAGCATGTATACCTACAAACTTTAAATATCATATATACTTTAATTAAAATCAAAATATCATACATATACACACTCACTCTTTTCTAATAACTTAAATACCATATCCACTGGTTTTAATCTATTTTTTTTTAACGGCAAATATGCGACCCTGATTCGAAAAATAGGTGTTATCTTAATCGGGTCCACCTATTCGTTTCCCAGTCAAGACCGCACCTCCAACCCCCTCAGAAGGAAACCCATTATTGAGAAAACCCCCTGGCTCAACTCTGAGTATTTTTGTCCAGAGTGAGACTTGAACCCATGACCTTCCAATATTTACATGTCATGGGCACCTCGCCTTAACCAGTTAGGCTAAGGATCATTGGCGGTTTTAATCTATTTAGTTGAAACAGTTTAAAATATGATCATTTCATCATTATTTTACCAAAAATTTAAAATATTATATTTACCATCTTTTTGTCATTTCCAATAGCTTTTAGGGAATTTCAGTTTTGTACTTTTGTTTTTTTTTAATTCAAAATATCATATTTGTTTTGTTTTATCTTTACATTTATGTTCTTTTGTTATCATAGCAGCAACAAGGTTTAAAGGATATGCTAAAAATGGTAAAGTTATTATAAATAAAACATTCATTATGGCAAGGAAAGTGACGATATAGATATATTTACTTGACTATTTTGATCTAACTCGTGTTGATTCTTAATCCAACCAATGTATGTTGATATCTTTGATGCATATACGTATTTTGTTCGAGTTTGATATCAAAATTTGTTTTTGTTCTTGTTTTATGTGGTACGTTATCAAAGTGGACTTGGCAACTTGAATTCAAGAGAGCATTACCAATAATGGTTACTAACCATACAAAAATATATATAATATACTAGCTTTAGTAAACCCGTGTATTACACGGGTTAAAAAAATATATTAAATAAAATAAAAAAATTATTAATTATTAAATGATATTTTAAAATAAGACATGATTAAAATTACGTATAACTGAGAATTATAAATAATCAAATAATTATATCAACTTTTTAAATTTTTATTTTTAAACTGTTTTTGTTTTTTCAAAAAATTATTTGTAATCTAAAAAAGATATATTTCCTAATTTATTAAAAAATTATTTGTAATCTAAAAAAGAATTAAAATAATTTAATCTTTCTTAATTTAGGTAATTATTTAATAGGAGAGAGAGGCGGGAAAAATAAATTTAGGGGGCCTAGAAATATAACAAGTGTCCCCCCAAGTTACTCTTTTAGTATTATATATAGATAAAACAAAGCCAATATTTTTGTAATTAAAATATAAATATTTTTATAAAACAAAGCCACATAAAACAAAGTCACATAATTATATTATTTCATCAATGTAATTTTCAAACCTCATAGTGTTCTAGGTAGTAAAATGATGATAAAAAAAAACACAATGAGACATTGTGTTGTTTTTCCATTGTTTTTAATGTATTATATTTGTTAGTTATTAATTTATTATTGTGTTTTACATACTAGAGATACACAACAATGTTATTTCACCATTATATATTTTTTTAAAATTTATCATTTTATAAAAATACAATAGTATTTAGAAAACAATAACTAACAAAAAGACACAATGAAATCTACTAAAAATACAATAACAAGATGTGAGCTTAAAACGTATTTTTTTTTATCTTTTTATATAATAATTTTATACTCGTTATAAAGAAAAAAACGCTCATTTTTATGTTGTAATTTTTATAAATAAATTGTGTCGTACATAAAAGTTATAAATGCTAACAAAAATGAGAAACTTGTAAAAAGTAAATAAAAGTGTCTATTTCTAAAATACCACTCTAATAAACTTTTTCATATAATTTGATTTTAACCAGTGATTAAGGCGACGAATGGTTGAGATTACATTTTATATTTTTTTAGTTTTAAAAGTCTTTCTATTTGAACCTTATTATATGAATAAATATTTTTTATTTAATTGTTTCTTAGGATGAGCAGAAAAACGAATTAAACAAACTATGCTGATAACACAAACAATTTTGGTTATGATTTTATATAGCCGGTTTTATAGTTCGGTTATAGGTTGTGTATAAATACCGAATTAAACAAATTAAATGGACACTAAAACTAAATTTTGTATCTTTAATATTTTAAAACTGATATTTTATATTTTGGAAAATTTTCGCTGTATAACTTTTTATAAATGACATAACTAGATTTATTTTATTTTGGAAAATTTTCGTTATTCTAATGAATTAAAATGATTGTTATTAATTTTCATTTACCCATTAACCGGTGGTTAGACGAATTAACCAAACCATTTTTCAAAAAATCAAACCGTTTACAAAACCGGGATAATGGTGGGGGGTGGGGGGGCTCTTGAACCATGATGGTGATGGTCTTGTTGGGAATGATAATGATCATAGTGGGTGGTGGGTGGTGGTGGACTTAATTGATGGAATGATAATGGTGGTGGTGGTGTTAAACGGGATATGGTTTAGTTAGATGATGCAAGATGATGATGATACCTAGATGATAAAGAGTTTTTATTATTTTATATTTAATCATAAGGGTAATATTGTCAATTTACACTAATTTAACAAAAAAAATAAAAATTAACGCCGTTAACGACCTAGATGAAATTGAAACTAAGTATTAAAAATTCAACGCCGTAATTTTTATCATGAACTATGACAAAAATTAGAGATTAAAATAATATTTTACTTCAAGTATTATGGTGATACACAAACTGGATATATAAATTTAGGAAAAGTTTACGGTACAAAGTGTTGTTTTCGTGCGAATGGTACGAAGCAACAAGTATCATCGATCTAAGAGATGAACGGTTCAGATTTAAGATGAAATAATCACGCAAGTAATGTTTCTGGAGGGTAGAATTTGTAATAGCCTATAATTATTGACTTTTTTTTTTAACTTATTCCCCTTTTTTTAAACACATATAACTTTTTCATATGATATTATTTTTTTAAAAAAAATACACAATAAAAACAAGCATTTTGTCCTCTTTAATATGAGTATAGTATTGCTATACTTTTTTTTTTAAGAAACAACATTTTTTTAAGAAAAACGTCTATGTGATGTGCGTATAACTTACGTGATTATTCACTCCGTAATTATCAACATAACTTGCGTAATTATCATATAACTTGTGTAATTATCAATATAACTTGCGTGAATATTTTTTATAACTGAGTAATTTTTTTTGCGTAACAATAGATATAACTTGCGTATTTATGAATATAACTTGCGTAATTATATAACTTTTATGCGTAATTATAGCGGGGACGAAACTACCCCTCCGCTAAAAACACGTGTCACACTCTGGTGACTTCGTACGCTTTGCACGAAAGTTACACTTTGTATAGTAACCGGCTCCTATAAATTTATTCTAACTATAAAAAAATATTAGTATGACGTAAATGCTAAAATATAGATATAGCTAATAACAATTATTTATATAACTTTCTCTACATAAAATCATAAAATCGGTAACTTGACTCCGTAGAACCCGTTGTAAATTTGCCCACAGTTTGAGCTACCCGAACATTTCTTTTGGCAACTATTATTGGGTAATGAACAAAATAATTTATCAAGAAAATGTAACTTATTATTTTATTAAACTTTGCTGATAGCTTTTAGGATTTCTAAAGGTTACACAATATATTTATTTTAACTAGTAGCGTTTACCCGCGCGTTGCCGCGGGGAGAGTTAATAACACGAAAGATGTTTCGCTCCGTGATGGTTTTAGTTGTTTAGCATAATAGAAACAATATCCTAAATTTAACTTCTAATAATGATGATTAATTCAACTAAGTAACCATGGTCCAGTTTCGAGCAAATTTGCATACATCACCTTATGATTAATAATTTAAAGGTTAGATGATTAAAAAAAAGTGGAAACCGCACAAGAGAAATACACAAGACATCCAGCTTCAATACAACACAATTAGCAACCAAATTAGGCTAAGCGAAACATAACTCAAAAGTAACAAAATATGATAGAAATCATCACTCTTGAGTTATGTCTTAACAAAATTACTACAGATTAACCAAGTTTGAAAATTTTCCACCGTTCAAAGTGAACCAAGAAGGCATATCAAAAAAGAGAGAACAAAAGCAAAAACCGTATTTGCGGAGAACTATAAAGAACCCCCAAGTACTTCAAAACGCAACAGTTCAATGGTTAAATAGGAGTAGAGAACCGTTTCCTGGAATCATCACTCACAGCTACAGGAGACCTAGCTGACCCACCTGTAAATACTTGAACATTGATTTTGTAACCATTTACCAAATCAGTGAATAAGTTATGTCCTAACGTTTCCAACTTTATAGATCATTTACCAAAGTTCCACATTAATTATGACAACATCAAATGCTCAAACCTTTTCAACTAAGAGATAAATCCATTATAACTTGAAAATGCAGATGAAGCAAAAAAGATTAGCGATTGAAACCAAAGTAAACACCATCATAATAGCAGTCTTGTAGTTGAATTCGACCTGATGGATTCTTTGAGTCACTACAACTACCTTACTCCAAGCTTTTACGTATTTTTAGTTTCAAAATTGATTAACTATATCAAATCCCAATCGTAAGATTGAAAGTAAAAAAAAAAGTGAAGCAAAAATAAAACTGATTATTAATGCTTCCTACTAAAAAAGTTTAGTTAGCCTTATGCACCTTAAACTTTAGAAAATAATAAACTATACAAATTATAAGCATAGCAAGCATATATATATATATATATATATATATATAGGGACATTATCTTTTCAGAACTTATAAAGATCATGAGAACTGCGAGAACCAATATTAGCCATTGATCTATATAATTTTAACTTGATATTACCCTATATATTTAAAGAGCAAATGGAATGAATAGAAGAGTTTAGTTTCTTTAATTTTGATAACAAAACTTTTCATTATTTTTATTTTTAACCCTATTCTATGGTTTCTTTAAGTTTGATCACAAGCAAACTTTTTAATTTTTATTTAGAATAGTTATTTTTGCCTTTTATTGTCTTTGTTTATTGTTTGAGAAAACGAGATTGGATCAAATATAATACGTTCATATGACGGTATAAATATGTTTCGACGTAAATTTACGCGCATGCTCATATATAATATGTTTCATTCGACAGTATATACGGTTTGACGTAAATTTAGTTCTAAATTCGACGGTATAAATACATTTCGGCGTAAATTTAGTTTTATATATATGTTAATTTAGAAACTAAATAACAATTATTATTGTCTTTTATTTTTATTTTTTTTATTGTATTTGTTTATTGTTTGAAAAGATTTGTTTATTGTTTGGTAAAACGGCTCAGGTCAAATATAATACGTTCATTTGACGCTATAAATATGTCTCGACGTAAATTTATGCGTCGGGTAAAATATAATATGTTTCATTCGACGATATATACATTGCGATGTAAATTTACTTCAGAAACGTGTTGGATCAAATATAATACGTTTCATTTTGACGGTGTAAATACATTTCAACGTAGAGTTAGTTCAGAAATAAGTCGAGCGTAATTGTAATATATGTTTTTTTAACGTCACATGCGGTGATTTGGCAATTCCCACGAGAGATTTGTTTGGTAATCGTATATGTTCTCTCATTCTTCCATTTCAGTTTGAAATAATGTCGACGACAACAAGAGCTTCATAAAAACAATAACAAAGAGCTTCGATCGGCTTAAATTTTATCATCATTGTTTCGGTTTGGTCAATTGTTTCAAAACAGATGACATGAAAGAGCTTGGAAAAAAACATAACGGAACATGAAGCTTCAATGGTTTGGGTTGCAGTGGCGGAGCTTAAACCACAGCTTGGGGGGGCGGAGGCGAAAGTAAACTATTTTAGGGGGGGCGAACTCTATAGTTCTTAAAAAATTTCCATTACCGGACCAAAAATTTACACTGCCGAGGCGAAAATTAACACTACTGATGGAAAAAAGAGGGGGGGAGGGCGGCACCCCCTGGCCCCTAAGAAGCTTCGCTAGTGTTGGGTTGGTTATATGCCAATTACATTATGCTTGTTAGCTCAAACATGTCTTCTTCCGATAACAAAAAGAGATAAACCTCACTAAATTTAACTATAGTTAAAAAGTAATCGTGTATTGTTGCCTTTGATTATATATCATTTATAGTTATGATGTGTTTTGTATTCAGTATCTTTGTATGTGTATAACTATATATTAGTGTGTTTATATGTCATCATAAATTATTCATGGTATGTATCTTTGCCTATTGAATCTATGCTAGATATAAATGTGAGTTACAATGGTTTGTAAATATTTAGACCTAATCCTTATTTGTGCCATTCTTATGTTTTCAAATTTTCATTCTTAAACCTTGACATGATCCCACATAGTTGCAGCTAGTATTCACTGTTGTTGTGTCAATCTATAAAATGTGAACACCTGATGCATCGATGAACAGTTCAAATTAGACCTAACTATTAATGTATAACATGGTTTAAGCGTAATTTTGTATTGTAATTCTTTGATCTCCAAAATCAGACCTTTAATCTTACTATTATATTCACCATCTTGAAATAATGCCTAACGTAGAATTTCTCTTCTTGTAAATAAACCTTTAGAATGTAAATCTTGCTATTTCAAGTACTAGATGTTAAACTGTAATATTAGGTTCTTGTAGAATAAATAGATTCAGCATAATGACCAGCTAGAAAAGCATGGTTTGTATGCATTTGTTGACTTTATTTCTTAATTGCTTGGTCTTTAATATTTTTGATACAAGGGTCATGCAGTGTTTAGTATTTTGTTATATTTAATCAAATTAATAGCGCTTCCACTAGAATTAGTGATTCTTGCTTTTAGTCATTTCTAAGAACCATAATTGAATGATTTTAGTCCATGAAATTTTACCAAAATGGGTTGAAATAGAATGTGCTTAATACACAATAGTAAACAAGTCGAGTCGCATTGGGCATGTGAACCTTGATTTTGATTGTTACATATACGTAAATAGTCAATTTACAAGCTAATGTGGAGCTATCTCACTTGGTAAAGATTTTGCCTTTTAGATGAAAGGTCTTGGCTTCAAACTCAGGTATGATGTATATTAATTTGGTGTAATTTAGGAGTAGGAGTATAGTAGGTTTGTCATTAAAATAAAAATAATCAATTTACATCTATGTAGAATAATGTATACACACTCAAATAGCCAAACTACATATATGTAAAAAATGAAATGTAGAAGGATCATTATTTCAGTTTAAGTTTGTTATTATTTTAGTTAGTACAAAATAATTTTAAGATTTTTTAACTTATTTATTATTTAACAATCCTATGTTAACGTGAATATTAACGTTATTTAGAATAATTAAAAATGTAAAAATTTAATATTAAAGTAATTACTCTGATTTTACAAGTGTTACATACAATGTTCTATGAATTGCAATATAGGTTACTACACTAACAAATTTTACAATTGAATACTGAATGTGCATGTTACCATGTTTCTTATTAATATGTACTATAAAGGATCTGTTTATATTACACAAACTGACAACAAATGCTAAATATAGGTTTACATATATGTAAGTTTATATAAATAGTTTACATGTATGTAGATCAAATATTAATTATAATAAACTTCTAGGAAATTTTAGGTACATTTCTAGTTCTTAAACCTCAAAAGGATTATGCTTTAATTTCTTTACATTTATTGTGCTGAACTAATTCTATATAGTTTACAAATTAATATGTACTTATACAAAACAATTGGTTTGCAGTTTGACTTTTACATATATATATAACAGCTAACATTAATATAATAAATAGAACAATCATTTTTAGCGTGTAGCACTCATAACATTTACATACATGTATATCACTTAACATACATATACCAAACAAAACAATCATTTTTAGTTTCTAATTTTAAGTCTCTTAATTTTATGATAACAGTTGACTTGTAAAGATATTATAAACTTATTTATTACATATAACTAAATCAATAACATTTTAATAAATTGCTAGCAAAATTTAAATTTATTTTATAGAATTTTGTACAACCATGATTCGAAATCCATTTATTATTAATTTCGTCACATCAAAAGAGAAGTTTTACATATGTAGATTTTGAACTTTTACATAAACGTAAAACACTTTTCCACTGCAAAATTGTTTATTTTTTGAATATATTAATGTACATTTACCATGCCCTTGTAACCTTAAACGAAGTTCTAACATAAAGCAATCAACAACTTTCAACTTTTATGTTTTTTTTGAAAATAAAAATGTATGTATCGAGGTAAAAACACACACTTTAACACCAAAAGATGGATCACCAAAAATCATTATTGCCTATTGCTAAAAGATGGATAAAACGTAAAATATGATTATCTTAATCCACTCACAATTGTATATTAACTATTGCTTCGTTCTTTTTTTACCCTTTTGATCGTCTTTCACAAAACTTGTAACCCCTTTTGGCAATGGAATTCTATTGAACTAAAAACATGGATTAGTTTGATAAAATTAATAGAGTAGTTATATACGGTATCCCAATCTTTAGCAGGTTTCCAAAATCAAAACTGTATAATTTTACTGATATACCCTTTTGTGATTAAATTACATAATTATTTAATATGAGAATTTACATCTTTACCTTTTTTAATCTCAACCATTGATTATACTAATCAATGGTTATTAAGAGTTCTGCAAGTTCTCATTTTAAAAAAAGTTTTACAAAGAACCTAACCCTATATCTTTATCTTTATCTTTATATTATAATAAAAGAGTAACTAATAGGGACACGTGGAAGCACCACATTCATTCTCACCATAATTTTCCCGCTTCTCTCTCCTACTTAATAGTTACTATAATTACTAATAATATTATTTAATTTATTTATATACTAAAAATATTTTTTAATAAATTAAGAAAGGAATCTTTTAATCATTATTATTTATAAAGAAACAAATTTTTATAAAATAATCTTTTTTTCAAAAACATCAAACTTTTTTAAAAATATAAAATATTTAAAAAATCAATATTTTTATAAAGTAAAATTTTTATAAATAAAAAATAATTATAAATAAATTTTATAAAACTTTTTGTTTTGAAACAAAATATTTAGTTTTTTAAACAAAAAAAGTTTAAAAACTTGATATCATTATTTTGTTACCTATAATCCTTATACATAATTTCAACCGTATTTTATCTTAAAATATCGTTTTATAATTAACAAAATTTTATTTAATATTTTATATATTCAACCCATGTAATACACGGGTTATTAAGCTAGTGTATATATATATATATATGTGTGTGTGTGTGTGTGTGTGTGTGACCACGACCAAATCCATGGTCAAAAGATGATTTATTTAAAACCATAGCATCTTCCATATCGTAACTGCATATATTGAGATCAAATAAGTCTCCATACCACAATTGCATTTGTCCTTTAACTGTTAGCATTTTCTAAAAGAATCAAGTGGTAAATACCTAGCAAAACTATATGTGGTTTTGAGGAGTCAGCACAATTAGGTTTTGAGAGGTCAGATTATAATTTATATAGATCCAGACTACAGAACCTGAAGGTGATAAAGCTTTTAATCTGCACAATAATAAACTTGGATAAATTTCTATTTTAGAAGACAAACAAAATTAATCAGATAGGTTTCAAAATCACTAAATCAAATTAGCATTCTATAGAAATCAATTGGAATAAAACATAGAATTAGAATAGAACATACCAGGTTCGATAACTGCTAGAAAGCATCAATTGTTGAGAAGTGAAGTGATCAAGCGAAGAAGCAAACTTGTAAATATTTGTTAATGTAGAAGCAAATTAACGATGACTAATTACTCAATATCTTGACAACACGATTAGGGCTTCTAAAATCACAGGTACTATCAATCCAACATGATTTTGAAATTGTTGCGATAAATAATTGAAACATATACAAAATCTCTAGTAGTTCGGAGAAAATAGATCAGTGAATACAGAATCAGAACATAGTATGCAAAGAAATCAGAGAGCTTTGAAGGTACATAAATAAATTCAACAAAAAAACAATCCCGACCCCATCCGCCGCTTCATACTGCAGTTCCCATTTAGATCATTCGTTGTTTCGATTCCGCTTCATCTCGTGTCACCACCACAGATGCCGATTGTGATGCACTTCAGCGAGAACATGAGCCTACTATAAACGAATTCAAAAAAAGAATCCCGACCCGATCCGCCGCTGCATGCAGCGGTTCCCATTTAGATCAATCGTTGTTTCGATTCCGCTTCATCTCGTGTCACCACCATAGATGCCGATTGTGATGCACTTTAGCGAGAACATGAGCCTGAAGTGGCCTCTGTCGCTGCCTTCATAACCACCACCGGCGTCGTTTCAGCATAAGAGGATAGGGCCAATTTGCAAATTGTAAGACCTTTGTAGTTAATCTATGAAATTTTAAAAACTCCATGTAGTAACCAACCAAGAGGAATAATCTATACTAATAATCATTTACATCTTTGGACACATGATATTCTCACATCCATTCTCAAAAGCATTTTCCCGCCCAAAAGTTAAATGGCCCATATCCGATTCCTCTCGAGTCTTATAACCCGAAAACAAAAGACCTGCCCATATTCGTCTTTCAACAAACTCACCGAAGCCTTAGGTTAGTATAACAAAATTCCTAGAGTAAATTACAAATTGTGTCATTTATTAATACATGAAACTACACCGTGTGTCCTTTAGTTTCAATAATTACATCGTATGTCCTTTTTATATAAAATTTGCACACATATTGTCTTTTACACTAACGTTCGTTAAAATTTACAGTTAAGTCATGTATGTGCACCTCACATGAGGGGCATTTAAGTATTTTACTTGCCTACAATGAGTCAAAATATTTTTACGTCATTTTATTTCCATCATCTTCATGTTAAGTGTTCAAAGTTGGATGTCTGAAATTTTCGAATAGTAGAAATCACTATTAGTATTCGGATATCTGAAATTTCGGATATCTAAAATTCAGATATCCAAAATTTTGGATACGGATACGAATAATAATTCGAACAACTGAATTTCTTCTTTGTTTTTTGGAATAATTAGATAATTGTAATTATAAAAATAATGTAAAAGCAACACATGTTAACAAAAGTTTCAATATACTGTAAAAAGTCTCAATCAAAATAAAAAACCTTTAACACTTTAAAAACTATAACAAAAGATATTTTTTAAATTATCCAAAAACTTAAAATTCTCTTTGTTATTTTTTAAAGTGTTCAACGTTTTGTTTTTGTTGGGACTTGTTAGTGTATATTAGGAATTTTTATGTGTGTTGTTTTTACATTATATTTATGATAACATATATCTAATTATTGCAAAAAAAAAAAGAAGTTCAGATATTCAAATCGCTATCTGTATCCATGTCCGAAATTTTGAATATCTAAATTTCAGATTTCCGAATACTGATAGCGATTTCTACTATCCGAAAATTTCAAACATCTAACTTTGAACACCTAACATGAAGACGACGAGAATGAAGCGACGTAAAAATATTTTTGACTCATTGTAGGCATGTAAAATATTTAAAAGCCCCTCATGTGAGGGGCACATGCATGACTTAATTGTAAATTTTAACGAAGGTTAGTGTAAAGAACAATATGTGTGTAAACTTTATATAAAAAGGACATACGCTGTAATTATTGAAACTAAAGAAGAACGGTTACTCAAATTCCTATTTGCTCCACAATCGATGATATTGGTATGCTGTTAACATCTGTTTGAAAGCGGATTAAAGATGTTCAACAATTGAAGATTCAACATCTATCGATTGCACCGCAAAAGGTAAGTTGTATGACGATTTTCGATGTTCTGATCTCAGTCCTTACACCATTGATCGTTTTTATCCGCTGTGATAGGTATTTATGATTTCCCGTTATCTGTTTTCCTTCAATTTAGGGTTCCATCACGAATTCTTTCTATTCGTTGCATCCAACTAAATATGAGGTATGGCTCGTATACTGCATTTGTTGTATGTGTGTTTGATGTATAGCGGAAACTTGCTTAGAAATGTTAATTAAAAACCAGGTATGGTTCGATTTACATGTATATTTGATAGTTACCAATTCATTGCTGTCAGTATATATTGGTGATTAGGGGAGTGTTTTTTAGACATTTGGGTATAAAATTCCTGCACTTTTATGTGCTAAATAAGGAGAAATTGTAGCTGTGATTCTATGTCACTTGGTATAAAAGTTCAACAATTTTATTTGCTAAAATAAAGCGAGATGCAACTATAGTTTTAGGTCATTTGGTATAAAAGTTTAGCACAATTATGTTTTAGACTAAGGAGAGTAAGCTGTGATTTTCTATTCGTTGGGCATAAAAATGCAGCACCTTTTTTGTGCTAAAATGTAGAGAAACACATATATTTTTTTGAACGACTAATTGAATCACTAACGATCCACTGGCTCACCAGATCATCTCCATTACTCAAGTACGAAACTTGAGACCACCCTCAGAAGGAAACTCACATTAGGTGAGAAAAACCCCTTTTATTTTTGTCACAGGTGGGACTTGAACCCAAGACCTCCACCTATTTTTATGAGATATTAAGGTACCTTACCTTAACCACTTGAGCTAAGAATCATTGGTTAGAGAAACACATATGTGATTTTATATATAATTTTGGGTATAAATAAATTCAGCTTCTTATGTGATTGTTTGAAATTCAATATATTAGGGGCCTTAAAAGCTTGGTTGGGGCTGCTATTGCTATCCTAAGAGATTTTATTTTTTTATGGTGGTTGCTGACTGTTTATACAACTTGGTTGCTTTATATTTGTTTGGTTTTCATGATGATTTTTTAAGGCTATTAATAAGGCTGTTGGGGATTCTTTTGTTTGCTAATTGTGTTATGTCAACTGTTGTTGCTCTAAGTACTATTCTTAATGGTGTGTGCTTCTATGGATGCTTGTATGAAGGTGATAGCCGGTTTTTTTCTTTCTATGGATGTCGTATGAAAAGAGATTTTGTATTGTTTATTAGAAGTTATGGTATTATGACCCAACCGAGTGAAGAGTAAACCGCATAAGTTATAAGAAATTGACAATCAAAACATAATTAAGTTTTTAACAGGCTGTTGTGTATCATTATAGGCTGCTCAAGAAACTTCTTATACTGCATGCGAACTTTATTAAGCTATGGACAGGTTCTAGCTATGAATAGGTTCTCATTATGTTGCCAACTTCGCTATTCTTAGGTTTGTGCGCTGCACTTTTACGGTTTTAGTTGCCAGACAACTTTCTACGCTACACTGCAGCTGTCCTTTAAGGCTTAACACGGTAGCTACAATCGTTGAATATTAGTTTGAAATGCTGCACCACTGTTCCAATTCGTTGTATAACAGGTTTTAAGTAGTATAACGTTTGATTATACCATTTGTTATGATGTTAACAATATTAGCTTGGGTCATATTTATTATTCTACAAACTGAGACAACTAAAATGTGTTCACTAACAGTTTTAGTAAGGTATTTTGAAGGCTGATATGTTGAATTTGTACTTACTGTTTTATTAAACGTTCATTTTTTTATTTGGGTCTCATCTTTTGATGTATTTAGATGTTATGGGGTTAATTATGTCTCAAATTGATAAGATTGCTATTGCAGACTAAGCATTGACCAATGACTTCTTTATGCTGACAAAGAGGCTTTTATCGAGATGGTTGTTGCAGATGGTATGAATCTATTGATCTCATAAATGTTGATGGCATATGCATTCATTTTAACGAGCCTTGACTGGATTACCTACCTAAGCATGAAATTTTAGAATCTTAGGTTTAAATGTATATGTGAGCTTAGAACCATTATTGTTAATGATCTATTTTTGTTATTGCTTGATCTTAAGAATATTGTTGGCAATTAAAACATTTGAATGACAATAACATTGACGATAATTCATTTTTAATAGTCATACAATTTATCTATTTCATGAACAATGTGATTCTTAAGTTTTAAACTAAGATGACACATACGATCTTGATATAACTAAATATATAAATTTGGTATTCGTTTAGCTTTGTGTAGGTTGATTTGGAACATGAAGCTCCTTGAGACTATTCAACTCGTAAACGGCCGGTTGACATTTATATTTTATTGGTTTCATCTATAGTTGAACAGATAAAAATATGATCACATCACACAGTTGATTATATTTAAATGTAATGATTTTTTATAACCATAAATGCTTATTATTCAATCACGATATTATTATAAACACCAAGTAATGATTTATTAATCTATAAATTGGTTATGAAGTTGATGTTGAGAATGTGTCAAAAGCTGATTTATTGTTTAATGATAAAATGACAACTGAAGTTAATGTTGCATTTTTATTGTTCCTCCAATATGCTGCTGAAAGTGTATTAGCAATTGATGAAATGTCAATTGATGCATAAACGTTCATTAGCTGCTAATTTTAAAGAACTGTTGCAGTTAAGATCCAAAAAACAACTGTTGTCATGACAAAAATAGGATAGATGCGCATTGGCGGATCTTTATAGGGGGGGGGGGGGCGCCGCCCCCTCTGTTTTTTTCGCCCGTAGTGTTAAATTTTAATCCGGTAGTGTAAATTTTTGGTCAGGTAGTGTAAATTTTTATATAAATATCAAGTTCGTCCCCCCTAAAAAAAATTGATTTCACCCCCGCCCCCCCTACGAGAAAGTTCAAGCTTCGCCACTGTAGTTGCGGATACATGTAAATAATTGCAATAGCATAAAAAGTTGGCAAAAAACTTGATGTGTAACATAGCTTTAGCTGGGTTTTTTTTTTTTTTTTTTCTCTCTCTTTATTATTATCTCTACAGGTTGTTTAGTATATAGTATATTTTCCCCATCCTTTTGTATAAATCTACGGTACTTGGACAACTGCTTTTGATGTCTTATTAATACATGAGACGTAAAAAGAAGATGCCATTTTGTTTCCAAAAACAAAATATAGTGAATAAGATATAAAGTGCATGGACATTCTATAATTTCCCCTATTAATAAATCATATGTTATTTACTATTCAATCCGTGTGTTACACGGGTTCATAACCTAGTATAGAGTATAATGTGTATAAAGTTTCACATGATATTGTATATAATCTTATTTAAAAATGTCGGTGGCGTTTTGCACCGTCATGCCACGTGGCATCTTGCGATTCGTTCGTGTTTTTTTTTCTTCTTTTATCTTTTACATAATTTTTAAGGTTCAAGTACCTTCCTTTCGGATGCTAACAACAAACGCTGTTTAGAGCATCTTATATTTGGTTGTCACTATACGCACTTTAGTGTGCTAGGTCGCATGTTTGAATCTTGCGGGCATTGATTTGTTTGTGGGTTTTTTTAATGCTTTTCTTATAATTTTCTTAGTTACAATTACTTTATTCAAATAATTATGTCACAACGTGCGGGTAAAAAAATATCGATTTTGTGTTTCGTAATAATTGTTTTTACAACTTCAAAACTTTTTCGTTACTTTCAGTGTGTTTTTTCCCTACCTTTAGGTCTTCATAACCGTACATATTCAACTTCATACGTGTCTCTTTAAATATTTAAACACATTGATTCACCATCGTATTCGGGTTTGCGCCAATGTTTTGACATTGGTTACGAGCTTTGCAAACACACATTTTATCACTTGTTTTATATATTTAATCACGTTAGTATCACCGTAGATGATGTTCACAGACCTACGCAGCTCCCCATAGTCCATGTTGCAAAGTATATAACGAAGTTTGTAAAAGCATCATTGCGCACGCTCACGCTGCAGCGCGCATGCAACTTGGCTTGTTGATATTAAAAAATAAACTAATATATGATTTCCATATGAATTCTTTGGTGATTGGTGGTAGAATTTGGCTATGAAAAACCATGAGTTTAATAAGTTAATGATATCATGACATGACAATTATAAAAGCTAGTAGGTTATTCCTGCGTGTTATATTGGTTTGGTTTTGAGTAGGATTCATATCAAAACGTAAAAAAAAAAAAGAATGTCGTAACATTATATTTAAGGATTTTATAAAACATTATACCCCTACAGTTATAAAAAATCCAAATTTTGACCATGCTTGGATTTGAGAAATTTTTTCATATCCAACCATAGATAAAATTATTCGAAACACGATAGGAATTTTTGACTTTTATAATGTGCTCATTGTCTGAATCTTGAAAAACAAAACAACAACAACGACAAAAACGACAACCACAAAGATTCAAACAATAAATAAGAAAATAGAAGTACACACAACAAGAGTTGTGTGATGTAATTTATTCATCACACTCACCATTTTTAATAAGTTGAGTTAATTACATAGATGGTCCCTGTGGTTTATATAAAATAACAGATTTGGGTACTAAGCAAAAAATGTAACATGTTTGGGTACGCACTTTTAATTTTGTAACAAGTTTGAGTATTAACACTAACAGACGTTAGATTTTATGTTAAGTTCAAGGGTATTTTAGTCTTTTCACGATGTATGACTACTTATGCAAATTAGAGGGACTATTCATGTAATTTAGTTAGAATAATATCTTTATATACAGTTATACACATACACACACACACACACACATATATATATATATATATCGTCATCACAATCGAGTACCGCCGCCGCCGCCCATCATCGCCGACCACCACCGACGACCACCACCACAGTCACCACCGCCAGCCACCACTGCAGTCACCACCGCATCACATCGTCTTCACAATCTGATACCCTCACATCACCACCATCCATCTCTGATACTCTCATTATCATCACCATTGGCCATATTCACATAAACGCGACCACCAACCACCAGCTGCCGCCACCATCTCCGACCATCTCCACCACCTCTCATGTATCAAACCCATATCAAGCGCATTTCAGATTTGTCAACCTAGTCACTGTCGCCTCATCCCCACCCCCAAATCGAAGCTCCAAATGCTCCAAATCGAAGGTCTAACTTGACAAACTGCATCTGAGTTCACTATTTAGGTGGTTTCCGGTGATAATTTTAGGGTTTTTTATGTTTACCCCTTTGTATTTTTATGATTAACTTCAATTTGATGGTGGTGGTGGTGGTCTGAGATGGGAGCGGGTTAAATGGTGGTTGGCGACGGTGGTGGTAGATACAACAGTGGTGGTGGCCTGAAATGGAGTCAGTTCAATGGTGGTGAGTAGTGGTGGTGGTGCATTGAATGGCGGCGATGGTTTGAAATGAGAGTGGGTTGAATGGTGGTAGGCGGCGGCGGTGGTGGATTGAGGTGGTGGTGGTCTGAAATTGAAGTGGGTGGAGTGATGGTGGCTGCCGCGGTGGATTGAATGGTGGTGGTGGCTTGAAATAGGAGTGGAGACGACAGTGGGAGGGTGGGTTGGGGTTGGTTGAAGTTAATTACACAAATGGTCCCTAAGTTAAAAGAGATTGATAAAATTACAAAAACAGTCCCTCAAAGGGTATTTTAGTCATTTTATTTAAATTTAACAGAAAAATTAACGTCTGTTAGTGTTAATACCTTATCTCGTTACAAAATTGAAAACACAATACCCCAATTTGTTACAAAAAACCCTTAGTACCCAAACCTGTTATTTTAGATAAACCACAGGGACTATTTATGTAATTAACTCTAATAAGTTAAATAAAACCTATAAAAAGATAAAGGTAGAAAAATAAGATGCGGTTATTGAAATTAAATGGTTTAAAAACCATGAACAATGAGGATGCTATTAATTCTTTAGTCAAAATGTTTCTTGATCTTCTCTTAATATATATATTTTTTTTCAGCGAAAAGGAAACTAAACAAACAAGTAATGAATCGATAACACCATTGTTGATGGATGAAGAGGATGAGCACTATCTAAGGAGGAGGGTGATTTATGAATTTTTATTATTATTACTAAATTTATCATTCAATAGAAAGAAGGAAAAGAGAAGTTGAAACAATTGAATTGCTACTACGTACACGTAGGAATATTTATTATCTCAATCAGGTCGCTAGAAGAGCTTGAAATTGTATACAATTTGAATTTGAAATAATATAGATTTCAAATATATGAACAAGGTCCTTATTCGAAAATTCGGGTTTCAAGTCGAATTCAAGTCTATGAGTTTCAAATTATATAACATTTTATTTTATTTGTTAAAAAAACACATTTTTTATTAATATAATATATTAATTATTTTTTCACAATTCAGGTGAACTAGAATCAACTGGATTTTGAATCGATTTCAAACTATTCAAATTCGTATTCAATTTGAAAAATGTCAAGCCAACCCTAACTGGTTCCTATTGGGTACAAGTCTAGCCTTCCCAACCTAACCCGAAACAGGGTTGCTACAACTTTGACTTCAACCTGACCCATGCTAGGGTTTGAACCTGATTTGTGCACCTCTAGTTTACTAACCGACATTATTAAAGTCATTAATAGGATGACTTTATTAGATATACAATGGTCTGCCTGTTTAAGGTCTATAAGACTCAATTTGCGGTTTGTTTCAATTATAAGAAAGTATAAATGTTAGGGATGAACATTGGTTGGTTTCGTTTAGGTACAAGTAGAACCAAATGTATAACTGGTGTTTTAATTTTTAAAGTTTTATAACTGGTTGGTACAAATACAATCAAATTAACAAGAAAAATGGTTTTGTCAATCATTGGTTGAACGATTTAGTTAATAATCTATTTTGTTATAGAAATCCGTTTAGAAAAATGGTGTGGACCAAGTCCATTTAGTTAATAATTTGATCAAGTTATAGATATCCATCAAGACTATTTATTTATTTGTAGAGGGATATGTAGAGCTTTTTTTTGATTTTTTTTTACTTTTATATAATCTCAAAAAAAATTTAAAAAGACATCTTGTACATCGATGCTCAACTCATAATCTTGTAGTCTAATATTATTGGGATGGAAGTTCAAATTCTTACAAGCTTTTAGATAACATATAAAAGTATTAAAAATACCATTTAAGAAGACAACGGTGAAATTTTAAACATGTAAATTATAGGTATAAATGATTAATAAAAATAAACAAGTCATTGGGAACTTCGTCTTTATTCACAATAACTTTGATTTCTTCCTTTATAAGCCGAAAAAAAATCAAATGATGAAATTAGTTCGGTATTAATAATAATAGAGTAAAATAGGTAAAATAAATTACAAAAAATAGTAACATAAAAAATGATAGATTCTAAAAAATACACATAACCGACTTTGGATGTAATCTTATGAAAAGTACTTCTACATCATCATCCCCCTTCAATCCCTAATCGACCATCGACACCCGTTTCTAACCCTAACCAACTACCTCTCGCCATTAATTTCACCAAATCAACCACTTCACCTTCGTAAATCCCTGATCATCTACCCCAACTTATCCAATCCTTGACCTTGTTAGAAACCAATCTCAAAACACCTTGTCACCACCATCATCGTAAACCATTACCGTCCAGAAATGGGAAAAATTCTAGTGGTTGATTAAGGTGCAGGCCACGATTAGGATTCACATAGATGTCCCCATCTATGATCTTCTTAATTTTTGATAGACACACCGTCTTCTTTTCTTTAGTTCTCTCTATAGACTTTCTTTCTTTTGTATTTGGTTCTCTCTGGAATAACAACACAAGGTCACACGCACAGATCAAAGGTGTAGCAATGTCATTGGTATGTTTGTCACTGGCAGTTAACTTAACATCAACATAAAAGTCTTGTACATTGTTGTATTAGACAAATGCACATTACTTTTCATGCACATGCTTTTTAAATGTATAGATATATATAATTAAAATTTCCTTCTAATAATAATAATAAGGGTAGGGTTATACTAAAAAAAGGATTTAAGAAGTCTAGAAAGGATTATGAGCTTGACACGTGTCCTTCTATTGTTTTAAAGAGAATGTCATTTTGTCATTGTGTCAAATACGTTAGCTTATTGTGTCTTATATGTTTATTGTGTCAAATATCAGTTTATTGTGTCAAATATCTGTTTATTGTGTCATATATTTTACATCATTTGTTATATGCATTAATTATTATGTTTTATGTTTTAGATCATTTTATGTTATTTTTGTTATTATTTCTATAAATTATATAATTTGCTATCTATTATTGTGTTTTGCAATTAGAAGTACACAATGATATACTTTCATCAATGTATTTTTTTAAAACTCATGGTGATGAAGATAATACAATATGTTATACAATTAGAAGTACACAATAATATTATTTCACCAATGTATTTTTCAAAATTCATTTGACGATTAAAAAACACAATGAAACATTGTGTTATTTTGTTAATATTTTTAATGTATTAGATTAATTAGTTGTTAAGTTACTATTGTGTTATACATATTATAGATAAACAACAATGTTATCCCATCATTATATTTTTTTTTAAATTTATTATTTTAAAAAAACACAATAGTATTTAAAAAACACAATAAGTTACAAAAAGACACAATGACAAGATATGAGCTTAAAAATATACAAAAAAATATTATTTTTTATATAACAATACTATGTTCGTTTTAAAGATAAAAAACGCACGTTTTTGTGGTGCAATTTTTATAAATTAATAATGTTTTACATAAAAGTTATGAATGTTTAAGAAAAAAAAAAACTTACAAAAAACAACAAAAATGACTTTTGTTAAAATGACACTTTTTAACAAACATTTTACTATAATTTAATATTAACCATTAATTAAAAAAAATTGATAGTTAAAATCCCTTTTTATCATTTTTAGTTTAAGAATACTTTTTATTTAAACATTTACCTGTACACACCTGCAACAGGGGGCAACCCTTTGCGTTTGTTGAGAAGCACTGTTGGCACAATATACACGTCACCCTCATCCACCGCACCAAGCCAGAAACACACAGTGCAGCCCCTCTGTGTGCTTCCACTCCGCCCCACACCGCCGGTCTCCGCCGGCGCCGGCGACGGTTCACCACCACCACCACCACTTTACACTCCTCGCCGGCGTTATCACCTTTCCAGCTTTCCTCAACCTCACCATGCCGCGAAAATCAATTCTCCCTCTGTTATTCCTCTTCACCGTTGCCGATCTTCTCTGCTTTGCATGTTCACTTGCAGCCGAAGACTCGACAACATTGAACGAAGACATTGGCTTATTCAACGTCACTGCTGCTGGATCGAATAGATCTAAGGACGATAGTTTAGCTGGCATCATTGATCGCGCTCTTGAAAAGGAGTTCACCGAGAACGATGAACAGTCCGATGGTTAGTTAGATTTTGAGTTTTGTTTTTTCATGATCGTTTATGAAATTATGCTGTTTTTGTTAGGTTTAGTTGATTGTGACTTCTGATTTAGTTTGAAATTGTTAACGGGAGAATCAGACGTTCGTATGTGTATTGTTTTCCTTTTGAATTACCTAGGGCATGCAATTAGGTACATTTGGAAGTTATGTATTTATCTACTCAAAACAGTCATGCTATTTGTGCTAGGTTTAGTTGATTGTGATTTCTAATTTTGTTTGACATTGTAGACCTGATGATCAGACGTTTCTAATTTTTGAGCTAATTAGGGGCTTAGGGCAGGCAATTAGGTGCATTTGGAAACTTATTTATTAATTTACTCGCACTATGAACTACGCGTGTGAAATTATTTGAATTGTGAAATCTTAATGGAATATTGGTGCTATGCATGAATAAAACGTAACTTGCTTTTCATTGTAATCTATCTTACTCAGCTACTGATCCTGGGAGCTTCAATAACAGTGTGGCAGGGCAACAGGTATGCCATGTAATCTTCAGATTAGGGGGTTTTGCATGTAAGTTTCAAACTTGTTTGCTAAGAAAGCCATGCATATAAAGTGCATTGATCATCTTTTTTGAACCATCAAGTATTGTTTTGTTTATTTCTAAAGATAACATGGCTCTGTTCGGTTCTATGATTTTCTGACCTGTCTTATTAACAACACCAAGGGATCGTGTTAGGGTATGATTTGAGAATAAGAAGAACTAGGGAAGAGAATGACACAATCAAGCTAATCTTCAACTGATTAGCTCTACTCCTTTTATTAGATTCAAGTACCGACCGTTACCAGTAGTTAGTTACAACCGTTACAACTAACAGAGAATTACAACTAAACCCTTTGACTTATCCCTTTTACACAAAACACCCCTGACTTACAAAGTATTACTAACAATACCCCTCCCTTGAGAATATTTTTGACCTCAAAAATGGAAATTAGGAAAGCGCAGACGAAATTCATCAGTAAATTCCCAAGAAGCCTCAGATATCGGCAATTCAGACCAATGAACAAGTATCTGAGCCGCAAATCGTTTCTTATGTTTGACCACGCGACGATCCAAAATAGCACGAGGTTGAAGAATAAAATGCGGTGAAGCTGGCAGCGGAATTACAGGAGAATGGTTACCATGTGCAGCCTTTAATAATGACACATGGAATGTGGGGTGTATCAACGAATCAGAAGGAAGATCCAATCGGTAAGCGGAAGCACCCACTTTTTCCACAATCAGAAAAGGCCCGTAAAAACGAGCTGCGAGCTTAGAATGACGATGAGATTTGAGTGATGATTGGACGTGAACCTGAAGTTTAACATACACCCAGTCACCAACAACGAAAGAGCGTTCCGATCGATGGGCATCAGCGAATTGCTTCATACGATTTCGAGCCATGCACAAGTGTTTCTTTAGTAGCTGAATCATAGCTTCCCTATTCCTATGCAAATCTTCCACTGCTGCAACTGATGTATCGCCCGCGATATAGGGCAGGTGAATGTTGGGCTTAAATCCAAACAAAGCCTCAAATGGGCTCATGTGAATAGCTGAGTGATAAGTGGTATTGTACCACCACTGAGCTAAAGGAAGCCAGCGAACCCATTGCAATGGAGAATCCATTGCCTTACATCGTAGATAAGTTTCCAGATACCTATTTAAAACCTCGATCTGTCCATCCGATTGGGGATGGTAAGCACTGGAAGTTGCCAATTCCACCCCTTGGAACCGCATGAATTCTTGCCAAAAACGACTCATAAAAACTGGATCTCGATCAGAAACAATTGTCATGGGATTACCATGGAATTTGAAGATGTTGTCAAGATAAAGTTGTGCTAAAGAAGCTGCTGTATAAGGATGTGAGAGGGGAATGAAGTGACCATATTTAGTAAGGCGATCGATCACCACCCACACCGTATCCTTACCCTGAACCTTAGGAAATCCTGAGATGAAATCCATGGATATGTCGGTGAAAATGGATCTGGGTATTGGCAGAGGGTTTAATAAACCAGGAGTAGCAACGGTTTCATATTTAACCCTTTGACATACATCACATTCCTTAACAAAACGATGTGTGTCTTTCGAACAACCTTCCAGTAAAATAACTCCTTTAACTTGGCCAGGGTAGGTTTATAACAAGAATGACCACCCATGGCCGAAGCATGGCACCAAGATATAATGTTGTGCCTCACTGCAACATTCTTTCCAACCAAAAGTTTACCCTTTCTAGTCAAAAGCTGACCATCCCATTGTCTATTCTTGATCCCTCGGCCCTCCTTCAATTGTTCCACCAATAAAGCTAATGTAGGAGTAGGATCATCAATCCAAGATTTCTTGATCTGGTCAAGAAAAGTAGAACCAAGCGAACTAAAAGTGATAGCAAGGAGGGTTAATCCTGGAGCCCGAGAGAGAGCATCAGCTGCCTTATTTTCACACCCCTTTTTGTAGACTATCTCATAATCATACCCCAACAATTTCGACAGCCAAGTTTGTTGCAATGGAGTAATGATCTTCTGATCCAACAAGTGCTTTAAACTTTGTTGATCAGTTCGGATTACAAAATGTTTCGAAGTGAGATAGTGGTGCCATGTCTTGACTGCTAAGAGTATAGCCAGGAGCTCCTTCTCATACACAGACAAAGATTGATGTCGAAGGGAAAGGGCCTTACTAATGAAAGCAATAGGGTGACCTTCCTGCATTAATACAACGCCTAACCCCTTAGCAGAAGCGTCAGTCTCAATGACAAAAGTCTTTGAAAAGTTAGGTAGTGCTAGAACTGGTGAAGAACATAAAGCTGCTTTTAAAGAATCAAAAGCACTTTGGGCAGGCTCATGCCATTTGAATGCATCTTTTTTTAAAAGATCAGTTAAGGGTTTTGCTATTATGCCAAACCCTTTAATAAACCTCCTATGATAGCCTGCAAGGCCTAAGAATCCCCGTAATTGCTTGAGATTAGTAGGAGGTGGCCAATGGTGAATGGCTTCAATTTTCTTTGGATCAGTAGCAACCCCGTCACCAGTAATAATATGGCCGAGATATTCCACCCGAGTACCCCCAAATGAACATTTTGACTGCTTGGCTTTTAAATGATGCAACCTCATTAGCATCAAAACCTCCTTCACATCCAGAAGATGCTGATCCCATGAAGAGCTATAAACTAAGATATCATCGAAGAAAACAAGAGTATTCTTCCTCAAAACTGGTTTAAAAATGGTGTTCATCAAAGATTGGAAAGTAGCAGGAGCATTGGTGAGACCAAAGGGAATAGGGGTGCAAACGAGCCGAGCCGAGCCTGAGCTCGTATGGGCTCTAGCTCGGCTTGTGAAGACTTAAGAGAGCTCGAGCTCGAGCTCGGCTCATTTCGAGCTTTATTTATAAAGCTCGAGCTCGGCTCGACAAATACCTTTTCAAGCTCGAGCTTGGCACGGGCTCGGCTCGTTTATATATTTAAATATTATTTTTAATATTTTTATATTATATTTTGATATATATATTTATAATTAAATAATTTATATAAAACATAATTCATATTATTTAATTGCTTTTTATCATAACTTTATATAAAATAGATATTTTTTATATAATATATTAAATAAATTAAATAAAAATAAATAAAAAGCTCGTTTAGGCTCGCGAGCCGGCTCGAGCTCGATTCGTGATGCTCGGGCTTGGGCTCGATAATTAAATGAGCTTTTTTCCAAGCTCGAGCTCGGCTCGGGCTCGATAAAGCTCGGCTCGTTTCGAGTTTTTTATCGATCCGATCTCGAGTAGCTCACGAGCGGCTCGGCTCATTTGCACCCCTAATAGGGAAGTACCAAAAATTCAAAGTGGCCCTGGTGTGTTTTAAAAGTTGTCTTATGGATGTCTTCATCATGCATGCGAACTTGATGATAGCCTGATCTCAAGTCCAATTTAGAGAAGAAGGAAGCCCCTCCTAACTCATCTAATAATTCTTCAATAAGAGGGATTGGAAAGCTATCTTTAATTGTGGCATCATTAAGCTTCCTATAATCAACACACATACGATGAGACCCATCCTTCTTCTTAACTAGAACCACAGGAGCTGCAAAGGAGCTAGTACTACTTCTGATGACTCCTGAGTCCAATAATTCTTGGGTCATTTGCTCAATGATATTCTTTTGGGCACTAGGATACCGATAAGGTTTTAGATTGAGGTTGATGGTTTCATCTTTCAACTTAATTCTGTGATCACAGACTCGTTTAGGTGGTAACCCCGTGGGTAATTAAAAAATGTCCTTGAACTCTCCTAACAGCTGTGACATTTAAACATTGATAGTAGGTGGTTGCACCAATGGATTATGTTGGTACCCATCTTCAGTTTGTAAGCTGAACAGATGTGCCTGAGTCACTTGAGAATTAGGATGTAATAGGGAAGTCATCTTTTGAAAAGAACAAGAATTAACTCCTTGAGTCGTATTTCCCTTAAGAGTAACTTGTTGGTTCTCCACAGTAAACTTCATTGTTAATGATTTGAAATTCCAAACAATATCATTAAGGGTCTGCAGCCATTGAATGCCCAAGACAACATCATAATTGGTTAAGGGAATAACCAGCATATCTGCTTTGAACCATCTGCCCTGCATAGACCACTGGAAATCCTTACACATACCCACACAAGACAGTTTATTACCATCTGCAATAGTGACGGGAATGTCAACAATTGATTGAATGGGGCATTTCAATTTGGCAGCAAGCTTGCTGTCAATGAAATTATGTGTGGATCCACTGTCTATCAACACTTGTAACTGTTTAGTACCCAAGGCTCCTTCAATCTTCCTAGTTGAAAAAGAGGGAATACCTGTGATAGCATGTAAGGAGATGTGAGGGTCTTGTATCACCTGAACATCTTCTACTGAGACCATTCCTGAACTTGTTCCACTTTCCTCTTCCGAACATTCCTCTACCTCAAACACAAATAGTTGTTTGGAATTAGAACACTTGTGGCCCGGAGTGTACTTATCTGAACACCAGAAACATTCCCCCTTGGCTCGCTTATCATCAAATTCTTTGCTGGTGAGTCTTTTTGTGGTTTTGAATGAATTAACAGGATTAGCTTTGATTGGTGGTGTAGGTAATAGTGGTAGCTTAGACTTAGCCCCAATGGAATGTTGTGTAAAAGGTTTAGAAGGAGGTCCATACGGTTTATAGGTTGTATTGGCCACAGTTATATTGGCTTGATTTTGCAATCTAGCCAAAGAGTGAGCTTCTCTCAGTAGTTTGGGTTTGAATAGTCTTACAAAACACTTAATCTCTGCCTCCAAGCCTTCAATGAATAAACTCACAGCATATTCTTCAGGTATATCAACCTTATTCAATAATAGATCGAACTTATCACAATAATCTTCTAGATCATCGGATTGATGAAGAGCCTTAAGAGCTCCCATCGCATCTTCAATCAATGTTGAAGCAAAACGTGCTTGGATTGATAGCATGTACTCTCCCCATGGTATCTCTGATACCGGAGTACCACGCGATTTGACAAAATTGTTGTGCCATTGCACAGCTCTACCTTCGACATGTACCGCAGCGTACCTCACCTTCAACCGATTTGGAGTTTCGTCTATGGCAAAAAAATGCTCACATCTTTGAATCCAGCTTTCTACTTCAGTTCCGTCGAATTTAGGAAATTCGACTCTTAAGAATTGGTTATTACTTCGATTGAGCCTTGTATCTTCATCGTTACGAGTATTACCTGTTTCCAAAGTTGATCCTCTTTCTCGATTGATTGGAGAATTAGAATTCAACATCTGCAATGATTTGATTACTTCGCTCATCTGAGATTTCAGTGATGACATCTCAGTTGAGAGTTGATTCTTCATGTTAGACATTTCAACCAATTGTTTCTCCGATGCTGATTTGAGATCTTCCAATTCTGCTCGATTCTTCTCAGCAGCAGATTCTAATCGTAGGAGCGACAATTCATGCTCTTTGATCGTCTTGTCCATTTCTTGATTTCGTGTAGTCATGATCCGGCCGGTGACAATTGGATTACAGAGTTCCAACGAGAATCGGTTGGCTCTGATACCAACTGTTAGGGTATGATTTGAGAATAAGAAGAACTAGGGAAGAGAATGACACAATCAAGCTAATCTTCAACTGATTAGCTCTACTCCTTTTATTAGATTCAAGTACCGACCGTTACCAGTAGTTAGTTACAATCGTTACAACTAACAGAGAATTACAACTAAACCCTTTGACTTATCCCTTTTACACAAAACACCCCTGACTTACAAAGTATTACTAACAGATCAATTTTGTTGGTGAATGGTGACTACCAATACTAATTTGTCGGTTAGCTTTAGCTTTCACATGTTTTAGAGACCCTTGAGCATTCAATTGGCGTTGAATATCCCTATTATTATTGTATATGGATGTCAAAGTTGGACTTAAAGTGAGATTTGGTGTTTCTTCAAACATGTCATGGTTTTTCTATGAATCATTATTCACGTGGCACATCTAATTGGCTGTTGTTTATCATTTCTGCAAAATGGATTTACATGGAGTCCAAAGTTTTATTCAGCTACATAAGTTTTTCACTTTCCCTGCCAGTCTTCATTTCTTTACCACACCAAGTAAATGCCACTGACAATCATATCCTAAAAATGCTGAATAACAAAAATGAATAGGGCCTACACTTCATCTAATGTTAATAAAACTACGAGTAGGACGTGATTGGTGAGAAAACCTAATGAGACCTACATATATCTTCTACTCGGAAAACCCTGGGTTTTGCATAATATTTCTATATATATATATATATTTTTATCCAGGAACGAAGTCGTAGTGTTTTATCATATGTTTCTGTCTTGTTTGACATACCAGGCTGTTCTGGAAACTGTTGCTAGAGTCAAGTCAAAGAGAAATGAAAGCAAAGAAGAGAAGTATGTGCTGCTCATTGTATTAAGATTTCTTTTTGTATACAAATCAGTATGCATAAATGTGATACATGTAGCTCTTATGATGTTTTCCATTTCTATTGCTCTTTGGTTATACTAAAAGAGTGAAGTCAATCCTTACATACTTATGGTTTAAATTTACTCGTATTTTAGGTCATTTCAACTTCATGATGTTTTCAATTTGGAAAACGAGAACGGTTCTGAAGATACACCAAGACTGATAGATAGCAATGTAATCCTCTATGATTTCAATCCCGGTGCTTATAATAATTGCTCTTTTCAGTTATTTGTTTGTTTGTGCATGTGAAATATATATTCAATAGCCAAAAATTAATATTGTATTGCAATCTTACTCAGAACAATGTCTTTATCATGTCTAATCCCAAATCTAAGTATCCTGTTCTACAATTAGACCTAAGGTATGTCTTTCACTCTTACCCAATTAATATCTAAACTTTTCTGCTTTTTCTAAAATTTGGTAGCTAACGCCTATTTCTATATACTTTTTAACAGATTGATATCTGATTTGGTTGTTGTCATTGTTTCTGCAACCTGTGGTGGCATTGCATTTGCTTGTGCTGGGCAGCCGGTCTGGTCATTATTACAATTTTTATCAATTAATCAGTATTTATTTCCTTTCAAATTAGACTCTTATTGAGACTTGGAGAATTTATTAATGGGATCCTCGTATTGTTAAAGACATATTAAGCGTAGAGTCCCTTTTTCATGATCCTAACACATGTCTGCACGCCAAACCATGCAGGTTATTACAGGATATTTGCTAGCAGGATCCTTGATTGGACCAGGGGGACTTAGTTTCGTTAGTGAGCTGGTTCAGGTATCTTCTTTAGGATTGTTATAACTTTTCGGATTAAATTATATTTTTCGTCCCTTAATATTGTCAAAAATTACAAAATTCATTCTTGACATGGCATATTTACAGTGCACGTCCCTGTTTTACTGTTTTGTTACGGTTTAGGTCATTTTACTCTGACCAGGGACCAAAATCGTATATAAAGAAAACAAGGACATGCGGTGTAATTATGTCACATCATGGACAGTTTTCATTAAATTTTAAGAAACTCCAAGGATGAAAAATTACAATTTACTATAATTATTATGAGCATCCCTTTGTTCTCTCAGGAATTTTGGCATATGCTTCATGTTGATCTTAATGTTAGTCAATGTGACCCGGTAAATGTCAAACGCAGAAGAGTTCTTGGGACGTGGGTGCATGGCAATTCAGGAGGAGATAGTGGGCTTAGTGGTTGATACTTTCTTTTGTTTATTTAAAAGTAGTTTTCTTTTGGTATCAATTATCAGAAAATTAGAGTTCATGGTTTATGTTTTCTCTCTAGTTGTAATCGTATTTTGTTGAAGAAATTTGAAGAAAATTTGTCCCAGATTGTGTTCTGAATCTTAACATACACCTCTGATTTGCCCAACAAGTGGTATCAGAGCTTCAAGGTGATTGTGTATGCCAAAGATCCTTAGATTGAACCCGATGACAACCCTAGCGTCTACATCAACAGCGCAGAAGGAGACCAGTTCGGTTTCACTGCAGATCCCTACAAAAACAGCCACGAACTACACCACATGGGCCATAAAGATGGAGGCGGTAATGGATGCTCAAGGTTTGTGGGAATCCATTGAACCGGAAGTTGGCGCAACCATTGATGAAAAGAAAAGCAAGACAGCCCGAGCCTTCATTTTTCAAGCTATTCCCGAGGATGTTTTAATGCAGGTTGCTAAGAAGAAAACAGCCAAGGAGATATGGGAATCATTGAAGGTCAGGTACTTGGGGGCAGACCGGGTACAGAAAGCTCGATTACACACACTCAAAAGTGATTTTGAGTTGTTGAAAATGAAGGAAGGCGAGTCGGTGGACGAGTTCGCAGGAAAACTGTCAGGGATGGTGTCACGATACAATAGTCTCGGTTCAACGATTGAAAATTGTTGGACTCGGTACCCGACAAATTTCTCCAACTAGTAGCTTCAATCGAGCAGTATTCTGATGTGGATTCAATGCCGTTTGATGAAGCAATTGGACGCCTTAAGGCGTATGAAGACCGGTTAAAACTGAGACAGGCAAACGCAGGGAGTGATAACAGCCTACTACTGGGCAAAACAGATGTGCGCACTGAACAAAAGTCATCCGGGAGAGGGTTCTCATCAGGATCACGTGGAAGAGGTGGAGATAGAGGCGGTAGAAGTGGATCACGTGGAAGACGCTCCAGCAGGGGTCGCGGTGGTCGCTGGATTGGCTGTCCACATCATGAAAACGGTTACAATCGGAAGCCCAAGGATAAAAAAACACATCAGGTGTTTTAAATGTGATCAACTCGGTCACTATGCTTCAGAATGTGAAGCAAGCAAGAAAGTTGCTGGGGAAGCTAATCTAACCCGTGAGGAAGAGGCTGCGCTATTGTTAACTGTAGAGGGAGAAGAACCACAGAAGATGGTGTTGTTAAATGAAGAGAAATTCCTTCCTTGCCAACATGAACTCAGATCTGATGAAAAACGGGACATTTGGTATCTTGATAACGACGCAAGTAATCATATGACAGGTGTTAAAGACTTCTTTGCTGATCTGGATGAGAATGTAACTGGGCGGGTTTGATTCGGTGACGGATCACGAGTCGAGATTAAAGGAAGAGGGGCAATTTTGTTTGAATGCAAAAATGGAGATCAATTTGTCATAAAGAACGTGTACTTCGTTCCTGCTCTAAACAGTAACATAGTGAGTTTAGGGCAGATGATGGAAGAGGGATATGAAGTAGTAATGCGCCAAGAGTTCCTCAGGATGTTTGATGAACGGGGGAGACTCATTATGAAGGTGACAAGATCAAAGAATAGATTGTATAAGATAACACTCAAGGTGGCGTCCCCGACGTGTCTAATGACCATGTTAGACGATGAGTCATGGGTTTGGCACACCCGACTGGGTCATGTAAACTTCCAGGCTCTGGAACATATGGCAAAGAAACAGATGGTAAGAGGATTGCCAGACATAAAACACCCAACACAAATCTGTGAAGGATGTTTGGTGACGAAGCAGACCCGGAAGTCATTTCCAAAAGAAATGCAGTGGAGAGCAAGCAGGCCTTTAGAACTTGTACATGCGGATTTGTGTGGGCCCATTACACCGCAAACTGCAGGAGGTAATCGGTATTTTATGTTAATTGTCGATGACTTTTGCAGATTTATGTGAGTATATCTGCTGAAAACTAAGGATGAAGCCTTTGCAAAATTCAAGAAGTTTACTGCTGAGGTGGAGAAAGAAAGCGGTTTGAAGGTGGGTATGCTTCGAACTGATCGAGGAGGTGAGTTCAATTCACAGGAGTTTATTCAGTTCTGTGATGGAGAAGGAATAAGAAGACAACTTACGGCACCACACACACCTCAACAAAACGGTGTTGTGGAACGCCGTAACAGGACCGTTATGGAGATAACTCGTTCTCTGCTGAAAACAATGTCAGTACCAGATATGCTATGGGGTGAGGCAGTCAGGCGTGCAGTTTATATCTTGAATCGGGTCGTTACTAAAGGAGTCAAGAATATGACACCATACGAAGGATGGACGGGAAACAAGCCGGTGATAACACATCTTAGACTGTTCGGATGTGTTGCCCATGTAAAGAAAATTGGACCTCATCAGACAAAGTTAAGCGATCGAAGTTTGGCAATGGTTTATCTTGGGGTTGAGCCTGGAAGTAAGGCACATCGATTACTGAATCCGAATACTAATCGAGTATGTGTTGCAACGAGTATGTGTTGCAAGGGATGTAATTTTTGATGAGAAGCGAAAATGGGTCTGGGACAAGGGTCATGATCCTGGATTCAGGAAAGCAGTCAGGATGGGCTCATTTTCAAGTAAATCAAAGAAAAGAATCAAGCCCAAGTCATGAAGAGAGTTTCAATTATGAAGGTAACTCTAATTCACCAGTTGATTCATTTTTGAGCTCACCAGTTAGCTTCTCACAAGGCGTGCAGGTGCAACCAAATAGTGCAGCTAGTTATTCGACAGGAAGTCAGTCAACAAACAGCACTGGAGTTTCGGTACCACGTTCAACTTATGATGATACACCTCCACGGGGTTTTGGATCACTCAATGAAATATATGGGGAAACCGAGCCCATAGAAGCAGTTGAAGACGATCTACTTTTGATCGATGGTGAACCTTCATCTTACAAGGAGGCCATTGTCGAACATGGGTGGAAAGAAGCAATGTTGACTGAGCTGGAAGCCATAAAACGTAACAAGACCTGGACTTTAGTCGAGTTGCCATTTGGACACAAGGCAATTGGATTAAAGTGGGTATTTAAACTAAAGAAGGATGCAGCAGGGAATGTGACGAAACATAAGGCTCGACTGGTTGCAAGGGGATTTGTACAGAAAAAGGAGTAGATTTTGACGAGGCATTCGCGCCTGTTGCAAGGCTTGAGACGGTGCGGTTACTGTTGGCAATGGCAGCAAAAGAAGGTTGGCTTGTACATCATCTTGATGTAAAGTCAGCGTTTTTGAATGGAGACCTTAAGGAGGAAGTGTATGTGCGCCAACCGGAAGGTTTTGAGATAAAAGGGAAAGAGACGATGGTCTATAAATTACACAAGGCGCTCTACGGGTTGAAGCAAGCACCAAGGGCGTGGAACGCTCGACTCGATCGATTACTTAAGGAACTTGGTTTCATCAAGTGCACACAAGAGCAAGCAGTGTATCGATTACAAACCAAGACACATACAATCATCATTGGTGTGTATGTAGATGACCTCATCGTGACAGGAACAAGTGAGGAACAGATCAGTGAGTTCAAGAAAAGGATGAAGGAAGCATTTGACATGAATGATTTGGGTTTGCTTTCATATTATTTGGGAATTGAGGTTGCACAAGATGAACATGGCATTGCCTTAAAGCAATCTGCCTATGCAAAGAAGGTACTACAATCAGTTGGAATGTTGGAATGTAACCCAACAAATTGGCCTATGGACCCAAAGATTTGCTTGACTAAAGATGAAAAAGGAAATGAAGTCGATTCAACAGAGTATCACAGTCTCATGGGAAAGTTGAGATAGTTGATCCACACTAGGCCTGACATTAGATATTGTGTTGGTGTGGCTAGTAGGTATATGGAAAAGCCGAAAGAAAGTCATTATTTGGCAGTGAAGCAGATCCTGAGATATGTGAAAGGAACAATGCATTATGGGCTGAAATATACGAGAGATGGTGACGGAAAACTAACAGGCTACTCTGATAGTAGTTATGGAACAGATCAAGATGATAGGAAGGGAACTACAGGCGTAGTCTTTTATTTCTCTGGGAGCCTAATAACTTGGGCATCGCAGAAGCAGCACACTGTCGCCTTGTCCTCCTGTGAGGCGGAGTTCATGGCTGCCACGTCTGCAGCTTGCCAAGGGCTATGGTTAAGAAGTCTTGTAAGTGAATTAACTGGCAGTGAAGCACAAAAAGTACGATTACTGGTGGATAACGAAGCAGCCATAGCATTGATGAAGAATCCTATCTTCCATGGTCGCAGCAAACATATCGATACGAAGTATCATTTCATTAGGCAGTGTGTTGAGCACGAGAAAATATATGTGGAGCATGTGGCAGGTAACATGCAGAGAGCTGATATACTAACCAAAGCCTTACCTCGGATGAAATTCGCAGAAATGAGGGCACTGCTGGGTGTAATGGACCATGGAGATGGAAGCTCACATTGAGGGGGAGAAGTGTTAGTCAATGTGACTCGGTAAAAGTCAAACGCAGAAGAGTTCTTGGGACGTGGGTGCATGGCAATTCAGGAGGAGATAGTGGGCTTAGTGGTTGATAATTTCTTTTGTTTATTTAAAGTAGTTTTCTTTCAGTATCAATTATCAGAAAATTAGAGTTCATGGTTTATGTTTTCTCTCTAGTTGTAATCGTATTTTGTTGAAGAAATTTGAAGAAAATTTGTCCCAGATTGTGTTCTGAATCTTAACATACACCTCTGATTTGCCCAACACTTAATCTCTTGTAGACATAAAATTGTGCAGGTTGAAACTGTTGCTCAGTTTGGTGTTATATTTCTTCTTTTTGCTTTGGGGTTAGAGTTCTCAGCAGCAAAGGTCTCAACCTCATATTGGCACACACCGACAAAAAATCACATAACTTGCATAAAGAAAAGAAAATTTAAATTATATCTTTTCAATTTCTTTGTGTGTGTGACACACACTCATAATTAAGTTTTTACCTTTCTGTAATTGCAGCTTCGTGTTGTCAGAGCAGTTGCTATTTTAGGAGGTTTGCTCCAGATATTTCTTTTTATGTGTTTGTCTGGACTAATTGCTGTGGTACGCGTCTTTTCTATAAATTTCTCTGTTCTTATTACTAAGTTTTCTAGGTTTTTATAATGCTAAACCATTATTTCTCCTTAGAATTAGTCTCATGTTAGGTGAATGCTCTTATGCTCATAATCATTGTTAAACCTTTTATTACTGGACATGGATAGTTATCATCCTCCTTTCTTTCATCAAACAACACAATGAATGGAACTTTAGTAACAAAACATGTTTAATTGTGATAATGTATGTACAGGCCACCCAAGCATACAACTTTATTACGGCTACCTTTTTATTAAAATTAGTTTATAAGCCACCCAAGTATGTATCTTGTTTCATATAATACCAGGCTCAATCAAAAACATGCCAAATGACAAAAAGGCCCTTATTTTTCTGCTTTGAAAATGTTCTTGAGTATGCTTTGTTACTAAAGTTCCATTCATTGAGCTGTTTGATGAAAAAGAAAGATGATAATTATCCATAGTTATTTTTTTCTGAAAATGCTCAGTTTCTGTTGAAATTCTTTAAAAAACTCCTGATATTATCTTCATCTTATCTTATATGGGCACATGATTTCTTTTGCAGTTATGTGGTGGTGAAGCTTCTGAAGGAGTATTTGTTGGGGCCTTTCTCTCCATGTCATCAACAGCAGTGGTAGTTTTATATGTCATAAATGAATTACTCAAGTCATTTCTTGATTTTATATAGAAGTGTTATCAGTTGCTTGCTAACAAATTTCTTTTCTACCAAACTTCTCCTTCATTAGTCTTTATTAATCATTCATGGACACCTAGTATAATTCTCAACTGAGATTAATCATCTATCCTTTTGAGTGATGCTGACACACCATTGTCTTGGTATACCACAGGTTTTGAAGTTCTTGATGGAAAAGAATAGTATTAACACTCTCTATGGGCAAGTTACTGTCGGTACCCTTATTTTGCAGGTGAATTTCTTCTTCCTTATTTTATTAGCTGAAGTGGTAGTAGAAAAGGCAACCACTGAGGTGGCAGTGCATAGTTTTTCGACCCAATTATAAACAGGTCTATTCAGGTTATGTTTTATCTTTAATAGGTCAAACATGCAAAAAAGTTTTTTTTTTGTATCTTCTCTATAAAAAAAAGTGAAATAAGATATTCTTTGTAATAATATTTTTCACATAAATTTTTTTTTTTTGGGGGGGGGGGGGGGGGGGGGTTTGGGCTAGCATTTTTTAAAGAACGTGTTAGATTTGTGCATTATGATAAAGCTATTAAGCTCTATTAAGTGTTTAGATGGAGCTTTTGTAGAGAGCTTACTGTCATGGACCCATCCTGCAAGCGCCTGATGGACTCATCAGGGGAGTGATCAAAATTCTTGACTAGTGGGGCACGAGAAGTGCACAAACCTTTTATTAATCAATGAGACACTTTCAAAGGATATGCAAGAGTGACAAGATATTTAAGCATGTTTTTGAGCATATACTATCTTCAAACGTATGACCTGTCATATTACTCTCATATTTCCTAAATAAGCTACAAGCCTTAATCCCCAAAAATGGGCCTTTTTGATAATGCAATAAGCTATTTTCGTCTCGGAGTTACCTTCTACATTACTATTTTATTTCTTCACAAAATTATTTTCCCTCTTTTGAAAATGGATAGTTATTATAACTAATTTTATCACTTTACCCTTAATTATCTTTATCATATTGCATTTTAATGGTGTCTACTATCTTAAGTGCATTAAGGGTAAAGTAGGCTTCTGTTAACTAAAAATTGTATCAATGGCAAAAATCTTAACTTTTTGTTTGTGGACAATAGTTTTGTGAGGGAGGGGGTTATTCTTTAAAAGAAGATAATCATTTTTGGAAAAAAGTTTTTTGGGTCAACCTGGTCTGATCCAGCTCAACATGAATAAAAGAAATACCCTTTTGACCCAAACATGTTGTGACCTGTTACACAAACCGTCCAACTCACGCATTCTGCCACCTCTTGCAACTGTGGATGACCTCTATTTTTAAAGCAATTAGTGAAGATTACTAAACATTCACACAACTTATTATTAATGCATCTTTATGTGACAGGATTGTGCTGTGGGTTTATTGTTTGCACTGCTTCCAATCCTGGGTGGTACTTCTAGAATTTTTGAAGGCATGTTATCTATGACAAAGATGTAAGTAGATGAATCTGAATCTATGAATATAGTAAATATGATGTTTATTTTCTAGAATTTACCAAGTACATGCCTAAGTCTAAATAAAATTTTGAACTCATATACAGAATTCACCCTTTTTATATGTAAGTGTGTTGAAGTTATCAGTGTTCAATGTCCCCTTCTAGCTAATTAAATTTCTATAAAGTTATTTACTTTTTATGAAGTTCCTCTTTCAATGCACATTCCCTAATTACTAGTGTTATCAGGTTGGTGACTTTAGTTATATTCTTGGCTGTATTATCGGTATTCTCCCGCACCTGTATACCCTGGTTCTTCAATCTTATGGTAAGGCTACCATCTCAAGTATTCCTTGTCCCTTTCTAACTAATTAAATCTATGTTTTTGTTCATAAAATCATTGAATTCTGTTTTTATTCTGTTTCATATGTTTTAATGTCACTTCATCAACAATTTTCAGACCAATGAACTTTATCAGTTGGCGTCTGTGGCTTTCTGCTTGATGGTTAGCTCCACTGCTCTATGAAAATTTTTGCATGATGTTTTTAAGAGGTGGCAATTATGACCAATTTACTTATAAGCGCATTGATCTGAGTTGTTTTTATCTCAAAAAGTCAAATAGGTCTAGATTGTTTTAGCTAAAAGGAGAATGGGTCATATGGGCTGAAAGTTACTATAAGTCTATTATAATGCACCAATCTCCTGAATCATTTTCGTTCAATGATTTACATTATTATCAAATATAATTTTTTTGATAATAATTGACAGTTTTAACACATTAGCTATTTATACAAAAGTGAATCAGAAGGGTCAATCTGATCCGGCCTGGCTAAAAAATGACTCATTTCAACCACATCCCTTCTGACATGTTACCTCCACCGACCAATCTGTTCATATTGCAACCATTAATGCATTTACATCTTATGTGGCATAATTACTTGTACTCACATCGTTGTCTTTGCATCTGCTACTATCTTACGACTCACTATTGAGAATATCTATATGAAGCCTTATCTATGATTTCAGTGCAGTGATAAGTTGGGTCTAAGCCTTGAACTGGGTAGCTTTGCTGCTGGAGTGATGATTTCTACAACTGATCTTGCTCAGCATATTCTTAAACAAGTAATATTCAATATGGGTCTAACCGTTATTATATTAATTTTCCTTCTTAAAAATACGTCTGGTATCCTTCTTATTTAAACCAATTTATTAAGAATTTTATGTGGCAAGTAGAGGGTGACCTTGTAAAACATAATTGTTTGATAAAGGTGGGAAAATGGCAGGTTGTATAATGCTTCAAAATTAATAATCGCTGTGGGTAGGGGTCGGTAACAGGTCGACCCAAAACACTTTTTTTCCGAAAGTCTTAAAAAGCTTTACTATAGAAAACCATTACGTCTATATATGATTAAATAGAGTAATTTAAAGTTTCAATAATGATCTAATCTTCTAGGAGGTTTTATGCACTTAAAATACAAGTTTCACCGGTTCCCTACCTAGCTAAATTTTTATTTATTTTAATCAACTATTATCTGAATCAACTCATTCATAAGTAAATGGGTTGAATATTGCCACAACTATGACGCTGTTCAATAGTCCCATTGTTTCTGTTATCTACAGTTTAGGTGATGAAATTTATATGCCATCCTTACCTGCTGCTAGCAGTTTTTGTGTTTTAAACACTGCTATAGTGCCGACTTTTGCATGTCATTTTTCCCTTCACATATGTATTATATAAAAAATAATTTGTTTATTGTTCTTAACTAGTCAAAATTTAATCATATATGTTTAATTAATTCCATACAGTGCACTAAATTTTTCGTAGGTTGATTCTGTTCTGCATATATTCTCTTCTTTTCAGATCTGCTTATATTCTTCCAAGTGTAAAATTTAAATATAATTATATTTATTTTTGACTAGCATATTTTATAGGGAACTCCAAACTCGTTTCCCAATAGTCAAGAGCGTACACAATTCACTAATTTAATTATTTGGCTTAATTCAGAGCTCATTTTGTTATTAGGTTGAACCCATTCGGAATTTCTTTGCTGCACTTTTCCTTGCGAGCATTGGGATGCTTATTCATGTTCAGTTTCTGTGGATTCACATTGATATCTTACTAGCAGCAGTTATACTGGTGGTTGTAATAAAGACCATTGTAGTTGCTACTGTTGTCAAAGGATTTAGATACACTAACAAGACCGCTCTTCTTGTACGAGCTTCTGTTACTTCTCTCACATTACTTCTTTAAGAGGTGGCGAAACGACCGGGTTGGGTAACTGGTAAAATACAAGTAATTTTCTTTATGGATCAAAACGTGCAATGGCGGAACATATTTTGCCCGAATTTTTAGTTTTGTTCAGTAAACAATCTATGTGTCAAATACAATTACAATAAATTATTTTATTTCAGTAATCAGTTAATGTTTGGAATAAAACACAACCCAAATGGAAATGGTTCAAATTGCCACCTCTAGTCATATGGGCTTCTGTTCTTTCATGTTTATGTGTGTGTGTGTGTGTGCATAGATGTTACATATGATATTTAGCTTTATTGACAATTGAATATTAGCTAATATCTTGATGCAGGTTGGAATGTCCCTTGCCCAAATTGGGGAATTTGCTTTTGTTCTTTTAAGCCGTGCCTCCAATCTTCATCTAATTGAGGTAGTATGTAAATTCAACATATTATATACCACTTTTGGTTAGTATGTTCCTTACAGGTGGCATTTTCAGATAGTGTTTCATATACAGGTCCAATAGGCCAAATAAATAATAATCTAAATGGAAAATGGATCGAATGGGTTGAGCTGTTTGAAGTTACCCATAGGCCTTTTAATGCTTAAAACCTCCTAAATTGTTCAATTATATGATCCAAATTATTATTGTTTTTGTAATAACATATAGGACTAATTATTTACAAAAAATGGGCATGAGGCGTTTGGGGACAACTGAACTGGCCTGTTTTGACACATACTGAAAAAACGTTTTAACCAAGACCCGCTTTCATAAAACAGGCAATTTTGATTCGTCTCTTTACAGTTTCAAAATGTTACTATAGTGACTCAATTGTTTGTTTTGCAGGGCAAGTTGTATCTACTGCTTCTCGGCACAACAGCTCTCAGCCTGGTATGTAAATCAAAATCAGTTCCTTGGAGATACAGTTTGTCTTTTGAAGCCATCCCTTCAGTTTTTAACTTTATGTATCAAAAAAGGAAAATTTTACAATATGTTTGTGTTTGCTCATGTTTGTGAATGTCAATTTGGGGAATAAAAAGAACAAAATCAGTCACATGATATTATGAGATTTTAATGCGTGCAGGTGACAACGCCATTTCTTTTTAAGCTAATTCCAGCTGTTGTGCATCTTGGAGTGTTATTGCGTTGGTTCACACCTGATATCCCAACAGAGGTAATGATTTCTTCTCAAAGAAGTTTTAAAATTTCTATAGCACCACACCCAAGTAATATACATTATGCATTGTACACCATAACCATCAATGCATCAATATAAATACAAAATTTACTGTACCATAGTACATATGGCAATGTCAACCCATTTACTTATTGTGGGTATGTTTTATCTCAAACTGTCAATGTTAGATAAAGATGAAACAGTCAAATGGGTTGACTGTCACCCTAATTGTATTTTTAGTTCATAAAACATCCTATATTACCTTTTTTTTTTTAAATCGAATATAACTGAAATAATATATTTCTAAGGTCAATTGTTGAAAAAATTCTGCAGGCTTTCATTTAATTGCACATAAGTCAACAGGATCTTATTTTGCATGATTATATCCTTGGACTCTTAGAATGTAGAAAATGACCTTAAAAGTTTAGAGGAGGATATCTGCAATTCCCCTGTAAGGTTTAGACTTGATCAATCATGTTAAAATTAACAATTATTTCACATAATTTTAGAAAACTGAGTCTTAACAATGCGCGCGCGCGCACACAAAAGAAAAAAAAAAAAACGACTTTTGTTAGAATGAAAGTCCAGGGATTTGGTCAATCAGTTTTACAATTCAAGGCATTTAATCATGCAAAATAAAGCACAGCGAAAGTCCTTAGGGTTCTTTTTGACAAATGCTCTTTTGTAATCATATTTGACACTAATGATGTAAAAAAATATTCATAATGTGTGAACATGTGGACAAGTGTTTCTGGTCATCCTGACCCGATGCCTTTCTGCCACAATTGTTATTCCACCCGACCCAGCCCATTTTGCACCTGTACACGATAGCATTGTTCATTTACAGAATTTATGCATATTTATTCTTATTGTTTGCACCATCATTCGGCCACTTATAACTTTTTTCAAAATTGTTATTCCAGAAGTTATTTAAAGGAGAATTGATGCGTTCTGACACCGCCAAACGTATTAGTTTAATGGTAGACGTATCTCATGATTTATAACATACCCTTAAATGTGAATTAAGGAAAAGAAGACCATTACTCAAAATCTCAGGCTGTACACTCGGGATAAATGCAGATAGAGTAGACCTGATCTTAAAGTCAACCCGAATGAACAAGGTTAAACTCCCTACCCCACCAGTACCTGTTTTTCTACCCAGTAAAAAAAATATAGCCATATACGCCATATAACCGAGCCGGCTTCACTATGTACATATATAGAGAAGCTTTCAGATGATTCTGATTTCAGTTTGTTTACTTTTGTACAAATGTCAGTTTTGTAATGTAGTTCGAATGCCTTTTGTTTTAATTTCCACGAGATTCGTATTCTGAAACCACAAACGATGTTCCAACGAGTCAATTTTGTTATGTAGAGTTTAAATCATTCTGTTTCTCTTGTGGTTAGTAGCGGATTATGTGTATCCATGTATTATATGAACTTGGTTCATTTCACTTTTGGTTAGTGTGTAATTATATGTATAAATATGCATAAATACCACCTAATTCTGGTCCACTTTTCTTGTATGTGTTTACCGTGAAAACTCTGCATTGCAAACAATTTCTTTATATGAACACTGAACATGCATGCTATCGTACTTTTGCGATCAAACTTAAAAATGCATGATTCTGGAGCAAACTTATAATTGCACGATTGGACGGTTATACGCAAGACCAAAAACCTACACTTGATCCCATTTGAAATGCCTCTGTTTGAACTGGCTGGTTACCGGTTCAATCGATGAACCAAACCTGGATAGGATTTTAATTTTTTTTCACTATCTCATTAATTGATTAATTTAGTATGCGAATCTATTTTGTTCTAGTCTTCGTATATTATTAGCATGACAAATCTAGTTTCATATTTCCATAGCCAATACAAGTCAACGAGAATCAACAACAATGTCACAAGATTTATGCATGTCATGTAACCAATTCTGAAGATAAAATCATGCTATTTGAGCTTGATCATGAAACATACTCAAAAAGTATCAAGACCACTAAATTTTCCAAATCTCTTTTCAATTTGATCTCAAATGAAATACTTGACCATCTGTATTTCTTTCTGTTTAAACCCACATTTCTCATAAAAAGCTCTGTTAGCATCACTGCAATCAAGAATTACCTTATAACAACCTGTTAAACGAGCATGGTCCGAAAGAAAATTAGCAACTTTTTTCCCTAATTGCATCCCTCTAGCATGTGAATCAACCACGACATCTTCTATATGTCCAACTTTCCCGCAATTCCTTATGAACTTCTTCTCAATGAACACGCTTCCGGTAGCAACAATTTTTGATAATTTCACATCTTCAATCACACATATGACATGATCATCACCGTATAATTTGAGCTCTTCAAATCGTTTTTGGAATTCTTCATCAGTTACGGAATCACAAACTGTAAGTTGTTGCAGCAGTTCCATGAATCCCTTGTTTTTGTCGGATATTTCCAGTCTTCTAACTTGATACCTTTGTTCATCACTAGAGGCAGTGTTGCTTTCCATCTTTCTTAATTGTGGTTGATATAAATTATAGATTCTGCATGAAGACAAAAGAAATAAAATTTTTGCACATTTGCAGCATATAATAACAAAAGTTGCAGTTAAGTTTGTTGATTTTCAAGCAAAAATGATTTGTTTGCCCTTTTGATCTATAGATTCTCCTCTAACAAATGTCTCAATTTGTTATTTTGGAGAAGATGACTGGGAGATTAATCTTTTCATTACTGTTGAAGAAAGAATACATTGACTATATATAGTCAAAATCTAACAGACTAACTAATGTGGAAACTAATTCTAACTAACAAACTAACTTAAATACATCAAGTGTATAGCTAAACTATGATAGACAACAGCCCCCCTCAAGTTGGAGGGGCAGAGACACCCAACTTGAGAAGCAACTCATGATGTTGAGGAGAAGGCAAACTCTTAGTAAACAGATTAGCCACCTGAGTGTGAGAAGGAGTATGACATAAAGAAATCAAACCCTCTTGAAGCTTTTCTCGGACAAAATGACAATCCAGCTCAATGTGTTTGGTACGTTCATGAAAAACTGGATTTTTAGCAATGTATATAGCAGCTTGACTATCACACTTATGAGGAATCGGAGTCACTTTTGGTACTTGTAATTCATGCAATAAGCGAGTTAACCATGCGAGTTCAGCAGTTACACGGCGCATGGAACGATATTCTGCTTCAGCGGAACTCAGAGCAACAGTGGGCTGTTTCTTGGATTTCCAAGAAATAGGAGACCCACCGAGAGAAACAAAGTAACCACTAACAGACTTTCTGGTGTTGCGACAAGAGGCCCAATCAGAATCACAATATGCTTGTAAATCAAAATTTGGTGAATTATTGAAGAACAAGCCTTGAGAAAGAGTGTTTTTAACATAGCCAAAGGTATGTAATGCAGCATTCCAATGAGGAATCCGAGGATCTTGCATAAATTGACTGAGAAATTGGACTGCAAAAGCAAGGTCCGGTCTTGTATGAGTAAGGTAATTCAACTTCCCAACAAGTTGCCGATATTGAAAAGGATCAGGAAGACTCAAACCATCATGAGCTTTGAGTTGGAGATGAGTTGGGAGAGGACTGTTAGTAATAGGATCATGAGATGCACCAAAATCACGAATAAGATCAGAAGCAAACTTCTGTTGACTTATGATAAGCCCATCTGGATGATGCATTACTTCCAAGCACCAAAAAATAATGAAGAAGACCAAGATCCTTAATTTGAAAAGTAGAATGAAGAAACTCTTTAAGACTAGTAATTTCTACGGAATCATTCCCAGTTACAAGAATATCATCAACATAAACAGCCACATGAACTGTAGACGATCCCATTGATTTAGAGAAGAAGGAATAGTCATTGGGAGAACGTACATATCCTTTGGTTTTGAGAAAAGCAGACAATTTCCCATACCACTGACGAGATGCTTGTTTGAGGCCATAAAGTGATTTTTGTAACTTTAATACCTTATTAGAAGGTAATTCCAACCCGGGAGGTGGTGACATGTAAATTTCTTCATCTAGGTCGCCATGTAAAAACGCATTGTTAACATCAAGTTGATATATTGGCCAATGAAGCTTGGTAGCAATAGCAATGAGACTTCGTATGGTAGTCATTTTAACCACAGGAGAAAAAGTCTCATTAAAGTCTATACCCGGTGTTTGAGTATCACCACGAACAACTAAACGAGCTTTACAACGCTCAAGACTTCCATCTGCGTGATATTTTGTCTTATAAACCCATTTGCATTTGATGGTTTCTTATTAGGAGGAAGATCAACAACATCCCATGTACGATTGGCCTGAAGAGCAGAAAATTCTTTGTTCATGGCTTCTACCCGAGCTGGTATTTGAGCAGCTTGTTTATAGGAAGATGGTTCGTGGCAAGTATCAATAGAATTCAAAAAAACTCTGACTAGAAGAAGACAAATCAGCGGTGAGAATAGTATTTGCAGCAGAACATGCATGCACGACTGCGTGATGACAAGATGAAGCATCATCAAGAGAGGTGGAAACATGATTACAAACATAATCATGCAGATAGGCAGGAGGGACAGACTGTCTTGAAGATCTGCGAACCGGAAGTGGATCGGAAGTAGAAGCACTGGGAACAGAAACAGAGGGAGATGGAGAAGATACAGGATCTTCAATAAAAGAAGGTTCAAGAGAAGGGAAAAGTAGAGAAGAAGATTTAGGAAGTGAAGGAAACAATTTCTCAAAGAAGACCACATCACGAGATACAAAAACCGTATGAGTGTGTAAATTGTACAATCTATAACCCTTTTTACCAAGAGGATATCCAAGGAATATACAAGGCAAAGACCGAGGATGAAACTTATCACGACTGTGTGAAAGAGTAGAAGCATAGCATAAGCAACCAAAAGATTTTAAATGATCATATGAAGGTGACTTATTATTGAGAACCTCATAAGGTGTTTTGCCATGCAATACTCTAGTGGGGAACAAATTAATAAGATGAGTAGCTGTTAAGATGCAATCTCCCCATAAAGTTGTGGGAAGATTAGATTGAAAAGTAAAGCACGAGCTGTTTCAAGTAAATGCTTATGCTTACGCTCAACAACACCATTCTGTTGAGGAACTTGCACACAGCTGGTTTGATGAATAATTCCTTTACTTAAAAAATAAGCAGATTGTGTATGACCCCAAATTGAGTGCTAACCATTTCAACAAAGCCTTGCAGAATGTTAAAAGCACTTCCTTTGTTGACAAATAGATGGGTCCAAGTGGTACGACTGTAATCATCCACTATGGTGAGAAAGTATTTATACCCATTATAAGTAGGAGTATTATATGGCCCCCAAATGTCAACGTGTATAAGATCAAAAATTCCACAAGTGGTCCTAGAACTGTGGAAAAGGCAACTTAAGTTGGCGAGCTTTAGGACAAATATCACAGTGTACAAATGAATTAAAAGAATCACTGTTAAGCACATTCAATTGTTTCATTTTATAAGGTGGTAAATGCCCAAGTCGCGTATGCCATACAGTAAAATCATTCACTGAATTACAAAAGGAAAGATTAAAACAAATGGACTGAGAACAAGGAACAGAAGATTTAGTTGGATGTAAAAGATATAGTCCACTGATGAGATTACCAAGAACCTGTGGCCTCTTCAGTAAAGGGGCCTGCAACATGCAACAACGATTAGAAAAATAAACCATCCCATGTGTGTCATCACAAAGTTTTGAAACGGAAAGAAGATTATGCTTAAACTTAGGGACAAAAAGAACATGAAACAAAGAAAGTCCAGCATGTAAATGAACTGTTCCAACCTTATGAACCATGATAAGTTCACCATTAGGAAGACCTATATGGAAAGGTTTTGAGATCGGTTGAAGATTCGTAAAAAGAGTTTCATCATGACACATATGGTCACTTGCCCCTGTGTCAATTATCCAATTTGAAGCCAAAGATGATTTAAAAGAATTGCAAGCCATCATACCTGCAAAATTTGCATAGCTGATGGACTGACCAGCAAATGTGTCTTTTCCCAATTGAGACTGTTGTAAAAGTCGCATCAATGCACTATACTGCTCTTAAGTGATGGAGGAAGTGGATTGTGCAGCAAGCGCTGGAGTATTTCCCCTTCATCAGATTCATTAAACACCATATTTGCTGCACCTCTTTTGGTTTTAGTAAACTTGAAGTCCTTTGGAAACCCAACCAAACAATAACATTTGTTTATGGTATGTCCACTCTTTTTACAATTAGAACAAACAAGGTTCTTTTTAGCATCTGATTTGTTAAACTGTGACGTTTGAAACTGTGAAGTAACATTCATTGATGCAGATTCAGAAGGAAATTGAGTAACAGAATGAATTTCCCATTGTTTTTCATCTTGAACAAGAAGAGCATATGCTTGATTAATAGAAGGAAGAGGTTGCATCATGAGTAACATTTGTTAGACTAGCCCATTCTTTTGTTTACCATTAGCCTAGCAAAACAGGCCCGAGCCCCGTCCGGCTCGGCCTAAAGCCTTCACAACCCAACAATTCTAACTAACAAACTAACTTAAATACATCAAGTGTATAACTAAACTATGGTAGACAACACAATTTGAAATGAATCCTCCTTCCAAGGTTTCTTGCCATAACCTTTTAAAAGTCATTCACCAAACATAGCCATTGGTTAGCAGGTATTAGCGAGATCTCATGAGTTTTCCGGTAACAAATTTTTACTTTTTAGAATTTCATTTTGCATATATCACTTTTTCTTTACATTGACAAAGAAGGCAAAAGACCAACAAGTTACGCTGCTAGTCCTTCTTGGATAGCAAAACTAAGTCTTTTAAAAACAACATTTATAGATCTTAGGGTCGTAACATTACTATGCATGACCCCTTGAACTCGATTAAGTAGCTCCACACTTTCAAGCATAAGAAAATTTACATATTGCTCACTATGATCATGATCATATAATTCTGGAATAATTTTCCAACCACATATTGATTACTAAGAACATAAGGGCATATTGACATTAGTAAGTGATGATAGAATAGAAGTTAATTTTTTTTTTTTTTTGAACGACGAATTTCTTTACTCATGTGGGACTTACATTCAAACAAATAAACGTAGCCAGTAAGATCTCATTTAAAATAGTAAGGACTTGCTTCATTTCCGATTCAAAAGCACAACGGCGCAGATCAAAATGAGAGATGCTGAATACGAGAAGGTAGATAGAAATCGAAGGTATAAACCCTAATTTTACCTAAAACAATCAAACAGAAATCAGAACCCCGTATTTCAGATGAATTCTCCAAATACACGAAGATATAATACAATAGGATGAAACAAATCGAATGAACGTACGAACCTCTGTCGAAATTAGTGGATTAGAACGAACAAACGATTACGGATTTGAGCGAATCTGGTAGATGAAATGAAACTGTGATCTGTGACTTTGTGAGTGAAGAAGATGAGAGCTGATGCCGTATTTTGGGCTGGTTTCTAATCCACTGGACTGCAAGGCCCATCTTCTTCTAACACATTAAGCCCTCAAATGTTCTAACATTAGCCCACTTAAATACAAGTGGGCTCACCAATTAACGTTAATCTCAAAAGTAACTTGAGGCTCAATGGGCTTGTTACTTGTACATATGTGAAAATTTCAGTGAAAACTTACGACTTAGTTGTGAATTAATGTGACATTTAACTTGGAGCATAACCATCAATTTGTTAAATTTGTATAAACTTCTTCAATTATATAGTCAAACTCTTTATGTTAGTTTAATATTGTTTGTTTTATATATCATATATTTGGGCTTCTAGTGGACTAACTTGGATCTATGTTGTCTGGTTAATGCTGATGGAGTCAAAGGCTGGAGCGAACCCGGTTGCTCTGTAAGAAGTACGTGGATCTTGGATCTAATGGGTGTCCATTTGAGTCTGGAGCGTATAAAAGGAAAAGAGAGAGAACAAACTTATTCGAATAATTCTTTGTTTTGTTTGAAGTAATTTATCATTAGTAGTATGGTAAATTTGCTGTTAAATAAAAAAATTTAATTCTCTAATTTTCTCTTCATCTCATCTGTTTGACTCTTTTCATGATGTGGGAGAACTCCATTGTTGTTGATGTTGTTTTGAGTATGAGACTCTGCTACCATATTATCATATTGATAATCTGGAGTCTTTTGACGTCTAGTTTTGTATTGTCCGTTTCATTGTTTTGTTCGTTTCATTCTACAACTATTTGTGCTTATATTGCCTTAACAATATGGCTTGGGTATATATGTGTTAAAATTCACATTTTTTATACATATAATTTGAGATGCAAATGAATCCCAATCCAGGAGTAAACTCGAAACATTCGAAACTAGTACCTGAGTATGTACCAGGTATAGGATTTATTTATTTATTATTATTAATTTTTTGAACAACATAATCCAAGTATAAAGATTAGTTTAAAAAAATTCATAGATATGGGACATATATGGTACTAAGAGATACTCGGTATGATTAGTTGAAACATATACACCCGTTTATAGAGCCACTAGTTTTAGTAAACCAGTGTATTACACGGGTTGAATAAAAAATATTAAATATAATAAAAATTTATTAATTATAAATCGATATTCTAAAATAAGATATGATTGAAAATTTTCTTATAATAAATAAAAAAAATTTATTTCAAAATAACGTTTTAAAAAATATCATACTTAAAATAATTTTTATTATAACTTTCCATTTTAATTATTTTTTGTTTATAAAAAATTTACTTTTTAAAAACACCAATTATAAAATATTTTATATTTTTAAAAAAGTTTGATGTTCTAAAAATTTTCTAATTTTATGAAAAACTATTTACTTAGAAATAACATTAGTAAAAGAGTTAATTTGAGTTTTACTCTCTAAGTTTTAACTAAAGTAACCATTTTCCTCCAAAAGATTAAAAACATCAATTTAACTCCAAAAGTTTTATATGTTGTTTCAATTTTACTTCAAATGTTTCATTATTTTGGATAAAATCATAACAACTAATGAAACTTTTGGATTAAAATTGAAACAATTTATGAAACTTTTGGAGGTAAATTGATGAATTTAATCTTTTGGAGGAAAATAGTTATTTTTAACAAACCTTAAGGAGTAAAATTGAATTTAACTCTTAGTAAAAAGACCTATTTCTTAATTTATTAAAAAACTATTTTAATCTTAAAAATAAATAATATTATTAATGATTAATATGATTATTAAATAAAAGAAAGAAGCGGGAAAAAATTGATGAGTAAGAATATGATGTTAACATGTATCCTTCCTAGATACATTTTTATTAAAATAGGAAGATAATTGTAAACAATTTTTAATTATTTTAATTTTTATTTTATTCGGGTAATAGAATACTTTACTAATCTACTTGTATTTTGTTTTCATATCTTATATTTCCTTAGGAAATAAAATTATACAATAATAGAAGTACAGGGACTATTCTGCTACTTTCAGTAAGCGTAAGCCACCTATGCAGTTTATAAACTCATCAATAGGAATTTCTCTCCAGATTTTCCATCTCCCGCCAAAAACATTTCTTCCCGCCAAAATCAAACCCTAAATAAGCAAACAAAATTTCAATTTAATGGAATCTGAAGAAAACTTACAGACAATCAATGGCGGAAGGTGAAGAAACACACACAGAAACCCTTCAATCGAGTTTTCCTGCCGGCAGAGTGAAGCGAATTATAAAACTCGATAGTGAAATCAACAAACTCAACTCCGATGCGCTGTTCGTAATCTCCAACGCCACGGAGCTTTTCGTCAAGTTCTTGACGGAGAAATCATCGGAAGTCGCCGGTGAGAAGAAGCGGAAGACGATAAAGCTGGAGCACCTGCGAGTCGCCGTTAAGAGACACCGGCCGACCGCTGATTTCCTTCTGGATTCACTTCCGACGACGCCGGTGGTTCAGATCTCGTCGGAAACTGATAGATCTCGTAAAGGTAATGATAGTAACAGTAACTCTGTTCCTGCTGGTACTCGTCGGATTGACAGTTTCTTCCAGAAATGTACCTAGGGTTTTGTGTAAAGTTGTTCACGAACGAACGAACAATGGTAGTAGAATTTTCGATTAAATTGCTAGTTTTTGATGAATTGTGTTGGCTTTTTTAGATTATTCGGGATCGGAGACTTAACAGGTATCAAATTGATTGATGCTGATCTAGGGCATTGAATCAATTGGCTAGAACACGGGTTTATAGTTATTTGTGGTAAAATCATCGATTAACTAGTGTATAATTTGAACGAGTGATTGAACCTGCTTTTTTGTAAATAAATTAGATGGATTGACCGGTTAGAATAGGACTCTCACGCCACGCTGTGTACCGACTAGGAGTGAGCTTGTGTTTGTTTAGTTTGGCTATGAGTAGGTTTGTAAACGAACCGAATAGAACGAAACTTTGTTTGTGTTCGTTCATTAAGATTTGAACATAGTCACTAACACATAAAGAACGAATATTTTTGTTTGTGTTTGTTCATTAATGAATTGAATTTGTTCATGAACGGTATATAAACACATAACCCAACGGTTAACGAACACATAACTGAATGTTTCACGAACATATACTAATTAAAGTTAAGCACTTAACATAATGATCATATACATGTTTATGAATAAGCACGTTATCAAATGTACGCTAACGAACATAAACAACTATAAAGTATAAATGTTACATTAATTAAAAATTACAAAATATATAAAGATTAGGTAGTTTAATAAAGATTAAAAGTTACAAAATATATAAATATTTAATGAACGAAAATGAACAAATGTGAATGAACATCTTACCGGACATTCACGAATACAAATGAACGAACACGATTTTTAGTTCATGTTTGTTTGTTTAACTAAATGAACAAAACAATTTTGTTCGTGTTCGTTCATTTATTAACTAAATGAACTTTCTATCGAACGATTGACGAATTGTTTGTTGTTGAACATTTGATTCGTTTACCGCCCTAGTTATGAGTTATAATTAAACCCTTTGTTATAAATATTTTGGCTAATTTAGTTTTAAGGCCTGTTTGTTTGGTTAATTCGATTATTCACACACATATAACTACAACAGAATTATAGAAGTCGATTAAAAGATTTCATAACTCTTTTTAAAACGTTTTTATAATATATTTAGTATTTATCATTTTCTATGATTTACCTCTTGGCATTTAACATATAGCCAAGACACTTCATCATTTAACTGTCTCGAACAGAAAAAATATATCATAACTAAAGAATTGTTTTCTCAAACGGTCTAACTATAGTATTGTTCTTGCACTTATAAACTATTTAGGTTTACACACACTTGAACCATAGCCAAGGGTCTCTTGCACATGACAACACATAAGCACCGTGAGATGATAATTTCTTACTGCTAATATTTAAAAGATTGTAATCACTTGAATATGCTTTAGGCAACCTTTAACCTGTTATAATACACTTCTATTTTAGTTTTAACTTTTTTGTAAGTTCACAAATTCGGCTGGTAGCAATAAACACATAATCAAAACTAACCGAATTACTCAAGAATTTAGAAGTATCATAAATAAGAGTGCAAACCTTGCACAATAATCAACCAAGTTCGTCGGTTGAAACAGTATTTCAACCAATCTGTGGTTTCAACTTTTGGTAGTTGAAACCAAATCAATAAGCTGAATCAAGATCTTGTTGAGCTCTTCTCCATTGCTCCATTCATGAACTTTTGGTTTAATAGGCGTCGAAGATTTTAAAATTAAACGATGTAAAGGGAAATCTTTTCTGGGCATGACATGATCTTCTTCTCTAAGTTTCAATGTTGGACAGAAATCACCTCCCCCATCTCCGATGTAGATTATGACCTGGTTCTTGATATTTTGAGTTGATTCTTGAATTTTATTCAACACGAGCCCCTGTTTAGAATGTAAAAAATACAAGTTAAAAACATGAGAAAACGGGTAAAAAGAGGTTAAAAGTTATCCAAAATGTCTTCAAATATTAAAGAAAATGATTTATTATATCCAAAATGTGTATGAATCTTTTTCTTAGACAATTATTAGACATTGAATTCAAATATTGTGATCCATAATCAACAATTCAACATCTAAGATGGTCATTAGTCAAGATGACTACATGGACATTCTACTTCAACTTAAATGTTCAAAAGAAAAGAAACTATTGTAAAAGATCACACGTACCGCCTCGTGAGCACTTTTTAGCTTAAAAGGGGTGTTTAATATTGTTTTTTTAAAAAGCTTATGCTTATAAACAGTAGCAGATAATAAGCTTAAGTGTCGTGAGGGTAAACTTGTGATTTTGACTCCATGAAGAATATCACTTTAAAATAAGCTATCTCAATAACAATACATAATTTTCCATGATGGAAAGTATTGTAGTTTAACAAAGAGCTAAGAAGCCTAAGATGTGTGAGGGCACTTGACAATATCCATGTATAATTCTTTCAATGCGCTACCTTGTTTCATTAGTTAATATAGCGTTCCATTTTCTAGGTCCCGTCTTCAATTTAATATGGATCAAAACGCACGATGCACAATTAGATGTTTCATCACACACATGCAAATAGAACACATAAAATGAAACTAACAAATAATAGAAAATATGCTCTTCAAGCTATATATTCACTAAGTTTTGATACACATACTTATACAATGGAATTAGCAGATAAAGAAATCCGGGTACCTTGCACAAATTGGGCGGGCAAAGATCACACCCATGAGGCGGCATGGCGGAACCATGGTAAGGAAAGATCCTGAGTCTGCCTTCTTCATCAACTAAAGTCGGGTTTGTAATAATCTCCGAAAAACAATCATAAATCCCATGGTTTTTCAGGATTGTTTCAATGAAGAACTGATTAGCATCACTAAGTACCTTCAAATCACATCTGAAATATTCAAAGTTTCATCATCATCATCATCATTATAACACCATACTAAACATAAAATCTTTCATCAAACTAAATGCAAAATATAAAAATCATGACTCAAGACCATAAATTGAATAAAACAAGTAGATACCCATGAGCATGAGCTGCTTTAATGGCTGAAATGATTTGGGGATGCAATGGGACACGATTCAAACAGCTCCTAATGTCTTCGATTGTTCTTCCCTGAGAATGCAGCTCCTCCATCATTCTATCCTAAAATAGTAAAATCAACAACACAATATAGAAAGCAATTAACTAATTATATCAATATCTAAACACACCCTTAAACTACAATGATCAGAATCATCGAATTGAAGAACAATTAGGGTTAGTCGGGAACCCTAGCGAAATGACATTCTTCATCAAAAGCGTGATTGAATTGATTCGATAGAAAACCTATTGAAAAGTTGAAATTTTGTTGCGTGTTTGAGTTAAGATGTTAGAACAACGGGAGATCATACAAACCATGAGAGAATTCCACGGGAGTGTTTGACGAAGCTGATTGAACAATGGAGTCAAGCCCATTTCTACCACCACCCACCGATCGCTGTCGTCATCCATGATCGTCCGATCAAAATCCCATATTATTATCGGTTTTCCGGCGACTCCGGACAGCTGACTCGCCGGCGCCATTCACAGACCTTCAAGGGCGGCGCCGGTGATTATACCCCCAACTAATTGGATTTATGTGGACAAACTAGGTTAAGAATTTAAATAAATGTTTTTTTTATAAAAGTAGGTGGATAACTTTCGTTTTAAAAAATTGCTTTGAAAATCTTTTATTATTTTATCTGTATTTTGTTGTTTAAAAACTTCGGTTTTGTTTTAAATAAATGTTTTTTTATAAAACTTTTATTTTATAAAAAGATTGAATTTAAATATTTCATAATTTAAAAAAAAGCTTTATTTTTTCAGAAAATCATAGTTTTAGAAAATTTTATTTTTGGAAAAAGTATATTTTTTAATCAAAATACTTAGTTTTTATTTAATAAAAAAATATTTTAAAAATTATTAATTTAAGGACTTGAATTTATAATAGAGAAAAAGAGAAATATTTATAAATTAGTTACTTGACTTTTAAAAAATAAAATAAATAGTTTAGGCGGAAAAATAATTGGGGGAAACATTGTGGGAATGTCATGTGTCCCACATTGTAAAGAATTATTAGTATAGATAAATATTAATAAATATCTAAGAAATTATAACAAATAATGAAAATTAAAGATTATTACTCTATATTTAAAGATAAAATATGTCTGAAATTATATAATTTAGTATATATTAATAAATTATTAAAATAAGAAGATTTATATTTTACATATTTGATAGGGTCGTCCATATAGTTCACGACTCAGAGCTTGCTCAGAAAAAGCTCGTTCGAAATGGCTCGATTTTAATCTAAACTGAACCGCGCCGGCTCTGTTTGAGTACGAGCTAAACTCGGCTTGGTTCGTAACGAGCCGAGCCGACATGGTTAACTTGCTTGTTAGCTCGGCTCGGTATGGCTCGAAGTATTTTACTTGTAATATATATTTTTATGTATTCAACATATATCATTGTATTTACTTATTTATTAAGAATATAATATATATTTTTAGTTAATTTTTATGTCAAATTATTAAACTATAATATTTATATTGGATCGTTTCATGTCATGATTTTATATATTTATATATTAGAATGAATTATTCAAACATATTTTTAATTTATTTACCAAAAGAAGATTACTTGTTATTATGTGGTGTTACGGATTTTTTTGTTCGATTTAGATAATAATGAAGTTATCTGTGTTTTGTTGAAATTGAACTTAGTTTCTTTAAACTAATTTATATATTGTGAAACTTGATATACACCGACTATAAGTTATGTAGTATTTTGAATTTATTTTGCATTTTGATTTTTTTAATTGTGTTTATTAAATTAAAACCGAGCCAAAACGAACCGAGCCGAGCTCGAGCTCAGATTTCCTAGCCGAGCTTGCTTGGTTTAAACTCTAACCTAGTTCGAACTTGCCCTGGCTCAGCTAGGTTCGACTCGTGAACAACCCTAATATTTAATAGTTTTGTTCACTTATTTATTATCGTATCATTTAATATGAGAGAAATAAAGGAAACATAAGTATAGATATATTTGTTTTAAAATATTTTAGTAAAAAAAGAACGTCATATTGATTGTTTTTATGATTTTAGTATTTATTATGAGATAGAGGCAAAAAAATAATCTTTTTTATGTGCCAGGATTGTGATACGTGTTCCTAAAAACTTTTTTTTTATTATATGTTATAGATACATAAAAAGATTAATGTGTCTTAATAATAAAAATAAGTGTTGTATAACCCAAGTTTTTTTTTTTTTTCCTTTTTTCTTCTCTACATTTCTTTTAATTTAAAATGTTGATTTTAACTTTTATTTTTCTTTCATTTCTTTTTTTAATCTTATTAAATAAACTCGAGAACATAATATTTTTATTTTTTTTTAATAAAAAGCTCTGGAACATAATTGTTTTTTTTTTCTTTTCTCTTATTAAATGAACTCAAGAACATAGTGTTAGGTTTTCAATGAAAGTAAAAACATGAGAAATGTATATTATGCATGTTTGGTTTCATTCTTTGAAACTGCAATTGAATTTGAATTTGAAATTTACTAGATCTAAATCATGTTTGGTTGGATATTAAAATAATAAAAATATTCATTAAATTCCTTTGGTCAAGAGATTTCAAGAATCATTCTACTAACGTATAAAAAGTTTTATTTTTAATGAAATTCATACAAAAAGACAAGAATGTCCCTTAATAAAAACACAAAAATCACTCCACACACTGACACACATGACAAAAAAATCAAACACGGGAACTTGGGACGATGTCGGGAATCAACCAAATTCAAATTACTTATGTAAAACATATATTTGAACCAAACGCTATCCTATATATTTCTTAAAACTTTTCTTTCAAAATGAACCAAATTAAAAAGAGGGTATCAAACTATATCTTTACTTGATGCGCCCCTTGAAAGAATGTATACGAGTGTATATGAAGGTAAACGACCGTGTACTAGCACTTACAAGGTGAAATACGGACATATAAGAGGTCTAATGTAGACATATAAATATATTTTTAAAAATCAAAATCAGTCAGATAAATAGATGATATATTAAGCAATATAAAGTATATTTTAAGCTAAATTAACCAACCCACTTTTAACTCTATACTTTAAAGTATCATTTTAAATATTACTAGTGGGTTGGTCCGCATGATGCGGTAAATGTCATCTAGACTTTTCGGATAGCGCAATCTAATATGACATGCCTTAAATACTGATTATATTTAGATATTATTATTAGAGTTAATCTCGGTTTTTATCCTTAAGTTTTGCAAATTGTCTCCATTTGAGTACCAACCTTTAATTTGTCTCTATCATTGGCCTGAGTTTTGCAAATCATATCAGTGTTGGTACAATTTACTAACGGTGTTAACTTTTCCGTTAAGTCAGTGTTAAATGATCAAAACACCATTCATTTAAAAATAAACACATAGATCAAATCAATAAACAGAATCACATGTGTCCTCACTATTCTTTATCGAAATTGTCATCACCGAAACCCTGCCACAGGCACCTTAAGATCAGGGCTAACAACCTCCCTCCACCACCACGGCGCCTCCACCACGAGCCGGTAGAGCACCCCCGGCAACTAGGAGTGACCGAACGACTACTTCTTGAACCGAACCCCACCTCTGCGGGGCCAATCAAGGAAGTGGGAAGACTAGGAGCTACCTTGCTACATCGCTAGCTTCCTCACCATCGTCATCCTCGACGTCAGACTCAACGCAAAGCCCGATCTAACCCTAGAAACTTGGGCGCACCAGAAGGCACTCGAACGCCTTGAGGCTCAACGCATTAATGCATCTTATGAATCTAATAAATTGTTCGATTCCATGTGTCTGGTAATATTTTCTGATGCTTTACTTGTTCGTATGGTGTTTTTCTTCAAAGTGGCGGTGGAGGTAGTTGTAGGAGGGTGGGGGCAACAGATTAGGTTTTAAGTGGTGATTATGGATTAGGTTTTCAGTGGTGGTTTTGGTTGTTGGTGTTATGATGGAATTGATATGGTAATGGTGGTGGGGGAGGAGAGTTGAAGGTGTGGCAGTGGTAATGGGGGAGGAGAGTTGAATACGAAGGGATAGGGGAGGGAATGGTATGGGGTGGGACGGTGGCAGTGGAGGTGGTTGCCGAAGGGTGGGGGTGGTGGTGTGTGCTGGTAGTGTTGTGTGGTGCGGTGGTATGACGTGGAGGTGGTGTGTGGTGAGGTGGTGTGAGGTGCGGTGATGTGCCGGCGGTGGTGTGTGGTGGCGGTGTTGTGTGGTGGCGGTATTGTGTGGTGGCAGTGTTGTGTGGTGGCGGCGGTGTGTGGTGGCGGTGCTGTGGAGAAGGAAGAAAAAGGGAGAGTGAGATGGTGATATTCTTTATAACCTTTAGGGGTATTTTGGTTTTTTTTTTTAAATCTAACAGAATATGTTAACACCATTAGTTAAAAGGACGAAAATAGAAACGATTTGCAAAACTCAGGCCAATAATGTAGAAAAAATAAACATTGATACTCAAGTGGAGATAATTTGCAAAACTCAAGGACGAAAATTGAGATTAACTCTTATTATTATTATTATTATTATCCTAATAATAATAATAATAATAATAATAATAATAATAATAATAATAATAATAATAATAATAAACTCTAGTGGCCAAATTCGTAAAAAAAAAGAGTTTCACTCTAAATAGTTTGATGGTCGAACTTAAAAATCTTAAACTTTAGTGGCCAAAATCAAATTACCAAAATTAAGGTTAATAATGAAAATTCTTCAAACTAATGTGATTCAAATCTAAAATTTCAAACTAAAACTATTCATTTTCCATGTTAAATAATAATAGAGTAATAATAATAATAATAATAATAATAATAATAATAATAATAATAATAATAATAATAATAATAATTAAATTTAGACTTACGATTTATATTTTAAATATTATTTAGATTATATGTATATGTACTATATGTAAAACATCTCTTTATGACAATATGATCATTTTACACGATCTTTAAGACACCTAGCACAACTTATAAAGCATAAGGTACAAGTGTTTTATACAATAATTCTTATTTTGCTTATATTTCATAAACTTTTTCTAATTAATACATTATTTAACTCACATTGTTAATACAATATTTAATAATATAAGATTATTTAATTCACTATATTAAATATTATCGTATTTATAACATTTTAAATTAACATTTTTATTTTTATTTACTATTTATATTTTTTTAAGTAGATGCTATTTAAATTAAATATTATCTTAATTGAAAAAAGATATGCTTAAATCTAAAGAGATAGATATAACTCGATGAAACTATACTTATGAGTGTGATTAAAAAAATTATATTTTACAAATAGTAACATATCGTTAATCATGATACAATATTTTACATTTGATAAGAGTTTTAATTCGAACGCTTCTAACGTATTCGTTTTAATTGATATACATGACCTACCAAATACCATATGTTTGGTAATAATATTATGACGGTATAATAGCAAATTGTTTAAGCATGTGTGAATATTCACGAGAATCTGAGTGTATATATTATTGAACTCAACAAAAGCAAAATAACTATAAAAAGTATCATTGTGATATTCTCTAATACATTTAAAATCAAATTTCTACTCTATTATATAAAGCATCTTAAGAGGATAAAATTATCATAATTCTACTCTAATACATGGGTATGTAGAAGGGACATGTGGTAACATTACATTATTTCTTATCAAATTTTTTCCGCTTCTCTCTCTTATTAAACAATCACATTAATTAGTAATACTATTATTTAATTCTTTTTATATTAAAATAATATTTTTATAAATTAAGAAAATGATCTTTTTATTAATGTTATTTCTAAATAACAAATTTTTATAAAATAAGAAATTCTTCTATAAAATCATAGTTTATAAAAAACCAAAATATTTTAAAATTTGTGTTTTTAAAAAGTAAAATGTTTATAAATAAAAAATAATAAAAAATAAAGTTATAATAAGAAAGTTTTTACTAATGACATTGTTTTAAAAACCTTTGTTTTGAAACAAAAATTTCATTCTATTTATAATAAGGAAGATTTCAATCATATATTATCTTTAAATATCATTTCATAAATAATAAAATTTTATTATATTTAATATTTTATTTATTCAACCCGTGCAATAAACGAGTTTACTAAAACTAGTCTTAGTCATATTTTAAGACACTTTAGCATTTAATACTTTTGCAAACTTTTATATAGTATAAATATTATCCTTTAAGCACGGTGTTTAAATAGTTTAAGCATATTAAGTCTTCATTGATGAGTTTAATCAATTTTATTAATATTATAGACTTTAATCAATTTCATTAATATTGACAATAATTATTTATAAATTATCTTATAAGTATTATTTATATAAACTATTATTTGAATTTATATAAATTAGTATTTATAAAATTTAGAATAATTTCATGTTTTAAATGTGAAACATTTTAAAGAATATCCAAATATTAAGAACCATCTTTTTATGACTTATCCACTCTATGCTAACAATTCGATGTATAACATGCTGCAACGTTACTGTTATTCAGTAAGTTTATATAACATAAAATACAAGTAGCAATTATTCATCTAGTGCTCACTCTAAAACAAACTCGTATAGATAGACAAATATCATGGATAAAATCAATACACAGAAAGTTTCAATATTTTTTCAAAAGGTAATCCATATTTATTTCAGCTACAAAAATCACTCGAGTTTTAGTACTATCCACTTTTGTGAATTTTTTTTTATGATTATTAAAATTTAATGATCTAAATAGAATAATTATAAAACTTGATTGTTATATATTGATTTTTTGTCTTATCATCACTATGTGCCCCTCTCCATTTGAAAATTTGTATATTTTTTTCGTAATACAAGTTTTCAATACATAAGTATAATGTTTTTTAAGCATGATTCGAAAAAATAAATAATTTTAAATGTTTAGAGGGATAGATATTCAATTACCCTAAATTTGTAACTACAAAACCAATCAAAATTATATGTAGGCAAACTCTACCTCTATTTCAAGGGATAAATGATACTTAACGAGACCCTTAACTTACACAATAGGATCAAAGCACCCAAACATAAGAGAATATGATGCTTAGTAGTCAATCAACATATAGTAGACGACAAGAATCACATAATGAGCAACAATACCAATGATTAGCATGCACACAATTGTAATAATTGATCAAACAACACACTCTAAGCAATTAATATGAAGTTGGAAATAAAAAAACATACAATAATCAATAATATACAAATATCAATAGGCAATCAATATAGAATTGTTAACAAGAGCGCAAAATGAACAACAATATATAATGATCAAGAAGAAGCACCATAACAATAAACACTCAGGTACTAACATGTACAAGCTTTTAAGTAAGATACATATAAGACGCATCTAAATCATCCCCTAGACCTCATTAATCTTGATCATATGTCTTTACGTACTCTCAATCTCTCTTTAACCATGTCTCAAGAGAGTGCCACTCTGGCAAATCATGTTTAATCATCCCCTCCTAAGTCCGTTAATTTGGACACGCCTCTACTGCTCCTATTTATGGTGAGGGTCTTTACTGCTTAACCAGCACGTGTCTTCGTTTTATATTCTCAAATCATTTTAATCTTTCATCTCTTATCTTATTCGTTATACTAGCTACTCATAACATATCTTTATTACAATCCCATTTATTAGCTGGTCTAATATTGTGCGCCCACACATTCACATCAACATCTTCATCCTTGTAACTTCTATATTACATGTCGATGCCTTTTTGATGACCCAACAGTTTGCTACATATAGTATAGCCGGTCTGGCGCAACTATATAAAATTTTCTCTTTAACCTAGTTGCGCTCCGCATATAACAATCTATCTAAATTCAATGTTTAGCGTCACTATCTTAAAAGAGAATTAAACTTAGTTGATTGTGTTCCCACAGGCTTTAAGACACTTTTGATATTAAAATGACTGCTTAAATATTTGGCCTTTATGCTTTAGAAGTATATACCGTACGTGCATTCATTATTGTATGTATTATATCATTATTGATATTAAAAATAATTAATTCCAATAAGCACTAGTTTGATTGACTGATTGATCGGGTCGTTGGATCAATTACGTTGACCCGTTAATACTCTTATTTAAATAACATAAAACCAAATCAATATCATTAATCTCCATTTACTAAACACCATCTCTAGCATCATTCTTTATTAAACAACCTATTAAAACACCTTCTTGATTGCAAAACATTGTGTCTACTGTCGTATCCTTAAATCAATCAAACCGGCCGATTCAACTTTGTTAGGTTTCATTTTACAATACATAGTCGGAGGATGTTTAGGATCACATTTTAAAGCTCTTTAATTATATGCATATTATCTTCTAAAAGAACAAATCAAAGTAATGACGCAACTTAAGACATGCTATTTAAAAGCATATGCCGACTTAGAGCTAAGGGGGTCCAAAAGGTATGTTATGCTTCGACCGTTCTAATTTATTAATATTTAATAGGGTACCATACATCATTGTCATTTTCTTTTAACCTTGATTCCTTACATTTTGTTAGCAGAATACTTGAAGCATAAGTAAAAAAAGGAAGGAAATAATAACTAATAAGTGAATCAAAACTCTAGTATATATAAAACTAGTGTTTAAACCAGTTAAATGTTTTTTTTTTTTAATAATTAATACTTTTACCTAGTTTGTATTTTGCTACTCGCAAAATTATACCGAATTGCTACCGATTAAACAAGTTAAATTTATAATTTTACATAATTTTCAACTAACAGAAAAAGGTCTTAAAATTAAGGACAAGTTTGTGACTGATTTAAATTTAAATTTCTAACTTTTGTTGCTGATATGCGTTTATGTAGTTTTGTGACTGATTTACATTTGATTGCTAACTTGAGTCGCTAATACGCATTTATGTAGTACTGTGACATGTGGATTGAAAAGTTCTAGCTTTATAACTGTTAAAAAGTCCTTAAAACATAGCTTAGTATTATTAACAAGTAACACTTTAAATAGGTAATCCAAAACACCCAATACCATTATTTTTTCAAAAAGTTGATTTGAAAAATAGTAATTAAGTTTTTGGATTGTTTTAATTATGTCACTTTTAAATTTTTTGTCTCAATGAGGTCACTAATAAATTTGGTTGCCTCAATCAGCTCACTAAAATTTTAGAATAATTCTAATTATATCATTCATAATTTACAAAATATTTATAATAAATTGAAGTATTTAAAAATTTAATAATATTTATAAAACCGAATTATTTAAAAAAATTAGCATATTATTTAATTATAATATTATTTATTAGTAAACACATTTTTATTTTACACATACCATACTTTTAAAATCATCACATCAACACCCTGCGGAATTTAAACCCGTAACATCTTGGTTAAGAAGTATACTACTTAACTAACATGATGTCCTCCGGACACATTTAAATATTATATTAGCTAGAAATGGTCGTTAAAATGTAAAATTATTAAAGATAGTTTAACAAACGTTGAAAATTTGTGCCTATGTAACATGAATAGATCAATGATTAATTTACAGGACGGCATGTTTACAATTTTTATTATATAAGCAACCCTGCATGTTCAACCATTTTATCCACAACGAGTTTAACCCATCGATCAATGGCTCGTGTTCTCCGCTCATTCTTGCTTCTGGTTCTCGTTTTACCCGCGATCATGGCGACAGATCCTAGTCCTCTTCAAGATTTCTGTGTCGCGGACCCAAATGGCCAAGGTACTGTAATCGTTCTATTTGTGTGTGTTTATTTAAATTTTGATCAACCGCCTTATTTATTAATAGGTTGCATTTTATTTGCTTACACGGAGAAGTGTGTTTATACAAACAAATAAATACATCTACAAAATCTTGTTCGTAGTAAAGTTATTGTTAGGGTTTGGAAAGTGTGGGATCGATGAGGGAAGACATTTCTTCCATCTCATGGGATGGGGATTGAAACTCATCTAAACTGTATATTGATATTGTTTATTTTAAAGTCATTATTTTTATATATTTTAAAAATATAAGTTTAATCGTATGGTGAAATAGACTGATTATCTACTTCAAATAGATGCGATTTAAAAGGTTAAAGTATAATATGTTATTAAAATATTTGGTGGGTTGAAGGGTCAACGAAAACGAACTATGTACTGTGTAAATCCACTGATGAAAGTGTAGGCAAAAACCTAAGTTGTTTAGACTAGCAATCTCAAACACAACAACATTTAATTATGCAGCTAGGAATCCCAATGATTGACTAAAGAGTCCATTGACGGTCAAATAGATTGAAAGTCATCTTTATGTGTATTCAAATACAAAAAATCTACAAAAGCTTTAGAATTTCTCATGAAAAACTACATGAACATGTGTCCAAGCTTATGATATGTATTAGACTCCAAATTCTATGGTAGTTTAAGTGAATTAGTAGCCCGATATGCTCTTCTAACTGGTATGATCATGTTTCTATGGCAGTTTTGGTGAATGGGTTTGCTTGCAAAAACCCGAGTCTGGTTCAAGCTGATGACTTCTACTTTGGTGGTTTACGCATGAAGGGAAACACCTCGAATGCAGTTGGGTCCAAGGTGAGCCCGGTTTTCGTGGAACAGTTGCCCGGGCTCAACACTTTAGGAATAGCAATGGCTCGTGTGGACTACGAACCATGGGGGCTCAACCCACCTCATTTTCATCCTCGGGCCACTGAGCTTTTCACTGTATTGGAAGGCACAATTGAGGTCGGCTTTATCACATCAAACCCTGAAAACCGCTTTATCACTAAAGTGTTGCAAAAGGGTGATGTCTTTGTTTTTCCGATAAGACTCGTACATTTTCAAAGAAACATTGGAAACACAAAAGCACTTGCGGTTTCAGGATTGAGCAGCCAAAACCCTGGTATTGTCACGATTGCAAATACGGTTTTTGGTTCAAAACCAGATATATCTACTGATATTCTTGCCAAGGCCTTTCAAACCAGTAACGACGTAATAGAGTATTTACAGTTAAGATTTTAGACCATTGGAAACCCGAAAGAGCTACCCAACACAGTCTAAATGGAAATCATAGTGCTACCAAATAAAACTTGTGTATTTCATATACAAATCCTTAGCGGAATATCAATATTTTCGTTTTTTGTATCTTTATTATATTATTGTTGCATCTAATTATAAGGTTAATTTCACATAATATTCTAATATTTTATTTACTCTTCTAAAACGAAATAATAAATTAAATTAGATAAGACCGCTTTTTACAAGTCTTTGTTCTCTCTCATGACAAGTGACATGTACAAATATTAATACGGTTCTTAAAAATTGGTTCTTAAAATTCTTTACTTAAAATTGGTTCTCTATTAAGCTTATTCCTATAATTGCCGAATGACCTTCAAGCAAAATCAATATCATCAACAATTTGTAACAATAGCATTTAGGAAGGCATGATTTTTATTCATTTTTACAAAATACAAAGAAAAAGATTCATAAAAGAGACTACAATTGAATGAATTGTAATCTCTCAAACATATTTCCTCTTCCTCTGGATGTATATGTCTATATGTATACATCTACCCTTCCATAGATAGAAAGAAAGCAAGTGTTAGCTCTTGGCCCGAGGTTGGGGAGAAGATACTCGTGTTTTTATCGGTCTAAGCTTCAGGCCCATTTGTTCGGGGTATAGAAGCCTAGGATCGATGCAACACGAGTCAAGAGGGCTCCTTGGGCTATCGTTAAACTGGCATGGTCTATACAACCCGAACCCCTTTAGAAATAATTCAAGGGGGATCAACATTGCATGAGGTTGTTCTTCTGTCACCATTGATCCGCATGGGTGTACCTGTATCATCATATCTTGTAACTTTTCTTAATGTTAAATAAACTAGTACGAGCTCGGTTCAAAATAAGTGTTCACTAGACAAAAGACACGCGGTTTTGGGAAAATACAATTACCGCGTTATAGGATAACTAAACACCTAGTTCACCCCTTGAAGTGCAGAGCATAAAGAGATATAGAAAGTGAACAGCTTGTGGTCGATGTTTTGAAAACCAGACCGGTTTCGTATAGGTCGCAATACAGGTTCACCAAATACGATGACTTCATATATAAATTTATAAAAAAACTAGATGTTATATAAAATTTAAGTATTGTATTGTTTTGTTGGTTATATTTAAAAAGAAAAAAAGATGAAGAGAATTTTTGAAGAAAGTATTTACTTTAGTTATCAACAAATACAAAATCAGCATCTTCCTAAACTAGTTGGTAAACACTTTTATATACTAGAGATCCCAAGTTCAAATCTTATACTCAAAAGAAAATATTATCTCAAAAAAAAAAAAGAAAAAAAAAATTCTTAAAATCAATCCAACCACCAAACCAAGTCACCAGTTCAATCGCCACGCGTCAAAAACTGGCATGTTGAACCAATGTCAGTAAACCCATGCTAACTGAACCAGCTAGGGGTCCCGGTCCGGTTTTAACAAAGTGGGTTGTGATGCATAAACATACCTCCACCAAAGCGGAACAATTTCTACCCAATTTTGTACTCATATGAAGGGCTTCATCATGAAATGGAGACTTATCCCCAACAAAAATAATCGTTTTGCATTCAAGGGTCTCTAATTCTTTAGTGATGTCAGTTCTCCTGCTCATTACAATAAATAAAAAATACAAAGATAATTAGAATTCTAGCCATTCAACAACAAATACTGTTGAAAAGAGTTATTAATAGAGGTGACAAAATGGGTGAGTCAAACAGGTTGCTTGACAGTGGTAAAGTTCTACTAGTAAGTGTTATGATTAAAAACAATGCGATTTGGCATGCTGTATGTATTTAAAATACGGTTTTGCGAACTTCCGACCCATTTGACCCGTAACAAATAAAACATAATACGAATCGACCTCTTCAAAAGTAAATGGGCAATAACTGCCACCTCTAGTTTATATATAATTATCAGTGAACTCTTTGTGTATCTCTACCTATCAAGTGCTTGAAGATACCGCCTCACATTAATGCTATCTCTCTCGTCCAATAACTGTAAGAAGAAAAACAAAACATTATGTTTAACTGTTCTAACAACATTTCTTTGGAAATTACCTATTTATCCATTCCTGTTATTACGACGTATTGAAGCTAAGCTAGTTATCTGAGGGTGATTAAGGTAATTTTACAACTAACCTTCCTGCATTCTCGAACCATTTCTGATTCTTGGACTTCTAAATTACCACAGACTCCCTGAATCAATCCATAAAACTTTGTGATCAAGATTATATATATTAACGTATGTCTGAATCAGACTCATATTTGGGCTTTAGGCAAGATGAGATCCGGCCCAATGGATATCATATATATCAAACAGAAAGTGTTATAAGAGAAAGAAGTTAGAAAATATACCTTACTGAAGTATCTGTGAATCAGTAACTCCTTTAATATGTCACACATACCGCAGTAATAAAGCAATTTCGACATGAGCTACAAACCAAAACTTTGGTTAGACCATTGTCACAATTCATAAACCCAATTGTGAAAATAGGTGTGTTCGACAACGTGTCAAAATGGATCTCGGTCAAAATAGGTTATTTTTAGTCATTTTGTAATTTTTAATATAATAATGTGTTAAATAAGATCAAGAAATTTGTTCAAATATCAATCTAATCTTGTGAATAAAAAGAGATTTAGGATGTTGTATGCGTTAAAAACTAAGTTTGGGTTACTTTTGACCGGTTTAACCCATGGATACCAGTCACTCATGGTTGCACCCAAACACCATGTTTTTATACAGTTATTAACTATTAATAACATATAAACCAGTTTAGAGGTGTTCACAATCCGGTTATGGTTAAAAAAACCACAGAACCAAACAGGCTCATTTAAACCAGTTTTCATAATTAATGACTATTAAAATTCAGACCAGGTGTACTTTGATATAGATACTATATTGATTTGTGATATGAGTTGCATGACACTGATAACTATGCTGAAAACAAGTAAAGAAAGAAACTAACCTTATTGTAGAGCCATTCATTCCAAGAGGCTGCTCTGCAAATAGGGGAAATAAGTATCAAACCAGTTACTCTTTCGCTATATTTTATCTGCAAAAAACAAAAACAACAAATCAAACATGATGAAGAAAATCAATTTACATGTGTTATTTAACGACTAGAAGTGGCAAAGTGGGCTGTTCAGATAACCTGTCAAAATCGGTAACTTTTATTCAGGCTATAGGCCGGATTGGGTTGAGACCATAAACACTTTTTTGTCCAATATCTCCGGAGTTACAGATAATTAAAGTGAAAAATTCAACTAAAGAAACTATATTATTTCAATAAAAATCTAATTTTCGAATAACATTTAGAAGGTTTTATGCAGTAAACATACACTTTAGGCGACTTTCGGCCTATTTCCTTTGAAACTATTTCGCATGTTTGACCAATCAGAGGTAAAACATAATCCAAATCGTTCAGAAATTCATAAGTAAATAATGCCACCTCCAATAATGAAATAGAAAATTAGTATCAATAATACCGCAAATAGCGTAAGAATGTAAGCACCAGCCATTGCTCCCATACACATCACAGAACCAAGCCTAAAAAACTCAAAATACACACCATCACATAAGTTTTTTAACTCCGAAGAACAAGTTACGAAGATTAAAGGTTTTAATTACCTAAAATAATTGAGAACCACAAGAATTTGATCACAAAGATCAACAACAGAAGGCACTGAATCATCTGTAGAAATTGAGGCAGCTCCAAACTGCAACAGCACTCGTTTAAAAGTTCACAAGAGATATTCATGTTGATAATATAAATGAGCATCGTGTCAAATCTATGAAGCACACACACGGTGCAAGTGTGCAACATGTTTTATATCCAATGGGCTAAATGGGTCAAATCAAATAAATGGTTGAAACGTAAACGGATCAAAAACTGCCATAGTGTGTTTTGAATGCATACAACCACCTAAATCACTTTATGCGCATATTTATCTTTCAGTGCTATAGTCATATAGTTTCTATTATCATATTAACACATACATTAATTAATTATAAAAAGATTAGGCAAAAAATGTTTTCCCCTACATGTTTTGACCCCTTAAATTTTTACTTGTTTTTCTTACCCAAACCCATTTTGACTCACTACCCAACCCACCCATTTCCCATGTGTCACACAAACACCCAATCCATTTTGACCCGTATCAAAAAGTCTTGGTGCTTCATAGTCTAAAACAGAATGTCAAGAAACTAACAGACCTCATGACCAGGTGGAGTAATGTGATAAATGCAGAAGTTGTGGAGTAACAAGGAAGTTGATTCGGGAGAGGAGAAGAGTCCTTGGAAACAAGAAGTGTCTGCAAATCATTTGCACACACAAAAAAAATTACTATAAAACTGACATTAAAGCAACTAAACAATGTTTTGAAAGAAAAGATTTACGATTTAGAGCTAAATCAGGATAAGTAATCAATGGTGGCTTTTTTTGATCTCCATACACAGTAACAGACACAGAACCGCAGCCAGTCTGAATGATATGTTCCTACATTAAGATTCCACAACACATAAACTCAATTGTGTTACACATAAATTGAAGTATAAAACAAATTTACCATTTGTAAAAATCCAAAATACTCGTAAAAGTTTTTAAATACAAAGCAAAGAAAAGAAAAGGTTCACGAAGATTCAAATAGATAAGACTTAACTGACATATAAAACCAAATTTCAAATAAAATAATCCAAGAAAACAAAATGTAACATCTGCCCCACATAACCACCATCAAAGTCCGCTTTACTCAAGAGCAGCTCATAGGTTATCTTTTGGTAACCCAAGTGTAAACTTGCTAGGAGGTCACCATCCTAGATTGCTCTTGTCAAAACACACTTAACTATAATATTCTTCTCTCATCTAGAGCCAATATACCCAAACACGTTGATCATTAATCATATTTGAGGTCGGACCTTCCTTATGTCTTAGTATCTCTCATGTGGACAAAACATGTGGGGTTTAGCCAAGGTGTCACACACAATGGGTTCAAAAAATGGACAAAGTGGGCATGTCTCCAAATAAATGAAAGTTATGCAAACTTTGTATAATTCCAAAATGCATAAAAAATTCCATTCTATTAACTCCAACAAAATGTCACAAAATAAAGTAACTTTGTGGGGTTGTTCGGACAACTGAATATGCTTTGTACGGTTGTCACGTGCAACATAATAATGCAGATGATACAAAGATAAGACATGAATACACTTCCTACGATTGCCGCATGCAACATAACAATGCAGGTGAGACAAAGATAAGACATCATATAGCAGCTCTAGTATCCTTTGTCTTTAGCAAAACTGATTATAGTTAAGATTTATTAACTATTTGGGCCAAAAAATCACAATTAGATGATTCAGAGATGCAAGAAAACAAATTGTTGAGAAGAAAATTATAAATGTAGAATTACATAACCATCTCCAACTTTTATTAAATGATACTTTGATAATCTAATTCTCCTCCTTAAAGTCATAATAATCCCTTTCAAAACGAACACTCAAACATTGAATGGGTAATTCAAATTCATGGTTGTAAACATCGTTAGGTTAGGTGCTAGTTGATTGAATAGCGATTAATCGGATTGAATTTTATATGTTAATATATGTATACAAAAATTTTGTTTGACCAATTTTGACCGACTTTTACCGATGTTCACCAGTTCCGATTTTATGGCGAATTAGATGAAAATATGAAATCGCAAAGGTAATTAATCCCTGTTTTCACAGCACTGACAATACAATCAACCATATAACACATGCATAAAGTTTGTTGCAAGTGATGTCGAATTATTAGGATTTTGAAGAACAATAATCACATTTGGAGAGGCTTAATTCAATCAAATGCATGTTGATTTTGATTCTTCAACTTGCGATATACAAAAACAATTAAACATAAAAACTTTGGTACCATAGATGTATAATGCGAGCTCAAATTGAGATAGTTTTGGAGATAAATATAATCAGAAGTAAGAAAACCTTGCCGCGAAGATGAATCGTCGGCAAATCCGCAACAATGGAATCTGCCATGGCCGACGGTTTCTGTGTCCGATGAAAGCCAAAGAACCCTTCCTCTTTCTCTCTTTCTCTTTGTCTTTCTCTTCCTCTGCTTTGTTGTTTTCTCTTTCTACAATGTTATAAGTAGCTAGCGTTTGTGGCCTATATACCAACAATGTAGCGATTTTTTCTCTGGTGTCCGTTTTTTTGGCTCCATAAATGCGTCCTCTCGTTGTCTTTCTCTTTCTCAGAGAGCAATTCGATTCAAATACAAATCAATTTGTGAAATTAGGGTTGAATGAACAGTTCGATGGCGCCCAAATCGGTTTTTGGAGCTTGATATGGAGTTGTAACGTGGATGTATCTCTGTAAGAAAGAACATGATGATAGTATAGACAACTCAAAATTTGTGAACTTGAACCGGTTTGGAGTCAAGTCGAACCGGAGGGTGGTTGAAAACGGTTTGTAATCATGGTTGCTGCAGTCGGTTGAAACCGGTTAAAATGAACAAAGCTGGATAAATTTTGGTTTCAAATTGAACATGTTTCAAACCAAACCGATCATTTCCTTCTCAATTTATATCAATTCTAATCGGTTTAGTCAAGTCACGATGTTGACTAGGTTTTGATCAAACCTAAACCGATTTGGCCCATAGCTAATTTGTACATAACTAGGCATAATGGGTCGGACATCAACCATGACTAGACCCATGTGTTAAATGTAACCGGAACATATTTGATCAGATTTCAAGTTGTTAATGATAAGTGGAAGGAGTTTTCGGTTGATGTCGGGTCGCCCAATAGAGACTATAAAGTTACGCTGTAAAAAATACAAGAAGAGCGTACATATTTTATTTGGTGTTTAGACACACTCGGTTTGGGAACTTTAGATAAATTATAATTTATAGTAATCGGGTGTTGCTATGTAACCATTCTCAAAGTTTTGATGGAAAGATTAACGCATGTGATTGGCTATCTTATCAGGAAGCATAAACGCGTGGGTGTAGTCATGATTGCTAATGAAAAGATTAAAGTTTTAGAATTTATTTTCTTAGAGAAAGCTTAAATTAGAATATCTTCGTCACACCACACGAATACACTTCATAATTACTCTATAATTAAATGACATGGGAAATGAATAGGAAAATTTTACTTACTTGAAAAATATGAATAGGAAAATTTTACTTACTTGAAAAATCACAACAATAGTTATTGTTATTCCAAATCTATCACATAATTATAAGGGTGCGTTTGGTTCGTGTAATTTGTTAGAATTGGAATTAGAAGGAATTGCAATTGGAATTCAATATTTTCCAAAGGAATTGGAATTCAAGAGAATTGGAATTTATAAATAGAATTCAAATTCCAAATGCATTATTAATGACAAAACACTTATAAAGAATTTGGAATTTATCACTCATTACAAACCACCACCACCTCCATGATTACTGATCTCCGCCGCTACATACCATCGGCCACCACCGCCTTCACCACCAACAATTGATCGCGACCACCAACCGTGCCCAAAGACCACGCCTGTTGCTAAAAATCGATCGTACCCAACCGTTGCCGCCAACCGGTCAAGTACGTTGTCGAAAACCGACGGTCGCTATCGAGCGCGTCTAAAACCTACGCGGTTCGGCGATGATAGTCGGTGGTCAACTGCCGGCGCGGTCGGTGGAGACGACTGTTTATAGGCACAGATGCGGTTAACAGTGACCGTCGATTGTCGACAACGATGACAGCACGATCGGTTATTGTCGGGTTTGCGTTATCGACGACTGTTGGTGGTCAGATAGCGGCAGCCGGCCGACGGTAGTTACGACGGCGGCGGTCGGAGGCCAGCTAGCGGCAGTGGGGGGGCGGCGGCGGCCAGGTAGCGGCAGTCGGGGGGCAGCGGCGGCCAGGTAGCGGCAGCAGTCTGGGAGGGCGGCGGCGGCGGTCGGGGGCGGGCGGCAGAGGGGTCTGGTTCGGGGGCGGGCGGCGGTCGGCGGTGGGTGGCGGCGACGGTTGTTGGTAGCATTGGTTGGTGGTGGTGGTGGGTGGCGGTCGGTGGCGGAAGTGAGGGTCGATGGAATTTGAAATCCTTCATAATTTGGAAGGATTTTGAAATCCTTTATTTGAAGGAATTTAAAGGAATTAATTCCAATTCCAATTCCAATTCCTTTCGTAACCAAACACGTTAAGAATGGAATTCGAATTCCAATTCCAACAAATTTCTACCAACCAAACACAATGACCAATGGAATTCAGATTCCAATTCCATTAAATTCCATCGAATTCCTGCATACCAAACGCCTTCTAAGGTTTATAAATATAAAATTTAACCATGTAAAGGGATTGCATAGTAATAATGGGCAAAATAGTCACATCTATTTTTATTTATTTATTTTTATTTTCACCCTTATAATATTTTTTTATGTTTAATTTTCTAATAATTTTGTTTTTCTATGAAGACTTTCGTTCGGTTTTTAAATAACGAATGTGCGGTTGTTTTTAGTTTTTTTTAACGTTCTGATAAATATATTTTAAAAACCGGGGTTGTATTCAAAGTCGATATTTTTTGCATAGTAGCATATAGCAAGTGATATTACCGTTTCGCTAACGTGACTTGCTGAATCAGTTATTAGCAACAGCATTGTTGCTGGCATTGGCATTATGGAAATCGGGATCTGTGTTGCTTTTATGGTTTTCGGCTATTTAAAGCATTAGTTTATTTTTACTTTTGGGTTATATCGTAAATAATTTTAACCCGTTTAATATTCTAATAAAGTTGTTTTTTAATAATAAGTTTCGTACATTAAGTTTTTTTTTTAAACGGACTTTACAGTTTTTCGTGAGTGTGATAGCCGTTGGGAGATGATTTTTTATTTGCTTTTAGCATTTGGAATCGTGGTGAAATCCCCCACGCAACACACAGGGAGTAACTAAGTGGCAAACATGGTTATCTTTTGTTTTTTTTTTGTCAAATTTCGTTTTTATGATTTCTGATGAGGTGAGCTAATAACGACCAATGTCATGCCGCGTAGTGCGGGGAAGAAATGACGAAACTTCCACCACGTATCGCAAATCTTTCATAAACAGGGCCCGCGCATCGCGCGGGTGGATCACATCTAGTTACTTATAGAATACATGTGCTAAAATATATTGATAGTAAAATTAATGTCAGAAGAAGAAATATTCGTATAAGAAACGAGTTTTAGACTTTTAGTACAGTAAAAGGTAAAATTATTTTCTTATTTTGTCTAAAAAATCCACATTTAGTTTTGCTACATCATAGATTCATAGTCTCCACTTGTCAATACACAAGTAGGGCTGTCCAAACTGCTCGACGCTCGAGGATCGCTCGACGATCGATCGGAAAATGCTCGTTTGAATTATGCTTGGTTGTAAAACGAGCAGAGCGGCTCGGATCGGTTTGTAAACGAGCAGAGCACGAGCAAAGGTCCGCTCGCTCGACGCTCGCTCGGTTTTGCTCGAATATATATATAAATATATATATATACATATATATAAATAAATATATATATATATATATACATATATATAAATAAATAAATATATATATATAACATATAATGTATAATATTTTTCTTCGTTTCTACTTTATACTTTAAAGTAATATTTTTGGTATCTTTTTAATGTCTAGAAATCTGCAAAAGAAGAAGAAAAATTGGAGATTGATGTCTTGATTCCAAATGAGTGTGGTAACAACTAATAGATATGAAAGGTATATATTTTTATAAAACTTTTGTATGTACATTGTTAATAATATTAAAACCTACAATATATACTATTATTCTTAGTCTAAAATGTTTAATTAAACATTGCTTTTGGTTTTTTTTAGGTGGACATGAAAATGGTCGTGAAAATCATCATTGGTGGACTTTTTAGAGATTAGATATATTGTCTTTCTAAAAATTTTATGTTTGACTTAGGACTTAATGTGTTTGAATTTGTATTTTGTGTAACTTTTATTTGGTATGGTTTTTTGTTAACTTGTTAGGTTTGTTATTGAAACTTGAAACTCTTGAATGAATTAAAATCCGAGCTAAACGGAGCTGGTATGTATTTTGTTATGCTAAATTTGTTATAAAACCGAGCGAAACCGAGCTGCTCCGTTAAATTCGATCCGAGCACGAGCATGACTTTTCCGCTCGCTTTTATAAATTCGATCCGATCCGAGCGGCTCGATTTTAAATCCGAGCGGCTCGATTTTAAATCCGAGCGAGTTCGAGCATACCTTCGCTCGGATCGTATCGGCTCGTGAACAGCCCTATACACGAGAACCCACTAAGCTAATACTAAAGATTTAAACTCATATAAAATACGCCTAGATATAATAATTTTGTAACTTGTACATTAAACAAACATTAATAAGGTCTTATTCATATTGATCCGTTTATAAGTTGACAAATAGTTATTAGAAAAGCTTGAAGGTGAGCGCATTTTAAATAAAATCTTTAAATTCAAAAATTAATTTAGTGACTTTTTTTATAAGATGATGACCATTTTACAAAAAATAAGAAAGTATAGCAATTTTTCATGATGTTCACCATTCACCCATACAAAAAGCAAGCTTGACTCGGTGACAAGTTTAGCAAAATCAAAAGTGAAAACTATCCATAAAACTCATTCAAAACACTCGACTCAAACTCGTTAAATAAACACAATCCAAGCCAAGCTCAGCTTGTGACTCGCTCATTTAGCTCACTTATTTAGATATAACCCACGCTCAAGTCAAACCTTTAATGAACTAAACTCGAGTAGCCTGTAAGTAACTCTCTCGCCATGATCATTTAAAACCATCAAGATAACAACCACCAAGCATTAAAATTTAAATTGTCATAAACAGCCGGTCAAGAATACAAAAATTAATGCATAAACCAAGATGTCGCAATCAACTTGCGAAAACACCCCGATTCCCTCTGCAAACAAAACATTTCCATATCAACGCATTTTGTATTCTTGCGTTCTCGAGACATTGCATCGACGACCATTTAATGAGTACTTGAGAGTGATGTCAACGTCTCGGGGATTTTTCTTGTTTTGTGTCACTGTCATGGTTCCGGTAACAAACTCTCCTTGGCATATAGTTAAGACATCTTCAAGATATAGCACTGTTTGTTTCCAGTGTGTAGTCTTTGACCTTGGCCCTAGATTATGAGGAACAATACAAAAAGATCAATTTCTGAGATGTTCAAGGGGCTTTTGGAAATCTCAAATGGGTCAAATAAAAAGACCAAGCTAAAAAATAAACAAATTCAATGGTTGAACGTATTTTTATTACGTACAACCTTCTAGTCGTTTCATTTGAAACTTTATATTGTAATATGAGATAGCACATTACTAGGTTATAGAAAACGTTGGCAGATGAACAAATGTGGTTTGTGGGTCAACATGACCCAGTTAGACTCACAAAAGAGTACCCATTTTGACCCGTTACCCAATCACCCATTTTTATCACCTCTAGATGCCATGTTGCCTTCATTACAACTAAACTGCCTAAATTTCTATTTTGTCCCTTTGGCCGTTTCAACGAGATTACAACATTTCTCTCTTTGAAAAATCTGAAGCCAAAATGACCTAACTCTATCGTAATCATTACAGATTACGATTCTAAATATTCCACTAGGGATATTATTTTAAGATACTTGATTTATAGTCAACTTCTAGTTAGGTACGGGTGGAGTCACTAGTTATAATTCCAATCTGGAGTTCTGGACTAATGGTTTAGTAAAACTAAATCCAGCACATTAACAACGTAGTAAAACAAAAAAAAAAAAAAAAAAACAATTGCAAAAAAGTAATTGAAATAGAAACAAATAACTAACCTGTCGAGAAGCCTGTCATTTTGTGACACACGCTAAAAGAGACATCAAAGTAAGCTACAATAGCATGAATGTAATCATCACGCTCAGCCACAAGCTTGAAAGGGGCTGTAAATGATGCATCCCCAGACGTCATCTTGGATATATTCATGCTCTGTATGATTTCAAATGTTACAATTTAGACCCATTTAGTTATGAACATGCCGATTTGGCTTGTTTTTAAATTTCCAACGGTGCTCAAAATTTTGAAGAAAAAAATAAAAAGAAGTCAAATGGGTTGAACATAGCCTAAAATGAAATTTAAAATCATAAATGCCTGTAGATCATCTTATTGAAAGGGTAAATGTTAAAAAAACCTAAGGACTTTGCTGAATCATTATTCACACAATCATAAAATTTATTTTTCCATGGCTAGGTCACCAAACTTGAAAAATGTATGTATTCAACAAAAAGGTCCTTTATATGAAGTTTAGTAATTTAATCATGTAAAAAAGTTTAGTGTTTTATACAATTAGGGACTTAATCATCCAAAAATAAAGATTCTAACTGTTAAAATTGTAGTCCTAAGAATTTTTCGTTAATTTTGTCAGTTAAGGGGGTTAATCATGTAAAGGTAAACTCCAGAAACTTGTGTTCAAATTCAACAGAGCCCGTAGGATTCTTTGGCAATTGCCCAAATTGAACTAATAAATTTAGCAAGCACATTCACACGCTAACATTTCGTAAAAATTGAAATTTTAGACAGAGCATTTGTCGATGATATAAGAATTGGAGACTCAACCTTGATATACCCCAGAACAATTTAACATGAACAAAAAATTCTGCCCTTTTGACCCATTATTCCGGCCCAGCCATTTTGACACTTCTCACTTCAGTAGAAGCAGGAATTGACGGATACATATAAATATGATGCATCTCTCAGACTCTCACCTTAAGTAACTGACAATTTGTAACGATCTGATTCTGGTCAACTGTGTCAACAAGAGGTTCCATCATAGACTGCTTCCTGATGCAGCTCATGTCAAACCCATACACATTTTTCCAAACTGTGACCATAAACAAAATGTAATGAAGCTGAAATAATTTGCGTATGTGTTCGACAACATAAGGTTATGTCAGAGGTGGTTGCTTACATTCAATCTTGTCCTCTTTGTATTCAGAATCTTCTATTGCTGTCAAATGAAGTGATGCATTATCAGGTAGCACAATTCCATTGCTGACCTATGAAGGACAAACAGAAGATAGGTGGTCATCTCCATATGAAGTGAAGATGAGCAAAAACAGAAAATAGGCCGTCTTCACATATAAAATTACATAGGGATATTGGGGGACCTTTTCTCCAGGGAAAATTGACAAGAGATCAAACATTGCTTGTATAAAAGATATTGAGAAACCACGGTGACTCTTATATTCTTTATTTGAAAAAGAACCAGAATAAAATATCTTCACAAAAATAACAAAACAACTATAAAATGTAAAATGTAAAGAAATAACAACCCACCCTTCAGAAAGAGAAGAAAAGAAATGACATACAGACAGACTTATGTAAGAGGAAAAAAAAACTTTTTCAACAAAAATTTAGGCAAAATACATTAATACTATAGAAAGAACATGGTAACAACAAAAGCTACTTAGTCCTTAAAATGACAAAATAAAGGAAACAAAAATTACATGTGATCTCTAATAGCAAGGACAGACTAACAAATTATTAGATAAATCAACATACCAAACACTAGAGTGATTCATACAGAGTGCCTTGTGAAATTGGGCATGTGAATGACAAAAAAAAAAAAGTTTAATGATTAAAAGAAAAACCAAAAGGATAAGTGAAACTTACCAGCCACTTATCACGAGCATACAAAACTGTATTTAACATATTCTCATATAATAGAAAATAACCCATCCATTCTGAAATAATAATATCCACTTGTGGAACTGGAAGGTCAATTTCTTCAACTTTTCCCTTCAAAACAGTGATAACTGCAACATTAAGGTGGAAAGATAACAAAATCAGTTGACAAGTGGATCCAAGAATTTGGAAAATGCAAGCATTGAGTTTAAAAGATGCTAATACCACTTGAAAAACCATTTGCTTTAACAATCTCTTGAGCCATGTCAGCCATCTGTGAGCACTCGATCTGCAAACAAGTAGTTGCATAAACTAAAACTTTAATTTCTCAACAACTTATGCAAATCTGTGTATTGCAAGTAATACAAAGTATCACATTCAAACACGAGTTTGACAAACTTTTCAAAGGAGACTATAGACACAGAACATTTAAGCAGAAGATATAAATATGGTCATGATGGAAACATATAGTGTGAACAAACCACTTTATTATAAGATGAGAAACCAATCCACATAGTAACGTAAGAAGTTTATCGCGTACGAACAAAGTCGAACAAATCATTAGTTACTATATCAATCAAATCAGCAACATTCTATGATTCATGCAAGAAAAAAAAACATTTACGTTTTAATATGAAAATATGAAAGAGATAAAAGAAACATACAGCATATACATGTTTTGCCCCAGCTTTTGCACAGAAAAGGGATAATATTCCTGTCCCAGCACCAACATCAAGAACAATCTTATCTTTGAATAAAAACTTGTTCTTGTAGATAACATTTTGATAAGTCTTGGTTCTCACCACGTCTTTTAGCATTTCCTGCAATCAAAAAGAATATTAAAATGATAATTACTACTTTTTAGAGAGAAACCATTTTACTTTTCTTCTTATACACAACAGTGCAGGGCTATCGGTTATGTATTGCTAGAATGATATGGAATAGGGGGGCTGCCAGTAGTAATGTAACTCTGTCATATGAAAATGACACCACGCTTACCTCATGAATACCTGCAGCCATAAAATAATAAACACAAAACATGTCAGAAAATATTTCAGAATCAAACGAACAAAAATTAAAGAAAATAACTATCCCTTATATCATGTGCATTTTCACCGAAGTTGAGAAATGAAAGAGAGTTGAGGAAATAATGAAAACAAATTGCAAATGCAGTCAAGCCACTCATCAAATTGGATCATCAATTAATAGAAACTTAACTATTGAAAAAATGATAAGAAACTACAATGCATGATAATACATGGTCCTGACCAACATCCAATGGATTTATTATGCTGGTTTCATAACTTCTCTGTGAAGACAAGCAATTTAGTTCCAACCAAGTGCCCTCAAACTTCAATAATAAATGATTAACTCTGACATAAAAACTATTGCATAATACTAACCATACTTTATCATGAAACTATGAAAAAACCGATGACACCATGTGCTGCATTAGAACAACTATAGTATATTACTAATTACACACCATGATTTAATTTTGGTAATATAATATAGTTGCAGTTCATTTGGCTCGTTTCAGTCAGTCTTACACAGCTAATGTTTATCCAAATTAACCACCTTTTAAGCAACAAAGATAACCTACTTCAATCTATATATCAATTGATTCCAGAAACTACCAAAAGAACACAACTGATCTACTGCACAGTTTCCCTTAATTTCTACATGAACAAACACAAAAAACACACACACACAACTTCTAGCTACATCAATCAGCATAAATAGCTTATCATCAAAGCCTACCAAAACGATACAACTGATGCATTGAATGTTTTTCTTTCACCACCAAGTTAACAGTCATATAACAACAGAAACAGAGATAAAATCGTTAGCAAACAGTTAATTACCGAAATGAGAGTATGAATCGAAATAATAATCAGCACTGGTCTTATCAGCGCCGATAATGGAAGAATCGTGAGCGTCGCACATGGCGGAATCCTCCTCCAGGTTGGAGGTGGCGGTGGCTGCTTCTTCGATGGTTTCATCGGCGTCTTCGAACTGGAAACTGACCTTTGAAGGTGCCATAGCTTCAGCCATTGTAGAGGTTTGAGTGTGTGTTCAGTTCTAAACCCTTCACAGCTCCACTTTAGGGTTTTAGGGGGATAAAGATGAGCGTAATCTTGGTTTTAGGGTTTACGGGGAAAAAAGGTGATAAGTGAAAACCATGTTTTTTATTTACACGAGTAAAGTTTAGTTTTGCTCCACACGGTTTGATCACCTTAACCATTTCAGATTAAAAAAAATTATCACATATTAAAAAAAAATTATCATATCATATAGTGCTTTGACAACCAGAGGGGATAGAGAACTTTCATGTGTTTTCACAATTCATCCACCAGCACTAAAAGTTGACTCTAAAACTACACTCGAAATCAAAAAGACTAAAAAATCTATAAAATAATAAAGAAAAGTTAGAAATAAGAAGGCTTAAAAGAATTATTAATAATATATATTTAAACATACCTTTAGCCATTTTTGCTAATATTGGATACTTTGAAGAAGAATCTTTCCATCATTATCATTCTAGAATATCAAAGATAATCGGCCTCTTCCTTATCTTCAAACCTTTGAAGTTTTGATTGGCATTGCACACTATAAAACCACAATCTGATTTGAATTCACTTAAAGTGACTGGCATTTCTTTCTCCCTTTCTTTTCTTTCCGTTGGTCAACAACTTTATTCAGTACTTGCTTTCTGCCGTTCCTAGGGACCACCCACTCCCGTTCCTTGCTCCGTGGAAAGGATGATTCCTCCTAAGCCTTACTCCTAGCGACGGACTCGCATCCTCCCTATTGTTATCTTCGTTATCTCCTTGTGATGAAGGATCAATGTTTCTTTGTCTAACGTCATTAGAACTTTGAGTTTTATTTGCTATCTTAAAGAAATAAAATACTATCTCCAATTTCCCAATAATTGATTTAACTATCGCATCAACTTTTTTCTTAATGTCATATTCTGTTATAACCAAATGCAATGACATGAAATTTTCAACAAGGATCTAGTATAGTTGCGAAGTGTAGAATCTTATTAAAATTTTTATACTTCCTCTAATATTTATCAAACTTCTTTTTCATAGTACTACCCATTTGTGTATTTATCAAGTCATTTGAACAATTCTTCAATGTTCGTAAATGCGTATCAATATGCATAGTGAAGACTTGATTTGCAACAACCTGTTTCACACATGTTTATGTTAAAGTTAAAGATATTTGAAATTTTAAAATAAAAACTAAAATTAATACATGAAAGATAAAGTATAAATTTTAAATAAAATATCTATGTCGCTGCAGAAGCATTTGTGGTTTTACGCTTGAATAATTCACGTAAATGCTAAATAAAAAAATACATACATATGAAAACATATAGTGTTAAGCATATTAGCGGAAGTCATGGTGCGTTGCAATGAGAATTTAACGTAAATGCTAAATAAAAAAATAAAGGATATCTAACACGACTATTAAATCTATATTAATTGTCGTTTAAAGATAAATTATTGATATTAATCTAACAACAACAAATATTATTTTTATAGGATTCACTTATTTTAATATATAAACAAAATAATCAATGTTCTCTTAGTTTATTTTCCAACTTACATAAGTACATAACTCTTAAAATGCATACATAATATTTTCAAGAAAAGTAATTAATGTGGTGTTGTTTTCGAAGCATAGTCTCTTGAAGGATGTTGCTTTTCATGTAAAAACATATATAAGAACACGGAAAAAATTTTAATGTAAAATACGTAATCTTTTCCTCTCTTAATATTCCGGTGCCATCGTCCGATTCCAAAAGAAGACTGGTTTACATTAAAACCCATAACCGCATGAATTGTTAGCCCAGATAAAGTTACGAAAAATAATCTAGAAGATGAGCGATTAAAACAAAATAAAGATGATAAACAAAGTCAAATTCAATACCTTTGAGTTGATAATATTCACTAGACAAAAACAGCAAAATTTCAAATAATAACAATATGCAACACCACCACAATAGAAATCATTATTTAAACGAAGAGACTATTCAATGCATACCAACAGAAGACCTTCATCAGAACATGCAACAATAGATTTCAATCCAACAATATCTTTCAACAAAACACAATGTTCAAAATTAAAAATAAAAAAAAAACAATTGTTTGACCTTCAACATCAGCAGCAAACTAAAAAGCACAAAAATAACAACCAAACCAACAACAAAGACCATTGATCAACACCAACAAACAGACCTTAGATGAATCGCCACTCATCATCGCTAACCAAACAACATAACCCTCATCTTCATTGATGGAACTAACCAGTATTAAACAATCATGTAGAGTCTCAGATAAGAAAGTTCCCTAACATCATAGACCACACATCGTAAAGAGTTGAAGATGATGATTGAAGGCCAAAAACCACAAATCAACATCTTAGATGAGGCACAACTCCTCATTATCATCATCATGTGGTACCATCTTGTACTCATTGACCCATTCATAAAACATGAAAGGGTTTTAAAGTAGAGCAATCACAATAAAGGTGAAACCCCAACTAATAGAGATAGTAGGAGCAACCCTATAAATAAAACAAAACAAAAGTTCTCAAGTGAGGCAACCCTCATTGTCATCGACCTCGAATCAAGATTATATTAAAACGAACTACAAGTACCGAAGAATGGTCTCAGATGAACATGCATTCATCGTCATTAACCAAATGAGTCATAAAATAAGACGGTCTCAGATGAATACACATCCATCATCATCGACCAAATACATCCCAAAGCAGACCTACCTAGAGCGACCAATGCCTTCGCATAGACACCTACGACCCCAATGCTTTCGCCCTTTTTGTAAAAAGGTCATCGAACCAGAGGATCATCATCACAACAGTGGGGGTGGCGCTCAAACCCTATTCGATGCATGCGGGGTAATCGGAGACAACACGACGGAGGATGGCGTGGCCAGAAACAGGAGACGACCGCCTACAATCATACACCACCAAAGGCGGTCCATTGGGACTACCGGCGACATCCAATGTGACAATCGCATCAAAGTGGAATACGTAAAAACAATGTGTCTCAGCCATCTCCACCCACTCAGGTCAGCCGAAGAGGACATCGTCGCAGTGGAAACGGTAGAAAGAGGCCCCTCGAGATGCCATCGTTGCCGGCTCCCACACCCACCGCCACTTGTATATATGAAAGGAAGATACAATTACACATATAAAGAGGGGGAAAAGACAAGTTGTACTATATGTTGCACATGTGGTAAAATACTCTTCATTGACTTGGTTTTTTAATAGATAGGATAATGTAATAATGTTGATTTTTGGAGAAATCTGTCATGACTCATGATAGGGAAGAGTTGTTATTATGCATTTAAAGTTCTTATACTCATTATGCATTATATCCTTTAAAACATTTGTGTTTGTATGTTCTAATAGTTTAAAGAAATAATATAATCATTCTGTATAATTATTTAAAAATCCAAACAAATAACACTTCGTGATTGTTAAATAATTGTTAAATACGCTACTTACAAATAAAAGCACCGTAGATGAATTTATGAAGGGTTATTAGATTTTAATAATCACAACTTTCATATATTGATAGCGATGAGTCCCAACTTAGAAAATTTTTAGAAACACTCCCAATTTTGAACTTATTTTCTTCCAACAATCTCTTACTAACTGAGAGTTAACCGCTGTTAGTTTTTTTTTTTGTTTTATGAAACAGGGTAAACTTTGAGCTATTTTTTAACTGTACCACCTCCCAGCCTCTATCAGGTTTGTTTTTGGGTGTCTAGCCTCTATTGTCACCTGAAATCTACCCTCAACGAGTCAAATGGTTTAGATTAGGAGATGAAGATTGACGAGTTTTAAGGTGAAGTAGTTTCAGATTGAAGGACCTAATGGTGGATTTAAACCTTATATAGTGTTTTGGCCAAATAAATAGTTCATGCCATCAAAAAACTAACGAGTATCAGTTAGTAAGAAATTATTAGAGGAAAACATACATAAAATTAAAAATGTCTGTAAATATTTACTAAGTTAAAAATAATCTCAAACAATAAATAAAAATTAAAATTATTGAAATCTAATAACCATTTCTGAATTAATGTCGTAAAAATTATCAAACTTGTTTTTCTAAGTGTAAACTTCTTTTTCAAGGGCAACAGAAGTATTGACATCCACAACACACCCACACTCATCTCATAAAACTCGAAAGCTTCTGTCTTGAGGAGGTATAAGCTCCGATCGACCTTGCTATCATCATCTCAAAAATTAGGGTAATTTCTTGATCTTCATCTTCTTCATCTTAGATCTAATCACCATAATCTCCAACCCCTTTTCGATTTGCGTTTTCTTGTGGGGGTTTTCGATTCAAATCGCTTAGATCTTTATCGTACGGCATGTTAGATTTACATTTTATGCACACCCATGATTCCGTTGGTGTACGAATTTCATCATTTGTGTTGTTTTTTGGTCTAACTGATCTTGCTGGCGGCTCTTGTTTCCGATTTAGGGTTTTTCTTCTACTCAATAACTATTGCAAGTTTGTTTAATTTCAGTTGCTGTTTTGGGCTAGATTGAATGTTAAAGATATTATCTGTGTAGGATTTAGCTGAATTTGGAATTTTACTCAACAACATGGGTTGTTCTAACAATGGTACATTGTTTTTAGCTCCAATATAGTTTAAGATTTAAGTTATTCTTGGTATGATTGATGTTTTAACCCTAATGTTGATTTAAGGAGCGCCCTTGAGGTGTGCATAGGCGCACCGAGGTGCAAAGATGTGGGCTTTTGACTACTCGAGGCGTATAGTATACAAAAAATGCACATGAGACGCTCGAGGTGCAGAAAAAAACACTTGAGGTGTAGGAAAGAAAAAAAAGCAAACCTGATGTACATGCGAGGATTTTGTGCATTTTAGGTTATATTAATAGGTTTAATTATATGTTAATTCATATATAGAGTTTATTTACAATCAAATTTTTGGTACGAGGTGCTATAAACTATGAGTAGTATAAAAGTTATATATAACTAAATTGTGCCTCACATAGAAAAAGCAAAGCGCTTTTGCGCCCTGGCACAGGACCCTATCACCTTGGTCCACCTCATGCTTTTTAAAACCAAATTGTCAGTTTTTGGTTTCGGATGTTTTGTATTTTATCTATACATTTACTTGTTTCTCGGTGCATTTGATGGTTACAAATTTTATTTGAATGATTGTTATTTGTGTTTGGATCCTGAATAAGCGTTATTTGCATACAGAATGGCATCGAAACTAAAACAATTGCAATCGAAGGCAACTCTAGCTTCAGAGTTCTTGTCGAAACATGGAACCACTTATTACAAGCAATTGTTGGAGCAAAACAAACAATATATTCAGGAACCAGCCACTGTTGAGAAATGCAATGAGTTGTCCAAACAGTTGTTCTACACTCGTCTTGCCAGGTTAAGCATCTGGTTTTATGATAACTGCGATCTTACTTTGTGGTTTTAAGAAATTCGGGTTTGATCTAATTGGAAATTCATTTGGCTTTTGTTAGCAGGCGTAGTTTTTACTTTAAGAGTTTTATGTTTATGATAATTGTGATTTCTTGATTGTTATATTACTAGGTTTTTTTGATGTTCCATTATTCAAATTCCATATCGACGTTTGTTGGTAGACTTGGGTGGGTGGGCTGGTGGAGTAGGTTGGGTAACCTAGTTGGGCGCTTGGTCCTGGTCGATAAGTAAATGTTGTGTGTCTGCATGTATACTGTATATTGTCATTCATTATAGAGCCAATATGTTGAGAACCATGATAACCTCATAATTATTTGTACCTATTGCTTTGAATGTGATACACACGATTAACCACCCCTTTTTTTATCATCCACTGCTTGACTGCTTTTAATTATTTTTTATGCATTACAGTTATGTGCATTATGTGATTCTCATTGTTTTCAATTTTATTATTGGTTATGAAAATAACATGCTCATATGTATGCATATATATGTATGCATACACTCTCACACATATAGTATGATGGCAGAAACTATTTATCAAAATTATTATCTTGTTTTGTTGAATAAAGCAATTAAAGAGATTGCAAACACTTGAGTTTAAGGACGTTTAAACCATCCGATTCTTTTCTTTATCAGCTATGTTTTTTCACCATTATTTGTTTGACCTATTGTCAATAAACTGCAACAATAATTGGCTTGTTTTCACAGAAATAAATTAAAGTTACCTTGTGAAGAGTGAAGACTTGCCTCTTTCTGTTTTTATATGTATGCATATTCTTGTGCACACAAATGTGAAAGTATTAATGTGTGTTGTTAACGGGCCAAAAGAAGTACCTTTCCGGGCCAGGTTGATGGGCAACACCTTTTTTTTGTTACTTTTAAGTTTTTCATATATAGTTTGTTTATATATCAAATATGATTATGAAAACTATGCACTAAAGTAATCATTTAAAATATAGTAATAAAGCAACTTAGATGAATTTTGACCCATTCCACATGTATCTTGTCTAATTTTTTAGGGGTTACCCAAGGTTTAAAAGAATGGAATCGAGCCTCGAGGCGTTTTCCCTTCGCCTCACGAGGCGTAAGCCTCGAGGCGAACCGAGGCGTAAGCCCGAGGCGGAATTAGAAAATAAATATAAAAATTATATATCTTATAAAAATAAAATACTAAAACATCAAAAAAGCACTTTCCTAAGCATTACTTAGCAGGATGATGAACTAATTTCAGCTAGAATTAATTTTAGCACACAAAAATATTCTCAAATTATGAATTAAAGTATTAAACTTCTAAAAAAAAAACAGTAAACCATTACATACATTCAATTTCCAGCATAGATTTGCAATATTTTGATGCAAATTAGATGTCAAATACTCCAATTTCCATTTACTCCCACAAACAAACATTTTAATCATCACATACATTCAAAATGGAATCTGCTAATGAATATCTAACTAGCAATTACAAGAGTAAAAATCTAAACCCTTCATTCAGCACTAAACTAGCAAACACAAGAATGAACATGTACACCCCTTCATTCTGCTCTAAACTAGCAAATCAAGAAGTCATCAAAAAGAAATCACATAAATGAAAACCCATTCTGGACTAAACTCACTATCAGATCTGATTCTGAAACAAAGGGAAACATGCGATAATTGATGACGATGGGGATAATTCAAAAAGTTGCGATAATTGAGGTGAAACCTGGAATATTTGAGAAATTGCGGCCCTATGTGATCTGTGTTTGCCAACTATGTGGTCTAATTAAAAAGAGAAAGTGAAAAAATTGCCGCCAGTGGGTTTTTTCTTTCCCGCCCAAAAGTCAGCCGCCTCACCAAAAACTACCGCCTCAGCGTTTCACGTACCGCCTCGACTATATGAGGCGTACGTACTGGCTAGACCCTATGAGGCGCCGCCTCAGATTCGATTTTCCTCCGCCTCGCCTCGAGGAGTACGCCTCAAACGCTTTTTAAAACTATGAGGTTACCCAATCGACATGCTGGAACAAATATGTAGCTCTAATTGACCTTTTTTTACATATATGGGTTAAAGTCCCTTTAACCGAAAATCATCGCATGCATTTTATATGAATGCAACAATATCTGGTTTCAAGATTAACATAATGCTAGTAATCCTTGGTAAATCACTCAGTTATTGTGAATCGAAAGTGTTTTAGTTAAACATCATCTTTACATATTGTTATTCATCCTGTCCTTTGTTTTGGCCTTTATAGCTTATGTCGCTTTTTCCTTTATTTCCTCTCTTGCATCTCTTGTGTTGAGAATTTTATAATTTGTATGATATGAATCAAGATAATGACTTTTGTACAAAGAAATAGGGATGGATTTTGATCTTATCAGGTCTTGAAATGACGGATTTATGTGTGTTTTGTGTTCTTTAACACTAAAGTTCTTGAAGGGAGTTTACGAATTCGTATAATGCATACTTTAAAAAGATACAAATTTCATTAGTATATATAGTGCTTTTATTTTTTTACTTCAGGTATGTGATGTCTTTTTTAATTTATTTTAATTTATGAGTCCCTTTTACTCGCCTTTATTATAAATAAATAAATAAATTTGATCAACAACTTAGTTCATCATTATTTTGGACTTTATGATTACCAACATGCCAAAACTGTCATTTCATTAGGGGGTGTTTTGATTACATTTGAAAGTGCTTATATGATACTCAACAGTCAAAAATAAATAATTTGTGATAAAATGAGCTGTAAAACTTAGTGTATGGATGTGGTTTTGCTATTTGAAGTTGTAATTTTTAGATGTTTGCTTGACAAAGACGATATTTTAAAGAGTTAATAGGTGTAAGGGATAATGTATAGCAACCAAAGTATGTGTATGGTTTCATTTATACTAGATTCAGCCAAAAACATCCCCAATGGTCAAATCTGTTTAATAAAACCAAAGGGTAAACTTCACAATATAGTAAACAAGTTTTAGTAGTGTTCCAATTAGGTCACTCAAAATTTTTATTTGTTCCAATCAGGTTATTAAAGTTTTAAGAGTGTTACAATTAGGTTACTACCCTGTTGTCAATAGCGGCTATAGCGCGCTATGTAGCGATGTGCCACACCCTCGCTATTTGCAGATAGCGACTGCATAGCGGGATTTTCTGATTTTTTTATTTATTTATTTAAAATTTTTTATTATTTTTTTAGTAAAAATGTGATTTGGATGATTAGTAATAGAGTGTTTTAGTTATTTTGGGGGTGTTTGCTTAGATTTCTACTACTTTTTTGCTAAACATGCTTATTTATTGAATGTAAAACATTCTTACATATTATCCTACTTAATCGCTAAACACGAAATAGCGGTCGCTATTTACCGCTATTCGCTACGTAGCATATAGGTGGCTTGTCGCTATTTACTGCTATTCGCTATTGACAACTATGGGTTACTAATATTTTTATTTGTTTCAATCAGGTCACTAAGATTTTAGAAGTGTTCCAATTACGCCATTAATATTTTTTTAAAATTTTTTTGAATAATTCATAATTTTTTTAAAGTAATTTAGTTTTTTTATTAATAATGTTAGTTTTTTAAATATTTCAATTTTTTTTAAAACTTTTTGCAATTTATAAATGACCTAATTAGAACAATCCTGAAACTTTAGTGATGTGATTGGGACAAAAGAATTTACGAGTGACCTGATTAGGATAAAAAAATTTATGAGTGACCTAATTAGTACAATTCTAAAACTTGATTACTATTTTACAAAGTTACCCCAAAACCAAAATACCCTTGTATTGATTTGATTTAGAAGAAACTATTTTTTTAATCATTTTGCCATATTCCAACATTTTTTCTCGGATTTGTTATAAAAGAAATTTGATATATACTTGGGTGTCCTATTTAAAAGTAGTTTCAATATATGAGTGACCTCATGAAAAACATTTATACTTGGAATTTGGACGTCCTCTACATGTGTTGAAAGTTAATCCTAATTGTGGTCATATGTGAAAGTTTAGGGGGGAGAATCATCAAGAGTCTAAAGATAGGTTGGTTTGTTTTATTTAGTAAGTTTTAATTAGCTTTGTTTATGTTTTTGGCTGTTAATGGGCTGTCATTACAGCTGTGTTTGAGTGGAGTTTTCATTAGTTATTAAGGTTAGGATTAGTATAAAATAGGGTCATTGTCTAAGAGTTTATGGTGTGGTTTTTATTCAATAAAAAGAAAAGAGTCGTGGGTGTGTTTTCCCACAAAAATCACTGCTATCTTTGTGTTTCTGTGACCAGTTGTCTAACAACATGCATTATTCCTATATAAAATGATTAAAAAAAATATCTTGTGAAAAAAGCAGACTGCTAATTAACCTTGGCCTCAGATAAATTACTCATATTGAACTGATTATATGACCACTAAATATCAGATAATTAGAAGCAGAATATGTTTATCTAAACACTAGAGACTGATTCGGTTATGGTTTTTGCAGTCTCCCTGCTCGTAACGAAGCATTTTGGAAGGAACTCGAACACGTGAAGGAATTATGGAAAAACAAGAAAGAATTGCACGTTGAGCAAGTCGGGATTGCAACTTTATTCGGCCTTGAATGCTTTGCATGGTTTTGTGCTGGTGAAATTGTTGGAAGGGGTTTCACTTTTACTGGTTACTATCCCTGAATTCGCAACCATTTTGGTTCATAAAAGCTCGTCTCTGACGCGAAAATTGTAAGGTTTTCTTCACAAAAAATTCTGTTTTATTTCAGTTATGGATTTATATTATGCTGACATTATTTTTAGAAATTTTGAAGCTGAGAAAAACAGTTGAGAGTTTGATCAATAATTTGAGTATTTGGAACACTTGATCATCTAAAATGTGTAATGATCTATTAGTTTTATAAGATTTGATGATTGTTTCTGCTTAGCCCATTGATTTCGTCAAATGATCTCATGAATGTTGCCATTCAAATGTCTCTAGTATGTTAGTAGCCACAAGGTATTGTTCTAGTATTTTGTTTTCCCCCCTAAATTGAGAAACAAAGATATCATACTATAGCTTTGTATTGGCGGGTTGAAGTGTTCAACGTGGACATGACCATATATTTATTTGTGTCAAAAACATCAATCCTAATCTAAATACAATTAAAATCATGTAATTTGAGCATGACCTGTTAACCTATTTATTTAAATATGTCAAATGAGTTGATGAGGAGCCATAAAGGTGTTAATCGAGTTGGTACATGTCAATCTAAACATGATTTGTTTACTTAAATATGTCAAATAAAACACGATCTGTTTATTAAACTTGTTAGATATGATAACGCAAAATCTGATTATTATACTTTTGCATACTTTGCTTCAACCTCATGTGCTCATATTTCTAGGACTCGACTTTGTTTTGGTGTCATGATACACCGAGAGATCGATTTAAAGAGCACACTCTTCACCCCCTTTATGAACGCTAGTAAATGTCTATATCTTCGAGAGGTTTCCACGCAATCCCCGCACTTCTACGCTTCAACTTTTTTTGACCATCTTGACAAATTTGAGCGTCTAAGTGCTTTATAGGATCTTCATCGTGTATTCGTGTTTACTTATTTCACATACTAGTTTAGTATCTTGTGTATTATACGGGTAAAAAAAATAAAATATCAGATACCTAAGTATGAAATTACACTAATCACAGCCGCCCGTCACCGTCTCAACGGCTCGTCACCGTTGCAACGGCCCGTCACCACCAAAGCCCTAGCACCACCACAATAGCCCGTCACCGCCACAAAGGCCTCAATTAAGAGGGGTCATGGAAAGAACAGGTTCAAAATCACGATCAATTCCTGTCACCGCCACAACAACATGTCACCACCACAGGCGTTATCTCCATCTCTCAGAGCTTTAACCCACAAACCATGTTCGTTGCTGGCTAGATTTCCACCATCAACACCACCATCTCCTCCCCAATTCCCCAAACCCTCATCCCCCTCCTATGCCACCGTTTCCCCTTCTGCCACCACAAAACCCCCCACCACCTGCAAACCCACTTCCATCAAATCGAACATGGATGCAGGAGTGAGCCTAATGGGTACAAAATCAGACATGGTGATATACTTTGAACCCACTGGCAAGGTAAATCCGATCACCGTGATAGGAGAAATTTGGGGTTATTTTTGTTGACGTGGTGGAGATGTGGCGATGGTGGTTTTAGGCTATGGTGTGTTGGAGATGTGGCGCCAATGGTGTTTTCAAGCAAGGAGTGGCGGAGGTGTGGCAGCGATGATGACGAGCGGTAAAGGAGGAGAGGAGGTGTGGTGGGGAGCGGAACATTGGTAGTTGTGGTGGTGGTGGTGAAAGATTGGAGTGAAGTGGGATGAGTGGGTGTGAATAAATGGAAAGATTTAGGGTTGTTTGAAGAATAAGAAGAGGTGGGTGGGTGGATGGACGAGTATATTTTTTATTTTTTATTTCACAGAGGTATTTTAGTTTATTAATAAAAATTTAATAGAAAAACTAACGACATCAGCCTTTAGGTTCAAATGAATGAAAAAATAAAAAGTCAAAGGAAATAATAATATTTTTAAATTTTAAGAATTTAACTAGTTAGTTTAAGAAATGGTCAGGGATGCAAATATAATTTACTCTAAATTATAAAATTTTCATAAATTGAATATATGATAGAATTGTTGTATTAAATCATGAAAATGAATAAAATGATTTCATAATAAATATTTAATTACATAAATAACACAAATGGATTTAAGTTTACAATTTAAAATTAGTCAAAGTGTTAAATGTTTTTTTTTTGTCACTGGTTTTATGTCGTTTTTGTTATTTCAATACTTGTGTTTTAGTTAATACGATTTCAGTATCCGTGTTTCAAAAAAATCACCGAAATAGCCATTCCGTCCAAATTCCTAGACAACGTCAGTTACCATCAAGGGTAAAACCGTCATTTTCTTTATTAAATTGCTATTTTCGTCCCTGGTTTTATATCATTTTTGTTATTCCAGTATTCGCGATCAAATATACCTATAATGTTACGATATGTTTTTGTTTTTGGAGATGTCATTTTTTTAGCTAGTTATTAAAGTTATATTGTTGTAAATAAACTTTTTTTTATTTTATAATATATTCTGGTGTAAATAATGTATCTTATTTTTTAATATGTATTTTATCCACGAAAAAATATGTTTTTTATCCGCGGCATCACGAGGGTGTAAACATACTAGTTAATAACAAAACCGAACTAATTTATTCATAGTACCCAATCGATCTTTTTTGTCAACTTCTCCTACTAAATTACTTTAGATAACCTTATTAATCATACTTGAGGAATCGTCTTATTCTTTCACCATTAGCAATTCCTGTCTTTAATAAGTGTTTTGATGAATTATTCATAACAATTAAAGGGAAAATGACAAAGGCACAAAGCGAAAAAAAGAAGAAAAGAAAAATAAGTCATATACGTGAAGGCAGGGCAAAACCACCTAAGAAAAACAAAAAAAAAAATAAATAAATAAAAAAATAAAACAGATCGGTACAAAAACCCGTATGAAACCAATCTTGAAAACAAGTTAGGAAATAGAGAAATTGAAAACATAACCAACAAAGTAGACAAACAACTTGCTATAAAGCCTAACTATAAATTATGCAACCATTAATAAAAAGAGTTATTGGATTTAAATAATCCCAAGTTTCATAAATTGGCCGGCATTAATCCCAACTCAGCAAATGTTTACCGCCACTCCCAACTTTGAACTTATTTTCCTACAACAATCCCTCGTTAACTGAAGCTTAACACTGTTACTTTCTTGTTGACGTGGTATGCTGATGTGGCAAAAAAATATCAAACGTGTCACTTGCTTCTGATATACAATCCCTCGTGTCACTTGCTTCTGATATATAATAAAGTTGGTGAAAATCTCTAAGTCTAAATCAAATTGAAGCCCTAAACTCACTAATCTCCTTGAAAAACATCGACTTAGTCCTCGATCAGCAGATACGATTCGATTTAGACTAGGGTTTTCTTGTGTTGAATCGAATGGAAGAAATCATCTCCGTGAAGGTTTGGCATGGCGGGACGTTGGATGTTGGTTCTCCTAAACATAGGAATGTTGGTGGTGAATCGAAATTGCTTAAGTTAGACATTGATAAAATTTCTTACTTTGAGTTAGTAGACTATGTTATGGAGACTGGTTCTTATCAATCTAGGGATTTTCACATGTATTCCTTGAATCCTGGTGATGGAGGGTTTAAACGATTAGTTAGTGATAAAGATGTTCTTGACTTGATGATTAATGTTAGTATGATTCCTACTCAGATTATTGATGTATACATTCAATAGGGACCAATAAGCAAACCCAGTACCCAACCCACTAATCCACAAGCCCAGTCAAGTAACCAGCCCATGTCACCTCAAGCCCAGCCCAGTACCCCTCATAGTCAACTACTAGCTTCTTTGAGCGTTACTTCAGATGGTAGGAGATACACTAAGTTGATAGCTAGAAGGTTAACACCAGGCACAACAGTAGCAACAGAAACAGTTAATAAGGTGGTTGATGTAGTAGTTAGTGGTGGCTCAGATGAGGAGGCTTCAGATGAGGAGGCTTCAGATGATGAGGGTTCAGATAAGGAGGGTTCGAATGAAGTAATTAGTTGTGGGTCAGACAGAGATGATGATGAACGGAGAGAGTCACTTGCTGCAATTAAAAAAGGTAGTAAGGATGATAATGAATCAAAGAAGAAATTGCTTGAGGAATGTTTAAAAGAAACTATTGGTCCACGAGGTAATTTGGTTGATGCATAGGGTTCACGGTTTCCATAATGACTAGCTAACTAAAATGCAAAGACAGATGATAGACAAAGATGTTAGAGTGTGCCCTCGGATCCAGTTAAAGCTTGATAAAGAGAAACACAAGGCTTATAGATGTGAAGTGTACCCATCATCATTGCATGTATTCCAAGTAAGGGAATTTGATGATGTTTTTATGGACTTGAATAACAGAACATGCACATGTAGAAAATGGGATTTAACGGGTATACCATGTAAGCATGTGTGTGCAGTGGCTGGGTTTCTATACAAAAATGCTGAGGACTTTGTTGATGGCTGTTACCTCAAGGAAAAATACATGCAGTCCTATGAATTCACAATCCCTCCTCTGCCTAGTGACAAGTATTGGCCTTCTGTTGATTATCCTAATAGATCCACCTCCAATCAAAGTTGCTCCTGGCAGACCAAAGAAGAAAGAAAGAGAGATCCACATGAAGATGCTAAAAGCCCAGGAAAATTGACTAAGCATGGGGCTGTAATGTCTTGTAGTATTTGTGGGGGAAGGAGCCATAACAAGAGGAAGTGCACTGAAAAGGGTAAAGAACCAGCACCCAAACGAGCAAGGGGAAGGCCAAAGAAGATGGTTAGAGGGTAGGCTGCATTATGGGAAGTCTTTTGAAGTAGTTAATTAGTTTATGTTATGGATGTAGTAACTTAAACTTTTGTCTTATGTTTTTGTAAGTACTTTGTGTAATGGTGAACTATATTATATGGATGTATGCTTTTGGAAGTACTTTGTCTAATGGTATGTTATATATTATCTTTCAAAGATGAATTACATCATCTAACAACCATGATTGATAACAATTTCATAAACATCAATTTCATTAACAGCCATGGATGACATAATCAAGACAAATGATTACAAAAGTTAACCATGATTAACATTAGATCACACAAATAAAATCCACCATATTGCAATGACAAATGTTACTAAATCTAAAACATATCTATTCTTCCACTTGGACTTTCTCAATGAAAGCTGCTCTTTTAAATCTTTGTTCTCTTCTTTCAACATCATATTTTGTATCTCCACATTATGTATCTTGATATCTTCACATATTCCACTGCATTTGGAATTTCCTTGCTCTTTAAACATGTTATCAACATCTTCTTTCCACACAAAGAATTTACATTCCATTCTCTACATAGAACACAAATTCACATTCAGATTTCAAATAGACACTCAAAAATAAAGAATGAAAAGGGGTAACTCACTGGCCATAGAGGGCATCCATAGAATTCTTGCCCGTTTCGAACACTTCTACGTCCAGTTACACGACGGACCGCAAGCATATCATGATGGCAGTAGACATTTCCTTCCAAATCAACTTTAAAGATCTTAGGGCGTTTGTTGGCGTTGCTGTTAGAGGAGGAGGATGAGCTCATTTTAGGGTTTCATGGTTTTGAGAAAAGAAATTGATGCTTGGTATATAAGTAGAATATGCAGAGATTTTTTAAATTTTATTATATATCAGAAGCAAGTGACACGTTTGATATTTTTTTGCCACGTCAGCAAGAAAGTAACGGTGTTAAGCTTCAGTTAACGATGGATTGTTGTAGGAAAATAAGTTCAAAGTTGGGAGTGGCAGTAAACATTTGCTGAGTTGGGATTAATGCCGGCCAATATATGAAACTTGGGATTATTTAAATCCAATAACCCTAATAAAAACTAGCAACGTCTCACTATTTTTTAAAAGTTTTAAAATCGAATAGAGATAATAATCATACTTAAATTATCATTAGTGGTGTTGAAGAAGAAGAAAATATGAACGTGAACGTGATTGATCGCGGGTACTAAAATAACAAAAATGATATAAAACTAGGGACAAAAATAACAATTTAATAAAAGAAATGACGGTTTTACTCCTGGTGTAACGGACGTTATCTAGTGATTTTGGACGAAATGGCTGCTTTGGTGATTTTTGTGAAACACGGATACTAAAATAGCAAAAACTAAAACATAAGTATTGAAATGATAAAAACGACATAAAACCAGAGACCAAAAAAGTATTTAACTCTGTGTCAAATGCTACATTATGCTTGCGTCCCCATCTATAGCATTGGACTACGTTTCTTGGCAGGGTAAAGTTTGTAGTGGGAGTGGGGTTTGCGGCAAGGCTTGGTTTGGGTCAAGGTACCCGTCTTGGTTTTCTTCGTGTGGGGATCAAATTTAGATAACAGAAATAATATGTTAAAATAATAGAGTTTTTTTATATTTCTTTCACGCATAAATCAACCTCTTTCTAGAAAGGAAAAAGTAAACAACTATATTTATGAAATGCATCAAAATAACTAAAGTGCATCTTGACATAAATTATGAAGCAAATTTAAATAGCGTTGGTTGAGTAGTTGTTGCTACATCCAAATCCGGGTCGGGCGTTATCGCCGGGTATGGCTAATCCTGGACTCCATGACCCGTTCCCGAACTCTAAACCTGTCTGTAACCACAAAGTAGATCTGCGTTAGAGGGCCCGAGGGGTTCCCGAAGGCACTCCGACGCTCACGTCAGTACCGAGTATTATGTAATCAAGCATAATATGTATATATATAAGACAAATGGATACATAAATACAAGAGATGAGGGTTAGAGAGAGAGAAAGCCTTATTGACATAGAACGGCCTGGCGACATTGGACGACCTGGCAACATCGTAGGGACAGGTTCCAGCGAAGAGGAGTGAAGAGTAGAGCAAGACTTGTCGACATAGCAGCGACGGCCTTGCGATATTGCGATATTGCGACATAGCAGGGACGGTCTTGAGATATTACAGGGACGAGTTCTAGAGAGAGAAAGAGAGAGAGAGAGACTCACCCTTTGGGTGGATAAGTGTGGTAGTTTCAGACCACAGATGGGATCCCCTTCAAATGGAGAGGTTGCCCCCTATTTATAGGGGAAGAAACTTCAAACCCTAATGGGCTTGAAGAATATGGGTTGGGCTGGGCCCAATGAGTTATACTAATTGGGCCTATGTGTTTGGCCCAGTAATCTAGAGATTGACCTGCGATATCACCATCCTAAGGTGTGTTGGGGTTTAAGTAAGGTTGGTAAGGCCAAGCGATGCAGCCTAAGGCAATGCCGGGATTCGTAAGGCCAAGCCAAGTAGCTTGAGGCAGGGCAACGCGAGATAAGGCAAGGCCACGATTCGTAAGGCCATGCGATACATCCTAAGGCAATGCCAGGATTCGTAAGGCCAAGCCAAGTAGCTTGAGGCAGGGCAACGCGAGATAAGGCAAGGCCATGATTCGTAAGGCCATGCGATACATCCTAAGGTAATGCCAGGATTCGTAAGGCCAAGCGATGCAGCCTAAGGCAATGCCAGGATTCGTAAGGCCAAGCCAAGTAGCTTGAGGCAGGGCAACGCGAGATAAGGCAAAGCCAGGTTATCCAAGGCCATATAAGGTATCCTAAGGTAAGGTTGAATATTGTCGGGTAGCTTGTGATACCTTTCCATGGTCGTAAACCTACTTACGTCATCAGTAGTATTTACATAACTTTTAAGTTTAATTTAGAATTATAACCTACTAATAGTTTTTAAAACATCTGTAGCTTTTATTTTAGCTCTAAAACCCTTTCAATTTAGGGTTAATGGATTTAAATACTCCCAACTATTGAGAATTGGCCGCTACCACCCCCAAGTATCATTTTGGCGAATATAACTCCCAAGTAAATACTACGATGTCTGTATCACCCGTTGTTTGTTAGAACCCTAACGACGTGAACTTTCTGATGATGTGGCACGCATACGTATGCGTGCCACACAAGCAAGGCCTGTACACGTATGCGTGCCACATCATCAGAAAGTTAACATCGTTAGGGTTCTACAAACGGCGTGTGATACAGACACCGAAGTATTTACTTGTGAGTTATATTCGCCAAAATAATATTTGAGGGTGGCAGCGGCCAATTCCCTATAGTTAGAAGTATTAAAATCCATTAACCCTTTAATTTATGTTAACAAAACACGTTATTTTACATCAGTCAATTGTCAAGTTATGAATCTATGAGTATTTTAATAGACTCAACTGCTCAGAAAAGAATTTATACGCCTCTAATTTTTGTTATTTTCTTTTTAAAGAACCATTTAAGGATGAATTTATTACCTTAAATCAATATTTGTCTATTTAAAGTTTCAAACTTTATTAATATTGCAAAGCCACATAAAAAGATAATGTATTGTTCTATATATTTCTTGAATTCATCATGTATTTAATTTTTAAATTATCAATGACTTATGTTAATCTTGCATTAGGTCCGATCGGTGAACCAAATAAGAATTCAGTTAGATGTTTAACCTAGTTATGAAAACATTGAAACTTATCCGCTATGAAATGGCACTAAATAAAATTTTTAACGCATGTAAGACGCGATTCATAAAAAATATGACAGTAGACTCACCTGAAACATAATATTTTAGTATATTTTATGCAATAGTACCTTTTGTTATTTAACACTACATGTCACCGAACCTAAGAAACGAGATGTAAGACTATAGTTCTAGTTGTCACGTCGATTTCGGGTATTTTTATAACACTAGCACAACGTATTTACCCTGATCTTGGTTCAGGTTCCTGTCGATGCTACATTAACGATGGGTTAGGGGTGAGGCCACTTCGTGTTCGAACTCTGTCTATGATCATCTGCCTCCCAGATAAGTCTTCTTCATAGCCCACCACCTGCCATTATTTTATCACAAGGTTATGCAAATTCTAGAGGTGACAATTCTAACTCTTTTATATGAAAACATATTACACATGTTAAATATTTAAAATATTGCTAATAACTAGAAGGGTCAAAAGTTGCTAAATTAAATGATTACAATTTATTGAACTCCAAAGGTGACAATTTCAACTCGGTTATGAAAACGGATTAACCACGTTAAATATAAAAAATTGGCTGCTAACCAAATGTCATATGGGTTGAACGGATCAAAAGCTGCTAACATGTAATCAAATGTTTACAACCTTTTGAGTTCCAAAGGTGACAAGTTCAACTCATTTATATAAAAATGAGTCATACATGTTAAATATTTAAGAAATTGGCTTAAAACAACTGCCTTACCCATTAAAATGACTAAAATCCCCGCCATAGCAAAGCTATTAATAGGGTCCTCGGAGGGGTTGAAAACTAGAAGTCAAATGGGTTGAACAGACCAAAAGTTGCTAACTTGTAAATAAATGTTTATAGCTTCCTAAATTGTTGTATATAAACTATGTTATAATTATTATTCCTTAAACAATATGGTTTTGCAAACATTAATCATTTATAAAACTAAAAGCATGGAAGTTGAACAACTACTTTTATCGAGCTATCGAAACAGCAGGAGTTAGAGAGAATGAAAACCTGAGATTCTGTTTGTGTCTCACTAAAACCTCCATATATGCCTGCATTTTCTTCTCCACCCGGGTTTGTGATGTCATCCTTTTCATTAGACCTGGAAAATTAATAACAAAAAGATAACAAGTATCAAGACAATAATCTGAAAGCAATCAATAGAGAGAAGCATGCCATCTCACCTCCTTGTCCAGTGCTTAGACAACCCAAATGCCGAATGAGGATCCTCACCATTAAGATCATGCCCAAGCCTTGAACAATTAGATGTAAACACCTGCAAAAAAATTAGATTAGTCGTATCTAGTAGATGTAACAAGGTACATGTGGCAATCACAACCCGTTTATTTATAAACTGGTCGACCCATTGGTCATGTTTTATCTCTAACACGGGCCAGATTTCAAAAAGGATATAACAAAAAAAATTAGATTATTACAGTTTTTGTAGTCATTCTTAATACACTACTTATTTATTTAAAAAAATAGCCCCGGACTCGTAGAAAAATTATCCATTTTCACCTGCTACTCAACCCACCTATTTTGCCACTTCTAATAGAAGTTCAGGACAAGGACATAAATAAAGCATCAAGTGATACCTCAGATATATTTTTATCGGTTGTCGTTCTCTCTGGTGACATCTGATCATGAATCTAAAAAGAAACCATAATATTAACAAGCTACTCACAACAACCACACTCATAAATCATAACACCAAAAATATAGTTTTTTTTTTTCCTTTTACCTTGCTTGTCTGCTCTAGCAAATCCTCAATGGCAGACGCAACATCAGGGACCGACTTGAAAGCTTCCCCACCATTTTCAGTAACCGCATTTTCAGGAGAGATATTCTTGCAGAAAGGATTTGTGGGGATTGATCCAGATGATAGTGGACCTTTTAGGCTGCTGTCTTCAGATAGCCTTGGTTTTTTACTGCACATAGCTGAATATTTGGCCCCGTTCCTTATGCTGTTGGTATCATCAATACGGGCATCATTGGTTATGGGTTCGTGCGATTGACTTGTTAGTTGAGATTCACCAGTGGAAGAAATCATTCGAACCGCTTGAGTTGGATACTGGCTCACGGTGCACATTCCTGCTTCTCGGTCACTTATAGTTGCTTCTTTTGGCAAATATTGACTAGTAGCAACAACTTTGTTCTGTCAAGAATAACAAACGGTGATTTTAGTCAGCGGGAAGATGAAAGAGCTAAAGAAAAACTAAAGGTGGCACAATGGGCAGGTAAAATTGGTTGGGAAATGGGACAAACGAGTATTTGTTATTTGTAGGTCAGATCTGGTCAAGTTGGGCCAACTGATACGGGTGTATCTGAAAATGGTAAATTGGAAATCAATTACGGACCAAAATAAGCTATAATGGTCTTGCCTGCCATATCACATTTTGAGGAGACGTGAGGAGGTCCTGATTAAAACAAAGGATTTACCTTTGCTGCAAAGATTGGCCTAGGCATGCCAATCTTTGCATTCTTCATTTCTTCCACTAAGTTAAGCGCACACACGTGCATTTTTGTGTGTTTCTAATTAGAATCTACTGGTAGATATTTGACCTAGAGAAGAAATCTAGAACCAGTCAAAGAAGTCTCATACGATTCTGACTTGTTTAATCCTCCAATTTATCTGTCTCTTCTAGAAATTGGAAACAAGGACAAAAGATCAGTTTTTCAGAGATCATGCATCAAATGGTCCTAAAAGGATGCCCATTAAAATTTAAAACCTAAGAGGGTAGCACAATGGTAAATGCTACAGTCCCTCTAGCAGAAGTCTCAAGTTTGAATCCAACTTCCACTAGTTTTCTACCTTTAACCCCTTGAAGGCCATTAATTGACTCTGTTGGTTAGCAAGGTATTGGTAGGTCTCATGCACTTTCCGGTAGCGGGTTCTCACGATTACCCAAAAAATGGACGGCCATCAGTTTTATTTTACTGTTGACACAAATCATCTCATTTCCAGCTTTTGCTTATTTCTTGTCCAGAGAGAACCGCCTTGTAAAAGTAAATTTCATCTATGAGTGAATTCCTCTTTTGTAAGGCAGATTTAATGAATACAGAAATTGAAAGTTTGTTATCTTAAAATCTTTATTTCATTTATAGAGATTAATAATGGTGGTGTAAAATGTTCTTCTTTCCCTTTAATCTTTATGAATTAACTTCCTTTAGATATTAGAATTTAGAGTATTGAGTTCTTAACCTTCTACCTACTACCTAGTTTACTAGCTGCAGCTGCTACATTGCAGTTTTGTTCGTAATTTTGGGTTTCAAGGTTTCTGTCAAGAAGTCCAATCCGATCCAACCTTTGGTATCACATCACTGACCCAACAACACCTTTTTCTCTTCTATATTAATTTTGTAAGTAAATAATAAATTAAAAATGATTAAAAAGAACTAGGATATAGTAATATAACTTCTTTTACATACAATGATACAGGACATTATAAGCATGTGACTACACCATATTCGAGTTTTGATACATCTTAACATGTTCGACCAATTGGCATGTATCAATTTTAGTTATTCTTTATATTATACTCGTTTGACTTGTCATCAGACAAATACATCTCAAATGGACCTGTTTTTTTATAAATGGGTTTATATCTCCCCCTCTAGAAGCAACACATATAATGAAATATCCATACACAGAGTCGAAATGGTAAAAGGACTGTTGAGGGGGGCTAACCTGTTTAACGCACTCCCAAATCCACTCGATTGTAACCGTTTGGATCCCCCATTGACAAGCAGCCTCGTATTTTGGACCTTCAGTGAACTTGCAGATTAAGTAGTTGACCTTTTTGGTCAACTTTTTGACCAAACTTCCGCCTAGAACATGGCATAAGTTTCTCAATAACTCCCTATCCTTCTCCTCATACTGGGATACACATAAGCGAAGCCCCATAAATTCAGGTAAAGGAACTTTGCATTGAAGTGGAGAAAAGAGGATGTGACTGCTAACATCAAGCAAGTGTCCGTCCTTCACCATAAGATGTTCAGCTTTAATTAGCTCTTACTAATTGATGTTTCGTTTGGTAAATGGTTAAATGATAAACAAAATATTTAAATACCTGCAGACATGACCGAATCCAGTGAGAGGATACATTAGTTCCACTGGTAAATTGTGTAGCGCATAGAACACCATGGGACTCAACTGTGTAATTAACATTTTTCTCTGTCTGAGAATCCACCACCTCACCTCCCCCTTCATGAATCCAATCAATAATTTCACCTCTCTGAACAGATAACCAATTAAATCAGCAAGTTGCTAAATAAGAAAGAAGAAAGATTAAAAGACCATTCATATGAGTAAAAAAGGATCACGGGTTTTAAATAACATGAAGTAAATAATAATAGCAGCCAATCTGTTACACTGAGAACCCAAAGTTGAACAATGATTCTAGTTTGACCAACATTTCCAATCTTACTAATGGTTCTATTACTTGATAGACTAGTTTAACGCATGGCACTCAATCAATTTCAAAGGAGCATATTTTGTCATTTCTTCCTCGTCCTTTTCGTCTTCTTCCTCTGAGTTCACATAATGGTTTTTCATTTGGTTTCAGTAATTAAATAGGTAATGAAAAACTAAATTTTAATAAGTTCAATGAATATGGCAACCAAGCTTATTCATCTTCAAAATTTTGTAGTTACCATTGCAAGATACATGATGAAACCTTCCTATATCTTCATCAAATAAATGAATCAGTGACCAGAACCAGTTCACTTCCAACAATATCAAACCCTAAGATTGCAGGAAAAGTGAACTCAACCAAAAATAAATCTCAGAAAGTTGATTATCGAAACCCAAAATTCAAATAATCCATGTACAGTAATATGTCGTTCACTTTAGGAAATAATAATCTCCAATTCTTTGGCATAACTAATCACGATTTTCAACAAACAAGCAACTCATTCAATTTGCATGCAAGGTTTCAAGGGGCACAGAAAAATGGGACAAAAGAAGATTCCACATCACGACGCTCATTCAATCTCTCAACTGCTCAAGCTTCTTGTCGTGCTGCTCAAGCCTCTTGTCGTGCTGCTCAAGCCTCTTGTCGTGGACGACAATTTTGGGATTTTGGAAAAAGACCAACTTCTAGGGTTGCTGTTAATATTCATTTATTTTTAACCAACAATGTCGGTCCAACTGGAATTGAGTCACTGACATTGTAAGAAAAGCTGAGGTGACTGAAACTGGAATTTGTCACAGGTAAAGAGAGCTTTTTGTACCTCACTTATTTATGATAATATCATTGAGTGAGGCAACTAGACTTCATAATCTTACGGTCTTACCTAATACACAAATCTCACTCAGAAGGCATCCTATTCCTTTGTTTCTCCTTTATTTTCTCATAAGATATTGAATAAAGATGGAAGACCCAAATCCATCAGCTTATACAAGAACTCAATCCATAATTATCGATGCACTTTCAGGTCAGAAGCTATGAAATAAATTACTAGACCTTTTATGACATTATACAAGTCAGCCTGTTAAAAAAATTCAATAGAAATATTTATTAAGCATACACTAGTTACAGTAGGCAAATGATCTGAATACTGATCATCCACATACTTCATAAAACTCCTAAAAGTGTTTTAACTTTTAACACATATGCTCTACAAAACTATATCCCAATCCCACAAGAAGCCTTTTTATCTTGAGAAACGGCGAGAAGGCAAAGATTTATCAAAATTTGTAACTTTGATTCACAATTTTAATTTTTGAACAGAATCATATAAGTGAAACTGTGAATCTAAGTTACCATGTATAATTTTGAATCACATTGCTGTGTGTATATGAGATCAGAACCAAAAAAAAAAGGGATCGCAATGTATAAAATTTGTGAATCAAAGTTAAATATTTAATTAATCAATGCATTATCATGTTTCTCGTGATAAAAATACTTATTTTATCTTGACTGTCTCTCTTTATATATATATGTGTGTGTGTGTGCGCGCGTGTGGGTGTGAGTGCGTGTGTATCTATAGAAACACATATATACATACCTAGATACATATATACATGTATATATTATACATACATTCCAAGGCTACACCATAGTAGAAATGCCACCATATCTTATACAAATATTGGACAAGATATCAACAAGTCACAATAACATGGCCCTCTCAACATAAAGACAAATTTATTAGGAGAAGAGAGATGATCATACTTGAACTTCTGGGAAGGAAGTGGAAAAGCAAAATGATCGGCCTATAAATACACTTGATTTTTTATCCTGGCTTTTGTTGCTGATAACATTCTGCATTTTCTGTTGAACCTTACTCAAACTGCCAAGATTAGAAAACTTCTTGTGGTCAAATTAATAACCCAAAGTTTTCATGGGAGACTTTTGTGTTCATTATAATTTTGGTCCTTTTTTCTTGTACACAGATATCAGAAAACAAGAATTTATATACCTTTGAGATGGAACATTCAGCAAAGTTGGTTGAATGGTTGAGGGGTTCCCTTGTTTCAAACCAGGCAAGCTACTTACAGATACCTTATTATAGGATATGGAATCTACAAATCAGGAACTGCAGTTAGTGAACAAACACAGAACAAACTGAGATCGTAAAAAACACCACACCTTTTGGAAGGAGCAAATCATATGCAGCATGTCTCCGCAGTACAGGAATCTCTTTCTTTTCACGTTCACAATCCTCAAGCCATACTGTTTTTACCACATTGATGATACCCATGGCAGAAAGGCTTCTTACTTCTTTCTTCTCACTGCAATAAACATGTTATTTTTCATATAACTAGTCTTCAAATTATTTCTACAACTTAAGAGTAATTGTTTAGTTGAGACATAGAAAGTGCAGAATTATAAAACTAAAATGCCACAACAATAACATTATTTGCCCCTTTTCTCAGTAACTCAGCCCAGTCATGTCTAAACCATCCATAATCTTGAATATAACTTTAATGCAATGAAGTTGTGACACATTATTAGGTAACTTGATTCTGCATGTGGTGTATAAGACTATCACAAGGCATTTCAACGGACCCTAGTAAATTTAATTTCTGAACATAATGATAAGCCGGAAGTATTTGTGCAAAAGAAACAAGTTGAAGAGAGAGCACAACGACACCGAGTATTGTAATAATTTCCATCGCACTTACATAAGCAACCAATAAACCTATTTATTATTGTAGTACAGGATAAGTGACATACAACAGAAAAAAATTAAACACAGCCAAACGGCATCAATAAGGCTGTCACTGATAGCACCAGTATTTTGAACATTAATGTAAAACAATTTAACCATATATAACATAACTGGCCGACATGAGAAGATCAGAAGATATTTACCTTTCTGAGGGAGTTCCAACAACAATGTGTGTTAACTGTTCATTGAGAGACATATAACGAGACCCACCCCCTCTACGAACCATGTTGACCAATCTACGCATTTCAGAAGCATCAAAACCAATAAGATGAATTTTACAATTTAACAAGTACAAATCATTGTCTTCAGATTGAGAGTCTTCAGCAACACAAGCATCAACAATGGAAGATGTTTTATCCTGTATGCAAGGTGGTGTATTGTCATCACTGGCAAGGACAGGAATATCTGAAATAGTTGAAGCCATATTCTGGGAGAGAGTTGTTTCCAGGTCAGCATCTACCATCCCATCACATGAAACATCTTGATGGGGGACACACTCTGAGTTTCTAACAACCTTTGAGGAAGTCCTCTGACTATTCATGGACGTGGCAGGGCTTTTCTGGACAGGATATGACTCCTCATTCAGACATGCTATTTATCACATAAGAAAATCCATGGTCAAAACAAAGTTGAGACATTACCAAGTCATGGCATCAAATCCTAATGTTACCTCTTCTAGCAACAGACTGATTGAACCATGTCCTATTAACAATATGAATGTGACCCCATCTTTTGGCAACCTTGTATTTGTCACCTTCAGGAGCGTGCTGTTGGTTAAGGAAGCATAAGTTTTTAAAGACGGTTTAGAAAATAATTGGAATAATCTACTTAAAGTAGGAATAAACATGATGCACAAAATAATGAAAGCAAACAAATCAAAATTTATAAAGTGGCAGATGTAATATCATATAGGTTGCCAAGTTTATCACTTGGAAATTTATAAAGTGGCAGATGTAATATCATATAGGTTGCCACATTTATCACTTGGATGAAGCAAGAAACATGACAAGCTAAATGAGCTTACAAACCCTTGCCCAGATAGAAAGCCTAAATGACCAAAACACACTTATCAATTTAATCTACTTGTGTGCAGATTAAAATTAAGGATATATCACAAACTAAATGAGTGCTCTTTCTTGTAAGTTCAGCAGAGTATTTGCCCCCATTCTGTAGGACAAGCTTTTCTATCTCCTTCCGCTCATCTATGATAAAGAAACATGTTAGCGAGACATGAGAAGAGCGACATATATTAGCAGCTTAAGAATTATCATAAAGATATTTTTCAATATTCAAATAAATTTCAAACTAGCCAACCTAAAGGAACTTGGGTAACGCTAATTGTCAACCCAGAAAATGGAAGAGCTCTATAAGACTCATGAGGAACAACACGATGCTCCTTCCAGCACTGGTGCAGCCAACTCTCACATACAATTGGTTTCTTCAAATTGTTCAACGCCCACTGCAAAACATGCAAGACAAGGAAAACTAGATTCTCAACAACCATTAAAACGTTTGGCAAACAATTGAAACAGGAAAACAGGACAGTGTTCAAACTAAGAAGCCTTAAAGAAAACAACTGCACCTACAAACATGTACACGTCCATGGATATGTATATGTATATGTACGTGTGTACGTAGCATAAACTATATGCATGGGTATTTTGTGTGTATTAATACATAAGTGCTTTACTACCCACAGTCATACAACCAATCATTCTCATCAAGCATGATCATAAGTTTCTACAATCCTAGCATGTGCATGGTAATCAGTTCTTGCATGATGCACCAATCAAACAGTATGTCATTTACAAACTCACAATGGAGCAGCTGACATCTGTTTAAGAGCGTAAAATAACTATATGATGTGTACTGACATACAAAATACAATTCAGACTTGAAAAGTATGACAAAGCAACAAAAACTTCTAATGCTTGATGTGAAAACAGAAGAGAAACCTTATACTTTGCAGCTAGTACATTCTTCACAATTACAAAGCTAACATCTGATGATGCTTTAGTTTGCAGCACACCTCCCATAGCAGTCACTAGCTTTCCGATCTCATCCTAAAAGACAATTTAAAGAAACCGTCATGCATTCAGCCAGGTAAGAAACGAAATCTTTAAAAGATATGATTACACATGTAAATTATGTTTAAAAAAGATGAGTACACGAATCATATATATAATGAGACGAAAGATCAAAAGTTTATTTTCAACCCTGCATATCTACTTGCTAAATAATTTTGGTATTACCCGGTGACAATATATCCGCCAAGCTATTTACAACCTAAGCATCGAAAAATATATCATGTTTCGCGTGTCCTGTGCATTTTGAAATAGGTTATGAATGTACCATCTAAACAAACTGAAAGCTTGTGGTTAGGAAGAAAAGGCAAAAATTAAACAAGTCAAGGACCTCATCCAACGCTGCTAACTATGTTAACTGATAAAATAACAGCGGTTAAACCACACTTAAGATATATACCTTCTAAATCTTTTTGCATGCACAATTGAGCAGTTTTGAGGTTAATATTGAGCTATTCTTCAGTTGTTATATCATGTTTCCAAGTCATTCATCTTGTTATCCTATAATGAAAACAAACGTAAATACTTAAATTATATCATTTATTTTTAGCATAGAGGGAAAACTAAACATATTTAGTTATATTATAACTATCATAAAACACTCTAGGTAAATCAAGTCGTATGGCAATGAAAAAAGGTGGCGAATCACGGTGGTAGCAGAAATCAACCAACCATGTATACAGCAGATACATATGTCTCAAGCTATTTGTAAGCTGTAAATATGAATACACATAGCATCACACAGATGAGAGATATGTTCGAGAGCATCTACAGCTATTTGTTAGCTATAAATATCAACATATAGCATTACAATACTGTAACAATGATAACTAGTGACAAAAAAAAAGGACCTTTTCATTCATTTCAAAGCCAGATGCCAGTATTTTTATTCCATCCATCGCAAGGCAGCAAGTGAATCCTTGTTTTGGCAGCATTCTGTGCTCTTTTGCACATGAAAACACACATTGAGGACCTGACAAGGTACAAATAGAAGATTGTAATACATCATGGCATTTTCTTATGAACAAGTTATTTAGACATGTCATATACTCATATGCATCTCTACTTATGAGTTGCGATCATGCAGGAAAAAATTAGTAAGTTGTTCGAAGTGCCTGCACACACAGTTGTTACTTACACAGTGTCAAGGTTTCCTAACCGACAAATGAGATGTCCAGTGTCCCAACAGAATAACCAAATCAACCTAGCCCTAATCTCTTGCTAGCTGGATAGCTGGAAACTTCTTCAATTATAAATACCAAGACACACACTAATGACTAACCTATATGGGCAGATTACCACTTGACCATTGATATCATCAACACAAGCTACCATATGGTCTCTATCGTAGGTTTATGACAATTACATTCCTCATGAGGTTAGATATGTTACAGATCAATAAACTGCCATGTAATGTCTTACTCCAATAGTCACATCTTACAATACTGCTGCTAACCAAACTAATCTAGCCTTGCACTCCATCTAATATTTTCCTTTCAATAAAGCCCACTTCCTTTGACAAATGAACTTATATGAATAAATCCAAGGGAGAATAACCACCTCAAGGAACAAGAAAACACGCTACCTATGAATGATAACTGTAAAATTACTTTAATGGACTGGTTTCTTAAAAACCAAGCACTGTAAGGATGTCCGAATATCATCTATGTACTCTTTATCAGTTGACATTAATTGAATAATAGTTGAATGAAAATTAAAGCAGTATAATGTATGTGTATTTCCTTACCTATCCAAGTCAAGAAAATATCCAAAAGCTCCCATTTTGTTAGAATGATTAAATGAATATTTATGTATACCTAACACATGAATATGCCTCAGGACAAAGTTTAGCATAATAGTTCCTGGTTATCAAAACTTGATATACTTTAATAAAATGTAGATAACTCAATCTTGGGCCCCTTTTATGTAACTGCAGTGTATATAAACTAAGGATACTAAATTCTAGTATTTCAGGATAAAAGAACGTGACTAATGGAAACATGTCATACTCTTTGAGTAAATAAGCAGAATTTAACCATAGTGGCAGTTAAAATTCAAAACCAACAAACAACGATCAAGGGACCTGGGAGGGTAAGCTCACAACATACCAAGCAAATTACAGCCTTTCTGACGCAGATCATCGAACTTTACCTGCAAGAATCCATAGGATATCATCGTTAAGCATCAAAATCTCACATATATAGAGAAAATATGTCCCAATACTAAAAGAACATAGAAATACATGATCACGAGAGGAGATTATGTGGTAATCATTAGGTCCATTCCGGGAAGGATCACAGCACAGGAAGATATCAGCTCCATTATCTTTGAGAACATCGTGAAGCGAATCGAATATCTCAGGAGGCACCAGATTCCTTGACATGAATACATTCGCTCCCTTGAAAGTCGTCTTCCTCATATCTCCTCAATATCTCCCCTCCTACTACAAAACAAATGATGAATCAACACAATTGAACAGAATTATGATACTATAATCTAGCACATAAGCTTGCTTCATAAAACATTAAAAATTCAATTAATTACAAGTAACATCTATGATCAAATCTGGAACAATACAATTACAACATGCAATTTATAAATTCTAAGAAGCTATTAGTTGTTTGCATCAACCTCTAAAATCGATCTTTAACAAAAAAGTATTGATGAACCGACGCAATTGTTTGAACAGAGTTAGGTTACTATAATTCAGCACAGAAACTTGCTTCATATAACATAAAAGATTCATTCAATTACAACTAACCACTGCGATTAAATCTGGAATAATACAATTATGACATTCAATTTATAAATTAAGAGCATACTAGTTGTTTGCATCAGCGATCCAGTTAAGTCTAACCCCTAAAATTGATCTCTAACAAAAAAATATCGATGAATCGACGCAATTGATTGAACAGTGCTTCATAAAACATCAGATATTCAATTAATTGCAAGTAACATCTACAATTGAATCAGGACTATACATTACGACATTCGATGCATAAATTTTAAGAACAAGTTAGTTGTTTGCATCAATGATACGATTATGACTAACCTCTATTATCGAAGCTGGAACATCTAGCGAGAAGATAACAATTGATTTTGAGCAGAATGAAAAGTAGGCGAAAAAAAGGGTTTTTTTGCTCAAAGTTGCAAGGAATTTCGATTTGAGAGTGGGAATATTTGGATTGTGCCTGGAAGCATTTAACATGTTTTTTATAATTATATAGTGAAGCAAACATTTAGTTTGTAAACGCGGAGCATGGGTCATGGAACAAAAATAAATGTTCCATTTCGCTAGAAGTCCTTGTATGGCTTTATACTGCAGGATACATCCTAAGTAAACGTGGAGCAGTAGAAAGCATATATTGTGCACATGCATGTCTGGGTTTTCATGCATGGGTCATGGAACAAAATAAATGAGATTGACCCGCTTGGGAGATGGGTCAGGTAGTTTGTAATCAGGGGCTGAGCTTCCACAACATGGTGCAGCTAGACAAGAATTTAAGTGATGACCGTTGGGCTCGTAATGGTCAGTAACCCGGCCAACAACTAGCTCATAATATAACAACCACATGTTCAAATTAAGAACTTACATACAAAAGCTTAGGATCAAAATCATATGCACTGGTCTTTGGTTTTCATAATAAAAACTAGCTAATAACGTATCATAAAGTTAGAACAAGATCTTATTATCTTTTTATTTAGTTAATCATATGAATAATGAGACTAAAAGCAAGGCAGAAAACGAGATCACAATGTTGATCATGAACCAATAACAAAACAACATGAAAACAGTAACAAAAACAGCATGAAAACAGCTTGAAACCAACATGAAAACAGAAGCAAAATTAACATTATTCAAACAGCAACAAACTATCATGAAAACAGAAGCAAAACAGCTTGAAAACAGCAGCAAAACATCTTGAAACCAAAAACAGCAGCTAAACAGCATAAAAACAAGATAAAACAGTACCAAAACAACATAATTTTAGGCATTTGGTGGATCAATTTTAGGCATTTTTCTCTATCCTTATTATATCAGCATATATGGTCCTATTCTGTGACTCCTTTAAAAACACTAAAAGGATGCTATGGTTGCTTGTAATTCAAGGGGGTGATTAACAATAGAGAGACTGTTGCATCCATTCTACAAAGTTACTCATTTGTAGACCAATTATGCTAGATGATAACAACAAGTACTAAATTCTCTAATTAACCCAAAATCAGAACTCATTCATCCAAAGAATACATGAAACTATTATACCAAATTAAATTAAGTGTAACTTCAACAGAGGTATCATAAACCTATATCTATAAAATCTTCGATTGAAGAATTTGAGTGAATCAAAGTAAAGTAATCGAACCTGTATTGAGGCGATGACAACTTCTAGGGTTTCTACCGAACTTGAGATGGAACGATGAAGATTATAAGTAGCTATCAGTTGATGTTTGGATCGATGAGGAAGAGGGATCACTTCATGTCTAGATCGATGAGGATAAGCAGCGATGAAGCAACGAAGATTGATGAGTGAAGATGATGTGGGCGTCGACTAGATTTTGGAGGGAAAAGGAACCACAGTTGTAATGCGGGATGTACATATATAGGGATCTTTATGTCCTCATCGTAATTTTGTTAGAATTTTAATTTTAATATTTTACGTTTGATAGAGCTTGATCTTCTCATTCACAACAGGTTTTATGATTGTAAGTGGAAAAGATATGGTCATTTGTGTATTTATGGTTACGCGTTTATGCTGTTTATCTTATAAACTTTTTGATATTTTTTGAAATTTATTGTGAGTGGAGGATAAAAATAATAATAATAAAATATATAAAAAATATTGTTTAATTAAAAATAAATAAAAAAATATTAACTTTTAATGTAATTATAAAAATAGAGATGTGAAACCTAACATAAATGCTTTAACATTACAAACTTTTAACCTCAAATAACTTTTATAATTTATTTTTATAAAATCATTATACCATAAAATTTAGAATTATGTTCTCATTTAATTTAATATTTGTTTTGCTGTAACGTTTTATAAGGGCTATTTTAATAATGGTGTTTCTAAACCATAAGTTGTCCCTCCAACTTTCTATTTTCAATTTTTATAATAACATTTAGAGTTGAAAAACCATGTCATATTGTGTAAAAGGGTTGTGTAAGACATTACACATTAATACGTCTATTGAATTTGAGCATGATGTGTTTAGCTAAACATGTAACATCCCAACACAAATACGACTGACGTGTTATCATTATAGAAATCAAAACTACATAAAAATTATAATTCCAATTTAATATATTACACTAAATGATTGTTTTACCACTAAACTAAAAACTTACAACTTTAATTCCCTCCCTTCACTTTCCACACTAGAGTATCTTGTGAACATGTATGTGTGGAAAGAAATTTAGTGCACGGTTGATCAAAGTGTCTAGTGAATAGATAAACAAAAATAGCAAAAGATGAACTAAGTTTTCAAAAAGTATAGGGCGGTTCAACATACGTGGAGAACTACGTTATGAATTAAATGACTATGAGTATTTACGTGATTCTATGTAATGATAAACTTAGGCTCATAAACAAACTGAACATCCAGTGAACCGTTCTTGAACTATTTGGCGGCATTTATGTTCGTAAACGCTCACTGGTGTGTTCATTTATGTTCGTTCGTTTATATTCCCTTTATGTTCGTTAGTGTTTGTTTGTATTTGTCCATTTATAGGTTTTTATATTTTATATTTTTATTTATTGGTTTTAATTTCTAAAAATACAAATCCTTAGTTGTACAAATACGTCTTCATCAACATTGCCCATTTATTTATTTTTGGTGGATTGTATATAATGTTTTGTGATGAAAAATGCATTTTTTTTCTATAATGAATATATAATCGTTTATATTTGTTTATGTTCATGAACGTCTGTTTGTGTTCGTTTATGTTTATGAATATCTGTTTATGTTCGTTTGTATCAGGTAAGTTTTCGTAAACATGTTCATTTTCTTGACGAACGAACACGAACAAGAAATCTTGTTCGATAAGTGTGTGTGAACACTTCATAAATAAGTTCACATCCTTAATAAACGAATATGAACAGGACCTTACTTGTGTTCGTTCGGTTCCTCGTATTCGTTTGATTTATTTATAGCGGTAATGAAACTCATTTTGAGCTGGGGCAACAACCTACAAACCATACATCACTAACACATTATACAGGTCGTATGTTAATACGGGTCGTATAAAGTGTCATATGGAGTCATATGAGTGTTATGTTGTTGAATCAAACAAGCCATAATGTTATACAAGAGTCGAATGAGTTGGTGTTCTTACAAATCATATAGGTCGTATGATGTGTCGAACCGACAAAGAAGCAACTAATGCGACAACACACCATTAAGAAAGGTCACACGCCCTTTTACGCCATCTATATGGCTCATATAGAGATTAAGGGTAGTGTAAGTATAGTTGATTAATTATAACTAACTATATATTAACATTTTATTATTATTGGTTACTAATTGCATCTATCAATTTGTTTCAAAGTGTTATGTTCAATGACCTATATCGATTCGTCTCAAACTTCCCAAGTGCATTCGGATTGACAAGTGGTCGATTGTTATGAGTTTCTGTTCGTAGAGTTAAGTGTGTTTTTTTCCTTATATCAAATCAAAATTTATAGACAATAACAGGGGAATAGAATATGATGATCGAATGCATTAACTGGGCTAGGGAAAGAGGGGCTTAAGGACAGAGTTGTGAGGTTCATTATATATTGATCGTGTTAATTTTTAAATATTAGTATGTTAACAAATATTTATAGAACTTCAAATTAGTATATGTTAACTTTATATAATTTGTAAACGATGATAAATAGTGTTTGTTGTGATTAGGTGGCTGGATATTGACGGGTTCTAACATGACAAAAAAATTATAATTTTTTTGGTGCAGTGCTTCATTGTTTGTATATGATCATTCTCGTTCGGGGTTCGATTCTCAGGTGTGGATCTTTTATTGCTCATGATTTTTTCCTTGATGGGATGATTTTGTTGCTCCACACATCCTTTTACCTTTGTTTCACGTGTGATAGTCAAGCCGTTTTAGGTGTTATTTTATTCTTTTTTATTTTCCTACATAACTATGACACTCTAATGTCATTTTATCTTTTTTTTTTTTCGTTTTGCTATGATAGAATGAGAAATACATAGAGAGAGAATGTGGATATGAAAAAGTGGGCCTCATGGATCTCTTCTATACCTTTACATTTGACGTTTTATAGTTCCTAACTCTTCGTTAATAAATATTTAGTATTTTTTTATTTAACCCGTGTAACACACGGGGTTATAACCTAGTTGTCTTATAAGCCAACTAAAATTCACAAAACTGAATCATACTTTGATTCATAATATTATCTTACAAAGATCATGTTTATATTTACAAGTCACATAATTTCAAAACTAGAGATGTGTCCATCTTCGTTCCAATCTTCGTTCCAGTATGTATAACTCAAACATTGACGTTAGATACACCCATAGAGTTATACTGTGGCATGATCTAATGTCACATTTTGTTCAATCATTATTTACCTGTAAAATGTTTAGAATTCAATATCAGTGATATACATGTCAATAACATTTATCGAAAGCAACTCATTTCATTATCAAGCATGAGCATAATCATTTAATATTAACCATGATATATCCATAGGATGAAATATACATTAAGATCTTTCGTTGTATACTTGTAATTGTTTGTTAGCAGGTCATCCGTGAGACCGTCAATGCCTAGGAAGTCGTAATCCTTTGTGCACCAAATCATTACCAGCCATGCTTAGGTATTGATTGGGTTTTTACACCCCCTCCCCCCCCCCCCCCCCCCCCCCCCCCAAAAAAAAAAAAAAAAAAAAAAAAAAACCACCAAACCACCTTCCTTTTTTCTTTTTTATTTATGTTTTTCTCAAGCATTTTACTTTTTATCACAGCTATCTCTGTTTTTATTAGAGGTTTATTTAATTTTAATCTTGATAATTTGTATTATACTTATTTATTCTTCTATTATAATTTATAAAGATATAGCATATTCTTAGATTTCGAATGTACCATATAAGTGTTATTATTTTGATCTAAATTTCCATATAAATTTGACTTAAAACTCATTTGTGTCAAATATAATATAATTTTATTTTCTTTTTATATACGTTTTATATGAATTTAAAAAAAAAACTAAGTTCTGCCAGATATAATATATTTTTTTACTTTCTTATTTTAATTTATTTTCGTGTTGCATACATTTCATTTCATTCAAATACAAACATTCTATTTTAGACGTGCTTATTTTTACTACACATTTTCATGTTTATTTGATCTAAAAATCGAGTCGTCGTGAATCTTGGGTACAACCTACTAGTCATCTTTTTATTTTTTAATTATTTTTATAATTTAATCTATTCATTTTGCAAATTTTAATTATTACAAAATGTGTAATTTTCTTAAACGCTAAAACAAACATGTTTAAAAGGGGCATTACACGGCATGACATATATGGCACTATTGTAATTTGTAAGTAACCATGTAATACAATCAACACAAAATGTTTAACATGACTAAATACAAAAATTCGATGGTAGATATGACAACACATGATTAACAAATTATTAACATTACCTTATAATTAACAAAGGTTAGCACGATAAAATAGAAGTGACCATCAAGTTACATCCTTTAACAAAAAATAGAGAAAAAAAAAACACAAATGTTCTTGAAATAACAACCCATAAAACATTAAAACCCTTGGAAAAATGCATAAATTTTGTAGAAATTTCTCTTCAAATACCCCTCACCCTCACACTAGGGATTTGAATTCTCGCATAACAAAAACATAACATGAAATTCACGTGTTTGAGTCTAGTATAAACGAGTTCAAGTATATTTCAAGTGAAAAACGCTTTTAGTTAAATGGGTTGTGTTCGTACCAACGAGACAGGTTTGGGGGTCAACCCGTTTATACATGTTTTATTTTATCATTCAAGCATGTTTTATGTCATAAATTAATATAATTTAATATGGTTATCCATAATCAACTTAAAATAGAAACTAATATAAGATTTTATAAGTAAAATATATGTCTCATATATATCATTGTATTTTTTTTTTGTTGTAGAATAGTAATTATAAAATACTAATATGTTTAAAAATATAGCCTTTAAAAAATTTGTTTAAGAAGAGAGAAAAAGAAAAAGATAACAAAGAGCTCCTATCCTCTCTCCAGTTCATGAAAATCCTGAAAAAGAGTCTGTGGCTGTTGAAGAGGAAGAAACTCAGATAAGCAAGGAACAAGAAAGACAAAAGATGATTGCTTATCTGAGTGCCACAGGACTCTATCAGACAGCAGCTCTCAATTCCCTCTCATTTGAATACATTGAGTTTGAGTACCTAAAACAGCTTGATGAAGAGGCTCAAACTCAAAAAAAAGCAGTTAAAAGAACAATGAGAGAGGAAGCTGCTAAAGCAAGAGCCACCATCAGAGCCCAAGAGAAGAAGTCTACTGATAGACTGAAGATGATGAGCTTCTTGAAGCTGTATGGATTCTCTGGAAGGAGACTTGGTCTTATGTCTCTATCCACAATGGATGAGCACATCAGGAGGATCAAGCAGAAGATCAAAGAAGGTCAGCTTGTGGACTTGCATTCTCCACCAAGTGCAGCTGCACCTGAAGTTGAGGTTAAGTTTGAAGAGACAACACAGCCTGAACCTGAAGCTACAACTGAGCCAACTTCATCTTCTGACCCACAGCAGGGTTCTATGTCCCTTCCTACTGATCAAATGGGGAACAAGGACCCAACTGAGGAAAACACAAAAAGTCAATCTGGTGCTGCAGGCCAAGCTCCTCAGTTGAAATATAGAGTGAGGAAAAGGATGGCTATCAGAAGGGACAGAAGAAAGAAGAAGAAGTCTAAGGCATCCACCACACCACCTCAGGATGAGTCAAAACATCCTGAGGATGTACAACAAGAGACTGACCAATCAACTCCAATTCAGGTTGAGCCTCTTGCATCAGGAAGACCCATTCTGTCCTGGACTTTTGCTACAAATCCAGACAAATGGTATGTAGTCAGAGATCAAGGTGGTCAAGATGTCTAGCTCTGGCAGGACATTCTTGATCTACCTCTGCATGATCTCTTTGACATGAGAAGGTTCTATGAGAGTCTGAAGGATTCAGATCAATTGATGAAGAAGGGAATGCTTCTGATCCTAATGAGAACTATCAACTGCTGAAGAACTTCTCTGTTTTGATAGCATCAGCCTAGGGGGAGTTTATAAGGATTATACAAGAGGTTGATGCACTCAAAACAGTCAGGGTATCTCCTGCATGCATGCACCTTGTGCATGGTAGAAGTTACTTCGGAAGTTTTACACACTACAAGAAAATTACACAAGTGTAAAATCTTCCAAAGCCAAAAGACCATTTCTTTCGAAGCCAAAGATGAAGTCTTCCGAAGCTTAGAAGACAAAGTCTTTCGAAGCCTCAAAGATAGAAGACTGATTTCTTCCGAAGACAGAGAAGACATGCTCTCTGTGATCAACAACTTTTCAGAAAAGCTGACCAACTTTCCGCTGCCACTCTACAGGCTCACCTCAGGATTAAGGTCTTGAGTCTGTAACTTTTTACTTTATGTACTTTTATCATTTTTGTATTACAATAGGATGTGAGCTATGACATGTCATAGTCACATGTCAAAAGGCAATCTGCCTTTTGACTTTTTATTGATCTTGTTGTCTAGATTAGTGATTCCAGCTGGCTTTCAAAGTATGGCCGGCTGTAGGATGTAGTATAAAGTATCTCAGGTTCTTGTATTTTATTTATATACTTTGTAACACTTGTAATAGAACTTGAGAGCAATATACATCTTCCTTGAAAACTAATTATCTTGTTCTTAAGCTTTCTGTCTCTTATTTACTTGTGTTATTCTAGTATCATCTTATCCTGCCAGTTCCCTATTTGATCTGTTAAGTGTTCTAAGACTCTTCTCATTGTGAAAACTGAGTTGCATTGAACCCCTTCTAACTGTCCTGCAATTGCTACTTTAAGTAAATAAATAAAAATATATCTTTCTTAAACTTTTATTTTATAAGAAAAATATGAGGTTTAAATATTTTGTTTTAAGAAAAATAAATTTATTTTAAAAAGATTTTGTTATATGTTGTATTTTATAAAACTTTTGTTTTTAAAAGTGTATTTTTAATAAAAAAAAATAGGTTTTAATTTATTAAATTATATAATTTTTAATTTAAAAATAATATGAGTAATATTATTAATATTCAATATTATTAATAATAATAAAGAGAAATGAGAAAGTTAATATGATAAAACTTACAATTGTATCAAGTCTTATTTTAGATTTTTTTTGTTATATATAGATAGATATACAGATAAATATGGCTAGAAATCTATTTATTAAATGGATTATCGTTAGTAATAAGCACGAAGAGTTATAGTACGATGTTTTAATATAAGATATGATTAAAATTATATATAAATAATAGTTCAAGAAGTAAAACAATTATACTATTTTTTTTTAACTCTCTTATCTAAATAGTTTTAGTTTTAAACATTCATGTTAAGATTTCTTTTATAAAAAATTTATTGTTTGTAAAAATTTTGTTTATTAAAAAGTCGGGTTTATAATTATTATGGTTGTTTTAATAAAACTGCTTTTAGAAAATTTCATATTTTTTATAATTTTTTTAAAAAAATGACCGATTTAAAATATTTTGTTTAAAAAAGATTTAGTGTTTTAGAAAATTTCGTATTATATAAAATTTTTGTTTTTTTATTTCTATGTTAATAAAAAGATGTGATTTTTGATTTCCTTAATAAATTAAGACAAAATTACATAAAACGTCCTTTAAGTTTATATAAAGTTGCAGGTTTCATCATTTATCTATAAAAAGTACTCTAAACATCCTTTATGTTAAAATTTTATAACAGATATCTTCCTTTAGACTAACTGTCGTTAACTTTTTCTGTTAAGTCAAGGCTAATTTGGTCTTTTTACCTCTAAAGGACTATTAATGTAATTTTTTCTAAACATAAAGGATGTTATTTTTGCAATCTTTTTATTTCTTACTTAATTTATGTATTTTTAGAATAATACATATAAATATGATTTTTATAACATAATATATATTATTTATTTATTTTCAACCATGATTATATATAAATATTAATTATATAAATAATTAAATAATACAAACGGTGTTTAGAGTTAAATAAATTATATAACTTTATTTATATAGAATAAGTCGATGAAAATAAATATATATTATATAAATAACTAAATATATAAATTATTTTCATGCACGTACAACTAATTAAATAGGTTCACCCATTTATAATTAATTAAATAATACATATATTATTTTTCTCATCCACGTATTTAAACTATATAGATTATCCAAATAATTAAATAATATAAAAATATAAATAATATAATTAATATTTATATATAATGCGTGGATGAAAATAATTAAATAATATATATTATGTTATAAAAAAATAATATTTATATGTATTATTCTAAAAATACATAAATTAAGTAAGAAATAAAAAGGTTGCAGAAAACATCCTTTATGTTTAGAAAAAATGTTTAGAAAAAATTACATTAATAGTCCTTTAGAGGTAAAAAGACCAAATTACCTTTGACTTAACAGAAAAAGTTAACGACGGTTAGTGTAAAGGACGATATCTGTTACAAAATGTTAACATAAAGGATGTTTAGAGTACTTTTTAAAGATAAATGATGAAACCTGCAACTTCATATAAAGTTAAAGTACTTTTTTTGTAATTTTGTCTAAAATTAATTTTAAAAACACAGCTTGATTTTAAAAAATCTAGATGTGAGAGAGAAATGCATCAATTAATAAAATTAATTTTTATTAAGAGAGAGAAATTAATTTGATTGTTTAAATTATTATAATACTATTTTTGATGAAAAATAAAGTGAGGATGTTTAAAAGAATAACAAGTGTCAAAAAGTTAGTTTAAGAGAGTGACAAGTGGCAAAAAAAAACTTTATTTTATTAGATACTATATATATAATGTACTATATATATAATTATGACGTCATCGATTCTTAAATCCGGTCTGACCGGTCCGACCACCAAACCAGTGAAGCGTCCGGTTCGACGTCCGATCCGGTTCTAAAAACATTGATAAATGCACTAAATCAGATGGGTCATATGAGTTTTAAATATCATAAGTGATCCATTTGTTGATTTGTTACATCGCTTGCTCCAGAATAACATGAATTTATACTAATGACTAGTTAAATAAACGACTTATAAGCTCACTTAGAATTTAAATACCAGGCTAATAAAGGTAATTTGACTAAATCAGATGGGTCATATTAAGCTCACTTAGTCAAATTAACTTTTATCATTAAATTCATTTGTGAAAATCTGGTTTGTGTTAGTTGTATATTTTTTGCTTTATGGGCATGTTCTTATAAGATGTTTGTGTTTGGTTTATTCAGTTTGTTATAGTCGTTGGTTATTATTATTCTTAAGAAGAAAAAAAAAGACGAAGAAACTTAAACAAAAGTATATCATTGTTCAGGTATTTCATGTCATAATAAATAAATAAAATGTGTGAATTTGTGTTTTACATAAAAAAATCTTAATAACAACTCATTTTGCGCAAGTTATATTACTTTCTTTTCAGTTTGTATATCTTATCTTGGATTATATTCATTTACATTTATCTTCAGACTTTCCGGGATTTCCACCATTTAACCATTTTATATCCTAAATCACATTTTTAACCGAGCCACGTTACAATCTTAAAAAGTCATCTTGTTATACAACTCTAATGTTAGAATATAGAGTAAATTACAAAAAACGTACTTTACGAATATATAAATTTGCAGATTTCATCTTTTATCTTCAATAATTACTCCGCACATTTTTTATGTATGTGGTTTGTAACACTTTACGTCCTTACACTAACTGAAGTTAAATATTTTATGAAATGACAAGTTAAATGACTAAACTACCCTTCATTTTATTTTTATATTAGAAGGAAAAAAACCCCTCACCCACTTTCATCATCTTCATCCTAACCGTATCATCATCACCCACCTTATCTTCAACATCACCACCATACCATATATATATGTGTGTATGTATAAACACAACTTCAAACTTCTTTCTCCTGATCATCCATGCGATTGTGCTTCCCCCGGTGTCCAAACTGTTTCCGCCCATCATCCAAACGACATCACCACCATTTTCTCCTCACCATCGACCCACTGCAAGACACCGCACATTCGCATTTCAAAGAAATCTTGGTTACCTCCACTCCCATTCACACCAACGACCGTAGCTCGGCCATTTTAGATGCCACCCGTAACTTGACGAACCAGTTTTAGTTGACCATTCGGCAATCTTGCATTTTTCTTGCTATACCAGGGACACTCGGATCTTGAGTAGAGGTGGATGTAGGTGGTGCAACAAGCTAACAACAGTGTTGGTGTATGAACATTTTATAGAGAAATCAATTATAAATTTAAGATTTTTTTATTCTCTGTAACTTAAACATGTTTGGGTTTTGATCAATCTTGTAAACATGGAGGAGTTGTTGTTCCCCATTATCTATAAACTATATTTCAACAACCTCACAATTGATTTCAAATATTAATTGTTTGTTCATTTGATTTGTAAAAAGAGAAGATAGAAAAAATAATTAACTAAGGGCAATTTGGTCCATGAAATAAAACTAAAGAAAAAAAATAACCTTAGTTGGTATAAAAGACATAAAGTGTCACAAATATTTAACTTAAAGGACGTCCAGCGTAATTATTAAAGATAAAAAGTGAAATCTGTAAATTTATATATGCGTGAAAAATGTTTTTTGTAATTTACTCTATAATACATGAGAAAAACAATTATTATCGTTCATTCTAATTCTATTATATTTTAATAAATGTAATTATATAAGGAATTAAAAATAGTGTCATAATTGAGTATGCGGGCCCATTAACCGAAAAACCGAAGATGCCCACATGTCTTATGTTCTCAACCCACGGGCCCACGAGTCGGTTTTTGCCCTATGTCAACTCAAGCAAGAAACATACAACGAATAACATTCAAGTTGATCAATTAAAATAACTATTTTTCGATGCATTAATTGATTATTATTTATGGCAATGAAGTTGCCAAGAATTTACACAAATTTTTTATATTCTATCCTCATGAATTATTATAATCTTGATTTTAGATATCACACGAAATTTTACTTTATATTTACATGTTGATTTACCCCACATACAACTTTTATGTATCTATATTTATAAAATAATATTTTTAGATATAATACGATTGAGATTACGTATAACTAACTACTTTAGGTAATAAAACAACAAACTCGCGTATTTAAAAAACTTTTGCTTTGTAAAAAATATTTTTTTTTAACTTTCTATTTTTTTTGAAAAATATGTTTTTTAACAGTTTCTTTTTTTAAGTTCTTTGTACTAAAAAAATTAATTTTCATACAATTCTGTTTATTAAAAAAGTTGCTTTTTAACATATTTTAATTTATTAAAAAATCTATATAATATTTTGGAAAAGATATTAACAATATCATAAGTATTTAATATGATCATTAAATGATTAAATTGCTATGCTAGTGACTTGTGGAAAAATAGTTATGACAAATGACACGTGGCATATTAGCATTTTCTTTTATTTGGATAGATAATTTTACATACTATCAATTTACTTTTCAATTGTTTTTCTATTGAATGATAAACACACTCATTTATTTAACAAAAATCTATATAATAGTTTAGAATAATGCTTGAACCCTCAACAAAATATAGAGGGACACCACTACCTACACTTCATGTAACATTGGCTACAAGCTCATACGTCTACTTTATTATGTTAAAAATAGATTTTGTTTAGACATTGTGCTAATCGGACACGTAAATAAAAAAAGCACATAGAATTATTCTGAAATGTCAGGTGAGTATAGTTGTATTTGTTCTGACGTGTTCACTTATGTATACTGATCTAAAATAACAATTATATCTTTTATATAAATCAAAGTTTTTATGAGTAATGCCACACACCTGGACTTTTAGAGTGTTACGATTGGACCACCTAGGCACGTGTCATGTTGCGATTGAACCTAAACTTTTCAGTTTTTCCTCGCTTTCTACGGTCAATAAAGAAGTTAATCATATGGGTTAAATCCAAAGGGCCCGTTGACGTAGAGGTAGAAGCACGCAATATACCCCCATCCACCTGGGTTTGGTCACGGGGAAGTTTTTTTCGAAGTGTTTAAAAGGTTATTCTTTTATTTTTAGTATGTGTTTTTGAGTTAAAGTTTAGAACGTCACGTATCGCGGATTATAATTATAGGCCTTATAATTTATGTAATAGTCAATGCAATTAATTTATGATGTTAGCTTTTTTTAACAACAAATCTATTACATTCCTACCACTAAACTATTTTAAACCATTTTATGTATGTTTCAATTTGAACCAAAGATTTTTTGTTTAAAAAATAGGAGCCTCTACCATCCAATCAATCTAGGTGAAACTTTTGGCGGAAGAATATTCTTTTTAAAGAAGTACTATTTAGGTTACTAAATTAATTACAATTTAATATATTGTTACTAAGTAATATGTGATAGATAATTTAAAGGTTTATTAAAAGAGTTGAGCATTTATCTAAATTTATTATTTTCTAAAAGATCTTAAATTAAGTTTCACTCTTAAAATAAGTCGAAAGAACACTTTTTATTGGCTATATCTTATTTATCCGTAAGAAAAATTCTCAAAATATTCTTTTTCTCTCTTACTTCCTTCAAAATATCCCTCAAATAATTTATTTTCAAAATGTCCCAAAATATCATTTTTCTCCCTTGTCATAATTATGTTCATCATGATATTTTCCCCTTTGCTGCATAGTTGTTTTATTGCTTAGTTAAAGTTAAATATCATTTTTAAATTTTTTTTGCTTTGTTACTTAAATTTTAAAATATCATTTTTTCCTTTCTCTTTATTCGTAAATTTTATTTTTCACTCAAACACATGTAGTATATAAATTTTTAACCTAGTTCGTTACTTTATCAATTGAAAAACACATATTTTCTGAATTCATGATGTATCCGTGATAAATAACATAAATGACATGATTGAAAATAAAAGTTTATTTATAAATCACAGATGGTTCTTTTTGAACTTAGAAGGGCAGGAAAAATCTAAGTTGTACTTTTAAACTCGAATTTAAATCATGTTGGTTGATTGAAATAGAAATCTATAACCGCTTTTTAAGTTCAAATTCAATTGTAACCCACTAATAATTATTTTATCTTTATTTAGTACGTATAATATTATTTATTGATTAAACCATTTAGATTATATTCCTTATAATATTATTTCACATACTTGTCAATAAACAAAATAGTCTTACCAACCAAACATAAAATAATCTTTTTTTAAACGACTATAACATAAAATAATCATCATTGCACATCCATTCAAAGGCACAAATTGAGGTTATTATAAATTTAAATTAATTATATGGCAACTGTTTAATTTGATTTGTAGAGGTCAAACCTCATAAAGCACTATCGAACATTACTTCATTTATAGACGACATAGCAAATCTTCCTTTGTTTGTTTCGATGGTGGCTTTATCACGGTGGTGGTGACCAAGAGGTTGTGTTGGTGTACCGTTGAAGTGAAACGGTTGGGGGTGAGGGTTTGGTTTAATATTATTTTGTTTATCTGTATTGTTTTAGTAAAAAAAGTAGGCCATAGTGTTTACATTTTAGTTTTTTGTATTTTATTTATCTAATTGTATTAGGATACTTTTTTTATTCAATTTAAAAACATCAATTTCAGTTTAAAGTGTTCATTATTTGTTTTGAAATGAAATTAAAACAACTTATAAAACTTCTAAATTATAATTAAAAATAACCGTTAAAACCTTAAAGAGATTAATTGATGGTTTTAACATTTTATTTTATTTTATAATTTTTATCAAACCTTAGATAACAAAATCGAATTTATATATAAAAAACAAGTAAACTTATGCTTATTTTAAGGGTTATGATATTAAGACACTCACCATTATAAATCGACATCCCCTTGTACGCCTTTTATAGCTTTATATGCTACGTACAGGGTCGAATACATTGAAAACAAGAAAAATTCTAAACGCCCCATATAACCTTATACGACACATATAGGTCGACACGACACGTATAACAAAATTCGACACTGAATACGAGGAAAAATTAAAAGGACTGTCATAGGTTTATACATCTCATATAAGATTATACGACATCCTTATATGATATATGTAAGACTATACTACCGGTATAAAAAAATAAAACTATTGATTTATAAATAAAGGGTCTTTTAATAACCGGACTATTTTATTTTAATAAAAAAGCATAAAGTAAAAATGCAAAAGTAAGTCCAAAAAAGCCGTTTTGGTGGAAATTTTAAGGCGAATCCCGATATGCACATCAAACACGTAGTCGGCCCCTAAGCGTTGAGTTGAGGTTTATTATTTTGACTTTTGGTTTTACTTTCTTCACCAAAGTCACAACTATTTCTTTCCTTCAAAATCGAATCTTCCAATTGATTTCAACTTATATGATTCCTCAAGTTTCCTACTATTTTCCCCTCAATTCATTCAGCATTCATGATTTCATTCCATTCGTTACGAATTGCGTGAATAAAACCCTAATTCGTTGATTATAACATTATACGTGTTCATCACCAATCAAACAGTGGATTCTACAGACGATTAGCGATATATTTTGGTTATAACAATGCTTAACAAGAGATTCAAGATCGCGAAGTGGTAAGATCGTTGTTAGTTTTCGAATATTTGTGATTGTGATGAGGTTGACTTTGAACTGATTGTGTTGTGTTGATTGATTGATGCAGTAAGACGTCGTTAAAATTAGCGACTTCGAGGATTAAGTTGATGAGAAATAAGAAGGGAGTACAGATTAATCAGATTAAGACGGAATTAGCTCAATTGCTGGAGTCGGGAAAAGATCGAACTGCCAGAATTCGAGTACGTATTCTGATTTTGTGTTTCTTCGATTTACATCTTTGATTGGATAAAAAATAATAAGTTTTCGATAACCTGATTAACGAAGGCTGATTTAGGGCTTTTGAGATCCATGTGTTCTGAGATAAATCAGTTTTCTGATGAGATTGTAGGATTCATTTTAAATAGAAATTAAAATTGTTGATTGAAGGTTCTGAATGTTAGTTGCATATTCATATGTAATCTGCATGCTATTTATATAATTTTCATAATTTCTACTTGCCGAAGATGTACAATTCATTCAAGGAACCTGTTTACTTGTTATTGGAGCTTTGATATGTTCTAAATTTATTAATACTGTATCAGGTTGAACATTTAATCAGAGAAGAAAAGTTGGTGGCGGCATATGACTTGATCGAGATATACTGTGAACTTATTGTAGCACGATTGCCTATTATTGAATCACAAAAGTAAGCTAGCTTATGTACTTTGTGGATGATGTTAGTTTAGAGCTTGAAATTTAATAATAATAATTTTTTGGTGAAATTTTGTTTTAGAACTTGCCCCATTGATTTGAAGGAAGCAGTCACAAGTGTGATATTTGCAGCTCCTAGATGTTCAGACATTCCAGAGCTTGCAGAAGCTAAAAAAAATTTCACAGCAAAATACGGGAAAGAATTTGTTTCTGCTGCTATTGAGCTGCGCCCTGACTGTGGTGTAAGCCGCATGGTATGTTTTTTGAACATAGAAATGGTAGAATGATGTTGGATAACGAGCCAAAAATGATGGGCCGGTTTGGGTTGATATAAACCACTTTTCATCTAAAATTATAAATTTAACAAAAATGAGTTTGTCAAATATAGTCACAAAGTTTACAAGGGCATTTTCATATTATCAAGTTTAAACTTTTCATATGTATTTTTCAAAACTTTTTAATATTGTATTTGCTGTTTCTAACACTAATAATGTAATAATTATCCATTTGGTAGTATATACAATAAAATTAGTTGCTTTAAAAAGTTTGTTTCACTCAATAAAAGAAGAAAACATTATGTGCAAAGGCGATTGATAGTAAATTAGTAATAACGTTGTGTTCCTAATTTCCTATTCGTTTGTTTTGTGAAATATACTGTTGTAAGTTACTAATTCTAATTAGTTTACTATGAAATTAATAAACATGATATTATTAATGTTTTAAAAGGGTAAATATAATAATATTAAGATTAGAAGGATATGTATGAAACTTTGAAATATTATTATATTTTTTCAATATTAATCTAATTCTTTTAAGAAAAGTGATTTAGGAGGTTTTAATGTTTTATGCATTAAAATACACTTTGGGTATTTTAACCCAATTTGATCAGCTAAAAAATAAAAATAACCTGGATCGACTCGTTCATAAGTAAGTTGGTTGAAACTGCACCTCTATGTCAATGATTCTAGCATGGTTGCTGAATTATGTCTCCCAATTAAAATAGTTAATTTTGTTGTCTTATTGTAATTCATTTATGTTTTCAGTTGGTCGAGAAGTTATCTGCAGTTGCACCAGACTTGCAGACAAAAATAAAAGTTTTAAGTGCTGTAGCAAAAGAACGCAACATTAACTGGGATCCAACTGCATTTGAAGAGAAAGAGTCCAAGCCTCCTGATGACTTGTTGGTGAGTTGAAGTTGCTTTTAGTTATCTTTTAATTCATCTATGGAAGATTGAAAGAATAAAAACAGAAAAAATAATGTTAGTATCTGTGATCATCTCACTGCATAATGCTCACTTCATTTATTCAGCAAAAGAGATTGTTATAAATAACCTAATTTATTTTGCTTACCATGAAATGTTAGTATCTGTGATTGTCTTACTGCATAATGCTCACTTAATTTATTCAGCAAAAAAGATTGTTATAAATAACCTAATATATTTTGTTTACTATGAAATGTGTAAACATTATTTTTTGCAGATTTTAAAAGGGTAATAGTATGTTATGAAATTAGATAATATATATGAAATTTAGTACTTTTAAAAGGATATATACAAATTTGACCTGAAAGACTTTGAGGACTGAATTACTCATTCACAAACAAAGCTGAGGGACTTGACCGCTTTTTTTGGTGAAAGTATGTAGGGTTTGTTTACATTATGATTCTTTTCTCTACAATCTAACTAAAGCAATTTGAGCAGAATGGCCCTACCTACTTTGAGAAGGCAAGCACATTAAGTGTCAATCCTCCTGAATTCCAAACTTCAAATGTCCAAAATGTGCATACTCATGAAGGAAATCAAAATGGTCACTTTGATTTCACTCAGCAGAATAGAAGATTCACAGTAGATGCTCAGAATGTTACCACTGCAGATACTGGTGGTGTTCAGAAGTCATTTGCTTCTGCTACTCATGATGATATGAGACCTTCAGGTATATGAATAATTCATCAACTAAATCTTAATAAACCAATTTTTGACTTAATGGCTTATGGAGGCCACTGGGTTGTTGCAAAAGCAGTCTTTTAGGCCCCAACCAACTATGCAATCAGATTCATTCACACCAAAAGCTGTCAAAATAGCCAAAAATGATGAAAAGAATTAAAGACCCCTCATATTTGTTTGGTTGTTAAAGTGTAAACTTCGCTTTTTGAACATAAAAAAATTTGGTGGTCAAATTCTAAAAGCCAAAACTTTATTATACAAAAAACAAACTTATGTTGGTTGGTGGTGGTTGTGCGGTTGTACATTACACGTCTTCAATGCACTAAGTTGTTATATTCAGGTAATGAATGCACAAATTAATTATTAAATTTGAGTTAGATTCATAAGTTTTCCAAATATGGCCCCTAAATTTTACGTAGTTACATTTTGGGTTTTTAAAATGTAAAATTAAACTAAAGGGCATAATGGTCATTTTATCTTTTTTTTTTTTTGGGCATATTTTGGCCACAGGATTTAGTGGGTGTTTGGGATTGCTTATTGAAAACTTCTTTTAACTTTTGAAAAGGAGAAAAGTTGAAAGGAGGTGAAAATATGTTTGGATGGAGATGAAGATGTGAGAAGGAGAAGGAGTTTTTGAGAAGTTAAAAATTCTAACTTCTTAAAACTCCTTTTGAGAAGTCAAAAGGAGGTGTAAATAAGCAATCCCAAACATGCCCTTAATAGTTGGGTGGTCTTTTACACTTTCTTTAGTTGACGGCCTACATCACCTTTTACATTTGTTCAGTGGCCTCCATAGGATGTATTTCCTAGGGTTTTTTGTTTTGGTTACAACTAGAGGTGGCAAAACGGCCAAACAGCCAAAACACGCGACTTGTGTAACGGGTCAAAACACATCTGGTGTCAAAGCAAGTCGTTTTTTACACTGTTAAAGTAGGTCGCATCAGGTTGGATTGAGCGGAATACTTTGCGTCCAAACTTTTACTCTTTTTTATGTAGAATGTCAATTATGATCCAAAAGTTATTTTGACGGTTATCTAATTTTTTATTAAAATGATTTAAGAGGTTTTTATGCAATTAAAGTGTACATCAGACGATATTCAACCGGTTTCCTTTTTAGCTTAACATTGTTTTATCCTATTTTTTTGAACCATTAGAAATAAAACATAAGCTGAATGAACCCATCCATAATCGATCATAAAATTAATCGTCACTATATCACTTCTTAATCAGGACCGGGCTCTGGGATGATGAACACAAGCCAATCATTCCATAGCAACCACAACAATTCTTTTGGTAGGGAGAATTGGAATATGGAATTCAAGGATGCTACTTCTGCAGCACAGGCTGCAGCCGAGTCAGCAGAACGGGCTAGTATTGCTGCTAGGGCGGCTGCACAACTATCAAGCCAGGGTAAGATTACCCGCCAGTATTCAAGAGAATCCTATATTAGTGAACCAAATCCCCAAGCTCCTTCAGAATATACAGGCCAACATGATTTTGAAGATTCATATAGTAATACCTCCTTTAATGATAGAAAGCCAAAGATACAGAATCAGCAAATGGGTCCAACTGAATTTGATTCTTCTCCAAAAGCTACAAAAAAATCAAGCAGTTTGAGATCCAGATATGATTCAGCTAGGGAGAGCTCTGTAGATCACTTCGAAACACATGAAACTAGTTCAAAGAAAGAATCTGGAGCTCGGTTTACACATGGAGATAATGAGAGTCCTTACAAATCGCCAAATGTTGGTTATTATGGAGGTGTTGTTAAAGAGCAACCAAGTATTACTCCATTGCGGACACATTCTACCACCATCCGTAACGAACGTGACGACTTGGCTTCTTACCAACAAAAGGCTGGTAAAAGAAGTGTCGTTGACCAGGAAAAACTTTTAAGAGAAACTACAAAATATGATGGTGCTCATAGTGATGATGAAAGTGACTCTGATGATGGTCCTAGGTTCGATACGGGATTCGAGTATGATGAAGGAGAGGCCAAGTCATTTTTTCCATCTCCAGACAGAGAATCATTCTATCCACAGGAAAAAACAAATATCTTGATCTCAAGCCCAAAAAAGAACTCCAGCAACACAATGGGCCGGGTTGATTCTGCAAAACCTGTTGACCACTTGATGAAATTTGACCATTCAGACGGCCCAGATTTTGAAACTGAAACCAAGGTGACGAATTCGAGTTTTGGCAGGACAACAAAGTCAACTTCTCGAGTTGACCCGACATATGTAGAATCTCAACCAAAAGTTCGTCCTACAAAATCCCGAATTGAGCTGAATGATTTGGTCGAAAATGAAACCAAGGTGATGAATTCGAGTTTTGGCAGGACAAAAAAGTCAACTTCTCGAGTTGACACAGCATCTGCGGAATCTCCACCAAAAGTTAGTACTACAAAATCCCGAATTGAGCTGAATGATTTGGTCGAAAATGAAACCAAGGTGATGAATTCGAGTTTTGGCAGTACAAAAAAGTCAACTTCTCGAGTTGACACAGCATCTGTGGAATCTCCACCAAAAGTTAGTACTACAAAATTCCGAATTGAGCTGAATGATTTGGTCGAAACAGGCTCATCCTTTCACAAGGAACCGGATGATGTTGATACAGGGACAGATTTAAACTTTGGAGCATTAACAGGTGGCCTTCGACACAAAGGTGGTCTCAAGTACCCGCCCTACACAAAGACTGCAGACAAAGAAAGCCCCAAAGAAACTGACCCAACATCTAAACTAAGTTCCTTCAGTTCAAGAGCAAGCAGATTGGACAACAAAAAACCAAGTGTTTCGGGATCAAGTTTTGAATCAGATGCAAATGATCACGATGAAACATTCCCAGTACAAAAGTCTTTTAAAACTAAATCACAATTTGCACCCCCTGATAGATTGTTCAGTTATGATGAACCTGATTCTGAAGATGAAGTTTCATCAGTTTCAAAACGAATGTCCACCGGTAAAGTTCATTTGGGTCCGGGCCTGTCTCGCAGGACCAAAGGTCAGATTGAGCCCGCAGGGAAAATAGTGATTTCGAATCCTAACCCAATACGTGAGTCGTTAGAAACTAGTAGTACTTCAGCAGAACAAAAGTTGAACACACACCCTAGCATCACTAAATCTCCCCCTGAGCCTCGACCTGACCCGGCCCGTTTTACACAAGAACCTTTCCGCACAAAGCCCAGTTCTAAGGCTTCTGAACCACCACCGAATCCAACAAAAAAGATTGTGGAACCAGGGAGAACAGAAGCGCCAAAAGCAATGAGTGTGAGTTCTGAAACTAAACCTGAAACAAATAATGCCAAGAAACCAAGTCATGTTCATCCAAAGCTTCCAGACTATGACTCGCTAGCTGCTCGTATCCAGGCTCTAAGTAAAATGAATAATCAGTGAATAGTTACAGTGTATACGCACACAAGCGGGTAAGTTTTATATTTATAATATTTTACGATACATGTACGATATCTCGTGCCTGTTTGATTTGTTTGTTTGTTTGCTTATCGAGCAGGAGATTAACATTTATACATAGGCTTGCAATAAGGAATATGTGGTACATCTCATTTGATACCCATAGATTACATGTTTTGATTTATTAAGGTTTCTTTGTTGTTTGTTTTACACAAGTTTTCAAGAATTGGCTTGTTTGGGAGACGGGTAAACCTAAGTATATAGCGAGCTCAAGCTCGAGCTTAAACAAGTACAAATTGTTTGAATGAATAGTGATTGGATTGAACCCGAGCTCGTTTAGTTGAAACTCTATAGCTTGCCTTGATGGTCCTGTGTGGCCTGGCCTTATTGTTTTGTATAAAGCTGGGCCGATTTGAGGCCGAGTTTGACCGGTCTTATTTAGCTTTTACATGAATAAACTACATTTCATCTTTGCTAATAAAAAACCTTAAGGTTTCTTAAAGCAAAAAAGCAAACCATAGTAGTATAGTACCACTAAAGCAAACCATATTGGAAAGTTACGGGTCTATGTTCATTTGGATTAAAAAAATATATAGATGAGTTCATTTGAGTAAACTTAACTTATACGGTAGGGTTATAAAACTTGTTAAGGCCAAACGGAATGAGGGCAATTAAAGGGGTATTATAGCAACTTAAAAAGCCCTTACACCACCCTTGTGGGCATTATGGGGATGTTACAGGTGATGAGCATTTTCATAATAACGGCCTAACAACTCCTAAATCTAACAAATGAGTAATGATTGAGGGCATTAAAAGACATTAACCATTACACATATTTTTGGTTTAAATATGATGTTAAGTTGATGCTGATGTGATGTAAAATGCTCGTTAAAAAGCATTAATCATTACATATGGTATAACTTCCACAATTATTGGTTGCACCACCTGGTCCACCTACTCGCCTCTACTGTCGTCAAAATCATCTTTGTCGTTGCCACCACCACCATCTCATTGACATGTCATTAACACACCATTGCCACCACTTCCACCGTCACCTCTCCTCTACCTTAACACTTAACCGCCATGAAAATATATGTAAGATTCTTGGATAACAATACAACAAGTCTAAGAAGCCACTGGTGTTGAGATAAGATTGATCATATATTTTTAGATTTTAATGTATCCTATAGGTTTGTATGTGTTATCAATTTTCTAACGGACGGATGAATCTATATGTATACTATTTGTCGTATTTCGTGTCACTTTAAATATTAGACTTATGAGGTTCACATTATTACTATCATGTTTAAACTTTATAGTTTGAATATTTCGAAATTATATTGCGTCAAAACGGGTACTTTTGAAGTGCATGCTAAAATATGTCGCAGGTTGAGACGCTTCACTGATCATGAAATTGGATATGATGTTTGTTGGTAGTGTATTAATGTAAAAATAAAAGTAAAAAATATGAGAACTTTTATGAAAAATAAAAGTGTTAATTGAAAGTGTGCCTTACATTTAACAAAAACCTCTATTTGTTCATCAGGTGTAGTCAATGTTCATACTTAAAAGATATCTATTTTGATTGTTGTTTGTTAACACTTTACAAGTATCTATTTGTTTATACGATCTGATCAGGTGTGTTTTAAAGTGGCCTAGATTCTTGTCAGTAGACCTAAGATCTTGAAAACAACATAAATTTTGGATTGTTTTTTCATAATAATAGTATACACACGAGTTCAAGTTAATGTCTATGAGATACACATTCTTTGGTTGATTTTGGTTATTGCCCTACGTTGTTGCATTTGGTTGTGATTCACATTCTTTTGTTGTAACCGTCAAGACCGAGCGACCAAACTGTTGGCTGGTTTGGTTTTTAAGTTTATACAAAACCGTTAAAATATTGGTTTGTCAAAAAGACTGTAAACACCCCTATAAAATGGTGCCTATGAAGTTGTAGGGTTTCAAGTTCTTCCCAACATATTACAACTCAAATCAAATTGTCTCCATCTTCTAAGAGTTGTCGAGTCGATTCGTCTTTCAACGCATTGTAATGTTAACTTTATTTGATTTTTCAATGTTTTATTAGCATCTTTTTATAAAAGAATTACCATAAACTTGTAACAAGCTTTGTTCACACCACCTGTAATCTCATATAAATAGAAGTACACTAAATCTCATGGTTGTAAAAATCGCTAAGCGCTAGTCGGGCGGTGGGGTATCGACTAGCGCTAAATCGGGATTACTAGGCTTATATATATATATACACACACACACTCATTTTTATATGCCATTTTTATAAAAAAGTTCAAATTTATATATATACAAACACATTTGACCAAAATTTACACATATTTCGTCAAAATTTTCAAGGTTTGACTGTAATTTCAAACATTTGCCAGGAATCTGACCAAAATGTGACCGGAATTTGGCCGGAACCTAGTTGCCGATTAGTGGCCGATTAGGACCGATTTGATCAGACTAGGTTCGATTTTTGTTTGACTAGGTCCGATTACCAATTTTATCCACCGGTTACATGAAATCGCTAAGGTAACCGAACGACTAGCGATTAATCACCGATAATCGGCCGACTAGGCCGATTTTTACAACACCGCTAAATCTTTTGGTTTCTCTTTGTAGCAAATAATTCAAACTAATGTATCGCTTGAAGAGGCTCCACAATCATCGAACCATTACGCACTTGATGAAGCCATTAGAGACTTTTTCAAAAGTCAAAAGAATAATGAGTGTTTTTTTTAAGGATCTTAGAAGGTGTAGTGTGTTTTGTAGTGTTGTTAATTAACTAAATCGGCCACTACATATTTTATCCTAACATATGAGCATCAAAATGATAAAAAAAAGAACTCGAAACAATGGTTAGTATGTATTGGATCCTAATGGAAAAACGGCTAGCACTAATGGCTCTTGTTTTAGTAATGGTTAGATATCAATTTGTCAATCAAATCGAATCGAAACCGGTTTGAGTGGTGAGAAAAAGAACCAATATACAGATCTAGAGTTCGGATCATGTTGAAACCAGTCTGGTCCAAAAGTATTTTACACTGCTTTTACTTTTCTTGAGCCGGCTCGGGTTTGAAACCGGATGGAAAATCCAAACCCTTGTTTTAAGTTTTAACCATCTCTACGAAAAACTAAAATTAAAAAGGCTTTAGGTTGGGTTGGTCCCTATTGGGTCGAGGCCCAGAAGATATAAAAGACCAGTTAACCCGAATTCATGACAACTTAGGGTTTTTATATATCCTTCATATGTTTTACTTCACCTTTAGCGCCTCCGTCTTCCTCCTCCATCTGCTGCAGATTTCAAACCCTAGGTCTCTCTCTCTCTCTCTCTCTCTCTCTCACACACACTCTCTCTCTCACACACTCTCTCTCTCTTTCTCTCTCTCTCTCTCTCACAAACTCTCTCTCTTTCTCTCTCTCTCTCTCTCTCTCTCTCTCTCGTGAGCGATTTGATCAATGTGCTATTAAACGATCTTGTATTTTGATCATTGTTTTTACGTCTACAATCGATTGAATCTGAAGTTCTTTGCTCTTTTGAAGGTAAGGTATAGTCGATAGAGGTAAAAATGGTGGAGAAGACTAAAGGAAGGAAGGAAGAGGTGGTGACGAGAGAGTACACCATCAATCTTCACAAGCGTCTCCATGGGTGGTATGTTTATAGCCGATGATTTTGGTTACTCGATTGCTATAATGTTCTGATGCTTGATTCGGCTTTTTTTGTTGTTTGATTGCCTTTTAAAGTTGTTGAAATTGCACTTGTGATTCTTTTTCAATGTGGTTGTATGTCTGCCTAATGTGTGGATGGAGGTCATAATGTTGTAGTTTGTTTAATGGTTGTTGCCTGTGCAATGTTGAATTGGATGCCATTGATATTCAAGCAATCATGTGATTAAGTTTAAAGTTTCTATCTGTTTTTTAGGGTTTTTATTTTCTGTGAACGTGTATAGTTTTCAATTTCAATCTGAACAAAATTCTCTTTAGCTTTGTGGTAGTTGGTAATGAATACAAGTTGTCACAAATATAGTGCTCTTAGAACGGCAGTTGGTATTATATTATTTTCAGATTTTTTATATCATATTGCATTTTACAATTATGCCATAAACAATGTTTTTGTGATTTGATAGATGCATATCATATCTTCATGTTAATTAAATTAATTCAGTCTCGCCTTTAAAACTGAAATCTTTTATACTGCTTGCTCTGACTTGCAAGCTTAGTATTGTGGCTATAGTTTATGAAATTGGTAGGTACCGTCAAGGTACGTTAGCTGGGTTACTGGTTGAAATGATTGTTTAGGTTTACTCCCACATTTCTTGTTTGTCCATTTTCAAATGTTTATGAGTAAGTAATTAAATTATCTTTCTGGTTAGATTTCTATTGTAGTAATGATTTATTTTTTATTTAAGAAAGCGATGCAGGAGGTTATTAATGTGGATACTATTGCCTGGTCTGTATATGTAGTTATCTGATTTGATGCTATATCAATATAAGACTCAGTGAACTGATTCTCACATAGTTGGCTTGTTATTATTGAATTGTATGTTTTTTTTGGTACCTAATTTATGTTCTGGGTGTTGAGGTGTGAAGGCCTTTGGGCTTTTGGTTAGAGTTATGGGCCTGGCCCATTGAAGCTTCTGAAAACCCTATTTATCTCTATATATAGATTATGTCATTGTATTGTAATCTTGTCCCTTGAGCTTAATAAAATACCTAGTTGCAGAGAGTGGACGTAGGTCATCTTGACCGAACCACTATAAATTCTCGTGTTCTTATTGCTTTCGTGTGCGTGCGTATAACAGTGTTTATTTCCGCTGCGTAAAGATACCAAACACTGGGAAATGCCACGTAGGTGTCTCTTTTTTAGGAACTTGGAGCTATTGCTCTGTGGTAGATTACTTGTCTAGATATATGGTTAACTTTTGACCTGGCCAACAGTTTTTGCTTGTCATTTAAGTATTTAACTAATGTGACACATTAGAGGAAAAATGTTTATCATGACCTGGCTGACCGCTTTTACAACAGCACTTTCAAGAAGAAGGCCCCAAAAGCCATTAAGGAGATCAAGAAGTTTGCACAAAAAGCCATGGGAACAACCGACGTGAGAGTGGATGTCAAACTAAACAAATACGTTTGGAGCCGTGGAATCAGAAGTGTTCCAAGAAGAGTTAGAGTTCGAATCGCCCGCAAGAGAAACGACGATGAAGATGCAAAGGAAGAACTTTACTCTCTCGTCACCGTTGCTGAAATCCCAGCAGAAGGGTTGAAGGGTCTTGGCACCAAAATCATCGATGATGAAGATTGATTTGGTAAAATCTATCTTTTTTGTGAAATCTGTTCGGTGGGAATACTTTATTCAAGTTTGGTTTTTGAAATTTGGTACCTTCTATTATCAAGATTGTAGTGCTTACATTTTGTTTTGTGTACCTTTTACCTTTTGGTGATTTAGAACCTTAGTAAATTTCATGTCATGGATGATTTTGATACTCATTTGCCATTTTTGTACTGCTGTATTCTTTATTATTATTTTACTTCAGATTCAGGGTTATTTATTTATTTTTTTGCGTACCATCATACACGTTGGGTTCGAACCAGATTGAACAGAAGACCTGGTAACGCCAAAGTTTCAACATAAAGACACATCGGGAAGATGTTCTGGGGCTGTGTCAGTCAGGTTGGTTTTTAGTTTAGGTTTATAGCAGAATTATCAGTAGGGGTTTGTTTTGTTTGGGCTGGTAAATAAGAGGCGAGTAATAATGTAATATAGTTGCTACTGGTTTAGCCATTTAGTTGTCAGGTTGGTTTTTAGTTTAGGTTTATAGCAGAATTATCAGTAGGGGTTTGTTTTGTTTGGGCTGGTAAATAAGAGGCGAGTAATAATGTAATATAGTTGCTACTGGTTTAGCCATTTAGTTGGTGCATCCCGCTGTGATAAAGTCTTGTACTCTGAGTTGGTTGGGTGGGGTAATTTAGTTTAGTTCGTAAGTATAAAATGATGAGTAACAGCCTATGGATGGGCCTTTGCATAAAACCAGTAAACGTAGGAAAAAAGCCAGATAAGGATCTCATTCTGGTTTTATATTTGAATCTGACCCGTTAGTGAAACTGGATTGACTCGGTGTGGTACGGTCTGGTTTGGACCAATCTGCCTGTTTGAGACTGAATTCATGCCTTTAGCCTTTAGATCCAGTTTGGGAGCCTGTTTGAGATTTGAATTTGATTCATTTTGGAACTAGCAGTTGGTTACTGTTGATATGGCTGTTTTTTATTTATTTATTTATTTATTTAAATTTTTATTGTATAAACGAAGATGCATTCCACTAGAATTCTGTTTTTAGGCTTAAAAATGCATAGCAATTTCTTTTTTAACCAAAAACTAGTTTGGCTCAAAATCTGGTTTGTTCACCTAAAAAGAACCATTGAAGCCAGATACTTGATCATGAACATATTTACTACAAGTGAAAAACACAAAATAAAGAAACTCATAGCCTTAACAAATTATTCGAAGCTAGAAACTTGATTCACAGAAACTTGCAACCGGGAAACAAACAACTTAGAAAAACTCAGGGGCTGTTTGATTACACTGACTCAGCAAGATCTGACTGAGTCAGAAGCTGACCCAGTTAGAAGTTCTGATTGAATCTGCATCTGACTGAAACTTGGCTGTTTGATTCAGTATCTGACTGACTCTGCTGAATGATAAAAATATATAATTTAATTTATATATTTCTAAAATTCATACATTGTTAAAAATAAAAAAAAGCCAAGTAAATGATTAATAACTAAACCTACCAATTAACTTCAACAAATCAAACATTCACGACTCTACTATCACCAAAAACGAGTAAAATCCTCAACAAAAACCAAACAAATCATACCGTCATTCCGTCGTTTAAACACTTAACGCTCCATCTGAAAATCACAGTTCTTCGTCTCGAGGTGGACTTCAGCCGACAACATCATCTGCACATCGGCCTCTTTTGTCGACAAAGGTTTCGGTTTCGCCATTGTTGCAGCTCCGATAGGCGGTGGTTTGCTGGGATGCGACCGAGGAGGGGGTCGCGCAGGTGGGGGGATCGGCCGAGGAGATGGGATGCGACGGGCGAAGGGGAGACGGCCGAACGGGGGTCGCGCAGGGGAGTTCGGCCGAGAGGCAGCGCCCCTTTTCCGGGTCAGCAAGTTTTAATATAGGGTCTGGGTCAGCACCCACGGACCCGGTCGGACCACAACACAGCCAAATCAAACACGCTGACCGGCTGACAGTCAGCCAGTCAGCCGGGTCAGCCAAAATCAAACAGCCCCTCAGTAAGTTTAACAAATTAACAAATTCATAGGTTTACCAATTTATGTACAACTGAAAACATATAACTTGTAGAAACTTGATGATGAAAACGAAAGTTTGATGATGAACCAGGAAAATACAAAGATTCATGGTCTTTTTCGGTTGCTTCAATTATTTTTAATTTTTTTTAATTTGGTATCAAAACCTGAAATTCTTGCAACTTATAAACCGAGAATGAGACTGTGCCATGTATTTAGGCTGTTATCAGGTCAGTCTAGGTTGCGGTCGTTGGTTCTGCTGGTACATACTTGAATCCCCTCACCCCTAGTCATGGGCTCGATAACTCCAAAGTAGTTATTATATTTTAAACAGTAATCTTTTAGACAAAAAGAAAAGAATAATGTCCTTTATTTATATGTGGAAACCCAAAACAAAATCTCATTCCCAACAAAATTTCTTGCTTCTTTGCAAATTCTTTACAGTTTTGAATGAAATCATGCTTTTGTTCAAACAAATTCTGGGAATCATTGAGAACCGGCTTTGCATAATTGCATTTGAGTCAACGGGCCTTGTAAGCATACATGTAGCTTTGAAGTTGTTTAACCTCCTCAGATGATTCATTAAATAGAGAATCTACATAGAGACACAACACTGCTCCACTGCAACAAAGATCAAATTTTGATTTTCAAGAGAATGGGTGTTCGTAAAGGGTGCTCATGGTCCGGTTTCAAGGCCTTTAGTTCAACCATGAACCAAACAGTTAATAACTGTTTTTGCCCATTATAAACCAAATCTGAGCCGTTGAAAATCAAACCGAGCCAAATCCATACTAATGGTTTGGTTCCATGGTCAAGGCTTATTGGGCCCCTATATAATAAATTTGCTTAAAATACGATTAAAATAATAAAATATAGAGTGAAATTGTTCCAAAAATTAAAACTAGAAAGACTGTCTACAACTTATAATACTTAGAGGCCCAAGAAGAACATAAAATATTATATAGCCTAAAATCTTATGGTTCGGCCGGTTTTGAGTAACACAAAACCAAAACGTCTAGTATGAAAACAAGCCTATAAGCAGTTTGAACAATTTCACGGTTTCAAACTAACACTCTATGCACTTTGTAGTTCCACTGTAATCAAGTAAATGTAACTTTCACCTTTTTTGTCATTGTTTGTAAGAAAAGTTGTATTCTTTTTTCATCCATTGTATATAATGCGCTTTTAATGTTTTACTAATATATGCAAGTAACCTTCTATAGTCGTTGGTAAATTTGGCATACTAACATGACATATTAAGAATGGTGTCTCACCACCATTTTACTTTCTATAAAATCTTACACATACATGACAACAAGGCAAAAGTGAAGTACATTATTGTGTGATTAACCTAAAATGAGAAAAGAAAAGATAGATAGTACCTCAAGGGACCAAAAGGAAGCCAAATAACATCCCACCGGAACTTGGGCAACCTACAAGACAAGAACAAAATTTATGAGATCCAAACTTATTTCAAACGTGAAGCTTATGGTGTAGGGGTGACTTTTTTCAACCAATTTTTGGGTTAATTCCGGTTTTCTTTTATCTCAAAAGAGTGAACGGGTACAAGTAAAGGTTTTGGCTAAAACGGCAACGGTCAAATTGGTCCAAGTGTCGAACGTGTCAAAACTCAAATGTCTCACGAAGTTAATCCAAAATGCATAAAACATCCTAAATTGATCTAGAAGAATTAAATTATAATTGTATACAATAGTTTCTGTTACCCTCATGCCTCGGTATGTTGTATTTTCAGCTGAATAAATTCGACCATTTAAAAATATGAAAAAAAGATGTGTAGGTTAACTCAACAGACACCTTTTGACCTACACTAAATATCACCTGTTTTGATCAATTACAGACCCCCCCTGTTTTCCTGCCTACATTATAGTGTTTTTTTAGTATAAAAATTGCAAAAATAAGAGATGTGTAAGACTCTTATACTTGAGCATATTATATAACCAGAAAGCTGCTAACAGAACACCAGAGAAGCAAGAGAACCAAAGATATCGTCTATGAGACCGTGAGCTATGAAGCAAGCCAGCAATGGCCATTGAGCACACCAAAACAGCTGCCCAATCTGTCAAAGAGGTTAAATATCAAACTGCCGTCCAATAAAAAAAAGAACCAATTTATGCAGACCCATCTGTTAATTTGTATTTAATTGCTTCTTGTAACTTCTTTCGTAATCATGAAATGAGAAGCGGAAAATGGTGGTTTGGGTCACAAGACGAAACGATTACTTTAGAACATGTCAACTGAGTCAGGTGGGATGTCTAGAAAACATGTTTTGCCCTGCTTTAGAAAAATATAAGTTTCATTGTGTTGGATATATTAGGAGGTCAGTATACTTCTATGCATTAAAAGGTACACTTTTCTTTGGGTTTGCCTGGGGGTGGGGTGTGGGGATTGGGGTTCAGCTAAAATAATAAAAGTTTGGCCCATTTGAGCTGTTTAAAGTAATCATAACACAAATTGACCTATTCATAGACGAATGAGTCAAAATTGCCACCTTTAAACAAAAGTCACTAGAACATGGAGTTTATGGCACAATGCCACAATTTATGTAACGAAGGCACATTTTAAAACTGCACATGCTGTTCTCTGGTTACATTCAGGTCAAAAGACAAACTCCAAGGTAGGAAGAATGTGTTGGACTAATCTTGTCCATATCTAATATTTCAAGGGGTTAATTAGTATAATTATTTATTTAATTGCTTGAGTTTGATTTAGTTACTTGATTTAGTTTGGTTTTGTTTCCTAATTTAAGTCTAAGGAGGGTAACTTGGTCTGCAAGTTGGTTAGTATAAATAGGGGTCATTGGTGCCTTTGTAATTGTGTGTCAAGTTTTCTATTTAATAAAAAGAGTCGATCAAAAGTTTTGATAAAAAACAGTTTTGTGTTCTTTATTGTTTCTGTTCGGTTAAGGGTTGTGCCATCAATTGGTATCAGAGCCGTCTCGCAACAAGGTAGGAGAGAACAGCAGGCTGGTGTTCTTCTAACGATCAAGGGGCAGACAAGGCAGGTTGTAGTGATCTGCAGGTTGGCGATCAACAACAAATTACTTGTCGCTTCAGGGAAAGATCGAAGAACAGGTACATCAGCAGCGTTCAGAAGGCGGAAAGCAGGTGCAGGAGTTTTTGATCATCATTCTTTTGGTAGGCAGTGCAGGGATTAGAGGACTGTTCAAAACCCACGCAGTGCAGCGTTTGTAAGCCTGGAACAAACCCAAAAACTTCTTTAACGTATAGCAGACAAGACCTATCAGATCAATAGCTGAGCAACAGAACAATCAGGCATTAATCACTGTTAAATAAAGCAACATGTCTTCTTTGCAGTGTCTGGTGTCGAACGCCACAAACTACAACACTTGGCCAATAAGGATCAAAGCAATATTCTGAGTCTATGGGATACTTAAAGCAATCGAACCAAGAGAGGAAACAAAAGTTGAAGAAAAAAAGAATGACATGGCGGTAGCACTATTGTTTCAGGTGATTCCCGAGGATATTCTTTTCCAAGTGTCACAGCACACCACTGCTAAACAAATCTCGGTTGCACTGCAGACCGGATATATTTGTGTGGAACGAGTAAGGGAGGCAAGACTTAGTACTCTTGAATCTGACTTTGAAGCATTAAAGATGAAGGACGGGGAGACGGTTGATGATTTTTCAGGGAAAATAAGCCAAATCGTCTCGAAATTTAACAGCCTCGGGCGTACCATAGAAGACAAGAAGCTTGTAACGAAACTTCTTGGATCGGTGCTGAAAAATTCATCACGATTGTAGCCTTAATAGAACAGTTTGCGGATCTAAATACCATGTCCTTTTAGGAAGCCATTGGAAGACTTAAAGCTTTTGAGGAACGTATCAAGAAGCCGGCAGAAGAACGTGATATGCATGGGAAATTGTTACTTGCAAACATTGATGGAAAAGGAAAAGAAAAGGAGCACAAGTGTGAACTTTGTGGTTGTGAGAGCTCAAACCGAGAATACTTTGGACGTGGCCGGGGTAGAGGTCGGGGGTCCGGGAGAGGTCAAGGAGGTGGTGGGGTTCAACAGGATAAAAGTCCCATAGATGTTACAAGTGCAGTGAGCTCGGACACTATGTGTTGGAATGTCCTAAGTGGGAACAGAAGGTTAATTTGACCCCGAAATGAGGATGACGGACCGGCATTGTTGTGAAGCATAGTGCAAGACAAGATTAGGGGGGTGATTGTTGGACTAATCTTGTCCATATCTAATATTTAAAAGGGTTAATTAGTATAGTTATCTATTTAATTGTTTGAGTTTGATTTAGTTACATGATTTAGTTTGGTTTTGTTTCCTAATTTAAGTCTAAGGATGGTAACTTGGTCTGCAAGTTGGTTTAGTATAAATAGGGTTCATTGGTGTCTTTGTAATTGTGTGTCAAGTTTTCTATTTAATAAAAAGATTCAATCAAATGTTTTGATCAAAAACAGTTCTGAGTTCTTTATTGCTTCTGTTCAATTAAGGGCTTTGCCATCAGAATGTAGGTGGTGAACCTGTGATATTTATGCAATCATTTGTGCTTTTAATAAAAAACTTGATGGGGAATTAATTTGTTACAGGGTGAAAGATAACCAAATAGGTTGGATATATTTCTTATGTTGTGTAAGGAAATCACTTTCTTCAAGCAGTATTTTGACCCCTCAATGTCCGGGCACCAAGAAATCAACTTTTGGGATATTAAGAAATGAACATTCTAGTATGAAGCAGATAACTTAAGCAATAACTAGAATAGATTGTAAGATAGGTGAAATAGTTGTTGACGCTAAAACAACCAACAAAAGTTGGTGAGACGAATTACAGACTTGTCTACCAAAGATGTATGTTGAATAAAATATTTATGTTCCAAAGAAATGGTCCATAAACTGTTTATGACAATATGACATGCAACATTACATAATGATTAATGACAAAAATAGTTACTAACTATATCAACAAGCAAAATACAGAATAGGAGAAGACGTTTCACTTGATCATCTTCACATATAGCAGTTCTAGTAAGAAGGTCTAGAATATAGAAATTTGGCTATGCAGATCACAAAAGAATAGAGCAACATGTATTTTCGAGTTAAAAATCTAACCTGCAGCAATCAGAATCCATGATTCAATCTCATCCATGAAGTAGGCATGGTAACGCTGTTGCAAGAAAACATTATTGTTGCACAATCTTCAGATAAAGAAAGATATCATTATCAATCAAGGGACTTTTGAGTATTACAGTTTTCCTAACCTTCAAGGGGTGGCACAGTGGTACATGCCTGACTCTAGCAAATGTCTCATGTTCAAATCTAGCTTCCACTGATTCCTGCCTTAACCCCTTGAAGGTCACCTGCCAGCGCAAACTGTGATTGCAGTTTACCTAGTTTTCCTTAACTGGTTCTTGTGGTTAAAAATTGGTTTCATAAAAGGGCAACAACTTAAATTGTTTTAATCTCCATGGAATTGAGGAAACAGCCAAAACAAACAGGCACACATACATTTAAATTATTAGAGATATTTTATCATCTAGCATACCAATTCCCATGGCGTTGTTGTTTGTCCATGAATGGAGTAAACGAGAAATGCAACGAAGCAACAAAGCAATCCCGCAAATACACGCTACAATAATAGCATAAAACCAGATATCCTTATAAGAACACAAAATCTTTATAATATATTTAAAGGTTTCAGTACAGATGCTTCAAAGTGCCATTGAAGCAAATTCAACCAAAACTTAAATCAAAACTAAGATGAAGAATTCCAATTTGATCAAAACAAGTTTAATTTTGATCAAAGCAAGTTTAAATCAAACCAATGTTTTATCTTAATTCAAATACCAAACTAGCCAATTGGATTTTATCTATCCAAATATGATCAATCAGTGGATAATAATTTGTACGGGTAATTTAAACAGTGACACTCCTAACTTTTACTTCCGTTGCCAAAGACAATCTCACAAGCATAATCATCAAAGATTTACACTTGGTTTCGACTCGTATCACTCACACGATGAATGTGAACAAAATAGGAAACCTTACAAGAGAAATCGAGGAAAAAACCAATATAAAACAGGTGTAAATCTTGTCATTGCAATGAAAGTGAATGTAGGAGTGTCATTGATCAAATTAAATTGTTAGTATAATGATCAGGATTGTTAAAATCCAATTTACCTACCAAATTTGAATCAAGATAAAATATTATTTTATAGTCCAGGTGATTCCACGATATTACTTCAAATGGTCGTTAAAGAAAAATTCGATAAAAATCCATGTGCGTTCGTAAAATGCAAATTACCCTCCAAAAACGAGATTGTTGAGCTTGAGATGTTTCAAGTGATCTAACCAGCTGCTCCTGCTCTGTAACGTGTTCACCAAGCAATCAATCAGTGATTACGAAACGAAATTGAAACAAAATTAAGGAAACCAGAAGAAAAACGCACCTCCGGTATCAATCGGTTGGCAACCGGAGCTCGTCGGAAGGGATAACTTTCCGTCGCCGATGTCGTCGGCGTTGTCGTCGGAATCAACATTCTTCCACCGCCTCGCTAGCCTATTCATCATCGACGATCAAATGGTTGATCAACTCAAATTATTCATGCTTCGTTGAACACAAGCACAGAACATGATGTTTGTGAAAAATTGCACGATTGATCCTCGTACTTTATTTTATTCGGCTTAGGTTTTAAAATAGTGAATCTATATCAAATCGAAAACCGAATCACTAGACACTTCTCCTGTTCATCGAATTTTAAGTTTGTCTCGATTCAAGTTTTAAGGAATCACTCACGAGTAGTTCACGAGTGAATCAATTTGTTTAGATCCCACATAAAGTACACATAATCTCAAGTCTGAATCTACCTTTAAGCTATCTTCTCGAGTTCATATAAGTAATCTCGAGTTCATGCAAGGGAAGAAAAAAAAGAAATTGAAAGAAAAGAAAAAAATTATTGTGTTTCGGAGTTTTTTTTTTTTTTTTGAAGAAAATAAAAGGAAAGCAAAGAAAGGAAAATAAAAAATTCTTTTCTTTTCTTTATTTAAGTAAACTCGGGAACACAATGTTAGGATAGGGGGTTATTGGCACCTTATAAAAAACTAATTTTAACGGCCTATATACGATCTGATCTCGACGGCACCCCATTAAATTTTGAGAAGAACCCCATGAAATTTTAACATTAACTCTTAAAAATATTTATTTTAAATTTCAAATTTGTACTAATATAACCTTTCTATGCATAATAATGTTGCACTTTATGTATAGGGAGGGTTTTTCAAAAAAAAAAAAAAAAAAAAAAAATTGTTTTTTACTTTTAACCCTAAGTTTTTTATTTTTTGCAATGTAACTTCTCAATTTTGGGTTTTTACTTTTAACTCAAAACTATTCATCTTTTACAATTTAATCTCATAACTTTTATATTTTCAATTTTGTTTCCATATGCTTTTCATCTTTCATAGATTTTCGTTTTACGTTTCGTTCTACGTTTTATAAGTTAACAAGACAACATGCATGTGTGGTTCAATATTTTTACGTTTCGTTCTAAATTTTGTGAGTTAACACAGCAAAATGTGCGTGTGTGGTTTAATATTATTACCTCTTTATTCCCCTTTTGAGAGGTTCGTCACAACGCGCGAATTTTAGATCGACTTAGTTATATTTTTTTATGTTTTACGTTTTGGTCTAAGTTCTTCGTATTAACGCACCGCAACTTCAGTGTTGGTGGTCGTTAGCGGTTGTATGACATTGGTGTTATTTGACACGGTTTTACGCCCTCGTCGCAAGGCGGGGAGCTTAATTCTAGTTATACCAAATTAGCAAATATAATACAATCAATTTTTATAGTTCAAGCCCATTCTATAATAACTAATTTCAACAATTTAAACCCAAACTAAGCAATTAATTCTTATACTTATTTAACTTACCTCAATAATTTTTTAAATCAAGTATTAATCTTTAAATCAAGTATTAATATAAAAAATTGGCCTTTTATCTATTTTCATGAAATCAACGACACAAAATTAGAAGGGCGTACTACATTGGTTCTATATTTTCAAGATTTGACCCGAATTGGAGTGAAAAAAATTTAATATCAATGATATTTAAAATTTTCAAACCCCATGAAAAAACATTCTTGGGTTCGCCACTGCATAATCTATATGTTTAATCATTTTCTAACAATTAAATTTTAATAATCCAAAATATTAACTATTGGATAATGATAATCCCAACTAAGAAATTGATCAATGACAATCCCAGCTACTTTCAACTCTGTTACTGATAACCATCTTAATCTAACAAATCGTTAACTTCTTTTAATTCTGATGATGTGACATGTGATGTGACATTATATAACAATAAATTGGACATTTTTTTTATTTAGTCTTAATTAAAGATCAACCTTTTGAGGATATTTAACCATGTGTCATATCTTCCTCTCCAATGTATTTAACCAATTGCCTCTTTCCAATGAATTTCGTTTCTTTAAACTCCAATTGACTTCTAAAAGATAAGCTTTGTATCAATTGTGCTTGTTCATATCGTCTGTTTGATTCTGTCTTTTTTCGTTTAAGCAACATACTTTCATATGATTTTATGTTTAAGAGTATTGTTTGTTTATGCTCCATGCAACTAAATAAACACAGTTAACAATATGTTAGATTGAGATTGTTATTGGTAACAAAATCAAAAGTTAGGATTATCACTAGGCAAATTGTTAGTTAGATTTATTATTGACCAATAGTTAATAGTTTAGATTATTAAAATCTAAATTTTCTTTCCTATAACCTCAATTGATTTAAGTTCATCCAATGCTATCATCCCTTTACATTTACACTTCTGACCATTACCACCTCGAGCTACCATCACCAATGGATTTATCGTCAAAATCCATAGGGGGTATCCATGGGAGGAAAGAAGCCCTTATGGCGCTTATGTGAAAACTATGAGGATGAACAACAAAGAGAGAGGGAACCATTTGTATGTAGATACGGCCAGCCACGACCCTTGAGAGACCATTGTGAAAGCAAAAGGAGAGATGATGAACGTTTATAAGGGTGGCTAACTGATTGTGTTGTCGTGGTTGGATAAAAAACAAGTTAATATTAAAGACTTAACTACCTATAACTAGTATGGGTAAGTAAGGTCGTCTACATAGGGAATTGGTGGAAAATGTAAAGCTTTATACCTAAGAACTTGAAACACGAAACGAAAATACTAAAAAGCAAATATTTTTGGGGTTTTACTTAATCGGAAAGGTAAATCGAATGAAAATACTTAAGAAAGCAATAAACTTGATAATGGGTTTTGAAACTTATGAGAAAAAGGCAACCACTTTCAAGATTCAAGTTCAAAGATTCACACTTGGTTTCGTCATAATTGATTGGAATCACATAGACATGATTTTGTAAAATCATTTGATTAAAGTGATAATTAAGAAACAAATTTTAAGACTCGCTCGTTCACACAATTACCAACTTATTTATGCAAAGAATTCACATACATGATAAACTGCTCACGATGCAAGGAAACCGAATGCGAATGAAAGCACACAAATACTTAAACATAAATAAGTCTTTTAACTTTAAACAAACGAACAATTATATTCTTGTGTCAAGAGAACATAACCCAAAACATCAATTCAAACTAAACCTAGTGCTTCACTTACAAGAACTCTCCTCCCGAAAGTGATTACGAACAAGATTAGCCGCTCATTGGCACGATTGGATCTTCAATGCTTGATTGGATGTTGCTAATGCTTGATTCGGGTGAAACCGTGGTAAAAAGAACTCCCAAAAACGCCTTGAAAACCTTTAAAATTTGCAGGGGGGTGGTTTTTCTTGAAACCTTAATAATTGGGTTTAAATAGGGAAGAAAATCCTCAAAATCCGGAGGTTGTTAGGGTGACCGGCGTATCATACGCCTATCCCGGCGTATCATACTCCGGGTGTGAAGTTTTACGGAGCTCTTTCATTGGATTTTGTTCAGGATACGATGGTTGATAAGGTGACCAGCATATGATACGGCAGTGGATACGGTGGTCAGAGTATGATATGGTGGTGGATACGGTAGTTGATACGGTGGTGCCTGATTGACTTGATTTTACTCCATCGTTCATGTAATTGCACATCCGGTCCTTTCACTTTCTCCAATACTTCTTTAAAGCTACCAAAATATGTGCTTTTGTCTTCTAGCACCTGCACACATTAACACACTCAAAGTACGCATGTTTGACACTAATATTCATATAAAATAAAGCCATTAAACGTTTATAAATACTGCCATTTGTCTTTCTAGCACTTCAACTCTATCATCTGAGGTAGAACTATGGACCGTTTTTACTACCGGGTGTTTAGCTCTTCGGCTATTTTGAGCTTGTTTCTTGGAATTCACAGCCACCCTTTCCAAAATATCCCAATCCACATCCTCATGGTTTCATGCAAATGATCCTCCACTTATTGCTTGCACGTCTCTAGCATCATCAGCTGATAAGCCTTCATAGAAAACTGATATGAGCTCCCATTTTTCAATTACATGGTGTGGGCACGTTCTCAATAGTTCCTTGAATCTCGTGAATGCCTCATAGAAAGTTTCTCCCGATTGTTGTTGGAAAGTTCTAATTGCTTTGCGAGCATCACTTGTCTTTTGTTGAGTATAATATTCTTCCAAAAATTGTTCTTGCATTTGTCGCTAATTGTAAGTGCTTGCTGAAGGTAATGCCAAGAACCATTGTTTTGCTCGGTCTTTCAAGGTAAATTGGAAGAGAACTAATTTAATCTCATTTTGAGAAAAACCTTGACCCCCACCGATTGTTGTACACACCGCATCAAATTCTGCTATATGTAAATAGGGTTCCTCGGTAGCTCTTCCATGAAAACTAGGGAGGTATTGTATTGCATGGGGTCTCACCTCGAATTGCCTTCCTCTTGAAAGAGGTTGTACAATTAGAGAAGCATTCACAGCAATGGCAGGATGGAAGTGACTATCCACGCCTTGAAAAGGAAATTGTTGGTAACCTTGATTACGAGGAACACCATTGAAGGGTGGAATGCCTCCATAGTTATAATTTGGTGGTGGTGGTCCATTCACTGCTCCTTAACCAATGTTTCCATATGGAGGTGGTTGATGACCTCCATAGCCCCGATCTCGTGCTCCTCTTGGTATATCATACCCTCTTTCAGCATAAAATCCATCCTCCTCATTGAATCCCCCATCCCAATCATCTACTCTATCACCTTGGTACTCATCATGGTAAGATTCTTCATTCTCAATAGAAGGTTCAACCCGATCGGCTGGATTACGTTGTTTTGGTTGAGCACAGTTAGGGTGGATTAGGCCTTCTGGTTGGTTAGGCTCGAGATTAAATGGGTGGAAAATTTGAAATTGTGGTGGTGGTTGTTGCGATGTAGAGGGGGTGGTGGTGGAGGCTATTGTTTACCTTGGTTGTTTTCGGGATTAAGATTTTCCATCATTTGCGGTGGATGGCTTTCGGGTGTTTTAGACAATATTTGGAGAATATGATGTGCTATTGTAGAACCTGCTCCTTCTTTAGAATGAGTGTTACCCCTTTCAGATGGGGTAATCACTGTTTTTGCTCTTTGATTTGCTCAATTTTTCCTTGCTATTTTTTCCACTTCCAGATTGAATATCAGAGGTGACTTCCTTCCGGAGTGTCTTGTATGCATAACCTGTCTCTGCACACAACGAAAAGAAACTGAGAGTAGTACTGAATGAATAAAAATAAAACTAAGTTAAACTAAGCTAAACTAAAGCTTAACACTTTGCGCACGTATTCCCCGACAACGGCGCCATTTTGATCGTGTTGTCGTGGTTGGCTAAAAAACAAGTTAATATTAAAGACTTAACTACCTATAACTAGTACGGGTAAGTAAGGTCGTCTCCACAGGGAATTGGTGGAAAATGTAAAGCTTTATGCCTAAGAACTTGAAACACGAAACGAAAATACTAAAAAGCAAATATTTTTGGGGTTTTACTTAAACGGAAAGGTAAATCGAATGAAAATACTTAAGAAAGCAATAAACTTGATAATGGGTTTTGAAACTTATGAGAAAAAGGCAACCAAGTATTCTAAGTCTTTCCAAACATTGTGAAACTATTGCATTGAACCCTCCACTGGTCTGGCATAAAGTTCACATGTAAAACATTAAAGAACTTGAATAATAATTCATGATTAGTTACCTTGTTAAAGCACAGCTATGAAAACGTTAAAGTATGCTAAAAAAATCTTGCAAGCATAGAGGTCCTGACTATTTCAAGCCTTGACATTGGAGTCTTGCGTAATGTTAAGAAATAGAAGTCTTGCATGTGTTGCAAGCTAGACAGAAGTCTTGCATAATGGCAAGCTGTCACACCCCAACCACAGTGGTTTCCCGCGGGGCGTGATTATCATGGAAACCATAGTCATTGATCGACCACTACATGATTTGATAAAAGCATACGTTGTAAACACGTTGAAAGGTACATAATTGTTTTCAGAGTTGCATAGCGGAAGTAGTAGCAAAATGTAAATTGTTTTTCAAACAAGACAATTTAGAAATAATATCTCAAAAGCATGCGTGAATCCTAGAATGCGATAAGCTCTAGACAAGCCTATCCTCGTGCAAACCTTAATTTCATGAGAAAGCATGCATGAAATATGTCAACATAAAGTTGGTGAGTTCACAGGTTTTAAGTAACAGTAATCGGTGCAATGGACCACAAGACTTTCTATGATTTGATTGTTGATCATACAATACTACAATATTATATAAGCACCGCAACCGAAGCTAGACTGTAAATGTAATAGATTGCCCCTACCCGTGCCTACCGTAAGCACAGGGGTGAACAGGCTAATAATACACCCGTTTAGACCTCTAGTCAAGGTTAGGGTAATTAACCCGGGTGGGGGTAGTCAAACCCAATAGTACTATCCATAATTACCTCGCTTTGGGAAATAAACTAACGGTCCGATAACATGGGACTTTATACGGTAAGTAAACAACTTATATAACAATGTGAAATCATTGACAAGTAAATGTGTCCATGAAAATAGTAATTTGCATGTAATCTCCCCCAAAATGAAAATAAGTAAAAATAGGGCCATGAAACTCACCTGATAGTGGCAAACACGTATGTAAACTGATGAGTATCCAAAATGCTCAAGGAAACCGACCTAAGTTCGCCGTAGAATAAATAAGGCAACTTATGTCTAAGTAATTGCTCCTACATGTAATGTGAGCATGTAACTATTTCATCCACATAACTTAGTAACAAAGTGTTTGACTCGACGACCCGTTGGTGATACAGGATGATAATTTGTGAAATATATATATTACTTAAAAAATTTTAATAAATTTCTTCGCTTGAAAATGTTTAAAACCTTTGTATTTTAAGGTTGACCTATTATTTGGGTAACTAAATATCATTTTTGACTCGACCCGAGATGTGACTCGAGTGTCTTGAATTACTTATATATTTTTCATATGTAATTTGTAGAAATTAGGGTTTTGAAGTAATCTTATTTTTCTTAGTAAAATAATACTTGAATTATTTTAAATAAAATATAATTTTAAAATATTTACATCCAAGTAAAATCACTAACTTTCATATTTTACAACCCATGTATAAATATATATATATTTGCCCATAAAATAATTATTTAATTATTTTCTTAGTAGATTTATTATTTTATTTTATTTAACTTTTATGAACTTACATTTATGAAATTAGGGTTTCTTTAAATTATTTATAATTTTTATTATATTATAATGTAAAATATCTTTAATGAATTTATTAGCTACTTTAGTCAATTAAATCAACTTGTTTTAACCCATATTTTAGTGAACTAGTAGCTAGCATTATAAAGTTCATAAATTTTATATTTTAAGTCTCATGACAACTTAGCAACAAAATCATGTGTCATCTTTGTTAAAAGTAATCTACTAACCATTTTAATATCTCCTTTAAACTAACATAATATTTAGTTATGAAGTTCATATTTTCCATTTAAGTCCCATGTATATATATATACTTAACCATACTTGTAAAATTTACAATTGTTCATAATAATACTTGCAACACATTAAAAATCTCATAAACATAAAGTAATCCATTTGAAATCTTCTTGAGTTTCATCATACTTTTATAACTTTATATAAAATCTTTAACTAGTAACTTGGTCAAACATGAATCTATAAATATTTACTTTTTAAGAACATAAATCATTATTTAACTCATGTTAAAATGTTTTGTATGAAATATTATTCTTGAAACTCTTTGTTGATAAAAACACTATTTTTAACAAGAATGACTTTTTGTGGATGAATGTTGTTACATATAAACTTGTAGGTAGTAGAACATAACAAGGTAAAATATATATATAAATAAGAAGAAGTTGTTCTCACTAAACCATACAAGGAAGGTGGAAATGTTGTTGTAGGATGCTTGAACACTTCAAAAATCACTTGATATTCAACCAAGGTTCTTGAACACACAAGATTTGCAAGATTTAAGTTTTGAAAGATGGTGAAGTGAGGGTGGTGGTGCTTGATCGAAAATTTAAAGGGGGAGGAGGGTGGAGAGTGTGTTAGTTTGTTTTGGTGATTTGTGGTTGAAAATGTTGCCTCCCATGCCCCTTTTAAACCCACACTAGATGAACTCACAATTTTTTTTTGTATAAATTTAATTCAAAATGAAAGTTACAAAAGTGGTAATGGAGGTTCATGTCTTTAAACCTTGTAAAAGTAATTTCAGCCAAATGGAAAGTCTCTAACTTCACACAATGTCAACATGGAATCTTGCATGGGAAAATTGAAAAGGAGAAAGGTGAGATGATAGGTGTGGTGGACGGCCAAAGCATGGAGAAGGGGGGGATTTTGTTTAATTTTGAGTAGTATTGAGTATTTGGGTGGTATTCGTTGCACTATTGGTATTTTTACATATTTTTACATTTTTACTTTTTACTTTTTAAAATACATAAAAATATTATAAGAACTCATATAATGTCATATATTTTAATATTGATTATATGCAAATAATAACTCGTGTATCTAGTAGTTGCGTTATACGCGTTTTATCCGGGTAAAATATCAATTTTCGTGTTAAGGTTTAGCTTTAATTTTAAACTTTTTCAATGTATTTAATTTAGAATCTAAGGTATTTTGAAACACTTTAAAGTATTTATTGACACATGTATATATTAATCATCACCAACATTAGTGGGTGCTTGTATCGCGTGCAAAAATGGTCAGAATTACCGATGCATGAAATGTTATGCGTAAAATTTTGCAATGCATGAAATGACTTCAATAAATAGAATTCAATTGAAAATCAATTATTATAGGTGTAATTATAACCATGTCAGGGCCGGGTATTGACCTGAAATTACCGGTTGTCACACAAGGAACAGTAAAGTATGTGTTTTTGACACAAATAATGGCTAAAGGAGTTCTTCACGAAGTGCAAACTTACAATAAAGTAAAGATAAAGTGACGATAGAGTAAATGCTAAAGTATGGTTAAAGAACGAACATAGTAAAGGTTAAAGAAGTACAAAGATAGAGTTGGTAAAGTCTAAAGTATAGTATTCAGATAAAGTATGATTTGAAGTTAAAGTTTAATGTATATTTGAAACATGATAAAGAAAGTTAGTTAAATGATAAAGTTTGGTTAAAGTATTTTGTTAAAGTAAAACTAGAGCTTACTCATTATCGCTGACTTTTGTATACATATTAGTTTGACAGGACCGCTACGTGAATAAGCTTTCGGGTGTTTTAGACAATCTTTGGAGAATACGATGTGCTATTGTAGAACCTGCTTCTTCTTTAGAATGAGTATTACCCCTTTTAGATGGGGTAATCACTATTTTTGCTCTTTGATTTGCTAGATTTTGCCTTGCTGCTTTTTCCACTTTCGGATCGAATATCAGAGGTGATTTCCTTCTAGAGTGTCTTGTATGCATAACCTGTCTATGCACACAACAAAAAGAAACTGAGAGTAGTACTGAATGAATAAAAATAAAACTAAGTTAAACTAAGCTAAACTAAAGCTTAACACTTTGTGCACGTATTCCCCGGCAACGGCGCCATTTTGATCGTGTTGTCGTGGTTGGCTCAAAAACAAATTAATATTAAAGACTTAACTACCTATAACTGTACGGGTAAGTAAGGTCGTCTCCACAGGAAATTGGTGGAAAATGTAAAGCTTTATACCTAAGAAATTGAAACACGAAACTAAAAATATTAAAAAGCAAATATTTTTGGGGTTTTACTTAAACGGAAAGGTAAATCAAATAAAAATACTTAAGAAATCAATAAACTTGATAATGGGTTTTGAAACTTATGAGAAAAAGGCAACCAAGTATTCTAAGTCTTTCCAAACATTGTGAAACTGTTGCATTGACCCCTTCACTGGTCTTGCATAAAGTTCACATGTAAAACATTAAAGAACTTGAATAATAATTCAAGATTAGTTACCTTGTTAAAGCACAGCTGTGAAAACGTTAAAGTATGCTAAAGAAATCTTGCAAGCATATAGGTCCCGACTATTTCAAGCCTCGACATTGGAGTCTTGAGTAATGTAAAGAAATAGAAGTCTTGCATGTATTGCAAGCTAGACAGCAGTCTTGCATAATGGCAAGCAACAGTAAAGTCTTTGTTTTTGACACAAGTAATGACTAAAGGAGTTCTTCACGAAGTGCAAACTTACGATAAAGTAAAGATAAAGTGACGATAGAGTAAATGCTAAAGTATGGCTAAAGAACGAACATAGTAAAGGTTAAAGAAGTACAAAGATAGAGTTGGTAAAGTCTAAAGTATAGTATTCAGATAAAGTATGATTTAAAGTTAAAGTTTAATGTATATTCAACGAATGATAAAGAAAGTTAGTTAAATGATAAAGTTTGGTTAAAGTAAAACTAGAGCTCACTCATCATCGTTGACTTTTGTATACATATTAGTTTGACAGGTATGCTACGTGAATAAGCTTTTGGGTGTTTTAGACAAACTTTGGAGAATACGATGGGCTATTGTAGCACCTGCTTCTTCTTTAGAATGAGTATTACCCCTTTCAGACAGGGTAATCACTGTTTTTGCTCTTTGATTTGCTCAATTTTACCTTACTGCTTTTTTCACTTTCGAATCGAATATCAGAGGTGATTTCCTTCCAGAGGGTCTTGTATGCATAACCTATCTCTGCACACAACGAAAAGAAACCGAGAGTAGTATTGAACGAATAAAAATAAAACTAAGTTAAACTAAGCTAAACTAAAGCTTAACACTTTGCGCACGTATTCCCGTAATGGCGCCATTTTGATCTTGTTGTCGTGGTTGGCTCAAAAACAAGTTAATATTAAAGACTTAACTACCTATAACTAGTACGGGTAAGTAATGTCGTCTCCACAGGGAATTGGTGGAAAATGTAAAGCTTTATATCTAAGAACTTGAAACACGAAACGAAAATACTAAAAAGCAAATATTTTTGGGGTTTTACTTAAACGGAAAGGTAAATCGAATGAAAATACTTAAGAAAGCAATAAACTTGATAATGGGTTTTGAAACTTTTGAGAAAAAGGCAACCACTTTCAAGATTCAAGTTCATAGATTCACACTTGGTTTCATCGGAATTGATTGGGAATCACATAGACATGATTTTGCGAAATCATTTGATTAAGGTGATAATTAAGAAACAAACTTTTAAGACTCGCTCGTTCACACAATTATCAACTTATTTGTGAAAAGAATTCACATACATGACAAACTGCTCACGATGCAAGGAAATCGAATGCGAATGAAAGCGCACAAATACTTAAACATAAATAAGTCTTTTAACTTTAAACAAACGAACAATTATATTCTTGTGTCAAGAGAACATAACCCAAAACATCAATTCAAACTAAACCTAGTGCTTCACTTACAAGAACTCTCCTCCACTTTCTCCAATACTTCTTTAAAGCTACCAAAATATGTGCTTTTGTCTTCTAGCACCTGGACACATTAACACACTCAAAGTACACATGTTTGACACTAATATTCATATAAAATAAAGCCATTAAACTTTATAAGCATCGAATAAACACCCTCCGATCACATCCCCACACTTATTCTTTGATTGACCTCAAGCAAAGCCTTCTTGTAACATTTCAACAATAATTAATCAAAAACATTAAAATCCCTCTTGCACTGTGGAGGTTAAGGTCCCACAACATACCTAGTTTCAAGGTTAATATCATTCAAGATTTACACCGCAACAAGTATATGCGATTTCTTGCTTTAAACCTAGAATTACCTAATCAAGTCAACTTGCTTCAAGTTTCTAACACACATGCATTCACACCTCTCACAATCAATCTTTCCTCTTGGTTTGTTTTCTGGACTAGTGATAATATATTAGTATATCTGGAACACTCAAAACCAATAATGTACATTATTTCATAGGCTCGTATACAAATCACATTTCCAGCAACAAACACAAAATAATGCACAACTCAAGAGGGTTTTTATGGGTTGTAATGTTAGGCTAAGGTTAAGGGTGATTAAAAGAGATTTAAAGTGGCTAAAATGCATGAAATCCAATTTCAGAAGGCTAAATTTATGAACTAAATAACATCACTTGGATCGCTTTGTCCAAAACACACTATAATAATTCAATCTATTTTTGGCACTTTATATTTAATAATTTGACATCATATATAGCCTTTTCTTTTTCTCTCTTTTTTTTCTTTTTTTTTTCTTTTTTTTTCCTTTTTCTTTTCACATATCAGCTATTATTGTTGCTGAATATTATTAACACACTAAAACTGAAGAACTAAAACATTGGTCATATTTTTTGAAAACTTCTAAACAACTTCCTAAAACAAAAATATAAAAAAACATAAATTGCGCAACCATTATATTCTAATTACGCAACAATCAAATCAATTTAGATCATGAAAATTCCATGACTCACGCAACCATTATATTTAATTACGCAAAACTAAAAATCCCTAAATCACGCAACCATAATATTCTAATTACGCAATAACGAAATTACTTTAAATCATCAAAAAAACATAAAAATCACGCAACCATCATATTCTAATTACGCAGTAACTAAAACACATTACCTATACTACGTAAATGACGTAAACAATTACGCTACAAATAATCATTTGATCTGTTACTTATCACGCAAGCCTTACACGTTTACACTAAAACATCCAAACCTTTCATCACAAACTTATGTAGAAAAAATTACATCACCTCACTCACATATGATATCATGAATTGAACAATAAAGCTTGTATTAGTGAAATAGTAAAAACATTAATAATAATATTCAACAATAAGGATAATTACACTAATCAAAACAAATGAAACATATTCAAAAAACAATCACATTGCAAAAAGATCATTAAAGACATCCATGATCAACCAAATCGATTAATATATACCTGAGCATTGGCCGATCATCTCTACAATTATAAAAAATTAAAACTTGGGATCGCTATTTGAAATAATCAATTGACAGACGAGATTATGCTAAAAAATGTTCTCAATACAAGCAACTATCAAAACCTAAAAAAAACCCTATATACGATGATTAATGTAGCGGATCACGACTCCATAAATATCGCATGTCAAAAATTACGCAAGAGTGAAATTAGTTATGCCCTGTAATGGGTATAATTACAATCCTACCCTCCCGTCCAAATTTTTACTTTGTCACGCGGCATCATGTAGTGGCTTCGTACGCTTCGCATGAAATCTTCACTTTGTACCGTAAACTTTCCCTATATATATATAAGGTAGGTTTATATTGAGAACTAATATTTTTTGTGAAAACTCGAAGAACCAATATAAGCCATACATTTTAGTCGCATGCAAGTCATATGTCATTTTCAACTTTTTTTTTTAAATCTTCATAACTTTTTTTCATGATATTATTTTTTCAAAAAAATTTCACCATTAATTTCAGTATTTTTTTATCTTTCTAACGCCTACGATATTGATATAATTTAAAAAAAAATCATCCACCCGTTATTTACATATGTGTAAATCTGATATACACATGTGTAAATCTGGTATTACACATGTGTAAAACGAATTTCATAAAAGAACAAGAATTTTTTTTACTTTTTTTATAATTTTTTTTAATGAAGAGAAACAAGAGAAACATTTTTGTTTTTTTATTATTTTTATTTTTATGCTATTTTCATTTTATAGTTTTTTTATTATATTTTTGCTAATTACGATTTTATTATTGAAAACTAGTAGCTTACATTGGTTAATAGAATTTTCACAAAAAAAATGAGTTCTCATTTGAACCCTACCATATATACATACATATATATTAATAATGTAGGAAAGGGATCAAATGAAAACCATCTTTATAATTAAAAACTATAAAAACTATTTTTAACCAATCAAATAATTTCTATTTATCTAATTTTATTTTTTGTTCAAAGGGCATTTTAATAAAATTAACGAATTATTATTTTAGGAAAATATTATTATTTATAGAATTCTTCTTTTTATTTGACTTTTGAATCTATAATCAAATTCGTAGACTATATCTCACCAAATCAATTAACAAATCCATTTGAATTTTGAATCATATTAACATATTCATTTTTTATCTTTTATTTTTCAAAATATGAATTTATGGTGAGTTCATATTGGTAATCCATATTTGAGACATCTTCATTTCTTTGGTTCTTTTCAACAAAAAAAACACTACATCCTACATCGAGTCATGCTTATATTACAATCTATCTTTACTATTTAATGGTGTGGATGTTTTTTGGTTTGACTTTAAAGATCTTGAGTGGACTTGGGTGTTGGTTCACCCAGGCATAAATGTAGATGATGAAGAATCAATAAATTAAGCAAAAGATGGATAACACAGATGAGCAGAAGATGACACATGATAAAGAATCGATAACGCTCATGACTTTGATGCTAGGTTTAGAGATGGCGGTCGAAAAGTATAAAAACATCAAAATCAAGAGGTAAGCTTTTAAATTTAATTGTAAAATATGTGGTAAACATAATATTTATGTTGATTTAATAGTGATGAAGATGTGTCATAAAAACGAGGAAGTGGCTGTTACATATGGATGGAACTGGTAACATCAAGATGAAGAAGATGATGATGATAAACTCTGTTACGTATATGTAACGATAATGAAGATGGTGATGAACTAGATGGAAAATGGGTATATGGATAAGATACATATATATACTCACTCGTGATGTATGTATATGTAAGTTTGATAGCTATGAAGATAAAGATCAATAGAGTGAAAAATGGTATCTAGGTTATTAAGAACGAACTGAACAAAACGAATACTTAGTATTGTTGTTACATATACGTAACACTATTGTTACATGTACGTAACCCTACTGTTACACTACTGTTGTTACATATCTTTTTGGTTGCAATATTTTCTTTGGTTTTTTAATAGGCTTGTTATCATTTTACCATGGTTACATTATGTAAAAGTATGGGTTACATATTGTAACTGCATGGCTATGTGTATGTAACTCTGTTGTTAATTGTTAGCCTTAAGCAATTAATTCATGTAACCTAGTCTTTAAGCTTCATAGCTCATGCTTTTAAAATATTTCAAAAAAGCAACTTACATATACATAAAAATAGGTTATATTCAACACGAACATATACATAAATGTGACCTACATATACATAAATGTAGGTTGTATTCATCAGGATCATAGACGCATATACAACTTACTTACATATACGTAAATACGACTTACTTACATATACGTAAATGAAACTTATATAAACGTATGTCAACTGAAAAAAAACTAATCATTCATTTAAAAAATAAAAATATATTTGATTTTTTAAACTTTTTTTTAAATAGAAGAGATGAGGGAGGTGAGAGGAAAGAGAAAAGATTTGAGTGATTTTAAAAACAATTTAATTATATGTGGTGGTTACCAAATTAATTATTTTATGTTCTTCCAATTATGCCCTTAAAATCTTATTAAATACTCACAACTTTAATTAAATTACTAAAATAACACTAATATAGATCAAAATGATCAAAGGTGAGAAAATGGTTTTCTTAGTTTTTAATAATAACATGTTTTCCATTGGAACCTTCCCCTATATATATAGGGGAGGGATCCGTTGAAAACCATGTTATAAATGAAAACCATGAAAACTATGGGTTACATATATGTAAGTACGTATTACAAAGTGTACAACTAAGAGTTACGTATATGTAGGTATTATGTATATGTAAGTACGTGTTACCAAGTGTACAACTACGAGTTACGTACAATTAACTCATACAAGTTACGTATACGTAAGTCGTTTTGTCATCATTGTCGTTTTTTGAAGTTTAAACTAAGAAATATATAATGACCTTAAAAATAAGATTAAAGTTTGATTAAATATACTTTAAACAATTAAAAGGTTAAATCAATTATCAATTATCTGATTGGTTAGTGGTGGTTTTCACGGTTTTCAATTACAAGCATGGTTTTCATTTGATCCTTCTCCTATATATATATATATATATATATATATATATATATATATATATATATATATATATATATATATATATATATAGGAGAGGGATCAAATGAGAACTTCCTTTTTTTGTGAGAACTCTAGGAACCAATGTGAGCCACTAGTTTTCAATGGCAAAATGGTAAATAATATAAACATAATATAAAAAATTATAAAACAAAAAATAAGATGAAAATGAAAAAAATAAATACACAAAAATATTTCTCTCGTTTCCCTCTTTTATAAAAAAAATAAAAAAATTTAAAAGAATAAAAAAAACTCATTTTTTTTTCTGAAATTCGTTTTACACATGTGTCAAACCAGATTTACACATGTGTATAACATGATTTACACATGTATAAATAACAGGTAGGTGATTTAAAAAAAATATATATATCAATATGGTAGGCGTTGGAAAGATAAAAAAAATATTGAATTTTATGGTGTAATTTTTTTAAAAAAATAATATCGTGAAAAAAAGTTATGAACGTTTTAAAAAAAAGGTGGAAATGGCATGTGAGTTGCATGTGACTTAATTTATGTGACTGAGATTGGTTCCTAGAGTTCTCACAAAATAGGGTGGTTCTCAATATAACCCTATCCTATATATATATATAGGTAGAGGTTCAAATAAAAAATAAGTTTTGCCTAAGTAGGCTAAGAAGGAAAAAGAAGATTACATGTGGCACTCTTCAAATTAGGGTTAGAGGGCATTTTGGTCCTAAAACACACCTATTAGTCCCTTTTGTAGTTTATCAAAATGCAGCACAATTTCGAATGTAATGTACTAGATTTTTTGATATGCTAGATTGTGCTATATTTTTAAATGTGCTAGATTGTGCTGAGTTATTTTAAAATAATAGATTGTGTTGAATTTTTTTAAAGTGCTAGATTGTGCGGTAAATAAACAGAATTCATGTTGTTTTGTCATAAAACAACACGTTTGTAAACAAAAATATTTGAGTTAAAACAGCACACAACGTCTTTTTTGTTAAAAACAAAACAAAACAACACATAGATTGTTGTATTAACGCAAAACAACACAAAACGTGTTATATTAACGCAAAATAGTGAACATTAAAATTGAAAAGATGTGTTGTTTCTATGTTGTTTGATATTTTGACATAATGCACCACAAAAACAATACACGAGACCTTATTGTTTTGACGTAAAACAACATAGAACATGTTACGCAAAACCGCACAAAACTATGCTGTTTGACAAAAACAGCACAAAACTGTGCTGTTTGACAAAAACAGCACAAAACTGTGCTGTTTGACAAAAACAGCACAAAACTATGATGTTTTTATGAAATATAACACAAAACTGTGCTGTTTTGATGCAATACAGCACAAAACTATGCTGTTTGACGCAAAACAGCACAAAACTGTGCTGTTTATATGAAATACAACACAATTTTGTGCTGTTTTATGAAATACAACACAAAAACGTTAAAAATGCAGCACAATTTCAAATAATTTGATTTTTTTTGTAAAAAAGTGTAGCAATACTATACTCAATTTAAAAAGAAAAAAATGCTTGATTTTATGGTGTAATTTATTTAAAAAAATAATGTCGTATGAAAAAGTTATTAGCATTTAAAAAAATGGGGGGAAATTTTAAAAAGTGAACAATTATGGGTAACATTATAAAATACCAAACTACCCTTGCTTGCTTATTTTTCCTACACTTTGATCATAGCCCTTAATTAGATAATTAGAAGCCTAAGATTACTTCTTAGTATTCTTAGAGAAAATTTGTTTTTTAAAGGAATCTCCCTCTATATAGAGACATGATTTTTTCAGAACCCACAAATAACTTCAGAACCGTAGAAGTAATATAGACTCTTAGATCATTTGATCAATGGTTAAAAACAGTAATACTATTTTTGTAATTAATTAAAAAGTCAAGGAGGTTAAATTAAAATGGTTTGGGCATTATAGAAATTTTAAATTAATTATTTCTATAACCTTCCCTAAAATCTCTCTATTTTAAAATAAATATCTTCTACATATTAACTAACGTCCATCTTTCTGATTTCACCACTAAAAAACAAATTAAGGTTCAACTTTTCTCTCCCCCACTTGAATCATCCGAACGACGAACGATGAACATTTGATCAACTTGATAAACATTAATGATGTGGAGGAGTGTGCAAAACGTTCAGATGAGTTTCTCCGGATACTCTGACATGTTTTATGATGAAAAAAAAAAAATTCTTAGTGGCCTTTTTCGTTTGTTTCAATCTATTCTCACCATGAAAAACAACGATTTAGAGAGATCAAGAAGAAGGTTGATTTTTTTTAAATTGTGAGTAAAAAACCTTTATTGTTGCCACCATTTTAATTAGTTCGAGTTGTAATCTGAAGTCATGCTTCTCTTACAAATAAACTTTTATTTCTAATTTTGTTCTTTTTATATTTCATTGATAGTTACCGCAGTGTGTGTGTATATATATAAGTATTTATAGAATTTTTGCTCATGTTAATTAATCTTTTGATTTGGTTTTGTTGTCACAAATTCATGTACACACCCTGGCTTAAATTAACAAAACATTAGTTTTTAATTCTTGATACGTACATATACGTATTTACATATATATGTTGGTTCTCGTTGTAGATTTCCCATATTAAAACAGTTGTATGCACTAGTTTTACATGTATGTAAATGAACTATATATATGTATGTAATTAACAATTTAAATATATGTAAATTTTATATGTATATGTAAATTAGTTAATTATAAAAATTTACATATATGGAAATAGATCATTAGCTTGAAATCATGAAGACTTATATGTATGTAATCTCATAATCTTTTGAATATTTGCATATATGTAAATATATAAATAGTATATTTACGCATGTATATCAGTTAGTATAACAGAAAGTTTACAGTCTTACCTAGTTCCAAAAAAATAAAGATCAAATTCGAAAATAGTTTCATTGTTAATGGATGTGTAAATTAATAGAAAGTTGGAAAGAGAAAGAGATGAGAAAGAGAGAGAGAATTAAATAATTAATTAAATTGATTGCAGAGAGAAAAAATAACTTATTACTATTTTACCCTTATTCATTTTATTTTTAATTTTTAAATTTAAAAATAATGAACAGTATAGATTAGTTATTCAAGTTCTCAAAAAAAGTAAGGTTCTAAAAATAACCCAACCCTATATATATATATATGGGGATGAGTTTAATTGTAAACCATTAGAAATTATGTAAATTAATAAACCAAATCTCAAGTATTGATTTAGATTGTGATCAGTGGTCCAGATTTACTTGAATAAAAAAATGTTATTTATTACAATTAGTGGGACCATACATAGTAGGGGTGTTCAAAAAATCCGATATCCGAAAATATCCGAAATCCGATCCGTATCCAAATCCGAATAAACCGATCCGAATTCTTATTCGGATATTCGGATCGGATCTCATCCGAATCCGAATTCCTTATTCGGATTTCGGATCGGATTTCGGATTTCATAATTTTTTTATTCGGATTGTTCGGATTATTCGGATATCCGATTAATCCGAATAAGAATTCAACTATGTTTTTAGCCTAATACTCATTAGCCAACTACCTATTATATTTTTAACTCAATATTAAAGAATATTAACATATTTTAGTCATCTAATCCTAAATAATTATACAATAATCGATTGTTATTTTAAATTAGAGATTATAATCTTCGGGTTTTATATAATTAGCTATTAAATTTTAATTTGGGTTCACATCAAATTTGTATTTTCATATTTTATATATTTTGTTATGATTTTAAACTTATAAAATGTTAAAAGTAAAAAATTAGCAAAAAAAAATTAAGAATAAAAAAATAAAAAAAAAATTTATTTAGTTTATTCGGATTATTCGGATATATTCGGATTATTCGGATATATATCCGAATCCGATCCGAATTGAATTCGGATAGATTCGGATCGGATAGAGATATCCTTATTCGGATCGGATCGGATTTCGGATGGGGTCCTGAAATTTTCATATCCGAATAATCCGATCCGAATAATCCGAATAATCCGTTATCCGATCCGATGAACACCCCTAATACATAGAAAAAAACAAAAGGGGGTAATTTAGTTTTTTTAACCCCACCCTACTTTTTGAAATCCTTTCTACTTTAATCCCAACCCCCTATATATATATATATGTGTGTGTTTTTCATATGTATGTATGGCTTTAATTTCTAATCTTGGTGTCGTTAAATTCTCAAACAATGTGATCTTTTTATAATGTTTATTAATAGTTCAAACTAGACTTGGATTATATAATGAACGAGTCAAGTTGGAGTTATTAAAATATTATTATCGCCAGCTCATAACACGATAATCGAAGTTTAATTAGCATATTATAATTTTTTCTATGCGGTTATATATAAACAGATATCATGTGCGTAGCTTAATGTTAAAATTAGTGTTCAAAATTCAGATATGAGATATTCAAATAAGAATCGAATAACCCGAAACTAGATATGGATTATAAAATAAACAAAGTCAACTTCTAGATGACACAATAATCGCATGCTAATTATCATATTATAAATATTCCTAGGCATTTATATATAGGCTATTATGTGCTCAACTTTAATATCAAAATTAGAGGTGTTCACATGTGTGACATAAAATACCGGATATTTTTCATACAGATCGAGGTTGTAAATTTGTAAAGAAGATTTTAAATTTTACCCACTACACCCATATAAACAACTCTATCTTTTGTGTAATATAGTTTTAATAAGAAACCGAGTATCGTCAAAAAATCAAGCCCGCACTGGTTGTAAACCCATGAATGTCTAGCTGAGAAAGTAGATGGTTTGATAATAATTAATATAGATTGTAATTAGATAACTTAAATAACAATTATTGAAAGGTTGTCATATTGGATTAGAATCCCCAAACTAGTACTAATTAGCAACACATATGAGAATGGTTGACAAAATTGTTTATAAAAATTAGACTAGTTGTCGATCAAGTTTCGCCAATGTAACAACTTGTTTGAAAAATTAATATATATAAAAACACAGTAACCACCCACATGTGGTTTAAATAAATAGGGGTGCTTCAAATAAAAAAATCACTTTACCTAAAAAGTCTAAGAAAAAGGGTATGATGGGTATAAAACTATTTCCTACTATTTTTTCACAAATGTACATTAAACAAACTAATATTGATATACCCAACTAAGTTAAATATTTCTACTATCGTGTGTAACAACTTATTGATGTATTAACACCCAATAAGATGATTAAAAATACTAATTACTAATATTAAACAACTTAATTTTTCAATACATTTCATATTGCTGTTTTGTTTAGATGTGTTGTCTTGCTGTGTTGTTTTGATGTGTTTGTTTGTTGTATTGTTTTGTTGTTCTTGTTTGTTATGTTGTATTTAATATTTTGTTGTGTTGGTTTGTTATTTATAGTACTTAAAATATATTGTGACGTTTTACGTTTTTGTGTTGTAATGCTATTTTTGTGCTCTTTTAACATTATATAATACTAAAATATGCATTTTTAATGGTGTTGTTTTATAATATTGTAGTATTTTACCACAAAAATTTAATGTTTTTTGTTGTAAATTATATGTTGTTTTGTTCTTAAAATACGCTGTTTTATGAAAAACAACATAATTTTATATAGTCCAGTTTTTTTTCTCGAAAAAATATAGCAATACTATACTCAAATTAAAGAGAAAAACATGCATAATTTTATGGTGTAATTGTTTCAAAAAAATAATATTGTATGAAAAAGTTATCAACGTTTAAAAAAAGTGAAGCAGTTTGAAAAAAGTCAACAAATATGTATATTCCAAATATATCACCCCACTTGATTTTCTACTCCACTTGAATCTTAACCCTTTCATTAGTGTTAGATTAGAAAATTTAATTACCTATATTGTTTTTTAGGCTTTTTAGGCAAAATAAACTTTTTATTTTAACCAACCGATATATATAAATATATATATGTGTGTGTGGAAAGTTTACGGTACAAATGTTTGTTTTCGTGCAAGGGTACGAAGCAACAAGGACCATCAATGTAACAGATGAATGATTCAGATTTAAGATGGAATAATCACGCAATGAATATTTTTTTAGGGGTAGAATTGGTAATAGCCTACAATTGTTGACTTTATTTAATTTCCTCTCGTCTTTTTAAACACATATAATTTTTTCATATGTTATTACTTTTTTAAAAAAAAATACACCATAAAAACAAGCATTTTATCCTTTTTAATATGAGTATAGTATTGCTATACTTTTTTTAAGAAACAATATTTTTTAAAAAAACGTCTATGTGCTGTGCATATGACTTGCGTGATTATTCACTGCGTAATTATTAACATAACTTGCGTGATTATCATATAAATTGCGTAATTATCAATATAACTTGCGTGATTATTTTTTATAACTGAGTTTTTTTACAATAATAGATATAACTTGCGTAATTATGTAACTTTTATGCGTAATTGTAACGCGGACGAAACTACCCCTCCGCTAAAAAACACGTGTCACACTCTGGTGACTTCGTACGCTTCGCACGAAAATTACACTTTGTATAGTAACCGACCCCTATATATATATATATATATATATATATATATATATATATATATATATATATATATATATATATATATATATATAGGGGAGGGTTATAATGTAAACCATGTTATAAATAAAAACTAAAAAAAACCACTTTTTCACATTTGATCATTTTGATTTATGGTTGAGATTAATTAGTGCTATTTTAGTAATTTAATTAAAGATTGTGAGTATTCAATAAGATCTTAAGGGCGAATTTGAAAAAATACAAAATAATTAATTTGATAATCACCACATATAATTAAATTGTTCTTAAATTGACTCAAATCTTTTCTCTTTCCTTTCACCTCTCTCATCTCTTCTATTTAAAAAAATAGTTTAAAAAATCAAATATATTTTTTATTTTTTTAAATGAAGGATTAGTTTGATTTTTTTCAGTTGATGTACATTTATATAAGTTTCATTTACGTATATGTAAGTAAGTTGTATTTAGGTATATGTAAGTAAGTTGTATTTGCGTCTATGATCCTGTTGAATACAAACTACATTTACGTATATGTTCTTGTTGAATATAATCCACTTTTATGTATATGTAAGTCGCTTTTTTGAAATATTTGAAAGCATGAGCTATGAAACTTAAGGACTAGGTTACATGAATTAATTGCTTAAGGCTAACAATTAACAACAGAGTTACATACACATAGCCACGTAGTTACAATATGTAACCCATAGATTTACATAATGTAACCATGGTAAAATGATAACAAGCCTATTAAAAAACCAAATAAAATATTTCAACCAGAAAGATGTATAGAAGATATAATGTGAGATTGCAGCAAGAAAGGCTAGCAACAGATGAGTTGTAACCATACCCCTACCCAAAATCGTTAAAAATTATCAAAATAAAAAGATAAGACTTTCTCCATATACATAAAATAAAATACAATACAATAAATACATAATTTTACATATGTAACAGTAGTGTTACGTATATGTAACAACAGTGTTACGTACATGTAACAACAGTGTTACGTATTCGTTTTGTTCAGTTTTTTCTTAATGACCTAGATACCATTCTTCATTCTAGTGATCTTCATCTTCATAGCTATCAAACATACATATACGTACATCACGAGTGAGTACATATATGTATCTTATCCGGTACCCATTTTCCATCAAGTTCATCACCATCTTCATTATGGTTACATATACGTAACAGAGTTCATCATCATCATCTTCATCATCTTGATGTTACTAGTTCCATCCATATGTAACCCTAGTCACCCCCACTTTTATGACACATCTTCCTTATTATTGAATCAACATAAATTTTATGTTTTACAATTAAATTTAAAAGCTTACCTCTTGATTTTGATGTTTTAATACTTTTCGACCGCCATCTCTAAACCTAGCATCAAAGTCATGAGCGTTATCGATTCTTTATCATGTGTCATTTTCTGCTCATCTGTGTCATCCATCTTTTGCTTAATTTATTGATTCTTCATCATCTACATTTATGCCTGGGTGAACCAACACCCAAGTCCACTCAAGATGTTTAAAGTCAAACCGAAAAAGATCCGCACCATTAAATAGTAAAGATCGATTGTAATATAAGCATGAATCGATGTAGGATGTAGTGTTTTTTTGTTAAACAAAACCAAAGAAATGAAGATGTCTCAAATATAGATTACAAATATGAACTCACCATAAATTCATATTTTGAATAATAAAAGATAAAAAAAATGAATATGTTAATATGATTCAAAATTCAAATGGATTTGTTAATTGATTTGGTGAGATATAGTCTACGAATATGATTATAGATTCAAAAGTCAAATAAGAAAAGGAATTTTATAAATAATAATATTTTCCTAAAATAATTATATGTAAATTTTACTAAAATGCCCTTTGAACAAAAAATCAAATTAGATAAATAGAAATTATTTGATTGCTTGAAAATAGTGTTATCTTGAGAACCATCATATTTTATGAGAACTTTAGGAACCAATCTCAGCCACACAAATTAAGTCACATGCAACTCACATGCCATTTCAACCTTTTTTTTTAAAACGTTCATAACTTTTTTTAACGACATTATTTTTTCAAAAAAATTGCAACATAAAATTCAGTATTTTTTTTATCTTTCCAACGCCTATCATATTAATATATATTTTTTTAAAAAAAATACCTACTTGTTATTTACACATGTATAAATCCTGTTATACATATGTGTAAATCTGGTTTGACACATGTGTAAATCTGGTTTTACACATGTGTAAAACGAATTTCGAAAAAAAATGAGTTTTTTTTATTTTTTTAAATTTTTTTTATAAAAGAGGGAAACGAGAGAAATATTTTTTTCTATTTATTTTTTTCATTTTCATCTTATTTTTTGTTTTATAATTTTGTATATTATTTTTATATTATTTACCATTTTGCCATTGAAAACTAGTGGCTCACATTGGTTCCTAGAGTTCTCGCAAAAAAAGGGAGTTCCCATTTGATCCTTCCCCTATATATATTATATATATATATATATATATATATATATATATATATATATATATATAGGGGAGAGATCAAATGAAAACCATGCTTATAATTGAAAACCACCACTATCCAATCACATATTTGATAATTGATTTATTATTTTAATTGTTTAAAGTATATTTGATTAAACTTCAATCTTATTTTTTGAAGTCATTATATATTTTTCATTTAAAATCCAAAGAACGACAATGATGACGAAACGACTTACGTATACGTAACTTGTATGAGTTATATGTACGCAACTTGTATTTGTAAACTTGGTAACACGTACTTACATATACATAACCCATACATATATGTAACTCATAGTTTTCATAGTTTTTATTTATAATAAGGTTTTCAAGGGATTCCTCCCCTATATATGTATATATATATATAGGAGGGATCAAATAAGAACTTACTTTTTTTATGACAATTCTAGAAACCAATTTCAACCAATAGTTATTAATATCAAAATGGTAATTAACAAAAACATAATAAAAAAAATTATAAACGAAAAATAACATAAAAATAAAAAAAAATAAAAACCAAAAGGTTTCTCTCATTTCCCTATTTCATAAAAAAATATAAAAAATAATCATTAATGTGGCTAATTTGAATATCACAATAAATCTGAATATTTAATAGTATTTAGAAAATTAATTTCAAACAACTAATTTGATTTATAGTAAAAAACCTATAAAAAATTAAATTTTAGAATTCATATATGTAGAAATAAATAAATATAATACAAATAATGGATAAAATTAAAAATAAAATAACAAACATATTATATCTAAATAATTTTCTGACTAAGAAAATAGATAAAATTACATAAATGGTGGTTTGCCCAAAGTGTATAATTGGTCCCAAGACTTTGCAAATTATGAAATTAGTGCAAACTTTAATTTAATCATTGTAAGTTTGGTTCTTAAATTTAAAAATTACAAAGTTAGTTCAAATTTTAAATGGGTGTTGCACTTTTGTTTCATAAAATTAAATTCAAAAGTTAGTTCAAACATCATAAAATAAATAAAAACTAATTGAATTTAATGTTTGGGATCAAACATACGACGGGTAAACAAAAGTTTAGACTCATTTTGTAATTTTTAAAGTTTAGGATTAAACGTGCAATTTAATTAAACCACAAGAAATATATATGCAACTTTCTCAAGAAAATATTTATAATCTAATGTATGCATATTATTTAATGATAAGTGAGAAAAGAAAAAAAAAAATATTAGGCTTGTAGAATGGTGATACAACTATTTATTTATTTATTTATTTATTTATATTATGTGCATATATATTTCCGGTTGTTAGAAGTCATACATGACTTTCATGCTTAATTATTTTTTCAATTAAGGTTATTTAATTAGAGGAATAGTAAAATGAAGAAAGTCGTGGATGGAGGCTTCCTATACATTTATATATGTGCTAAATTCTTTGATCTTACCATGCTATTCAATTTGTTCACTCCCTTTGTATATGTGCTAGTGCTACTTGATAAACAGAAGCATGGCATCAACAATCCCGAAGTTTGCTCCCTTTCAAATCCCTCTTTCAGTCGTACTAAAAGCCACCAACAACTTTCATCATGATAACATCATCTCACAAGGTGATTTTGGACCCGCATACAAAGGACAACTCTTGCGCGCCGGGAAGCTGACGAAGATTGTCGCGCGGAGGTTAAATTGTAAGCGTGGCCTAGGAGACACCGAGTTCTGGACTGAAGTTTCAGTGCTTTCCGAACTCAAGCATACAAATCTAGTCTATATGATTGGATATTGTGACGAGAAAGGTGAGAAGATCATAATAACCACAAATCAGGCCAATGGAAGTCTGGCGCAATTTCTAAAAAGCCCAAATTTCACATGGACCCAAAGATTGAAGGTATGCGTAGGGGTGGGTCGTGCATTGAGTTACCTTCATTCTCCTGATAAGAAACGCGATTATATTATTATACATCGTAATATTAACAGCTGCACAATCTTATTAGATGAGAACTGGGAAGCCAAGTTATCCGGTTTTGAAATTTCTGTCAAACAATCAATATACCAAAAGGGTCGGGTTTTTCTTTCTGAACCTATTGGGGTAATGGGGTACATGGATCCAGCAACTGAAAAGGCGAGAGGTGTGACATACAAGTCAGACATCTACTCATTTGGGGTCGTTTTATTCGAAATTTTGTGTGGGAGGAAAGCATTTATTCAGAAGGAGGCTGATGGTTGGTTTCTAGCTCTATGGGCCATACATCATTACGAGAACAAAACATTGCAGGATGTAATCAATCCTGTTCTTTGGAATCGGATGTCTCTGCAATCATTCACGAGATACTCGAAAGTAGCATATTCTTGCATAGAGAAGGAGCCAGTAAATCGCCCAGATATGGGCTATATTGTTACTCAACTTGAGAACACAATGGAACTTGAGCTGCGATTTGAAAATCTTGTAAGACCTTCTTTTAGTATTGTTTTCATGTTTATGTCTATTGCTTTATTTCTCACTGGTTTAGAAACCCGTATATCACACGATCGAAAGATAATATTAAATTAACAGTTATCAATAAATATTTAAAAATTATAAATATATTTTTGAGATAAAATACTATTGAAAGTATATATATTTAACTATCTTAAGTAATAAATAAAATTATTTTTTTTAACTTTCTTCTTTAAAAATCTTTTGTTTAATAAAATAATTTTTTAAATATTTTATTTAAATTTTTTTAAGCAATGTTATTTGCATTTAAAAACTTCATCTTATTCATAATTTTTTTTTACAAAATGTAACTTTTTTAATAAAAAAACATGTTATTTGTTGATTAAAAAATTTGATTTGAAATTTAGAAATATATATAATATCATTAGCATTTAATATCATTATTAAGGGTTGACTTTCTATAATATTAACATGTGGTAAAAAAGTTATGAGAAAATGACACATGATAAAAATTATTTTGCTTTATTAGAGTAGACTAGGTTAGTATCCCATGTAATATACGGGTTACAAAAATAAATATTAAATATTTAGTAATAAAAATTTATGAAATTATAAAACAATATATTGAGATACGATATTATTTAAATTACGTATGATTAAAGACTTCAAATAATAAACAATGATATTATTTTTAAAAATTTTACTTTTATTTTTTAAAAGTAATTTTTAAAAATTTAGTGCTATTTTTAAAAATTATATTATGAAAAGTTTGAATTTTAATCATGGTTTTGTTTCACTTGATGAATTGTTCACCCAAGCAAAATACATCTTAGAAGGTTTCCGCCCCTTATAAAAAGGTTTTGTTCTCCCCCTCAATCAATGTGGGACTTACATGTTCACCCGCTTTACGGAGCTCATCGTCCTCATAGGTACACCAGTGTGGCCATAGATTTAGTATCATCTCTAACAACAAACTAATTTGTACCAAGATATTATCCATTTTATCCTCGATGGTACATGTTTAATTAGGTTGTACATATGGTATTAGAGCCACAGGCTGAGCAAGTATGCTAGTTAGGACGTTAGGATCCCAAAAGGGGTCGGAGATGTAAGCCTCACATCGGTTGTATGGGAGAACGAAACCTTTCTTATAAAGGAATAAAAACATTCTCTACCAAGACGTGTTTTTGCCTAGGAGAGCAATTCATTAGGTGAAAACAATATCATGAGTTCCTATACGAGCAACTCATTAGGAGAAAAGCAGTGAATGTTTTGGTACAGTTTAATCGGGTTGTTACTTTTCGATCAATAAAATGATATTGTCGGTCTAGTGAATGAGCAACACCTTGTTCTACAACTTGTTTGATGTTCACTAAAAGAGTTTGATACACTTGCATCCTTCATAAACCAAAGCCTACCCTATAAAAAGTTGATGCACTTGCATTATCTATAAACCAAAACCTGCTTATAAAGGACACAACATGCCATCAAATGTAACTCTAACAACAATGACAAACGGTCAATGAATCTCTTTTTGCCACAACCATTGTTGTTGATCCCACACATGACCCTCCAAGCACACCAAACCACCAAAAAATCCAAACCACAATGGTCCTTAGCCTAGTTACTAACAGCTGTGGCGACCTAGTCAATGACCCGAGTTTAATCAATGCCTAACCTCCATCACCTGATAACAACCTCCTAGGTTCATAACACCAACTCTTGATCTGTATTGACCTAGCTCCTTGGTGGATGATGCCTCCATTATGCCCTTACCCAACTTAGCTTGGTTGGCAAGCCCATGGACAGCCTCTTCTCGCCTGGCTGGTCAATAGCCATGCCCTACGACTCATTAGCCTGAAGGTCGCCAACCCATGTAATTAAATTCAATGCTTTGGAGCCCACATATCTCATTGAAGTTTTGGCCATGACAATAGAGTTGGGTGATAAACTGATAATCAATGGTACATGAATACCGAGGCGTCTTTTCACAATCGATAAATGTAATATATATGTGGAATTTTTTGTTAAAATGGGTGTATTTTGGAAAACGTGATGATTTGTGGGTTTTTTTTAAAGGTTGTTTGAAAAATGGGTATTACGTACATTACATTTACGGAATCCAACCACCTATGATTGAATCCGTAAATGGCAATTACGGATTAAAGATGTCGTTTGTTGACCATGGTTGACCATAAGTTTGACGTGCGTTAACCTAGTTAATTCCCATATTCCAATTGCCATTTATGGATTCAATCATGGGTGGTTGGATTCCGTAAATGCAATGTACGGAATACCCATTTTTCAAACAACTTTTCAAAAAAAACCCACAAAGCATCACGCTTTCTTAAAAAAAACCAATTTAAAAAAAAAAATTCTATATATGTTTGCCCTCTTCGTATTGTTAAACTAACTCTTAATTTGTTGGTTATAATAATTATGTGCCAATACTTTGATAGTGTGATATAACCCTCCCTGACCCATCTAGAAACATTCACCTTCCAATAATAACAAGTAATGGTTTTTAAGGATAAAGTATATTGCTCTCAAGTTTTTTTACAAATGTTACAAAGCATAGAAAATAAGATACAAGGACCTGAGATACTTTATACTACATCCTACAGCCGGCTATACTTTGAAGGCCAACTGGAAACACTAATCTAGACAACAAGATCAATGTAAAGTCAAAAGACGGATTGTCTTTTGACTAGTGACTATAACATGCCATAGCTCACATCCTAATATATTACGAAAAGGATAAAAGTACATAAAGTATAAAGTTACAGATTCAAGATCTTAATCTATAGTTTCCTAAAGCATGGACCTTTTCACCAACTTATGCAGAGTGGCAGCGGAAAGTTGGTCAGCTTTCTGAAAAAGTTGATCAGAGAAAGCATGTCTTTTCTGTCTTCGGAAGAAATCAGTCTTCTATCTTCATGGCTTCGGAAGACTTTGTCTTCTAAGCTTCGGAAGACTTCATCTTTGGCTTCGGAAGATTTGGTCTTTGGCTTCGGAAGATTTTACACTTAGTGTAATTTTTTTGCAGTGTGTAAAACTTCCGCAGTAACTTTCACCATGCACTTGGTGCATGCATGCAGAAAGCAGCTTGAGTGTTTTTGGGTGCATTAGCCTCTTCTGTAATCCTTACATACTTTTATGCCCCAAACAACAATTTCTGTATGTAAAGGCAAATACAAAATGTGAACCTCATATGTAGTTGAAATGACAAAATTACCATCTATACTTTTCAATCACATTGGTTTTTTTATACATAGGTAAATTTATAATAAAGCTCAGACTCATAATCAGAGAGGTGTAGTTGCCTGTGTAAAGCCATCCAGGACACTAATCCAAACAATAGAACCACCAAAAAACCTTGGTTACGTTTTGCAACCAAACTTTTTGAACATAAATGGCACACTTTAATCGCATCAAAGTTACATAAAGATTAGACAGTGAAGGAGGCATGACTGTTTGTGTTAAAGCCACTTTCTGATGTTCAGGTTTCTAAGACAACACATATTTCCAACAAAGAACTCAAGCGATAATCACCACCTTTGAGGCTCACCAACGTATCATAGCCTCCACATTTTCAAAAATATCATTCATACCCAAAAATGGGATTAGATGTAAACATACCAGTAAACAAAGCCAATAATAAAACCCTCAAAAAATAAGGTTTACAAACATAACAACCATGACTGAACATCTTATCTAAACGGCACAGCTACGCATCACAGCCACAGAATTTTCAAATCGAACAAAAGGAATCAAATAAGATATAGATCAGAAGCAAGAACTCAAAAAACCCCTAAATATCAACAACATAGTTTCACACCGACAAAATCGATCCATGAATTGAAAACCTAGACATCGTCATCACCCCCACCACCATCATCACCCCCGTGACAACGCGACGGCCCCCTCAACCTCATCATCCCTACCACCGTCATCACCCCCGTGATACGGCCCTCTCACCGTCATCACCCACACCACCGACTGTAACACCAAAACCCAGACGAACCCCATAACTTTTATGGTCCCGATAAGTTCGTTAATAGGTGAATCATGAATAAATGGTTGTTGCATGTTGTAGATCGAGAAAGAAAAAGGTGATTGGAGTGCAAAACCACCGCTGCCATCGCTAACCTTTGTGGGCTTCGCCGGTAGCAGTGGCAAGCACTGATCGTCTATTGTAGCAGCGGTGATGGTGTGATGGTGTGACGGTGGAGGCACGACGGTTGCGGCGTGCTAGTGGCGGTGCGACGGTGTCGTTGAGATGAAGCCTCCCCTTCCCTCTCCCACTTCTATTTCTCTCTCCAAATAATGCCTGCATCTATAATGAAGAAGAAGATGTTTTTAAATAGATAGCAAAGTAAATTACCAAAATAATCTTTGAATTTTGAAACAAACTTGAAATGACAGAGTTACTCTTGGTTTACTGTTCATCACCTTGGTTTTTTCATATATAGGTAAATATATCTCATAATATGATTTATGTATATATATATATATATATATATATATTATTTATTAAAATATGTAAATAAAAATTATTTAAAAAAGCTCATTTAGGCTCGCGAGCCGGCTCTAGCTCGAGATCGTATAGTAAACGAGCCGTAATGTGAGCTCGAGTTCGAGCTCGAGATCGAGCTCGAGATCGTTTAAGCTCGGCTCCATTCGAGCTTTTTTCGAGGCGATTCCGAGTAGCATGCGAGCCGGCTTGGCTAGTGTACACCCCTAAGTAAACCGAAAGAAATGGTTAAAATAGTAGAAGTTTTGACATGTATGTGTTTATTTAACTAGTTTTTTCTAACTCGCGCGTTGCGTAAAGAATTTCACAATGATCTCGTTTTTAGCTGCACGTGTTTTATGTGTAGTGATAAAGTATAGATTACAGTTATCCCGACTTGTTTCGAACTTGATTTATGTTGAAACGTAGAGTAACTCGGATTTATACCGTTGAATAAAAACGTTTATATATTACCCGACTCATTTCAAAATAGAATTTACGTCGAAACGTAGGAGAACGTCAAGACATAGGCGATCGTCAAAACGTATGCGATCGTCAAAACATAGATCATCTTAGAACATATATATATATATATATATATATATATATATAGAGAGAGAGAGAGAGAGAGAGAGAGATGCACAGAAACGTTTTATACCGGACTCGTACCGGTACGTAATCCCAGAATTTTAAAATCTAAAGTTTACCATTTTAATACACAAATTACATATGTTATTAGTATTTAAATATTGTTATTATTATTTTATTAATTTTATTACTGTAGAATCCTTCACCGATTAACATATATATAATTATACCCCAAACATCAATAAAAATCTGATTTATGTCCGTCAATTTGCGACGATAATGATTCCGTCTAACTTGATCCAAATCAAGATAACGTAGGATATAGCCAGCCAAATGTGTTTGAATCATTCCCCTTCAATACCAACATTGTTGGTGTTATTTATAATAATCTCATTTATTATGCAAAAAAAATGATGGGCAAATAAAAATTTGATCGAAAAAAAATAGTAAGCGAACATAAAACCTTTAACGAAGAAATGTTCAGGGCGATGGTTTGGATGTAGTCTTTACAATCTTGTTCTTAGTTTGCCAACAAGTATAAACTATAATTCTTTCCTCATTGTCACATATTTTCAGGAAAAGAATTTGGACCACCTAAAGATTCGTTTCAAGGATATCCAATCAGCCACAAAATTTTTTTCGAAGACATTTGAGATCGGAGATGATGGATTTTGTATATTGTACAGAGTAGGGCTCGACCATTTTGACAAAGAAAAAATTTCCTTCATAGATGAGAAGAATAAAGTCGAAACACACAAGAGACACAACACTGTAATTATAAAACGCATTTATGCTAGAGATGACAAGCCAAGGGAAGATTTCTTTCTTACGGAAATTGAAATGCTCACTAGTGTTAAGCATCACGGCATAATAACTCTACTTGGATTTTGTGTTGAAGGTCCTGAGATGATAATTGTCACCGAGAATATTTCTAATGGATACCTTGGTGATTATTTAGGTAACGTGGATGGCATGCGGATTTTGACATGGGAAAAACGTTTGAAAATTTGCATTGATGTCGCACGCGCATTAAATTACATTCACTCTGAGATGGAAGACCAAAAGATTATTATTAATCGGGATATTAAGAGTGATAACATTGGATTGGACGATGATTGGGGGGCAAAGATTGTTAACTTTGGGTTCTCCTTGTTCCTCCCTCCAAATCAAGAAGACAAAGCTCTCTGTCTCAATACGATTGTTGGTACAATACCATTCTACATAGATCCAGAATATTTTGAGACTGGAAAGTTAAAAAGAGAATCAGATGTTTATAGTTTCGGAGTAATTTTGTTTGAAATTCTATGTGGGAGGAGAGCCAATGACCCGATTTATGATAAGGAGAGCGACAAAGGGCTGGCGTTTGTGGCAAGACAACGCTACTTCACCGGAACACTAAAGACGATGATAGATCCTATGCTAAAGGAAGAAACCGATGAAAACAATTTTGTTGTAAATGGAGGACCGACCAAAGATTCTTTGGATGCATTTATTAGAATTGCATATAAGTGTGTAGCAGAAACTCAAAGCCAACGTCCAACAATGGAATTCGTCATCAAAAACCTTGAGAAAGCCTTAATCTATCAAGTAAGTTCTATAATTTATACAAGTAAAACATAATCTTTTCTATAATTTTATCTTTTTATTGTTTATTAAAAGGAGAAGTTGTCCATGCACTTGAGAAAGTATTAGAACTTTAGTTTGACTAATGAAAATATTCACGCAAGTCCCTCCTGTTACCCTTTCACCATTAATCTCTCATATTAAAATTGGCGTGTATTAATTTATTTCCTTTCACCGTTAAGCTCTCCGATTTTCATATGATCACGATTTTCATATGATCATTTTCTGCCCGTTGTCTATGTAGAAAACTTGAAATCAAACTTGGATAACCTGAGAGTCGTGAATATCACTTTCATATCGAAATTACTCGATGGTTCACCCAAATAAATCAATCGGATATAACTCATACGAGATCAAGAATTAGTATGATTTTTGTGTGATATTTGTGAACCAGAACAAAGAACAGAATAACCAATCTCTTTCAAAATAAATATTTGCAGGGAAGGGGAGAAAATTGCTCATGACAGTTTTCATATCAAAATATTACACTTTTTACCCTTAAGTTTCACATTTGAAATGTCGGTAAAATCAAATTTTCGTGTGTTTTTGATAAAGCAATGTTTACCAGCTCGACCTTAGCCGGGGGCGTTTCCCTTGGAACACCCATTGTTTAGGGGCTTCGCTCCTAATAAGGCTTTCAATTTCAAAGATCACAATAAACTCAAACAAGTGTGCACACTCGCACCTCCTGACTTGTTTGATGGAGATTATGATTAAATTGGTCGTTAGTCAATCCAATTACACTAAAATATATAGCAGTCTATATTATGATACATGTTTGTTTGTTATGATCTTACTATATGTTGATATACATTATATTATTACTAGGTTAGTACCTTATGTATCACACGTATTGAATAAATAAAATATTAAATAATTAGTAATGAAAAATTATTAATTATAAAACGATATTTTAAAATAAGATATGATTGAAATTACATATAAGTAAGGATTATAAATAATAAAATAATAATATTATTTTCTTTGAACTTTTGTTTTTAATTTTTTTATAAATAAAAGTTGAAAATTTTTGCGAAAAGTTGAAAATTTTTGTTCTGAATCAAACCGTTTTAAAAAGAATATCATTTTCTAATAAAATTATTATAACTTTGAATTTTAACTTTTATGGTTCACAAAAAATTACTCTCTAAAAACACTGATTTTAAATATTTTATATTTTTAAAAAAGTTTGATATTTTAAAAATTACTTATGTTATACAAAAGATTGTTTTTATAGAAATTATATTTATAAAAATTACTCTTTCTTAATTTATTAAAAAACTATTTTAATCTAAAAAATAATCCTTCTACTTTAATAAAAATGTGAATAGGAGAACACATGTTATCACGACGTTCATTCTAATCAAATTTTCCCGTTTCTCTCTCTCTCATATCATTATTAATAATATTATTTATTTTTTTTTAGATTAAAATAGTTTTTTTAATTAAATAAGAAATAGATCATTTTATGAAAGTTATTTCTAAAAAATATTTTTTTATAAAATAAGAAATTTTTCTAAAACATTAAACATTTTTAAAAATACAAAATATTTTAAAATTAGTGTTTTTAAAAAAGTAAAGTTTTTATAAACAAAAATTAATTAAAATGGAAAGTTATAATAAAAAAGTTTTTTAAAAATGATAATTTTTTCAAATGTTTGTTATGAAACAAAATTTTCATTCTATTTATAATAAATAAGATTTGCATCATGTCTTATCTTAAAATATATCTTTTTATAATTAATAAAATTTTATTTATTTAATTTTATTTATTCAACACATGTAACACACGGGTTTACTAAAACTAGTTAAATAATATAATTGGTAGTTAATGTAAATATTTAATTTAAGAGAGAAGCAAGAAAATTAAACTTAAGAGGTCTAGAATTATAACAAGTGTCAACTTAAAACCTTCTTTTATTTTTTTTGAACGGCAAATGTACGTCCTATTTCGGATGATAGGTCTTATCTTAATCGGTCCCACCTATCTGTTTCCCAGCCGGGATCACACCTTAACCACCTTAAGAGGAAACCTATTACTGAGAAAAACTTCTGGCTTAACTCTGAACATTTTGTTTAGAGTAAGATTTGAACCCATGATCTCTCATTATTTACATGTTATGATATGTATTGAGCCTTAAAGCTTTCTTTTATTAGAAAAGATTTTTGTCTTCTTTGTTTTCTTTAAAGCTGAGTGCCTCTCTCTAAATACCCTCTCTATCCATTATGGTAGAGGTAAAATATGTTTACATCTCACTCTTTTCAGACCTCATCAATGGCCTGCTATTGATTAGATGTATTGGGCTTTGTTATGGTTTTGGTTATTCGTAGTTGGCGTCGCATATTATTATATCCTTAAAAAGAAAATGGTCCTTTCTCCACTCTAATGTTTTAACTTTTAAACATTCATCCCATAACATTTTTTAAGAAAATGATAAAATGTCACTTTAACCCCCATTAAGTTATTAAAGTTTCGGGTTTACCATTGTACAATTTTTACTTTAAAAAAATCATTTATTACGTTTGTATTTTTATGTTTCTGTTGGTAAATTCGAGTCCGACTACATTTTGATGCAAATTTTCTTTGAAAATGGGTTGGGTAAAATATCAATTGTTTTCATGCTTATTTTTTATCCGCTTTAAGATTGTATACGTTTTGACGTTCTTCTACGGTTTGATGTATAAATGAGTCTGGTCAAATCTAAAACTTTTCCATGCTTTTTTTTTATAAACGCTTTGAGATTATTTACATTTTGACATTTGTCTACAGTTTGATGTAAATTTTTTTATAAACGCTTTGAGATTAAATATTAAACATTTTCATGGTTATTTTTATATATACTCTGAGTTGGTCTACGTTTCACCATAAGTTTTGTTTGAAACGTGTTGGGTCAAATATAATACGTGTTTATTTGATGATATAAACCTGAGTTACCCTATATTTCGACATACATTTAGTTTGAAAACAAGTAGAAGTGATTATAATCTATTCTTTATTACGCCACATACGGCATCGCTGCACGTGTTTTTTATGTGCATTTTAAGTTGGTGTACGTTTCAATATAAATTTTATTTGGAAAAGAGTTAGGGGCTGTTTGATTTACTTCTGACCCGGTCAAAATGTCTGACCCACTGACCCGGTCAGACATTTTGGCCAGTCAGCGTGTTTGATTTGCACTCTTTCGCGTCTGACCCAGTCCGGCACCACTGACCCGATCCGGCACCACTGACCCATGCCTATTTTTCCACTTACCCGGTCAGTTTTGAAACAAGCTCTTACCCAGTCATCACCTTCTGACCGGGTAAGATATATCAAACAACCCCTTAGGCCAAATAGAATATGTTTTCATTTAATGGTACAAAATTATAGTTACTCTAAGTTTTGACGTAAATTTAGTTCAGAAACTGCTCTTGTTAATTGTAATTTATGTTTTACTATGTAGCATACGATGCCGCAACATGCGATGGGTAAAAAATTAGTTTACCACAAAACACATTTATGACTTATTGGATACCTTAATGTCATGACCCGCCTAAAATCAAGTCTCATTACTCGGATTTCGGACGTTTCCGGAAACATATGGAGGCATCCAGGGCCGTTCGGATGACTCCGGAACAGCCCAAACAAATCTGAAAAAACTAGATATTAACCATGTAAAATATCTAGATATTAAGCAAAGAAATATCTAGATATTAGATTAGTAAATATCTTAGATATTTAGATTAGAATAATCTAGATTAGAAATATCTAGATTCAAGCCACAAGTATAATAGGAGATAGTCTCCTCATTTGTAATCACCCAAAAACTCATACAAGTTTAGTGTAATACTCTTGTAAAGCACTCTTGTAAGCAATCTTGTAAGCAATACAAAGTCGTTTGTATTACGAGCTTGCAAACGTTTCCGCATTGTAACTTGAATCGCTACATCGTTTGGGTCACAAAAAGGCTGAACTTAGATCAAATCTAAGTGCCGCACGTGAGTCAGGAAATCACTCCGTGACATTAAGCCAACATCCTAGAATTAAATTGTTTTAAGAAAATGACATAAATGATGCTATGGTTTGAATATATTGCACGTTTGGTATTTAAATATTAAAAATTACAAAGTTAGTTTAAACTTTTGTATGTGCATTGCACGTTTGGTCCTCGATATTAAATCCCATTAGTTTTTATGCATTTCACATAAACTAACGGGCTCCACATCAGGACTCAACACGCAATGCGTACACAAAAGTTTTAACTAAATTTTATAAAATATAAACCTTGTAACTTATAAAATATAAGTAACAACATGTGTAATCAAATCAAATCAAAGGACCATTTATGCAATTTTCTTCGTTTTTATTTTTTCATCGTCAGCCATAAAAATTAATTAATATCACTACTTATTCTTTTCAACACTAATGATACCTCTTATTGCTGCTTAAAGGATAAACGAGTAGCACACCATGCCAAATTTGTGGGAATGCGGTTGACTCATAAAAATATTACTCACGTAAGTCCCTCCTTTTTTACTGGTTGGTTTATTTGTTTTAATACTTCTATCGTTTTCTCATTTCATATTTTATTTGTGTGTAACATTTAGTTTTTCGTTTCTGTCCTTGGTGTCACATTTTTCTCCGAACCCACAACAGTTTATTAATCCTGACCAAAAAACGTGTTTACTTGGCTAGTTATGCTTAAAAATGGAGTCTAGAAGTGTTACCAAGGTTGTTTTAATAGGTTCATTCGGTTTAGACATTTTCAAAACTGGATTCAAATTCAAAGCGATTCAAGCATACTTATAATGAATGATTACATGTGATGACATATATTATTACCAGATTTCAACTCACAAAAACTTTCTCGCCTAAACATTCTTTAACAAATTTTCCACAAATCATGCTATGTTTCTAACTTGAAGTTTTTATTTTATTTTAATTATTTTTGAACGACAAGTGTGAAGTTTTTATTTTGAGTTAAGTTTGGTTTTACTCCCCGAGATTTGACAAAAATAACTATTTTTCTCTAAAAGATTAAAAATATCAATTTATATTCAAAAGTTTCATAAGTCGTTTCAATTTAGTTCAAAAGTTTCATCAATGTTTCAACTTGAATCCAAAATAATAAAACTTTTGGACTGAAATTGAAACAACTTATGAAACTTTTGGATGTAAATTGATGTTTTTAATATTTTAGAGAAAAATGTTTACTTTTATCAAACCTTATGGAGCAAAATTGAAATTAATTCTTTTATTTTTCTACTTAACTACCTCAATCACCACCAACCTTTTAAGAATTTTAAATTTATTGATATTAATCATCTCAAAAATTATTTAACCCTTTAAACCTTATTATCACAAATTCTTATTTTTAAATTGTCGATTTAAATTAAAAATAATAGAGTTTAAATATTTTTGTTTATATTTTTTATTATATATTTATAATTTTTAACCCGTGTAATGCACTGGTTAATAACCTAGTTACAAATAAACACAAACCGACTCGACATTAAATTTTGAATTCGGTTTTATTGGAATTCATTTGAATTGAATAAAATATAAATAAATTAATATATTAAGTTAATTCAATTTTGGTTGGACATTTTAAAATAATTATATCATGCATTTATATAAAAAGTTATATCATATATATAGAAAATAAAATAAATATCATATGTATAAAAAAGGATATAAATACATAAACTAAAAATAATAAATAAGTATATGTTAATCTAGTTCGGTTTATTCGAATCGGTTTGGTTGAGTACTCTTAAATAGAAGAATTTGATTTGAAATCCGAATTCAATAATTCGGTTTATTGAAAAACCGTTTCAATTATTTGAAATTTGAAATCGTTATTTGAGTTCGGCTTGGCTCGGTTTTCAAAATTTTCAAGTCCAGTTTGAAAAATGAAATCACTATTAGAGTCACTCAAGATATGCAAGATTCTACCAGTAAATTGTTGAGTTTCCTAACAAAATACCAAAGATACATCAATAGGGTTGTGGATAGTTTTGCCGTCACTAATTTATAGCTTTTAGTACTAATCTTTGTTAATGTCTTTTTGCTTAAAGGATGAACAGGTACAACCCCCAAATAGGGACCAAGTTGTCAATAAACTTGAGAAGGCACAGGGATTTCCATTGACGTGTGAAGTTCATGTAAGACCCTTTGTTTCCTTTCAGAATTCCCTCTTGTCAATTTAATTATTTAGTTTTAGGAGGCAATTTATATATAAATAGGTTTAGATGAAATAAGATCTTATAAAAATCATACAAATATCCATGAAATGTTTAAAGGTTTGTATAATCTGTGTCTCAAATAACCAATGTACAACCTACACATAGAGATTAACATGAAAGTTAATGCAAGAACCTAAAGGGTTAAGCCTAATGGGATTAACCTTAACTATATATCTATTACATCCCCGTGGTTTGGTTTACAATCGCAATAGTCTTTTTTTGGTTGGGGGCCGGTGGCTTCTGCACATGAACAAGAGACAATAGTATGGCATTTGAAATACCAACGGAACAAGATATCACCCTGGAAAACACAATATCGGGTAGTGGATCGACGAGTATCGGACAACCTCCCCAACTACCGTTTAGATAAGCTATGAAACTAGAAGTGGATACCACACATTATTTGAAGCCCATGCTCTAAGCTTCTACTGATGTAATGCTGAATACGTTTGTGAGCGTTGAAGTATGATTCTCGAGAATAATGGATATATAGACACTACATACGAGATGTCTAGCTAGTTAAGTGAATGTTAGTATAGTAAGTCACTAACAAGACTTTGCCTTCAACAAGAGGTCGTAAGACCAACTTTAAAATTAGTGTAAAGTAGCAGAAGTCGCTTTACAATTAGAGATCTTTCAACTACCTAAAATGTCTTGAGCATACTGTTTAATAGAGAGAATTTTGTAAGATTATTAAGACTGAACTGATTATTATTGATAGTTTAGGTTACATTATATAGAATTTACAATTAAACCCTAAAAACCTAAATGGGCCCGTGGGCTCAGCCTTAATAATAATCATTACTAAATACTAATAATAATATAGTCTAATACCCCCCCGCAATCAGAGCGGTAGATTATCGGTCACAACTTCGGCCAAAATTCCCTAATCTTGCAATCTTCAATCCAAAACCTTAAATGCAATCCATAATATTAAATAATAATTTAATCTTGCGAGGGGCTTCCAATGCTGCAGTGCAACGGCTGCATAAGGCAGCGCAGCGGCGAACCGCGGCATGGTAGAGGCGGCGCGGCGGTGGATCGTAGTCCAGCAGGCAGCGCCGCAGCGGTAACATGATCACGTGATCGATATCCCAATCGAAAAGGTAAAAAAAAAAGAAACAAGATGACACCCGACCACCGTGATCGTGCAGTGGTGTGTCATACCAAAGGCCGGTGACCGCGGCCAAGCGGCGTTCTTCGGTGGTAACGGACCGTGGTCTGGCAAGAACAAACGAAGGAGAAAAAAAACAAGATGGGATATGGGCATATGGTTTTGTGGAGAAGAAAGATTTAAGATAAATGGCTTGAATCTAAAACCGAGACGAATTTTTATTTAGAACAAAAAAGATAAAAGAACTAAAAGCAAAGAGAATCCCTGTCTAGGGTTTGAACGTGGTGGTGACGGCTAGGGTTTGTATTTTTATGGTGGTGCAGCGGAGAAGAAGGTAACCGGAACCTAAGGCTCTCATACCATGTAAGATGGTAAAAGACTGAATTGATTATTATTGATAGGTTATGTTACATTATATAGAATTTACAACGGGCCCGTGGGCTCAACTCTAATAATAATCATTACTAAATATTAATAATAATATAGTCTAATAAATATAAGTATTCCTTCATTGTTATGAATAACAGCAATTCCTAAGATATAGTGTATGGGCCTAAGTCATTCTTGGCAAACTCAATGCTCAGATAAGTGATAATGTGATGTATCAGCTAAGGAGAAGAGTCGCTAATAATAACATCATTAATATGAAGTAAGAGAAAAATTGTATCTCAACCATGCATATTGGCTGGTCTGAAAACTAATAGTACCTGTATATATATGCAACAACCATTCGTACTAAGCAATGAGCATGTTTAAGTCCATATAAAGGCTTCGGAAAGACATATGTGATTTGGATGACCAGAATCTACAAACAAAGGAGGTTGGTGCACATAGAATGTCTTTTTAAACGAGCCATGAACACATGCATTCTTAGCATCCAATTATAACAAGCCAGGAACGAGATACTGCAAACGCTAAGGACAACATGGATGGTGGTCGGGCTTTATACCAACCTATAGAATGTCCTATTATAGTCATTCCAAGGTCATTGGCTCTTCCTTTAGCAACTAGCTGGGCTTTACACCGAGCTAAAAACCCATCAACATGAAGCATGCATTTATATAACCATATTATTATTTGGGTTTTGGGATGAGAACCCAAGTCCATATTTAATAAGAACACTACACTTATCTTGCATAAGGACATACTAATGAGGATCATGTAAGTCCTGGGTTAGCGATTGACCAATGGTAGATATGATGACATGAATGTTAAGCTTATTGATTGGTTTGGTAATACCTTATTAGGATCTAGTGACGATAGGGTGAGTTCGAGTGGTTGTAGTGGTCGAGGGTAGTGATAGGGGATCTATGGGGGAGGGATTTGGAACCCAGGATGGTGAGATGAATAGTTGCCAAATGGGGGAGGCGTTTAAGGTTGATCTATGGAAGACCAGTAAGACTGAGGGGGGAGACTCTTAAAGACTAAAAAAAGACTTAAGACTTAAAAGGATTTAGTCTTACTTGAGACTTAAGCTAAGAAAAAACTCAAGACTCAAAAGGACTCAATAACTAAAGAGAAAAGTATATGAAAAATGTTCTTAATTCTTTTGAAGGATGGATTAAAATTAAAGGGGAGCCTTCCTTATATAGACAAGCATAAGTGCACCCTTACACAAGCATGACCTAAACTACTAATCAATCCTAGATTATGAAGCACTTACATCATCTAAGATTGACTTCATGATTACATTATTCTTACATCACACACTTAAACCTAATTTAAACAACATAATTAAACATACTTTAAAAATAAATAAACCCACTATATATGGACTCAAGATTTCATAACCTTCTTCAATACTATATTACTTCCTCCCGGGTAGTAATCCTTCAACCTTTAGTCGCTTATTTAATCATTCAAAAACCTCTTTCGGCGGGGTCTAAATCTTGACGGTAATCAAACTTTCTAGTCTTGGGAGCTTTGTTATTGTCTTAGACCGAAAGGGAAGCTTTCATCTGGTACGAGATCAAACCCTGAATTCATGCAGGAAACCTTAAAATCATGAACCTAATTAAAGAAAATGAGCTTGTTATAGTAGCTTATAATGGCCTCTTACAATTTCTTTGCTTGTGGATCATCTTCCACCCAAACATTTTCATCTTTTAGGACATTAGAGGGGATGCTTTGTAAGTTTATATGGTTTAATTTGGCAAGTTCTTGTAGAGGTTCATCTATTCATCATAGTAATTATCTTGTGGTCATAATATGATGTATTTATTTCATACCATGCATGAATATAGGTGTGAGGGGCTTAGTATACTTTTGTTTTCATGTTCTAGCTGGGTTCTTTGAATGAAACCATAAAATGCTTCTTAGGAGAATACATGAATGTTTAGATCCACTTTTAAGAAAAAAAGAACCATTCAAGGAACTTAAGGGTATTTTTTCATTTTCAACCAAAGTTTCTTGTTAGGTTTTAATAAGGTAGGCAATCAAAATGGTAGAGTTAAAGGACATGGGTATCATGAAGGCTTTCGTAAGACACCAGAGAAAACAAAGAGCTTTATTTGTATTCCATGAAGGTCCATTGCGAGAAGCATCACAAGAGTCATTATTCCTATTGTAATGATTGTAGTCCATGAAGGATCGAGGGAAAAGTTAGGTGATTCATCCTTATTAGCATGTTGTAGTTGAGTTGATGGGTTCGAGATGCGCCACACTTGTAACCATTCACAGTGCTGGCTCTTTTGTCTTTTTCTACTGTCCAGCATCCACTATTGACATCAGTTTGAAAGAGTCTGATTGATCTCTTTTGGTTGTTCAAAAATATATATAAAATGAGTTTCCAATCACCCATAATAGTAAAGGTAAGTAGGGTGTCGAATCCACAAAAATCAATGAAAGGTGCTAGTTATGATGTAACTAAATAAATTAAGCATGGAAAAGAAACTTAATTTGTTGGATGATTTTAATAATTATCAAACTAACAAAATTAAACTTTGTTTTTGAAAAATCTAGAGAAAAGTAATCCACTTTAGGATTCCATTTTGGCAAAGTAACATTTATCTTAGCTTAACCTAGTAAGAAGTCATTAACGGTGACTTTGTATATGTGATTTGATCCAACTGATAATTAAAGATCAGAGGTTAATAGACTCTATTCATACAACCATCAATCCAACAATGTGATTGTAATTTCACAAACCAAATACACAATGATAGAAAAAAAAAAACAAAAGGCATATGATATTGAAATTAGGTCTACCCATGATAAAATCGCTAAAATAATCAAATCACAAGTTTAATTAGATATAACTTAATGAATTCAAGATTCAATCCCAAATCAATGTCAAACTAAGAAAAATTATTATTTACACAAACCCATCACCCAAAATAGATCACAGTTGAATTAGCCTAGCATCTTCATTGGTCTGTTAACCCAAATTGCATCAAACATGGATATTTTGATTGATTTTGATGTTGGAGAACCTATTAAAGGATGGATGATCAATAATTTTCATCCTTGATTGCTGCTTAATGAATGTCTCATCTACTCTAGGGTTTTTACCCTATTGATCCCATCAAAATCAGGTCAGAATCCACCAAAACATGGGACTCAATTTTGATGGCACCACTAGTGGTGGTAGTGGCACCAAGGTGTATGCAAAAATTAGAGATCTCTAAAGTGCGGTGTGACCATCACGCCAATTATTGACGCCCTGGTGTTATTGGCAAAAGTATTGGTGTTAGTGGTGCCATTGAGTGCATTTGTCCTTATTTTTTATGTGCAACTTCTTGATAGCTTCTTATTAACCCCTATACTCTATTCCTAGCTCAAGTTAGGCTTATTTGAACTTTGTAAGGTCCCATAACATCTTCATCTAGTTTCTTGATATGTCAACTTCAGATTTGCGCACCGCAACTTTCATATTCTTCACATTAACCTAAAAACACAATAACACTCTAAAAGTAACTCTATATCTCATGGATTAATAAATAAAAACATGGAAATACCTTAACCACCCAATAAGAATCTTTTATCTTTTAGCGAAGGCATCTTTGAAGTGTGTACCAATAGCAACTTGCTTTTCTTTTTAGATAATATTCCTTTTTTTTTGAAAATCCTATAGATTCTCTATAGAGAATAGACGTAGTGTACACTTTGGCATCTTTGATAGTGTGTCTCCCATGTGACTTGTAAGACCAAGGAATTGTTGTTCTTTATTTTGTAACGTCATCCTGTATTAGGACTTTTTATTTGCTAGAAGAGCAAAAACCATCGATGTATTCTGTCTTTCTAACGAGGGAGTGGTGTGTCCATGTACGTTGGCATGGGGCGTGTGTCTGAGTCAGACGACATTTGTTTATGATTCATCATCGTTATAGCTTGATGGAAGATGGAAGATCTTTTCTTATCTGCTAGTTCATCATCTACAAAATACAAAGGCCTTAGATCATAAACATCAATTGGCTCAATCTTGCCGATTGCCTCAACAAGCGCTTGAGTTTTCTTCCTGTCCTTGTAATCTTTTGTATATTGATTCTTTTGTAAATGGCATAGCATCTATTAGTGTTTCAACCTCTTTGTCCTTTTTTATATAAGAATATCTAATTTTTGTTGGATTTTGTTATCCCTTCGTTACATGAAGAATAGTGTTTACTATACTTTTGAAGTATAAGGAGTTAGGGTTTTCTAAAATAGCTACACGCGAACTCATATTTTACTTGATCCATATATTCCTATTGTTACACACAGAACCAAGGTGTTTACCAGTTTTTCAAATTCAACCAAGAACCTTTGTTGGTTGTATAACTTAGTTAAAGCATTATGATCTAGTAAAGCTTACCTAGTGAAGTTTGAACCATTATCTTATTTCTATTTCTAACTTCCTGTATGTTTCATTCATAAGTGACTATGAGAAGGAACTTAAAAACACTTGCTTGAGATTTACATCACCGATACCATAGAGGAAGTAAAATGTTTATGACATCCGATTGTAATGTTTCTTAAGGTTTTTTGGATGGAATGAGCAACATTTCATTTTTTAATATTCTTCACAAGATCGGGGCGTGTATTCAATTTTATTCCCAAAGAAATTCACTATAAAATATATTTATAAAGTCTTTTAGGGTTTTGCAGGAGAGGATCTATAGTTGTATATACTCACTACGACTGAGGTACTAGTCTCAAAGCCTTCCTTCACATCTTGTAAGGAAGTGTTTGATGACCATGTTGATATTGAAATACTAAAGCTCAGCTGAGCACCATGTTAGCATTTCGATAATTCTTTCATGCCATTATGATGATGGGATTTCATTAAAAGTAAACTGTATTTCTGAGTCCGTGCTTGTTATCCTGTCTCTGGTTTTAGTTATCATTTGAGAAGCATCATCATCAATGTCAGAATAAAAAATGTTTCCTTTGGTAGGCTCAGGCTCTGTCATGAACAAGTGTTCAAAGGCTTCTATTGGAGAAATCTCTTCATAAGGATGAGGAGTAGAGTCTTCAAATTGAGTAGGAGGTTAAGTCTTCATTAGAATGATTGGTGATGATTGGAATAATAGATAGCAACCGTGTCTTGTTACTATAGTTTAAGGAGTGTAGGAAGGAGGAGTGAGATCTTCTTGTCAGTTGTTATCTTCTACAAGACATTAGAGGAGATTGTTATAAAGTTGTTATTTAGGACTTGCTTGTTTGTAGATTTATCTATTGCTTTACTTGCAGATGGTCTCAAGTTTGTTCTATATAAGGATGTACTCTTTATTGGAGAAGCTTTCTACTTTGAACAATGCTTGTTCTTTGACCCAAAGGCTCATGGATAGGGAATTCTGTGAGAATGTTGTCATGTGTAACGGTTGTGGATCAAATATTGTTCGTACAAATGGTGTTAATGGCACTCTCCATGTGTCATCTTCTAGAATAGCGATCATATTTTGTTTGTTACTCTTCAAATCTATAAGTTATGGCTTTAGAAATTTCATTTCCGCTTTTAATTGGACATGGCTTCTTGTGGTTTGTGAGGTTGGGTAGTTACGAACTATGTCGAGGAGTTCATTATGAAGTTCAAGTATCTTCGACATGACTTCATATATGATGCATTCAAGACCATGCATCATGTTTACTAAGGCTTCCAGGGACTTTGATAGACTATCTTGTTGGGCCATGATGGTTTTGAGGGCATGCTTCTAGGATATAGCATTTTTGTTTTGCCAATTCAATATGGCTTCCGCAGGAATAGTTGTATTTGAGGCATAGTTAGGACCCAAAACGGTAAGGGCTTATATCTTCCAACTATGTCTAGTCTATTGTTGGACATTCTCAAAAGTTATCAACGGTGGGAACTAAACTTAACAGTTCAGTGATGAGGTAACTATGGTGATGATAAAGCATTCTCTAGGTTAGTTAGGAGAGTTCTTGGGAGGTGAAGGTTTTGTTGGCTTTAGTTTTGGTTTTGGTTTTGGTTTTGGTTTTGGTTTAGGTATTTAGTCACCATTTAGGACATAGTAATTAAACTTTCTTGATGGTTCGATCATCAAGAAGACCAACACTTAGATAACCGCTTCATATGTCCTCTGTAAAGAGCTTTGGGATAAACTTTTCTTCCTGTGGACATCATCATACTCCACCTGGTATGTTTCATCTAAGCAATCATAACAGTTTCAAAACAAGTCACACGGATGATGTCTACCTTGGAGCTTGTATTCGTTGCATCATATGGATCAAAGAGAAAACATATTTTTGTAACTATTTTGCAAATTTATCCTCAACAAGCCCATGTTGGTGATAGACAAAGTCAGGGTCGTTGTGGTCTAGACCAGTGTTTGGTGTATCTATTCTTAATTAGTTATCTATTTTTCTAGAAGAAGCTTTGCATGACTCTGAAGGGGGTCAATGCAACAATTTCACAAGGTTGGAAAGACTAGAACACTTAACAGATCAAATAGGGAACCGGATTAAAGTGAAACAATGAACACAAGTAAAGAACACAACAAGAACACAAGTAATTAGTTTTCATGAATGATGTATATTGCTCTCAAGTTCTTTTACAAACGTTACAAAGCTTGGTTCTAATGACTAGTACTTGAGATGCTTTATAATATATCCTACAGCCGACCATACTTTGAAGGCCAGATAAAACACTAATCTCCACAACAAGATCAATGTAAAGTCAAAAAGCAGATTGTCTTTTGACTAGTGACTATGACATGTCATAGCTCACATCCTTATCTATTATAAAAAGAATAAAAGTACAAAGGTAGAAAGTTACAAACTCTAAGACCTTAATATACAGTTGACAAAAGTATGGACTTTTCATCAACTTGTATAAGTTGGTGAGTCATCAGAGATGGCAGTGAAAAGTGGTTCAACTTTTGTTAAAAGCATGCAGAGAAAGCATGTATTCTCTGTCTTCAGAAGAAATCAGTCTCTTGGCTTTAGAAGACTTTGTCTTGAAGCTTCGGAAGACTTCATCTTTAGCTTTGGAATTTTTTGATACTTAATAAATTTCATTGAGTTGTATCAAAGTTTTTGAAGTAACTTTCCTTGTAATTCACATGTGCATGCTGAGAGAACTTTGGTTGCATCAGCCTCTAAGTATAACTCTTACAAGCTAGGCAAGCTTTTTTCTTGATAGCCGCTTGGGAACATAGGTGTAGGTTGGCATTACATTTAAAACAAAGTTTATGAATAGTGCATTGCCATAGTTATCTCGACCGGGGAAATGTAAAATAGCCTGGAAAGTATTAAGCTATGGTGTACCACCGATAAGCTATGGTGTACCACCGATCAGTGATGGGTCGTTGGGGTTCTTTAAAGTTAGGATATAAGGTGACAAAGATTATTTCATTGAAAACATACTAAGGGTTCAAAAACACTTGAATTCGAATATGTGATACAAAAAACCAAAATTCTAGATGCGAACTATTTGAATAAATTTGGATATCCGGATTTTCATATTCAGATTCGAATAGTGATCTTAGAAAATTTCGATAGTTTGAATATCCAAAATATTAATTAATTAAAAAAATTTTATATCAACATCATCATGTGTTTACGACTTTGTGAGTGCCAAAACTAGGGTTTTTCATCTTCGTCACGCATTCTCAACCTTTGAAAACACCTGACTCACCAAACTTAAGGCTTCATCACGTCACTCTTTCATCTTCATCGAGTTAACCTCATCTAGTGTGCGGACCCTATCACCCCATCCTTTTCAATTTGAGCTAAATTAGGTTCATTTGTATTTTCTTGTTTCTATTTGAGTGTATTTCAATTAAAATGTTTTGATTTTTGGTTTAGACTTTGCTTAAATGTTAGTGTTTTGACTTTTGGTTGGAACTTTTTCAATATGTTTTGTGTGTTTTAACTTTTAATTGTTGAATTTTCATTTGTTATATGTTTTGCATGTTGGAAATATGTTTTGTTTTGTCCAGCTGCAATAGGATAAAGAAAAATTAAATTGGATGTTTGATTTAAAATATCTAAATTTTGGTTACGGATTTGAATAGTAAAATGAGCTATCCAATTTTGAAAACCCCTATGAAACACAGTTGACCTAAATGATCAATAACAATTTAGATCCTACGTATTTAAAACATGACACTTTGATCCAGAGAAAATTGCAAAAATAGTCTTTATGGTTTGACCATATTGCAAGTTTGGTTCTCAAAATTTAAAAATTGCAAATTTAGTCCAAATATATCAGAATTTGTTGCAAATTTAGTTCCTACTGTTAATGTCCATTAGTTTTTAATGATCTAGAGACTAAAGCTGCAATATGATCAAACCATAGAGACTAATTGTGTAATTTTCTCTAAAAATTTAAAAAAAATTAAAAAATCAAATAAAATTTTAAAAAATTAAAAATAAAATTTAAGAAATTCAAATAAACGTCAATAATAAATTTCAATGATTGTTAAAAGATAAAATAAATGATAAAAAATCAAATCAAATTTAAAAGTGAATAAAAGTAATAATAGAAAGCATGTAGAAATTGAAAAAAGAGAAAAGAGAAAACAAGAAATATTGAAAAATAAGTATGTTGTCAAAGTAAAAGAATTAAATAAACACCAATTAAAATTTAAAAATAAAAATTGAATAAATATCTATAAATTTCAAAATAAATATTGAAAAAATCAAATTAAAGTTAAAAAACAAAAACCATTTGATTTCGTGGTTTTGTTTTTTGGATTTATACTTTCACAAGTTTTTTTGATTATTCGATTTCAGCATGACATATAAAATTCATAAAAGATAATATAAACTAATTAAAAATTAAACATACCTCTCTTTTTCTCCTTTTCTATTTTTAGATGCCTTTTACTTTTACTTTTTAAATTTAATTTGTTTATTCACCTTCATTTTATTATCTTAAGAATTATTGAATTTCATTATTAATGTTTATTTGAATTTTTAAAAATTTTATTTTATTTTTTAAATTTTTAGAGAAAATTACACAATTGGTCCTATGGTTTGTTCATATTATAGATTTAGTCCCCAGGTCATTAAAAACTAACGGACACTTATGATGAAGACTAAATTTGCAACAAACTCCTAATTGTTTGGACTAAATTTCCAACAAACTCCTAATTGTTTGGACTAAATTTCCAGATTTTAAAATCTGGGGAAAAAACTTGTAATATGATCAAACCACAGGGACAAAATGCAATTTTCTCCTTTGATCCATAGTCACATTTTACAACAATGCATAATGACTCTATGCTAATATGAACAAATAAGTTCAGTTCAAACTTCCAATGCTCCCTATTAAACTTATCTTAGTTTAAAGAAGATCTTCAACTTCCTTCATGATTTGATTTGCCATCAAAGTAGTGTTGGTTCATCATTCTCATATCAGTTTAGATTAACCTTCTTCTCTTTCTCCCATTTTGACACTCATGTTTAAAGTGTCCGACTTTGTTGGACTTGTAACAACTTATGTGATTCTTACTTTGTTGGACTCGATTACCATATTAATTTATGTTTCCATGACTTTTAATTTCTACCGTGGCCACATCCAAAGTTTTCTTGATTTGAAATTCAATGACCATAACATTCACATCTATAATCCTTAACTTTATCCTTTCCATTTTTTTGGTGAATAAAAGTTTACCTTGTATGTCTTCATCCTTAATCGGCTACTAGGTGTGTTCTTCATTGTCTTTTAATCTCTCAATGGCTTCTTGAAACAACACAGGGACAATTTGCAATTTTCTCCTTTGATCCATAGTCACATTTTACAACAATGCATAATGACTCTATATTAATATGAACAATAAGTTCAGTTCAAACTTCCAATGCTCCCTATTAAACTAAACTTAGTTTAATGAACATCTTCAACTTCCTTCATGATTCGATTTGCCATCAAAGTAGTGTTGGTTCATCATTCTCATATTAGTTTAGATTAACCTCCTCCTCTTTCTCCCATTTGGACACTGTTTAAAGTGTCCAAGTTCATTGGGCTTGTAACAACTTATGTGATTCTTACTTTGTTGGACTCGGTTACCATATTAATTTATTTTTCCATGACTTTCAATTTCTACCATGGCCATGTCCAAAGTTTTCTTGATTTGAAATTCCATGACCATAACGTTCACATCTATAATCCTTAACATTCTCCTTTCCCTTATCTTTGGTGAATAAAAGTTTACCTTGTATGTCTTCATCCTTAATCGGCTACTAGGAGTGTTCTTCATAGTATTTTAATCTCTCAATGGCTTCTTGAAACAACATGGTTTTAATATCAAATATTATTCAATTGTAACAAAAATTTAAATGAACTTTGTTGGTAAAGATCCTAGAAGCTTCCGGACTAGTCTTTTATCATCAATTGTGGATCCAAGATGAACCTCAAGGGATATAATCTTTCATTTTTAAGGATTCAAATTCTAATTTTGGTGTTTGTAGTCTAGTCTCTTTGATTCTATAAACACCCACAAATGTAGCATCTAAATCATCTCAAATATTTTTGGCATTTGCATGATGGGCAGCTTGAAGTACAAGTTCTTTAGGAGTAGCTTGAAAGAGATAAGTGATGGCCATGTATTTTTCTTTACATGAATTTCTTATATTGGTTCAAGTGCTTCCAGCTTCAAATTTAAACATTTTCGGCTTCTTATGTTTAATTGCTTCTTCTAATGTTCAAAACTCAAAACAATTAATCAAAGTTTTTTTCTTTAAGATCTACACTTAATGTTTAATTGGACACAACCTTCAATGGATTCAAATGAGGTTCTTATCAATTAAGAGGTACAACCGCTGATGTTTGATGATTGCAAAAGTGACCATCGCCTCCTTTTTCTTTCCCTTTGATCAATTAACAACAAATCGAATACCAATTCTTGGTAGTTCAAATATGAAACTGAAGTAGAAAATAAAGACTTGAGTAAATTTTTTATTTGCATTGAATGGTTAACAGCTACTATACTTTACAAACTAGTCCTTTTAATCAAAGTGTCACATGAATAAAACACCGGTTGACCTAAATGGCCCTTTAAAATTTAGACATACAATATGACACTTTGGTTTGGTCCATAATCATTGTTTACAACAATGATAAACTAACCTTTAGACTAACATATATAAATAAGTTTAGTAAAAACTTCTAATGGGCAACTAGGATATAGTTTCAAACGTCTGTGTTTATTTTCTAAAAGGATCAACAAAACATTAACTGTATAATTTCGTTCTCATTTTTCTAGCAAGTGTAACCTTTAGAGTCACTTGCCACATATTTGCAGGCAAACAACTTGAAGATTCCTCTTAGTCGTATAAAATGGGCAACAGATGATTTTTCAAACACATATAAAATCGGGTTTACTGAATATCATACTTTGTACAGAGCGCGACTCGGCCATTTTGATATAGAAAATCCATCATCTGTAGAAGGGAAGAATAAAGGCAATCCACCAAAGAGACATAACAATGTAATTATAAAACGTATCCTTCCTAGAAATGATGAGCATGGAGAACAAGTGTTTCATACAGAAATCAAAATGCTTATCAATGTTAAGCATTGTAACATAGTTAAACTAATTGGATTTTGTGCAGAAGGTTCTGAGATGATCCTTGTTATTGACAATGTTTCTAATGGATACCTTGGTGATTATTTGGAAAACGTTAATGGCATGCGTCGTACTTTAACTTGGGAAAAACGTTTGAAAATTTGTATTGACGTTGCTCATGCATTGAATTACCTTCACTATGAGATGGAAGATCAAAAGGTGATAATAAACCGTGATATAAGAAGCCACAACATTGGGTTGGACGAGAATTGGAGGGCAAAGATTTCTGACTTTAGCCTCTCCGTGTTCCTACCACCAAATCAACAAGACGAAGCTTTATATCTAAATACTATTGCTGGAACTGAAACCTACATTGATCCAGATTATAAGAACACTGCTAAACTAAAAAGAGAATCTGATGTTTATAGCTTTGGAGTGGTTTTGTTTGAAATTCTATATGGGAGGACATCCTTTGACTCAATTTACCATAAAGGGAGTGACAAAGGGCTGGTATTTGCGGCAAGACGAAGCTACAAAATGAAAACACTAGTGGACATGATAGATCCTTTAATAAAAGAAGAAATGGGAGAAAACACTTTTATTCTAAAGAGAGGACCAAACAAGGATTCTCTGCACACATTCATTGAAATTGCATATAAATGTGTGGCGGAAACTCAAGACCAACGTCCTAGAATGAATGAGGTCGTGAAGGAACTTAAGAATGCTTTATATTTTCAAGTAAGTCAATGCTCAAAAATTTAAACTTTACGGTTTTTCTTTTTTGATTTCCATCACCATTTTGAACACAAACCGAGCAACATCATTACGCAATTTTTTCAATGATTTGAAGTCTTCCATTGCTAAAATGTATAACAATTTTATAAGCATTCACCATTTTTTATATTTTTTCAAACACCATATTAATCATTGATTTGTATTTCAACAAGTTATCATTATCTATCTCATGCTTGACAGGAAAACAACAAGGATAATCCCAAAATTCGACTTGAAGAAATAAAACTGGCCACACGAAACTTTCATGTTGAAAATTGCATTGGCAGAGGAGGATTCGGGAAAGTATATAAAGGGAGGCTTCGAGATGGTCCTACATTTAAAGCCATTGTGGCAAAGAGATTGGATAAGAGGTCTAATCAAGGGGAACAACAATTCTTCAGTGAGCTTGAAATTCTTTTGGAGTATAAGCACGAAAATATCATAGGTCTTGTAGGCTATTGTCTCGAAGAGGATGAAAAAATCATTGTTTATGAGTATGAATCTAGAAGAAGTCTTGATTGGTACTTAAATGATGCTTCTCTTACTTGGATGAAACGACTTAACATATGCATTGAGATTGCAAGCGCATTGGATTTCCTTCATGGTGGAGTTGGGAAACAAGCAAAGGTGGTACATAGAGACATCAAAACATCAAACATCCTACTAAATGATGATTGGAAAGCAAAACTTTCTGATTTTGGGCTTTCCTTAATAAGTCCAATAACTCAAGAATCAGACTATATCATCAATCGGGCGTGTGGAACAAAGGGTTATGTGGACCCACTTTACAAAAAATCAGGATTCCTATCCATAGAATCTGATATTTATTCATTTGGTGTGGTTATGTTTGAAATCTTGTGTGGAAGATCAACGTTTACAATCAAAGAAAATGAGGGCTATCATCTCTCGGATCTCATTAAAAAAAGTTTTGAAGAAGGAAAGCAAGATGAGGTGGTGTTCAAGCAAATAAGAGAACAAATCGTGCCAAAATCATTGACTACATTTCAAAAAATTGCCTATCATTGCTTACATTATGAAAGAGAAAATCGACCGACGACAAAAGAAGTTGTAACGGAACTTAAAAAAGCATTGGAATTTCAAGTAAGTAATTATTATATTTTTCAAAAGGCTGTCGTTTCCCTTTAAATGCATTATAAACATGATTTATAAATGATCTCTTCCTTATATAGTTGTAAAGTAACACATAGTTAAATATATGTAACCCATGATTTTCTTGATTTTCAATTATAAATATGGTTTTCAAAGGCTCCCACCCACCCACCCACACACAAACACACACACACACACACACACACATATATATATATATATAATCACGTAATTTATAAATTATTTATTTTTTTAATCGTTTAAACTATGTTTGAATAAACTTTAACCTCATTATTTAAGGCCATCATAATTTTTTTTAATTTAAACCCTAAGAAAAGAAGATGATAACAAAACGAGTTACATATACATATCTCATGGTTGTAGTGGTTTTTAATAATAAATATGGTTTTCAAAAACTAAGATTTGTATCTAATCCTATTCCTATGTATATATACACACATGCATACATATATATACATACATAACAAGTGTAAAAAGTATATGATGTTTTAGCTTTTAGACAAGCTGCTTTTGTATTTATTTTTATTTCTTTTTCCTTGCATGTAGTGTCAGATAAAAATTTAAGATATCATGTCCAAAAGAATAAATGAAAAATAAAAACAAAAACACCTAAATTTTTAAGAAACCGGGCAGTTTTTACAACAAAATCCCCTTTCTAGCCGAATATCAGTTTTTACAGCAAAATCCCCTTTCTAGCCGAATATATAAGTTAGAAAGCTATAGTAATATCATAACCAAATTGAAAAAAATAAAATATTTATTTTTATGGTGTAATTTAAAAAAATATATATTTTTGTATGAAAATTTCAGTCATTTAAAACTAATGGTGAAAGTTGGTTTAAAATTCAAGAATTGTAATCACATGATTGACATGTGTGTAAAAGATAATTAAGATAGTAAAATTCATAAAATACAATTTTGCCCCCTTAAACTTTTATAAATTAATATAAGAGTTAATTTCAGGTTTACTCCCTTAGGTTTAACTAAAGTAATCATTTTCCTTCAAAAGATTAAAAATATTAATTTACCTTCAAAAGTTTCATATGTTGTTTCAATTTCACTTCAAAAGTTTCATTATTTTGAATAAAATTAAAACAACTAATGAAACTTTTGGATTAAAATTGAAACAATTTATGAAACTTTTGGAGGTAAATTGATGTTTTTAATATTTTGGAGAAAAATAGTTTTTTTAACAAAACTCAAGGAGTAAAATTAAACTTAACTCTTAATATAAATAAACAATATCGTCCTTAGAAACTTATTATAATACAATGTGGGTTTGTTTGTATATGTACACATTGTAATTATCTTAGTTTATAATTTGTCATATAATGTTTTAATTATCTTTACATTTATGGTAGAATGTGACTTTGTTTTATGTCATGTTTGAATATTTATAAAATAATTGATAACTATAAAAATAGTCTGTAGATACTCGAGTATAATTGTTTAGGTTTATGGACTCATTTATTCTTGATAAACAGAACATGGCATCAACATTGACCAAGTTGGCGCCCTTACAAATCCCACTTGAAGACATAGTAAAGGCCACTAATAACTTTCATGATGATAACATCATCGGTCATAGTAATTTTGGTACCACATATAAAGGACAACTCTTGCGGTTTGGAAAGTTGATGAAGATTGCTGCGAAGAGGTATGAATGTAAGCATGGGGAAGGAGACCTCGAGTTCTTCAAGGAAATTTCAATGCTTTCCAATCTCAAGCATACGAATATAGTGACTCTTATTGGGTATTGTGATGAGAAAGATAAGATGATCATAGTATATGAGGCCAATGGAAGTCTTAGGCAGTATCTAAAAAGTGGGAACCTCACTTGGACTCAAGGGTTGAGGATATGTGTAGGCCTGGCTCGTGCGGTGAGTTACCTCCACCATGAAGAAGGACGTGATTATGTAATTATACATTGCAACATCAATAGTGACACAATTTTATTAGACGAGAACTGGGATGTCAAGTTATCCGGTTTTGAAATGCACATCAAACAATTAGTATGCTATAAGGACCATGTGTGCTTTTGTAAACATATTGGCTCAATGGGGTATATGGACCCAGAAATTGAAAAGACCGGAGGTGTGACCTACAAGGCTGACATCTACTCATTAGGTGTTATTTTATTTGAAATATTATGTGGGGGGAGTGCATTTATTCAGAATGAGGATAGTAGGTTTATAGCTCCATTGGCCATATATCATTATGAAAACGAAACATTGCCTGATATAATATATCGTAATATGTGGAATCAAATGTCCCTGGAAGCACTCTCTGAATACTCAAAAGTAGCATATTCTTGCCTTAAGAAAAAAAGAACACAACGTCCAGATGCAGACAATATAGTTGATACACTTGAGAAAGCATTGGAATCTCAACTACAACATGAAAATACGGTAAGACCTTTTTCTTGTTTTTATTATCTCTTCTTTTAGCTTTTAATCGTTCCTGCTTCAATCATAGGGATGATAAAAACAATCCAAGTTCTTCGGAAAACCCCAAAACATGAAACACCGAATATGGGTAAAGGGATATATTCGGGTTCAGAACTAAACCAGACTATTAGGTTTTCAACTAGTATGGTGTTAGTTGCCCATTTCATTACCCAGAATCACTTTACATCATCAATATTAAATAAATTAATCTACATGGAGTTCAAATAAAAGAAATGATTTTAGGGTTTACCTTTCAGGTTTAGTTTTGATGAGATGTTCTAACGCCACTAGAATGAGTATAATTAGAGTTTGTTTGAGCTAGTTCATGAGTAAATGAAAATCTATGTGTGTTGTGTATATGGATAGAAGTATGGATCAGATGAAAATCATAACATAGTTTTACATATACATCACACATAGCTTACGCATACGTAACAATTTTTCTTTCGACATAGTGTTACATATATGTAACACTCTACATTTCCGTACCTATCTTCAACATATATATAATAGATACTTAGATACCCTTTAACATTTAAAAGAACAAATAATTTATAAAATATGTCATTGGTTTCTTTAGTTTTCTTTGGTTTTCGTATAAGTGTTAGTTTACTTAGAAATCTTACCCTATATTATATATATATATATATGTATATAATATGTATATATATATAATATGTGTATATATATAATATGTATAATATATATATAAGAAAGAGAATAAATGTTAACCCTCCTTTATTGCTATAGTTATGTTAATTTCATCAATATCAAACAAAATCATTATTTTTTACGTTGGAATAAAGTCACTACACATATATAATGTTAAGTCGTTTTATGTATATATGTAAATTCACAAGTGTAAAAAAATTATGATAAGTATAAATTACACTTACACCTCTAAGTATTAGCCAGTTGTAAAACTTTTTTACACTTGTAAGTAAGTTTAAGCTTTTGTGTGAAGTGTAGAAGTAATCTAAACCCTTGATCTAAATAATTAATGGTTTAGATTATAGATTTGAATAATTCACGCAAGGAAGAGGTTGGAGGGGTGGATTACAAAATAGACTACAATTGTTGACGTTTTTCAAATTCCCTCAATTTTTTTAAACGCATATAACTTTTTATAGAATATTATTTTTAAATAAAATTACACCATAAAGTGTAGCAATTCTCTTTAATTTGAGTACTTTTTTTAAAAAAATCAACATTTTTTTAAAAACATTTTTATTGCTTTGCGATAATTGCGTGATTATTAACTGCGTAATTATGAAAATAACTTGTGTAATTATTAATATAACTCGCGTATTATTAATATAACTCGCATAATTATTATTTATAATTTGAATAATTTTCACTTGCGTAATTATAAATATAACTTGCATAATCATAATATAACTTGCGTAATTATCCACTTTATATGCGTAGTTGTGGCGCGTACGAACTTACCCCTCTTACAAAAGACACGTGTCACGCCTTGGTGACTTCGTACGCTTCGCATGAAAATTACACTTTGTATAGTGTCAATATATGTATGTGTGTGTATGTATGTATATGTATATGTATGTATATATATATATATGTATATGTATATATATATATGTATATGTATATGTGTATATAGAGGAGGGATCCTAAGAAAACCACAATGTTATGAAAAAACTAGAGAAAACCAATGAAACTGGTCACATAATTTATAAATTTTTTATCACTACCCTATATATATGTGTGAGTATATATAAATAAGGATATCAATAAAATGAAAACCGTAGCATGGTTTTCCATATACGTCACACATAGGTTACGTATACGTAACCATTTTTCATTCTACATTGTGTTACGTATACGTAAGACTCTTTATTCTCGTATGTATGCTCAACATATATGTACCAAATACTTAAAAAATATTTTAACAATTAAAATAACAAAAAAGTTATAAATTATGTTATTGGTTTTTGTTGTTTTCTTTGGTTTTCACATAACTATTGGTTTTCTTAGTAACCATCCCCTGTGTATATATATGTATAATATGTATATAATATTAAGAATAAAAGTAATAAGATATTAAAGGTGTTATGGACTTGAAATTATTAGAAGTAGCAATTGTTAAAAGTGTAGTTCAGAATTTAATACTTTAAGTTGTTTTTTAAAATGAAAATAAAATATGATTATTGGTGATTGGCATCCTAACAATTAATTTTTAACTACATACAATCATAAAGAGAATTATCTCATACCCGTGGGTATATCTGCTTTCAAGTGAATAAAGTACTCGACAAGTATTATACCTAATATGAGACATATATTTGTAATTGAGTATGCAGCTGAGGTTATCAAAACTCCACCCACGTTAGATTCACGTGCTGGTCATATTATCTTTTCTCCATTTTAAATTTTTCTTTTTTGGGTGTGCGTGTAAATTTATTTTTGTCTAGTCAAGTGAAATCACAAGCTCATATGTTTTCAAAGTTCTGTTGGCTTACCTGTGCCGGTACCAGTATGAAAAATGATTTTTATTACATGATTAAAACTTCAAGTATTATGATTAAAAATGTGATAGAATTAAAGATAGTGAAAAAAATTCTTTAAGTAAAAACTTCTAGTTCTTCTCCTTTTATTTTCAATTTTATTTTTATTGTTCTAGTATATATAACTTGCAACTCTTTTCTTTTCTTTGTGTCACATATTGCAGATTAAAAACTTGGAACACTTGAAGATTCAACCTAGAGTTATGAAGTTATCCATCAAACAATTTTTCAGTGCCATAAGAAACTGGGGTTATCAGATACTATACTTTGTACTGCTGGTAATGTTGATATGGAGATACTTCTTTCATAGAAGGGAAGAATGAAGGCTAACTACATACCCAAGAGATGCAACGCAGAAATATAAAAGGCTAAGCAAGGATAATAATAATGATAAAAATATATAACTTGTGTTATTTTTTGTCAATAATTGTTGTACATATGTCACATTTAAGCTTCTAAATTAAATCTCAAGTCGTCACCAAGTATATTAGTTATCAAGTTCAAGCTATTACACACATGAGCATATCGAAATTTAGTTGCCAAATATATGAAAACGCCAAGATTCGTTATCAAAGCCGACACGTGCTACAGATAAAAAAGACAACAAATGACAAGGTAATGTGATACGAGAATAAGAAAGAAGAAAAACGGTCCGACTAGGATTTGGATGGGCCAGTCGGTTCGGTGGTCGGACCAGAAACCAAGTCGGACTGGAATTTTTAATTTTTAGTTTTTGTTTTTTACTAGTTTTATAAATGGGTTAGACGATGAATTGGAGTATTAGACATAACTGTGTTAACTCTTCAAGATTAATCAAAATCATTACTTTTTTGTTGTAATAAAATTATTACACATATACAAAAATATGTTTTTTTTTATCTATATGTGTAAATTCGTAAGCATAAAAAGCTGTATACTAGTGTAAGTTACACTTACATCTCGTAAATATTTACAGATGTAGTGTAATTTATAATTACACTAGCGTGAATTTTATTATGATTATGAATTTTCACATATATAAAAAATAACATGTTTTTGTATATGTGCAATGATGTTATTTCAATAAAAATAATAATGATTTTGATTGATTTTGAAACGTTAACACGGTTATTGCTATAATAGAGGGTTAACACTTGAACCATACCATATATATAGTCAGGATCATTACAGAACTACTATTTTTGGTTTCGAAAATAAAAAGTGATTCTGTAATGATCCTGACTCTCTATATATACACATATATATATATGTATATATGTATACATGTACATATATATGTATATATACATATATGTACATATACGCACATATATATGTGTATATATATGTGTGTGTGTATGTATATATATATGTGTGTGTATATATACATAGGGTGCGAAACGAATGTTAGCTCTCATTTATTGCGATAACCTGTTAACTTCATCAAGATCAAGTAAAATCATTAATTTTTTTTTTTGTACGAATAACATTATTACACATATACAACATTAGGTTGTTTATATAAATATGTAAGTTTACAAGTATAAAAAGTTATGACAAGTGTAAGTTACTTACACTTAGAAAATTTACCAGGTGTAAGTAACATTTGTAAGTTAAAACTTAAAAGATTGATAGTTTTATGCCTAAACATCTAGATTTGTGTGTTAAAGCTCTCAGTTGGTGTTGTTTCGCTTGCAATCATCTTAAGGTGAGTTCTAGACCCCTTCTTTTACATGTTTTCCATGATTTGAGGCTAATACGTGTACCTTAATGATTGTTTACACAAAGTATGATATTTTTGATGATATAGAATGTGTTTGCACGTAAAAATAGTCCAAAAATAAATAATCTAGGGCTGGAGTTTTGAGCAGAAGCGATGTTTTCGCATGAGCTGATAGGTTCTCGCATAAGGTAGTTATTTCTTGATAGTTCTCGCGAGAAATGTAGTTCACACATGGTAAAGTTCGTGCATGGTAAAGTTCTTGCGAGAAATATAGTTCTTGCATAGTGAAGTTTTCACACGAATCGTACTTCCTGTATAGTAAGGTTCTCGAACGTCACCATTGAATGCATGACTCTTTTAAAGTATGTGCATAATTACCCTTGCGTAGTATATAGATAAAGATAGTATAAATGATGTTTGATAGCAAAAGGAAGAAAAAATGTTATATGAACTACTATTGTTGAAATAAAGTGAAAGAGAAAGAATTAATAATAAGCTAGTAAAGTGTAAGGATTATACTTAGAGGTTGATGCAACCAAAGAGATCTTAGCATGCACATGTTAAGTACAAGGAAGTTACTTTGAAAGATTTGATACAACTCAATGAAATACACCAAGTATCAAATCTTCCAAAGCCAAAAGGCCAAATCTTTCGAAACCAAGAGACTGATTTCTTTCGAATACAGAGAAGACATGCTTTCTCTGACTCACTTTTGACAAAAGTTGAACACTTTTCGCTGCCACCTTTGAAGACTCACCAACTTATATGAGTTGGTGAAAAGTCCATACTTTTGTCAACTGTAGATTAAGGTTTTAGAGTATGTAACTTTCTACTTTTGTACTTTTATCATTTTTGTATTAGAAAAGGATGTGAGCTATGGCATGTCATTGTCACTAGTCACAAGACAATCTGTCTTTTGACTTTGCATTGATCTTGTTGTCTAGATTAGTGTTTTCAACTGGCTTTCAAAGTATGGCAAGCTGTAGGATGTAGTATAAATTATATCAAGTACTTGTCATTAGAACCAAGCTTTGTAACACTTTCTAAAAAGAACTTGAGAGCAATATACAGCATTCTCTGATTGTGTTCTTGTTCTGTTCTTTACTTGTGTTTTTTGTTTCATTTTAAGCTGGTTCCCTATTTGATCTATTAAGTATTCTAAGTCTTTCCAAACATTATGAAACTATTGCATTGACCCCTTCACTGGTCTTGTATAAAGTTCACATGTAAAACATTAAAGAACTTGAATAAAAATTCAAGATTAGTTACCTTATTAAAGCACAGTTGTGAAAAGGTTAAAGTATGCTAAAGAAATCTTGCAAGCATAGAGGTCCTGACTATTTCAAGCCTCGACATTGGAGTCTTGCGTAATGTTAAGAAATAGAAGTCTTGCATGTGTTGCAAGCTAGACAGATGTCTTGCATAATGGCAAGCAACAGTAAAGTTTGTGTTTTTGACACAAGTAATGGCTAAAGGAGTTCTTCATGAAGTGCAAACTTACGATAAAGTAAAGATAAAGTGACGATAGAGTAAATGCTAAAGTATGGCTAAAGAACGAACATAGTAAAGGTTAAAGAAGTACAAAGATATAGTTGGTAAAGTCTAAAGTATAGTATTCAGATAAATTATGATTTAAAGTTAAAGTTTAATGTATAATCAAAGCATGATAAAGAAAGTTAGTTAAATGATAAAGTTTGGTTAAAGTATTTTGTTAAAGTAAAACTAGAGCTCACTCAGCATCGCTGACTTTTGTATACATGTTAGTTTGACAGGTATGTTACGTGAATAAGTTGTGAGCTTGGCATATGATCAACACTGGCATCCTCACATAGTTTTCCTATAGTTAGTTAAAGTTATATTGGTTTGATGTAATTGTTGATTATAGACAAAGTTTAATTATGTTGCTTACAATCAATATGATTTTTTTGAGTTTAAGAACATGTGTTTTTGATGTTCAATCCAACTGTGAGGCTACTTAGAAACATGGCCTTACATACATAAATGAAAATTAAGGCTAGTGATATTTACTATCTTATATTGTTATTATTCATGTCTGAAATACACATATATAAGCTAGCTCAAGTATCACCAGACTTATTTTACATTATGTAAATCAATGATTATTTTGGTTCCCGAGATAAAAAGTGGTTCTATAATAATCTTGAGAAGGTTCAAGAGAAAACCATGAAAACAATTTTATAACTCTTGATTATTTGGATAAATGATTGAGATTAGCTACTTAAAATTTATATGTTAGTTTATTGTGTATATGGGCAAATTAGGAAAGAAAAATGATAGTTTTAGAAACTATTTAAAATAAATTCTTTGACGAGTCATTTACAAATCGTTGTTATGTTGAAAGATTCCAAATTAATATCAAAAAAAAAATTAAAACATTCTATATGATTGTAACTTGAAACATGAATATTATTGTTTGTTGTTTACTAGTTATTATTATGTATATATACTGACTGAGTTGAACGAATTATATGTGGGAGTAAACAAAATACATTAAAATCGTTATTTATAATCCAACAATATCCATAGAAGTAGGAGAATTTGAGTTGACTGAATATTAATTAGGTTAACTTCAACAATTTTTTTCAATTTAAAACTTTTAGTATATAGAATGTACATGTATTTGTATAAATTGTCAAATCTTGGTGCTGTGAATAGTCATAACAATATGCAAACCTACTTTTGTATATTCAAGCACATATGTAACATGTTTACGTATATGTAAGAATGTATATAAACAAGCTTACGTATATCAAAACCGAGGAATGTATGTGTATGTATCTAATCAAGTTACATTATGTAACCTAAATACTACTACCTGAATAAGTGATACATATATGTAAGTATCCGGTATACGTATGTGTTAAGCAAGGTCTGATGTATATTGGTGTTTGTAGCACTGAATACACATACTTATGGGTGTAAATGAGAAATTTTGAGATCTTATTTGAAACGATAGATAAAGAAAAGAAATCATGTAAATTAATCTAAAAAGCTTACAAAAATAACGGTGTAATCAATTACTAAATGTCATTTAATTAAAAACAAATAAAAGAGAATCAAAATATTATTTGATTGTTGTTGATACATATTGTATATTTGTTACATATATGTAACAAATGTGTGTAACAAATGTGTTACATATACATACCATTAATGTTCATCTTGTATATGTTACGTATATGTCAAACAAAAAATATATTGTCAAACAAAATTTTTAAAACTTCATTCTTGTTGCACTGACGAAAAAAAGGGGGGACGGAGGCCCCTCCCGACCCCTAAAGAGCTTCGCCCATGTGGTTTACACAAGGAAATGAACTATGATCTAATGATCATGGGCTGGAAATGAGCTCGTTAATTGACTAATTATTTTAGACCGGGCGTAGTGGGCAAAAAAGGAAGCGCTAAAAATGGTGACATGGACACTTGTAGGGCGCTAAAACCATTACATACCGGTTAAAGGTGGCGCCAAGCCATGGTGTCACCAACCAATTAAAGGGCGTTGTAGGATGAATTGATTATGATTACAACCATACTCTTTATGGTATTGCTTCTATTTAAGCATAAAGTTTCCATCCTTCTTCCATGGTCGTCGTTGCAATCCGTTTGAAATACGCTACAGCCGGCAGAAGATCTTCAAACCAATCGGATACCCATTTGAATTCGATCTTTTTAGAAAACCCCTTTTCAGATTTCTCTATAATGTTGATCGGGGAGTGGGGGAATTTGTCACTGCAAGGTGGCCGTGGGAAGACAGAGGGGCTGTTGTAGAGAGAGAAAAAAGAAGATGAACAGAGTCTTTGATAGCTTGGGAGATTTTAACTAAAATCTTAAAGTTGCATACAGCTCACACCCTATAACTTAAAATTTCATATTGAATATCAAATAAAATTTATTTGATTATATGGTTTAATCAATTAAAATTACTTATATATATTAAATACTATATAAAAATTGATCGAGTAACAAATGCTATTAGTTAAACCATCACAATTGAGTTAAAATGAGTTTTGGTAAATTAATTTTTGCCCCCATGGCATCTAAGTGACAATTTAACTAAATTTTTAGTTAAAACCATTACAGATAGTTAGAAGGAAAATGATGTTTTACTCTCATATCTCCACAGAGAATGTTTTTCTTTTTTAAAACTCTCCTAACTAGTGGGATCTACTATTCAACTTGACTAAGCAATTGTTGAGATTTTCATTTACAACCTTTTTGGGTATGTCTGCTAAGTGGTCTTCTGATTGAACAAATGGTAACCTTCGATCTTTACTTCTCCTTGTGACAAGATTTTCACCAACCGGTGTGAAGTAACCTAGTGTTAACCTTTGATTCCCCTTATCTCCTGTCCAATCTACATCAACATGTACTTGGACATTTAAACGTCCATTTGATTTGAATAGAACTCCAAGACCAGTTACTCCTTTTAGATGCCTGATAATTCTCCAAACAGCTACCATTTGCGCCACTTAAGGTTGACATGTAAACCCACAACATAGGCTATACCAGATCAAGATCAAGTTTGTGAGAGAGGTCAAACTTCCCACCAATTCAAAAACAAATGATACAAAAAATCAGAATAAGTTTCAGATTCTTATAAGGACAGGTTAATCGCTTTTGGTTTGTCTTGATTCTGATTTAATCACTTGGGCAAATCTCATTTTTCAACCATTCATATCTAATTTAAAAAGAAAAACACAAAACAAAAAGACTAAACTCAATGCACGGTCCAACAATGCCACATCAAACTCAGATTCTCGTTGTGTTTTAAAAAATTTAAAAGCTCTTGCACATTTAGAAACAAAAAAAATATTCTTTAAAATTCAAGGGTGTGACTATGAATATATCTATTGAATCCTATTCACAAAATTTAAAATTTAAGATCAGGAGGGAGTATATAAGTTAAAATTTATGAAAATTTCTATATTATGACAAAAACAAGATGCCAAAATCACCACAAGACGGTAAAATGAAAATGAAATTATCCATCCAACTTCATAACAAATAATAAGCATTGTTTAAACATGGCAAAGGTCTAAAACTTCCATAAAAAGTAAGCTACAAGACTATGCTGCTATGCATCAGTCACCTTACTTCTCAGATGAATTTGGCCCCCTCTTCTTACCAAAGCCAACAACTGCAAAATCAAATATAATGTAGGTAAAAATCCAACCTAAATTTCATACATGCACCGGTCAAGTAATGATATAACATATATTATCTAAAACTGTAACATCCTATATCAATGAAGTACGGTTTTAAAATTAGTAGATAAGAATAAAATGTTAGGGATTAGGTAATTAGAGCACCACCCGTTGGGTACCCTTACTAAAAACTGTTCACATGCATAAGGTGAATCCGTTTATGATCACATGCGGTTACAACTTACAAGTTAGATGTTTGGATTCTTATTACCCAAGCCCAGACCTTAAACTTAGCTCAAGAACCAATAAGACATATCAAAAGCTGAACTACTAAAACATTTATAGATTTTGATGATTTCAAGTTTCCAACAACTTCAAAACACTACTTGTTATATTTTTAAGGATCATATAATATATGTTAATGTATTCGTTTGGACATAAATATAAATATAAGATTGGTTTCAGGGTACCACCTAAACCATACCCGCAAAAAATTCATAATCAATCCCGTACATAGTCTCATATTAAAAGATTTGACACCAATAAACGTGTATGAGAATGGTTTTCCTGCCCTCCATAGTAATAAGATACCTTATCCGCTACAAATAAAATCAAAACCACGAAAAGTGGTACAAATTCTTTAGACATTTAAAAGAGATAATTGCGCCCATGTTTGTAAACAGATTGGTTATGTATTAAACCAAAACAATAAAAGATTTCAATTTTTAACAACATTTCAATTAAAAATTATCAGCTTTTTTTAAAACAATAGTTGCAAGATGGAAAATAGCCCTGTTGCAGATTGTTTAAATGTCCACTAAACTGATCGATGCAACCCCACAACGATCAAAAATCTCAATTTCTGATAACGTAAAATCAATATGATCAAAACTGAAGAAATTGTTGAATGAAGCATTGACTGTCGAGACATGCATAAGATTATGCAGGCATTAATCAAATGATAATCTAACTATCTTATATTAATCCTAATCCATGAAGGCCCAATTATCACATGCTAGACGCATATGTGTTTAGATACAACAATAAACTTTTTCAATAGGTTAATTAAGATTGCTTATCTGGTTATTGCCAAACACCAACAAATTACGTTTAAAACTAGAAAAAACACAAATTCAACGAGGTAGGTTTAAAACATTGAACAATTTTCCTTTAATCCAGTGTTGAACCTTAGGTAGTGACACTGTGTGCATAAACACGCAAACACATGAATTCATAAGGAGTAAACGGAGAAGTGAGAACTTACCGGCGGTGACGAAACGGCGGTTGTATTGAATGCGCTTGTGAGCACGGCCACGTGGCTGCTTCTTCTTATCTTGCTTTGCGACCTTAGGGGTTTGGCCTCTCACCTTACCAGCACGAGCCAACGATCCATGAACCTTACCTGCAAACAAATTCAAAAGCAAATAACACCCTTCATTTTCTCGATTCGAAGATCCAAATTGTAGCAAAATCGTAAACAAAACAAAGGAAATTTGATAAAATTGCAAGTGTTTGAGCTTACCCATGTTGAATTTGACGATCGGATGCCTTCTGTTCTTCGGTTCGGCGGACTCTAGGGTAACTGGATTGGAAGAGAAGAGGGATCTAGGGTTTGTGATTTGGGGAAATCAATCGTATAAAATTGGTGTCAGTTAACAGGCCATTTGGGCCCTATCTATGGGTTTGATTATGGGCTTATCCAATTCATACCCATTAATATCATAGTGTGAACTTGAAATTAAGCTCCAACAAAGTAATCTGTTTTTTAACTTTGTTACATGTGTTATAGCAGTGATATTAATAGGATTAAACATATAGAAAAAACATATGAAGTTGTGACAGTTTGGTTTTGGAGATCGGAACATAAATAAGAAAATATAGTATTGTGAATCGCATGTTGTGGTTTAATAATTTTTAAAAATAAATAATTATAAAAAAAAGAAAAGAAAACGAAAAAAACAAAACAATAAAATAGAAGAAATGCATCCATGACGAAATGAACTTATTGATCTAACTCAAAGAACAAAGCTTTATCCAACTCCACCACTACCTGTTTTATTAATAATATCTTAAAAACACAATTTAAGTAGTAAAAGTTATTGGTTTCCTATTGTCCACTTTTATAGAAAAAAAAACCGTAGTAAATGATATCTAAAATTCTTAGTATGATTATTATAATTTTAAACTATGAATTAATAACTAAGCTCATTAGTAAGCATTTAGATCTAAAATACAACCAACAAATGGAATTACGACCACAAGATCAAATTCGAGTTTTTAATAACAGGTTTACTTTATGAAAATGACTAAATATGAGTTAAATACAAGAAGTCTGCCAAGGAAAAGCCACTTAAATCGGCTGATAACTATCAACCATAAAGCAAAACTCAAAAAAATAAATAAATAAATAAATAAAACATTATCTGATCTGTCAAACTAGTATAAAGTTGAAATTGAAAAAGAACATAATCACACAAAGCACCGTTATAATTAGCTCAAAATTTAAGTTTTGGCCCTACTTGTGCAGGGTAAGCATTTAGAAATCAAAATCACTTGATACCCCTCTTTCTTTGTCAAAGGAAGAGAGTACCAAGTATTGTAATAATATTACATTGCACATATATTTTAACATTTGTCTCTACATCCTTTGAATGAGTTGTCCAAAATTGTGTATGTCATCTTACTTGTAGCCCCCGTTACCCGTAATATGTATTTATCTCAATAACAATATAAAACCCGTATTTATAAGAGTTAGAAATTTTATATAGAAGTTTATTGGATTTATATTAGGAAAATTATGAACTTTTGTTTGTATATCCGTGCTGGTGAAATAAATCACATATCTATTAATCGACACCATACAACATTGTTGTTGAATAACCACTATTGGTCAGATGTGTTCTCGAATTCTTATAAAGGAAGGACGATAGTTTAGTTGTTTGATCGTATATCTGACCATGGGTCTTTTGATGTCGCACGTTTTTTATAATTTTGACCAAAATATTTGTGATCGATCCATGATCCAATCGTGAACCTACAATAAACCCTATGTTTTCTATTTTGTTGCATTAATATTTTACTTGCATCTTGGTCATAATACGGATTAGGAAACATGCACTTGATGATTACTACAATTTTTCTAATTATGTAATGATAAACAATCGGAGGTCCCATTATTGAAACACATACGTATCTTGAAATAACATTTTATTTTTTCTAATTATGTAATATAAACAATCGGAGCTCCAATTATTGAAACATACAAGTATCATTACTACTATGTAATACAAAACATGTGGGCAAAATAGTCATTGCGGTGATTTTTGTAAGACGCGTTTGTTGAGCTTTTTCGGCTACCCTCATGACTAACCTCCGACCTCCCTTGCCGTATGAACTCCTATGCGTTACTCGGTCACCCACCCTCATTGCCTTCATTATTAACACCTAGCGGAGTCGAACCGCCTGAGTCCGTTCCATCATTCATTGAAACGTTCAATCATCAATTCAATGAGAATTGAACACCCACATACACGGCCCTTGAGATGCAACCCTTCCCTCCGGCCTTTCAACCCCTTCCCATTTAATGGCAATCGCTTCAGTTCCATCATCGCTACAATTCTATCATCGGTTTTAGAGAGATTTTGAAATAAATATAAAGAGGTGTTGAGGAGAATGAATCACAAAGAGATGGAGATAAGATGATGCAGGTGTATCGGCTTTCACCACACAATTGGAGAACAATTTCAGATTGCTTTTGTCACAATCATTCAATGCAAGACGTAAAGTTACTGATTATTACCCTGTTGTTGAGAATGATGATTCGGTGCCCTAAATGTGTTTAATTTCCACTGTTTTGGGTTCAGGGTTTTCTGTATTATAAATTTCGACAGAGGGTGAGCATGAAATTCCGGCGCCGATGATAAAGAGCTCCGACCAGCGTGTGAATTTGAAATTGAAGAGGTAAGTTAGTTTGTAGTTGCATATTACTTGCATATTACTTGTTCTATTATTACTATGATTCCAAGAAATTGATTGTATTGTTTGGCTGTAGGACTCACAAGTAACCACATTTATTGTAAATAATTATCTCTACTAAACGAATGAACCCTGCAACAACTAATACATGGTCACATGTCAATAGAGGTATTGATTTTCCCATGGACTCACCAACAATAAGGTTAACCTTTAATGAATCAAATATTTTTTATTGATAAACCAAAACCTGTGTATTGTCCAAGCATGCTAATACTACACCGTCTCATGTTTACCGATATTCCTGAAATGTTGAATTGTAGTTTAAATACTATGTTTACCATACTATATTTCACCCTGATATGTTCATAGTATTTGATGTATTTTTTTTCTTGGGTTTTTCTTGCAGATAGCCTATACAAGTAAAAGACAGACAAGAATAGGTTAAGAGATAACTATAAGTGTTTATATGTATAAGAAACCCAATGTTTGGTATCACTTTTATATGTTCTGATCTCCTATTTACATTTGATGGTGATTATGTTGACTGCTGCATGTTTTAATTAAATTGATTTCTCATTGTGCGGGGCTGCTAATATTATAATTTTGAGAAGTGTTGTGTTTTGTGCCTGAGATTTCGGTTTATGACAGTGCTACATTGCTACCTTGCTCGGTAAGGGGATAACATAAGTTTCCTTTGCTTCTCCCGGTATCTATTATATTAGTTTAAGAATAAACGACCAGAAATTAAGATTTTATGTGAATGTTCAGATTTTAATATTCCTATTTTCTGCCTTAAAAAAGAGTTGCATTTATTGGTTCATACATTGCGTTTAGAAGCATATGTCCTCTTCATGAACCTCACTTACAATGGTGATTTTCTTAACACCTATTTTCTCTTTAAAATAAAACTAAAACTAGCAGCAGGGTGCTATGACATATTTTTTATTATTATTTAATAAATTAGGACATAATTTTATGCTATAAAAGAAAGAAAATCTAATAAGTAACAAACTAAATAAACTATATTTGTAAAAACAATATGATTCTAACTGAAAATACATTTATGTAGGAACTTAAATAGTATTGCGAGGTAAGATCAATTAAACCTCCTTATCTACCCTTATGACTAAATGCAACTTAAATTAAATTAAGTTTTGAATATGAAATTTATTGACTGATTTTCCCTCTTACCTGCAGGGAAATTGATTTGCTGGTGATTAAGTTGCCTGTTGTTTTGATTTAGTTGATATCTTTTAATTTTGCAGGCTTTTCATTAAAGTGGTTTATTATTGTGTAGGGCTGCTAAACTTTGTTTTGAGTTGTGTTTTGTGACTATGATTTTAGTTTATGATAGTGCTACTTTGGTGTCTTGCTTGGTGATTGGATAACATAATGTCCCTTTGCTTCGTCAGGTATCTATTATATTATTTTATTTTCTCTACATACCTTTCATTGTTAATATTACTACTGGCCTATGTGTTTTGTTTTTTTGTCAGTTTGTTCTGGGTTTTTCTCCCAAATGCTATATGAAGCTTAGTTATCCTAGCAGCAATATCAAAACCTTTCATGTAACGGTAGTTTAGTTGCATGGTCTCGGTGATAATGGCTCCATGTAAGCTAAACGATTAATGTTTTTTGAGTACTGATATTATTTTGTGTATTATATTCGTCATCTTGTTTTTCTTATGCATATACCTATAGCATAATAAGTTTTTAACTAGAGGTGATTGTTCTAACCTTTTATACTAATGAATGGGTCGTTTTGGGCAAAAATTGATGCACAAGGCTACACATACATACTTGAATCGAGATTTTGAAAATAAAGATTGCACTTACCTATAAAAAGTGCGTTTGAGTGTCGGGCCACTTTGGGTCTAATGTTCACATGCTCATCCTGAATTGCTCGATTTATGTAGTGTTTTTTTCATAAATGGGTCAAATGAAGAATTTTTTATATGTATATTTCTAAAATAACATAAACTAAGTGAAAGATAAAATAAGTTGTAGAAAACATCCTTTATGTTTGAAAAAAAATACAATAAAAGTCCTATAAAGGTAAAAAGACAAAATTGCTCTTGACTTAACAGATAATCTAACGACAGTTAGTCTGAAAGACGCAATCTGTTACATAATGTTAATATAAAGGATGTTTTGAGTACTTTTTAAAGATAAAGGATAATACTTATAACTATTAGCCGAAATATATTTATCATATTTTCGGAATATATATTTTTGTATTATTTGGTGTATATCTTGTATTATTAGTTTGTATCCTTTCCTAATTTATCTCCTAGAGTCTAGGTATTATTGTGTATATATTGATGTATTGTTAATGGAATAGATCGACTGGTTTTTTAGTAACTTTCATGGTATCAGAGCCCTCTGCTCTATACCCTAGAAGCCTCATCGCTGTTTTTTTGTCTACGGACTCAGCAGCCTCTTGCTCTTCATGGCAGACGACAAAACAACCAAGGAACCCAAGGCCCCGGTCACCCCTCTTCACCCGGTGTATACAGTAACCGATATCCAGAAGAAGGTACGTGTCCTTGATGGAACAAAAGTGTCTTATTCGTCCTGGGTTAAGCTCTTCCAACTACATGCTCGAGGCTATAAGGTTCTTGATCACATTGATGGAACCAAATATCCGGTAAAAACAAACCCGATGTTTGATCAATGGACCGAAATTGACGCCATCGTGTTACAGTGGATCTACGGAACGCTGTCCGATGAGCTCCTGGTACGTGTTCTTGTCCCTGATTCCACAGCCTTTAAAGCCTGGACCAGAATCAAAAACATATTCCTGAACAATAAAGGCTCGAGAGCTGCTGCACTTGAACACGCCTTCACCAACTTGAAGCTGAAATCCATGCCATCCCTGGATGCATATTATCAAAAACTCAAAGAATTGGCTGACCAACTGTCCGATGTTGATTGTCCGGTCAGTTACAACCGCCTTGTTTTACAGCTTGTTCGAGGTCTCCCATAAGAATATGACAACATCGGTACGTATCTCAATCAGTCTATGCCTACGTGGGAAACCGCTTGTAGCATGCTTCAACTTGAAGCACAACGACAAGCTGCTCGTGATTCTGATCCAGTTGTGGCTGCGGCCTTTCATGATCCCCAGCCCACTGTTCCCTCCAACTCCGCCCCACGGTATGGCCCATCTAACCACACTTCCCGCCCTCATCGCGGGGGTGGTCAAGGGGGTCAACGACGTTCATCAGGAAATCGCCAAGGTCGGTCTTCTCAACAGGCTGCTCAGCCAAATCAGCCCTCTAGAGGTTACCCAAGTCCACCGTGGGCCTCTGCTGCGAGATCTGCACCAAATCCGTGGGCTGCCTGGTGGGCCGCCCCACCCCCATGCCCATTCCCCACTCAACCAGGATGGGTTTCCCCTTGGGGCCCATGGCCAAACAGCCCATGGCAGCCACCAAAACAGCCCACTGCTCAACATTCTCGCCCTTCACTGCAGGCTCATATCGCTGATGTCAATCCCTTGGAACCAACTGAATTAGGTGCAGCCTTCTAAGCTATGTCCTTGGAACCGGGTGATACACAATGGTACATGGACACCGGTGCCACCCACCATCTTTCTTCCGACCCAGGTATTTGCTCTAATTCTCATGCTGTCACTTCCATTAAGCACATATTCGTTGGTAATGGTCATAAAATGCCAATTCTTGGATCCGGTAGTGCCACACTCCTAACCCGCACACCAACCTTCACCTTAATAACATCTTATATACCTCGAACACAATCAAAAACCTCATCTCTGTTAAACAATTTACTCTTGATAATTGTGTTTCTGTGGAATTTGACCCATTTGGTTTCTCTGTGAAGGATTTCAAGACTGGGAAGATCTTGACCCGTCACAACAGTGACGGGCCACTTTATCCCCTTACCACTTCCGCCTCCGCTTCCTCCACCAATGCATCATCATTTATTGCTGCTTCTGATTCTGATTTTTGGCATGATCGCCTAGGCCACCCGGGCGTTCCTGTTATGGAATTTTTATCTTCTCGTCATTTAATTTCTTGTAATAAGACTAGTAAAACTCGTGTTTGCAACTCTTGCCAATTAGCTAAAAACAAACGTTTACCCTTTCATTTATCTATGTCTTCCACTGTTTTACCTTTTGATATAGTGCATTGTGATTTGTGGACTTCCCCTATAACTAGTACATCTGGTTATAAATACTACATGGTTTTAATAGACGATTTCACCCAATATACATGGGTGTTTCCCCTAAAATTCAAATCTGAAACTGTAACCAAATTCAAAACATTTTATACATATATTCATACCCAATTCCATTACAAAATAAAATCGTTTCAATGTGACAATGGTGGTGAGTTCGACAACAACCAGTTTAAACACTTTGCCTCCACACATGGTATTCAATTTCGGTTCTCTTGTCCACACACCTCCCAACAGAACGGTAAAGCAGAACGCATGATCCGCCGTCTAAACGAAATCATGCTTTCTCTTCTCGTTCATGCCTCTCTTCCTCCCACATTTTGGGTTGAAGCCTTGCACACCTCTGCCTACCTCCACAATATTCTTCCTTCCAAACTCCTTCAATATCGAACCCCAACCACCACTCTTTACCTTCGCAACCCGTCTTATGAGCATCTCCGTGTCTTCGGTTGTGCTTGTTACCCCAACCAAACAGCCACTCGACAACATAAACTCGCCACCCGATCTTCCCTGTGTGTCTTTCTTGGTTATCCCGCCAACTACCGTGGATACCGATGCCTAGAACTTGCCACGGGGAAAGTTATCTTTTCCAGACACGTGACCTTTGATGAAACTCAATTCCCATATTCCAAACATAACACCACTCATGATTACACTTTCTTAGATGTTGATCCATCACCCACCATATTCACTAGTCCATCTCACTTTCAATTTCAGGCCCAACCCACACCACAACCTCCTCCCACTAATGCTACAGCCCCCGCCACCACTACACCACTTTCCCCTCCGTCACCTCCCCCTTTCACTTTCTACCCCCTTACCTACAGCCGTAGAGGCCGGGCGTCGGGTGCTAACCCACCACCCACAGCTGCCAAGACCCCCTCAGCCACCACCACCTCAAACCCACCCGCCACCAACCAGCCTGAAACTGTCCTAAATCACACCACACAATCAGCACCAGCACCACCAGCACCTTCCCACCCGATGACCACCCGCTCCAAGTCCGATTCTACAACACATCCTACCCCTTCAGCCTTTCACAACACCTCGAAAACCATTTCCCCACTCCCCAAATCCCACCTTATGGCACTATTAGATCCTAATTGGCATCAGGCCATGACTGATGAATACAGGGCCTTAATGGACAATAACACATGGGAATTGGTCCCTCGACCTGCTGATGCACACATCATTCGATGTATGTGGCTTTTTCGCCATAAGTTCCATGCTAATGGTACCCTTCGAAGATATAAGGCTCGCCTAGTCGTTAACGGGAAATCACAACAGGTTGGTATTGATTGTTTTGACACTTTCAGTCCAGTGGTCAAACCAACAACCATTCGGACTGTTCTTAGCCTTGCCACTTCTCGTAACTGGCCGATACATCAACTAGATGTCAAAAATGCATTCTTACATGGCCATCTGAACGAGACAGTCTACATGTTCCAGCCCCCAGGTTTTGTGGATAAACAACATCCCTCATATGTATGTCGATTGAAGAAATCTCTTTATGGCCTTAAACAGGCACCTCGGGCATGGTACCAGGGATTTGCCACATTTATCATTCGGTGTGGTTTTAGAACCACCACCAGTGACTCCTCCCTCTTTGTTTATCAAAAAAAGGGACATATGGCCTATCTCTTGCTTTATGTTGATGATATAATACTAACAGCCTCTGATGACAGCTTATTACAGGATATTATTTCATCTCTATCCAACGAATTTGCAATGACCGACCTCGGGGATCTTCATCACTTCCTCGGTATTCAAGTCACTAAAAAGAATGGAGGGTTATTCTTATCTCAGGAGACTTATGCCTCAGATATTCTCGCACGTGCCAATATGGCAAATTGTAAACTGTGCTCCACTCCAGCCGACACTGACTCTAAGCTCAGTGCCACAGTCGGCGCACCACTTACTGATGGCACACTATACAGAAGCTTAGCTGGAGCCCTACAGTATCTAACATTTACCAGGCCAGACATCTCATATGCGGTGCAACAGGTGTGTTTATTTATGCATGCTCCGAGGGAACCTCACTTCCAGTTTATTAAACGCATTCTTCGGTATCTCAAGGGCACTCTTGATCATGGCTTGTTTATCTCTCCCTCCAAATCTTTAAAGCTCACAGCCTATTCAGATGCAGATTGGGGGGGTTGTCCGGACTCCAGACGCTCAACCTCGGGCTATTGTGTTTTTCTTGGTGATAATCTTGTGCCCTGGTCCTTTAAGCGCCAAAACACCATATCTCGCTCAAGTGCCGAAGCAGAGTATAGGGGTGTTGCCAATACAGCAGCCGAGACGAGTTGGCTTCGCAACCTTCTGCTCGAATTACTTGTTCCCGTACGTGAAGCCTCCATTATTTTCTATGATAATGTCTCTGCTGTATATCTCTCTGGAAACCAGTTCAGCACCAACGGACAAAGCACATAGAAATTGATATTCATTTCATCCGAGAGAAGGTCCGCATAGGCGCTCTTTGTGAGCTAATGGTGACTTGGTCGTCAAGGGTCCAAGAATAGTGGTGAAAGTGGTGGATTAAATTAATCAGAATACGTGGAGATCGTGGATTAGTTTTTACGTGGGTTGTCATGCACTTTGTTTTGTTTGTTATTTAAAGCATAGCAGTAGGTTGTTTTTGTTTAAGCACCTTTCATATTTCCACTTTCAATTTCTAGCTGTAATCGTTTGCTTCAAGTTAATTAACAGAGAAAGTTTGTCCCATTTTTGTTCTGTTTTGCTGCTGATTTCCAACAATTTGGTATCAGAGCTTTGCAAGGTTTATGCCAAAGTTCCCTAAATTCAACACCATGTCAATTGTTACAAACACCGCAACTCCGAAAGAAGCCAGTTTAATTTCCCTTCAAATCCCTACCCTAACCGCTACAAATTATACCACCTGGTCGATTAAGATGGAAGCCGTGATGGATGCCCACGGGTTGTGGGACTCAGTCGAACCTCGGGCCGATACGGTCGTCGACGAGAAGAAGAACAAAACAGCACGAGCGTTCATCTTTCAGGCGATTCCCGAAGACGTCTTGTTGCAAGTTGCGAAGAAGAAGACGGCGAGTGAAATATGGGAATCATTGAAGACTCGGTATTTGGGTGCCGAAAGAGTGCAGAAGGCACGTCTACATACTCTAAAACGAGAGTTTGATGCAATGAAGATGAAAGAAGGTGAAAGCATTGATGAATTTACTGGAAAGCTAAGTGGTATGATCTCCAAGTTTAGTAGCCTTGGGGAGACTTTGGAAGAGCGGGTACTTGTGAGGAAACTACTAGATTCAGCCCCCAACAAATATCTCCAACTAGTTGCTTCCATAGAACAATGTTCTGACATTGATTCGATGTTGTTCGAGGAAGCGATCGGTCGGTTGAAAGCGTATGAAGATCGGTTGAATCAGCGAAAGGGAAATATAACGGGTGATAATGGTTTGTTGTTCACCCGTAATGAATCAAATCAGACCCAAAAGGGGACTGGTAGAGGGCTGTCAAGCACTGGTCGTGGTCGGGGTACGTACCAAGAAAGAGGCGGACGAAGCGGCTTGCGGGGTAGAGGATCAAATCATGGCAGGGGGGGCCACTGGAGTGGTGGTTCCAGTCGTGACCCAGGTGACTCGAGTCGGAAGCCACGTGACAAGAAACACATAACGTGTTTCAACTGCAATGAGCAAGGCCATTTCGCATTGGAATGCAAGAAAGAGAAGAAAGTCGAAGCAAACTTAACAGAAAAGCAAGATGAAGACCCAGCACTTTGGCTGGTTGTTCATGAAGAACAGTCAACCACCGTGGTCATGCTGATTGAAGAAAAATTACTCCTTGATGCACCTGAAGACTCAAACACGGTAATGTATGATACTTGGTACCTTGATAATGGAGCTAGTAATCACATGTCTGGAGTTAGAAAATACTTTGTAGAATTAAATGACAAGATAACAGGTCAAGTAGGTTTTGGAGATGGGTCAAAGGTACAAATTAAAGGCAAAGGTACGGTGATATTCGAATGTGAGGACGGTAACCAATTGATGATACCGGATGTCTATCACATACCCGCACTTCAAAACAACATCATTAGTTTGGTATAGATGACCGAAGATGGGTACGAGGTGAGAATGAAGCATGAACACTTGTGGGTATCAAAAGAGGATGGTAAATTAGTGGCTACTGTGCAACGGCCTAAGAACCGGCTGTACAAAGTTGTTCTAAAAACAATTCAGCCTGTTTGCTTAGCCATGAAGATGGATGATGAGGCTTGGATATGGCATGCAAGAGTCGGACATGTGAATTTTAGGGTGCTCGATTCGATGGTCAAGAAGGGGCTAGTCAAAGGAATGCCGAACATCTCATACCCAACTCAGATTTGTGATGGGTGCATGATCTCAAAACAAACCAGGGAGCCATTCCCTGGGGAATCACAGTGGAGAGCTACTAAGCCTCTAGAGCTCGTTTATGCAGACCTTTGTGGCCCAATCTCACCTGAAACCAAGGGAGGTAACCGGTATTTTTTACTCATTGTCGATGATTTTTGCAGATACATGTGGATTTATGTTATAAACACAAAAGATGAAGCACTTAATATGTTCAAGAAATTCAAGAACCAAGCAAAAGGCGATGGTAGATACAAAATTAAGAAGTTGCGGACTGATCGAGGAGGTGAGTTTAACTCTCACAACTTTGTCCATTTCTGTGAAAAAGAAGGAATTAAGAGACAAAAAACAGCACCGTATTCCCCACAACAAAATGGCGTGGTGGAGCGTCGTAACCGTACTATTCTTGAAGTAACCACGTCACTACTAAAAACTATGGGGGTACCGGAGACACTATGGGGAGAGGTGGTCAGGCATGCTGTCTATATTCTTAATCGAGTGAGAACAAAAGGGTTCAAAGGGAAGACACCATATGAAGGCTGGACAGGTCGAGCACCAAACTTGGGCCATATGAAGGTATTGGGGTGCGTAGCACATGTGAAGAAATTGCAAACTCAGTTGACGAAGCTGAGTGATCGAAGTACTAAGATGATGTATTTGGGTGTTGAAGAGGGAAGCAAGGCATACAGACTATTTGACTCTAAACAGTCAAAAATCTGTGTAGCCAGAGATGTAATTTTTGAAGAAAACAGAAGATGGGTTTGGGAAAATGTCCAACGAAGTGAGCCCAATGAAAGACCATTATGAGCTGTTATCCATTTTGACAATATGTCTTCAAATGGAGCCCACCATCAGGAACAGTATGTTGATGGTAACATCAGCGAACCAAATCAAAATGAAATTGGTTTGCCCCACTCTCAATCAACTGATGCACCGACTACTCAGGAAGATCAAGATCATGTGACCCCTAAAAGCATCAAATCAGTCTCGCAAGTTTCAAATGACAATCAAAAGGTGAGTAATCCTTCATATGATCACACCCCTCCCAAAGGGTTTCGTGATTTATCAGATGTATATGAAGAGACAGAACCGATTGAAATTGAAGAATTGTTATTCGTCGGAGATGAGCCCACGACGTTCAAAGAAGCTGTAATTAGTGAAGATTGGCAGCAAGCTATGGAGAAGGAACTAGAGGCGATCGAGAAGAACAAGACCTGGTCACTAGTCGATCCTCCAAAAGATCAAAAGGTAATTGGATTAAAGTGGGTTTTTAAATTGAAGAAAGATGCTGAAGGCAACGTGGTTAAGCATAAAGCTCGGTTGGTCGCAAAAGGCTATGTGCAGAAAAAGGGAGTTGATTTCGATGAGGTTTATGCTCCGGTAGCCCGGATGGAAACGATTCGCTTGTTGCTATCATTGGCAGCAAAGGAGGGATGGATTGTGCATCACCTTGATGTCAAATCAGCCTTCCTAAACGGGATACTTGAAGAAGATGTCTTTGTAGAACAGCCGGATGGTTTCGTGGTAAAAGGAAAGGAACATATGGTATATAAACTCAACAGGGTGTTGTATGGATTGAGGCAAGCACCGAGGGCCTGGAATGCTCGCTTTGACAAGTCAATGAAAGGCTTGGGTTTTGTTCGATGTGCATCGGAACCTGCTGTATACACTCTATAGGGCCCCACAAACACCTTAATTGTTGGGGTGTACGTGGATGACCTCATTGTTACCGGGGCAGATGAGACACAGGTACTAAAGTTCAAGAATAAAATGCAATCTATTTTTGAAATGAGTGATCTTGGTAGGTTGTCTTACTATCTTGGCATAGAGGTAAAGCTCGCTTTGACAAGTCAATGAAAGGCTTGGGTTTTGTTCGATGTGCATCGGAACCTGCTGTATACACTCTATAGGGCCCCACAAACACCTTAATTATTGGGGTGTACGTGGATGACCTCATTGTTACCGGGGCAGATGAGACACAGGTACTAAAGTTCAAGAATAAAATGCAATCTATTTTTGAAATGAGTGATCTTGGTAGGTTGTCTTACTATCTTGGCATAGAGGTAAAGCAAACGGATGACGGGATTACATTGAAGCAATCAGGTTATGTAAAGAGGATCCTACAATCAGTTGGAATGTGGGATTGTAATTCATCACAGCAGCCTATGGAACCTAAATTGAACCTGTCGAAGGATGAAGGTGGAAGTAATGTAAACCCCACTGATTACCGAAGAATTATTGGCAGCCTCCGGTACTTAATTCACACAAGGCTGGACCTGGGGTTCTCTGTTGGAATGGTAAGTAGGTACATGGAAAAACCAAAAGAAAGTCACTTTGCAGCGGTGAAACACATTCTGAGGTACCTAAAAGGGACTGTTGATTTTGGGTTGAAGTATTCAAGGGGAGGAGATGGAAAGCTGGTTGGGTATAGTGACAGCAGTCACGAAAAGGATTTGGATGAAAAGAGGAGTACAACAGGTACAGTGTTTTATTTTTCGGGTAATCTGATATCATGGTCATCGCAAAAGCAACGAACTATGGCCCTCTCCTCCTGTGAAGCCGAATTCATGGCTGCCGCTTCAGCAGCCTGCCAAGCTTTGTGGTTGATGAACTTGGCAAGTGAATTAGTAGGTGAGAAAGCTCAATCAGTGAAGTTGTTGGAAGACAATGAGTCGGCGATAGCACTTATGAAAAATCCGATGTTTCACGGGCGTAGCAAGCATATCGACATTAAGTACCACTTTATCCGGGAGTGTGTAGAACGAGGTCAGATCCAAGTAGAGCATGTGAAAGGGGAATATCAAAAGGCTGACATCCTAACCAAGGCTCTGGGCAGGATCAAGTTCATTGAAATGAGGTCAATGTTAGGAGTCATGAAAATTGAAGAACCAAGTCAACATTAGAGGGGAGATTGTGAGCTAATGGTGACTTGGTCGTCAAGGGTCTAAGAATAGTGGTGAAAGTGGTGGATTAAATTAATCAGAATACGTGGAGATCGTGGATTAGTTTTTACATGGGTTGTCATGCACTTTGTTTTGTTTGTTATTTAAAGCATAGCAGTAGGTTGTTTTTGTTTAAGCACCTTTCATATTTCCACTTTCAATTTCTAGCTGTAATCGTTTGCTTCAAGTTAATTAACAGAGAAAGTTTGTCCCATTTTTGTTCTGTTTTGCTGTTGATTTCCAACACTCTTCGTGTTCTACACATTCCCGCGGATTACCAATATGCCGACATCTTCACCAAAGGGCTTCCTAGACAGCTCTTCAATCTATTCAAGACCAGTCTCTGCCTCCGTTCTTCTACCGCTTCGACTGTTGGGGCGTATTAGCCGAAATATATTTATCATATTTTCGAAATATATATTTTTGTATTATTTGGTGTATATCTTGTATTATTAGTTTGTATCCTTTCCTAATTTATCTCCTAGAGTCTAGGTATTATTGTGTATATATTGATGTATTGTTAATGGAATAGATCGACTGATTTTTTAGTAACTTTCAATAACGTCTTCTGTAATTTTGTCTAACTTTTTTGTATTGGTAACAGAGTAGCAACTAATTACGCTTGGTTATATGGAGTCATCTTTATCAATTCAAATTATTTCTTTACCTTGGTCAAAACTCATTTTAAAGTGTGATCATTTTTGGATATATGGTTTTATCAACCATATACAGGCTGATTCTAAACCATTTCGACCCATATGAAAAATGAATTGCTTCAACTTTGACTTGGTTTGACCTGTTACATGATTTGCGTGTTTTGTCACTTGTAACCTATTGATGAATAATTTTGGTTTGATTGATTAGGAAGTGCCAGCTCGTGAATGGTTGTGTTCATCATGCTGCTGCAGAATTTGTAGGCCAAACAAATTTAATGAATATTATGAAGAACATGTGGAAACTAACATTCTAAATTCAGAGTAGTGTGAAAAATAATGTACGCATGTTCTGTTCTCTTTTGTTGTTAATTAAGCTCATGTATACACATTCTTTGTAGGATCTGTTCTCATTTCTTGTTAATTAATCTCATGTGTATATATTTTTGTTATCAACTTAAATATCAAATTTGATATGATAGATCATAAAGGTTGCTTAAATAGAAGCAAAGATTTTGAGTTATCTTGCACCAAATTGGTTATGTGGTTTGAAGTGTAAACAGGTATGCATCAGATATTTAATATTGTTTTTTTATTCAATTTTGCTATTTCTTTTGTCCTTATGCTTTTTATAATAAAATGATCACCTGTTTTATGATCATTGAAGGACATTAAAGATTTTAAGCATTTATTTTTTTTTCTAAAGCTAATGATATGCACAAACTTTATTATTTTCCAACCATGGATTGAGTTCTTATCAAAATGAAAGGATATTCTTTCTACATGTTGCTACTTTAAAAAATGAATATTGAATATATAGAACCTTTTACATATTTATTCAACATATTAGACATATGAACTTATAATTTTCCTCAATTACTTTTTGAAACATTAATCTGGAATACTGGATAAAGTGCATATGTTTTGTTTCATATTTGAATTAATTCAAATTCCCATTCTAAAATCCACCCATAAGCATTCCTTTTCTTAGTCAGGTGAAACCTAAAGTTGACTTCATGTGGAGATATCAAATATATGTGTTGCAAGCTTATATCTTTACTACTGTATAATACAAAACTCATGGGTAGGCTTGTAATTCTTTGGAGTTGATGCTTTTAGATCAATGTTATTGGTTGCCTTCTTTTTATTTGGATTGTCAAAAGTCATTTGTCATTGTAATAAGATTTGGGGAGTTTTGACTTGTTTCTAGAATACAGAATAGGTAGTTGTACTGTACATAGAAGATAGAACATAAGAAAGATGGCTGGCTAATTGACAAATTGGTTCTTGCTAGACATAGTAAACCTACTGTGATTATGTGAGTTTTATGAATTAAGTTTGAAGTATTGTGGTAACACTTAATTGTTGGGAGATTTAATTTGTAATTTTCCATGAACATGATGAAACCATGGTGGAATCTACTGAGATGAACCGAAAGATAATTAGTTATGCTTTTGGATGATGGAATGTAAGGATTGTGTGTTCTTTTCGTGTTCTTATTCTTTATGAGAGACTTTATGTTAGGAAAAGGTATTACTTAATGAAGTATATGTAGGAAACTAACACTCTACTAAGGCGAGTCAAGAGAGGTAAAACCGTAAAGTCATCTATTAAGATTCAATGGGTCTTAATTTTACCTTCTACCACTTCTTTTGTGTTCCTAATGCTCATGTCTTGTATGCCATTTTTCAGCAGGTTAATGCATCTACTTTTCCTTATGAAAAAGGCTGCAAAGAATCTGCAGAAAAAAAAAGTGAAGTTTGGTCATCTTAACCGTGAAGATGAGAAGGTAATTACGAGGTTGCATTATTATGGTTAAACTAATATTATTTTCTATCATTACCGTGAAAATCTAATAGATAATGATTCTAGTCTTTAATTAGCAGATACAAGGTTCAACGTTTCTAAATCTTTTTGGTGTTTGGTGCAGATAAAGATAGTTAAATCACTTGTGAAGAAACAAGAACCGCCTCGACTATTGGGTCATTTGCCCTCTTTCAATTAGAAACAAATGTTTCTCCACCTGAAGTGACCAATTTGACCAGCGACGTAAGTTGGTTAAATTTATAATTAACATAGAAGAGAAATGTGGTTCCGCGGCCATGTACTTTGTCATTTTCCTCCCTCACATTTGGAACTCCAAGGCAGAGAGAAGGAACAAGTGTTTAGAGACCTTAATATCAATAGTAGATAAGTTCAAAAGAAATCCATACAAGTAAATTGTCTTTAAACCATCTATTTTCTATTAAACAGAGTTAGTTTTGATAGTTATTATGGGAAGATATAGCTTTTGGTCGGGTCAATTTTGGTGCAGCTATGTGTGTGCTGGTATAGGTAAACACGCAGAACTTGAGAAGAATGTTGGTGTTGGCGGTTAAAGTTATCCAGCTTTGGTAGATTTAAACATAAAAAGGCGTATTCGCCCCTTTGCGGATCACATTTGAATGAAACTAGATCATGCATGTTTTTCTTTGCCTTTTTCTTTGCAAACAACTTTTTTCTTTTGGGTTAATCGTACATTATTAAGTTATTGCATGAACAATATACGAGTAACTTTTAACCACAATTAACCGAAAGTAGTTGGAACATTATACACTTTCCTCGGTCTTGAGGTCATTTACTTGCTTTCCTTTGGCTAAAACCAAGAGACTTGATAATCAATCAAACCACACGTCTCATGTTCATGGGATGTTTACAATTTGTCCAACTTTGTTCTTGATTTTTTTTGTTCTGTATGGGCGTGTGAATCATATTTGGGATATTACAAACAATCCTAAATGGGAAAGAGCATACCGGTACAAGATATTGGTGTTGGCAAGATTCCTCTTTGATAGCACCGATGTTGGTGATTTGTTTTTGAACTGAATACACATATGCTAACTTACCCTTCTTTATTATGCTTCATCTTCATATTAAAATGTCAAATATGTTAAGTTTTAGGTTTATAAGTTTGATATGATTGTGTTCAAATTCATTTGGATATGACTAATACAATGATGTTCTTAGGACGGAATAGTTTAGGGGAATTGTCTACTAAGGGTGCTACACAAGCTCCCCTAACATGAAAGGCGTCACACCCGCAGCAACGCGCGGGCATTCCCGCTAGTCTTGAAATAACATTTAACTTATATGTTTGGTTTTCTTACATCACCTTCTATACTAGGCTTGTATGCGAGGAGAGATCAACGATTTTATTAAGATTCTTTTTATAATATTATGCGTTAGTAGAAGTTTTCCCAGTTCCTAAGCATCAAAACCAACTTTTATAATTTTTTTAAATAATCTTTCTATTTTAATAAAATGTTAAATAAGGGTGACACATGTCACCACCACATTTCTTCTAATCAAAATTTTTTTGTTTCTCTCTCTTATTAATTATTACATTAATTACTAATACTTTTATTGAATTGTTTTAAATTAAAAATAGTTTTTAATAAATTAAGCAAGAAATCTTTTTATTAATGTTATTTTAAAGAAATAAATTTTTATAAAAATAATTTTTCTAAAGCATCAAACCTTTTAAATATGAAATATTTTAAAACTAATGTTTTTAAAAAGTAAAAAATTCATAAACGAAAAATAATTAAAATTAGGAGTTATAGTAAGAAAATTTTTGAAAATGATATTTTTTAAAACGGTTTGTTTTGAAAAAAAAAAAGTTTAATTTATTTTTTGAAAAAACAAAGTTAACGTCATTGTTTATCACTTATAGTTCTTACTCATATGTAATTTTAATTTTATCTTATCTTAAAATATTATTTTATAACTAATAAAGTTTTATTATATTTAATATTTTATTATTCAACTCTATTAATATACGGGTTTAATAAAGCTAGTTGGTTATACGCCGAAAACTTTCTAAAATAACTTCTTATACTTAACATATTACTTGTTACTCATTTCCCCTTATAAATTTATGAATTAAATGATTACCAATATTTTATTTACTCACCATATAAGTGGATTTATGAACTAAAATTAGTTTGAATGCACTTAAGTCCTCATTGACCAATAACCTAACCTATTGTAATTTGACAGTTATGAAAATCTAGAATTACAACATGTTTATTTTTAGACTATATTTTGAAAATGTCGAAATTTGGCTCATGTTATTGAGGTAGAAAATACGAAAAAAAAAATTTTGAATTAAAAAGACAATCAATATAGATTTGTACTATAAGCTTTTAGTAATCAACATGAAATCCATTGTCGTCCAGCGGTTAGGATATCTGGCTTTCACCCAGGAGACCCGGGTTCGATTCCCGGCAATGGAACCTTTTTATTATTCTTTTACTTTCATAAATTTTTTGATAAAGATTATGTTCATAAGTTGATGATCTTTCACGATAATCAATCCGTGATTTCTTTCATATGAAATATGTGAAATTTGAAGAAGTTGGTGGGTATCAAGTATCAACCTCTTTGAGTTGAATTTTCTTTGTTGTAATAATATACACACTGATTTACACAAACTGCACAAGTTTATACAAAGGAAAATGATGAAAGAAGCTAAAGTTATCATCAAATTTGCAGCAAGTGGTGAACAACTGAACATATATAATGTATACCACACAGATGCGTGTGCAATCAGAGGAAACTCCATAGACCCTACTTCAGTGATCATGTGAGCAGCTATAATGTCTATTATTTTGTATTTTTGGGTTTGGTTGTTCATCAAATATACTTTCATGTACGGAAATTATGATGGAGAAAATAAATTACCTAACTTGATCTTTACCTTGGTGTAAATCTTTGGTTATCAGTTAAAAAAAAGACCTCATATGTTGTCATTACTACAGAAATTATTACTGCTGCTTTAGAACTTATAAGATACTTTTAGTGTATGTCATATCAGGATTAGAGTTAAGGCCACTCGATGGGGTGATATTTATGATATAATTTGGTCTCCTTACAGTTATCCATCATGGGATTCTTTAATCTTTACATAAGTCTTTAGATGTAGATATAAGTGGAGATGGTTATCGCGCACTACCTGGAACAGAATCTTTGGAGCTTAGTTGGAATGTTTCTGATCCGTATGCCCGGCTCTAAATTTACTTGAAGAGTTTAGTAAATTCGCGACATTCAGTAGAGGCAATATGTTTTTATTTTTTTTGTCTGCTAATAACATATACATCTTAATTTTATGGTACTGTACTCGTTCTTAGAAAGATTATGGTGTAGGTAATTGTAAGTACACAAAAATGAAATGCATAGTTCTATTACATTTCTGGGCATACAAAGACTTATGCATCTTAAATTTAGAAATATTTTGATAGAAGATGTTAGCATACAAAATTGAAACACATGTTTTGAAGGAAAAATGTGTTTTATCTAGGGGTGAGCATGATCGGTTTGGTTCGGTTTTAGTTTAAAACCGAAACCAAAAACCGATATTTCGGTTTCTAGGTTTTTAAAACCGTTCAGTTTCAGTTTTTTCGGTTTTTAGTTTTCATTTCGGTTTCGGTTTGGTTTCGGTTTTACCATTTGGATTTCAAGTTTTTAAAGAAAAAATTGTTTTGAAGTAATGAATTTAAGATAAAAACTTTGACCTTATATCATTTGGTTGATCTTTAAATATAATCTATATATTCTTATAAATTAGTTGACATTAAAATTTAAATGCAATTCATAAAATATAAGAACAAAAAATTTAATAAAACATTTTATTCTATTAATTCAAACAAAAGAAGTTTAAAAATTATTCTTGAAAACTAAATACTCAATCTTTTGTAGATAACATAAGTTAAACAACTAAATAATAGGCTAATAATATTTATAAGCGTATGATTACACCTCTAATTAAATTTACAAGTTTGGTTGTATGGTTTCGGTTCGGTTTTTTCAGTTTTTGTTACAAGCAAAACCAAAACCGAACCGAAAAATTCGGTTTTTAAAAAATCATCAAACCAAACTGTCGGTTTCTTAGCGGTTTTGGTTTTTTCTGTTCGGTTGCGTCGGTTATTTTGGTTACGGTTTGGTTATTTTGATTTTTTACACACCCCTAGTTTTATCTCATGTTATTTTGTAAGGTATACAAGGAATAGGGCCTAAATAGATGGTTATGTTGGACTCGTAACTCCAGTTAGATCAAAAGTTATGATCAATTATGTTACTGTTAGTCGATGTATTTAAAATTCTCATTAAAACACCTTTAAGGGCATGATTACAACTCTCAAGTTCTTGTAAATTTTAACATAATGAACATGTTTAATTTTCTAAAACATTTTGCTTTAATCTTGGGTTTGGTTGTGTTGCTAAAATAGTTGATGCAGTAAAAAAACACTAGAACAACACATAAAACAAACAAAATTAGGTGTGGAGATCCCTGTGACCCAAAACATGAGTGGAATAAACGAAGCGGTTTTAAGAAAAACATGAGTTAGACCTCTTAGTAGTCAGAAGAATTTGTCGACCGTAAATTAAGTTTTCCTAATGATAGGAACGCGAAGAATATCTTTGAGTACAACCTTTTTTCCACAAGTGAAAGTTATTTATATAAAACCCGTGTCAAGCACTTTTTAAGCACAAAAACCTTAAAAATTTCAAACATAACAATTATGACAAAACTATATTCATTTTTTATAGAATCACACTTAAATTCTAAAAATATAGTTACGTTAGTGTAAAATAATATTAAACAATAGTTCGAATATTCCCGCAAGTGTGCATGAGTCAACAATGGCAAGTGAACGTAGAGAAGTCAAATCCAAACTAGATACATATATAGATAGTAACATAGAAACACCAAATACTTTTTATCTCAAAACCAATAATATACCAAAATCTATAAATATCGTATTAACTCTTATATTCTTTATTATATATAAATTGATTATAATACTATGAATTTCAATATCATTAAGTTTTGTTTTTAAAAAAGTACGACACCGATAGCATTTTGTCTACATCCATATGAGCATATAAATTACATACACACGTGTACATTATTATATTTTATATAAAAATTCAAACAAGATGAGATAAAATCAAAGAAAAAGTAAAAAGAGCAAATAAGTTATTTTTTAATTGTACATTTTCTTGTTGAAACACGATGCGAATATACTCATACTGTCATACATTCTCGTGTATCTCAGCATATAGTGGTTTTGAAACAAAAGTTCGCTATACACATTAAATTCATTGTTAAGTAAATTAAGAAGCACATATTTATGCATATTTAGAGGTTTAAAACATATAATTTATAACAAAAACACATTAGTCAAAGGATCTTTGTTCCAACGATATCAATATGTTTCTTTCTAAGAAGTTGAAGGTTCGGGTCACTTGATAGACAATGATGTAAATTTATGAGTAGATTTTACGAATGTGTTTTCTGAAAATAAATGAAAAAGCCACTAAATTCGCGTTAGGCAATCAAGAAACACATGTTCATGCATGTTTGGAGGTGAAATAATAAATTTAAAAAAAAAAATCTCAAAAAAGACAGTTACCGAGTTCTCACATCCTGACTCTGGCCCTCCCTTTATCTTCTTCATTCGACCTTTTATGACTTATAAGTTGACAAGTAAGACCAAAATAAAATACTATGAATTAGAGTGCAAGCAGTTATTAAAACAAATTTAATTTGAGAAAATCACGAAATTTAACAATAATTTAAACTAGATTTAATAAACACGTGTATTACATTGTTTAGATAAATATAATTATAAATATAATAAAAATTTATTAATTATAAAATGATATTTTAAGATAAGAAATTATTGTTATTTTTCTTATTATAAAGAGAATGAAATTTTTATTTCACGTTTCAAAAAATTACCGTTTTAAAAACGTTCTTATTATAACTATCAATTTTAATTATTATTTTTGTTTATAAAAATTTTATATTTTAAAAATACTTTTTTAAAATATTTCGTATTATTAAAAAAGTTTTATGTTTTAAAAAAATTTATTTTATAAAATTTAGTTTATTAGAAATAATATTAATAAAAAGTTCTCTTAATTTATTAAAAAATTATTTTAATTTTAAAAGAACTTAAATAATATTATTAGTATTTAATGATACTATTTAATAGGTGAGAGAAACGAAGAAAATTTGATGAGAAAGAATGTGATGTTGACACGTGTCACACCTACGTACTATTTTATTAGAGTAGAAAGATTATACTTTTATAAAATACGTAATTATTTACGCATCTACTTAATTTCATTTTTCAATAAAATTGTCTTGCAACTTCTAAACCCGACATGAAATTCATTTGTTTTATCGGTACGGGGGGATATTTGTTGAGCATGCGTTTTTTCTTGTACATGCTTTTTTTCCCTTAAATTTGGCTTAGTTTTTTATATTGTAAGCCATTTACGATAATACGTAAACATGAAGTAGGCACACAAAAATTAATTCAGGTATTTCATAAATATGAAATTGAACTTTTATCGCTAATACGACTTTGTAAAATATTGAATTATTCTTTTAGCCTTTTTTTTACTCATTTTAGTTTTTATAAGAAAAAGAGTATAAGGAGGTATATATTTACAAAAGCAACCAGCATACTTACAATTATTTTGATTGATTGATTTGAGATATTAAGGAAAATAAATATGGAATTTTTAATGTTTAAAATACAAAAAAAGAATTATATTGACCACAAGAAAATGGTTACTTGCTTTCCTTTTGTCATTTTCATCTACCTGCTTTACATTTGTCCTTTACATATCCTATCCCAATTTCACTTACTGGTCTTCATTTTGTCCTTTACCAATAATTATAAAAAAAAAATGCCTTTTAATATATACTATACTATAATATATATTCTTTTACAATTATAAAATCTAGTTACTTTTTATCATCCGTACAAATAACTAAAGCTATATATCGTTTATGGTTTATGACTTTATGACTTTATGTTAACCACCAAAACCAACATTCATACATGATTTTGTCGCATGAAATTACAATTCAGTTGGAGGGTTGTTACTACATTTCTAGTGTGGTTTAATGACTAACTAAAATTATAAATATGGATAATATGAGATTAAAATAATTTTTAATATCGTGCAAAATCTTAGACACATAAGAAGAGAATCATATGAAAACTAGTTTTAATTTGAAAATCTAAAAATTAATCTCATTATTTTTTCCATACGATATATTTTTTTAAAAAAATTAAATCATAAAAGTAAGAATTGTTTTTATATATAATTTGAGTATTATATTCTTATATTACATATATGTAGTACTAGGTTAGTACCCGTGTATAACACGGATTGAATAAATAAAATCTTATTTTTTTATGAATTGCATTTGTAAAAATATCGATTTTTTAATTTAATACAAAATATTTTCAATATGAAAATAATTAAATAATATCATTTGTATTTACTGTGATATTCATTAGGAGAGAGAAGCGGAAAAATAAAATTTAGGAGATTTAAAATTGTGACAAGTGGCATACAAAAACCTTCTTTTATTAATATAGATAGAAGATAGATATCAAACTACATATGTGTAATGCATCATATTATATGTATGTTGTATCTTAATACTACATATATGTAGTATTGACATATAAATTTTTTTTTATATAGCTATATTATACTCAAATTAATAACAAAAAAATTTGTGATTTAATGATGCAATTTTAAAAAAAAACAGTAACGTATGAAAAAGTTATAAACGTTTAAATTTAAAAATAAAATAGTTCTCAAATTTTCGAATTAAATTTTGTTCTCAAATGATCCTTACCCATAAATCATAAATGATACAAATACATAACCATAATAAATTAAGTATTTTTAATATATTTAAGTGTGTATAATTACAAAAAATAAGTTTCTTATTAAAGTGTATAGGGTATACTTTAATACTAAAATCACACGGGCCAAAGTATTATATATATACTATAATTCCCTGTGGTCGGTGACTGCAGGGAAGTTTAGTTGTTTCCTGTTTTCACCACTTAACTTCATTAAGTTTACGATTTGGTCCCCTGATTATGTACTCACTTTATTGCACATGATACAACCCTCTATCACCATCACATGAGCACCAACCATCCAATCACCGGTTCACCACCACAAGCAAAACCCACCTATAGTGTGTCTCCGACGGATTTCCACAAAGAGAAGAACATACGAAGATGATTATCTCCCATATCGCGACTTACCCACAATAGATCTATCTGGAGTGGAAACCAACATTGGTTCTGCACTCGAAACTTAGAAGGAACTGCGGGTCTTGAGCAGTAGCATGTGGTGGTTGCGACAGAAGGAGCCACACAATAACTCTGAAACAAAGGAAGAAGATGAAGTCTAGAGAAAGAAAGACATGGGTATGGGTTCGTGCCCGTGGCTCCGATGGATAGACCATTAGCATTGGCTGCGATGGTGATCAAGGTCGATTAGATAAAGATAGATGGTTTGTAATTTAGTAATTGTATGATAGAGAGAGAAGGAAATGTAGGCATTGTTTTCCAAAGCTGTGGGCTCTGCTTAAAACCATTTTGATTTTACAGGGATTATAGGTCATCATTTTTTTCCTACCATATAAGTACTTTCTACAACAATTGTCTTTTTTATGTTATAGTTTAAAGTTAATTTTAATTTACTAATTTAAAATAATTATTTTTTTTTAAATATTAACAACATCAATTTGTTTTCAAAAATTTTATTATTTTAGATAAAGTTGCTAACATTTTTTTAAATTTCACTTTAAAAGTTTTATTATTTTGGATAAAGTTGTAACAACTAATAAAACTTTTGGATTACTAAAAAATTTATGAAACTTTTAAAGGTAAATTGATGTTTTTAATTTTTTAGAAAAAATAATTATATTTAACAAAGCTCAAAGAGTAAAATCAAACTTATCTTTATAATTGATTTAGAGAATTACATGATATAATTATACAATATTTTATATATAAATAATGTGGCTTTATCAATATATAGTCACGATTTATACAATATATTATTATATATACAATTGTTAAAATTGAAAGTGATATCGTAGAAATTACAAGTTTTTATGTTAGGAACATAATGAATACCTTATTGAGTTACGTTTCAATTTTCATCATGATATAACATTGTAAGGTTATATTTTCACTCATCATTATTAGTTATATTTATACTTTATCATTTATTTATCTTTTTTTTTAAATAAATATACGACTATGCTTTAAATGATTGTTTTTATTTTAATTGGGGTCATCTATCCGTTTCACAGCTGGTACTTCACCTCTAACCCTTTCAAGAAAAAAATTATTACTAGAAAATCCCTCTAGCTCAACTCTGAACATTTTACTCAGCATAAGACTTAAATCCATGACTTCTTTATATTTACATGTCATAGTTATCTTATCTTAACCAGTTGAGTTACGGATCATTAGTTCATGCAAATCTACATGTGTTTTGACACACTCATAATTTTATGTTTTTTTTTTTTTACTTTTCTCTTACAAATTTTAGAATCTACTGTTTCATTAAATTTCGAATGCATGGTTGAGAAATGTTTAATTTTATCAACATTTTGAGGTGAATTTATTTAATAATTAACGTTCCACATATAATCAACGGGACTTGCCTCAACCACGGGTTTACAACAGTTTTTTATATATAAATTTCGAATATTATCAACGACTCTTATATATTGTTTTCTTACCTTCAATGCCCTTTCACATTAATTTTTATCATAGATTTACGGCCCCGCATTGCGGGGGTCTAATGCTAGTTTATATAAAATTAGACATAAGATGTGTAAATATATATAAAGTTTAGTTGGTTAAAGTGTAGAACTGAAAAAGACTACTTACTCAACAAACAGAAATGGCATACAATACCACAAGAGTAATATACTAATATATGATTAATACTATCTAGTAATTACCCGCATTGACGAAGTGTAGCTTTTAAATAAAATTAATAGTAGGATGTATCGGATAGCGGATTATTCGGATTTAAAAATTTCATGATTCTATCCGAAATCCGACCCGATTCAAATAAGGGATATCTCTATCTCATCCGAATCTTTCCATATTTAATCCTTATCGGATTCGAATAAATCCGAATAAACCAAATAACAATTTTTCTTATTTTTTGTTTCTAATTTTTACGACTAATATTTTCATTCTTAACATTTTACTAGTTTAAAATCACACTAAAACACATAAAATCAGAAAATACAAATTTATCTTACACACAAATTCAAATTCAAACATAATAGGTAATTGTATAGGACACAAAAATTAGAATCATTAATTAATTCAGAGTAACAATCGATTATTATGTAATTGTTTAAGATCAAAGTACTGGAAGATGTCAAGACTCTTGAGTATTGAACTAAAACTATAATAGATAGTTGGGTAATGAGTATGAGTTAGAAACATAGCATATTTTTATTCGGATTGATAGGATATCTGAATAACCCGAATAAAAAATTATGATATCCAAAATCCGAATAAGGAATTCGAATTCGAATTCGGATTAGATCCGATCCGAATATCCGAACAAGGATTCGGATAAGTTTTTTTGGTTTCGGATATGAATCGGGTTACAGTTTTCTTCGGATTTTGATTTTTTTAAATATCCCTAACTATTAGTAAAAATAAGTATGTAGCAAAGGTATGTTTGAAATATAAAAAAATTACGTTGTAAAAAGAATCACTGAATAACATGAAAGCTAATTTAAAAACAATCTATATTATATAAGTAATTAAGCATTGAATGTAAGAGTAAAATAAAATATGTATAAAATAAAACATTTTTAACCAAAAGAATAAAAGATAATAATTTTTTGTGTTAAAAAACTTACCACAACATAATACACTTCTAATAAAAATTGCCGATACACTTCTCGTTTCCACGAGTTCCCAGGAAAGTCAAGCAATAATGCAATATCTCATTTTGTTGAAAGCAAATAAATTTTGACAAAAAGATAAAAAAAATCCAGTTTGATCCGGTTTCCGGTTCAACCATCGAACCGATTCGAACCAGCTGGTTCTTGGAGAAGAAAACGAGTTGGGTTGGATCGGACCGGTGGCTCAACAGAATCTTGGTCCGACCGGTCTAACAACACAGTAAACAAGTATGAGTCGACGAATGTCATCTAACATCATATAGGCTCACATTGGTAAAAATAATATAGAATTAATTTCATATCTGACGTCCTATTCGAATACTCATCCCACTACATATCCTAAATATTTAAGTCTTACTATTTCCCTTAGGTCATCTGTAGTTGTATCATCGCACGATGACAAGGAATAAAAAAAGCACCGAATGGTTAATTAGTGTTAGTCGTCGCTAATGTGACGACCGCAACGATGTGACAATATCGCCCCCATGGTAGGGTGATGCATCGTACAAGACCGTTTTGGGTAGTCTAAATGGAAACATCAAAAGAAATATATTAATTAACCTCTTTTACATGTAAAACTAAAAACGTTACCTTATATTACAATTTAAAATTATTAGATTTCATCGTTTGTGTGACAAAATTTAATCACTAAAGTTAGATGTGATTGTTTTTACAAATATATCATAAAAAATATCACACGTTGCCATCATCGTTGGCAGAAAAAGCCAACTTCCAATTGTGTATAAATCAACCATTGATGTCACCAACCACCAATGAAATAACAACTGAATATTCAATTTCTCTCTGATCCCTCTGACTGTGTGAGAGAGAAAGTGTGTGTGAGAGAGAGAAAGAAACATGAGATCACAGAGCATTCAAGCTCCATTTTTGAGCTCTGAAGAAGATAACAAAAGCAATAAGAAGAGATGGAGAACTGCAATTTGGTTCTTCATTTCACTCACAGCACTAGTTTGTAAGTTTTTGTTTCGGTTTTTGTAACACTTAACGAGTTGACTCGTTTTATTATTTGGGGTCGATCTCTGATGTTTCATCAAAGAAGAAAGAACAGTTAACGAGTTGACTCGTTTTATTACATGGCTTGTGTTTGAAACACCGAGATTTAGTAGCGAGTTGACTCGTTTTATGTGTTTGAGTTAAATTCGGTTTTACTCGACAAAACTAATAATTTTCCCATTCAATATTAAAAGTATCAATTTAGCTTTTTTTTTTTCGGTTGCTTCAATTTAAGTGTAAAATTTTCATCGGTCGTTTTAATTTCAGTCTAAAAATATAAAACTTTAAACTTAAATTGAAACAAATGAATAAAAATTTTTACATTTGTGAAAAAAAAAAAAGTTTATTTTTATCAAATCTAACTTTATGTTAAAAAAAACAGAGCTATGATATTTCATGGAAAAAGAAAGAACACTTATATGGGTTATGTCGAAAGTCGAAACAAAATACTGAATTTCATCAAAGTAGAAAGAACACTTAATGAGTTGACTTATTATATTATCTGATATTAGCTTGAGTTTGACTTGTTTAACTGAGAGTTAAAAATCATTGTTTTTGCAGTAATCTTCATTACAACAGGAGACAACTCAAGTCCATTGAGTTTAAGTGGTTGGACGGGGCATAGTGTGTGGGTACAAGTAGGTGATGCATGGAAGCCACATAAAGCAAACAATAAGGTACAATCCAGTGATGCAGTGGAGTCATGGAAAGCAGTGGTGGCAGCTGATGATGCCCGGTGTTCGGAGATCGGTGTATCGGTCCTTAAAGCCGGTGGTCATGCGGTGGATGCCGCAGTGTCGGTGGCGCTGTGTGAAGGTGTTGTGAATCCGATGGCTAGCGGTATTGGTGGTGGAGGGTTCATGGTGGTCCGATCAGCCGATACATCACAAACGCAAGCATTTGATTTTAGGGAAACCGCTCCGGCGGCTGCTTCAAAGGTTAACTATTTTTCCAGTGTTTTAAAAACCGCACTAGTTATTAAACGAGCAATTTTGAGCAGACGTTTCAAGTTTGAATCTTATAATTTAAGTAAGATAGTTTGTAAAAAGGAACTCAAAACCGTCCAACCACTCGTTAAAACACATTTGGTCCAATCAGTGCCGATTTAACCATGTAAACTAAACAAGTTAGGCTTTGGTATAAGGTCTGACTAGCCGGTCCGATTTCTTACGGTTTTAACATTACTGTTTTTGTCTCTTTATCAAAATTCAAACTAAGCAACTCGTTACAATTTTTAAATTTCATAAGGAGTTGTATAATGTATAAATAGTAACTTTTATTTAATAAGAATTTTTATAATAAATTATTATTGATATAATAAAACGACTTGCAACCCAAATTGTTTTACAAGCCACGCAAAAAAAAGTATTAATATAATCACAATATCACATGACATACAACTCATACAAATCGTTTATAAAAGCCAGTCCTTTCTTATAACATTTCCAACCGAAAATATCTCTTACCTAACTTATATTCCCTCAAATAAAATATATTGATTAAAATCATAATAGATTAATATTTTAATTTATAAGAAATAACTAAAGATCTCTATTGGGTCAATGGCCACAACGTTAGTTTCTTGAAAAATAACCGAAACAAACCGACTCATGCTATGACCCAAAATATTCTTTTTATTAACCTTGCTGTTAACACAGAACATGTATCAAAACAACCTTATGGACAAATATGTCGGAGCACTCGCGGCGGGCGTTCCAGGCGAGATAGCTGGTCTTTACAAAGCATGGTTGCAACACGGCCGATTGCCATGGAAAACACTGTTCGAGCCCGCTATTCATCTAGCCAAAGACGGGTTTACAGTCGCCCCTTATCTTGCTGATTCAATCTCGCTTTGTGCCTCGATAATCAAAAAAGACCCGGGCCTACAAAAAGTGTATGCTCCAAATGGAGAAATATTGCGGGTGGGTGAAACATGTTATAACCATGAGCTTGGCTTGAGTTTAGAAGCGATAGCGGAAAATGGACCCGAGGCTTTTTATAATGGCCCTGTAGGGGAGAAACTGGTAAGCGATGTTCGCTCTAGCGGTGGGATCTTGACAATGGATGATCTAAGGAATTATGAAGTGAAAGTTACCGATGCACTTGCGGTGAACACAATGGGGTTCACTATCTTCGGGATGCCATCCCCGTCAAGTGGTACCCTCGGGATGGCATTGGTAAGTTTTTATTTTTTTAGCGTACCTTGTGAATGCAAATGCAGTACTGAATTATTTAATTCAGTACTACATTTTTTACCCTTTTGGATCTAAATTGTCTTTAATTATGACAGATATTGAATATCTTGAACGGCTACGAGAATACGAATGAGGCGAAAGGAAAGTTAGGCCTACACCGATTCATCGAAGCATTAAAACATATGTTTGCTATTAGGATGAACTTGGGTGACCCGGATTTTGTGGATATAAGCAAGACCGCATCAGACATGCTTTCGCCTTCGTTCGCTAAGAAGATTCAAGCTCGAATTTTCGACAACATGACTTTCCCACCTGAATATTACCTCCCAGGGTACATTCATATTCAATCATTTTTTTTTTTGGGTTAATAATCAGGCTAGTTTTCTTAAAAAACAGAAACTGTGTTTATCAGGTATAGTCAGATTCAAGATCATGGCACAAGTCATTTTTGCATCGTTGACGCCGACAGAAATGCGATATCGATGACAACTACCGTGAACTACCCGTTTGGTGGCGGTGTGCAGTCTCCGGCCACTGGAATTCTGCTAAACAACGAAATGGCAGACTTCTCAGTACCTACAGAAATATCTTCCGATACCCTTCCGCCTGCGCCTGCAAACTTTATCGAGCCAAACAAGAGGCCATTGTCTTGCATGACTCCAATCATTGTAGTCAAGGTAGAACTCAAGAAACTCATCCTGCATTTGACTTTGCTAGTCAACGAAGAAACATTTTAAACTCGAATCTACTACAACTGCTTATGTTATATGGAAAATGTTTATGAACATCAGAATTGCATTACATTTTGTGCTACAAAAAGTCAAAACTGAATGAATTTCTTTTGAGATTTAGAACCATTATGTTGGTTTAAAAAAGTCAAAGGTTGACTCTTGATAACTTCTATGACAGGATGGTCAATTGGCTGGAGTAATTGGAGGAAGTGGTGGGATGTACATTATTCCAGCAGTTATACAAGTTTTCCTTAACTATTTTGTTCTGGGAATGGAACCTTCAAAAGCTGTTGAGTCTCCAAGAGTCTACCACGAGGTACTTTCTATTTTCTTTTTGACTGATACTGAAAAAATGACCATTTTTAGCCCCAACTTATTTGACCCGTTACCCAACCGCCCACAAAATTAGGAATATCTTTCCTTAAAATATCTCTTTTGTTGTTGCGTGTGTTATGCAGTTGATTCCCAATGTGGTATACTATGAAAACTGGACAGTGATTGATGGTGATCATATTGAGCTTTCGGACGACCGAAAGGAGTTCTTGGAAGAAAGGGGTCATGTATTGGAGGCAAAAGCAGGGGGTGCGGTTAGCCAACTTATCATTCAGACGTTGAAGAACCCGATCGTAAACAGAAGATTGCCTTATAATGATAAACAAGTTTTGAAAGGGATGCTTACTGGTGTAAGTGATCCAAGGAAAGATGGCAAGCCTGCTGGTTATTGATTTTCCAATAAGATATGGATGTAGTATTTTTGTATTTCATAATGTATAATATGGAAATGTCTGTAGCATGATTTACCAACATTCCTATATATAATTTTTCTCAAATGATATACACTAGATTATTGTCTTTGTGTGTTACACCGGTATGTGAATAAAAAACAATATTTTACAAATATGTAATCAATCATATAAATTAAATGTTCAACAAAAATAATCTAAAATTGTATTAAAACAAACAACGTTACAAGTATAATAATATATTAAATTAAGCTTGTTAAACTTATTGACAACAACTAAAAAAGATTAGATAATATACTGATAATTCTAATGGTAACAATAAAGATAAGTTAAATTATTATAATCCAAATTATTTCTTATTACTAGTCATTTGAATAGTTATATTCTTAATTATTATTTTTTACCAATTACAATCGTAATAACATAATTATCATATATTCATGCACAGTTTGTATATATTTTTCATTCGATTTTGTTTGTATGTTATTTTTAACTTTTGTAAAACCATCATTATGAGTGAAATCATGGACAAATCAATGGTAAACAATTGATTATATAGTTACGCACTATAGATCCAGATACCATTGTCCATTGTAAAACCTTACCTTAAACGACAGTTAAAACAAAAGCATATTATTACCTCTTATCTCTTTTTCCCGCAAAATTGGATCCGTTAAAGTTAAATGCCATCATTCTAAAATTATATCTTAAACGTTGCCATCATGGTTGAGTATAGATTAACCGTTGATATCATCTTCCACCATTAAAGCTATATCTTATCTCTTTCAAACTGTGAGAAAGACACTGTGTGTGTGTGCAAGAGAAAGAAACATGAGATCACACATCATTGAAACTCCATTTATGAGCTCTGAAGAAGATAACAAAAGCAGCAAGAAGATATGGAGGACTGCAATTTGGTTCTTCATTTCACTCACATCTCTAATTTGTAAGTTTCTATTTTAACTTTTGTAATACGAGTTTTGTTCGAGTTGACCTGTTTAATTATTATCTGAGTTGACGACTAGCTTAAAATGATTTTTGTTTTCAGTGATCTTGGTTGCAACAGGAGACAACTTAAGTCCCTTAAGTTTGGGGGTACAAGTAGGCAATGCGTGGAAGTCACGTAAGGTACAATCCGGTGATGCGGTGGAGTCGTGGGAAGCAGTGGTGGCAGCTGATGATGCTCGGTGTTCTGAGATTGGTGCTTCGGTTCTTAGAGCGGGTGGTCATGCGGTGGATGCCGCCGCCCCCCTCTTTTTTTCGTCAGTAGTGTTAAATTTTAGTCCGGTAGTGTAAATTTTTGGTCCAGTAGTGTAAATTTTTATATAAAACTTGAGTTCGCCCCCCCTAAAAAGAAACAATTTCGCCCCCGCCCCCCTACGAGAGTGTTCAAGCTCCGCCACTGGGTGTGGTGAATCCGATGGCTAGTGGTATTGGTGGTGGAGGGTTCATGGTGGTCCGATCAGCTAGTACATTGCAAACACAAGCATTTGATTTTAGGGAAACTGCTCCCGCAGCTGCTTCACAAGTTAATAACTGTCCAATTAAATACTTTTTAACCGTCTTCGCTTGATTCTACCGGTTGCAAACCATAATGTATTGTATCTAGTAAAAAAAATCTTTTGTCAATTGTTTTTTTTTTTTGACATATTTTTTACTACTTGTTTTTTTTCTTCTGGAGATTCTTGATTTCTAATATCATTTTTCTTTTTAAAAAGATATTATACTAATTTAAACACTTAAACTTATTTCTTTCTTCTAATAAAAATTAATTTTTTTAATTGTTACATTTCGCTCTCTCATCTAAATTTTTTAAAATCAAACTATCTTTTTAAAAATAGATTTTATTAAGAAAATTAAAGCACATGTTTGTATTAAAATTGAAATAATAAAAAAAAACAAAAATTTGATATAGTATGAAATTTTGTAAAACACTAAACCTTTTTGGAACAAAATATTTTAAATCAGCATTTTTTTAAAAAAAGATAAAAAGATGATATTTTCTAAAAATAGTTTTATTAAAATAACTAAAATAATTACAAACCAGAGTTTTTAATAAACAAGAATTATATAAAAAATAAATTTTTTATAAGAAAATATTAAAACGAATGTTTAAAGATGAGACTAGTTAGATAAGAGATTTAAAAAATAGTATAATTATTTTATTTCTTGAACTATTACGTATATATAATTTTAATCATATCTCATATTAGAATGTCGTACTGTAACTATTCGTATTATTAACTATAATCATTTTAATAAATAAGTTTCTAATCTATCTATTTATCTATCTATCTATTTGTCTTCTGTCTAACTATCTATTTATAATAAAGAAAAACTAAGATAAAACGTGAAATAATTGTATGCCTTATCATAATAATCTTCTCATTTATCTCTATTAATAATAATAATATTGAATACTAATAGTATTACTTGTACCATAATTAAATTAAAAAAAAACATATAATTTAATAAATTAAAAACCTATTTTTTAATTAAAAACACACTTTTCAAAAATAAAATTTTTATAAAATACAAAATACAATGAATTTGTTTAAAACAAATCGTTTTTCTTACAACAAAATATTTAAAAGCCATAATTTTTTTTATAAAAAAACATTTAAAAAAATACATTATTGTTTATTTACTTGAGATAACTATTTATACGTAATTATAATCATACTTTATCTTCAAGCATGGTTTTATAATTCATAAAAATTTATTACTAGTTATTTAATATTTTATTTATTTAACACGTTATAATACAAGGTGTACTGACAAGTGGTCGAATTTCTAAAACCGTAGTTGGAGCCTTTTTCTTTATCTCTTTTTTTACTTTTTTTAGTTGATTTTAATTATTTATTTCGGGCTCCACGTTTTAGAAAAATATTATAAATTCACATAAACAATAATTTTCTTATGTGTGCTTTTTGTTTTTAAATTATTTATGCTGCGCAGATTAATTTTTCTCTATTTGGCAAACATGCGGGACTCGTTACCAATTTTAGTTAATAAAAAAATAATATAACGTATAAGTAGTATTTTTTGTTTAATAAAATTTTTTTATAATGGATAATAATAATATAATCATATGACTTGCATGTTTCAACTCTTAAAAATCGTTTTAAAAAGCATGTCCTTTTCCATTACATTTTCAAAAGCCACAAATAAATCAGAAAAAAGCATCTCTTACTTAATTATACATTCTATTATTGAAAATATATTGTTTACAATCATATGTATTTTTTAATAAATGGAAAAATAAGTAATAAACTTCTGTTGGGTCAATGTGACCTAAATGTTGTTATTACACGTCCGCTTATTAAATCGATTTCAATTTAGTCTCGATTTCCTATAGAGTTTGTCTAAAACATTACTCGACTTTAAGTTTTTAACAAATTTTTTTTCCCGGCAAATCTATCATACTGCTACTTTTAAATTACTTCATATTGAGTAATGCACGAGTCAATAACTCACACTCATATTAACATGTTATCTATGCGGTATGATCCGACTATGTCTTTATAATTAACCTGTTGTTATCACAGTTAATGTATCAGAACAACCTTAGAGACAAATACAACGGAGCACTTGCGGTGGGCGTTCCTAGCGAGATAGCCGGTCTGTACAAAGCTTGGTTACAACACGGTCGATTGCCATGGAAAACATTGTTTCAACTCGCTATTCGTCTAGCCAAAGATGGCTTTATAGTCGCCCCTTATCTTGCCAATTCGATCTCATATTATGCTGCAGTGATAAAAAAAGTTCCGGGCCTACGAAAAGCATATGCTCCAAATGGAGAAACCTTACAGGCCGGTAAAACCTGTTACAACCATCAGCTCGGTTTGAGTTTAGAAGCTATAGCGGAAGAGGGACCCAAGGCTTTTTACGATGGCCCTATAGGGGAAAAATGGTTAGCGATATTTGCTCTGGTGGTGGGATCTTGACAATGGATGATCTAAGAAATTATGAGGTGAAAGTTACCGATGCGGTTGCAGTGAACACAATGGGGTTCACTTTTTTCGGGATGCCACCCCCGTCAAGTGGTACACTCTGGTTGGCTTTGGTAATTTTATATTTTCTTAGTGTACTTGGTGAATGCAAATGCAATACTAAATTACTAAATTCGGTACTTCATTCGCGACACTTTTGAATCTAAATTGTCTTTAGTTATGATAGATATTAAATATCTTGAACGACTATGAAAGCAAGAGTGACGCGAAAGGAAAGTTAGGCCTGCATCAATTCGTTGAAGCGTTAAAACATATGTTTGCTATCAGGATGAACTTGGGTGACCCGGATTTCGTGGATATAAGCAAGACCGTATCAGATATGCTTTCGCCTTCGTTCGCAAAGAAGATTAAAGACCGAATTTTTGACAACACGACATTCCCACCCGAATATTACATCCCTAGGTACATTCACATCTATTCATTTTTCGGTTAATAATCGGGCTAGTTCTCTTAAAAACTTAGAATTCTGGTTATCAGGTGGAGTCAGATTCAAGATCAAGGTACAAGTCATTTTTGCATAGTTGATGGGGACAGAAATGCCATATCAATGACAACAACAGTGCACTACCCATTTGGTGGCGGTATGCAGTCTCCGGCGTCAAGAATTCTTCTAAACAATAAAATGGCAGACTTCTCAGTCCCTACAGAAATATCTCCCGATAGCCTTCCTTCTTCGCCTATAAACTTTATCCAACCAAACAAGAGACCCTTGTCTTGCATGACTCCAATTATCATAGTCAAGGTAATTTTCAAGAAATTGATCCGAGATAACAACATTAAAACTTACATTTGACTTTAATAGTCAACCAAGAAGTTTTCCAAAGTCAAATGTGCTACAATTACATAGGTTATTTGGAAAGAAAACATGAACATCAAAATTACATACATTTGGTGCCACAAAAAGTCAAAATTGAATGAATTGTTTTTGAGTTTCAGAACAGTTATGCAGGCTCTAAAAAGTCAAAGGTTGACTCTTGATAACTACTTTGACAGGATGATCAATTGGCTGGAGTAATTGGAGGGAGTGGTGGGATGTACATAGAGGTGGGCAAACCGGGTCCGGCCCGATACCCGAAACCGGGTTGAAACCGGGTTCGGCCCCACCGGTTTTTTTCGTACCCGGGTACGGGTGGAACCGGGTTCGAACCCGGGTCGGGTTCACCCAAGCTATTACCCTACCCGACATACCCGGTTAGGGTCGGGTCGGGTACGGAACCCGGGTATAATCGGGTTTTTGAATTTTTTTTTTTTTTGTTTTTACTAATATAAATCATTATTATTATTATTATTATTATTATTATTATTATTATTATTATTATTATTATTATTATTATTGACTTGTTGTTGTTGTTTTTGTTATTATTATTATAAATCATAATAAGTATTATTGTTATTATTATTAATAATATTATTGTTGTTTTTGTTTTTGTTTGTTTTTGTTGTTGCTGTTATTATTAATAATATTATTATTGTTATTATTATTAATAATATTAATGTTGTTTTTATTTAACAATATTAAATAAACATTAATTTTTCATTTATTTATTTAAACAACTTAAAAGTACATAAATCGATCAATAAAAAATAACATAAAACTTTTATTTAAGTTATCGTCTAATGTTTATTTACTACGAGACGCTTGATCAAATGCTAATTCTTCGTTCGATATGCCAGAATATACTCCTTCTTCTACCTCTTCATCGTGTAATTTAGCTTCGAGTGCAATTTCATCTTCGAGGCTTGTTTGGTCTTGTATACGATCCATCGCGTCTAAGTGATCCTTTAAACAAATGCACATCTCAACCGCTTCTGGAGTTAGTCTTGTTCTCCGTAATAAGATTACCCTGCCACTAAGAGAAAAAGCAGATTCCGAAGCTACCGTAGAAGCTTGGATGCTTATAAATCACGGGCCATAGCGGAAAGAATCGGAAATGGAGATTCCTTTCCTTTCCACCAAGCCAAAATATCGAATGCACGATAATCTTCGGTAGTCATAGTGGAAATAAAATCCGTAGCACTATATCTACCGAGCTCGCTTGTTGGGGTGTTACCCCTTTGTCGTTTAGCTGTCACATCCCGAACAACATTCAACATGGTTATAACCGGGTCTTTCATCGAGGTACTAGCATTTGAGGTTGATTCTCTTGGTGTGGTTATATTTACGTTAGGCCCATATCTATTTAAATAAAAATTATATATTGTTTTCAAGCTTGCATTAAAACTTTTTTTGGCATCCCTTGAAAAATTGGGGTTTTCGTCATGCATATCTAAATTGTCATTTATCTCGTCTATCAAACATTCAACCCCAGCAACATTTAAAAACGGATTTAAAGCGGCGGCACAAGTAAAAACGGGTGGTAACTCCTTAAAATATTTTTTAAACTTTTCTTTCATTGGTTCTATCATTTGTGTAAACATATCATTTTTATATTGAAAATTTTTAAAATTCAAAGCCATGAAATATAATTCTTGAACCACCGAATAACTAGTTGGATAATAAACTCCCGATAATTTTGTTGTTGAGTTTTTAAACACCTCAAGAAAATCGGATAGACTTTGAACATTCTTCCAACCCGCATCCGGAAATGGGTCGGCTTCATCATTATCCGAAAGACTATTATGAAAAGCTTTTAAAGTTCCCTTTTGTTTTAAAGCACAATTAAACATGTGACAAGTCGAAGTCCACCGAGTAGGTACATCCCAATTAGGACCTAAAAATATAGAGTCCGGATCCTTACAAAGTTTTTTATAATCTTGATATCTTTTTCTACTTTTTTTATAAACGTCATGTAACATAAATCGAAAAGCTTTAATAAAGTTATCAACAAATTGCACGGATAGACCGTCTTGCACTACTAAATTAATAATATTTGCAACACAACGAGTATGGAAAAAATCACCGTTTGCAATCGGAAGATATTTTAATTTTAATTTTTCAACCGCAGTTGTGTTGTTCGAAGCGTTATCAAATGCCATTGAAAAAATTTTATTTTGTAAATTAAAAGTAGTTATTACATTATCCAAAAAGTAAAACAAAAATTCTCCGGTGTGTGGATACGGAAAAAGATCAAGCGCAATCGTACGTTTCATCAATTGCCATGATTTGGGATCTATCCAATGAGCGGTGACGCAAAGGTACGATTCGGGTAAACCATGTGGAGCCGACCAAACGTCACTAGTTAAGTTTACACCGGTATTTAAATTTTCAAATAATACAATTAAATCATTTTTTGCTTGTTTCCATAATTTTAAACAATAACGTCTAAGGGTAGTACGACTTACATGGTTGTAACGAGGTTGAAGCGTCTCTCGAATTAAGTTCGTCAAACGAGGATTGTCGAAGTGACTAAAAGGCAAAGCTTCTTGAATCACGAACTTCGCCATTCGATCTCGAACCCTATTAACGTCGTAATTAAAGATTCCACCGTCTCCACCTAATTGTGTTTGTTGCGAATCCGGATTACTTTTCAACGACTTACAAAACTTCTTGCTAATGTGTTTGCTTAAAGTTGTGTTAGAATCTTTAGCAAACAAAGCTCCACAAAACTTGCATCGAGCCTTTACAGACCCGTCACTCAATTCAACCATATCCCAATTGCACCAAACATCCATGTTACGATTGTGTGGAAGAACACGAACGACGGTTGGAGCGTTGGACGAACTTTGACCAACGGAAGATTGTGATTGAGCCATAACAAGATTCAAGAGAGTGAAAATGTAAAATGAGAGAGTGAAAATATAAAACGAGTTTAAACTAGAGTATTTTTTGCTTTTTTTGCGTATGTTTTTGCGTTTGAGAGTTGGGTAATCAAACATATTAACCCACACCTATTTATACTAATTTATGAGCCAAAAAATACAAAAAAAACGGTCACAAGATGGTCCCAACGGCTATATAGCCGTTAAAAACGGCTAGATTTCTTAAAAATCCAAAAAAAAGGGTAAAAACCGGGTACTACCCGGGTACAATCGGGGTCGGGTCGGGTCGGGTCCGGTTTTTGGAAAATCCTAAAATCCCAAACCGGTTCCTACCCACCGGTTTTTTTCGGTTCCAACCCAGGTACACCCTATATCGGGTTGTACCCGGAACCGGGTCCGGGTCGGGTCGGCCGGGTCAGGGCCGTACCCGGTTTTTTTGCCCAACTCTAGATGTACATAATCCCAGCAGTAGTACGGGTCTTCCTTAACCATTTCATTATAGGAATGGAACCTTTAGAGGCAGTTAAATCTCCAAGGGTCTACCACAAGGTACTTTTTATTTTCGTTTTTTTTCATTTGAAACTCAGAAAAGGCACTTGAATATGTGTAAACGCTTTTGTTATAGGTGACGATTTCAACCCGTTCATTTATGTGGAAGTCGATTTAAGTTCTTATGTAGAAAAATTTCTAAAGTTATCTTTATGCACACATCATATGGACCAAAAATGACCCGTTCTGACCGATATTAAAAAAGTGGTTCATTTCAACCTGAACTCATTTTGACTTGTGAAAAGGGGTGATTTCAACATGTTCATCTATGAATGAATCGACTAGGGTTTGTATATAATCTCAAATGGGTCTAATAAAAAAAGATTTAGCCAAAAAGAAAATGTGTGAAATAAGTTGAAAGTTTTCAAAAACTTTATTTTTCATGCATGCCAACTTTAAAAGTTTTCTTATTCAAACATTTAGATTCTTGTTATAATATTAAATTAACAATAAAAATGTTGTACTCATAATTAACAGAGTAGCCGTGGACCAAAAGGTATAACCTGGCCTATTTCTACCCATACTAAAAAATAACTATTTTCTACTCGAACTCATTTTGATCCATTATCCGCGAGCCTAACACGTCCATCTTGCCACTTCTAGGGATGGTGGAAGCTTCCGTTGACAGCCATTGACTCAAATTCGGGATTCTTTTTTGTAAAAATGTCTCATCTGTCCCTTTTGTTGTTGCTTTGCAGTTGATGCCCAATGTGGTATACTGTGAAAACTGGACAGTGATTGATGGTGATCATATTGAGCTTTCCGATGATCGAAAGGAGTTCTTGGAAGAAAGGGGTCATGTATTGGAGGCAAAATCAGGGGGCGCGGTTAATCAACTTGTCGTTCAAACGTTGAAGAACCCCATTTTAAACAGAAGATTGCCTTATAACCATAAACATGTTTTCAAAGGGATGCTTACTGCTGTAAGTGATCCAAGAAAAAATGGCAAGCCTGCAGCTTATTAATTTTTTTAAAAAAATTGAATGTAGTACTTTTGTATTTTACAATGTATTTCTGTAGGCCCATTAAACACGACAAAATTATGTATAATTTTACGAAAATTGTTATCAATATCTATAAATTCAAATTCAAACCACTTTGAGGTCCTTAAAAATGATGAATCTGTTCTGTTGAATATTCTGCATGTGTTCTCCGACGTATGTATCGAAATTGATCCATAACTTCAAAAGAATCTTAAAAGATTTTTAATAAATTTGTTTTTATTCTTAAAGTTGTTTTTTATTTTTTATTTTACTTAAAGTCTAAAAATATTAGTTATTTTCACATAAAAATATTCCTGTTACATTTTCTATTTCATTTAAGACCATAGTTAAAGTGTCGATTACTTTGACAGAAAAATAAATATTTTGGTTGCTAAAATCGCCTATACATGAATACTCTTATGTAATGTTTAATGACAAGTCTGATATACAACAATAAACTCTCTCTTCATTGGGTTTTTTCTAAACGTTTATCAGAATGTATCAAGATATGGCTAATGATCAGAGCAATTTTAGAGGTTAAATTTGACTCTTTGTGTCGATCTCATTCATACCGACACGGTCAATTTTAGGGTTAAATGTTAACCGAAATTACATTTCGATTACTAGAACACTTATAAATAAGTCTTCTTTTGTAATGATTAGTAACAAGTTTAGTATATCACAATAGGGGAAGCAGGAGTGAAAACGAGCCGAGCCGAGCCCGAGCTCTTAGGAGAGCTCGAGCTCGAACTCGACTCGTTTCGAGCTTTATTTTTAAAGCACGAGCTCAGCTCGACAAATATTTTTTCAAGCTCGAGCTTGGCTCGGCTCGGCTCGTTTTTTTATTTAAATATTATTTTTAATATTTTTATATTTAATTTTGATATATATATATATATATTTATAATTATATACTTTATTTAGAACATTATTTATATTATTTAATCGTTTTTTATCGTAACTTTATATAATAGATATTATTTATATAATATATTAAATAAATTAAATAAAAATATATAAATAAAAAGCTCGTTTAGGCTCGCGAGCCGGCTCTAGCTCGATACGTGAAGCTCGGGCTCGGGCTCGACAATTAAATGAGCTTTTTTTCAAGCTAGAGCTCGGCTCGGGCTCGATAAAGCTCGGCTCGTTTCGAGCTTTTTATCGATCCGATCTCGAGTAGCTCACGAGCGCCTCGGCTCGTTTGCACCCCTAAGGGGAAGGAACGGTTGTTAACCCACCTTTATTGTGATAACCCGTTAACACTAATATAACAAACACTTAAATCATGATTATGTAGTGTAACTAACTTTTACATCGCATTATACCACTGATGACGACCTGATGTAACAAGTTTCCCTCTATTTTTTTAAAAATTCCCCCTTTTATATAACCGTCTTAATTTTTTTTGTATGATATTATATTTTTATACAAATTACACCATTAAATATATTATTTTAATATCTTTAATTTGAGTATAGTCTTGCTATATTTTTTTTAAAAAAATTTTAACGTTCATCGCGCACCACTAGTTTACCACTGTAACTCTAAGTTACAGTGATGACGTAGCCTGCTGTGCACCACTAGTTTGGTTAACAGGTTATTGAAATAACATGGGTTAACATTCGTTCTTTATTCTACAACATTAACCCCTCTCCTTTAAATTTCATCCAAATGCTAAACGTGCCTACCCTTAATCACTTCCGTCACAACCGTCACATATGGGTTATGGTCAGAGCAACTTTAGAGAACAAATATGACTTTCCTTGTTAGGGGCGGGGTGGATGACTGCCCAGAGTCTGATCTCCTCAGGGACCCGTAATTTTAAAAAAAGTTATATTATATATATAAATGTTTTTAAAAAACTATATACTATTAATAAACCCATTAAAAAACCAATAAACATTTTAATTATTTTAACTTATAAACGTTACCTTAAAGCTCATTAATATTTTAAGTAGTTTACCCAATACGATTACCCAATTTAATATGAATACTTGATCGAAAACTTTGCTTTCAAAAACGCTAAGAGCGCCTTCCGTTTTGTTACCCAATTTAATATAAATTTTTTATATACAAGTTATACGGTTTAGATTTTTTTATACGTCGTATTATAGAGACTTACTTTTCTCGCCCCGGCCTAGAATCTTTTGAGAATTCTCAAGTCCGGCGCTGCTTGTGTCACTCTCGATTCATAACTTTCATTTTCATTTAATCTTTGTGTTATACAATAATAACTATAATACAAAACCGTGGCAGTTGATGGTGTGTAGGGCAAGAAGTAAAAGAATGAGGCCAAATAATCACATTAATTTTGTCAGACAACTTTTTTGACCCAATTTTTATTGGTTGAATGGCTTTAAAAGGACTACATTCATCTTTCATATCGTATCAGTAACTTAACAACTTGTGCCCAATGCAAATGAAGTTGTAACTTTGCTAGGATTTGTCAATTTAAGCTCGATCCTATAAGAACTTTGGAATGTCAAATAAGGTCGATTTACTTTGGATCATTACAGGGGTAAATAAGTAAAAGGTACGAACTTTTAACATCTAATTTAATCCATCCTGTGGGTATTATTTTCCTTTTTATTTTCTTTGGTGTTTTATCCGTAAACAAATAACAAAAACGCACATTAGCAAATCTAAATGAATATATATAAGTTTATATAAAAAACCAACCAAAAAACATCTGTAGAACAGAAGCTTTCTTAATTGTTCAAGGACATGGCTATGCCGTTTGACTTTCTATGAGGTTTTGAGTTTTCTTTGGCATTGACACAATTATTTAGATTTCAAATACATAATCGCGTATCTTTCTGCAAGAAATTATGTTTTCTTCAGCATTGAGACGACTATATGGATTTCATTGACACACTCGTGTGATCTGGTTGTTTTTTTTTTTTTTTTATCTTTTTTCAAAAAATTGTTTAGGAACTTTCACGGGTTAAATTTTTATTGAGTACAAGGTCGAGTACAAAAAATGAGCTTGGAACATATAACGTGTTGAGCTTGAGCTCTTATCGAGGTTTACTATTCTTATATAAAATATAGGCATATCAGATAAACTAAAAATTGCAAATGATAACATTGTAAGGCTTAACCAAGTTTTTAACTTGTGGGTTAAGTTTCATCATAATATATATATAAGAGAAGTTTGGCTATATGATATAACTTTCTTAATGCATTTGACATAAGTTTGATCATATATTCGAGCCGAGGTTTAACCGATCTAGAATCCTCCTCAACCCAAGCTCGAGCCTGCATCCTGAAGGCGCGTTGACCCATCGATCCGAACCCAAGCTTACCCTGAAGTTGTCGAGCCGAGCTTGATTTGGCTCTTTTGCAGCAATATGAAAGAAGCTTTGAAGTGTCAAATGGATTCTAGGGAATGTTACTGTTAAAATATATAGTTTATATTTTATTATTTGTTTCTCAATTTAATCTCAAACACTTGTTAATTGATTCTAATTAGTTTTTTGTGTGTTTTATCTTCTATATGTTCATGAGTATCTTTGGATTTATTGGGCTTGTAGCTGTGTTATTGGGCTTGTAGCTGTGTGGATTTGTTGTTGGGCTAGTAGATATGGGCTTAAAGATTAAAGTGTAACCGGTTAATCCATGGAGAACAAATATGCCTTTGGATCTCATCTCAATCAGTTTTTGATTGAACATTAAGAAGAGAGGAAAAGATAGAGAATGAATATGCAATTCATTTATTCTTTAGTTTCTTCTCTTGTGCAAGGCTTCTCTCATCGATCTCATCATCTTGAGTTTAGGGTTACATCACAGCGTTAATCCATGTGGTTTTCTGAGTTCGTTTGAGTTCTAGTTCAGATCAAATCATTGTTGTTAATGTTCTCATCATAGTCTTGTGCCTATTTAGATTTTTAGATGAATTGTTCGTTTGATTATAAACTTGTTCTTGTTAGTTTTTGAGTGTATTTGGTTTTAGTTTGGGTTGAATAAACTAGATCTGTGTTTTCTGTCAGTTACCAAATACCAACCACAAGAACTAATATTATATAAACATGATTTTACAAGAACTAAACGCTTCTTTCAACACATTTCATTATGTCTAATATAAACAAGTGCTTAATCATTTTCGTTAAGCATAGTAGAAATTAAGGAACAATTAATCTTTTCAGGCAAGGTGAGAAACAACAGGACAACTGCGTTACTTCAAGGCTTTTTTTGTTATAATCTATTAGGTTTGGTAGGACAAAACAACATATCCAAAGAGGGTAGACAAAAATAAAATTTTAAGAATTTGGAGGTCAACATGGTTCTGATCGAGTTGTGTTGACCACACTCTGAACTTTTTTAGAGAAACTAAAGTTTTACATACGATTACAAAAGCTATCGTGTTAGAATCATAATCTAAATTTTTGAAGGATTAAGCGCTATGAGAAAAGCTGCAATCATTTAGTACTTACGCCCCATAAGGCCATATAATCGTCATTATAATTAGAATGATATAATTATTAGTTAGAATAAAAATTATGAAAAAATTGCATATATTGTAATGATTGTTATCATGACAGACCAGAAAATGAAATTTTAGCAACTCGACATAACCCGGTTTGTTTGACCGATTTTTAAAAAAAGCTTGTCCAGCAATGTTACAGGAAAAGGGTTTGATGATTTGTTCAAGATGGAGACATACCACATTGCCAAAATGCATGTCCATTGTTTCAACTAAGAGATGTATGAATTCCAGTATTGCAAGTTCATTCTTCAAAATAAAAGAAGAAAAACAACAAAATAAGAAACTTAAATTAAAAAAAAATGTTTTCTATAGCAATTAAAGAGCAAAATGGTCAGGTTTCCTATAGCAATTAGAGGGCAAAATGGTCAAGGTAAGCAAAAGTGGAGGAGGGGCAATATACAGAGGAATGTCCAGCCAACAAGTAGCACAGTGCAAAAAATAACACATACACATAATGCATTCACATGAACTAGCTTATGACTTTAACTCTCCATGAGCATAAAAGTAAATTTCATCATCAAAAAAGGTGAAGTGATATGTTTTTTTTTTTTTTTTTTTTTTTTTTTTTTTTTTTTTTTTGCAAGTCTACATTTAAACTAAGTAGAATAACCCATTTCAATATAAATACAAGACTAAGCACTTCCAAATTAAATAATAAAACACTAAAGAAGAGCCACTAATGTATGTGATTTGCACTTAACATGCTGCATAAAGCACATGCTTATAAGTGTACCACAAACCTTGTTTAAATTGGTTTAGATATTGCATATAAATCTTGGATATTAAAGAATTTCTGTCTCTTTTTCTTTATAATGATCAGGTGATAAAGATATAGGTATGAATATATTGTCATAAACCATTTGAGCAAATAATGGTTGTCTATTTCATGTAAGATGAAGGGTGGCATCTCATTGGCATGATTAGAACCACAAAGCAAATGCTGAAAACATAACACACATTCACTTGAACAATATCAAATAGAAATTGGAGAAACAACTGCAAGGTATATACTGACACTACAAAACGAGCAGCACAATCTTGATTAAAGAAATTGGTTCATTTCATGCAAATTCGTTATAGTATCAACATAACATGGAAGAGGCGGCATTACTTACTTCCTCATCGTCAACTCCAACCATAAAGAACAATGATGCATACCGCCTGTACAAAATTGTGTACGTCCGATGCTCAACGAATGAACACTGTTTCAAATTAATACAAAAGATATGTTGCACTGAACAGATATATAGCTAAAAGTTCATTCCAACTCTTATTCCTAGTTAAAGATAATAGTCCTAACATCATGTCATAAGAGAAAAACAAGAAGATCAAAATTGAACATCAACAAAGGAGAATATGACATAATTTTCCTGAACATTAGAAAATTAACAGCAAGAACTACAATTTCTAGGGCTGTATGCAGTTTTTTTTTAACTTGAGAGAAATGCAACAGCTTATGCATGTAATTTCACACACTTGATCAGAAATTCAGGATAATCCAATGCTAATACTCATCATACGCAATCAGTTGACCTTAATTTGGCACTAATATCTTCTAGGAACTGATTAAACCGAAATCCTAAAACGCAAATCTGCAATTAATTTTTCTATTGATTTCATAAACATTTCAATTCTTCCTAATCTCTTTGTCGCTGATCCTTTATTTATACTCTTCATAATGCAAAACTGGTCAATAGAACACGATTTACCACCATTAGAACTAAATTTCATGATAGATCCTCAACATAAGCGAATTTGAATTCATACTTCCATAAGGATGAACAGATTCTTCAATTTCGCAGCGGATTTGACGTACAGTTAATAGATATAACAAATTCTAAATTGATATTGAAGATTACCTGAGGTTCGTTACGAGCGAGACACTTTCGAACAATTTCCCCTTCCAAAGTTAGACGTTCTTCTAGAATTAGGTATTCGTAGTACTGTGCAAGACGAGTCTGACCTTGTTTGTTCACCATTAAAACGAATCGTATCCCCATTGTATCATGATGATCTTAGGTTCAATTCTTTGTGTTCAATATGAAAATTGTTGTCGATACAGGTTCATCACGAGCACAATGAGATGGTGTTTGGGATTGTTTATTTATTATTATTATTTATTAATTTTTAAAAAATTAATAAGTTAAAAAAAATATCTGACAAATCTTAAATTATTTTTCAAATTTATCTTTCGTAAGGTAAAAATAAAGTTTTGAAAGGTAATAAATGGATTATTTATTAATTTTTGGTGAAAAGAAATTTTAGTTTAATTTTCTATAATACCCCTCTATTTCTTGTTATTACCTCCCTTAATTTTTTTAAAGTCTGCTTATTTTTTGTCATTTTATAATATTTTAGTTTATAAGATAATTCAAATATTTTTTTAAAAAATTCTTTTTGAAAATTTATAAGTTAATAAGTATTTTTTATTAAAAGTATTTTTCAATCAAAATAAGTAATCCCAAACGTAACCCTTAAACTTCTTCATATTTATAAGTCTAGTCTTGGATGTCTCATCTTAAAAACTTAAGCTAATATTATTGATACTTATCATCTCTTCTATTCTTTATTTTTCTTTTCACAAGGTGAATTTTCATCAAAGTTTTCCAAGCATAACCACGATATAATCACCTATATCATCAATCACCACCCCTATCTCATCTCCTCGTTTCTCTCTGTTCTTTCCATCTGTGACCACTCCCACCACCATGATATGTATTTAATCTACACCTGGCAAAATGGGCGGGTTGGGTTGGGCTGGGCAGGGTGTCGGGTCAGAACGAGTTCGGGTCAGCATGGACTGGGGTCAGGATGGGCCAATTTAAAAAACAGGTTAGGATGGGTACGGGTCAGGATGGGTATGGGTCAGGATGGGTGCGGGTCAGAATGGGTTCATATTAAATTTGCCGATAGAAGTTATAAAATAAACCTCTTTTCTTTCCGTAGAAGTTACAAAATTGGCAACATAAGTTACAATATTGAACAAGAGCTGAATATTGGAGATAAGTTAGAATATTGGCAACATAAACCCAATAATATTCCACGCATTTGATTGCTACACAAAATCACTAGAGGGAATTTCATTAATTGGGGGAGAAGAGTAGTGGTATCAATTGAGGAAGAGATTGATCGGTTTACCTCGAGGTTAAATAGGTCCACCGTCCATTGAAATTGGCGACTTTACGATTTACATGATTGAATATTATAAACAAATGAGGAAAAGACAGTGGGTTACTTGAGGATACGTAGGAGTAGAGGTGGGCATTTTGGGTTCGGCCCAATACCCAAAACCAAGTACAACCTAGGTTGGGACCAACCGGGTTTTTTTGTACCCGGGTACGAACCCGGGTCGGGTTCACTTGCTTGAAAACCCTACCCGCTATACCCGGGTAGGGTCGGGTCGGGTTCGAAACCGGGCCCAATACCGGGTTTAGTTTTTTTTTTCTTCTTTTCTTTTCTTGTGTGTGTGTCTCCAATACCGGGTTCAAATTGGGTCCAGAACCGGGGTCAACCGGGTCGGGTCCGAACCCGGGTTTGGGTCGGGTTCGCTAAAAAAACTCAAAATCTAAAACCGGTTCCAACCCTATTGGTTTAAACGGGTCCAACCCGGGTACACCTTCCATCGGGTACTACCCGTACCCGGGTCCGGGTCGGGGTTCGAACCCGGTTTTTATGCTCACCTCTACATAGGAGCCCAACTTGACCCATTTGAAATTTACTAATACCCATCTTGACCCATTAAAACCTTTTCTCTTTTTTTATGTTGCCCATCTTGACCCCCTTACAAAAATACCTTAACCCAATTCAACCCATCATTCTATATAAAGTGTCCAAATCAACCCAAATTTACACCATTGGGTTAAAATTGCCGGGTATAGTATTTATCATTATTATTTGTGATTTTAAAATTTATGCAGCTATAAAATTAACTCCTAATAAAAAATTGTGAGTTTGTATATTTCAAGTGCAACTACAGTAACTTTTTGGAGTGAATTAGCTCTGGAATAGAACATGTGTTCGTCGCTAAAAAAATAAACATAAAAAAACTACCTCCTTTTGAAACCAACTATTTTATATTTATTTAGCTATTTATTTACCCGTATAATATATTGATTTCTAAACTGGTTTAAAAGAGCATTCACAACAAGTTTGATAAAACTTCCCTTATCCTTATACAATAAGGTAAACTAAAAACAAATCACTTACACCTCATTCATTATAATCATTAGATCTTATTCATATATATTTAAGAAAAACAAAAGAGAAATCTATATTTAATGAAAATTAAAGTAAATTCACATATTTTTAAGGACAAGGAATGAGATGTGGGAGTTTTATAAAATAAAAAGTAAATTTATATATTAATAATTTTTAGTTTAATTATAAGTATAAAAATAAAAAATTTACTGTGAGTACTCTAAGAAATACAAAAGAAATCCATGCCAAAGATAAATTTCATTTGTTGTCTTGAAATATATGTTAGGTTGTGTATATACTTTCTTTGTGTATTCATTTTTATTATATATTAAGTTACATACCCGTGTGTTATACGGGTTGAAATAAAAAATATTATATAATAGTGTATATATGTATAATTTAATATATGTTATAGATAACATATGAATGAAATTATTATTTATAACAAACATATTAAAGTTAAAAACAATAATACATAAAGAATAAAAAAATGTTATTATTCATAAATATTCATGAATCTCTTTACATACTTATTAAAGTATTTAGCTTTAACAATTATTATCTACAAATTAAATTTTATTTTAACAAAATTAAGTCTCATTAATTTTTTTAAATGAAACATTTATTTATTTCTAGAAGTAATTAATTTGATTAATATAGTAATAAATAAACATATATTAAGAAAACTCTTATGACATCAAAATTTCTATCAAAATTTGTAAATTTATTATGATAAGTACATGTAGACAATTCTAGGTGAAGTCTCAGTGAAAATGATGTGGACCTGCTAGAAAATAATCACGTGTATTACACGGGTGAAAATAAGAAAAAAAAACTATATAATAGATATTATATATGTAATATCTAATATATTTTATAGATAAGATATCAATGAATCAATATAATTATGATATGTAGTATATATAACTTTGTATATAATGCATGATTTTATCATGTTTTTATTAATTATATAATTAGAATAGTATGAAGAATTATATATTCACATCTAACAAAAACATTTGTAATAAATTTAGAACATCTAGTTAACAATAAACCAACTCATGTTACACGCTCAAGGCAAAAGGAATCAAAGATGCTCACTTATGTAAAGGAAAAGCAACTCCCTTAAGGACTTACCGATATCCAAACATCAATTTCATTTTTAAAATGAAAATTGGATTTTTATGATCCTAACTTTTATTCATTGCCAGATAATAATCAATATTAATAATTCTGACCTATGACAATCCCAACTTTTATTTTTATTAACAGTGACAATCCTAAAGCATAATTATCATAGATTTAGACTCGGTTTACATTTATTTTTCTCTTGATTTTGCCTGTACGTTAGTTAATTCCACTCATAATCGTTATCGTGAGTGAAATCAAGTGAAAATTAAGCGTAAAATCTTTGACAATTATTAGTATAAATTATTATCAAGTGAAAATTAAGGGTAAAATCTTTGACAATTAATAGTATGAATTATCATCAGCTAATGCATAGTAATTTGGATTATTAAAATCTAATTTGCGTTTTTAATTGAAGATCCATGCATGTACTTACTTTTCTGATGATATTAAACAATTTAATGTAATTAAAGTTTGCATTGATTTTTTTTATTTTCTAAATCATAATAACCTATTATCAAAAATACATATGACCTGATCTTCATATTCTAACAAAAGGGTAATTAGAGAGACTCGTTGCAGCCCCACATTCCTTCTCATCATACTTTTTCCGCTTCTCTCTTTTATTAAATAATCACATTAATTACTAATAATATTATTTAATTCTTTTTTAGATTAAAATAGTATTTAATAAATTAAGATATCTTTTTATTAATTTTATTTTTAAAGAAATAATTTTTTTATAAAATTAAGTATTTTTTCAAAAACATCAAACTTTTTTAAAAATATAAAATATTTTAAAATTGATGTTTTTAAAAAAGTAAAATTTTTATAAATAAAAAATAATTAAAATTAAAAAGCTATAATAAGAAAGTTATTAAAATGAACTTTTTAAAACATTTGTTTTGAAACAAAATTTATATTATATTTATAATAAGGAAGATTTTAATCATATCTTATATTAAAATATTATTTTATAATAAATAAATTTTCTTTCTAATTATTATTTTATTTATTCAACCAATGAAGCTAGTATACTAATACTTTGCTTTTTACGAATAACTTTTTTAGATGCAATTGCAAAAATTTAAATCAACATCATCCTTTTTAGATGCAGTCACCAATTTCAATAGGTTACAAAACCGTATGCGCTAATATGATTGAATAAAATGTAGTTTGCACTTGACAAATGATTGTAAATGATCTTAGCCCAATGGTACCTAGAGTCTAAAGTTTAAAAGTAGATTTAATTGAAGTGTAAGATTCTTGTAAGATAATACTTTTTTGTTATATTTTTGCAACATTAACAAAAAAAAAAAAAAAAAAAAAAAAAAAACTATTGTAAATTATTATAGATTTCATATCACCCGGTTTCATAACATCTCTATACTAATAAATAAAAATAAATACGAACACTTGTCATCTTTATAGGTTATCTAATAATTAGTTTTCTCATTTATCTCTCCTTTTAATTATGAATACTATAATTACTATTTATTAATTAATAACTATCTATAATTAAAATTTCAAATATGTTAACTTCAAATTTTCAAATGTATAATACATGAGTTTATTCAATTCGTAAAATACATAATATTTAAGACATAACTTTTTATATTATTAACCATGTAACAGCAAATTTATTTAATTCGTGTATTACACGGGATTGTAACTTAGTATTTATATATAAGATAATATCTGGTTGAAAACAACCAAAAAGTGTCACTAGTACGTCTTTTAAATAAAAATAATAATAGTTGCATATATATATATGAATTATATAAAAAGTGTGGTGGCGGTCCATCAAGTATACTGCTTATCTTGCCTTGCAAATCAAGCAACCTTTATGGTTTTAAAACTATTCATGGCAAAAGAAGAAGAAAAAAGTACAAACGTCCATCACCTGTGTAAGCATGCATGTGACCGCCCACCCTTACATTTATAAACTTTCATAATGTAAACAATCGATCTCCTAGTACAACCAAATTTGTGACTTGAAATCGAGTCCACACAAACATTAACTTACTTTAAATTTTCTAAAATAATATATAATAATGTAAAAACTTAGAAAACAAACATGTATAAACTTTGATCGCTCAACAAGAACTGATTGTTAACACAAAAATTATCCGGTGCAGAAGCTATTCTATTAGTAGACATTCTTTGGAGGTCATCCGAAACTAGAGCTATAAAGATCTTATTTTGTTTCGTTCGTGTTCTTTATTTCCTTCATAGAAAAGGTAGGCACTTGATTAACATTAATTTTTTTCATAATGCCAAAGTATTCATATTTCACAGAGTATTCACAGAGGACACAACATGCGTGAGCCCCTTATAATTAACGGGAAAATAAAATTCAATGAGACTTTGGTTCATCTTAAACGTACATATCATGAGCATTTTGGTTTTTTATGTTTTAGAGACTTGTATGTAAGTACTGAGAGTGAAGTTATTGTGCATAATATATGTGATCCCCTCAAAAGTTTTCTTCTAGTTTTAAACGATCAATATGTTAAAGAAGAACAAGATTGATGAGATTCGTGCAATCTTGATATGATCAATAATAAAGAAGAAGATGCTAACACAAGAGTTTTTTATAAGAGATAATTATCTACTACAAAAACACTCTTTCTAAACTACTGATATGCTATCTTCCTTTAGACAGAGTTCCTACATTAATGGGAAGCGCTAAGATAGCATAACAATTATGGGTTTTTCTTTTTGTATTTCTTATCCAAATAAATAATTATTTTATCTTAGTTATTGATCTATTTTATCAAAGTTTTTATTTACTTTTAACAACGCAATGATGTAACTACGTCTACACCTCATTAGAGGTATTCATTATCGATTTTATTAATATTGACTCACGGTTTACAACTAATTATAAGAAATACGGATCTAACGCCATCATCTGACTTCACACCTTCATCAAACTCTATAGATATTAGATAATAATCCTTAAAAATAAATATAGATGAAACATGTTGAACACTATTACGAAGATGATGTTGAAGGATAAACGAATTCAATGGTGAAAACGAAGACTGAATAAATTTTATCTTATTAAATTAAGTATGAACACATGAGTTATTTCAACACTAAAAATTATATATGTTAGAGGGGTTGAGTTTTGCTTTTTTGTCCGGAGTTTCATCAACATCTATCGAAGCCATTCCTTAACTTTTGCTTTTAGTAGACAAATATAGGATTTTTTTTATCTCCTTAAACCTTTAAATATATTAAAAAATAAACAAAATTAAGATTACTATTTCAGTCTACCTTTAAAAGTGTGAACAAACTAAAATTATATATTTTGTTAGTTTATAAGTAACACATTTAATCGAATTATACTAAAAGTTTAGTTAAAGAGAAAACATTTAAAATATATCGTTCAATCCATTTAATTGAACAGAATGACCCCAAACTTATTACAACTCATTTCACATGTTTACTACAACTCTTCATTTCCTAATTCATTTACAACTTGATTGTTGCCTGCTAACCAATGTTTTCAGAAACGGATCGGACGTCGAACCGGACGCCTTACTGGTTTGGTGGTCGGACCGGTCGGACCGGATTTAAGAACCGGATGACGTCATAATTATATATATCCTATATTATATATATAGTTATATATATAATTAAATATAAGTAATTTATATATGTATTTTATAGTTATATATAAAACTTAACTATATTTTTATATCCAACACACTAATTTATAGTTCAACACTCCGTTTTTACCCATTAAAATCAAAAAAATAAAAAAAAATATAAAAAAAATACGAAAACCGGTCCGAACCGGTCCGGTTTCCCGGTCCGACCAGTGGTTCGGGACGAACCGGCCGGTTCGACCAGTCCAAAAAGAGTCGCACCGAACCGGACCGGCTAGGTGGCCGATCCCCGGTCGAACCGGTCGGACCGGCCGGTCCGATCCGGTCGTGAAAACACTGCTACTAACCCATCATCCCATTTGACACGTTTAAATAAATAGGTTAAATAGTTGTGTCCGGTTTAGTTTTAATGTTTTGACATAAATACACATATGAGTTAGTTCGGGTTGAAAACTCAACCCATCAACCCGACACAATTTACGTCTCATGTTGCGAATCATATTACTACTAGAGAATTTGGGGTTTCACTAGCAGATGCTTCCATCAGGACTCCGTTTGTTTTGTTAAAGAGAGATAGAGTCATGTTACATATACTTAAAAAATTAGGGGAGTTAAAACACAAGAGATGAGGGACACCTTTTCCTTTATCTCACTGGCTTCAGTTAAAGTTGTAGGGCATTCTGGTGTTTTTCATGGTTAAAGTACAAGACCCCCTCTCTCTCTCTCACATACAAAACACACACACACACACACACTAGTATATTTGTTCTAAGAATATAACCACTTTTGCAAGAATATATCTCTTAAGGGGTATCCTTTCAACCTTGTTTTCAGTTGTTCTTTTCTTTAAAAAAAGATTTTTGAACTTATTCTACTGGTATACCATCATCATCATCTTCTTCTTCTTCTTCTTCATCATCAGATCTCACTACTAGAAGATATCACAGCAAAAACAGCATCAAACTCAGGTCTTTTCATATGGGTGTGGATCAAAATCAAGATTTCATGCTACAATACTTGATCGAATGAATCTTGATCGGATGAAAACGATTCTTGATCGAAAACAACGATTCTTGATCGAACAACGAATAAAAACAAGTTGGGTGTTTGATTTGTAGCAGTAGAAATGAATATCAGTAGCTCTGATCTCATTGATTCAAAGCTTGAAGAGCATCACTTATGTGGATCCAAACAGTGCCCCGGTTGTGGCCATAAACTCGAGCGAAAACCGGTATGTTGTACGGTATGATTATCATTAGTTTTACACATATATATAGATATAATCTTGTCATAATATTCTTAGCTTCAACTTAAAGATTTTGACAAATAAGAATCAATTCATACAAGAGAATATAAGACATATACTAATTATATATGTTTCTATATTTAACTAAATTCTTTTCTTCAAGATATATATAGACACATTAAATTCATCACAAAAGGATTATCTTTTTCTACTTATTTGTTCAAATTCATGTATTTAACTTATAGTAAGTTCTTGAGGTTTTGTCTATTTGCAGGATTGGGTTGGGTTACCAGCAGGAGTTAAGTTTGATCCAACTGATCAAGAACTGATAGAACATCTTGAAGCAAAAGTTGAAGATAGAAACTTGAAATCTCACCCATTGATTGATGAGTTCATTCCTACTATTGAAGGTGAAGATGGGATTTGTTATACACATCCGGAAAAACTCCCCGGTAAGTACGGTTATCTCTTTCTCGTACACTCGAAACCACTGTTTGGTTTCGAGTGTACGCACTTACTCAATCCGGAAATCGAATCGAAAAAGATAAGAATAAGAATACTTATCATAACAAGAAAGAGTATCAAATACACAAGTTTTCTTGTTTATTAATAGTTCAATGAGGTAGGTTTTACTTTTGAAGCTAATTAGAATTAGGGTTTTGTGGTTTGTTTTTACTTATTTGAGTGAAACATGCACTTGTCACACCTAAAAAAACCTAATTTTGATGATATATAATTAGGGTTTTCTGTTTGTTATGACTTTGAGGGTTTCTTGATTTCTTGCTTGATAATTTAGGTGTTACAAGAAATGGACTAAGTATACACTTCTTTCACCGGCCTTCAAAAGCTTACACCACGGGTACACGAAAAAGGCGAAAGATCCAGACCGAGTGCGATCTACAAGGCGGTGAAACGCGGTGGCATAAAACGGGCAAGACCCGACCCGTTATGGTTAATGGGAAGCAAAAAGGGTGCAAGAAGATCTTGGTACTTTATACCAACTATGGGAAAAACAGAAAACCCGAAAAGACGAGTTGGGTGATGCATCAGTATCACCTTGGACAACATGAGGAGGAGAGGGAAGGCGAGCTCGTTGTATCGAAAATATTTTACCAAACTCAACCGAGGCAGTGTAATTGGTCCGAGAGAGCGATGAATAACAACATCTTATCGAATAATATTCACGTCGAAGGCGCGAATAGTATGAATGAAATGAATATTGTTAGTAGAAGCGAAAATGGGAGTCCTTCAAAAGAAATCAGTATTGCTATCCCAACTACTGTTACTACTAGAGTTTACAATAATAATGCTACCATTTATAATAATATTAGAGATGAACTTGGGGTTATGTCAAGTTACAATCCAATGGATCAAATGCAACATTCGAAACATGTTGATCGGTTTAGCTTCACGCAGTATGGAAAAAGCTTCGACGAGGTATGTTTCTTGATCATATTCGAATCAAATAGTGGTGGATCGTGTTCATTGATGACGCGATCAAACATGTTATTAATTTTGAGATTATTAGTTAAAATAAACATATTTCAATTAATACCAATTGAGATCACACATCATTCATGTAAGAAAACATAAAACTAGATCAACTTAATTGGAATTTACTCAATATAATTAAAGAACCAAATGTGAATCTTATCGGTAATCTGTCAAAAATAAAAAAAGAAGATAATTAAAGATTTAAAGAATAAAAATATGAACTTGAAACACTTTCATGTTTGAATCTTGTGAAAACCTCTTGAAAGCAAAAAAGATGATAAAGAATACCATAAACCAACTCTTTAATAGCAAAACTAATGTACCACATTTTGAATTGTACTCCATGCATGTATGGTTGTACGTACATGCATAGACATGTATATTCACCTATTACTTAAAGTACAACTTATAATACAGCATTGTTTAGTTAGTTAACTAAAAGGGTACACATTCTGCAGGTAGTAACAGCACCAGGAGAGGCTGCTACCACGTGCGATGAGCGTGACCTGCAAAGGCAACACCTTGACCATGATCAACAACAATATCCACGTCATCAACATTATCCACATCAGCACAGTGTAGCAACGACAGGCTTCCATGTCAGCATGCCGTCTCATGCCACGTCAGCAATCATCACTCATCCTCCCCTAAATCACACCTCCGTTGGACTTCATGATGATGACTCTTATAATGTCTCTAGGATCATGGAAAACTTTCAGGTAAGTTAATATAAATTACATATACATTTTAATTTATCTAGAAATTAATATTATATTTAATTTGGTATCATTTAATTTATTAAAAAAAATATGATTTTAATGTTAAAGAAACTCATGTCAACCATCTCAATGGGACATTCTGATAGTTTAATTAAATTGTGTACCACAATAAAAATGTAAGATATTCAAATCCTGAATATATTGTACTGGTTAAGCTGTATTTAAAAGTTAGAAAAACTTGGAAATCGTTGTTAAAAGAAGTACAATTTCATTTGGACTGGTCATATTCATAATATCAAGTTATTGCAATTTTGATTAAAATATTTATTTATTAATCATTGGTAAGTAATTATATATTAATTAAACTGTTAATTTGATAGTGATTTTTAGACTTTTTTAATATAAAAAATCAGTATTGGATATTTTAATCAGTATAGAAAAGCATGATTAAATTAAATAATAAAACCTTTTTGAAGGATTTGTTGTATTTCAAAATAAACTAGATTCTCAAAAGAAGACATAACTTTATTCAATTTTTATTTGAAGTAATGCATCATAAGCCATGAAATATATAGTAGATTGAATAATTTGATAAAAATATTTAGTGTTCTCGAGTTTTATATAAATACGGGTTTTTGAGAAGTGACTAGTGTTCAATTATTCATTATTGTTAGATAAACTTTGTAACAAGAATCAGTAAAGTTGATTTAATATCGCGTAAAATAAGCTTAATACGACTTGGCGCGTACATGTTAGGGTTTGTAGAAACTTGAACATTTTGTGACATGAGAAATAAAATTAGATAAAAATATTGGATGTGAAATACAAATTATTAATTTGTACTTGTAACAAATTAAAAGTTCATAAACTAATACTATATATACTTAAAACTTGTACACTTTTCAAAGTTAATATTGAAGTAAATTCTTACTGCAGATGGGACCTTTAATATATACTATTGAACATAATTATGTAAAATTTTTATTATTTTTTTCCTACAATAGTTTATGTAAAGGGAGATTTTACCCTCTTGTCAACCAAGTTGAGGACAAGTAATCATATACTCACTTTTTTATGTTCTTGTTTTCTTGAGGACAATACATGATCATATAGATAATTATGTTTGACAGTAGTGAAGAAATAGAGTACTTAATTATGCCTATAGGATGTTTCGGATGCTTTTTTGAATTATTATTAATATACATACACAAACTATAAAAAATATACACTATTAATAATATATATTACAGGTTTGTACATTAAATAGATGAGGCGATGTTAAGTTTATAAATTGATAAAATTTGTCTAAACTAAATGAAACTTTTTGTATAATGTAAATTAACATGTCTCTGCTGATTTTTTTTTAAATTTTTGATGATATGTACTTATTTTTTATATATATATAATTTAAATAACAGCAACAACAACATGATAAGATAGGAGGAAGATCAGCATCAGGATTGGAGGAACTGGTAATGGGGTGCACTCCATCATCATCAACTGATATCAAAGACGTGAGTTTTGCCACCTTTTTCCTCTCATTTCTCTCTCTCTCTCTCTCTCTCTATATATATATATATATATATATATACACACATATAGATATCTATGTGTATATATAATATATATAGGATACGGATGGATTATTTAGAATTGAACACTATACTACTGGATAGAATACATGTACTATTCGGTTTTCAAATGTAAAAAAGTTAGAGACGAAAGGAGGTAATATAAATATAGAAGTTATTATTCCTCATTCGTCTCTTCTAAAATTTAGAAAGAAAACAATATGTGAAAGAATTTGTTTGATTACTCGTTTACGTATATATAGCTTAATTATGCATGTGTAGTATATGCATGCGCACACATAAAAATGATCAAACTAGTATGTTTATATATTTTTTAATTTTAATATTATATTGTTTATCTATAGATGCTTAAGTTATATTAACTATACGCATGTAGGTTATATACATATAATTAAGTGGACAGCCAAACTAACTTTTTCATATGTGTTATAAATTTTAGGCGAGATGATAGAGATAAAAACAATAATCTTTACATGTGTGTCATTTGTTAAATTTTATTTTTTTTAGATGTTATAATAATAATAATTTATGTTACGTATAAATCCTTATATGTGTGTGTGTGTATGTAACAGTAGTTAAAAAGGGATTAAAGGTAACTGATATCAAACTACAAATTATTATTAAGAAAGAATATTAATATAAAAACAAAGGAAAAAAGTTATTTTCTCTTTATATCTTTTGATGATTCATTGGTTCTCATTACAAAACAAGAGAATAAGTAACACAATCGTGAAAAGGAAAAGGAGCGAAAGAAGTATCTAATTCTATACTCTTAACTAAATTACATTTATAGGTGTTAGTTTTCTTTAATTGTTTATCTTAACTAGCTTTAATGTTTTTACCTCTTTTAGTTTTTAGCTTTTTATAGCTACGAATGAATTCAAACAAAAAAAAAAAAAAAACCGCACATAATTCAAAGTTCATTTTAATATTTAATTGTTCTAATTTAAATACTTTAGTCATTAGTGTATATTATTTATATTTATTAAATACCTTTCTAGTAACAACTTTCATTTAATTTGTTATGCTATAAAATTAATACATAAATGCTTGAACGTACAGCTAGAGAAAAGGTTAAAGAAACTTAACAGATCATATATCATATATTTAGAATGTAAAGGAAAAGCCTTGTCATTTGCAGTATTTTTAAACCTCACCAGACAAGACCTGGTCTAACCAGTTAGAAAGTACTAAACATGTGTTGTCGATTCGGGTTGGGCACAAATGAACTAACCATTTTTGAGTGAAACTTAATTACAAAACAGGTGAAAACTGATAAAAAAAACCCACCAATCTTGCCTCTCCCTACAATTAGCCAACGATTGGTATTTTAAATTTGACAAGATGGTAAATCTAGTTAACTGGTGACTGTCAAGATAATTAAGTTATCAATCATGTTTCAAATTATTAGTTATTTGTTGTTTTTAAATCTTGATATGATTTATATAACGAGAAAATTGATATTTTTAGGACATATATATTAACAGTTTTTATATATGATAAGGAAAATAAATAAATTCATATCTTTATAATTTAAAACTTGATAAAATTACATGTAATTAGAAGCAAGTATGGAGTAGCTAGAGTTGGAAAGACAAAGGTATATAAGTTTTAAGAAAAGAGAATATGATGGCCCAAAATCTTTGCAGGTGTATGGTATCCTAAGATATGTATACACAAGAACCTATGTCACTTAAAGAGAAAAAGTATTTGCATATATATATATATATGTCGAACTTCATATGACAGCCTTTTTGTCTTATTAGTAAAGTCATGAAATAAGAGTTATATTTGTAGTTTTCAAAATGTTACGGGTTCTGTCGATCCGACTGGTTAATTAAACCAAGAACCAACGATGTTGTTAATTTGGTTAATTACAAGCTAACGAATGGAATAAAATCAGTCGGTTTAAACTTTAAAATGAAAAATAAAAAAAAAAGTCAAAACAGAAGTAAAAAAACTGGTGGACGACGACCTATGTTTGCCTCCTCTCTTTATTGGTCTGTCGATTTTTGAAACCACTATGATCAACTAGTTAAATCCATGAATCGTCGACGTTGTTAGCCGTTATTCATATGGTTTTGAAAATATTGGTTACATTTGTGTGTATATTTTCTAAATTTTGCTTCTATTCTTCCTAACATTATACTATATATTAAAAACCAACTACCATTGCTACAGTAAAATTTATACTTTTGGAATTTGGTCACAACATTTTTTGTTTTTTGTTTTCAGCAACTTTTAATTTTAAAACATTTAATTTTAGTTTATTTAATGTCATATTATGCTTTATATTTAATATTTAATTATACAAATTGTTGCAAGTAAATAAATTGATTAGTATATACTTTAAGGATGTAACGAACGAATAGAAACTTTAAAAAATTTGACATAGATGTTTGCTTAGTCACAAAATTTTAACGGTTTAAGTTTTCTTAACTTTCGTTTTGTTTAAAATCGATTAACTTCTTTGATATTGTAGGTTATAACGAGTGCGGTTATCATTGTCGTACGGTAACTTTCGCTATGGTTTCGACAAACTGAAACAATAATGATCAAAGTCACCCGCGTAACGCGAGATAAAAATGGTAAAACCCCCCGCCGCGTAGCGCGGGTGAGAAAACTAGTTTACGCAAACACACATGTTTACTCTCTTTTTCTCCCTTCCCTTTAATCTATTTATTTGTTTACATGGTCCTACTATTAAAGAATATAATATTTCATAAAAGAATATAGAGAAAATTGCATAAATGATCCTTTTAATTTAACCAAATTGCATGTTTGGTTTCAAAATTTTAAAAGTTACAAAATTAGTTTAAATTTTTATGTACTCATTGCACGTTCAATCCCTGACATTAAATTTATTCAGTTTTTGTGTATTTTATTAGTTTGAACTAACTTATAAATTTAAATATAGGGACCAAAAATGTAACGACTACATAAATATTGGACTAAATTTGTAATTTTAAAATTTTGGGACTTAATTTGCAATAACTAAATAAAATTTTAAGCTAACTTTACAATTTTTGAAATATGAAGACAAAACGTGTTATCTGGTCATATAAATCATTTATGCAGGTTTCTTAAAAATATATTTGAATTGTATGTAATAAGAGCTTCACTTTAATTTCTACATTTAATATTTATATCATAAAAATAGAATTTTTGAACATATGATGTTTACCCTTTGTGCATGAAAATCGTGGGATTTTAGAGGGCTGCTATGTTGATATATCATGATTTTACAATTTATGATTATTGTTAACATTTTCTGAGCTGTGGACAATGTACCCCATGTGTGTCATATAGTATTTAACTTCAGAAATCCTAACCTTTAAAGTTCACGGTTTCATATTCTTTTATATATATTTTTCTATGTTCGTAGCAGGAGTGTTTCATAACAAATCCACAAGAGACTGATTGGTTGAAGTACTCCACCTTCTGGCCGGATCCCAACCGCCATCTCTAGAACCCATCAAATATATTCTAAGAGTGACGAAAAGTTATCAGGGCACGACACATGTATCATATGATGAAAAGTAAACACGTGTGGCTAAACATGCAAATATCATGCAAGAAGACACGTACTGTTGGCACGCTATTATATGATTAAATACATCATATACCGGCCGGGCAAGTGAGTGCATGAAGGGCATGGTAAGAAAGGTTTTCAATAATAGGAGGAAGGAAACACCATGCAATATAGTTCTTTTGAGTGAATAGTAACTTTTTGAACAACTATAATAAGTTTTTTCTATTTAAGTATTATTATTTCTTTTTAAAAACGTTTGAAAGTACAATAAATAATGCAGCAATGAGGGCAGGAAGAGCATTAAAAGTAGAGGTTTTTGGTTTCTACAGAATAAGTATAACTTTAAATATAATAGTCGTAGATGTTTCTCCATTCTTTTTTTTTTTCTATCCCGTGTTATACATGTTTGAGTTATGTACATGTTACAGTTAAAAACAAAGCATGTAATTAATTTATACACTATCAAAATTATGTCAAAAAACTACTATATGATATCATTCTTTGTTGTTGATATTGTAATATGATGGTGGATGGTCACAACATAAAATCATTATCTACATAAATGCCATCTAAAAATAATCAAGTTCTTTTGTTATTAAACAAAGTCATTTTAACCTTTCCCTAACAACATTCATACAAGTTTCTATATTGTTTTACTATTGTGATTATTTTATGAATGCTAAAATTAATTTAGTGACCTAATTAGCAGTGACGGAGCTTGAACTAATAAGGCTTCTCCCTTGCTACTAGAATAAATATAATTTATAGTTATTATTTAATAATTATTATTTTTAGATTTAACTTGCTAGTAAGTGTGGAAAAATTCATTACATACTAACAAAATTTAAATATTATTCACTTATGTCATTTAATTTAATACATGTTATGATATTAAAACTTAAATGGTTTTTATCTTAAAATTAAAAAGAGTGATTTCTAAAATAAAATCTTTTTAAGTTATAACTTTTATCCTCATGTAGTTTCATCACAAGATAGATAAAAAAATCTTAGACCTAAAAGATTGAAAAGGTTATTATAACGTTTTGTTTGTCTATGAATAAGTAACTATATAACGAAATTTAACGTTGGGAAATAGAAAAGAGGAACAGAACAATGGAAAAAGGGTAAAAGGAAAAGAAGAAACCCATAAAAAATGTTACACCATACAGCTCGCACATTACATTAATACAAAATTTACTTAGAAACTCAAAAACCCTTACAAAACATTATAATCAAATCTTTAAAAATCTGGCTAATAAAAAGACCCAAAACACCCTAAAAATATAGTCACGACATCCATTTGAAATATTGATATATAAATAATGTGGTTTTTTAATTAAAAGTCTCAACCCTTGACGCACCCCGCATGCATGAATTTCAAATAAACAAACTGGATAATTTGAGAGTCGTGAATATCACTTTTATATCAAAATTGTTCAATGGTTCACTCGAATATCTCAATCGGATACAACTCAAAATCCAAAACGTAGTATGTGTTTATGTGTGTGTTTCAGGAACCAGATCAGATGCAGAATGACCAAAATTGTTTTGAAATCGACATTTGCAGGGAATTGTAGGGGTAAAACTATCGGAAGCAATTTTTATGTTAAATTATAACACATTTTACCCTCGAATTTCACATGTGAGGGGAAAATCAAGTTTTCGTGTGTTTTTTATAAATTAGTTTTTACCAAAATAAAAAAGTTTCACGTTGACCTGGAAAACTCGACTTCAACCAGCGGCTTTGCCCCTTGGACCCCGCCAAGGGCTGCCGCCCCTTGTACCTCGCTCTCAAGGGCACTGTCCTCGAACCCCTATTGCTTAGAGGCTTTGCCACTAATGTCGTTTTCAATATCTAAGATCACAATAAACTCAAAACTCAAACAAGTGTCTAGTACTTCGCACATTTTGGCTTGTTTGATTGATATTGTAATCACATTGATCGTTAGTCAATCCAATTACAATATAAAATCTAACAAAAAACACCTAAAAATTACTAGTGGGGATGTTCATTATATTACTCGAGTTCGGTTAATTGTTTTATAAGGCACTTAACAAAAATCTTCTAATAAATCTACTCAAGTTTTATAAAAGTTTTTTTATAAATGCTAATCTCTTTAAACTAAAAAAACAGAGTTGATGGAACATATACGAGTCTTCATTAATATTTAGGTGATTCTTTTCTTTTCACTGTTATCTTTTATTTTAAATTAAATATTAATAAAATAATTACTAGAACGTTATGAAGATTCATATATGTTACAGTTAATATAAAAACTTTAATATTTAAAAAAAAAGTTTGAAAATACTAAAACGTATATTTAAAACTGAGTGATTTTTTTATTATAAAGAAAGCACTTGCTAATTTTAACTTTATTACTGAAATAATGTTAAATGCATTGATACTAGGATGACAAGATCATTTTTATGCATGTCATTTGGGTCCTAATATAAAGACACCCCGCATCATAAATCGACACCCCTCTGTATGTTTTATGTAATACCATACGTGATGTATAGGATAAAAAAAAACTGAAAAAGAGAAAAATTAGAGGGTTGTTATAGGGCTATACGCTTCATATAGCCCTATACGACCCCTTAGTACGACACACATAGGGCCATACGACACGTATAGCAAATTCCGACACTGATTACGAGGAAAGATTCAGGATGCTATCAAAGGGTTATATGCCTCATATATGACTATACAAACCACTTATATGACGCGTATAATGCTATACGACCCGTATAAAAATCCGTAGTTTTGATTTATAATCGAGGATATTCTCATTAAACAAACCCTTATTTTTTTCACAACTCTTGGTACTATTGTAATCATTAGTCCTATATAATATTATATTAACTTATTAATTCTTCTTGATTTCATGACCATCTGAATTCTGACATGATTTAAGGAACATCTCTCTAAAGATTCCGGAAACCAAGCATTTTACCATTAACTTAGGGGATGTTTGGTTAACATAATTTTCAAGAATTTAAATTGGAATTGAAAATTTTTTCATCCAAAATCATGTTTGGTTGGTCAACGGATGGAATTGAAATTGGAATTGGAAAATTTTTCCTCATTCATTGGAATTCACATTCCTTTCACTTACCTATGGAATGTTTAACAATCCAATGAAATATTCAAAATTAAAATTCCAATTTCACTCAAAATCGACCAACCAAACACGTTGTCAACTTCAACAACATTCCAATTCCATTTCCAATTTCAATTACTTTGCAAAACATTCTGCGAACCAAACGGCCCCTTAGTATCCGTAGATTTATGCTAAGATAATTAGATAAAAAGTTTTTTATTTAAATGGTGTTCTTGTAAAACTTATTTATTAAAAAACTGTTGTTTTGAAAATACTTATCAAAATGATGTTTTCTTTATGAAATCCAATAAAATTTCATTTGGTAGCTTCTCTCATAATTATATTGGGTATCTTCAATTACTTAGTAAATAATTATTATTGATTTAAATAATTTATAACTATCATGTTTATACTGTTTTAAGTTTTTATAATTATAATATTTATATTCTTTTAAGTTTATATATATCACGTAGTGAGTGGAATGTGAATTTTAGAATATTGTAAAAATAATATTTCTATAATTTTAAGGTTTTCTTCAAAAGTGTTTTCTAATGAAAACGTTTTCTATTGTTTTTTTTTATCAATTAGGTAAATTTTAACATATTTATTTTTAAAAAGAGTATCACATTTATGTTTCACTTTTGGTGACCACATTTTTGGAAATACAATAGCAAAAAGATGCTAAAAAAAATTAGATTTGTGTTTTTGTCGGTAACAATCTACATTACTATTAAAACTTGATGTTAATACCATCATGTTGTTATGGAAATTTCGCTACGATCTCAAATATCGAAACATGGACCCTAGAACATGTAAAAACAACAATTTAAAGAGAAAAAAAATATTTGCTTTTATGATGCAATTTGTTTTAAAAATAAACATATTATGAAAAAATTATAAACTTTTAAAAAAAATTAAAGGAAACTTAATGTAAAATAAGGAACAATGATTACCTCTTGTGACAAGGGTCACTTTCCACATGCATGCAAAATTAAAATAAAACACCTAAAATTCTAAAAAGTTGAAATTCAAATTTTAGCACTTTCATAGAAGATTTTGGAAGCTTTTATTAGAAACCGAAGCAGAAGAAGCTGATGACAATTATAGCAAGTGTACAAGTGAAGTAGCTAAAGGTACTAGTCGTTAATGTATGAGTGTGTATGCTAAGATTCGGTCTCCATAAAAAAGTTGCAGAGCAGGAATATGACAACATGTTTGGCTGCTTTTTAGAGACCAACAATTCTTTGCTTACTTTTATTTTAGAATGTAATTATAAATTTAAAGTACAAGTCACAATACGAAAGATCAAGTATATTGAGTTTAATCCGATTATATTTATCAAGGTTGAACACACGTTGGTTGGGTAGGATTGATCTACAATCATTTTTTATATATTATATGCTAGAATAATAAAAAAACTGTAGAAAAATCGTAATAATTTCTTGAAAAACTTGAGAATCGCAAATCGCTTTCAGATTGAAACTATTTGGGGTTCACACCAAATATTCAATTGGATAAACTCTAGTTTCAGAAATCGAAGTATGATTTTTGTGTGTGTTCTTGATCATGAACCAGAAGAAGAATATGAAGAAGATCGACCAAAAAACGATGGGAAACTGCCGAAGGCGGTTTTCTTTAAGCGAAATTACACTTTTTACCCCGAAGTTTCACATGAGAAATTTCGGGAAAAAATAAATTCTAGTACATTTTTGATAAAGCAATGTTTACCAAAATAAAAAATTTTCGCGCTGACCTGGCAGCTCGATCCCAGCCAGGGGCTCTGCCCCTTGGACCCCGCCAGGGGCTGCCACCCCTTGGAACCCCCATCGAAACCCCTAATAAGGTTTTCAATTTCAAAATCACAATAAACTCAAACAAGTGTGCACTCACCGCACCTCCTGACTTGTTTGATGGATATTATGATCAAATTGGTCGTTAGTCAATCCAATTACACTAAAATATCTAACAAAAACTATATACGCTAGATTAATAACAAATGTAGTACCATGCATAGCCTAATCATAAGCAAGGGGTTTAACCTATTTCCATGATGAGATTGTTAACATAACTTGTTCTCATGTCAACTTCAATAGGTCTCCTCTTATTGTCAGATGGCCACACTACCAATTTAGCATTTGATTAATGTTAATGTGGAGGCTTGAAAGATGTCACAATTCCACCAATTAACTTCATCTCAACATATATAACAGCATTTTTCACATTATATCATAGAACATAATGCTTGAATGATAACTATTGTTAAAAGATGTCCACCAAAAAAATGGTATATAACGTATATATCGTAACTATCTTCAAAATCAATAAGTCATGCACATATCATGTACGGTAGAGTTTGAATAGTTCTCTTATTTTGAACATGAGGCAATGAGTGATATATATGCAACATTTCACATGTATAATTTTGTTGCAAGTGTATTATGTTGCTAACTTTTGTCATCATAAAGAAAGTATGATTATAACATGCTATATACTTATAAATGCACATTTTGTTTTGATGACAATAAAATCAAAAAACATGTGATATGATTGATACAGAAAGAATATATTCATATTTTGCATTCTAACACAGCTGACATCAAAAGATAAAAAAAAATAAACAACATGCATGTGTTACTACTAGTGAAAATTAATATATAGCAATAGGAGGGTAGTCGATGCACAGACCTATCATGTTTATGAGACCGAATTAACCGAACATATTTTTCAAGCCATGATTAGCCCGAACACTCTAATTCAACATAAATTGCAATTAAGGATCAACGAGTTGTGTTAAGAAGTCTTAATGATCCTTCAAATATTATAATATAGAATATTACTGTAATAAACATTTTATATATAGTTATGTTTAATTTGAAACACTCTAGAAGAGGGGCGAACTTTAAAAATATTAAAAAATTTACACTACCGGGCCAAAATTTATACTAACAGACCGAAAATTAACACTACTGACGAAAAAAGAGGGGGGCGAGGGCCCCCTCCGGCCCCCACTAAGCTTCGCCTATGAACACTACCCCAATTTCGATATACTTGGGTAGTGACACTTCTAACACATTAATCGTAGGCGAGACCATAAAAAATAGAAGTGCTTCGGACTTTCGGGTGAACGAAGATATTAAGAAAAACCCACCCAGATTAAACATAAAACCAAAAAATGCATACACTATAGCATCACTCTAAACATAGACAATAAAGCATGCCATTACACATCGTAAGATGGCAACATTTATATAACATAAAAACAAACAAACATATATACACATATATTGTCTTCATACCTCCCCGGTGTGATCTTGATATAATTTGCGTGTTAACACGTTCATCTTTTATGAAAGCCAAGAGCACCAAAACCAACTTCTTGTTGCTAAGCCTACTGTTAACTAATAATTTAACAGGCAGGCGCCTCAGTTAACTTCATATTAATTGCGTACATGAGCCTAAAACTTTTAAAGATGCAAAAAGGCAAGATAGTTTTGCTATCATCAGGCTGGCTTTTGCTACTCTTGGGACCAAGCGCTATTTCTTTGACTTATGAGCTGTTTAGCAACTTATGAATGGGTAAGTGCTGAACCATTAATAGGTCTGAACCATTAAATACTAATCATTAAGTGTTGAACCAGTAAGAGGTATGAATCATTAACAGCTAGTATATTGTTTAATTATTCAGAGGCAAATGTTTGACCAATTCAGATAAGAGATCTTAACCATTCAGACTCAGTATAATGCTTAACTATTTAAAGGCAAAAGTGTTTAACCATTCAGAGACAAAAGTGTTTAACCATTCACACATCTGATTACGAAACAAACACTCTGAGCCATTAAGTGATTAATCATTTAGACATCTGAAACAAACAGCCCCTTAAGTTGCATTACATTTACAAGATAATCAGGTCAGCTTAAGTTGCGTTGACTTGTGAAAAACATCGTCTGATTTTTTTATAAATAGTCAAGTATATATGTTGCATTACATTTACAAAATCGTATTACTTCAATGATAATCTTAATTTTTTTAACAAATTATTGGAATTACTTTTTCAAGCAGCTTATGCTTATAAGACGAAGCAAATAATTAGCTTATTAAAGAAACGTATTTCACCAGAAGGGTAAACTTGTAATTTTGAATTCACCAACAATAATCAGTTTGAAATAAGTAATTTAAATTAGTTACTGAAAGCATCTTATTTTGGTTTCAGGCCCAAAATCATACTCAAAATCAATTACTTTCATTACTTGCACTACATACATATATATGAAAAATAAACATGAACTCCTAAAAACAAATGCACTACTATACTATCTCTAATACATGCCCATGCCCACTACATGCTAACTAATAAGACTAATTCTAATTAAAAACTTACTCTATACTTCAAACAAAACATGACTCAAATACTAGACTCGTCGTAACTTGACCCATCAAGATTAATATAACATTATTCACCCTAAAATAAATAGAAAAGCATAAGCACTTTTCTATCCAAACACTCAAAAGTACTTATCTATTTTAAAAAATGAAATAAACAAATAAGCCATTTAATTTAGCATTCCAGACACCTTAGAAGGTTTTAACAAAATACAATGTGCGACTTTCATCTCGTTTGATATGTTTGGTCTGTTTCCTTTTTTTGGCATGTTAAGGATAGAATATAACCTAGTTTTTGTTCGAAAAAATATAATACAACCCATTTATAAGTAAATTGATTCGAAACCACATGTCCAATGATCTTACTAAATTACTGTAAATAAAAAAAGGTGTTACTAAATAGCAAAGCACAATTATTGAACTTCTTCCCCTACCAGCTTTGCATTGAACATAAGTAGTCTTGCAGCTAGATTTTGCCTTCCCAATAACAAGATGAACAACATATGTAATTGACATCAGATTATTAAAATTAATAATAATAAATAAATAATGATGCCTCGTGAAAATTCAACCCATTGCATTTTGAACAGGCAAATATTAAAAATTGGGTGACAAGAAAATAAATCAAAAGCCGTCCAAAGTATATTTTAAATGCATAAAAACTGCTAAATCGTCTTCTTCAAAAAGTCATATTATTATTGAAATAATGCAATTCTTGTAATCATACATGATGCACCATTTGTTTATTAAACAAAATAAACTTTAAACAAAAAGTGATCCGGATCAGCCTGCCCAACCCAGAAGGTTACAACATGTACCCAAAATTACCCATTTAACGAGGAACCCGACCGGCTTTCTGCCATCTTTAGAGAAAATATGCATAACAAAAATATTCTTAACTTACTGGAAATGAAATTAACTGTTCGAATTATGTCTGAATGAAGGGGCAAATAGGTAATCTCTTGATGGTATAACAAGATGGTCTATGTCACGAGCCTAGAAAAGATCAAAAGAAGCAAAGAAGAGATAATGTATAAAGACTAGCAATTTCAACATAAATTTCTTTTTACTAACTTTTTATTTTTATTATTTGATTATGTTTTGATATTAACGTTTGTTACTTTCTCTATGCTATGTTTACCTTTCTATAGTAACATTAGCTTTAGTAAACGGTAAATCTGTGTATTACATATAAAATATTAAATAAAATGTAAATTTATTAATTATATGAAGATATGTTAAATATAATATGATTGAATTACGTATAAGTAATGACTATAACTAATAACGATATCAACTTCTTAAATATTTTTTTCAAAAAAATTTAACATTTTGTTTCAAAATAAACTGATTTAAAAATTTTATTATGCAGGAGTGATTGTGGTTCAAACAACAGTCTCACTGTTGGAAATCATCAACTAAACACACTTACTAGATCAAATAGAGAACCAGCCACTGAAACAATAAACAATAAGTAAGAACAGAAAGATTGGTTTTTCAAGGATAATGTATATTGCTCTCAAGTGTTTACAAGTATTGCAAAGCTTCTGCTTCGTCCTAACACCAATACATAAGATACTTTATACTACAATCTACACCCGGCCATACTTTGAAGGCCAACTGGACACTAATCTAAACAATAAGATTAATGTAAAGTCAAAATACAGATTGCCTTTTGACATGTGATTATGACAGGACATAGATCACATTCTATTGTAATACAGTATGGATAAAAGTACTAAACTAGAAAATTACAGAAAAGAGACCATATTGTACAGTTGACAAAAGTAAAAAGGTAATCACCAACTTGTATAAATTGGTGAATCTTCAAAGCTCACAACGGAAAGATTTTCTGCTTTTGTCAAAAGTATGTCAGAGTGTCACAAGTATTCTTCAAGTTGGTGAATCTTCAAAGCTCACAACGGAAAGATTTTCTGCTTTTGTCAAAAGTATGTCAGAGTGTCACAAGTATTCTTAGTATTCGAAAGAGTTCAGTCTTCAAGTTTCGAAAGACTTTGTCTTTAAACTTCAAAGACTTCACTTTGGCTTTGGAAGATTTTTGTCTTTGGCTTCGAAAGATTTGACGCTTAGTTATTTTTCTTTGTACATAGTCAAATCTTTTAAGGTACTTCATTTCTTGTACTTTATTGCATGTTAAAAGATCTTTGGTTAGCATCAACATTTAAGATAATTATCTTGATCTTACATATTTTTTTTATAAATTTTCTTATTTTAAATCCCAAAATTTTAATTATTTTTAGTTTATAAAGATTATACTTTTTAAAAGCATCAATTTTAAAATATTTTGTATTTAAAAAAGTTTGATGTTTTGAAAAAAAAATATTATGTATAAAAATTTGTTTATCTAGAAATAAAATTAATAAAAAGATCTTTTCTTTAATATATCAAAAACTATTTTTAATCTAAAAAAATTAAATAATATTATTAATAATTAATGTAATTATTAATAGGAGAGAGGGATGGGAAAATTTGATGAGGAGAAATATGGTAATAACATGTGTTACCCTTAGTTACTCTTTGACTAGAGTAAAAGGATTTCCCAGTTCACATACAAGACACTTTCAATCAACCTATTTTTTCTTGTATTTGTGTTATGAGTAATTATTTGGTCTCAGATCTTGCTTTTGCATTCGTTTTATTAAAAAACCGATAGACCCCGAATCTTCTTGCGAATGTATTCATGTAGGTCAAAACTACAAGAAACTAGCTTAAAACCAGTAGAATCTAAATCGAAACTACTAGAATCTAACTCGAAACGAACATAGACTAATTATGTTGGAATTGTTTCGTCACCAATTATGTTTTTCCGCCCTCCAACGACGGCTGCTAGTTGGGTGATGGATGGTGCTAAGGCGATTTCAGCGCAATTAGTTAGAGTTTGCTTTAAGTTCGTTTAAGCTATCAAATAGATTCAAAAGACATTTTTGGGTTTAAAAGCTTTTGAACTGCTAAACGTGTGCAAAAGTGGTATTTGAGATAGGAGAATTACTCGCAATGCAAAATTAGTAAAATTCGGTCATGCTGCATGACGAGACTGAAAGCCTCTCGTACAAGAACCAGAAAAAATTAGTATCAAAAGGTAAAAAAAACAAAAAGAACATAAAAAATGTTAGTAAAGAAATATTAATAAATAATCAAAACTCGAAAGCTAGTAAAAAAGAAAAAGCATAATTTTATAGTTTAATTAAAATAAGAGTAAAATACTAATTATATAAGTTATTTTTAATAAAAAATAATCAAATGAGTAAATATATAATATTTATGTTCAATAAAGCAAATAAATGTAATTAAACTTTTATTTTTGGTATATATTAACTAAGTTTTTAAAGAGGCTATATGTAATCAAACTTTTAACTTGAGTATATTTGTAATTAACTAAAAGTTTATAAAAGGATATATGTAATAAAAATTTTAATATATGTAATAAAAATTTTAAGTTGAGTATATATGTAATGTGTGATGCTATATATAACCTCTTTTTTATATTTTTACTTGTTATACCCATCCTTTCAACTTTTAAGTTACTTAATATTTTCTTTAAACTTTTTTATTTAACGCATCATCCCCTAGTATGTTAAATAAAATTTTTTATGGTGTTTTTAGTTCATGATACATATTTGAGTTTGTCTTTAATAACTAATATTTTAGATATACATTAACTGTAGACGTCATGTATTTATAGATTATATAAATTTTAGCTATATTTCTTTCACTAATTTGCTAGCACGTAAATTTTAAATGTTTGGCTAAAAATAAATTAATTTCATTGGGTCCAATCAACATCTTATTTCAAACCTTTATATTTTAATATATAGCCGTTTAATGTTTTTATTTAATTTTTACCAAAAATTTGTTTAAAAATTATTTATTTATAACCTTACAAAAACATCTTTAATCAATAATGATAAACAATACAAGACCAAAGAGAGCAATTTACATTTGTAAAGTGCATATGCGTTTTTAACAAACATATACGTTTTCAAATTTCTTCTTCTTAAAGATAAGCCTTTATTATTTACTTTTTAAAAGTCAATTTTAACCTTTTTACGTAGAAATATAACAATTAGAAAGAGATATAACAAGTAAGAATAGATGTATATATTTTTTAAAAGATTTAAAGGGTGAATATAAATTTTTTTTAAAGTTATTTTTAAGGATGGGATATGACAAATAATAGAGTGGAGGTATGTATAACCCAACACTTATGTAATTGATGAAGCTTGTATGGGAAAGAGGCTGTTTGGCAGTCTTTTAATCAGCCTCTTAATGGTTCAGATGTCTGAATGATTCAGCACTTAACTGTTCAGACTGTTTGTTTCGCGAGCAAATGTTTGAATGGTTCAGACATTTGCCTCTGAATGGTTAAGCATTATACTAATGCTGAATGGTTAAGAACTCTCATCTGAATTGGTTAGACATTTGCTTTTGAATAGTTAAGCGATATACTAGCTTTTAATGGTTCAGAACTCTTAATGGTTCAGCACTTAATAGTTTAGACCTCTTATTGGTTTAACACTTAATCATTCAGATATTACCAAACAGTCGCAAAGTAATAGATGGGAGTTATTTTTGTTTTTTTATCTTTCTAGCTCTCCCCCAAAGCATTTAAAGTGCCCCAAAACTAGAATAACCCACCCAAGTTAAAAACGGGTCGGATCAGTCACGAAACTTCATATGGGATAAAAAATTCATACAAAAGGCATACGGAAGTTGTTCTACTGATGCCATCAGTCGTTTCTTTCTCTTCAAGATTAAGGAATAAGTCATCCTGTTCGAATGTCATCTCCCGCAGAGTAATTTTTCTAATCCTTACATGTTTATGCTTACGCAATTATCAATTACACCTATTCGATCGTTTCATGTTCATTGATTTGCAATTTTAGTTCATAGTTTAAGGATCTAGCGTCAAGAGCGAATCGTATTGATAATCTGAGTGTTTTTCAAGCCGTGTAGATGATTAGAATGTGCAAATTTGGTTTAATTTTAGATTTCGAAGCATTTGTGTGTGGAATTAACTGTTAGTTATTGCTGTTATTGGGTTTTGAAGTGAAATAATGCTATTGAGACTATGGGAGTGTTTAGAATCAAGTGTTGAGGGCGTAATCTTCATTGTTTTCTAGGGTTAGCTAGTAATATTGTTTGAATTTCATGATTCAGCTGCTTTGCATTTGTGGATTTGTTAATCTTATTTAGGTTACAAGTTACATCACTAACTGAAATTTGTTTAGGACTTGAAAGCCTTGAGGGGTTGTTTTTATTTTTCTCTCCGTTATACTTGTAATATCTTGAAGTTTGGGGAGAATTAGAAATAAAATTAATTAATTAGGTAAATAAGATGATGCTATGCAGACGCACGAAATGCGCACTCTGCATGTTCGTGGCGTCCTTTTATGACTTATTACACAAGATTGTGAAGTATTACAAATTAGAATCTTGGTATATTAAGTTTTGTGGTTGAAATCTTGGAAGGACTCTGGCTTGGAGACTGACTATAAGGGCATACCCCTGGATTATGTTCTATCATTAATACCCGTTCCACACATAGCATATTATCGTTCGATTCTTATAATTTCTGATGAGCCTACATTTCCATGGGGATTATCAAGTATCAGATATTTACATTAATAGGCATTAGATTGCTATAATACTGATATTTACGGTGAAACTAATTGCAAAAATGACTGTAAGACTGTTGCAAGTTATTATCCAGGTTTTAATTAAATATACGTGGGTGTATGATGTATGTATATTGAGTGTGTTTGGCAAAATGAGCTGGGGCTTGTAGTTGGGGCTGTTAGTTGAGTGTTTGGAAAATGCATTTGTAGATGAAAAGTGTAAAAAGACAGAAAAGGACACATTAACATATACATAATTAATAACTCCAATCCTTCTTCAGGGCAACATGCTATATTATATGATGTATCTTGGTACGTGTTTATAAAGGGTATTGGAGTGACCTTGCTCTTAAAACCTCGAAGTTTATTTATTAACACTACTTTGAGTAACGTATATCTTTAGAGCTTAGCTTATTATTCCAAAAGCAGAGCTAAAGCTTTGTTATCCAAACAATTCTTTTTCTTTCTTTTTTACATAAGAGTTTGTATCTTCAAGAACAAAAGCTTAATCTTATAGAAGATACAAAATATCCATGGTTCCATGATATATAAGAGATGATAACAGGATCAGATAACGCTTTTTTAGTATAATTGCAGAATAATATATGTTATAAAGTACTTGTAGAAGTCAGAAAAACGTGGAGGTTTAGCCTTATCTGATGAATGCGTAAATGATTGGGTTCAAATAATGCTTCCAAGGTCAAGTATGAAAACTCTAGGGCCACAATTTATTGAGCAGAAAGATCATTGGATTATGTTTTCAAGGTTATATTAATTCACATATAATATGTGGACACATAACCAGGGTTATGTTCATTAATCGTATGAAGGATTTTTGACTAAAGTTGACATCAAATGGTTGCAAGTGCATGTTTCTTGGTTGACTTGAAATTTAGAAGCATAAAATTGAGGATTGCCACATTGTATTCAGCAAGAAAGAATACAAAATACGTGATATGAAAAGGTTGTAATATAATGAGTATGGTAGATATGAAATGCAAATATAGTAGTGTCTTGTTGCAACATTAAACCTCTGCCTGAAAAGGAATAGATGATTCTTGAGCATTAATCTACCAAGTTTCACTTCAAAAGTTGTTAAGAGCAAATCCAGTATAGAGAGAATTGTAAAATCTAACGACGGTTATAGATAACTTTTTTGTGCTCACATGAATTCATGATAAAATGTTTCATTATTTTTTGAGCTTGAAAACTGCTACTTGTACATTTGAAAATGGTCGTGAAATTTTTCTGGTTGAAAGTTTGATTTTAATTCTGCTTTTGATCATATGCATTATTATTTTTTGCCCTTAAATGGTAGTGAAATTTTTCTGGCTGGGCCTTTTTCTCAGATGGTACAATTCACTCCCACCTATAAGCAAGGCCTATGGGACCTTGTGTCTGCTGACTACAGCAGCAGTTTCACTGCAGCTACTGCCAATATATTATATTGCATTAATCCATAAGGAGGTCTTTTATCAGTTTCAGGTATGAGCTCTCTTATTAGCAAAATTTAAGTAGAGGTGACATATCCGACCCATGTACTTATGAGTGGGTTGATTTTGGTTGTCTTGTATCTCAAACGGGTTTCAACTCATAAAGGCCAAATGAGTCGAATGGGCTGAGAGTCATGCAATCTATTTGGAACGCACACAATCTCTTAAATCGTTTAATTCAGTTAATCTGTATTGTGATTTTTTTCTGTCATTGTAAGTAGTACATTAATTATTTTTTAGAAAAATAAGAAACGGACAAAAGGTGTTTGTCGGTTAACCCAATAACCATCCTGAATCTGTTTGTTTTGACCCATTACCCATCCCACCCATTTTACCACCTCTAATTTAGTCTGATTCTCTCCCTCAAGAATCACAAGATTTTCTTTCTGTGTAAAGCCATAAAGCAATAATATCTACAACCATTCTCCCCCTCAAGAATCACTACGTAAACATTTAATATGTCACCATAATTATTTATATTTCAGGTGTGGAGACTTCTTACAAACTTCCTCTTTCTTGGCCCTTTCTCTATCAATTTTGGGATCCGCTTATTAATGATGTGAGTGATTTAGTGCTTCAGTTGTGACATAAGTATTCATGGTTTGACAATTTGGCAGTTTTTATTGTCTGTCTCCTTTTTAATTATCTTTTTATATATTTTTATTAGAGCAAGATATGGAGTTCAGCTGGAGAGTGGACCTTTTAATAGGCGTACAGCAGACTTCTTGTGGATGATGATATTTGGAGCTTTAACGCTTTTGGTATGTGAAAGATGTCATCATGATGCAACATTTTTATATGGCTATCTTTGTGTTTTGTCGCTGCCCATTTTGTTACACCATTAAAAACATGGAAAGACATCTTTTAGCTTTTTATCCGAGTCATCCTCTCCTTGACAAATTATAAAATATAACTTCCTAATTACCATAGAGTGCCGCAACCAAAATCTTAATTGTAGTGGTTAAGTTGGACAATGTATTCTGAAAAGGAAATGCTTTTTTTCCATCTTGCAATTTGGTACTTTACCTATGTATTTAGGCATCTGTGTTAGTTATGAGACAGATCTGTTGATGTATGATTTCAGTATACACTAGAGATGGCAATTTTGGTCCATTTACTTATGAGAGAGTTTATTCAGGTAATTAGGTTATGGTCCTATGTCCTAAGTCCTAACTGAGTAACTGGTATAATAATTAATATAGCTTAAAAGGAAATTGATTGGGTGGAAGTTGAAAGTCACCACAGTGTATTTTTATGCTACATGAAACCTCCTAAATCAGTTTATCTGAAAAAGTTGGTTATACTTTCGCAAAAAGTGTGGTTAGGCTCCTCAACGTTTTGTTCTGATTGATTCTAGTCTTGTAGTTTGCTTTTTGGGAAAAAACATATATAAAACTTATGTGGTTAAGTACTCAGACTTTTGTTATATTTTGTCAATTTAAGTCCCTGAAAATCCTCCCTTTTAAATATATTTGACCCTAAAACCAAGCTTTGTGGACATAAATCAATTACAAAAAAAAAAAAAAAAAAAAAAAAAAAAAAAATAGAGTGACTTATCCGCACTTTTGTGGAGTTATAGGGTATTCTAATAATGACCTTTTTTGTAATCCTCTTTGACAATAGTTATTTGCAAAAAAGTTAAATTTTTGGAACCAAAGATATGGTGTCAACCTGTACAACACTACTTTTTGACCTGAACTTGTCTACCCTGTTGCCCATGTTGCTACCTCTAGTAACTATTATTAATGTGACTGCATTGCTTTCAACAGAGTTGGTCACTTTTAACCATAACATTACCTGTTTGTTTAGGTATTATCTCCCTTACCTTTCTTTGAGTCATACTTTTTGGGGGTATCGCTGGTTTTTATGCTCCTGTATGTGTGGAGCAGGGAATTTCCAAATGCCAACATCAAAATTTACGGGCTTGTGCAGCTAAAGGTATTCTCCCACCCACCCATCACTTTCTTGCTCTCAATCTCTCTCTCTCTCTCTCTCTCTCTTATTTATTTTTGTAGATCAACATATATAAATAAGGATCTTGCGAAATGGGCGGGTTGGGTGTGGATCAAAGTATGTTTGGGTTTAACTTGGTAGCTTTTAGTATGTGTCAGGCCAAGTCGGGTTGTGGGCTGCCCCACAGACACTTCATTGTCCTATTTTTGAGATTTTTTTTGATAATTAGCTCGTTAAATATGATTGCAAAAACCTGCAATATCCGAGTAACAGGCAAAGGTGATACAACAGCAATATGATCTTGGTGGTGGTCTATTTGGTAATTATGATTTTCTTCTATCTTTTTGGTAATTACAAGTTTTTCAAAGGTCCACTTTGGTAAAATAAATGTAAAAATATGGGGGCCCAAAAAAACTTATTTACTTACGAAGTAAAGACAAAAACAAACTATAATCACCCAGAAAATCCATGAAGGAGATACCAAAATTTTAAAGTAAAAAATAATAAATTTACCATAGATTATTCTTTTTCGGTTATGAATATTATTGGGAACAGGGAGAAGTGGTGTGGTGTGTGGGGGAGGGAGCATGCTAGCTCCTCCTTCCAGGGTTCCATCACTGCTTTGGTAATTATCAATCCGTTTGACCCATTTTAAATAGCTTACTTTTAATATTTTTCCATTTGACACGGTAATGATAAAACCTAGCCGGCCTGTATATACGTAAATGGGTTGAAATTACCGCCTCTACCAAGAACCTTCATGTCTGTATCTAGTATGGACCAACTTGACCATGGGTTCGCCACTTAGGGTTGAATACAATAACCAATATTAGTCTTTAAGCTCTCCACACTCTTTGCAGGCATTCTATTTGCCATGGGCCATGCTTGCTATGGATGTGATATTCGGTTCACCACTCGGCCCTGATCTGTGTGGCATCATAGCTGGCCACCTATACTACTTCTTGACAGTTTTGCATCCTCTATCTGGGGGGAAGTTTATACTGCAAACACCGAAGTGGGTGTATCCTTTCTTATTATTTCTGCATAAATACTCTAGCTTGCCATTTCATTTTTCAATACTGATATCAAATATACACTTTTTTCTGGAGCTAGCAAAATGGATGGGTCGGGTAAGTGGTCAAAATGGATATATATATATATATATATATATATATATATATATATATATATATATATATATATATATATATATAGGGGTTGCATAAACCTTGGAACATTTTTTTATATATGATGGGATTTTCCCATAATATGATTTGAAAAATAATACTATTTATGATTTGAAAAATAATTATTTTGGAGATTTTTACATTGAAAAGATAGTTTTGTCGATTTTCAACCTGTTTCCTTCAGAACTGTTTTTCGATATAATATGTTTTACTTGTTAAGACTCTTAACACACACCTGAATCGACTACTTCATAAGTGCTAGGATCCAAATGCTACCTATACTTTTGAACACATCATGTTGTTTTCTATGAAATTTCTTAACTCTGAAAATTTTGCCTAGACATAAAATAGTTGCAAAGTATAGAATTGGAGCTCCAACAAATACGCCAATGCGAGAAAGTAGCAACACAACTGGGGCGTTTAGAGGAAGGTCTTATCGCGTTGGTGGTTAACTTTTTTGTTATCAAGATCACTTTGGTTTTGAAAACATGGTTAGGTGAGAATTTTTGACACATTTTGGAGACCAAATGCCATTGTAAAAGCTCTTAAATACAAGTGGAAAGTGTGTCAAGAACTTATGAATATTTTAATTTATAAGTTTGCATGTTTTCTACATTTGTTGCATTCTGATTTAGAGGTAGAAAAGAATCAAACAAGTGCTTATATTTTTCTGATTATTCAAGATATATTATTTAATTACTGAGTAATCATATAATCGTATTAAAAATTGTATATACATTTAAACCTATCAATTAGAACTTAAAATAAAACTATTAATTAGATGACAAATGTAAAAGTTTATATGTGGGCTTTGCATTTCACAAATTGTCTACTTTTTAAATTGTGTTATCACGTTCAAATTAAGTATTTTATGTGTGTCAAATTTTAATCGGATAGTTTAGAAAGTTTGACAAGAACAAGAATTTTAGTCCGTGTGAAAACATTTGCAAAACATGTAATCAAACAGAAAAAGAAATCCTTTTTTTATATGTCAGAAGTCATTACAAAGGTCAAGTTGAAATGATATAACTCTTCATGTGAGAGTATGTTGGTTGATATGGTTAAAGGAGTTGGCAGTTATTTGGTTAAATCAGTAGTATGTTTATCAACATAAAATTCCTTGAAAGAAACTCTAACAGTAATCTAGCTATTGTTAATAACTAGCATATTAGCATCACATAACACGATAACTGTTAATCGCCCAAGTTGTTCTTGATGAACACTTATCAATAGCCTTAATTGTTAATAACAGTTATCGTTGATCCCACTTGTCATTAATGGACCAAGTTGACGCTGGTATTGGTTACCACTGATAATCAATAACCGACGATCACTTTTCATGTAGATTTCTAACATTGATGCATGTCCAAAGCAACTTCTAGCTAGATCCACTAGGGGCTCAACCCCTTAGAATGCACATGGGTTGTTACCCTCGGAGACCTTCCAATGAAGAGTTGCCTTTTTAGATCCCCTACTAGTAGGTTGTTTCCCCTTGAAAACCTGGATTTTTTGTTGTCTGAAATCATGTTAGTGCTGAAAAAGCATTACTTCACATCTCATAACTTGTATTAGTGTTTATTATAATTTTACTTTGGTCTTTAGAAAAATCTAGTTATACTAAAATGGTATTGGTGACAATGAAATCACCATATTTTAAGTTCTATAAGAAAACATGATAAAAATATCTCTTACATCTCAAACAACGATAGTTTTACACCTTTTGTAAAATACATAAACTTAAAGGCACAAGCCACCCCTTATATGTTGAGTGTCTCATCCATAACAGTGGAGCCGCTTTCTTAGTTCCGACATCATTGGCGCCTCGACAATTTGAAAGATTATTAGGCACTTATCATGTCATTTTTAAGAAAAAATTGTGAAATGTTTGGGTTTCATCAACCTCGCAACTATCAAACCTCTGACATTTTATCAGCCAACCAAATTGCTGATGTGATTTCCACTCACAAAAGCGATTTGATAAAGAATTACATGATATGTGGAACTAAAAATTATTATTGTCGATGTTTAAAGGGCAGGGGAAGAAGAAAAGAAGAGACGGACACTTTTTTCTAGAGAAACTCACAAAAGAGCCATTTTCATAGGTACGTTATATTTCTATAGTCATTTCAAACAAAAACAATGCACATAATCATGACATGCACAACAACAAAGTCACATATCTGCATTTTGTTAGCATAACTGACTTTATTCCTATCAATGCACGTGTGAATGGAGGTTATACGTGGCTCAAACCTATGCCTTTCACTCACTTATCATCATAAGCCATATCTTCGATGCTAGGTAACTGAATATTCATCATCTACATAACCATTACTCATGTAACATCTATTTTGATAGTATGTAGTATCGATAGAAACCTTCATTTGCCATACAAAGACACTAATTAGATACACAATATCATCATTTAAACATTTAAACATATATATATATAGGAGGGATCCTAATAAAATCACAATTTTATGAGAAAACTAAAAAAAACCAATGAAACCGGACATATAATTTATAAATTTTTTTATCATTATCCTTTATATATGTGTGTGACTATATATAAATAAGGGTATGAAGCAAATGAAAACTGTAGCATGGTTTACATATACGTCACACATAGGTTAAGTATACGTAATCATTTTTCATTTGACATAGTTTGACGTACACGTAAGACTTTTCATTCTCGTATGTATGCTCAACAAATATGTACCAAATACTTAAATAACATTTTAACAATTAAAATAATATGAATTATGTTATTGGTTTACGTGGTTTTCTTTAGTTTTCACATAACTATTGATTTTCTTACGAATCAACAAGGACCATTGATCTAAGAGATGAACGATTCAAATTTAAGATGGAATAATCACGCAAGTAATATTTCTGGAGGGGTAGAATTGATAATAGCCTACAATTTTTGACTTTTTTTTTTTAACTTTCTCCTGTTTTTTTTAAACACATATAACTTTTTCATGTGACATTATTTTTTTAAAAAAAATACACCATAAAAAAAGCATTTTATCCTCTTTAATAGGACTATAGTATTACTATACTTTTTTAAGAAACAACATTTTTTTTAAGAAAACGTCTATGTGTTGTGCGTATAACTTGCGTGATTATTCTCTACGTAATTATCAACATAACTTGCGTAATTATCATATAACTTGCGTAATTATCAATATAACTTGCGTGATTATTTTTTATAACTGAGTAATTTTTCTTTGCGTAATAATAGATATAACTTACGTAATTATGAATATAACTTGCGTAATTATGTAACTTTTATGCGTAATTGTAGCGCGGACGAAACTACCCCTCCCCTAAAAAACACGTGTCACACTCTAGTGACTTCGTACGCTTCGCACGAAAATTACACTTTGTATATTAATCGGCCCCTATATATATATATATTAAAATCATACACACGTGTGTGGGGGGGCATGTTTAGTATTGAATCTGCTTTAAGTAGAGAAATCAAAAAATCATATAAACAATTATATTAATGCTTGTCCAATGAAGGCGACAAAAGAAAATGGCATGGGTAGGAAGTTTAAAGTTACGTAACCGTCTTATGTATCATATATAATGCGATATGTATCAATGTTTATTGGATTCTCGAAAGTTCTCTACTTAAAGTTGGTTTTGTACAAAACGTCATGGATGTGTATGTGTGTGTGTGTGGGTGTCATAATACCTAGGGGGTTTATTAGAGAGCCACTGCATCAATGTCAGGCATGGAAGCTAGCCACTAAAGTGATATATAATGTTTTATGAAATACAAGATCAATCATTAATCATGCTTGGTTCGTGATGTTTAGATCAACCAAATAACTAATCATACGAGTGGTGATATATCTAATTTTGTGAACCATTTTCTCGTCGATAGATGTGTTTTACTTGCAAATGGTCAACTTTTAGAGATTGATGGTGTGTTAAAAGTATAACTTTATTGAGTTGTAGATTATAGTATAGTTTAAGAGATATTTTTCATATTTCGATCATCTAACATGCTATAACATATTAGCAGATTCGTTGAAGATTGATACCATTTATATATTGGACAGACGCTCATTGTTACTCACAATGATAGAAGTTCACAGCATCTTGAAGTTGGAGGCTTCTTAAGAGGGTTGTATCATCTAACTATCACTAGTGACTTATCATTACTTGTTGCATCATCTGTATGATGTTTGTGGCGATATGTCTGATGTTAACGTGTGATACAACATTTACAACACACGGGGCTTGATTTTAATATATTTTTGTTAAAGAAAAAGGTAGGACTAAAGTGATAAAGACCGAGACCACTATACTAGAAGCATATACATTGTCATAATCGGAATGTATATGCACCTAGTAACAGGATTTTTGTATTTTTCTCTCATGTTCATATCTTTTTAAGCATAAAATAAATTCATACCAAGTCATGATATGCTAACAAAGTTGTATCATATGTTTCTGACAGCTACGATGAAGGAATATTCCAATATAATAATTGTTGAAATATAATTTGTATGAAATCAAGGTCCTTGAGTGACATCTTTTAATGTAATAACCATTGATCGATATTATTTTAAAAAGATCATATCCTTAAAAAATGAGCATAGATTTAATGAATAATTGAATATGAGTGTTGTGTTATCAAATAATTGAATATAAGCGTTGTGTTATCTTCTCATGATAAAGTTTATGTAGCATGCAAGCAAGTAATATATAGAGCAATATATGACTAAAGTGGAACTTGTTATTTGATATTATTTTCATGTAATTAAGGTTGTGTAAAATTATTTTTATATCCATATGTTTAACTTTATCGTCAACCTTGTTTGGTGAATACTACAATCGAAATATACAATTTTATAAGTAACTCAATTAAAGACTATATAAATCTATGAGTTGTTTGGGTGTATAACATTATAAACCATCTACAATTCATAACATGTTTAACTTCTTTTTCAAGCTCTATCATTTTCATCCAAAGCTATATCCAAAAAAAAAATTTAATTGTTGAGGATGAACAATAAATTATGGAAATTAAAAAAGAAAATGCGTTTTCTCACTCTACACGAGTTAAACATGATATAAAACTTATGGTAATGTATAACGTGTATTTATGTATGACCATATGTATTGAAGGGGCGATAGTATCATAACACTAGCATAGAACACACATTTACGTACATACTTATACGATTAAGTAGGGTGTGAACCTTAAAGTAATATTAAAGTTGTTTTATCATAAAAACATTGTTGTAGAAAGAGTAAAATGCTATTTTCGTTCCTTACGTTTTGTTGAATTTGTCATTGCAAACCAAAATTTTTTTTTTTGTCATTTCAGTCACTCTAGTTTACCAAATGTTGCCATTTTCATCCACTCCACAAACACCGTTAAAACTTCGTTAAATATGAGGGTATTTTAGTCTTTTTGAACACCCTAATTATCTAATTAAAACAAATTAATCAATTAATATTCAATTAAAACTAAAAAACACATGAAACGACTAGTGAGACCAGACGCTTCGATTTAAAAGATTCGATTAACTCTAACCCGTGTTGTTCGATTGAGGTCTGCCGTGGGATTTTAATTAATTTTCGCGTTTTGTTCGAACATGTACTGTTATTTGATTGAGGTCTATTGTGGGATTGAGGGTTGTTGTTGACATGCTTTATTTGATTGAGGTCTTTGAACGTGACAATAACATAGCTCAATAAAACAAAACGCGACAACTGTAGAACTCAATCGAACAACAATACACATTCAAACAAAACGTAAAGATTAATTGAAATCTTACAGCAAACCTTAATCGAACAACATGAGTTAAAATTAATCGAAGTGACCGGTCTCACGAGCCGCTTCATGTGTTTTTTTAGTTTATTGAATATTAATTAATTAATTTGTGTTTTACTTGGATAATTAGGGTGTTGAAAAATACTAAAATACCCTCATATTTAATGAAATTTTAACAGAGTTTTAATGGTGTTAGTGGAGTGGATGAAAATGGCAACATTTAGTAAACTACAGTGACTGAAATGACAAAAAAAAAGTTTTTAGATTGAAATGACAAATTTAACAAAACGTGAGGGACGAAAATGACATTTTACTATTGTAGAAATGAAAGATAATACATTAAATGGAGTCAATTAATGGACAACATTCCTAAAGTTGGCCAGTCCAGCGAATAATTCGGCCGGAAATGACGGAAATTGAATGGACGAAAGAACGGGTGCCCGGAGAGAAGACCGCTCGCTCTCACCTCCACATACCACCACCACCACCATCATTCCTCTACAAATCTTCTTCAAAATCTCTGTATTTAACCCTACCAGTTACCTTTCAATCCATTAATTTCAATCAAACACACGCATACACATACGCATTTGGCCTCAAAATGTCGTGGCAAACTTACGTTGACGAGCATTTGATGTGCGATATTGAAGGTACAGGCCAGCATCTCACGTCTGCCGCTATTCTAGGACTCGATGGTACTGTTTGGGCTCAGAGCTCCAAGTTTCCACAGGTAATATTATTAATTTCTCATTCATCTTCTTCAGCCTTGTTAAGCGTTTTGGTTGATGTTGATGATTATGTGTTGTATGTGATATGAAATTATGAATCTGATGGAGGACCGTATATGGCGTTGTTGGATGAATGATTTGAGAATCTGATTGTGCGATGACTGATGATAGTTTGCTTCGAGTGATTGGAGCATGAGATCTGAAATTGAGATTGATTTCACTATTTTTGCTATGCAGAATAGCGGTTTGCGTGAATTTGATCGTGTGATGATAGCTTGAACATAATAGTGTTAAATACAAGATTTGTATGATTATTTGATCTATGTGCTTTGATTGTAGATCATGGCTGTGGCATAGTTGGATGAACAATTCATGATTTTGATTGCTTGATGATAGATTGCTAAGAGTAACTCAAATCAAGAGATTTGAAATTGATTTTAGCGATTAATTTCACTGTTTTTGATCTGTTGATTAGCAGTTTGCTTGAATCCGATCGTGTAATGATAGTTTGCTTAGAGTAAATTAAATCACGATATCTAAAATTGAGATTAGTGAAACTGTTTTTGCTTGGCTGATTAGCGATTTGCCTCAGTTTTATCCTGTAATGGTTGCTTGTGCATAATAATTAAAACTTGTTAAATTACAAGATGTGCTTTTGAGATTTTTGTGACTGTTCTTGTCTTCATAATTTGTTTATTCAAGTTTTAGAGATGTTTTGGTTGGTCAGAAAATTCGCATTTGTGCGTGCTTTCTTGTATCCCGTTTCTATTCTTATTCTTTTTCTATCTTGCAGTTCAAACCTGAGGAGATTAAAGCCATCATTAATGAATTTGAAGAAGCTGGTACCCTTGCCCCAACTGGTTTGTTCCTCGCTGGTGCAAAATATATGGTAATCCAAGGGGAGCCTGGAGCTGTTATCCGTGGAAAGAAGGTAATATAGACTTAACGGGTCAGTTGAAACATGTCCATTTAGATTGAAACAGGACGAGTCAGGTTTACCCGCTAACACCTTTATGTAATGATTAAAGAAATCATATAAATAATGAGTTTGTTAATATAAAGGTTTGAATAATAGGATTAGGAATGTATTATAAATTGACTTAGATGACTTTCAACCCATTTGACTTATTCCCTTTAACTACTTTGTGTTCATTTGATCCGTTTCAAATGAAAATAGTCCAAGTCAATCCATTGATAGGTAACTGCCACCTAAATATGATATCATTAACTATATGACTTCTGTCTCCATGTTATATAGTACATTGTGAAAGCATATATACATGAACTAGACTCTTGCATATTCAGGGTGATATATTACTCATGTGCCAATATTGTATATTATTTGTAGCTTATTGAGATTTTGTTGCTGCTTTTTATGTAAGGTGTTATTTTTCTTTAGTTGATTGTCGATTAAGGTTTATTACACTCAGATGTAACAAATTGTTTGTCTTTTATCATTGTATGTAAGCAACCTTATGTATCAGGTAAAACTTGACAGGACACACCACCACATTAGCTGAAAAGTGGTGTCCTGTCATATTTTACCTGTTATATAAAGTTTCTTGCATACAATTAGAGGTGACAAAATGGATGGGTTGGATTGGGTTGGTTGTCGGGTCAAGATGGGTTTAAGTCAGGATAAGTTTGGGTTAGGATGGACCAACTAAAAAAAAGGTAAGGATGGGTATGGGTCAGAATGGATTCAAGTCAGAATGGGTACGGGTCAGGACGGGTTCAACTCACTTTTGCTTCATATTTTATCATTGTTCTATCCCCGTAGACACGAAAAATCAACACTGCTTCAATCCTTAACAATTACGAGTCGGCAACTCAACCACAACCAGATATGCGAACCACCATGGCACCATCGGCAATCACCAGATTTGCCCAAGAACCCCAATCAAACCACAAAACGTAGTTCACCTGAGACGTTAAGTTGCACGGTGACAAACGTATGTGATGCTTGTAATGTTAAATTTTGGTTTTGGGAGATTGTAAACGGTGGTGCGTACGGCGACAGTCGATATGCCGAAAGTGTCGGTATGTCGAACATGGTGATCGGTACGTCAAAGGTGGTGGTGGTGCATACGGTGGCGATCGGTGTGTCGAAGGTGGTGATGGTGCGTACGGTGGGAAGGGGATGGTGGTGCGTACGGTGGCGGTCGGTACGTCAAAGGCGGCGGTGGTGCGTATGGTGGCGGTCGGTAAGTCGAAGGCGGTGGTGGTGCGTACGGTGGCGGTCGGTATGTCGAAGGTGGTGGTGGTGTGTATGGTGGTAAGTCGAAGGCGGTGGTGGTGCGTACGGTGGCGGTCGGTATGTCGAAGGTGGTGGTGGTGTGTATGGTGGCGGTCAGTATGTTAAAGGTGGTGGTGGTGTGTAAGGTGGTGTTCGGTATGTCGAAGGTGATGATGGTGCTTACGGTGGTAGTCCGGTTGTAATGACTATTATGGTTCATATTAGCAATCTTTAGGTATTACATATTTTTTTAATTTCCATATAATTTATATGGACTTATATTTTACCCATATGGATTTTTTATATGAATCCATCCTGACCTATTGTAAATATTAAATATAGTTTTTGTTTATCCATTTCAACCCATTATCCATTAACTATCTGTCTATTTCAACCCAATACAAAATACCTTGACCCATTCCAACCTTTTTTACATAGTTTGGGTCAAGATTGCCAGCCATGCATACAATAGTAAGAAAATTTAGGAGTATGTTGCATAAAATGAACCATGTTTCCTTTCATATAATAACATAAAGGAAACATAACTTACATTTTGGTGTGGTTTTGTTTTTTGCTCTCCCGTCCCATCATCGGCTTGTAAATTATCGTTTGATACAAATATAAAAGACTCTTGTGGACGGAAGTCTACTATCATTTAATGACCAGATGTGTCAATCCATAAGTAAATGGCCCGTGACCCAATTAATCCATTTTCCCACCTCACTCTTGATCATAACTATTATAAAACCGTATTAAATTTTGATTTGGCAGGGAGCTGGCGGAATATGCATCAAGAAAACAGGCCAAGCCATGGTGATGGGCATCTATGATGAGCCTGTTGCTCCTGGACAATGCAATATGGTTGTTGAGAGGCTCGGTGATTATCTTATTGATCAGGGCATGTAGACCTCCTCCTTACTATTCAATAACACTTTTTTATCTATAGTTTCCCTTTTCCTACGAGTATATAAATGAAATCCAATGTGTAAGTTTTGGAGTTTTTATCTCCGGTTTCTTGTTATACGACGATATTGCATCGACTACACAAATTTAATAACTTTTTTGATTGCTTTGTGTGGTTTTTTGTTATGCTTATACGGTTATTCTTTATTCACATGAATATTGGACAGTCGCATAAAAGGCGTTTGGCGCGTGCGTAACTTATGGTTGTTTTAGTCACTAGGTTTCGTTTTATAGTTTTGCAACTTTACTCGCGGGTTCATTTTAGTCATTTGATGATCTCAACAAACAAACAAATTATTACCATTGGCAGAACTGGAGGATGGGTTAGGTGTAGTTCCAAGAAAATGCAACCAGTCATAGGATATATAGCATCATTCCTATTGTTCTTATAGTTTTCTTATTGTTCGTATTATTTTCTTAAAGTTTAAACTTCAAATTACATGAAGTGAATGTAAAAGGATCTATGAAATTGACATTTAACTTAGTTCTTTTAGATGTGACTTTAACATTATCAGGATAGCATTATCATAAAAATAACATTGAAAGACTTGCATTAGAACTCTTAAAAAATTTTTTTCTTGAAATAAAGATTAAAGATGGGTTTAATAAAGAACCTAATTTAAGCAAAGAACTTCGAGTATCGTATGCATATAGTGTAAAATAGATATTTATATGTAGAGAGAGAGAGAGAGAAAGAAAAGTATCACATGCATATAACGCATAAAAGATAACTATATGTAATGAGAGATAAAAAAATTTATTTAAAAATGTTTTATGTATGAAATATAATGCGGAATGCAAAAAATTTTTCCCGGGCCGTACCTACTTATAACTTCACAATACATCTTTTAATACATATTATCCAGAATAGAATCTGAGACGTCCAGTTTAAAAGGTTTATGTTTTTATCATGTGGATTAGTCTTGATATAACAACAAAATATACAAGTGTTTACTTGATTCTAAAGGTTAGAATTGTTTTTTAATTGGAAGCTCTTTAAAGATCTAATCTTTTTATATTCTTATTCTAATTGAAAAATAATTAAAAAGGATATGTGACAGCATCAAATTCCTACTCATCAAAATATTCTTGCTTCGCTTTACTATTGAATAAGTACATTAATTACTAATAATATTATTTATTTTTTTAGATTACAAATAGGTTTTTGATAAATTAAGAAAAGATCTATTTATTGATGTTATTTCTAAATAAATAATTTTTTTATAAAATAAGAAATTGCTAAAGCATCAAACTCTTTTAAAAATATGAAATATTGTAAAATTGATGTTTTTAAAAAGTAAAATTTTTATAAAACAAAAATAATTAAAAAATTATAATAAGAAAATTTTAAAAAATGACATTTTTATAAAACGGTTTGTTTTGAAACAAAGTGTTTATTATATTTTCTAAAAAAAAAAAACAAAATTCCCAAAATGTTTCTTTTCATTTTTTTTTCTTAAAATGTCTCATTCAAAAAAAAATTTTTAAATGTTCTCTCCAGAGAAGACGTTGTCGTCTCTTACAACAAACATGTGCGTCTGACCACTCAAAATTGTACACGTGTCTTTTTTAATTTCTAAACTTTAGTTTGTTGTGATTTTATAAAAGAAAAAATTTAAAAATAGTTGCGCTCCTTTACAGTAAAGGTGGGCGCCTCCCTATGGTGGAGGCTGCTGCTCGCGTTGTGCTTTGAAAAAAAACGGAGTTTTGTTGAACGCGTATATAATTTTGAGTGGCCCGCTATACAGGCACCCGCACATGTCGTTAGAGGCGTCGACGCATTGTCTGGAGGGACATTTTGAGAAGCATTTTTTAAAGGGACGATTTCAAGGAAATATAAAGAAAAAGAGACATTTTGAGAATTCTCTTTTCATAAAAAAATTAAAAACACTATTTCTAATATAATAAAATGGTAACTAGAGAGTACATGTAAAAACATCACATTTCTTCTTATCAAAATTTTCTTGTTTCTCTCTCCCATCAATACTTAGATTAATTACTAATAATATTATTAAACTCTTTTTAGATCTAAAATAGTTTAATAAATAAATTAAAAATTAATTTTTTTATTAATGTTATTTTTAAATAAATAAATTTTTATAAAATAATAATTTTTTCTAAAACATTAAAATTTTTAAAAAATATAACATATTTTAAAATTAATATTTTCAAAAAGTAAAGCTTTTATAAGTCAAAAAAATTAGAATTAAAAGTTACAATCAGGAAAACTTAAAAAAAATTCTAACAGTTTGTTTTAAAAAAAAATGTATATTACTTCTTTTTTTTTAAAGTTGATGTCTAATCTTAGTATAATATTTTATAATTGTAATTAATATTTTATTTTTTAACACGTGTAATATACGTGCTGCTAAACCTAATACTAATATAAATTAGTTGTAACTAGTGTTTTAACCCGCGTTACGCGCGCGGGAGTTTGGTTGTTTTTCCCTGTCTTACGCGACCGTGACTTTCTTCGTTGTCTGGTTGGCTCATCGGAAACCACAAACCGATACCAGTTCGATTAAATACCGAATACCGATACTAATGTTTGACGTCAAAAACACAAAAAAATAAACGTTTGTGGTCAAAAAACAAACTTCACCTACGTTACGCGTACGGAAGTTTGGTTGTTTTCCTTTGTCTTACGCTACCGTGACTTTCTTCGTTGTCGGGTCGGCTTATCGGAAACCACAAAAGCGTATACCGATATCGGTTCCGAAATATCGAATACCGATACTAATGTTTGAACCCAAAAACACAAAAAAATAAACTTTTGTGGTCATAAAACAAATATATAAAACTTTGTTGTTAATCCTAATTACAATTTGAGTTTTAAATACATTTTATAAAAATATATGACCAATATATTAAAAATCAAACTTCTAAATATATTTTACAAAATATGTGACTAAAATATTAAAAAACAAACTTCACTCTAACAGTAAAGTTGTTTTTTAATATATAATATAATGATAATAAAGCCGTAACCAATAGATTTTATTCTAACAAGTGAACACCACATCTTAGTTGTTTCCACGCTATATCTACCTCCTTTCTAGAACCACATTCAACGGCAACAATCAGTCAATCAATCGATCGATCTTACACAAATCTTCAATAGATCGAAAGCGATAATCCGATATCATGTCGTGGCAAGCTTACGTCGATGATCACTTGATGTGCGACATCGAAGGCAACCACCTCACCGCCGCTGCCATCATCGGTAACGACGGCACCGTTTGGGCTCAGTCCTCCGCCTTCCCTCAGGTCTGTTTCTTTAACCTAAGTTTTCTCATGTTAATCTGTTGATTTACGTTGTTGATGCTTCGATTGATGCGTTGAAGCCTGTTTGTTGGTGATTTGGACTCGGATCTGAGTAGTTGATATGTATTGTTGCGTGTTAGTTCAGATTTGGTTAGGTTTTTGAATTCGGTTGTTGTGTTGAAGGAGTTGTTGTTTGATTCGTTGATCTGGCTTGACGATTGATGATTTGTTGATTGCGATTGTTTTGAGGTGTTGATTTTGAGATGTATCGGTGTTAGGTTAGTTTGTGATTTGAGTTTGATGAAAAAAATGATCGAGTGTTTGTTTGCTTTGATCTGATTTTGTTTTGCTGAGGTATAGATGGATATGAAGTTGAGATTCCAGATCTGTTAACAACTTATTGAGTGATGAAATTGTAACTGGTGACATGCATGATAACATGAGCTGATCTACTGTATGTTTTCTGGAGTGTTTGTTTGAGATTTGGAAGGGGTTTGGGATTGCTTATTAGCACTTTTTATCAGCTTATAATGTTTCGGTATGTAATAAGCAGTTTTAAAGGGGTTTGGATTGCTGATCCAGCTGTTTGACTGTTTTTCTTGTTATGTTTGACTGAAGTAAGCATCAGTTTTGAATAAGCAGTTTGAAGTTAGATCCCATAGTGGGTAAAAGCGGCTGCTTTAAGCCCCAAGTTTTCTAAAAAAATTCGGCATGAGATGGGAGTAAAAGCTTCATATTAAATCCACGTGTTCATCTCCACGTGCTTTTCCAAGTGTTTTAAATTAAAGGTGAATTGTCGGATATTGTTTGGAGTTAACATGGGCAAATGATAGTGAACAAGAGTAGTGAAATCATAGTTTGTTTAGCATTTCAAGCAATCAGAAGTTATGTTAGATCACATTAACATCTTGTTGAAACACATATAAATGCAAAGGAAGGTGAAGTGGAGGTTTATGTACATGGCTTGGTCAGGCTAAAAGCTTTATACAAATATGAAAAAACAGAATATTTGTCTCTTGGATGTATCAGCTAATGCTTTTGGAGGATATTTGCAGATCATTATTGTTAAACAAATGTCAACACTTAAAAATTACAATTTATAAGCATATTGACGCCTTTTAACAGTGGTTTTTTGATTTAACTGATATGGCAGGTAAAGCCAGAGGAAATAGCCGCTATCATTAAGGACTTTGATGAGCCCGGCACTCTGGCTCCAACTGGCTTACACCTTGGTGGGAACAAGTATATGGTTATTCAAGGTGAGGCAGGAGCTGTTATTCGAGGCAAAAAGGTAAATAGTTTATATGCTCTTTCTTGCTTTGGTAATTGTACACCAGTGCATGTTTTAATCAAAGTGATTAATCATCCATACCCTTAAACTAGTCTTTTTGTTGAAATTATAATGGGTCATGAATGGATGATATTGTGTGTTACTATGCTATATATGTTGTTCATGCTATGTTTTATGACTTTATCTCAACGGGTTAAATTTTAAAAATATAAAAAACAGGTAAAAGGTGAAAGGGTCGTCGGGGAGAAAGTTGCTTGAAGTCTACCCTTTAATGTTGGTTTCAGGCCCAAGATCATACTCAACTCTTGCATTCATTCATACTTGAAAACTTACATTATATAGAAAATAAGCATGCACTCCTAAAAACAAGTGCCACTACTCCACTATCCCTAATACATGACCACTACTTGCTAACTACTAAGACTAATTCAAATTAAAAACTTGCTGCATACTCTAAACAAAACATGACTCAAATACTAGACCCGTGATCTGTAACTTGACCCGACTTGACCTGATCAAGATTAACCCAACATTTAATGCATGGAACCTCATGAATCCTTTTATTCATATAATTAGATTATTGTCGATATTGTTGTAGTGATCATAATCAACAAATTAATTATTTACAAAGAATAGGAAAAATAGAAGTGTGTGCAGGTCCAACCCGATCCTTTTCAACCCAACTTTGTTTTGACCCATTACCCAACCCAATCGCCTTGCCAACTCATCACAATTGTTTCACTTGTTTCTTTGATCAAACTTAGGCTTGCATAATTAGTGGTTTATTTTGGATGATAGTTTACGGTAATCAAGTAATTAATTTGTTGTGTTTTGATTTTTATTGTTATTTTACAGGGACCTGGAGGTGTGACTATTAAGAAGACAGGAATGGCTTTAATCATTGGCATCTATGATGAGCCCATGGCTCCGGGCCAATGCAACATGATTGTTGAGAGGCTGGGTGACTACCTCATTGATCAGGGTTTTTAATGTGCTTGGTATGTTCCACCTTTAATTACTTCATCAACTTTCCATACGATTGCATTATATGTGTCAATTTTGTATCCTTTACTTTTGAAATGGTGTATATGTGTTATGTTTTTTTAACGCGACAAATGTTAAACTAAAATTATTAGCTTAAAAGGAAATGGGTTGAATGGTTCAAAATGCGCAAAAATACCTCCTAAAAACTTTTATTGAATAAAGGCTTTTCTTTAAATTTTTTTTAACTATGTGGGTTAGTGTTATAAGCTGTTAAGGCCCTCACTTTTTTTATTTATTATTTTTTATATTTTTAATGATCAATCACATTTTCATGTTGTTTTGGTCAAACACATAAAATGTGCGTGCTTAAGTCTTCAAACTGTGTTTAATTTATTGTTTAAGTCCTTAAACCCGCTTCATTGTATATATGTTTCACTAATAAAGTTGAGGGACTTGATCGCTTATAACATGAGAAGTACCTTCAACCGACATATTATCTTGCAACAAATATGATTTAAGATATTTATAGTAATATCATTAAGATATTAAGATATATTCCGGCTCAACCCGACCTAACTTGCAAAAAGAATATGTTTGGACCAGAATCCGTAACCCATATGTCCCAGCCACTTGTTTTTCCAATCGCCATCATTTGTTTCTGTGTTTGTAAATTTACCCGGTTGGTTGCAACAAGAATCTATATGATTTATGGTTGATACAACTATTTGATATAACTAACAAGCATAATTCGTAAAAGGTTGCAGGGAAATGATAAAGTGTGGCATGATTTCAAGATTGATCAAACTTTGGGATGGTGGTACCCTCATGATTTAGTGTGATACTTGTGTTGTTTCTTGAGTTGTTTTGATGGATATTTCAAATGCTATCATCATCATCATCATCATCATCATCATCATCATCATATCTTTGTTTGTGTATGTTATGTAACTTTTAGTTAGTTTATTACCCTACTTTTTTACCATTTTGAATCAGTTTGTGGCATCAAAAACATTTGTATATCCATTCAATTTCCAACTTCATTAGGTGGTTTGATGAGTGTTCAGTATGCAGGTATGAGAACTAACTATTACACGTCACCCGTCATTACTCCTAACATTAAGTAAGCTTTCCCTCGAAAAAAGCGAGCTTTCATTACAATATTAGATGCATTTTCATGGTACATGTTCACAACATTTGTCTACCACCCTATTATGCAAAACTAAACTTGGGAATATGTTACAAAAGTACATAGCTAGCAAAAACGGCAATGTACATATCTTAGCGAACACAATCTCTTTAGACGTTGGTTGAGTTTCATGTGAGTGATTTGGTTCATGCGTTACTAGGCATGATGAGTACCACCAAGGACAAGATTTTATCGGTGACGGCATTAACTTCAGCTCCATCGGTGAGAAAGTTTTCAAACTCGAGTTTGGTGAGGACTTAAATTGTTTATTATTTAATTATGTTATTTATATATTATTATAAATAATTATATATATATATATATATGGTTTATATTTATGTACATATTTATTTAATGAATCAAATAATACTTTTATAAATAAAGCTTTGTCAACGTCTTACTCTAGCTTAAACTCGATATCTAACACGTAGTCTCAAATTTGTTCATTAATAAGCCGTAATATTATTATGAGTTCGGACTCTGGTTGAAGTGCATTTAAGCTCCCGTGACTTAAAGCTTTTAACACACATATCTTGAATAGCTCACAAACTGGTTTTAGTCGTTTATTCCGTCTTCATATAAATAAATAATATTAAAAACGCTTGATCTTATCCTTGATTAGGTAGTCTTCGTCACCATCACGTGCCTGCAATCTACAGTTTCCCCCTAAATAAATACCACCACCACCATCATCATCTTCATCGTCCCCAAAAGTTTTTTTTTTTTTTTTTTTTCAGTGAGAGTGAGAGTGAGAGTGAGAGTGATATCATGAAGAACACAGGCAAATCCATCAAATCCGGCGGAAAACACGGTCAAGAAACACGCAAAGATAGGAAATCAACCAGCGGAATGAACGGATCGCCGAAGAAAGGAGGTCACGGCGGCAAGTTCACTTGGTCCGGCGATTCTACCTTCTCTCCGGCCGAATTAGGAGGATTCGATCGAGCTGTTGTTGATGATAATGACGTGATTGCTACAAAATCCGATGATCTGGAGTAGATCGATAAGACTTCTTATAAGGTTGTGATCGGATCTGATGTAAATAGTATGGATAATAAGTTTCGTTTGGTTTTGTGTTAACGGTTGATTTACCTCTGGATTTATGTAAGCTCTACGACAGTGTAGTGTGTTGTTAAGCATTGATCTGTAAAATCAACTGAAAGCATGCATCCTTTCCCATTTGGAATTTTAATAGAACTAGTTTGGATTCCTCGGCGCAACTACTTTGTACATAAGCTTTAGCTCTTCATGCTTGCTTTGATATTGTTATTTTTTACAAAACCATTAGTCGTTCATATACAAAACAACACAATATTTAGTAATAAGTGAACTTAAAAAATAACTACAACCGTGCTAAACACATAAAGGTCATGAACTAAAAGCCTACTCCAAATCCATACCTTCTATGTACTTGTTTGCAACACAATCTTGATGCAACCACAACCTTAATTGCAGTTAAACCCAAAACAAATATTTCAAGTGGCCTAAAATCACAGCTCCCATATTCATGAAAATATGGTCTTCCACTTTCTACAAAATTAAAAAATCACTCCAACTAATTATAGAGGAGAAAAAGCAACATATAAGAAGATACACTCTTTGTAAAATAGATTACAGTTTGTTGGTTATTCATTTTCGAAAAGTAACATATAGAAGAAACACATGTGTTCGTTCAAATGGATATGTCCTACAAATAAGCAAATTACTTTAGGAACCGAAATCCAGTTAATTATCTAAGAACTTTTACAAACCAGCAAAGAAAAAACCTTTAAAAATGATGTGATTTAAGAATCTTTTACAAAGTAGCAACGAAAAACAAATACCTAACAGACTACATCACAACAGCCATCTGCTAATCAACATCGAAAGCCAAAGAAACAATAACAAAAAAGGATATAAAAAATTAAGAACTTTAAAAATCCAAAACCAATGAAGTCTATCATCTACACATTCAACAAAGTAGACCTCCAACAAAATCCTTACCTCCGGTGCATGAAAGTTCTTTAAAGAGGTTAAAAATAACATATCTTACGCTCCACTCTAAGTAGACCTGCAACATTTAAAAGATAAATCATACAGACAAATCTATCAGAACATGATTTAAGTAGAACTTGGTAATAACACTACTTAATGTACCCATTGAAACAATACGGATATGCATTCAATGTGAGGGATAACCTAAGACCAAAGCACATTGCCAAACTACATATGAGAGCACAACCAAATACTAATAACCAAGGATAGTTCACAATAACTACCTAATTCGAGAAACAAAATAAAAAGCGCACCCTTACGTCAATTATTCGACAACAAAAGTCAACATCAATCAATTCACCTAAGATTCTAAAAACAAAATAAAAACGATTAATCAACCTGCTACTCCTAATCCTGGCGCAAACACTAACGAGCAAAGCTAATAACCAAACACATGCAATAGCAATCGCACGATTAAAATCAACTAATAAACAAAAATCAAGTGAGTGTGCACCAGAATCATATCATACCGATCCTTGGAATTCTTTTTGAAGGTATATTTCTGTTTTTTATTTCAATTTCGATTTAAGCTGGGTTTTTTGGCCCTTGTGAAATCTTGAGTTATGTTTAACTGATGGATTAAACAACAAAGCACATCTGAAAACTCAAAACAGGAAGAATTGATCCAACATTTGAACTAATAAATTTTAAATTATAATTATCATTTAAAGATATGCTACCTTTGTTTTTGAGAACAAGGAGAGCACTGACATCAAGGAAGAGGCAAATGGAAAGGAGTTGGAGTCCATCTAAAAATAGTAAACAAAGCCAAGGAAAAAATATCAAATAAGAAACGAAGCTTGCAAAATCACAGAAATTTAGGGTTGTTTACCTTTGCAAATTAGTTGCTTTGTCCTCCGACCGTCAACATACACATACACCCTCAACTCCTCAAGGATGACCACTAAATAGACCGCTTAACCACTGCATGCAACCGGTATCCATCGGGTTTCAGCGACACCCAATTGCCGTTCTCCTTGTACAATCCAGATCAAAACCCAACATTTCTCTCTAACCCCTATTGGAATCGAAATGGATGAAGTGCTTTAATTGTTGTTAGACGACATCGCTGGAATGACAAAGGTCATAGGAGAAGCTTCAATTGGATCTCTCTCTCTCTCTCTCTCTCACATAAACTTGCTCCGCTGTAGAATGACGGAATGAAAAAGGCTTTTTAGCTATTATCAAAGGTAGAAGAAGGATCTATGGATACAATGAAAACTAATAAAATTCAGTGTTCAAAATCACAGGGGAAAGGCACCAATAAAACCCCCCTGCGTAGATAATCGAAACAAGAGACACACAACCGGTACCCAATCCGATATGTAGCACAGAAGCCACCAAAGGCGGTTGGTAACAACCACCGGCGGCTTACGATGACTACACAACAAGATCTGGCTGCCATGCAGTTAGTGATTCAGCCCCAAATAGACAAACCAGAAAGACGACGTTGGCCGCAAACGGGAGCCGATGTCGCCGCTGGCTAAACCGTAAACACATCTGAAATCGAACATCGCCGGAAAGTAGAGCCTCGATGCAACAGAGGGCACACCCACGCCGAGAAGCAACACAACGGCGCCGCATATCCCGGATGCCAAAAGACGACAACGTCGGTGATGGAAGGCAACTTTCGAAAAGAGAAGCCAAAGACGGTGAAAATGAGTGGAACTGTGTGTGAGCCATATAGCTATGAAGACTAAGAATCATGTTGTACTTGTTGCTTTATAACATGTGCCAGCATCAATGAGTAGTACATGCCGCACAAACAGTTACAAATTCACTGTTCATGAGACTGTATTTTTCATGTATAGGTAAATAAATTTTAGTTTTTTTTTTTTTTTTTTGTTTTTTTGAAAAAGTAGTATGTGAATTTAATAATTTGCATAGAAGCTAAATTTCATGACGAATACAAACCAACTTGTGATAGGTTTATGAGGCATCACGAAATATTGAAGAATATCAAGTGTTTTATACAAGCACTAGTGGGAATGCCCGCGCGTTGCTGCGGCTCCTTTCATGTTACAGCAGCTTGTGTGACAGCCTTAATATGCATATTCTCTAAACTATTCCGTTCAAAAGAAGGCGTGTACGTTGCAACAAACTATTGTGGTGATTTAATGCTTTAGAGCTTATCTATTTACGCAAACTTAACTTTAGCTGGCCGATACAATTTGAACAATATTATTACAAATTCTTACATTCTTCATAAAATTCATACAGCAAGTCAAAGTGAAAGCGAACTCACACTACAATTCAACTTCCTACACCCCATCCCTCGCAATGATAAGAATAAAATCCAGTAATAGCAAAATCATTCACCTTCAAACTTTAAGCAACAACCCTGAAAGTGTGCTAAATGTGTAGTGCAATTACTTGTTGGATATACTTATAAAATTTATATAAGGGATCATGATTTGCAAACAGACTACAAGATAAAAAGAAAGAAACCTAGGAACTACAAATACCTGTCCATTCATAAGTGAAAAAAACAGCAGCAAGCTCAAAGTTCCATTCATAAGGGAACTACAAATACCTGTCCATTCATAAGTGAAAAAAACAACAGAAGGCTAAATGTAAATAAGTTCAAAAGCAGCCCATGTTTAGCTTATGTATAAGGCTTGAAACATTCCTTGCAAATTCAAAAGCAATGATGTTATCATGCTGCTGTATTCAAATGCTCATGTGAAACCAATAACTTATTTACTAAGAGAATATATTAATTACCAAAAGAACATAAATGAACAAAAAGTTGATAGAGTTGTAAAAGAATTGTAAAATAACTTGTACACTACGCATTACAAGTCATACACAATAGATTTTGACCTTTCAACCCTAGAATGCACCTGAAAAAAAATAACAGCAACAACCACAGTTGACCCTCTTCATCATTTCTAGACTGTAAGCTCACTATTTAAAAAGCTAAAATTAAACTTTGCTACTATCAATTCTAATTCAGATGAATATGTAAATAAATAAACGAAGTAATAAACACAAATAAGAATCAACACTATCAAAATAAAGGTCAAGTTAATTATTTGTTGCTTTCTTTAACGAAATTGAATGAATTTGTAGGAGTAATTGGTCGGGAAGGTCAAAGTGATTACCTTAAACGTAATCTACATAACCAAAACCAACTTACCTGCGATTGGAGCACCCGGAAGTCCTTTTCGATACCAGAATTTGAGCCAATAGATAGTCAACATGAGCTCCACCAATGTTGCCTCCATACAAAATAATGAACCAATTTCGCTAGGTGTATTTAGCAGTAGACGTGCCAAAAACGAATGAATCGGCGGATTTACTAAGTGGTTAAATACATATTTTTTAGTACATATCAAGTTGATCCGTATACAACTTTTATCATTATGCATATAAATTTAAAAATTAATAATTTAATTTTTGGATAAAATAGATTAGTAGATTGTATATAAATATATATTTAAGAGCATTTCAACTTTGATAAACTATTTTTAAGGGTTTCATAAGACACAATTTAACTTATTCTTAATTAATTGCACACATACATTATCACACCGTTAGAAGAATAAGAAAACCCTTAATACAACTCAAAATTAAGGTCTCATGAATATACAAGTAGGGAATGATAATTCTTTTGTAGTTGATTTGATGCGAATTTCACCCTGAAGAAAATATTATCAAATACTTCTCAAATTTGAACTCCTAATGCAATGTTATGAGCACCTAAAGTTTGGGTCCCTACTCAATTTTTAATCAAATAGATAAGAAATCCATAAAATTAACCTTGCCTTGGCAAAAATATTAGTATAAGCTGGTGGCCGAGCATTCACAGCAAGGGGCCTCTACGAGGTGGTCGTGAGGGTTTTCCACCACCAAATGACCTTTCTTGACCTTGACCACCAGGAGCCCTACCTTGAACTCGACTTCTCCTAATAGTAGTTTGCCTACTTTTAAGAATATCATCAAACAACATATCCAACCAATGCCATTGCAAAGTATATTGTGCGACCTTACTTTTGAGAGCAAAAATCATGTGGAACACCAAAAATTCATAAGTGAAATGGAGTCATTAGTCATGCATCTCCTTCCAATAACATAAACATAGCATAGTCATGCAACAAGAAAATATGTACCAAAATTGACCATAAAGAAAAGCTATATTGTAATAGAACCATCTATGAATGATTACATATGCGAAATCTTATTATAAAGACAATGATGCTAGAAAGTTTGATGGATGAAGGATTATTAGTGCTTTCTAATACAATTATACATATCTACAAATCCTAAGCTTCCAAACTTATTTTTTCCACAAAGATACTAATCTCACATCCCTTGATTAGACTATGAATGGCTTCCTTCTACCATGGTTCTATTCCTTAAAAATACGTCTAAAAGGATTCTTTTAACACAAAACCCTTAAAAATAATTATATCATTATAATTACTCAAATAATACTAAAAAGGCAGGTTAAAAGGTTAAAAGGTTGATGAAATAAAACTAAAAAAACCTCAATAGATAGAGTAGTTGCAAACCTTTACACATGCACGTGCTTTGTTTGGCTAATTCTATAACATCTATCCATTGCCTGTGAATCCATTTGAGGATCCTACACTCCAAATGCATAACATGATCAAAATGATATTAAATGCAATGATATAAATGCCATCAGAAGTAAACGGGTCAATTTGGATTATACAAGTTTAATATGTCATAAGTCATCACATTTGTTTTAGTTCTTGTGCTACATTATCATATTAACAACGCATATTCCACATTATACTAAAATGATTTGACCTGCTACCCAACCCATCCACCTGCTAATTTGCCAACTCCAGAGAAAACAATAAACATAAATGCTCACCTAGTCACTGTCGTATAATATGCAGCCATCAGCAAAAGCATTGAGATTGATTCATAGCCCACCAGCCAATATGCTTAAAAGAAAGATTCTATACTCACTGCCCACATTAATGAAGTCGTGGATCTATTATTGCATAATTGTACAGAATTAAAAATTACATATAGATAAGTAGAATCAACTAATTCTAACAAGATATATAACATGGACACAACTATTTAGAATCATCAAATAGTAACTGAACCATAAAGCAAAACTTTTATGAGCTCTCCTTACTTGTTGTCTTCTCTCTTCCAATTTCACACTACCATCAATACTACACACTTCCATACCCTTCTCACTGAAGTAGTAATGCTTTATATCCAAATTCTTAGTCCACTGGAAGAAAATTAAAACATGTTTACCAAAAGAAAACATGATTTAAAGATTTAAAAAACACAGATTTTAACACGATAGCTACCTTTTTTCGTTGTCTTGTCCAAGTCTATCATTGCCTGATCAAGTTAATTTGGAAGAATCGGATCCACGCCAGCTATAGCTTCAAACATCTTTTCATTGATATTCTTAATAGCTTTGCTCTCACTGTTAAGATGTGTTGCCTTAAATCTATAACGTAACTCAATAACCCTATGCGTGCATTGTTTAAGAATAAAAAGAACTTGCAAACCAAAGAGAAAAAAATAAAAGCATTTGTTTCTTTCCTTGAAATGGAGTAGATCAAAACATCTCAAGTATATAATAAAAGCATCATTGTCTTACATCTTGGCAGAAGTAACTGATTTTTGAACAAAACTACTAACATCTATAACCAGAAAACCTCACTCCCGTCACCTTGGAGAAACATAATTACCTTCTACAAGATATTAGAGAACTTACATTACAGAAGGAACACTACTTGAAGCAAAAGCTCTAAACATTCCTTTATTAGTATAAAGATCGACTTCAATAGTCTAAATTCATCTACTATGAGGGATTTGCCTCATAGAACTTGCATATGTAAATGCAACCTGAAACCAATATTCTTATGAGCAATTTGTGCTCATAAAAAAAAACCCTAAAACCAAAATCTTATGAATATCATAGACACAACATGATAAACTTTATGTTCTAATGGATGCCAACAAGTTTCAAATCAATGCATCTACAACATCCACAAACATATCTAAATACTTCATGGTAAAACATGTATACAGAATCAAGAGCCAATATGATGGTGATGTATGTCATAATTCACATGAATAAAAGTATAACATATAATTGAGCTATTTAAAACATAAACTATGTTATTTACCATGTTGATGCACTATCAATAATCAAAAGAACCTTCCCCTTGTAATAGCTCAAGGGTACATCGTTTCCATAGCTCAAGGGTACATCGCTTCCATGAATATCCTGCAAAATTAATTTCACAATTAACTTCAAATAGAAGACATACATTTTGTAACTAAAATAAAACCTAATTCAAATAGTACATGAAGTCTGTTTACATTCTTCAAATTTGAGGGAATTCAACTTTGATTTTCAATTTTAAAATAATTAGTCTTAACTAAGTATCTAGAAGATAAACATAAATCAATTTAGAGCTACAAGTTCGAACTGCTTGATCAAGTTAAAGAGTATTAAACCCATCAAAATCATACAATCATTATAATATGTAGAGAACTTATGGGGTGAATTGAAGCTCATTTCTCTTTTAAAAACATCTAAAATCTATCAAGAACCCTTGTTATGTTACATACACCGACGATTGAATTGGTTCTGCGATTTAATGGAGTCGGCGATTGCACTGGAACAACGTTGATTGTATTGAATGGTGCTGGATGTCGATTGGAAATGAAGATGAGAGAAGGTGAGCAGATTGAAGCATTGAACGCAGGGTAATGGTGGAGAGGGAGAGCAAAAGGCGCGTCTTACAAATTTGAGTGAAATTACCATCTTGTCCCGAGGTTTTGTATTATAAAATAGTAAAGATAATCAAAGATTACCAAACATCAATAAATATTATTGAGGAAGAACGAATTGATGTTTGCTTCTTAAACAAAAGAAGAATGATTTTCTAAAAAGAAGAATGATTCATTGTTCAAAAAGAGAAAAATTCGTTGATTTCAGTTAACGAGATAAGAGAGACTCTTAGATTTCATATCTTCAAGCCCAAAAGCATATAGGATTTATCCTTAGCCCAACTGGTTAAGGTGAGTTACTCATAATATGTAAATATTAGGAGGTCATGGGTTTAAGTCTCACTCTGAGTAAAATACTTAGGATTGAGCTAGGGGGTTTTCTCCAATAGGTTTCCTCCTGAGGGGGTTGGGGGTGCGGTCTTGGCAAGGAAACAAATAGGTGTGCCCGATTAACATAACACCTATTATTTGAAGCAGAATCGTACATTTGCCATTCAAAAAAAATAATAATAATATAGGATTTCTCTTTCTCAAAATGGTGGCTTAAACCTTAGCTTCCTTAGATCTCCTTTTATTGACATATGTCAAACTTTTAATGATCCATCACAAAGTTTTCAAACAATCATTTAGATCTAGCTAAAGTTGTGCAACTTTTCAATAAGAAAGAATAAGATGGAACTTGTGAGAGTGCTCAAGTAGAAGGAAATATCAAATAGAATGGAGCGGTAACAACGGTGTGCAGTGGCTTTGTCGTCACAATTGTTCGCCAAAGAACCCACCGACCCTCTTCCTCTCCCTCTCCCTCTCGGCTCTCATCTCTCTCTTAATGTGTCCCTCTCTAACTCCTATATCATATATAATGTAAAAACTAACATGAAGTTTTGAAGGCTGGTGAAATCGATGAATCAAACCTTAACAATCGAACTAACCTCATACGAGATTGTGATTTGTAACTCGTAACTAACCGATGATGATCGACTCAAATTGAGTTAATCAGACTGCATAATGGGTCTTTCATCAACTCGATGATGCAATATGCAGCGGATGCACTCAGATGATGAAATTAATGTTGAAATTGTTGGCTAACTACACTCGACGATGATTTAAAATCAAATGGTGAATCAAAGATTGAATGAGATCAAGATTTCAATGAGGATTGAGATTTAAGAGAATACTGATTGAGTTTCTTGTGTTTCATGCTCCCCCGACTTTAATTTATATTACTTTTTTATTTTAGGATTTTGATGGTCTAATAGGATTTGATGGCTTAAAACATAAGCCTTAGGCCACCAAATCCTAAGCCACGACCAAAATTAATCAACGTATCTTTAGGCAATAACACAATTCCTAAGTCACTCATGTCATAACCGGCTCTGGACGGTTCGATCCGGCCTCAAGGTTCTGGACTTCTAGTAACATGTCTTTAGAAAATAAAAAATAAAAATCTTCCCTTTAGAAGAATAAAATAAAATATGAAAGAGTGAAATATGATCGCTAACGACCACACGCAAGACGCAACTCCCATCTTCCATTACCGAAGTTCCGATCAATCATCTCCGATCCCCACACCTCCGATCACCAAAACTCCGGTAATATTCACTGAGATGCACCACAATCATCAGCAATTCAATCACATCCGCTATAATAATCTAACCTTCTTCCCACTCTGAAACCCTAACATCTCAAATCCATTCCAATTCATCTGATTCTGCAATCACACAATCCAAATAGGGTTAAAACCATGGGGAACAAGATCGCCCGTACGACGCAAGCTTCAGCAACGGAGTACTATTTGCACGACTTACCGTCGTCGTACAACTTAGTGTTGAAGGAGGTTTTGGGGCGAGCACGGTTCCTGAAATCGATTCAGTGTAAGCATGACGAAGGGCTGGTGTTGGTGAAGGTGTATTTCAAGCGTGGTGACTCGATTGATCTTCGTGAGTATGAGCGACGATTGTCGCAGATTCGTGAGATTTTTAGCCGGATGGAGAACCCTCACGTTTGGCCGTTTCAGGTTTGTTGATTTTCCAATTGTGAAGTTGTTTGAGAGTTTAGGTTGTTAAAGTTCTTTAGTTATCTGAAGCAGAAAGTAGGGTTTTTGATATGTTATCTTTTTGGAATGATGATAACTTGACAAGGGCCCTAAATTGGTATCTGTTTGAAAGGAAAAGAGGAGGATACATAATTCATGTTGTAAACGGTGTAGTAGCACAACACTCATGTCAACTATAGGAGTTATTTCTAATCTGAAATGATATGTTATTCATCCCGAACTAAGGGGGCATATAAGAATTTGGTAGACTGCTAATAGCATTATAACTGATGAGTTGAAGAATGTTAATAAGATTGGCTTGTAGTATTGTTTAGGTAACCCCTTTAGGCTTTGCTGCTGAGGGTTTGGTTTTAAAGTATTTCTGTAGAATTATAGGGACACAAAAGATCAACGTAGAATGCTTACATTATTATCCTTTTTAGTTTTGAGAATGCTTATTGTATGGTTGCTGTGAATTTGATTGGATTTTATCTCTTCTGGTGCCTGGCACCGTTGCTCTTATATTTGGCAATTGTTTTTAAGAGTTCAGTTGTAAAGTTTCCTTTTTTTGGATGATTCATCATGGAAAATAGGCCAAAAAGATCATTTAGGCTCTTGATGGCTTGGTAAATGAGTATATAGAATGTAGGCTTTATAAGATTTGCTTAGTGTTTGGTGCAATATTAGGAAAAAGCTGGAAATTTAGAACATATGTAAGTTTGTTAAGGTTTTGATCTGAGTTTTAGTTTTGGATAAATGTCACAGTTCTGGTACAGAAGTGCCAAGGTACAAATATTATAAAATTTTTAGTTTTTGAAAAATGGGGGCAACTGATCTCTATGCTAAGCAGAAACACAATAAATAATTTGTTACATGGATAATCAGAAGGGCATTAGCCTAGCAGAGAATCAGAAATGGATTTAAGGACTGAATTTGGTGATATGTGTGAAACAATTTTAAACTAAGCCACTTTCTTGTCATTTTTCATATCTGCCTTTTAGCAATGGGCCCTGCTTAGACTTCCTGTACACTTATTTAAGTATGCCCAAATGGCCAAAATTTATCATTCAGCTTTTTAGTATTTAAATATAATGCAACACATGAGCTTCAAATATGCTGCTCTTCTGAACTGTATAGTAGTTCTTTACACACCAGAATACCAGATCTTTTATCCAAAATGAGTTAGGGTATGCTAAAATTAGTTTGAAGTAGTTCCTCGTAGCCTAAAAAGGGTTCAACTTTAAGAGCCTATAAAGGGTTCAACTTTAAGAGCCTAAAAAGGGTTCAACTTTAAGAGCCTAAAAAGGGTTCTACTTTAAGAATATGCTGTTGATTGGCTGTATCTATTCTTTCTATATGCCAAACCAATTGTCTACATATTTGAGCTTGTTGTGTATATATAAGGGTGTTAGTTATTTTGTTAGTAAAATGCTCTTTTCTAAGAAAAACAATTAAGAACAAAATACATTGCAGTTTTGGCTTGAGACTGATAAAGCGGCTTACTTGTTGAGGCAATACTTCTTCAATAACCTTCATGACCGACTAAGTACAAGGCCTTTCCTAAGCCTCGTTGAGAAGAAATGGTTGGCTTTTCAGGTTTACCCTTTATCTATACCAAGTATTAAACCATGACCGTAATTAATGATTATAACAAAATTACATTATTCAGGTTTTTTAAATGTTTCTTGTTGTGTAGTTGCTTTATGCAGTGAAACAGAGTCATGATAATGGAGTTTGTCATGGTGAGCTCATTGATTTTGTTCCTTTTAAACTTTTATATATTTTGGGAATTGGGATAATATATACACACATGCCACAGAAAGTATTCAAAAGTTTCACTAAGACCACCCAAATATTAAAACAATTTTAGAGGCCATCAAGTATCAATTTTGTTTTGTTTATGCTGATTTTTGCAAAAACTTTCCAGAAAATTGTAAAATGAGAAAATGACCCTAAATCCAAAATAAATTGTCACTTCTAGATTTGTAAAATACCAAAAAAAAAACCCTGAAGCTGCTTATATATTTTTCGAACAATCTGTCTAGAGTTGATTCTTTTGAGTAGATTCAGGTCATTTTTATCTTTTTTACAACTCTAGATATGATGAAAGCTTTAACTTCAAGGGCATTTAGCCAATTTACAAATTCCCAGCAAAATTTTTTTGATGAAACCAAATTGATACTTGGGTGGCTTCTAACTTTGTTTCAATTATTATGTAGTCACAAAAATAACTTTTGAATACTTAGCTAGTTAGCTCATCCATGCATACATCATCCCTTTATATTTGAGCTTTTTATAAATCGTTTATGTGGTTATGCTGGTGTAATTTAATCACTTTTGCAGGTGATATTAAATGTGAGAACGTGTTGGTTACTTCTTGGAACTGGCTTTACCTTGCTGACTTTGCATCCTTTAAACCAACATACATTCCTCATGATGATCCCTCTGATTTTTCTTTTTTCTTTGATACTGGAGGAAGGAGGCGCTGCTATCTTGCACCAGAGGTGAGTTTACGTTTCTTAAATGTCGATTGCTTCTTCATTTTAATTTGATTTTGTAAGTTTTGTTTACCTTAACTTTAAAAATATTCTAGAGTACTTTCAAAATTCCATTTATAAGATCACCTATCTTGCGAGTTTTAAAGAGTAGTGATAATTTTATTCTTGTAAACTATTAAATATCCCTTGATATCCCTGTGTATCAATTCTATGATCTTTATAACTTATACATATTGTTTTTATAGTAGTTGATAACTTGATATGGCAAGTCTTTATTTCGAAATGCAGGTAAATGATGCCAAAAGCATATGGTCTTTAGAACTTGTTATTTGTCAAGACTTCAGGTTTTTAAACTAGGGCAGTTAATAGTTATAGTCGATTGATGTTTAAAACATGTTCTCAAGCAGAAAAATGCTTGCTAGTGAATATGCCAGCCTGGTTATCGCATTTAGTTACCAAATCTAATTCAAACTTGTTGGACGGGTTGATCTTTGTTTATTATTGCATTTTCAGTCGAAGTTCATTTATTTAGTAACCATTAACTGCAAGAAATTGTAAAGTTTTAATTATATTGATAATGTGGACTCACTCATACACAAATGGGATTTGGTGACCATACTATTATTGTTTAGAGATTTTATGAGCATGGAGGTGAGATTCAAGTTGCACAAGATGCACCTTTAAGGCCATCAATGGACATCTTTTCTGTTGGGTAAGCTTTTTTCAATTTATAAGTGGTCTATTTTTTGATGCAGGACATTAGTTTTTATTTTGATAATTGGTATACTTAGCCATTCATGCGAATCAGGTAAAGCAATGAAATCTCAGCTGAAATCGTATTAATTTGTCTTAATTGTGTCTGTACATTACAAAAGTGAAATTACATTATATTCTGTTATTGTTCTAACTATGTCTTGTTATCTGATTTTGTTACTTTAGGTGTGTGATTGCAGAACTTTTCCTAGAGGGTCAACCCCTTTTTGAACTGTCACAACTACTCGCATATCGAAGGGGCCAATTTGATCCGAGCCCACATTTGGAGAAGGTACACTTTTGCTATTTTGGCGTTAAAAATGAATTTAATATACTGTTATTCATACGTGACTCCTGAATTATCATGAATACACGGTGCAGATTCCAGATTCAGGAATCCGCAAAATGATTCTTCATATGATTCAACTTGATCCTGATTCCCGTTGTTCGGCTGAAAGCTACCTGCAAACCTATGCAGGTGTTGTTCTTCCATGCTACTTCTCACCATTCCTGCATAACTTATATTCAAATTTGAATCCCATCAATCCTGATTCTAGGGTAAGAAAGATCCAATTTAGTGTTTGGTATGCATGAATGGAATTACCAAAAGAATGTGTTTGTTAGCCACGTAAGAAGGGAATCGAACATCCCATAAGGAAAGGAATGGAAGTTTACAATTTAGTCTAATGTTTCGTTACTTAGGGAAGAGGTGTTCATTTATTATTCATTCAAGGATGGATAGAAAGTTTACAGCTTAGTCTATTTTTTTTTTCAAAAAGTTATAATAACGTTAACTCAAAATGCTAAAAGTTCTTTAGTTTTATAAAAATTTAACTAAAAATAAATCTATTATAACAATCTTTTTTTTCTTAATCTTTTTACTGTCGTTAGAAAGTATATTTTAGTATCTTTATTATATTATGTACCGACTAAAAAGAAAATATGCATATCTGCATTTACATATAACATGAAAGTTGAGATATAAAATAAAAATTATTTGTTAAAATACATTTTGTAAAATAAGCATCTCATTTTTTCCCTAAACATGTTTTATCTAATAATAATTTAAACTAGGAACATTCTATTTTGTAGCCCATTCCATTCCATCCAACCAAACACGCCCTAAGTTTCTATCTCAAAGGGTAAACTCATCTGTTAACCAGAACGTATAAACCTCTGATATATTTTTTTTAATCTTTTCATACAGGTAGCAATGCTCCAGCTTTCCTTCCCGGAAATACTAAAACAAATGTTAACAAACAGAACAGGGGATGAAGCCGATATGAAACCAAAGATGGAAGATGCTATTCTTTCAGAAAATTCTCAAAATCACAAACAAGGAAAGTTACTTCAAACAATATCGAATGTATTCAAGAGAAATCACCATCCATTTCTAAGAGAAATCACAATGAGTGATTTAAACTCATTAATGTCTGACTATGACAATCAGTCAGATACTTTTGGAATGCCATTCTTACCCCTACCACAAGATAACACAAGCTGTGAAGGAATGGTTTTGATTGCTTCATTACTCTGTTCTTGTATAAGAAACGTGAAAACACCTCAGTTAAGAAGAAGTGCTGTCCTTTTATTAAAGTCATGCTCGTTATATATTGATGATGAGGATCGGTTACAGCGTGTTCTTCCCTATGTTGTTGCCATGCTCTCAGATTCATCAGCAATTGTTAGATCGGCTGCTTTGGAAACCCTTTGTGACATCCTACCATTGGTTCGGGATTTCCCTCCAAGTGATGCTAAAATATTCCCCGAGTATATTCTCCCAATGCTTTCTATGCTTCCTGATGATCCAGAAGAAAGTGTAAGGATTTGCTATGCAAGTAATATTTCTAAACTTGCATTAACTGCATATGGTTTTTTAATTCACTCAATAAGCTTAACAGAAGCAGGGGTTCTCAATGATGGAAGTTCAAACCAGAAATCACAAAAAATAACCGGGAAAAATGATGCACAGCTAGCAAAATTAAGGAAATCAATAGCCGAAGTTATTCAAGAGCTTGTAATGGGCCCGAAACAAACACCAAATATAAGAAGAGCATTGTTACAAGATATTGGTAATCTCTGTTGGTTTTTCGGTCAAAGACAAAGTAATGACTTTTTATTACCGATTTTACCTGCGTTTCTTAACGATCAAGATGAGCTTTTGAGATCGGTTTTCTACCGTCAAATAATATATGTTTGTTTCTTTGTTGGTCAACGAAGCGTGGAGGAGTATCTTTTACCATATCTAGAACAAGCATTAGGTGATATGACTGAGGGCGTAATCGTAAATGCATTGGATTGCTTGTCAATTTTATGTACTAGTGGTTTTCTAAGGAAACGAATACTTCTTGAAATGATTGAACATGCGTTCCCGCTTTTATGCTATCCAAGTCAATGGGTTAGAAGATCGGTTGTTACATTTATTGCAGCAAGCAGTGAAACCCTAGGTGCGGTTGATTCATATGTTTTCCTTGCTCCACTAATTCGTCCTTTTCTTCGTAGGCAACCGGCGTCTTTAGCTTCTGAAAAAGCTCTTTTTTCATGTTTAAAACCACCGGTTTCGAGACAGGTTTTTTACCAAATTTTAGAAAACAACAAAAGTTCAGACATGTTGGAAAGACAAAGGAAAATATGGTACAACAACTCATCATCTTCAAAATCTAAACAATTGGAAAATGATGACATGTACCAGAAAGGTGTTCGGGAGTTGGATCAAATGAAAATGTGGCCCGATCGGAAGCCTGTTACAGGCGCCATTCATCAGTCATTTACTCTTGGTGAAATTGGAAGCTTTGCTAGAACTGCTTCGGGTTCTGTGGATATTTTGGATCCTTTATTTTCAGATAAATTGAAGTTTTCGGGATTTATGTCACCACAAATTAGCGGTGCCAATAGTTTAATCGGTGATAAATCCTCAGATGGTATACCTTTATATTATTTCAAATATGATAACAAGAGATCACCACCAGGGAACGCTCCACCAGCGCCAGAATCCTTGTCATCAACAACAGATCCTCAACTTCACAGAGTGGTGCATGAGCTGGAAGATCGTGAACCTGATCAAACCATCCATGTAAGCAGCAAATTTCAAGAAGTACATGTCAGTAACAAATTTCAAGAACCAGGATCTCTAAAAGGGGTCTCTGTTATGGTGGATGAAAACTCAAACTCCAACTCCCCGGTGATTCCCGATCCTGGGTGGCGGCCACGTGGCGTGTTGGTGGCGCACCTACAAGAACACCGTTCAGCCGTCAATGACATGGCACTTTCAACCGACCAGACATTTTTTGTTACCGCATCTGATGATTCCACCGTTAAGGTTTGGGATTCTAGGAAGCTGGAAAAAGACATCTCATTTAAATCAAAATTAACTTATTGCCTAGATGGAAGCCGAGCACTTTGTACCACAATGATCCACGGGTCAGCCCAAGTTGTTGTTGGGGCATCTGATGGTACAATTCATACATTTTCTGTCGATTACATTTCTCATGGGCTCGGAAATGTTGTGGAAAAGTATTCTGGAATTACTGATGTTAAAAAAAATAATATTAAAGAAGGTGCTATTCTCACCCTTTTAAACTACACTTCAGGTGGTGGTGGTGATGATGGTAAAATGTTTCTTTACAGCACACAGAATTGCGGGATACATTTATGCGATACAAGAGAAAATACAAATTCATGGAATACGAAAGTTGTTCCTGAAGAAGGATATGTGTGTGCACTTGTGGCAAGTCCATGCGGCAATTGGTTTGTTTCTGGATCTTCAAGGGGTGTTTTAACATTATGGGATTTGAGATTTGGTATTCCGGTTAATTCTTGGCAGTATTCTGTTGCATGCCCGATAGCCGATGTGTGTCTTTTTGTTCCTAGTCAGAGTTCTTCAGTATCCACAACAGTTAGGCCACTTGTTTATGTTGCAGCAGGCTGTAATGAAGTTTCTTTGTGGAATGCAGAAAATGGGAGTTGTCACCAGGTACATTACTCATTTGGGCTTCAGTAGATTTGGTTTTATTTACTCATTATTTCTTTTAGGGGCTTTCTTTTTTTCTTTTTTTTTTGTGTGTGTGTGTGTTGGGTGGGGGTGGGGGGGGGGGGGGGGGGGGGGGGGGATGTTGATATTGATTGTGTGAAATGAAATATCAGATCACAATAAAAAATGAGCTGTAGTGAAAATGGCTATTTGTGCTGGATAAATATAAAAAAATTTAGAGATGAATAGAAAGCTACATTTCTGTGAAAAAAGGAGACACGTTAACATAGGTGTAAATATCTCAGAAGTAGTACATTGCATGTGTAAAAGAGTGTTAGGATGTGCTTTTGCAGTTTGAAGTTGTAACAATTAAATCATTAAATGTTGAGTATTTGTAAAAGCTGAAATTTTTTGGAGTTAAGATAAAAAAGGCGTTTCTGTGAGAAAAAGGACTTTGTGAAAAGGTCAGAGATGGAGGGACATATATGTGGTTTTATCTGAAACTGATTATTGACTTAAAAAAAGTGAACAATTACCAGATAATCCGGGCCCGGGGGGGGGGGGGGGGTGAGGGTATTTGGATTTGTGTTGTGATAAACAAGGCCTAGTGAAATGAACTATATAAATGAGTGTTTGGATGTGTTTTTTTTATTTATTTTATTTTTTGGTTTGAAGTCGTAATAACTATACAAGTAATTGTTATTTGCAGGTATTGAGGGTTGCAAATACCGATAATGACACTGAGATATCCGACCAACCTTGGGCCTTGGCCCGCCCATCCAACAAGGCGCATTCTAAAGTAGATTCCAGAAGGAACATAAATTATAAGTACAGAGTGGATGAACTGAATGAACCTCCTCCACGATCACCTGGAATTCGTTCATTGCTCCCGTTACCTGGTGGCGATCTGTTAACTGGCGGCACCGACTTAAAAATCCGACGATGGGATCATTCTAGGTTCCTAACTTTCCCCTTCTGTCCATCTGGTTGTCTCATCAAAATGCTATTTTTACCGTATCGCCACTGACTTTGCTTCTTTACTAATGCAGCCCTGAGCGAACGTATTGTGTTTGTGGTCCATCAATTAAGGGTGTTGGAAATGATGAATTTTATGAAACCAAATCCAGTTTTGGTGTGCAAATGGTTCAGGTTTGTCAATTCTGAAAACCTTCTTTCCCTCACCACAGAAAAATGAGGAAATAAATAGGGATATAAAGTTCTGTAGACCATATGCACCAAAATGGACCCGTTCAATGCACAACCATTTTTAAGTAAAGAATCACTGGAAATGCATAAGCACTTGTACCTGTTTGTGAAACAGTGGGAAAGAGAAAGTGGGGCGGTTATGTAGTTACATAATAACCGCCTTATGTAGCATAGTTAAAGCACTACGTACAAGTGTTTATGTGGTTCTTATAGTTCTCTACTAAAACTGCTCATGTATGGAACATCCTAACCAAGATATCAAAATGATATAATTTTTTGTTGCAACACTACTCGCTATCCTAAATTAACAAATAAAAAATTAGTTTACAAAATATATATATATATATATATATATATATATATATATATATATATATATATTAAAACAATATCATTGAGACCTTTAGAATTGTTTTTAGTGTTTCATGAATCATGCTTACTTGTTAATGATTGTTATAACAAGTTAATAAAATAATTAACTTTATAAAATAATTGCTAAATGTAATATTAACATAATTAATTTACTTGGTCACAAGGCCTGGTTGGTCACCGATTTGGGTCAACTCGACCAAAATTAAAAATGCGAGTTGTCAATTTAAGGCTCTAAGCGTTGTTAAGCAACAATGCATTAATAATCTGAAATTAGTTAGTAATAGGATGACCCAGTTATATGTGTTTACCAAGTCTTACATAAGGCTTACTTGTTAATTATAGGAGTCAAAAAGACGACCTTTAGAAACCAGGCCGACAGGAAAAGCAGTTCTTGCAGCTGCCGCCACGGACACTGGTGGTTGTCACCGTGACTCTATCCTTTCTCTGGCTTCTGTAAAACTGAACCAGAGACTACTGTTATCAAGCAGCAGAGATGGCACTGTCAAGGTTTGGAAGTAGTGGATGTTCTACTACTTATAATGGTAGTGATTACCTGTACATATTTATAATGGTAGTAATATATGTAAAAATATTTTATAAGGTTTGTGGTTAGCATCAATATTATCAGCTCCTGTATCTATTATAATGGTTGATATGTTTTTTTGACCATTCTCTTGCTTTTACTTTAGGACATAAATTTTTCCTAAAGTTATAATAGATATACACTTGCTCACTGATTCTGATGGATGTGTATGTGAGATGGGTATTGATGTACAATTTTTATGACCGTTAATACACCACTTCACAATTATTTAACAGCTTCACAAAAGTTGTAAGTTTTATAAAAGTTGAGCATAAGTGCCTCTGTTCTCATACAATTTAGTCTTTTTTTTACTATGTGGGTCATTATGTTTGTTTTCATAAGTATCAGGTTAGTTTGTAAATATCCTTTTAAGAATGAACTTTAGCAAAGCATTTGTTCTTATGATTTATCGTAGATCAACCTACATAATCATAAGGAATGATTGACCCCACCAAAAAGTCACCAGCCCCTAGCTCACTACCAAACTTAATTCATAATTATAATTTTCTTCCTTTGATCATATGACAAATCTTATTATACAATGCATTAGGTATGATATTGTAATTGTTAAAGTTGGAAATACGATGAATGCTAATATCTAGATAAACCGTGTTATCACATGTTTGAACTTGATAGAAAAAAGTATTTTCATACATCTATGATCTATTTATATATTTGTTCACAATTAAATCACCTTATGAATACCAAATGAAATATTAGACGATCATCATTTCACGTCAAATAAGGATAGTGATGTGTCAAATGTCCAATTACTGTTTTTTGCACCATGCTTGACAAATTTTTGTACATTTTTCTTTTTGTTTTCCCTGACAATTCTTTTCACTTATTCACTAACACATCAGAAAATTAAGTTAGTCCACCATAAAGAACTAATGATGCTTGTGTGATTGCTCTAGAGACCCTCCAGATTTCATGTTGTACAGAAAGCCATGATTCTTTTGTGTCGAGTTTATTTGCATTTTCAACCGCATCATCTATTCCTGGGAAGCATTTTGATCCATAATCGTCGTGCTTTGATGGTGCATAAATCTGGTGTAGACAAGATCATTGTTAGATAACGTGTTTCATCTCCTGTTTGTTAGACAGTAGGATAAAAAGTATTTTTGTTAGATAACGTGTTCATCTTCTTTTAACCATTTGACCCGTTTGAGATAAATGCAGCCAAAGTTGACCCATTTTCTCGTTCATAAGTTAATGATCGAACTCGCCACCCTATCCTTTTTCTTTACAATTTATTCACTTAAAATTTGTAACTGTATTACTCTTTTGCGCCAAAAAAAGAGTTTTCATCAAAACCATACCAGATGCTTGTACCAAGGTCTTCCCGCGAGTCCGTCTCTATCTGTAAGTGCCCGTTCTGCCATCATTAGTCTGTCGTTAATTTCTCTCGTTCTCCATGGTTGATTTTTCCATATGAACGCCCAACCTTTTTTTCCTTTTAGTTCCTGAAATCCAATATTCATTTAAATCTTAATGTCCATTCATGATCATATAAAGCTTGCATAAAAGAATACTATCAACAGAAACTCAAATGATACCTTGATTTCATCATTTATCTGTACAACTGCTTTGTTCATTTTCTCTATAGATTTGAACAAGGGAACGAGGCTTACGCTCTTATCTGATAATCGGGTTTCCAAGTCTTCTGCACTTTTCTGTATCAATCATCAAACATATTTAAACACATCCATATAACTTTTGTTTTAATCGCGACAAGATATGTATTATGAATATACCTGAAGCTCATATACATAGGAGGAATAATTAAAAGGCAATATTTCTTCATCTGCAAGCTGAAGAGCTACTAAACCCCAAATGCTTGCAGCTGTTATCAAACAATAATACTGTAATTGTTATTTCTTTTTTTAAGTTCCCACAGGTGTATAGATACTTCTGCACACAAATTTAACTATTATATTCTTATGAATGCGTCGATTTGGGTTTTTTTCTGTAATATCCATTGCCAAAGGTGATAAATGTTCCATCTCTAATAGGTCAGAGGGTAAAATAAGAATAAAAGTAGCTAAAAAGAAAATAGGTCAATGGGTCGAAAGTTATCCAGAGTGTATTTTTCATTGCCGAAAAATATTAAATCCTCGTAAACCTTTTGTAAAAAAAATAGAGTAGTATTGTAATAATGTAACTTATGTAATCACATCTAAAATGCTATTTTGATAGAAGTTGGTCAAAAGTGTTTCGGGTCAACCTAGCCCAAATTATTATAACCTAGATAAAACATGTTTTGACTTGTTACCTAATGTACCCATATTGCCACAGTTTAACTATCAAGCCATTATAAACAGATTTCAAGAAATCCAAAAATTATAATGTATAATAAGTTATAACTTATAGGTTAGTATACATCACAACATACCTGCTACATGTCTATGAAACATTGGGTCACCAAATTTGCTCATCCAAACAAAATCATCATACATCGAGTGGTAGACGGGGTAGCCTGCAACGAAAGATTTATTAATACGCACGCGTGTATGTAAACATGTTTATTCTTCATTAAGAAGGCGAAAATTGGCCTTTGAGACAAGTAAATAAGTACATAACAAAATAGTACATATATATTGAAAGATAATGTAACTTACCATTTCCAAAAGATATGTCTGTTGAAGGTACACCAATATGCTGCACAAATGCTGCATAATCCGATCCTCCACCTCCTAACCGCCCGATCTTTTTTCATCAAAATTCTTGTTAGATTTGAAAAACGGTTTATAAAAGTTATGCTTCTGCCGACTTTAGAAGTTAAACATCAGTTTTTATGTTATCTTTCTTTTTAATAATTTGGTGGACTACTTCATATGCGGGATAGTAATTTTGGAATACTAACCTCGGGATCTTTGGTAGTTTTTACCCAGGAATCGTAAACCGTTTGTGATGAGTTGTCTGGATCTTCAACCTTTAAAATGATAAGTTGGAATGAATTTAGAGACGGAAGGCTCGTTTATAAATTATAAAGGTTTTTGTTGCTACTTACTTCTACAGGTGAAAAATGAACGGGCTGAGTAACGGGTCAGAATGGGTAATACTAAGTATGAGTCAAATAAGACGGGTCAAGTTAGATTGACCCATAAACCTTTTAAAATTTATCAATAAAAAGTTAGCTTATTAGCATGTTAAATAAGATAACGGAAATTGTATAATAACAGTATTACTAAAATATTTTGCTTTTAGAGCGATATAGAAGATCATATGCATTAAAAGTAAACTTTGGGGGACTACGGAATTGATCAACCCATTCAACCCGTTTCCTTATCCCATACTGGCCCGTTTATAGGTAAATGGGTCGAAATTGACACTGGGCTACCTTGGACCCGTTCAACATGCATCTCTTTAACTAGTTTCTTTTTTATTAGATCGTGTATAAGTAAATAGGTTGAAACTGCCACCTGTTTTGTAGCTTCTATGATTAACTGATCAAGCTGTGGAGTGGCAGAGGCTTTAAATCCTGCTCCAGCAACCGCAATGTCAACATTTAAGTACGCGACGACTTTTGATGCTAACATTTCTCTATTTTCTTCAACCCATTCCGTCGATCCAATCTTAAAAAAAAAACAAAATAAATATTAAAAATATTTTTAATTTTTTTCATAAAATTTGTGTTAGACAGATGGAGACCAGTCCATATTCTTCTGCATCCCAATTGCAAAAGATGATTGTTCTTCGCGGTTTCCAGCCTTTTTTCTGCAGCTTCGCAAATCTTTCAGCAACCTGTCGTTTTATGCAATAATCACAACGAACTTTATCAGTAAAGGTAGCTGTTTCGACCCGTTTCATTGGTAAACAGGTTTCTTGTAATGTCTACAACGGGTCAAACGTGTAAAGTTTCTAAGAATCATTGTACTAATATTGTTGTCACCAAATACGAGTGTGGTATTGATTTACCTCGAGCAGGGCAGCAGCGCCACTGTTGGGATCAACAGCTCCAAATGTCCAAGCGTCCCGGTGATTACCCAGAATAACGAATCTAGATACAAGATTTACGCAATATTAAACGTTTATTTGCGCACGAATCATGATTTACTAAATATACTTTGACACTACAAAAACATCTAATAGTACCTATCAGGTTCCTCTGCCCCTTCTATCATCCCTATCACATTCTGAATTGTACTTATAACTTGTTTTGCCTGCAAGATCACTTTAAAGCATTGATGCCAAATATATCATAATTCATAATCAATCAAATGTACCATCTAATCCTTTGAAATAAATTTAACTTAAAGTATAATTAGATCAGACTGTTAAAAAGACAAATATTCTCTAAAAACATATACACCTTGTAACTAAGTTCTACAACCCCTGGACCCGGTCCAATCCGGTAAACCGGAGCATCTTGATCCCCCTGCCACTCATCATCCGCCACCACCCCACCAACAGCCCTCAATATCTCCTCCCCGTCGGCGCCGGAGATCGGCAACGACGGGATCAGCGGCACATCACCGCCCTCCTCCACCTCCTCCTCCGTCAACCTCTCACACCCGTCAACGCTACTAGCCCACCCCGGCGTCGTAGGGTCCCCCGCCCCGTTAAATACCGACCCCACCTGCACCCCACTCGGTGGCATCCACCGCTCGTCGGGAAACCACTTGGTTTCCCCACCCCCACCACCGTAATCTTTGCGATCGGTGTAAATTAATACACCGATCGCCCCTGCGTCATACGCGTTCTCCACTATATCCCCCCTATATATCATCCCATATCGTGCAAGCACGATGGAGCCAGTTACATTGGCTCCTAGTTTTTTAATGGTCGTGTAGTCTTCTACACGACCATAGTTTACGTACGCTACAGGTCCGGTTACAGTACCGGACTTGGCGTACGCGTGGAACGTGGGTTCCACCTGGTCCGCCACGTCGGCGTACGGGTCGCCTTCGTATACCTCCTGGCGGAGGGAGAAGGTGACCGGCGGTAGCGGCGGCGGGGGCGTGAGTTTTAAGGAGCGTGAGTGAGGGTAAGTGAGTGAGACCGCATATTCTGCAAGGTGTGAGGTGATGTTATTGGTGGTGAGTGTTTGCAAGACGTAGGATGCTGCGGCGGCGTTGGCGGTGGTTCCGGCGAGGTGAGGGCGGCGCGTGAGGGTGTGGAGGTGGTGGGAGATTGATTGGTTGTTGGTTAGTGATGGAGATGTGTATAAAGAGTGGTAGTAGGATTTTGGTGGTGATGATATTAAGATGAAGGATAGAGTGGTTGTTATGGTTATGATGGTGGTTATCAAGGTGGTTACCATGATGGTGGTTGATGGTGGTTGTTGTGGTGGTGGTGGTGGTGGTTGATGGTGGTGGTGGTGGTGGTGGTTGATGGTGGTGGTTTTGGGATTTGCTAGAAGAATTTCTTGTGTAATTCAATCATTTTTTAAATGGATAAATTGGATAATAATTAGATTGAATGTCATTTTCTTGTTTTTTTTTTTTTTTTTTTTTTTTTTTTTTTTTGAAGTTTTGGCCATTTTTTGGATTTATTGCATAAAAAAGTGATCGATGAAGATATTTGGGTGTGGGGGTGGTATAATAAAACAATATCCATCATTATCAAGAAGGTCTTTTCGTTATTGATATTGATATAAAATTGGCTAACACTACTTTATCCTTAAATAAGTTTGTTTTTTTTTGTGAAAAAAGTGTAGATGTGGCCCAATATGATGTATTTCTTGGGCCTAAAAGGACTAGATAAAAGGGGTGTTGGTCACTTTAATCCATCAATTTGATGGGCACAAGTTGGGCTCTATGCTTAAATCGTTCGGTGTTATGTTAAAAATGGTCGATGGTCATATTGGTTATTTTTATCTAGCTGGTTTGGGTTGAAACCGATTTTTGAGAGGAAAAGAATCAGGTTTGGCCGGTTTCAAATGGTTGCAAAACAGATTCAAAGTATATGGTTATAAAGCGGTTTCAACCTTACAGTTTGTTTTGGGTCCAAACGGGTACAACCAAACTGGTTTTAAAATTAAGGTTTTGCAAATCTTGTATGTGTGGAAGTAAATAGTTAATCGGGTAACTATTGCAATTTGTGCTATGGAAGTAAAAATTAAGGTTTTGCTAAATTCTTTGCCTGACCCTAGCCACGGAACAATAGTCTCTGGCGCCCTTCTCTTGCTCCGTTGGTTGCAGCCAGCACTCCATTGGTTTGATTGTTTAAAGACTGCTAGTTTCGGTTTATGTCACCTCTAATCATTGCGTCATTGTGACTCAAAGATAATTTGATAATATAAGATAAGCATATCGATTTGAATAATGTAGTATGAGATTTGGGAGTTAGAAACTCAAAAGTTATGCCTTAAATTTCTTTTTGATATTTTATTAAACAAATGAGCCGGAGAAAAAAGGTTCAACCAATTGAATACTTGTTGGCCAATGGTATTATATGATCCAATTCTATAAAATTTTGGCATGAGTCGCGTGTCAAAAACTAAGAAATAATGAAACCTAGTAAAGCTTCCTATACTCACTGTAGTTGGATACCGATAAATTATAAAAGAAAAAAAATGTTTGTTTATAATATTTCTATGCTTATCTTTTTGAACGATAAAATCACACATCCACTAGATCTATTCTAAGTTTTTGATCTAATTATTACATTATCTTGTTTTTGTTTTAGACTATCCGACCAGTAAACCTGTAGCCTAACTGGTTTCTGCCACGTTCCGGTTTATAAAGTAAATAAATGTGATATACGAAATCTATATTACCGGATCAAATAATACATTTCTTCAGTCTTCATTCTCTAAACTATATAAGATGATACAATTAATTTGTTTTGAATTTGAATGTAATGGACTTTACACTTTACAGATTGATTTAAGGCCTGGCTTATCGTCTTTAACTATTTTTGAAAGTAAATTTGGGCTTTTTTTGGGTCTGATTTGTTCGTATAATGGGCCGATTGAATGCTGATCATTAATGTAGCCCATATCATCTTTTCGGTTCAATAAGTTGTTTTAAGTCCATTTTATATTGGTATTTAAATTGCAACTACAAATCATCCCCGCGTCATATTGTGAACTTTGATACACACGTTATCACTATGACATTAACATGCTTAATTAGATAAAAGAAACATATGAGATTATAGAGACTCGATTCCGTATATCAAAATATAGATAGAAAACAGTTATATCATGATACCAATGTTTTTAGTCGGTATTGGTTTTATTTTTTATGGTACCGGTGCGTAAGGTCTTTCGATATAACCTAAAATACTCAAAAAATACTATACTTTAAATATAACTCTATTTTTAATAAAAGTTATTCCGAGACGTAAAGAAAAAATATTAAATACATCTACAAATTAGCTTTTTTTTTAATACTAGTTGGTAACCGGCGTTTTGCAGCAAGGTACGATTTCTACTCGCTCAATGAATATATACGTATATATTATTAAACACTTACAAATAAAAAAGAAAAGAAAGCGCACATACATTTGAAAAAATCACCAGGTTTTATGCTTATTTTTACAAGTTATGCATTCAAATTATAACCATTAATTTAGTTGTCTATAACTAATCTATTTTTTGAATATTAAAACATATATCGAGCACTGGTACTTTAAAAGTCAAATAAACAAAAGACAAATCGCAATGCAATGCATTAAACAAAATCTCTACACTTGTGGCTCATTAAAGAATATAAGTAAAATAATACATTTTAGATATGAAAACATTCACATAGTGTTGAGAGTTTAAAGAATTTAAATAAAAAAGTCAAAACATTGTAAAAAACTTGTGCATTGCCAAACGGTAAACCAAATCCTTACATGTTATGGTTTATAAAAAAATATACTACTTTTTTTATTTTATTTTTTCAAAATATGATAATGTTAGAGCATGGGAGGTGATGTGGTTTAAGCATCATGTTAAATATTGAAACGTAGACGTAGCCATACTACCTTTAATAAATCGAATTACCAAAAGACAAACTATCATAAAAAAGCCTCTCATTAAGTCATTATGATGCGTTAAGTCAAATTTTTGCATGTTGTGATTCGTTAAAAATTAATAAAATATTTTTTTTAATAAAATTATTATGCAAAAGTCAACACTAATCTAAGCGCATACATTGAAAACTTGTATATTACACTTGAATCCTTAGCTTCATGGGCGAAACCTACGTGTTATGAAAAAAGTGTAAAAAGTGTTGACACATATGAGTGACTAGGAATTTTTGTGAGAGGTTGATATAATGACTAGATGGTGTGTTATGGTAGGGTGATAATGATGATGATTATGAGGATAAAAATTAATTAAAATATAACCTTTTGTAAAGTAAAAACATAATCTAAATTTTCATTACTATTTAATTTAATTAAAACAAATAAAACTAAAATTAAAATAAAAATACATATATTTAAAAAATTAAAGTAAAATTATTGATATGCTGACGAACTCAGTTTTCATTTTCTCGTTCATTGATAGAGATAATTGTTTAGAAAATAGAGATAATTGTTTAGAAAGAAATATTGAAGTTGTGGTATGGTGGTTTGTTTATAAAATTTGGTACTTATAGAGTAAAAAATGATTAAATTCATTTATTTTAATAACCTCCGATGGCTAATATGTCCCTCCAATAGCTCTTTCAATGATACAAAAAATCCTCATATTTTGTACTGACTTACCTAGGTGAGCGTTACAACAACCGTGCCTTCCTCATCGCGCACGCCACGCCACCTCTGTTGTGGTGATCCCCATCAAGCCCCTGCCTACCGGGGGGGGGGGGGGGGGGGGGGTTTGGGGAGGATAGTCCCCCATAAAACATTCAAACTTGCACATAGCCAACATATATACATTGTATAACTTCTCAAACTGATATGTTATTTTTTTCGATTTCAAGAAATATGAGTGAGAAATAATAAAACACTACATTTTATATCAATTTTTGAATTTAAGATTAAAACATGAATGATCTTTTGTGTTTTACATGCTAATGTTACAAGTAGAGAACTCTGATGAATTAAGTCTTGTTTTATTTTTTATGATAAAATTAGTCACATTATTGGATACTCGATTGTCACTAGCATTAATGGTACGGTTGACGAATTGACATCTAAATTATGTTTCTTCATCATAAGTCATTAACAATAACGTATTATATGTCAAAATCAATAATTATAATGTTTTATAATTAGAGTTAATTACACAAATGATCCTTATGGTTAAGTTGTTTTTTTTAGTTTAATCCCCAAGTATGATTTATTACAAGTTAGCTTACTAATTATGTCAAATTATAACAAAATTGTCCCTACATATAACTGCTGTTAGTTTTTACCGTTACGTTGATGTAAATTGACCAAATTGTCCTTGATAAAGGAAACCCAATTACCCACAAGCTCATTGCCACTGCCAGTCTCGCCACCTTCATCCACCATCCAGATTTGTGGTAAGGAAACGATGAGTCTGCCACCACCGCAGGAAAGGAATCCGCCCCATTCACTCATCTTCTAGATTTTACCAGAAACCACCAATGCCATCTCACCACGACCACCGTCGGCATCTCCATCGCCACCATCACACTCCGCCTTGGATTACAACCGTATATAAAGGAACATTAAGATAGTGACTTTGCATCATATGTTGGTAAAGGAACTTCAACATCTTGATGGTGGTGGTGATATTAACCTCGCAGCGCTGCTCCAAAGAGTTCAAAAATACGATTTTAAGGTGGCTATGCTAATTGGCGGCAAATGTTAGGAGTGATGGTGGTAGGTGGGGTAACAACGAAGATGAAGATGATAGTGATTTGATGAGAAGATAAATATACAGAAAGAAGGAAAAAGAGGGAAGGAGGGAGGGAGGAAGGAGGAAGAGGGGTGGTGGGTGATGGAAGTGATGGGGTTGTGGTGGTAACTGTTGACGGTGGCGAAGGTTGTGGTGTTGGAGGTGGTGGGGCTGTGGTGGTAAAAGAAAAGGAAGATGATGACTACCTCTTTTTATTAGTTTATTTAATATAAGGGTATAATTGTCATTTTAAAAACTTAACAAAAAAAGTTAACCTTCATTCTTTCCGGGGATAAATTTGTTATAACTTAATATACTTAGTAGGCTAACTAATTATAGTAGCTATTATATTTTGGAGACTAAACTTGAAAAACAACTTTATCAGGGGGACCATTTATGTAATTAACTTTAATTATAATATAACATATAGATATGTATTATTTTGTGTCTGACTTTGAAGTTATAACATGTGTTAAAATCAATAAACATGACTTTCATTCAAGATAAAAGGTTTGTTTAATCACACTTACTCTTCAAACTCCATAATTTGCATCTATAATACTATAAATTACATGATGAATAAAATAATATGAAATCTAACAATCAATAGACAAACTAACGCATATAAATATTAATAAGTGTCCATTTAGCTCCTTAGTCTTTTAAATTTGTTATTTATTTTATAGGAATAAAAGTCTAAAATAACAAGACTTTTAAAGTATCAATAGTGGTAACAGACTTTAACAATTATAGAATAGAATAGAAATAGTCTATTCTATTAATTAGTGTAATAGTTTAAACTATCATAAGATCGACTATTTCATTCGGTATCGGTTCATAATTGATATTATTTGGAAAAAATAAAAGTGTGCTTTAATTTTTTTCCTTCAAAATTCTCGAATTACGTTCTTATTATTGTATGCAATTATCCCTTTATTTTAATCTCTTTTTTTTTTTTTTCTATTTTCTCTCCGCTTGAAGGCACATCGGAAAGCCAAAAACAGTTTACTAAAAAAGGTATATGAAATATTTGTAGATTATGCAAGCACATAGAAATAATATTTTTTTATTTATTAACTATTTTTAGTAAATTCTTATAATTCACGGGTGGATAAATATTATATTATACAGAATAAAATAATATTTTAAAATAAAATATAATTAAAATTACGTATAAGTAATAACTATAAGTAATTAAACAATTATATCAACTTTTTTAAAATTATTTTTACTTTTTTCTAAAAAAAACTAAACATCTTTTTTCAAAATAAACCCCATTTCTAAAAAATTTTCTTATTATAACTTTCTAATTTTAGTTATTTTTGGTTTATAAAAATTTTACTTTGTGAAAATACTAATTTTGAAATATTTTTAAAAATTTTTGATGTTTTAATTATAAAATTTTCTTATAATAAAAAGATCTGTTTTTTAATTCATTAAAAACTATTTTTAATCAAAAAAAATTTTAATAATATTATTAGCAATTAATGTGATTAATTAATAGAAAAAAGAAACGAAAAAAAATTTGATTTGAAAAAATATGATAGAAACTCCTATCTTTATTAATTATCTTTTTATTAAAGTAAAAAGATACATAAAAAATATTGTTTCAAGTTCTAGCTAGGATATAATAAACACTTACAAAAATAAGTGCTTATATTCTTAACCACAAATGTACAGATTCATGCAATTTTTCTATGCTTTTAAATAAGGAGTTTAATCATATATGTTCTCATAATCGTATTGGCTCATTTGGGTCGGCTAGTTGGTTAAATTGGCAAACTGAATATGTTGTAAGAGGATAATTTAAAAGAAAAAAAAAACCAAAAATGTCAAATTTAGTGATTAATTTACCTTTTTAGATATCATATTTTGTAAAAATTAAAAAACCACATCAAGGATCAAAAAGTAAATTAGTTTCACATTTCATCAAAAGAGCATGAGATAGAGCTCTACTCATTTCAAACTTTCAAACTCTATATATAAAGTTTAGGATCTGGCATGATTTGCTTTTAAGTTTCAAACTTAAGCTCGGTTTATTTCAAACTCTACACGTAAAGTTCAAGCTTTTCTTTTATGTAAATTTTCAAATTCGATCAGATAAGATTGCTGGTTTAAATACCAGTCCAGTTAAAGAAATATTTAATTTTAAAGTGTGGCTCTTCACATTTGTAAGGGTAAGATTCCTATGAATCAATCACTACATCATTTTCCGTGCACCTTTACAATGCTATTACAAAGTGGATATGACGAAAACAAAACGTATAAAATTATTAATTAATTTTATTGCATGCTGACTAATTAACAACACTTTGGATAATCTCCACTCCACTAGCTAGAATTAGGGTTACCTTATGTTAATTACTAGCTAGTGACAAAATTCTGTCACTAGAAACCAAGAAATTAATTAATAAATCCGGCCTTGTAGGTACGTGAAATTTCGTCAGAGAAGCTAGTGTCACTAAAGACCATAAAGGGTGTTGAAATGGGACATGGGTGTCTAGGTTGAAGGGAGTAAAGGATGATGGGTGTATGCGTTGCATATGACAACTGCAGATAACCATGTTCATCGATGGCATCACTTTCTCTATAGGGAACATGTCATGCATGCATCCAACTCAACTCAAACACATGCACCATTTCAACAAATTATTGCCAATCTAATATAATATTAATTTATATATATCTGAGGAGAGAGAAAGAGCGGGAGAGATCGAGATATAGACTAAGAGCACTTGTAATGTGGTCAGACAACCTCACGGACGTTGATGTGAAAAAGAGAGGGAGAGTTGTCGGCCTGTCATCACAGAGATGGAAAACTTCTCAATGAGGTAATTGTTTTAATCATCTATGACGAAAATAGGACGATGACAATATCATAAATAAGTCAAACTATTGACGATATACATTACCTGCATGTATTGTTTAGCTAGTTTGATATTTATCTAAACTCTAAAGTGAATATCATGTCATATAATACTAGTTGATGTTTTAATATAGCTAGTTTGATATTTATCTAAACTCTAAAGTGAATATCATGTCATATTATACTAGTTGATATTTATATTAAAACGAGGACTTATATATACGTATACGTATGAATAACAAATAAATGAAATTAACGTGTGATAAAAAAGCATGCTCGTAATATCATAAATAATTTAAACTAATTTAATGGTGTACATTAATTACATGCATATCATATCGATCATGTAATACTTATCTTAACTCTAAATTAGTGAATGCCACGTCATGTAACATACACTGATTTTTATACTCAAACGAGAACTTATCATAATATATAGCTATACGTATGAATATGCAATGTATAGGTACTATACGGCAGGATGAGTAATAAGTGCTCTCAAGTATATATAAAAATATACTAGCTATACGTATGAATATGCAATGTATAGGTACTAGCTATACGGTAGGATGAGTAAGTGCTCTCTAGTATATATAAAAATATACTAGCTAGGAGAAAAAAGAATATACAAAAATAATATTGCAACTTGTACAATAACTTATAGTGTCGACAAAACAAAAGTCCAATGGCTATATAATAATTTATATGTATGTCCTGAAATCTACGACAACAATAATACCTATACACACACACATTTGTGGGTGTAATGCGTGTCAAATAGCTAAAGTGAGTGGGTGTATTATATATACATATGGGTGTGTGTGTATATATAAATATTAGGGTTTTGTTTGAGACAAGAATGATGCGGTGGTCTAAGCAATGTGACAAAGCTATGGGTGTGATGATGGTGTTGTTGGTGGTTATGATAGTAGAAGAATGGCACAAATTCTTTCTAAATCTACACATACACATATATATGTGTTTATATATATATATATATATATATATATATATATATATATATATATATATATATATTATAGTATAATTAAGTATATTTTAAATATTGAATTGAAGTGTTAAGTTTAAATTATTAAGACATATTATGAGCAAATCTTAATTGAAGAGTGTTATAAAACTTTAATACATTTTTTCATGGAAGAATGTAGATAAAATTATAGATGCATCTTAAATTCATTGACAGTTTATTAATTATTATTCAGCAAAAAATGTTCTCAAAACTTATACTTAGTCAATAAACACACATACACACACACACACATATATGTGTGTTTGTGTGTGTGTGTCTGTATATATATGTGTGTGTGTGGGTGTATAATAATTTATATTTTAATATAATAGGCTATAGTTCGGATCTTTGTTGTGGAAGCTTGTTTCTCTTTATTAAGCTTTCCTCTTTTTGTGACTGAAAATAATTGATATAACAATGCCACAAAATATATGCCTTTTATTTTGTGGGAATCGAATCATTAACTTACAATCTTTGTTGATTCCATAATTTTTTAATTTGATAAAAATTATGAATGTATTGTTGAGTTAAATCGTGATGTGGAGCTTTCTTATGCATTCAATGAAATTAAATCAGAGTTTAATAGTTGTAAAGATGATTGAAGATAATATAAGAATTCCTTTAGAAAAGAATATAAAACAATCAAACGATACAAAAAGAGTATTGCCCAGGAGCATTTTTAAGACATTATAATAGTAAAGACCAACCGTATCATTTTTAAAGTAGAAGGATAATATTAAGTTCCACAATGACAAATTTTATGTGGTTTAGTAGTACTAAAATGTATAAAAAACGTGTGCCTTCTCATATAAAGCTTGTCATATGATGAACCATATATGTAAATTTAAAAGTAGAATTAAAGGATGCTCAATTTGTGATTTAAGTAGCTTTCTATTTGTAGCATTGTAAGTTTTGACATATGGAAGATACATGTCAGAACTCTATAATATTATTGACTTATTTGATTTTAATTTATACGATGCATGTGAGTCTTGCTTACATAACAACAAGATTGTTAATAGGTCGCACACATATTGTCAGTGTAAATGATTAATTTTGGTTTCTAGAAGTGAGTATTAATTTTTTTATGCTAGTTATGAATTTAGCATATTTGAGGTTCTGCCCAGCTTTAAAAGGTACATCACCCTCACATAGGGCACGATTAATCACTCCTACTTCTTTTTGGTCAATATGTTTTTTTCTAGATGAAGATTTGTTTTCTTGATAAGAACCTACTAAAATTCAAACTGAAAGAAATTCAAAAACCAATAAATACTAAACCTTTAGACTCAACTATAGTAAAAGGTTAATGGAGGTTGTTTTACAAACACATGTATTATGCATATTTGATAGGATTGATAAAGAGGTGAGAGACAGATTTTGTGAACACGATGAAAGAGTGATAATGGAACATGGTGAAGTGCTGCCTATCACAAAGGAATTAGACATCCTAACTATTATAAATGGTTTGAGGCTATGAACCTAGACATAGGTTTGGAACCTTATTTGATCCACCACCAATAGTAAGTCATTATATGCAAATATGTTTTAAAGAAGAAAATGACATAGGTGGAAGTATACATGCTTATAAGAAACAAATGATAGTGAAAGAATTCAAACAAACTCATGGTGTTATCATGATTGTTGGATTATTAAGACTTTGGGTTTTAGATGGGTTAGATTTAATTTTAGTGGTCTTTCCAGAGTTAAGTTGTTAATATAGTGATATGTAGGGCTTTTATAATTCTTTTAAACATCGTTAATATAGTGATATGTAGGGCTTTTATAATTCTTTTAAACACCTGAATATTATAAACTCAATTGTAGCAAAGTGGACGTAGAACAATTTAGACCAAACCACTCTAAAATTTTATATTCTTTATATTCTGCTTTTGTTGCACTTTTCAAGTTTGTATGTGTAGGCCTAAGAATTGGGAACTACGTATAGATAGAAAAAAAAAAAGGAATGTTTTGTCCGTGAGGACATATATCCATTAACAAGTAATGTGAGAGGGACCGTAGATAGGAGGCACTTGGTTGCCGTCAAGGATCGTAGATGATGTAGCCGATGTTTATTAAGACGAGCGTATTGTCACGACCTGCCTAAAAACAAGTCAAAGTTTTCAGATTTCGGGAATTTCCGGACTCATTCGGACACATCCAGGGCTGCCCGGAAGTCTTCGGAACAGCCTAAATGTAGACGGACCACACTAACAACATCGGAGCACCCTAAATCAGCCATAAAGGTCCCTCCAAGTTGCCAAAAACGTGGCTTGATGTGGCTGCCAAGGAAGGCTCTAGAAAAGCCTTGAAAAGGCTTGATATTTTCATGAGAAATATCTAGATATTATGTTGTAAATATCTAAGATATTTTGTAGTAGATTAATCTAGATTAGGAATAATCTAGACTAACCCAACTAGTATAAATAGGAGATGGAAGGCTCATTTGTAATCACCCAAAATTCATACAAGTCTAGTGTAAAGCATACTTGTAAACTACCTTGTAAGCAATACAAAGTTATTTGTATTACTCGCTTGCAAACGCTTCCGCATTATAACTTGAATTGCTACATCGTTTAGGTCACGAAAGGCTGAATTTAGATCAAATCTAAGTGCCGCACGAGAGTTAGGAAATCACTCCGTGACAGTATGCTCTTATTTTACAAAACTGCTATTTTTAATCCGAAATTTAAAAAGTAACAATAAAGTTTCATAAACTCGTTGATGTGTACACGGAGAGAGAGAAACTTATAAAACATCACAAACAAACAATACCAAACATGTTTATACTGACACGTGGTTGTTTGAATTAGAACTACAATTAATTTATTTAAAAGATCGAAGGTTTTATCTTTCGAAACATAATAAACACACTATTACATTACATACAAATTGTTATACATCGATTATAATTTTAAACAATTACGATTTAACTTTTTTTTAGAAAAGGAAATATTAAATAAGCATATAGGTGGTGGATATGAATGTTGTCTATTTTATAAGGGTTTGTTGTTGGAGCAATAATTTCAAATAAATTAACTTAAAATAATAAGCAACCCATAACCTAATTGTAATGAATATCCTACATGTGTAGGAGTTCATACACACACCTATTTGGCTAGTGTCTTCCTACTTATTTGTTCCTACTTAACAAGCATCAAGCATTGTCTATGCCTATCATCAAATTTCATTATAATTTTTTTATTGAGTTTATCAATTATATGAATATCTTTTTGAACGAGAGAAAAAATATAGAGAATAGTTTGCTTAGGCGTATTTAATATTCACAAACACATTTCTAAATCTATAAGGGATATTTGGCCTTTAGATTATCCCTATCTTATTGATCATAGCTTCTTTATTTATTATCGCCTTCTTTGATAAATTTTGTTATTATAATCGTTGTTGAGTTGTTTTGTGAATGATGTGATTCAAGTTCACCTGCATTTGTATATCATTTCTAATTTTCATTGCTAAATTATTTTATTAATTTGGAATTTGGAACTAGATAATATATTCGCATACCTATTAATCATTGTATTCCGTCTAATACTTGCTAATTTATTCCGTCTAATGCCTATTAATCATTTGTATAACATTTCTAATTTTTATTGCTAATTTATTTTATTAATTTCGAATTTAGAACTAGATAATATATTCACATACCTATTAATCATTGTATTCCGTCTAGTACTTGTTTCTTATTCAAAATTGTATAGTAGCTTCGATTATAGAATTTAAAACTCGATAACAAATAATATCAAGCTTTTAGACACGCATTACTAATTGCTTAAATCCTGATAAGTATTTGGAGCTTTGATTCTTCTTGATGTCAAAAGTGAAAAGAGGTTTGATTGAGGCGATTGTAATGGCAATATAGTAATGGTTCTGAATTGATAATTATGTTGAGAATCTATCTATAATAATAAAGAATATTTTAAGGGTACAATTGACATAATTTTAAACCTTTTAATTTTAGTTTTTTCGTTTCTCTCCTATTAAATAAGTAAATTAACTACTAATGATATTATTTAATAATTTTTTTAAATTAAAATAGATTTTTAATAAAATAAGAAATAAATCTTTTTAAATGTAATTTTTAAGAAAATATTTTTTATAAAATAAGAAATTTTTTAAAACTTCAAAATATGTTAAAAATATGAAATATTTTAAAATTGATGTTTTAAAAAATTAAATTTTTATAAATTAAAATAATTAAAATTCAAACTTAGAATAAGAAAATTTTTTAATATGACATTATTTTATAAGGACTTGTTTTAAAACAAAATGTTTATTTTTTTTTGAAAAAAACTAAAAACAAAAGTTATTGAAAAAATTATATCATTGCTTTATTACTTATAGTTATTACTAATACGTAATTTATATCATATCTCATATCAAAATATAATTTTATAATTAATAAATTTTTATTACTAACTTTTTAATATTTTATTTGTCTACCTATGTAATATACATGATATTAATCTATTACTAACAATATGAAGCAAGACATCTTTGAATTTATTGTTAGTTTTTTATTCTTATGATTTGTAAATATGAATATTCATGTGAACATTTAACGAGTGAGTTAGTTGCAAAACCCTTTGTGAGGTATCACTAGACTTCATTAAAATAGAAGTATGTCTTGGGTTTAAGTCTGAGCTATAACAAAAAAATAAGATTTTAGGTGGGCAAAGGTGTTTTCTCACCTATGATAGTTTTTCTCTTGAGAGTGGTTTTTGGTTTGGGATTGATGAGTACGGACTGATGTACGAGTTTCTTTTAAAAAACGTGACAATTTAACACACCAAAGTTTTTTACTTGAGTAATAAAGATTAACGGATGAAGCAATTAACCTTCCAGAAATAGTTGCAAACCCCTCTATTATTCTTGTAATTGATTGGTTCTCTTTAGTCTAGCAACTTGCTGTTGACTTTAAATCAACATGGGTTTAAGTCAACATCGTTTAGGTTAGCACTAATAAATGTCACCTTACATGATATTTTAAAGGGTTATTGGATTTTAAAAATCCTAACTTTTATTTATTGGAAGGGATTAATCTCAACTCAGGAAATATTTACAGACACTCCCAACTTAGAGCTTATTTTTCCTTTAACGATCCATTACTAACTGAGAGTTAACACCGTTAGTTTTTCGATGACGTGTACAGTTTATATGGCCAAAACACTACGCAGAAAGTTGAAATCAACAATTTGGTCCGTCAATATGAAACTTTGCACGCTAAAACCCGTCAATCTTCGTCTTTTGATCTAAATAACTTAACTCATTGTAGGTAGATTTCAGGTGACATTGGAGGCTAGACACCAAAAAACGAACTTTATGGAAGCTGGGCAGCAGCGTAGTTGAAAAATGGCTCAATGTTGGCCTTATTTCATCAAAAAAACTAACGAATGTTAACTCTCACTTAGTAAGGGATCGTTGGAACAAAAATAAGTTCCAAGTTGAGAGTGACTGTAAACATTTCCTGAGTTGTGATTAATACCGGCCAATAAATGAAACTTGAGATTATTAAAATCCAATAACCCTATTTTAAATTATTAATTCAAATAATCAATCATTTTTACATATGCTATAATCATTGCGAAGAGGTTATATTAACAACACATACATCCTAAAAACTTACGAAATCATAATCTTTCTTCGAAAGTGTAAACACTTTGCATTCTAATCTCTAAACCGTTAAAAATAATAACAACTTATGTCAAGTGGAATGACAACTGCGGTCTTTTAATTTTTGAAGACTTGGCTAATAGAACTTATAAACTTTAAATTGATTTTCCCAACTTCAAATTTGGAACTCTAAACTTTCAAATTTTAGTTGTAATTTTCTTACTAATCAAGCAGTGGCAAATTAAACTTTGAACTTTCAATTTAATTGTTCAACGTTTTTTTGGACTTGACTAAATTATCTGAAATTGGTTTTAATCAAATTAAATCAAATCCAAATCAAATTCCAAATATATTGTATTCTTGTAAGTTCTATGAGTCCGAATGATAATTTGCTTGTTTAATTATCTGAAAAACCCCTGAATAATTCATTTTGAACAAATCAAGGAAATTGAAAGCCAACCTGATAAAAACAAGTACGTATCATTAAAAGTTGTCTTGAACTATAAATATGCATTATCTATCAATGAAAACATAAAAAGAAAACAATTATGTGTAGATGTTTCATGTATAGATGTTTCATAGTTGTTAGATTTTGAAGAAAAATAAATGCCGGATATTTAAAATAATATTTTTTAATATATAGAACTCAAATATTTTTAAAACAAAAGATGAATATATACACATGGGATATAAGTTTAGAGATTATATATGATAAAACAAAACTTAAGGATAACTTGTCTATTTTTTAAGTACCAATTTATCAGATTGACTTTTATAATTGAGTTTAAAACACATCTATTTGTTTCTTAAACAACAATTTTACCACTAAAAAAACCCCACAATACAAATACACACAATGCTTCATATTTCTTTTTTCTTTTCTTTTTTCCTATAAGCTAAACAAAGATACATGAATCAAACATTTATACCCAAACAACGTAGGATACATCACTAGTTTACCCGACGGTCTACTCTCATAAAACATTTTTTGTATTATTAATTTCCAAAATTTTAAAATTGCATCACACACTGACAAACATGTATAACATGCATACACGCATGCATATATACATCATCTCTATAGCATATAGTTTCTCCATAAATCATCTCTTTATATAGCATACTATCTTAAAAACTCGTGTATTACACTGGTTGAATCAAAATATTAAATTAAATAGTTAGTACGAATAGATAATTATGAAATATCCATTATCTTTAGTATTCATAAAATTTTATAGAATTTTACAAATATATGATTTACGTAAAGTTTTAAATCTCTATACTAATAAATAAAAATAAACCCGAACACTTGTCACCAATCTGAGCCGCCTAAAAATTATATTTCCTGATTTTCTCTCCTCTTAATTATAAATGCTATAATAGCTATTTATTAATTAATAACTATCCATAATTAAAATTTTAAATATGTTAATTTTCAATTTTCAAATTTGTAATACATGGGTTTATTCAATCCGTATAATACGCAATATTTAAGAAATAACTTTTTATATTATTAACCGTTTAACAGTAATATTATTTAGCCCGTGTATTACACGAGATTGTAACCTAGTATATATATATATATAGATAAAATTTGAAGCGAATTATTAGTCTAGTTACTTAAAATAATTTAGTTTCTTAAATTGAAAACTCAATCTAGTTTCCTAAAATATAGTAAAAAGTAGTGAAACTATTAATTTATTGCTTAAAATTAGGTAATTAATTTAGGCGGAAAAAGAATGGTGAGAATGCACTACATAATGACACGTGACACAATTTTTACTCTTTTATTATATAGTATAGATAATTTCTTTTTAACCGTAATATATATTTTTGTTCATAAACACCACCGGTATGAATTTAAACTTACACTATTCTTATGAGAAACAAGTACTAATATTATTAGATTATAATATCATGTCCTTTAACAAATTGTTAAAATGGTTTTACAATTTACGCTTAATATTAAGGGAAATATTCAAATAAAAACAACTTTAAAACTAAAAAGTATAAAAAGTAGTATCAATCATTCATTCTCTGAATTAATGATTGAAATCAATTTGTAGAAAAAAGTTTGTTAAATTAGTATTTTAATAATAACCACTTTTGTTAACTTTTTGTAAGTTTCTCTATTTTTTTTAAACATTTATAACTTTTATGTGTGAAATTATTTTTTTATAAAAATTGTACGATAAAAACGAGTATTTTTTTATCTTTAAACGAGTACAGTATTGTTATATAAAATTTTAATAATTTTTTTATATTTTTAACCTCATATCTCATCATTGAGTCTTTTAATTCAGTTTATTTTGTCTTTTTGTTAGTTATATGTTTTTATAATATTATTGTTTTTTCTAAAATAATGAATTTAAAAAAAGTTTAATGATGGAATAACATTGTTATGTATCTCTAATATATAAAACACAATAATAAATTAACAACTAATTAATATAATGCATTAAAAAAATAACAAAATAACATAATGTCTTATTCTGTTTTTTGATCGTTATTGTGTAATCTTAAACACTAAAAATTTTAAAAAATACATTGATGAAATAAAATTATTGTGTACTTGTATTTGTAAAACACAATGATAGATATCAACAAGTTTATATGATATATAAAAAACAATGACAAAAATAACAAATTTGTGTTACTTTCAACACTATGAGTTTTGATAAATATATTGGCAAAAGTATATTATTGTGCAGTAAAACAAAATAAAATATAACAAGTTTATATAATTTATAAAAATAATGACAATATGATCTAAAACATAAAATACAATTATGAATACATATACCAAATGATATAAAATAAATAACACAACGAACGCATATGACACACAATGAGCTGATTTATTTGTCATTATGAACAAAACGCTCACCTTTTTAAAACAATATTAAAACACGTATCAAGATCGCAATCTTTCTTAGACTTTTAGATTAAATACACTCTTTAGTATAGCCCTACCCTAATATTAAATCTAACATATTTTATTTATTACTCTTTGGTTTCGTATTCTGAAACTGATGATACACTTTTATGGAAAATGATTCTTATAATATGCCATAAAATGATTCTTATAATATGTGAGGTGCTTGAAATTGTAGATTATTTTCTTATATTTTATTAAAAAACATTTTCTTTATTTGAAAGAAGCTAAAATCACTTTATTTCTAAACTCTCTTTTAAAATAAAGAAAACAATCATTTATAAGCATTTTGAAATTATATAATGCCAAACACCCCTTAATATCTCATATTAGACTACCAATTTTGATTATTTTTCCATTGTTGCATTATTTTCTACATGTGATATTAATTTGACCAATAAGAAGTAAGCAAACATTCACATGGGTAGGAAGCAAGGGTTGTCACCCAACCATAGACATTAAATTTTTTTGGGTAGTTCTTGATTATTTTTAGAGAATATTATATAGTATTTTCATATTATTAAGAAAGAAATTAAAGTCTCTTCAATCTTCTCAAAACCAAATATTTATATTTATATTTTCTTTTCCATATATATGTATTTAATATTCGTAACATAGATATATATTAAAATTTATTGACAAAACTAACTGAAAGATACTTATAAATTAATAACAATTATTACATTAACACAAGAGAATATAGCTAAATGCAATGAATTAGGTTTGAAATTCAATATGTTGGATGGGCTTAATTAAGCTTCTTCACTTGCTACTATTTTTCTTGTCCTTTTCTTTTGTTTATGCAAAAAGAATGTGACTTGATTTGTTTGATTGTTTACGAATAAAAATAGATAGATGTAAGATGTTTATTATTAAAATGCGTACAACTGTGTTCCAAACGTAATGTTAGTGGCTTTCAGAGACGATGCAAAGCAACGTCTCGATAGCAACCATCGTACAGTAGAAACTGTTGACGTAACAGCATCCGGTGCATGAACTACATTTTTCGATGCACGAAAATTGAAAGAAAATCAATGCCACTTGAAAAAGAGACAAGTAGCTATTTTGTTTCTTATCTATATCTACTATTTCAGTTTCCATGACAGACTGTTTATCAATGGATGGACCCCTTTGCCCCTATAGTCTTCCTTCAATTTGCAACATATTTTTTCTATCCTTATCATGAGGAGGGAAATCAAACAACAAGATGATAGGTAAACCATAACTTGCATTGTCCATTTTTGTCATTTTACTTTGTCACAAGTATCATAGTGTGCATGTTTCATAACTTTTAACATGACATGTCCTTTTTGGTCTTTTCATATTTTTCACTTTGCCTATGGCTTATTTTTTTGTCCTTCCACCTTTCTATGATACATAATTTTGTTTTCTTATAAGATAACCCTTATACTCTTGATTTATGACAAAGAATACCCCTTTACTAGAACAAGGCTTTCAAAAAACATATAATTTTACCAATTTCACTTTGAAGCTTTATATACTTGTCATTGTCATCTAATGTGTTATGCTATAATGGTATTGAACTTGTAATTGATGGACAACCGATCATAGTTGGTTACATGTCACTTGCGCTTACTAAAATGAAAATACGTTTAAATTAGAAACCAATGGGCTTGATATTCATCTTATCTTTCAGAAAATGACTCGTCTTGATTTTTTCAAGAATAAGATGTGATATTACAACCGATTTTTGTAATAAAAAACGGTACAAAAACCTATAGACACCCAAAATATAAAAGAAGATAAACATGATACATAGAACGAAAGATAAACTCCAGTCAAAAGTTCGACTGGTAGAAGTACACAATGTCAATGCACTTTAAATTATCCACATCTCAAAGCCAAACTCCTCTGGCCAAGCCGGTTGCCGGTATATATCCATCAGAATACATTCCTCGTGACAAGACTGGCAAGGAAAACAACTTCATTCCTAGCTACCAGTCGCGTTACATTATTCAAAGTCTTTTAAGTAGAAGATGATACGAAGCAAGTGCAAATAGGTAAAATATATATAAACCCAAAATAATTTAACCAAAATTCCCATTTGTACTTCCCTTTTTATATAATCTGATTATTAATTATGTATTTTCCATCCTCAAAAAAATAGTAATAATGCACAATCAAACCCAAAGAAACCCTCCTTTCAAAATAAAAAAAAAATAAATATACTCATAAATCTCAAAACAAGGTTCTCTATATTTTTGTTAACTTTGAAAATTTTTTTTTCTTTTTACTTCTTCAAAATGTTATCAGGATGACGTCATCATTATGCAAATCAACGGTTGATTTTCAATGTCACGATCTGACGATGTTAAAGGTGTATCTCCACCTGCACCTCCGTTGCATGTTAACATCTCTGCTTTCTTTGCTTGATGCTCCCAGTCTGTTGTCCCCACCACATATAACATCAGCCCAGCACAACATACCTGGGCCGAAAGCAACCCGACCCAAAGCCCGATAAACCCTACTCCAAGCCCGAACCCGAGGCCCACCGCCACCGGCATTCCCACTAGATAAAACGCCCCCAGGTTCACGTTGGCTGCGGTGGTCGGTCGGGCCGTGCCTCTCACAACCCCGCAGCCAACTGTCTGGGGACAGTTCCCCAGCTCACACAGCCCGATTATTGGTAGGGCTAGAGATGTTAACCGAAGAATGTCTGTATCATTAGTGAACATCAGACCCCAGTTCTCTCTCATTGATGTTGCAAACAGCATGGCGGATAAGCCCATTAACCCTGCGAAAAAAACCGCCACCATAGCGGACACTCGGGCCTTATCGGGCCGGTTCGCTCCGAGCTCGTTTCCGACCCGGGTCGAAACCGCGAAACTAAGCGAAGACGGAAACACGTATAACAATGCGGTGGTTTGGATCAAGATGCCCATTGACGCGATAGTCGCGTTCGGGTTAGCAAGGAGCCCGCACAACACGATCATGATCTCGTACCACCACCACTCGAGGCAGACAGAGACACAGCTCGGTGCTGCCAACCGGATCAACGGGCCCCACCCGGACAAACAATCCCGGGTCGGGTTGGTCCACGTGGGCAAATGCAACCCAGTCCACCACACGTAAACCACAAGCGAAACCAACACGACAAAGTTCGAAACCGAGGAGGCGGCGGCCACGCCGGCGACCCCGAGGCGGAACCGGAAAACAAGCACGTAGTTCAACGGTAACTGCAGTAACGTGCCGATGAAGGAAGCTAGTGTCAAGGGGAAAGTAATGCCTTGTGCCCGAAGGTAAATGCGGGTCGGGTGGATGAAGGAGTTGGATACCAAATCGGGTAAAGTGAACACCAAATACGTGCGAGCCACACGTGCGATGTTGTGGTCTTGATGTAAATAAACCAAAATCCGTGTCGTGTTTAGCCACAATAATCCAATCGGAAAACAAACCACCAGCAAAAACACCACCGTGCGGTGTAACGTCACCGATAACACCTTCATCCGCCGGGCTCCAAACGCCTGCGAACACAGCGGCTCCATCCCCAGAGCCAAGCCGGAGAGAACAGAGTAGCCACTGATGTTCGCGAACGCGATGGCTAACGAGCCCGCAGCTAGCTCCGTCTCGCCGAGCCGGCCGAGGAACAGCATCGAGATAACCGACCGCGTGTAGAGAATCAGAGCCGTTAACGCGATCGGAGAGGAAAGCTTGAACAGAGCTTTCATTTCATTCATAACCTCCACAGGGGTCGGAAGCAGAATAATATTATTACTCTTATTACTATTACTATTACTGTTACTGTTATTATTAGTGTTGTGTTTGTTGTTGTTGTTGGGGTGTTGGAAGTGGGGGTGTGAGTGGAAATGGGGTTTGGTTAAGGGTAGTGAGTGGAGGTTGAGGTAGAAATGGGGGTGTGGCGGTGGCGGTGGTGGCGGAGGGTGGTGGTGGGAGGGTGGCATAGCGGTGGTGTTGGGGTTGCACATGGTGGTGGTGAGAATTGAATGAGTGAGGAGATACTCTCGTAGAGAGCACTCTGTGTGTGTGTTTTGGTGTGTGTGTTATCTGGTTTTGGTCTCAAAGAGAAGGGACATGTATTAATAGAGAGGTGGAAAGGAGGTAAGGAATTTTTTGTGTTTTTTTTTTCTTTTATTTTTTTTATAATATTGTAAAAAATTTGTTTTTAATTTTTTTAGTTTAATTCTTTTCTACTTTGAGTTAGGGATATAGGGAGCTTATTTTACTATTCTCGGTGTTTTTAGATGAATTGACTTTTTGCTTAATATAGTTTGATAAAATTGGTATTTTTAGTTGCATATAAACTCGCTAAACCAGTTTGGGTTTGTTCAAAGCGTCGTTGATCGAGCTCGCTTGATATTCATTTAAAATTTGCTCGAAAAATGTTCGTTTAAATTTATGTTCGGTTGTAAACAAACCTATCAGCTCAGATTAGTTTGTAAACGAGTCTAGCAAGAGCAAAGATCCGCTCGGCTTGAATTATTTTTTATATATATATATGTAATATATATATATATATATATATATATATATATATATAATATACATATATATACATTTGATTTGATCAATCAAACTAATATAAAAAAAATTAACACTAAACATTAAAGTGAAATCTTAAGTCGCTATGAGAAAATTTGACACCGGTGTTACTTTTACTTGAAAATATCCCACTCTCACGTATCGTGCTCTGTAGTATGCTCACCGTCACAGCGACTACAGTCTTAGCCTCACCACTAGCCATAACGTATTAACGTATTATCATTCATGTAAAGTTGTGACGTGAAATGCAGCTATTTTTAACTTACTAAAATCTAAAACCCAATATTTTCACCATCTCTCATTGAAATATAAATCGGAAGACACACTAGATAGTTGAGACGTTGAGTAGTCAAATTGTTCGCCGCTCATTTGCGCTCGCTCGATGCTCAATCGAAAAATTAACGCTCCGAAATACTCGCTCGATTTTCCGCTCGATTGTAATGAGCCGATCGGCTCGGCTCGGTTCAGTTTAGAAACGAGCCAAACACGAGCACAGGTCAGTTCGGCTCGGCCCGACTCGTAAATAGCCCTAAAACCGGTCGAAGCGAAGGGTTCATTTACCAATTAAAAATTTTCATGTACTTCACTGGAGTGTTATTTTAGAACAATAAAGGATTATAAATTATAATTGATGGCTAAAGTTTAGTTGTATGTTCTTCTTTTCTGTACAAAGATATGAATCAATTGATGGTTATGATATTCGTTTTTATTTTCTAGTTGTTATCGTCTAATTTGTGATCATAAGTTAGTTTTTTCATCGATCCGTACAGGTAATGATCATATATATCCTCGTTGCAATATAGACAAGCTTCTTAATTTTTGTTATAGATTTACGATAATACGAAACAAGTATTAATTATCATGTAAATATCATATGAAATAAAACTAGATAATATTGAAATAAATTATCCCAGGCTTAAATCATGAAAATTAGTTTACATGTATTTTATCGCATCAACTACTCTTGGTTTCACATTTAAACCGGTTCAAACCGTAAAAATTGTCAAACCAAACCGTTAAACCGTCAAAACAGTAAAAAAACGGACCATCAAACAGTCAACCGGTTTGGTTTACGTTTATATGAAACCGTCATACCGAAGTTTGCCAAAAAGTAAAGCCGAATCGACGTACTGAACCGTAAACACCCCTAGTTAATCACTAGGAATATAATTTTAATACATGGGTGAGGTGAGGGGCGGAAAGGAGGTTGGGAACTTTTTGTGTTTTTAAACTTAACTTTTACTTTTTATATAATATAGTAAGAATATTTGTTTTCATATTTTGCTTAATTCTTTTCTATATTGAGTTGGGGATATAGGGAGCATATTTTGTCTTTTCAAATGAATTGATGTTTTGTCTAATGTGATTTGATAAAAATCTTATTCGCGGTGGCATCATTAAGCACTAATTGAAGAAAAGAAAAACAAAATTAACTTATGATAAAAAAAAAAGGGTGTTAATACTGATGAAATATTATCGGCTTATTGAATTCGTGAGTATTACATCTACGGATCAACAGCATAACCGGTTAAAAATAAAAAAAATAGAAAATAAAATCTATAAATATTCATCTATGATCTATCGATAAATTTAAAAATAAATTTTCATATAAGATATGAGTCAATATAAGACAAATCCATCTGACGTATGGCTAGTGTCCCGTACGCCACACCTGCACAATTTTTACCATCTCTCAATATATATCGAACTTTGATCTTTTGATACATTCCCAACCCTAGAAATACACTTTTAAGCAATCATGGCAATCTAAATATGCATTAAAACTGTTGTACAAATGACATAATCTTAAATAAATATAAGAGTAAATTACTATTTGTATATTTGACGTTTATTAATTTTAACGACTTGAATATTTTTGTCCCCTAACGTGTCATTTTTGACTCCATTTGAGTACAGATGACTAAAACCGTTAATATTTATGTTAAAACATTTGTTGAAAAGACCACCTCATTCTTTCACCTACAAAGACACATACACTCTCTCTCACCCCCCCCCCCCCCCACTGTCTCTCTCTCTCTCTCCTTGCTAATCTCTATCACGACCACCACAACCACCACCCATCACCCCCATAACCACCAACCCACCACCACCACAAGTTTTTGTGACTACCACCAGAACCCTCGTCACCGGCACCACAAGCCCTCGTCACCACCACCACAAGCCCCGTCACCACTACCATAGCCTGCCCCGTCACCGCCACCACACACCACCAAGAAATTATGGGTATTCGCCGGTTGGATTTCCATGATCAACACTACCATGTCCCCTAAATTGCCCCACCCCCATCCCCCACCTCTATCACCGTTTTCCCCTCCACCACCATAAAACCCGCACCACCCGCAAACCCACCTCCATCAAATTGAGCATGGAGGCCGTAGTGGGTCTAATGGGCATAAAATCAGGCATGATGACCTACTTCAAACCTACTTGCAAGGTAGTTCCGGTCACTGTCATTAGAGTAATCAGGGGTGATTTTGTTGACGTCATGGAGATGTGGTGATGGTGGTTTTAAGCGATAGTGTGGTGGAGATGTGGCACTGGTGGTGCTTTCAGGCAAGGAGCGACGGAGATGCGGCAATAGTGACGAGAAGCGACGAAGGATAAGAGGAGGTGTGGTGGGGAGGGGAACATTGGTGGTTATGGTGGAGGAAGAGTGGAGTGGAGGGGGATGAGTGAGTGTGGATAAAAAAGAGATTTAGGGTTATTTGAAGAAAAAGAGGTGGGTGTAGCATCTGACCCATTTTGAAAATCCGAACACAAGCCTATGTGAACTAATCTTTTAAATCAAATTCTTCATTTAGTCATTTTATATATTTTGAGGTTTCAAATACAATAAATGTATCATTTATTCTATTAAAGATAATTTTTGCAAATTATGAAATAATTTTTTTAATTTATAATATTCCATTAATAATTATTTGTTTTAAATACTAAATTAAAATAAATAATAAATTTATAAAGTTTTAATTTTTCTTAATTATGAGTTTTAATTATTAAGTTAAAATAAAGAATTAAATTGTAAAGTTTTTTTATAAGATTTAAAAGGTTATAAAATAAAATCTGATTTACTAATTAAATTTTGTTTTATAAAGTCCAGGGTTAAAATTATTATTTTTAAAACTTTAGTTAAAAGGTTTTTAAATAAAGTGATCAGTTCTAAAACCATAGGGACTAAAGTGTAACTTTCTTTAAAACCCAACCCAAACCACCCGTCGCCCCCCAGCTCCGGCCAAACCTTCCAGTAATCTTCGGCGACTTTCGAGCATCAAAATCATTGAATCAAAAGCTAATAAAACAGCTCCGTAAGTTTCGTGAGACCGATTCGAACTGAAGACCTACTTCGATTCGAACAATCGGCGATTATTTCTGTTCAATCGAAACCGAATGATACCAAACAAAACCCAAACCAGTTACGTATAAATAACAATCAATTGGTTCAATAATTCAATCGTCAACGCATTCCTAATCAATTCGAATGAAACTGTGTAGTTAATTCAATCGAAACAAGCATTTAACCATAAAATCAATTTGAAACATTCGAATCAGAAACCATTAACTCAATTCTTTTGAACCTTTTGTAACCTCAATTTCATTTGAAGCAAAACTCACCCACATCCTTCGAACACCATCATAACTTCGGACCTGCTACTCTATCAAAATCAGCTTTCAAGGCAAATTAAATCGAAATTGATTGAGGCTTTATATTCCTCATCATCATTTGAAGCTTCTTGAATGGTCAATTGTAGAATAACATCATCATCATCATCTCAAATCGACTCGCACTCCTGTCGCTTTAACCTTTCTTCTAATCATCAGCAAGCCGAACTTCAATTCAGGTAATTTAATCATCATACATGCTCGATTCATGAGAGGATTAAAAGTCCTATTGTTAATTTTGTTAACATAATTAAATCGATGTTCAACTGTGCTTAAATCAAATTACGGTTCATAACGAATTAGGAATTTTTCTAAACTTTTATCTTGTAATGGTTCATTTAGGATTTTAGACAGACGTTGGGCCTTAGCCCACCAGTTTATACACAACACATATACAGTGGGAACCCGGGTTTGACCCCGGGCATCCCCACATCATTTTTAAATTAATTTTCCTTAATTATTTAATTACAAAAAATTTTAATATATTATTATTCCAAAATAAAAATTATTTTATTAATTAAAATAAATTCAGGGATTATGTATATATTTATAAAAATTCAAAATCATATAATATTTTATTTTTTTCAGATGTTTTAATGTTATAAAACCTTTAAAAATATTATTTAAAAGTTTTAAAATATTATAAAATAATTTTAAATTAAACCTAAATTATTTTAAAATACTTTGCAAGTCATTTAAATAATTAATTATTAAATTAATTATTGTTGACCAAATTTTAAATAATTAATTATTAAATTAATTATTTCTTTTTCACAATTTGATATTCAAACTGTATTCAATCAATTATTATAAATTAAATATTAATAATTATATTCCACTAATTATTAATAATAATTTCCCATTCCAACTACTCCATCAATTTGTTTAATCAAGTTATTATATTTTTATTTAAATCATTTATTAAAACTCTAATTCATGTCTCGTCTTAAAATTATTATTATTATTCTAATTTAGGATACCATAGGTTAAAATAGTGAGAAAAATCGTTGGTGTCTATTTTCACATTCTAGAATTCAAACCAACCATATTCAAATAGCAAAGTGAGTATTAATAGCCCATTTTTCATGTTTTATAATTTGGAAAAATCATGTGATACTATGTTCAATCATTGTTATCCACTGCTATTCTATTATAATATTCAATTCAAGACATGTTATGTTATTACTTGTAATTATGTGTGCATAGTTAGATAAACTAGATGATAACACAATCATGTATTTCTTCTAGTCATTTTAAAAAATAATAGATCTATTGGTTTGAAAAACTCACCCCATATAAATATTTGAGTGGTGATTGGAACCGCATTTAATTAATCAATCATAAGGCTTCGTTTGTGAACCGAGTCAATTCAATCATTTGATTTGATCGTGTTTGGTTTGTCTTTATGTTACACTATTGTATTTATAAATCTCGACATTGTCATGTGAATTGAATTGGCTTTCAATCATTTTAATTAATCTATATATGTATTCTAATTTGTGTTTACTTACCGACTAATTTGTTAGCTAACTTGTTAATTTTTATATGATTTTAGGATTGCAGTTTAAAGGACTTCTGTATGAACACTTAGGGATTGAACTTAGTCAATTAAAGACAAATTTTATCATATTATTTATGTTTGTATTTAATTATAATGCAATGTTTGATTAGTCTTACTCAATAAAAATGACATTTAATATTATTTAAATTTCATGTGCTATAAACAATCGATTCATATTTCGTCCGCCTCGATAATTCCGCCATCGGTTGGGGTGTGACAGTGGGTGGATGAATAAATTTTTTTATTTTTTAATTGACAGGCGTATTTTAGTCTTTTCATAAAAAATTAATAGAAAAACAAACAGCGTCAACCTTCAGGATTCAAATGATTAAAAAAATGAAAAGTCAGTGGAAATAATGATGTTTTTAAACTTTAGGAATTCAACTAGTTAGTTTTAAAAAAAATCAGAGATGCAATTAGTAATTTTCTCTAAATATAATCTTTAAATGAGTCAAATCACCCAAACATTCCAACACAAATTTTTTAATAAATAAATACGTTTTAAACGAGTCAAAATGACTCTTGTACACATGGCATAATCTATAGTAAAATATTAACAATTATGCCCCCGCGCTATGGCAGGAGCGTAAAACCATGCCAAATAGCATTATTATCACACCATTATCAGCGACCACCAACACCGAAGTTGTGGTGTATTAATGTGGAGAAATTAGTCTTCAAACGTAAAACATAGAAAAATTTAACCAACTCGATTTTAGACCCGTGTGTGGCGATTAACTAGTCAAATGGGTAAAAATATATGTAATAACGTTGAACCACACATGCACGTTGCTCTATGTTAAGTGACAAATTTAGAATTAAACGTAAAATATTAAACCACACATGCATGTTGCGCCGTGTTAACTTGCAAAATTTAGAACAAAATGTAAAATAGAAATATACGAATGATGAAAAGTATAGAGAATTAAATTTGAAAGTAAAAAAGTTATACGGTTGAATTGCAAAAGATAAAAAGTTTTGAGTTAAAAGTAAGAACTTAATTTTTATGATGTTACATTGAAAAAATGAAAAGTTTTAAGTTAAAAATAAAAAAATATTTTTTTAAAAAACACTTTAAGCATAAGATGCAACATGCATAGAAAAGTTGAAAATTAGTATACTAATAATATTTATTTAAATGTGTCAAAGTGAATTTTACATATGACATAATCTTTGATATACACTAAAACTATTTAAATGTGTCAACTCATCTAAAAACTATTACAATACTTATATAAAATAAACACTCTAAACATGTCTAAATGACTTTCACTTTGATAAACGTTAACATTATTTAAATGCGTCAAATCACCTAACACCCATTATAAGATTTTTAATAAATAAACACACTTAGAATCAAAGAACAAGACTATACGGAGAACTGAATTTTAATAAATAAGCACACTTAGAATCAAAGAACAAGACTTATACGGAGAACTGACTTAGGCTAAAAATTCATGGAGTCGAGAACCTAACTAACCAAGTACTTTCTATGGACCGTATACTTATAGGAGTCGAGTCCTAAAAGATGTCAAGTACTAGGAAAATCGAGTACCATTGCTAATAGAAACATATCTAACCTTATATTTTAGGGTTCATGCAAAGATCATATTGTTCTATCATGCAACCTTATAGAAAAACATGGATTTTATCATAAAGGTGCTAACTTTACATATCAAATATCAACATAAAATAAGTAAACATTGATCGTATGCATATCTGCGCTAAAACATGGATTATATAGGAGAATTGTTTGATATATATATATATATATATATATATATATATAGGGGACGGTTACTATACAAAGTGTCTTTTTTATGCGAATCGTACGAAGTTTGGAGGTGTAATTATCACGCAAAAACAAGTAGTAATAACGTAAGAACAAGTAGTAATTACGCAAGTCGGATTACACTCGCGTGGCATTATTATACAGAGTTGGAGAAATTCATAGACCTAGGTGGGATAGGAGAATTGATAAAGGGAATAGAGATGGCGATAGAGATCATACTGAGAAACAAAAGAAGAATACCTCTTTGCGTAATAATTACAACTTTTTGTGATAATTTTATCTCTGTATGATTAATTCTTACACTTGCGTTATAATTACATGCGTAAAGTTTATTCTTGCGTGATAATTTCATACGCTTCGCAAGAAAAAATTACTTTGAACACTAACTTCTCTCTCTCTCTATATATATATATATACATATATATAGGGTGTGAAACGAATGTTAACCCTCCTTTATTGCGATAACCGGGTTAACTTCATCAAAATCAATCAAAATCATTATTTTTTTTGTGGAATAAAATAATTAGACATATACAAATATATGGTTTTTATGTATATGTGTGAATTTATAAGTGTAAAACGTTACCACTGATGTAAGTTACTTACACAAGGTAAATATTTACACAAATGTAAGTAACTTACACTAGTCGTAACTTTTTTACACTTATGAATTTACACATATACATAAAAGAACATATATTTGTGTGTATATATATAATGATATTATTCCACCAAAAAAATAATGATTTTGATTGATATTCAAAAGTTAACATGGTTATCGCAATAAATGATGGTTAACATTCGTTTCCTTCCCTTAATATATATATATATATATGGTCAGGATCATTACAGAACCAGTTTTTATTTTCAGAACCAAAAGAACCATTGGTTTACATAAATATAAATTACGAACCACTGATTTACATATATGTAAGTTAAAGCTGGTGATATTTAGTTGTTTTACATAGTTTATTGTTTATGTCGGATATACACATATGTAAAACAACTCAAGTAACATCAGAATTAATTTATGTTTATGTAAATCAATAGTTCTATGGTTCTGAGAATAAATTTGATTCTGTAATAATTCTAACCCTATATATATATATATATATATATATATATATATATATATATATATATATATATATATATATATATATATATATATGGGAGGGTTCGTAAGAAAACCAATAATTATATGAAAACCAAAGAAACCACGGAAACCAATAACATAATTCATAACTTTTTTGTTAATTTATTGTAAAAATGTTATTTAAGTACTTGATACATATATGTGGAGCATACATACGAGAATAAAAAGTCTTCCGTATACGTAACACTATGTCGAATGAAAAATGGTTATGTATGTGTGACGTATATGTAAAACCATGCTACGGTTTTCATTTGATTCATAACTTTATTTATATATACTCACACATATATATAGAGGGTAGTGATAAAAAATTTTATACATTATGTGACCGTTTTTATTGGTTTTCTTTAGTTTTCTCATAACTTTGTGGTTTTCTTAGGATCCCTTATATATATATATATATATATATATATATATATATATATATATATATATATATATGAGTTAATTACACGATTGGTCCCTGTGCTTTGCCCATATTGTAATATTGGTCCCAACTTTTGAGAAATTACAGGTTTGGTCCTTACTGTTTGCCAACTCGTAACACGATTGGTCCCTAACACTAACTTTTGTTAAGTTTTTCAGTTAAGTAAATGTGAAAAGACTAAAATACCCCTTGAACTAAAAGACAAAATTTAAAAATATGGTGTATATATATATATATTAAACTGATATAAACCCCGTGTAAAACACGGGTTGTATAAATTCAATGCTATATTCTTAGTAATAGAAATTTTCATATTACATATTTATGAAATATTATAAAGTTTTTAACATATATTTATTTTAAAATAATAAAATACTTTATATAAATAATTATAGAAATTATTTAATAGGAGAGAGACAAAAAAATATAAAATCAATTAAAGACAATTTCTATAATTAATAGGAGAGAGAGGCGAGAAAAAAATGTTGAGGATGCATGAGAGAGTGACACGTGTCGTTTAATATTTTTATTTATTAGTATAGATGTGTGGGTCCCACTTCATTTAATAAAACAATATATATACACCCAATATATATACACACACACACCAGGAGACCACGACCACCACCATCCCCGTTCACCTCCCCCACACCTCCACACATCCTCGTTCAGCTACACCACCTTCGCCTGAACAACCCTAACAACTCGGAGATGGCGGCAACGGTGGTGTTACAGTCGACGGAGATGGCGGCAACGGTGGTGTTAGGTTTCAGGTCGTTTGATGAGGCGGTAATGGTTAGGGATCAGGAGTTTGGGAGGTTTCAGTGGAGGAGGATGATAAGCTCTGCAGCGGATCCGGCGGCAAAGGCGTCGTCAGTGAAGCAGGCTGATGCGAAGAAGGAGGGTGGTGATCAGGTTGATGCAAGCTTTAGCCCTTCGGTCCTGCGGTCCGACGAAGGTGGTTCCGGTGCTATACGGTGATGTGTTGTGGTGGTATAGTGATGGTGGTGGTGTGGGGATGGTTGGTGATGCGGTGGTGGTGGTATGGTGATTAAGCTCAATTGAATTTTAATTTTTTTAAACAGGGGTCGTTTGGTCATTTCAAAAAAATTAACCTAAAAAATTAACGACCATCCACTCCAGGGACCAATCGTGTTACGAGTCGGCAAACAGTAAGGATCAAACCTGTAATTTCTCAAAAGTTGGGACCAATATTGCAATATGGGTAAAGCACAGGGACGAATCGTGTAATTAACTCTATATATATATATATAACACTTATAAATCAAAATTACAATACATAAATTAAAGCAAAGCAGTAGAATGCACTACATAGTTACATAAAATAAGTAAAAAATTCAAGGAGAATAGATGAACAAGAAGAAAAGGTGTTTGAGACGTTATATTCAATACACGTTGTTCAAAACAGATTTTGTGTCTTGTATGAAAAACTCGTTTGTTTCTCGAGAACCAACTATATATATATATATATATATATATATATATATATATATATATATATATATATATATAACACTTATAAATCAAAATTACAATACATAAATTAAAGCAAAGCAGTAGAATGCACTACATAGTTACATAAAATAAGTAAAAAATTCAAGGAGAATAGATGAACAAGAAGAAAAGGTGTTTGAGGCGTTATATTCAATACACGTTGTTCAAAACAGATTTTGTGTCTTGTATGAAAAACTCGTTTGTTTCTCGAGAACCAACTATCAAAGCAATAGGTACAACTGGTGAAGATTCAAGCACATGCGTTGTACCTTGAATCAAGTAGTAAGAGGATCAAAGGTTTGTAACAAAAAACTTTAGTGTGTTTGAGACTACAATGTAATTACCAACTAAGAAGTACCTTCCTTTTGTAGTGAAGCAAAATTCCAAACACCTCAATATACATTTAAACAAAATTTGTATTAAACTTTATAATGCAATTTATTTAATTTTGATAATTGATTGCAATTGAGAATTATTTTGTTTGAAGTGTTCCGTGAGTTAAACTGTGCAATTGTTGTGCAATACTAATATACCTAACCATATGAGTTGTAAAGGTTAGACTAACTCACTTCAGCAGACCACGCACTAACGCACCTGTCAAATTATGTGAGCGGACACCCATAGCTACTAACCCACCCACACACAATAACTAACCTGATGACACATCAGACACGCAACCTGGACTACGCTAGAAATGTCATGCCAACCGCACAACCAAATCCACATCGGTTTCTTCGTACCCAAAGACTGTATGTGCACCATATTGGGTCGCGCCAGAAAAAAACAATCATATACACTAATCTGCATCCTAAAGGTCCCATAGTGCTCTTTCACATCTACGTCTTCAATTCGATGATCAATATCTTATATTCCATTTCTTTGCTTCGTTTTGAACATGATTTGATTTGTTACGAATATCTCATAGTAGAACACAAACCTAGTAAATAATAATTATATTAACAACAATTACATATAATCAATTTCTAAACTTAGAAAAAGTCATTATATCTAGTTTATGAAAAGATTTTTCAACCATTTTTTAACATCCAGTTCATGAAAATATCCGATCTCAATGTTTGGAGACAAAAATTTATGTATTACTATACTAGAATAGATACTCATATGTTACACTGTTGAAATAACAAATATATAATAAATTATAGATACATATAATCTAATCTATTATCTATTATCTATAATAAAAAAGGCTTGAGTTGTCACATGTAACATATTAAGATTTTTTATTTTTATTTTCTCGTCTCTCTCTACTTATAAATAATAATAATATATACAATAATTATATTATTTAAAATATTTTCAAATTAGAATTAGATATTGTAAAATTAGAAACTAAATTTTTTATTAAAAACACACTTTATTTAAATGATTATACTTTATTCTAAAGAATTTAAAACTTATTAAAGTACTTTTTAAGAAATAAGTATTTATTTTTTAAAAAAAAATTAATTGATTAATATAATAGTAAATAAATATTTATTAAGGAAACTCATTTGAAAAAATAAAATTTGTTCACCAAAATTTGCAAGATTATTATAATGATAACATGTGAATAGTTTTAGATAGAGCTTAAGTAAAGATGATGTGGATATGTTAGAAAATGATCTAGTACGTCATTTTGTTTTATTATGTTAGATTCAAACATTAAAAAAATTGTATTTATATTTAATCTTATTTTACACCTTGCTTGTTTTTATCCATTTTTTATCTCTTATATGTATAGGCATGTTTTTTAAATTAGAAAAAGAATTAATCTCGTATTTAAAGTTCTATATGAGCTTGTTAGCTTATATATATCGTATTAAACATAATGAAAAACTAAAAATTAATGGAGATAGGAATATCTTTTTGTAAGAATTAAGGAATATTTTGTTAATGGTGTGCTTCAATGTCAACTTTTTATTATTTTTTATTTCGTTTGATTCTTTAATGACCTATTTAATATTTTTATATCTTCAAAATTTTATTTGATTTAGGTACAAATGCATCAGCTTGAGGAGTATAATTCACCTTCGGTAGATTGAAGAAAAAAAGTTAGCGAATAATCAAACAAATTTTAGCGTGAGAAATATATCGTTTTTAACTTCTTAATATACCAATATAGTATATTAGAAACTTATTTTTTAAACAGGTTATATAAATATATTAATTCAACAAATTAAAAAATATATTAAAGACGTAAGAAACGTGATTGATTCAGTTGTTTTAATTGATTTTATCATCCATTAATATTATTTATCAATGTTAGTTTATTCAATTCATTTATTGTTTAAAATAAATAGCTGAAGTAAATATATCTAATCAAATTCGAGTTTTTTGTATTCATATTGTAGCATTTCTCTTCAAATGGAGTCACCTTCTTCTTCACACCTTATTTTCTTAGCCTAATATTTACAACTTTATCCTTTACTTTCCCCTTGTTGGCTTTATAGCCTTCAGAGGATTACCCATGCTCTACCATGTTAGTCTTAGCCAACGTTTGCACTTGATTTCCATTTTGAGCCAATATGTTGTCTTCCTCAATTCGCAGACGAACCAGATGCTCTTAAATCATCATGTCTTTTCACTTATGCTGGAGGCAGTTTTCATAATTAATTACCCATCTAGAAGGAAACTTTTCAACCATATCAACCACTTGAAATGTATTACTAAGAGTCATCCCCTCTGAGCGGATATCGCTAAATATATATTGCAACTCTAAAACATGGCTAATCACAATCTTGAGTTCATCCATTTTATAGTCCAAGGAACGGGTCACAATGAAATATTTCATGTCAGCACCCTCTATTTTCTACTTGCATTCCAATGACTCTTATAATTATTTTCTACTTGCATTCCAATGACTCTTATAATTCTTTGACGATCGTTATCTAGCAATACATGTTATGTAAAGCATTTATTGGGCCATTGAACATTGGCCGCCCCTTTAGCAAGAGCAAAATAGGACTCGATCAAGAACCTACAAGCTTTTAGGTAGTCAAAAACCTGTAAGGTTTAAGGTAGTGAGATAGAGGAACTTCTTCTACTACCACCTCTTAAAATACAACCTAGAAAACTTTGATGGTTTCTTAGCATGGTTTACAACCGTCATTGCAAATTGATTACCAGCTAGTGGTAATAAAATACTTGAAGATTAGGCATTCGTAGCTGGAGGTGGTTTAGCACTGTAACCATTTCTAAATCAAGAAACTTTAAAAGTTAAATTAAAAAGTATTAGGGTCTGTTTAGTATGAGCTAATGGAATGGACGAATGAATGGAATGGATGAGGGAATGAAATGAATCATTACATTCCATTGTCCTTTTTGGTTACCCTTATGAATGAATCATTACTTTATGTTGTTTATTAGATATGAAAAAACGAAGAAATGAAATATAAAAGTAGTTATAGTGGTGGCGGCCGGCGGTGGTTTCCGGCGATGGTGGTTTCCGGCGGTGGCGGTGGCCTGCGGTGGTTGGCGGTGGTTTCCAGCGATGGTGGTTTCCAACGGCGGCGGTGGCCGGCGGTGGTTTCCGGCTGCGGCGGTGGCCGGCGGTGGTTTCTGGCGACGGCGGTGGCCGCGGTGGCCAGTGATGGTGGTGGCCGGTGGTGGTTTCTGGTGGCGGTCGTGGCCGGCGATGGTGGTGGTTTCCGGCGGCGGTGGTGGCCGGCAATGGTGGTGGTTTCCAGCGATGGTGGTGGCCGATGGTGGTTTCAGGCGGCGGTGGTGGCCGGTGATGGCCGGTGATGGTGGTGGCCGGTGGTGGTTTAAGGCGGTGGCGGTGGCCGGCCGATGGTGGTGGTTTCCGACAACGATGTTGGCCGGCGATGGTGGTGGCCGGTGGTGGTTTCCGGCGGTGGTGGTGGCCGGCGGGGTGGCCAGCGGCGATTAGTGGCGGTGGTGGCTGATGGTTGGCGTTGGCGCGCTGGTGGTCGATAGCGGGGGGTGAGTGGGTGGCGTTGTTGACTAATGATGAAATGAAAAGAAAGAAGGGGGGATGGATGGAATGAATTTGAGGAAATGGAATTAACTATGTAATGGTTCATTTCATTACATTCACCAACCAAACATGTATTTATTCATTCACCCTTAATGGTTAATTCCATTCCGCCCATCGTTACTGCGTACCAAACGCTACCTTAGTTTTTAGGGTTAATGGATTTAAATACTCTCAACTATTGGGAATTTGTTGCTTCCACCCCCAAGTATCATTTTAGTAAATATAACACCAAGTAAACGCTTCGATGTCTGTATCACCCGCCGTTTGCCAAAACCCTAACAAATGATATAAAATATATGACAGAATGAACGTATATGACACATTGAGCTGATTTATTTGGCACAATAACCAAAATAAACCAGCTCATTTGTTAGGGTTTTGACAAACGGCAGGTGATACAGACACCGAAGTGTTTACTTGGGAGTTATATTCGCCAAAATGATACTTGGGGGTGACAGCGGCCAATTTCCAATAGTTGAGAGTATTTAAATCCATTAACCCTAGTTTTTATCAAAACAATGCTGAAAATTATGCAGAAGGATGTTATTTTTGCTAAAATCATGCGGTAATTATTGAAAAAATTATAGTTCTTTATAGTAATTAAAATTTTATAAAAAATATTTATTTAGAAATAATAATAAAAAAATATTTTTTTTAATTTATTAAAAAACTATTTTAATCTAAAATAAATTACATAATATTATTAGTAATTAACATGGTAGCAAAATTCTCTAGGCGCTCCCTAGTCGGTCAAGTGGGGAGTTGAGAGTGTTCGGCCTAGGCGGAGAGTACTCGGGAAGTATTCGGACATGTTAAATTATAAAGAAATTAGTTTTGGGAAATTAAATATATGTCGAATAACGTAAATTTACTAATATTTATAACAAAATACGTGAAAATGATATTCATTCTTTGGTATAATAGGCATAGAAATTATGTTTTACTTTTGGTAAAGTCAAACTCGGCCCAAGTTGACCTCTTATATCTGATTCTGGCCAATGTTAACCGCGTTTGATCGATTCCGAGTAATTAGGTGGAGTTGAAGAAAGTCGCCTCGGCAACCTACCTTGGAGCGATTACTCGGAGAGTACTCGGTCTTGTAGACATTGTTTTACAACCATGGTAATTAATATGATTATTTAATAAGAGAGATAAACGAAAAAATTTGGTGATAGTGAATATAGTGTTGCCATATGTTTCTACGTGTTACCCTTTATTACAATAGTAACATAAAAAGTAAGACAAGATACGTATATATGTTTAAAACTAAAAATATAAATAGGTAACAGAAAAGTTGTACAATTGCATTTATTATATTGTTGTTTATGACCACGGCGTCAATAACTTTTGAGGACAATTATAGAAGGTGGGTCTGCTCACCCTTAGGTGCGAAGTATTTTGTTGATAATAAACTAAGCTTCGAGCAACAGCTTAGGAGCCGAACATGGTCACATGTAGAAATGGAACTTGCTGTATGAAACTACACCAAATAGACCATTCTAATGAGTTGATTTTCGCTTTATTATTATCGAAACAAACATGTTGTCTTGATCTCCTTCAGAAAATTTAGCGTAGATGGAATGTTATTGTTAAAAGTATTAACATTTCGTGATTTCAAAAAAATCATAAAGTAGCTAAGAAGGTACTTCGAAGCGCTTCTTGTTGTGTGCTTTAAAAGCAATCATAAAGTTTTATCAAAAGAACAATTGATTAGTAGGTGGTTTACACTGAAAACACAAAGAGATAAGAGGTAATGCACGGCCCCGTCTTAGAAGCTCCTCTACCATCATGATTCAGTTTTATGTCGTCCGCCACTCAAAACAGTTAACTTTCATTAGAACCCAGTTGACACAACTAACGTTTATCATCCCTTGAAGTTTGAAGGTATATATGGCTTTTATTCATAGTTTGGCTCTTCAAATTATTATCACTAAAGTAAGTGAGATTTTATAACCTCCCTTGAAAAATGAAAATTAAATTCGTATGATTTTTTACATGTCTATAAATTTATTAGTATAACAAACATATTTATAATTGTAAGAGAATTCATAAATATTAAAATTTTAAGGGAGACAAATATAATATATAAATATAAATTTTGGTTAGTGATTTGCTCTTTTATTTTCATCTTAACATCAATAAATAACAATTTTCATCTCAAACCCTTATTTCTTATCATTGAAGTAAATCCACTTTTTATTGAACATCAACTTTTAAAACCCAAAAATTTAATTAGATGTATATACCTTATCATGTGTTCTAAGAGATAAAGTTGTGCATTGAGAGCTTGTGCATTCCCTCTAGAAAATTTATACTTTTGACGCTAGAGAAAGGTCAAAAAGATGGGACTTTAGAGTATTAAATGAAGATGATGTTACCAAAAATGGTTAGATTGAAGGAAACTTTAGTTACCAAATATGTCTACGGATCTGGATGCAATGGTGTAAAGCTGCCCAAGAATCAAAGGACTGATTTTATATTCCTACAAGGGTCGCCACCCTGCCCTTTTAAATAGATGTCTTAAATTATTAACAATTATTGTATCTTTATTTGAAATTATAATATTTATCTATAAAAGTTCTTAGTTTTATCAATTTTTAACTATACTCTTAAAGTCGGATCGGACTGGCCTATCAACGTACCGAGAACATGTTACACAACATGTTCGATTGAGCATCTTGAATCACCTCCATTTGAATGGGCTGGTTATAACATAGATTGGTTGAGCTGGCAAACGAGATTGATTGTTGAATCTGAATGATAAGAAAATCGTTATAAAACTGTATTTTAGTTAATAATGTAAATTTACATTACCAAAAGTATTTTCACATTTTATTTTAAAGTAGTTATATATTTTTTTTATTTTTTTATTTATTTACAATGTTATGCACTTTTAAGCTGGTTCGTATAATACACTAGCTAAACATCTAGTTTAATAACTGTTGAGGCAATGAAAATGTTATCTTTTTTATTTTGAGGTCATGTCATTTTTTCCATTTAATTTAGTATTAAATTTAAGTTTATAATTTGATGACGAGTGAACTCAAACAATACCTAAATTTACTCCTAAATTTACAACATTTATTCATGATAGACTTTAGCTCTTAATCTCTTGAGGAGATACGTGCAATAGAAATTGACATCATTGGCTAAAGTTTCTTTGTTTAAATTTATATTATTGTGTTTAGCTATCAAATTTAAGAATTTATGTTGCCACATATGTGTCGTGTGTGTGTTTGATGCCATAGGAAACTATATCACTTCTGACCTGGATGTCCATAATGCCTTGTTGCCTTCACTAACCACTTTGTTTTCATATTTCTTTATCATAAAGTTTCATCAACAACTTTGCCATTCTCTTTTATTTTCTTGTTAAAAAAGAGACATAAACTAGTTGGTAAGTATACAATGTTTTAAGTAGATGGTTTTGGGATAAATTGGCTAAACCATTTATCAATATTATCTCACGAATCACGATAGTGATTTGGTGTTCAGGGATAAACAACATCAAGTTAAGGGCCCGATCAATTCTTGTTTATGGTTTACATGATTTATATCTCTGACGTTAGCTAGTGGCAGTTGGGAAAGACAAGGATGGTGGATTTATGATAATTTTGAACTTGACTATGTAATTCAGTTATCACACAAACAGTGGCGGAGATTGAACACTCCCGTAGGGGGGGTGGGGGCGAAACTAATTTATTTTAGGGGGGGCGAACTCGATATTTATATAAAAATTTACACTACGGGACTAAAATTTAACACTACCGACGAAAAAAAGAGGGCCCCCCCCCGGCCCTAACTATGCTCCACCATTGCACACAAAGAGTTATACTTTGCGTAGTTTAGTAACACATGACATAATTAAATTATGTTGGAATTATCATGCGAAAAGAGTGGAATAATCACGCATGCACATGATAATTCCTTCATATTTTAATCATGCATGTATTATGTAAAGCATAATACCTCTTGTTTGATAATTTCACCATTCACTTTGTACGTAAAATGAACTTTGTATTTTAAACTTTCAATACACATGTGTATATATATATATATATATATATATATATATATATGTATGTATGTATATGTATATGTATATGTATATGTACATGTGTGTGTACGTATGTATGTAGAATAGCATCATATCAATTATACATCTTTATTATATTTTGCTTTAGTATTAAGTTTGGTAAAGAAAGCTAGCATTTCCTTTACCTTTTTTCTCTTTTTGTATACATATATATATGGGTATGTGTATGTGTATGTCTATATGTGTGTGTACACAAGATCGAGTTAGTTTCATTTTACTAAAGAATATCAAATGGAAAGATTTTATACACACGTATAGTAGTGCATTTACGTAATCATATATGTGTATACACACATACACATGTATATACAATCACTAAGCACTACTATTAAATTAGGCATTTGAGCTTGACTTTTAGCACCGAAAAAATAGTTGCAAATTTAACTATCGATTTGTGACCAAATGCACCACAGTGGGAATTAGCGTTAATATACATAGGGGTTCCTAAACAGTTGTAAAATTTACTACCACTGAAATCGATTGCAAAAGAGATGTAACTTTGAAAGATAAAAAAATCTAAAATTTAAATTTAATAATGGTTAAAAAATTTGCATTCATATAAGTGCGGTCACAAAATGATCACACTTATGTTGAATAACATTTGCAACCATTTCACAATTCTAAATTCTTCTTAGATTTCTAAGATAATTAATAAATAGATTGTAGATGCACGTAACCATTTGCAACCATTTAATTATTTGCTATATAGTTGTAGATGCACGTAAGCATTCTTACAAACACTTTATATCCTAACACTCTAGCACCATTACCAACATTCTAATAAAACTTTTATGAATACAGATTACAAATGACCAAGAGAATGAACATATGAGATATAGCTGAAGGGAAATCACTTGCATTAAGTCACACAAAGACACAATTAATTTTTACATATTTTACGCGCACACAACTTAAGATGGGCGAGTCACGTGATATAGTAGTGCATGTATCAAAAGAGCTGCCTATAAAGAACATACAAGTGACTACCATGGATTGTTAGATGATTTTTTTTGGAGTTCGAATATCATTAGGTTTTCGGACTTTAGTTGTTTGTTTCATTCAAATGTGGCTATTTTGATGTCGTGAATAGTGTACCACCCTCATTTTTTTTAATCGTCTAATAAAAAAGTATTAGAGTTTAAACATGTAAAACTAGGATTTTTAGAATGTTTCCCTTATTATATATAAAGGGATTACGATATACATATTTAAAACATTTAACACGGCTGTGTGTTAGATCCTTCACATCTAAGACTTGACCCGTATCACTTCTTTTGCTTACGAATGCCACATGAAATTAAGTATATGTATAACACATATTAGGTTTCGTTAATCTACATATCACATAACTACTATGCCCTTAGTTAAATCGCATATAATTCAGCATTGGGTTAGGAAACTCTCATTTGAACCATGTTGCCTAATATTGGATCGTGAAACTCTCAAACATGTGTGTAGTGGTGAGTAGTCGATTTTCATGTGTTAATTGCATTTAATTATGTGTTTTTAATCATAATTATGCACGAAATAGAGTTACTTTTGGTGTATTTCATGTTTACATGTCAACAATAAAGACTACTAAAAACAGGCATGATACGTGCAAATTGGAGAATATTAGAGAAAAATCAATGAATCGGCATAGCCTACTCTAGTTTTGGCATAACCTGCGGAGGGGCGTACTTAGCACCGTTTTGTCATTGTAACATAGAGGTTTTGGGTGTTTTATGGTATGAGGGCATAGCATATGCCAATATTAGGGTAGGGTATGTCGGGCTTCTCTTAAATTTATGTTTTTTGTGATTTTTAGCCGCCTTATAAAGACTAAAATCCTACTTTTCAAAGGAATATTGAAGTTTAGAGAGATTCTTGGGCAAAAAGTGCGATCAAAATGGTTCCAAATCATTGTGATTACATCCTCATTCATGCTTTTAATATCCAAATCAAGCATTGAAGACATAATCAATATGATTTAAGGCCAAATCGGTTGTGATCATTCTCGAGTGTAGGGTTTGTAATAGTAAATTGTTCAACTGGTATTTACCTAACTATATATGTGGACTGGATTGTTGGGTATCGTATATCAGTTTTAACTATTAATGTTATGACTTTTTGATCAAAGTTGCAAACTTTTTGAGTTTTAAATGCGGGAGTGGTTTAGAAACTAAAATAATTTTACAATTAACACCCGAATCAGGCGTTCAATTACACGAGGTTTAAACAAAAGTTAAAAACACAACCATAGTGTGTATAAAGTTTATACATTTGAGAGCAAACTAAAACTTCATTCGTTTGACGCAATAGCGTCTCACTAGTTGACCTTATAGAGTCTTACCTAGCTGAATTTGCACTTCATTCTGGTATTGTTTGAACATTTCAAATGTTTCATATTTATGCTTAACAAGATAAACATAACCATATCTACTGAAATCATCAATTAATGTAACAAAATACCTCTCTCTATTCCTAGTTGTTCTGAGCAAACCACATGCATCAGTATGTACGAGTCTTACTAAATCCTTAGCCTTTGAACCGATGATGTGTTGGTGTTATGTATGAGTTTTATATGTTTAAAACATTGTTTTTAACCTAACTTTGATATCCAATATAATCACTTTATTACGTGTTTGAAATATAGGTTAAATGAAACTTAACGAACATTATTTGAGAAGGATACAAAGGATAGCAAGACTATGGCTTGAAAGGTGCTGAAAACAAAGAAAGTTGTGAAAAAATCTGGGAGGCCATAAGCTACGGCCTGAGGCCGTAACTTACGGCCCTGTGCTAAGTTCGTCTATGAACCCCGTAAGACAGGAGGTTTGACCGTCTGGTTGAAGGTAGGCCGTAACCTACGGCCTATAAGCCGTAAGTTACGGTCTAACGCGTTATTTTGGGGATTGTTACAAAATTCAAAACCTATTTAATCCCTAATATTAGGGTTTCGAAGGGAGACTTTCCTAGAGCCAAAAGTACGAATTTTTGAACGAAATTCATCCCTTAGAACCACCTTTAATCATACCAAATCACCTCCAATCATCAAGACAACAAGATTGAAGATCTAATGAAGATGATGCGGGGCTAGACTTTTCGTGATTACTTTCGGGAGTACAATTCTTGTTAAGTGAAACAATTGGTATGCTTTAATTAGGTTTTTGTTTTGAACAAGGAGTTATTGAATGAAACACTATGTTTTGATTGACTTAAAAGGTTTGCTTATAAATAAATTTGTTTGCTTGATTATCAGTTTTCAGTTTCCTTGAATCGTGAGCTAATTAAGAAAAGTAGACAAAGTGATATAAGTAAATTGCTAACATTGTGAACGAACGAATTTTAAAACCTTGTTCCTTTGTTGTCACTTTAATCAAAAGCTAAAATTTTGAAGTATTGTTCTTACAAACCCTAGGTTAAACACATCAATTGTTGATCTTGCAGAATTGGAACCCCGGAAGTGATTATCTTTCTATTAAGTAGTAAATTCGTTTCAAAGTTCATTGCTTTCTACAATTGAGTTTTGTTTATTAAACACTTTCCACATATTCCCTGTGGAGACGATCTTACTTACCCTTGCACAATAAAGGTAGCTAAGACCGATATATTAACTTGTTTTTTATTGAGTCTCGATGACCAGATCAACCGATACTAGTAAAAAGAGTTTTGGTCAACTTTCCACTTATACACTCAAGACTTTCAAGAGAATAATAAGTTTATAATAATGAATTCACTAGAGGTTTCACCAAAAGCCTTCTTCTATTTCAGCTCGGCCAAGTATTTTGGACTGTTCTTTTTTCAATGCTTGACTTCATCATAATAAAAGCAATTGGCATCTTTTTGAGGCTCTTTCTTTATGGTAACCTCTTTGCATTTACGTTTCCCTTGCACACTTTTTTGCCCTTTCCCCTAGCATATAGTTTCCTAACTCCAAACTCATTGATCAGTAGCACTGGACTAGGTTTACTAGGACTTGGTATGTTTATCTCAGTAGTTTTAAGCATTGAATGCAACTTTCGGATGGTCTTGTCCCATGCATTCATGTTTGTAACACCCGGAAATTTTAAAAGAAGAGAAAAGTGAAGAAAAGAAAAGAAAAGCAAAATAACCCAAGTTGAGAGGTTAAAGTTATACATGGGACAAAGTTTGATATTACTCTGTTTAAAAGGTGGTATGACCGCCCACATCGCCTCCTGTACCATCTTTCCATCGGATTTTAGAGAGAGAAAGAGCAGAATTCTCTCTGTTTTAGAGAGAAGAAGAAGAAGAAGCTGAATTCATGTTAGTTTTCTGATTTTTGGGGTGTTCTTGGCTGATTTTCAGCCTTCGGGTATGTGCTTATGTGCTTATATGTGTTCGGTTGTGTGTTTATGGTGTTTTTTAGGTGTTTGAACTCATAGAGCATTCGGGTTTGAAGAAGTCTTACTCGAAAGTTGCAAGAGGTGAGTTCTAGATCCTCGTTTTTAAATGTTTTATCCTGTTTTGGGGCTGGAAATGCATGTTTTTAACGTTTTTATCAAAGTTGGGTGTGTACCCGTATGTATGTGTGTGTCCTGTTGGGTGGATTTATGATTCGAGATGATTTATTATCATGTTCATGTTGTATGCTTGTTTTGATGCTTAGTATGCTAGAAACTAGGTTTGAACAGGTTAGAATTATGATTTGGGGCCTAAAAATAAGGTTAGTTAGAAAACAGTTGGTCATGCGCCTAAGGGTCATGCGCCCAAATAGTACCCATACGCCTAGAATTAAGCCCAGGCGCCCAAGTGTGCCCATACGCCCAACTGCCCAAACGCCCAAGTGCCCATGCGCCTAAGTCAGGCTCATGTGTCTGCATAGTAACCATGCGCCCAGAAACCTGCCCATACGCCTAAGTAAGGCTCGTGCGCCCCAATAGTGTCCATGCGCCTGAGTCGCCCATGCGCCTAAGTAATCATGCGCCTGCATAGTGCCCATGCGCCTAAAGACTTAGAAAAATATTCTGAAATTTTTGGGAAAAAGAGACTTTTTAGGCTATGACTTGAAATGTCTCCGGGGGTGATGTATGATGTTATGTATGTTTATGGCCTGTTTTCTTTATGTTCCTTATTACGTATTATTCCGTGGCTTTACATGGTGTGATTATGTTAATGAACGTAAAGTATTATGTAATGAAAGCGAAAGTTAATGTTAATGAAAAGTGGAACATAAAGAATGAATGATAAGTCTTGCAAGCAAACGTAAGGAGGTTCACACCCAATGAAGGGTGTCAGCTCAACTGTGTGCGGTTTAGCTAACCCAGAAGGATGCACACGGGGGTCTAATCCTTGTGATTGACTAAACGTATGAGACCCTTGTCGCTTGCCCCAGGTACTAGAGTCAGCTTCGTGCAAAATGTTAGGGGTCTATTTATAGACTTCGGCCCAGTAACCAGCTTCGTGCACAATGTTCGGGGTATAGCATATGGCATTGGTCCGGATGAAAATGAAAGATAATGATGAATGTACGAATGACGTACGATGATGAACGATGATGAAAGATATTAATAAATATTATCTATATGTATGTATGATGTATGATCGCGAGTGAAAGTAAAGAAAGGATTTTAAACGAAAGTAAAGTATTTTATTATAAAATTAGAACTCACTCAGCAACGCTGACTTTTATGCATTTTCAGTTGGCAGGTAATGGTTGCTGAGGATGGCACGGGGTGAAGCTACTTGGCAAGATTTTTGGATGGCATTCATTTTATGCACGAATGATATTTTTGTGTTGTAATACAACTAATGACATTTTGTAACTCTAACAACGATGTATTATTATGCAAAAGTAATTATTAATGCATGAAATGGTTTTTGTTAAATTATTCCGCTGCAATGTTTTAATGATTGGTAATGTGATTTAAATATCATGTGCGATGAATGTCCAACTGTGAGTGTCCCGGAAACGGGGCCTTACAATGTTATAGTTCGTGATCAACTGGCCGTATGATTTCTACAATGAGTTAAGGGTTACATAGGTAGCTAGCTCATCTTATTTTCTACCCTTAGAACAATTTTTAGGTTTTAAACTAATCTATGAAGTTAAAGTTGTTGATTTTTCCTTTTTCAAGAATTGATTTAAGAGAGAAAGAGTAGCAGGATTTGATTCGTTAGACATCTACAAAATTCGTTTAGTATTTCCATGCTTAACATCCTAACTAAATTAATGACCTAATTATAAAAGTATATAATTAGGAATGAGATTCTGGTTCACCATAACTTAGCGAATGGCTAAAGCCCTTTTCACTGTCATGATTACGCAGGTAGGTAACAATTACCACCTTTGTCTACTACACAACTTTTGGTTTCGGGTCACATGATAAGTGTTTTCAAGCATTGGTATATTTAACCCTAACTACGCTCACTTAAATGATTTAAGTGATACTAGGTTTTAATCAATAATTGCAGAACCAGCCTAAGTGACTTAAGAATTGCGGTTGTGTTATCCACCAAGACCTTAGGCCCGGATGTAAAGTAATCTCTAACACTAAGGGTTTGACTAAACTGAGTGAAGTGTCACTAATTTAGGATGACATAAAATACGAATTTTAATTTGAGATTCCTTTTATATTTAAAATTATAGTTCGGGTTAAAAACATATTGGACGACTTGTAGTATAAGACAAGTCGTGTAATTTTAGTAAAATATGATTTTATGTTAGCTCAAGATAATTATTTGAACCACCAAACAAGATCAAACTAGTCTAAGAGTCACAACATGATCAAATCTTGTTGCCTCTCACTTACTCCAAGATCTATATCTCATCTTCCGTTTATCTCCGTCTTCGATATTCAAATCTTTGTTTTATGTTTACTCTTTTTTGAATAAGCAACTTTAACAACAAGAAGTAAATAAACCTATCTATTATAAAAGGGTTTCAAAACACCCATAATATGTGAAGATTATAAATAAATAAAGCCAATCGAACAACCAAAAATAAGCACAGATCACTAGTGCTTGATTTTTTTCACACAATCAACCATACACGAATAAAGGTACAAAATTTAATCAAAAGATTCAATTTTTTGGTCAAAGCTTCGAGCTTTTTGTCAAAAGATCCAATTATCTTGTCAAAACTTTGATCATTTTATCAAGAGTTAAATGCGTTTTACGTCCCTGAGTTTTCATAAAAATTACCATTTGAATCCACTAGTTTAAAATGTTGTCATTTGCATCCAAAGGTTTCACTAAAATTATCATTTGAATCCATTTGGCTACATCTAACTAGCACGGTTAACTTTTTTCGTTAAGTTTATAACATGAGAGTTATTTTAATTAAAAAATTACAGAATAAAGAACCAACTCACGTGATTGTTTTTATATATTTAGCTTCTTTTGATAATTGCAGTTTTGATTTGACTTTATAATAGTCTTTTATTGTTTTATCTTGTTAATATATTTTGATTTAGTAATCGTGTTACTTTTGCCCGTTTTATTAAACATAGATTTCTTTGGTTTAAAGTTTAATTATGGTTACGATAATTGATATTTTATGATTATTATTCATGACAGTTAATATCATATTATTAATTGTTCTTATACTTTTATTTATGATAATTTGCCTTTTATTGTTATGATTCAAATAATTTATGTTATTTGATTTGTTTGTTTATTTATATATATTTTTGTTTTGTATGTTTTATAAAGTTAGAAATGAATCATTTTTAATTAGTTAAACTTATATTTTATTTTATCTAATAGGACGTCCAGATATGACTTTTTTGATGAAATAAAAAAGCTGCTAAACTATTATTCCTTGTAAATTAAAATCGCAATGATGATTACCAAAAAAGACTGAACGCCTAAAATTTATCACGTAAAGCTGATTTCTATTATTTTGTAATTGTTTTGACTAAAATGCCTCTAATTTAGAAAACTTAACGGAAAAACTTAACGGCGTTAATTAGGAGTAGTTAAGTGGATTCAAATGACAATTTTTGTGAAACATTTGGATGCAAATGGCAACATTTTAAACTTTTGGATTCAAATAGCAATTTATATGAAACCTCAGGAACGTAAAACGCATTTAACTCTTTTATCAAAGATTCAATCTTTTAATCAAAGATATGATCTTTTTGTCTAAATAATTAAACACCATTTATTTAATTCGTGTTTCTTGAACTATAACGTGTAACAATTGAATGTTATCTTTTGTTGTTGTTCAAAGTGTAACTTTTTAGATCTTACCACGAGAATAACGTTGATTATATCAATAATCAAACATCTTTTGGTTAGTTTGATTGATATGTTTACTTGTTTGATTGAACATTTTTTTATTTTTGATAGTCAATTGAAATTCATTAATTTTTGGTTTTGCTCATTAACAATTGAGATTATTGTTCTATCTTCTCTAAGCTGGTAATTCTTGAAGTAGAAAACCTAGTTGTGATATTATTCAGTCTATAATTGTTAATCATCATAATCGAGTAATCCGTTTTTAAAAATAGTTTATCAAATTAAGTAATTTAATAAACATGTTTATGTGGTTTGTAATTGGTAAACTTAAGTCACAATCATCTTTGCAAACTTGAAACCTGGTGTTCCATGAGGAGGGTTCAAATGAAAACTACAATCTTATAAGAAAACCAAGTTCTATAAATCATAGAATTTTAAAATTATTATATTTTTATTTATTTAAAAGGTTAATTAAGTAATTTTAACACTCATTAATTTTGGCAGTTACTTTTTTTAAATCCCTTAAATCTCTCTATAATTTAATTATATTTTTCTCATTCCCTCTCTCAATTGATAGGATGTAAGGTTCATCAGGCAAATTTCTTTCATGATTCACTTTGATTCATATTCACGTTCATTAAAGATGGCTTTATTAGAAATGGTGATGGTGCTAAAAGAACAAACGACAATAAAGAAAATCAAAGATAGTTTTGATTTTTTGAAGCAACAGATGTGATAGTGATGAAAAACAAACAACAATGAAAGAAAATTACCAATGGGTTTGATTTTTTGAAGGTACAATCAATAATGGTGATAGTGATGAAGAACAAGCAACAAATGAAGAACACTAAAGATGGGTTCGATTGAAAGGGTTTAGAATAATTCTTTTTGCCGCCATGGATGTTTCAAATTTTCTTTGATTGTTACATGTCATGAAGCTCAAGTTGTCTAATACATATATGAAACACATCATGAATACTATGAAGAAAGAAAGATGACGAGTACCTATAGGAACAGTTACATATACATAGCTTATATTACATATACATAGCTTATATTACATATATGTAAGTTACATATAACCATCCATGAAGATGATAACAGAATGTCAAATTTACGTATACGTAACAATTCAGGATTGAAAATGAACTCGATAACAGAATGCCAATATTACGTACATGTAAAATAAATTAGTCGGGACAAAGATGAAAGTGAACTTGGTTACCTAGTGTAAAGATGATGCATTAAGATGAAGAAGATGATAAAAGTTTAGCTCATTTTTTATATGTATTTCTTGTTGTTTACATATATAGGAACACTATTTATATATACACAATCACATGTTTACAACTTTGTAAATCCAGGTTCTAATGTGTGTAACTTTAATTTGGTTGATTGTATTGTTGTTTACTTTGTTTTTGGTTTACATCGTCTACGTATGTGTAGTATATACCAGTTAGATATATTCATTTTTGGCTTCTTCTTCTCCTTTTTCTTTTTTATAATGTCACTTACATATATGTAAACAAGTGTACTTAAACATAAACATACATGTAAAAATGCTTACATACACGAAATGATATATGTAGACATGTTTAAATATATTTAAGCATATATGTAACATGTTTAGATATACATGAACATATATGTAAACATGTTTACGTATACGTAGCATGTAAGTAACTAATACAAATATGCAGAAAAAATATCTATTCTTCTAATATATTTTAGGTTTTTTGTTGAATGAATTAATTTGATTTAAATTAAACTAATATTTTGTTTGGTGAGAGAGAGAGATATTTAAGAGATGGAGAGAGAGAGAGAGAGAGAGAGAGAGATTTAAGAGATTTTAATTGTTTTCAAAATATAAAAATTATAATCTTCCTAATATACCCTTTAATCATTCAATTAAACCAATAATCTCTTAAACATTTCTAAAATTACCATTGATGAATATCAATCATTGATCAATCTAAATCAATGGTTGAAAAGTAGTTTTATTGGTTTTCTTATAAATAGAGGTTTTCTTAGGAACCCTCTCCGGTGTTCCATTTTCATAATATTGTTTTTAAATTAATTTCAATTTGTTTTCAGTTTTCATAATCATCAAACCAAATTAAAATTCAAGTTTAATTTTTATGTCTAATTTAATTAATTACTTAGGTAACAGTATTCACCAGTTATTCTTTGTGGTTCGACACACTATTTTTTTTACTAGTTAAACATGATTAGGGCATTAAAAATGTTAGTTTTGATCAACCCTTGTCGTCAATCATATACATGTGTGTACATGTATGTTTCTTTGTGTGTATTTCAATGGAATCGACTAAATAACTGGATATTAAAGAAATTTTTTATTATTTTATCATTTTCATTGAACAAACAAATTATGAAATAATCATAAGTCATGGAGTTAAAGTGACATAGGGAAAAAAAAAATCTAAAGTTTAAACCTATCTTGAAACATAATCAAATAGCAAAAAGAGGTTTTTCTTGTTTGCGGGCAACTAAAAAGAGGATTTTGTTAAAAAGTGTAAAAAGCATAATGTCTTAAATTTTAGGCTTGTTACCTTTAATTTTTTTTGTTAATATAATGTCAAATTTAATGGTTTTGGGACACCATGCCAGAATATTTAAGATATAATGTACTTTTTATGCTTCTAAGAAAATCTCTTTGACACTATGCCTAAAATAAAAAACGCCATGCACTTTTTACATTTTTAGGCAAAATCTTTTTTTATTATAGCTCAACCATATATATGTGTGTATATAATCCCTTTAAAATATCATCTTGCTTATCATTCATCCTAAAAAATCCACATAAAATAAAAACATAAAAATATATTAATATTATAATATATAAATGTCATTATTTATATCATTTCAAATGATCAACAAGATTGATAAAGGTAAAGGTGGGTGTGAAGAATCGAATCATCAACTAGTGAACTAGATTCATATGCTTATTTCATATGTATGTCTGTTTTTGCGTGTCATTCACATGAAATATTATAGAATATAAACTTCCACAACTTCTTTTTTGTTAAATTTTATTTATCTATTTATTTATTTGTAAATCCAGCTAGTTGCACAACTCACTTCCATCACCTCCCATTGTTTTCCCATTTCGTCACATTCATTCTTTTCTTTTTTTGATAGTATATGTAAGATATATTTCATTTGAATGCATGTGACATGTATATTTATTTAAATTATGAAACTTGGTTATAGTTTGATAAATGTGAAAAGTTTATTTTTACTTGTATCTCATGGTTTCCATAAAGATTTTGGCGCAACGTGTTGTCATGGATGTTAGACCAACTATTAAGAACATCAACATAGGTAAACATGGCCTATATGGAGGTTGTGAATCTACAACCCAACTCCAGTCTGATCATGTGAAAAGATGTTCAACGCTGTTAATTCTATGCCTTGAGGATGGATGGCATGGCATAATCCCATCTCACAAGTTTCATGATGTTTGACAACTCAACATGTTTAATTAAGAGGATAAACAAGTCAATCTAAACACGGATCATTTAATTGAATGGATTAAACAGGTCAATTAAAATTATATGTTTATCAAAACTGGTTAGACTTTAAAACCCTAAAAACTCGTCATTTTCATACCAGGTTCATGTAGTTATATCTCCGTAATGTCCACACTATTCCTAGTACAATTTCCAATTATGTTATCAATTTATATTGACTTTTGATCTCCTTGCTTTTCATTCATCCCACTTATAGTGTTAATCCAACCATACAGTCCAATCGTGTCAACTAGATTGTTAGTGTTAGAATCAAAACATTTTAATATCAATGTCATGATATATTTAACTTTACACAGGCTTCGGCTATTATACTCTACTTGTAAAGATATAAGGAGTTAAGTAACAAGAAAACCAATGTCGTTTAATACCTATATCAATAAAAGTATTTTGATGACCTAAGGGTTAATCGCCAGCCAGACACCCTTCTTGTTCAGTCCATTCGTTTTTCAATATCTATTATCGACCATAGTATCTTTTTTTATAACACCTAATCTACGTCAATTAACCATATATACATGCATTTAACAAGATTTTAAGTTTCTACGTTTGAATAAAAGAAATACACCTTACCACTGCAATATAACCCATAAAGACATCTAATATGAATATCTCGTGATAATCTTTTATACACTTTTACAACTAGATCCCACATTGGTGAAATATTCTTGCAGCCATTTTTTCCTATCTTTTTTCTAAATATATACTTTATTTATTTAAAAATAATAAAATGAAACATTTTAAAAAATTGGTTTATTTGGACAAATGTGTGAGGATACCCACCCACTTTAACCCCCGACAATACCCATGCTATGATGACTGGGCTGGATAAGCCCCATTATGGGCCTGGGTCGACCCACTATTCGACACGTAGTTGATCCATGAACCACTTGCCTTTTATTTATTATTCTTTTTTGGCTTTATTAATTTTTACATTTTTTATTAAAAAAGTTACATTTGGTTAAAAAAATATCAAGATTGGCTGGACCACTAGCCCTCCAATGAGATTGTGGAGTTTAATATATTGGGAAATTGTTAATGGTATCCACGTGTAATATTATTTTGTTGCCACGTGGCATGTTATTCTCATTTCCGTACACAAGGTTTATTTTTATTTTTTATCGTTTAATCACCCTCTGTTTTCTTAAAAAAAAATATTTCTTTTTGTTGTAAAAATAATTGGTGAAATAAATCTTTATAAGTTTCTAAATAGTTAAAATGATTCTTATTATAATCCAACCCACATTTAGAAAATTTAATAAACTTGTATTTATTAATGAATTAATTTTAAATTCTCCTCAAAAGTTGAACTTTAAAGTGTTCATAGTCTATAATATTCTTTCAATTGAAAAAATAAATTCATAATGTAGTAGTTTTATTCATTGGCTTCTCAATTTGGGACACCAAAAAGAAGTTGATAGTGGAGAATTGAAGTTCTTTAACTTCATGATTTGGTGCTTTTCTTTTCTTATATTTTTTATTATTTTTTGTGCTTTTTATTGATTAAATGAAGGAACATGTTAACTTTTTTAATTAATGTTGTAATTGCTTTAGTCAAATGATGAAAAAGACGTTAACCCAATATTAGTTGGAATTTATAGGGAGAGCGACACGTTTTGTCAAAAGGCATGCACGAATGCATAATTGTGCGTGAACACGTATCAAACAGACATGAACAAATAACTATTTTCTTAGACAAGTGTAAGTGTGATAAGAAAATAGACAAACTGATTTATTTCATTGCACATGCGAAGATGAGGGGCGTGAAATAAGAGACAATTTTGTCTTGTTTTTTTAAATTCATGTTAACATGTTACACTTGTGAAAACATAGTTTGCATGCAGGAGACAAGGGAACAATATTTACTTTCAGGTCCAAAACAAGATTGAGGGATATGTAACATCTTTTGAAATGACATGTCTACTATCATGTAAAACACATAAAAACAAACATTTAAATTTGATATTTTATTTTTAATAAAGTATGTATAGAAATGATCTTAAAATGATAATGCAATCAAAATCAAATGATGGGAGTTTGATTTGATGAGGATTTTGACAAAGACCACCAAGCCCTACATAGATGTTTTGCCACAAAGAACATTGATCCCTACATAAAGCTATTACAATTTCTTTTAACATAATCTAGAGGTCTTGAAAATTTTATACTAAAAAAATTTCACTAACTATAAAATATACATCAAGAAACTAGTAACAGAACTTTTACCTTTTTCTTATATAATTTTAATTTTTTTTTAATATATACTAGAACAAAACTTTAATTAAATTTTTTTAAGGGTCAACATTCCTTGGTATTTGGAGAACCCACCACAAATGTGTATACATTATTATCATCTTCATCTCTTCTTTCTTCTTTTTATGGGACATCCCCATTATCTTCCACAATTGGAATCAAGATTTTGGAGGTCCAAAGTCAAATACACTATCAAATTAATAAGTCAAATATGAGTATAAATGTTCAATGAAAAAAGGGTTCCTCTCTTTTCTCTTATTTTACTAAAAAGTTATATATAGTATATTATTTGTGTAAGTTATAACATATTGCAAAAGAATATGTATACACAACTCCTAGGAGTATTACCCAAATCACCCTTTTAACCTACGGTAACACTCGCTTCAATGAGAGTCTTGGGTTCAATTTCTTGTGTGCGAGCTTCGGGTTCATTTGTAGCCTTAGATTTGAACATTTTGAACGTATCAAGTATATATTCGAATCTCGTAAACATAACACTCACTATTTGGATCCATGATTACTACTAACAAAAGTAATCAATATACAAACACATGTCAAACCCTTTTATGAAAAGTTTAAACTGGTGGTGCAAAAACCTAACTACAAGAAATATGATTCATTTGTAATGAAACATTGAATTAGTAGCTCAAAATTTTTATCATACATTATGTTATAAAGTAAAATAATGGAATCTAAAACAAGCCCATGTGTGTACCCCATGTATAGATTATAGAGGTACATCAAGTGGGATAAAAAACAAGCCCATATGTGTAACCCATGTATAGAGGTACATCAAATGATAATATTATCTTTGACTTTATGTACTTTTTCTTTGATCTTTCCATGATAGTTTGACTTGTGGCAAATCAAAAAGGTGATGGTATCAATTTGAAGGGTGTTTTTTGGATATTTTTATAAATGTTGGTGGGATGAGAGAGATTTTATAATCATGACTAAAAGATCCTTAATTAGATCTTAAAAAAAGTTGGTGGGGTTTTGCTTGTCAAATTATAAATTAATTTATGTTTTGGAATCTTAATTTCTTGTTATAAGTATTTCCCGTTTCTTTAGTCTTCATAATTTTTGGCTTCAAAGGTTCGGTTATATAGTTGATATTGGGTCTTTGGAAAGTAGGCTAGAGAAATCAGCCCAATAAGCATCTTAGTTGGAAATCGATAGAAGCATAGAAGCCCAACTATATGGGCTTAAAACTTTGTAATTTAAAAAAAAAAAACAATAAGTGACTTCTTAGTTCTTACCAACTTGAATGAACCATCGTTACCTTAAGTGAAAAAAAAATGGTAACTACTACATGCGTTGTTGACCCTACATTAGTGTGCCAATTGTGTCGGCTTAAGGGGCTTGCAAGGACAACATATGTTCATTCGTGTCCAAAGCATCTGCCATATTACTGACGCACTTAAAACTGTCTACTCCAAACAAGACTCGTTTCATTTTTTTAAATGTGCCAAACGGGTTGGTAGGAGGTAATCAAAGTGTAAACATATTATTTGGGTTGGTGGGTCATAATAAATGAGTTAAATGGGTTAATGGAACTTGCTTAATTAAACATATTGATGAGTCGGATTGTTTAATTAAACTAGTTAAGCAAGTCAAAATGAACATGATTCATTTGATTAAACAGGCCAACCTAAACACTACCATGTATTATACACGTTAGATATCGCAACCCAAAATATGATTGTTTTTGTGACGAGTTTCGAGTCGTATCGGAAATTACCACACTTAGATAAGACATGCTGTTGGGCCCACTCTCTTGGAAAAATCAATTGGGCTCAACTATTGCTCTTAAGCATATGGATTTTAAAAATCAATTGGACTCAACTATTGCTCTTAACCATATGGACTTTATTAATGGGTAAGAGGTGATAAATTCTATTTATCTAACAAAGAAAACTCCCTTTATGAACATGGTATTCTTTTGTTGATAATAATTCTAAATTAAACATTCAGTTTACTTGTAAAAAATTGCCCTTTTACCTGTAAAAATTAAATTTTAAATAATTAAGGAAAAATAAAGATGATTATAATAGGATTGTTTACCATGACCTAGTGGTTTAATAGTATGGTGTTTGTTGCCCACAAAAATATTATGAGTTCAAATCCAAGATAGGTGGTATCTAGATATAAAAAAATTTATTGTTCAATTAAAATACTATTAGTGCATCGAAGCCGGAGAAAACTAGGGTTTACGAATGCACAATCAAAGTTCTAAGTTCGGGATTAAACTTAGGTTGTTCTTTGTGGTCGTGGATCAATGAATATAATGATACAATCAATAATAATGTCAATGAGATTTCTGGTTCGTTACATACCAAGCGTTTACAATTGATTAGTCTTTATAGTTTGTAGGCTTGGGTCATGAACAAACGTGATGGTTTTTGAACCAACACGCCCTCATGTCTTTTTTGTTCTAGGTCGATGATAAAAGTTCTATGGGCGTATGATGACTACTCAATATTAAATGATTAAGTGACACACGTTATTCTCCCATGTCTATTCAATATTCTTTCCCGTCTCTCTATCCTATTAATTATATAAGTTTTCTTTAATTGTTTTTTTATTATTTTTTGTCTCTCTCTTATTAAATGATTTCTATAATTATTTTTGTTAAGTATTTTATATTTTAAAATAAATATAGTTAAAAATTGTATAATATTTCATAAATATGTAATAGAGTTAATTTTAGTTTTACTCCCTAAGGTTTAAATAAAATAAATATTTTTCTCTAAAAGATTAAAAACATTAATTTACCTTCAAAAGTTTTATATGTTGTTTCAATTTCACTACAAAAGTTTTATTATATTGAATAAAATTCAAACAACTAATGAAACTTTTGGATTAAAATTGAAATAATTTATGAAACTTTTGGAACTAAATTGATATTTTTAATGTTTTGAAGAAAAATAGTTATTTTTAACAAATCTTAAAAAGTAAAATTAAACTTAACTCAATGTAATAAAAAAATCTTTATTGCTAAGAGTATAACTTTAAATTTTAGCAATCCATGTATTACACGGAGTTCTATCCTACTAAGAGTATATATGACAACAACCGTAACTAATTGACCTTTTATGGTATAGTCAACCTTTAAGACGTCAATTTCTTTCAAGAAAGTTATAGTTTTCAATCTCCTTGGGTAATGGAAAACGCCAATTGAAATTGTTAAAAATCGAATACGACAGGATCATTGTGACAACATATATACCTTTTCTGATGTGAACCATGACCGGATAACTTGAAGGTTTGAATGTTAAAAGATAATTCTACAAATGAGATAAAAGTCAGAAATCGAAGAGTTATAAAATAATAAAATAGTTAAGGTATTTATAAAATGATTACCAATAATTTTTAGTTACAGTGCTTGAGGTAAAGTATATCAAAACCTTATTAAAGTAAGAGAATCTTTGGGTTTAAGCACCACTTGTAACATAATAACATGATTGCAGGTTGGGTCAGAGGTTTATTTTTCATCTAATGTAGGTTTTTTTAGAGTCGTATCAGGTTTAGTACTGATGGAGATGGAAAACTTTCCTTCGAGGACGTGTCAACAGTCAACCTTGCACTCCAAAGTTTCATATTTGAATAATGATTAGTTGTTCAAAAAAAAATATAAAATGATGAAAATGTGGCATAAAAACTAAAAGCATAAAATCAATATATAATACTTTCCTTGGTTGTCATGTTAATATTTCTATAAAACTAGTATTAAACCCCCGCGTTACAGTGGGTATGTAAAACTATGTCAAGTAGCACCAATGACATAATACCTCAGTGACCACAAACACCGAGAAACTCGTATTAAAAAGAAATAAAACATGAAAAAAATAAAACAGAACGGAAATTAGACGTAAAAATGTTGAACCATATAAGCGAAACGTAAGACATTCAAAACAATAAGTAAGTCGATCTACGATAGCACCTTGCAACAGAGCTATTAAATAGGAAAAAATAAAAGTAAAAACATTGAACCACACACATATGTTGCGGCATGTTAACTCACAAAATTTAGACCGAAACGTAAAGGAAAAATTTTAAAATTATAAAAAGTATAGGGGATCAAAGTTGAAAATAAAAAAATATATATTATATCTAAATTGTAAAAGATATAATAGTATTGTGTTAAAAAAAAGTTAAAAATTAAAAAAAGACAAAAGATTGGTACTACCCACTAAACACATGGTACAACCCGTGATTTATAACCAAATTACTAATTTATATATATGTATAATAGAAACTACCAGAATTTAATTTAAAAATAAATTGTAATATGATATACAAGGAATTAAGTAAATTATACATCGACTTATAAACGTTGAAAATTAAATGGACTTTTACATATTTCCTTTTATTAAGAACATAAATTACATAATTCCCCAAGTCATAAAGTCAATTACATATTTCCTCTTCTTAATACATACCTATTACATATTTATTCATTTTATTAAAATTAACCTATCAAATGACTATTTTATCTTTTTTTTACTAAATTTTTTTTACATATTGATCTTTTTTATTTATAACTGATTAAAACTTTGCCAATTGTATATTGTATCTGCAGATATAACGTTGATTATCGGTGATTATTGTTTTAAAATAAAGTTTTAAACTTTTGTATTTGGAGTGTGTAATTTTATTGTTTTTCTTTATATAGAAGACTCGAAGTGGATGAAATATGTGATTGATGTTCTTATGAAGAGAACTATTTAAAAATAACGTGGTAAAAATATGGATACAATGTTCATTTAATAATTAATTTTAATAAGATAGGTAAATATGTAATACATATGTTTTAGAAAGGGAAAATATGTAATTAATTTTTTAGTTTAGGTAAATATGTAATTAATGAGTTTAAGAGGGGGAAATATGTAAAAGTCCCAAAATTAAATGATAACGTTTTAATAAATAAGGAAATAATGTAGCTAGATTGTTGTGTCTTCGAAACTTAAATCTCTTTTTTTTTTTTTCAAAACGTCGTAATAGTTTAGAATACACATGTCACTAATAAGAATACATTCATTATTTGATAATAGTATTATTACACAAGTTATTGAAATGATAACCAGCTTTACAAATGGATTAATTTATCATCTATATCAAAATAGATAGCGGGAATGTAAAAAGAGAAAACAGTTTTCATATGAGTGTGTTTTACACTAAATATTTCAAGCATCACACATTTTTTTTTTTGAACGGCAAATGTGCGATCCTGCTTCGGAGAATAGATGTTATCTTAATCGGGCCCACCTATTCGTTTCCCAGCCGAAACCGCACCCACAACCCCCTCAGGAGGAAACCTATTGTTGAGAAAACCCACTGGCTCAACCCTAAGAATTTTTGCTCAGACTGAGACTTGAACCCATGACCTTCCAATATTTACATGTCATTGACACCTCATCTTAACCAGTTGGGCTAAGGATCATTGGTTTCAAGCATCACACATAACAAACCAAATTTCATATGTTATAATAGTATAATTCATATAATGATAAACTACCAGAAAAGGTTATCCCAATAGACTATATACCATAAGTTATGCTAATCAAGTAGCAACAAACAGTAGCCCATTATGTGTTTCAAAACATGTTCCCAAAACTAGTGTGATGAAATCTCTTTACAGAAGACGCTTATTTGTTTTTTTTTTTTTTTTTTTTGTTTTTCTCCTTCCAAACTTCAGTTAGTGACAGAATACCCTCCGACCTGATAAACATAAACATGAAGACAACCTTGTCACCAACGGATAACCCATTGTCTTCCCTAAATGTGATCGTTGCAGCAAGGAACACGGTGTAAGCAATTGAATTCGGGTCAGGATTCGCGTGAGGTTGGTAACCATCTATGACCCGCGCGTTTTAAAGTGAAAAAAATTGAGAATTAATGTGGTGATTACATGTAACAAATCCTATATATATATATATATATATGGTTCCTAGATGTACAACCTAGTTAGGGGCCATATGAAAAATAGTTATTTTTTGTATTAAAGGTTATAGATCTTGCATTAATTTTTATTATTTGAATATGGTTTTATATTTTTTTGTTTTGTTAATAAATGAGAAAATGTTGGGATAATGATCTTTTGTCATTTATAGTTGTGATTTATTTAACGTTTCACAATTTGTATCTCAATAAATTATTTAGGGTTTTTGTTTTATTTTTAGTTTTGATAAGTAGAACAAATAATTAGTATATTTAGAAGTATTTTCTTTCATTAAAACTCACTCAAATTCTAATATGTGTTAAGAATTGTTTACAATACATGTGTTTCATCATATGTAATGTGTTAAGCTCACAAGCAAAAAAAAAATTGCGACAAGGGACCCGGTTTTAGAATTTGATTTGGGCACCCCAAAAGATTGAGTTGGCTATGCATAATTGTGGGTTTATAGGATATTAATTTGAGTTGCATACTTGTAAACACACATATCTATTGTTAAATCAATGTTAGTTGTTCATTTTATCATAATCTTAACTATAAATAAACTAAAATTATATAAGTTAGTTAGTAAGTTAGCATTAATTATCATTGATTCTATATTGTCATTTATTCTTATAAGATCTATAGATAAGTTTGTTATGTTTACATGTTAGGTTATTTAAAAAATGACAAACAAAAGTCAAATCTAACCTAATAATTATTTACATGTGATGCCACATGGCATTCCCACAAGCCTTCTTATATTAGTTTTTTCGCTCAAACTATTTATTACATTTTAAAAAGTCAAATAATTAATTCTTAATTTTTTCTCTTTCTCTCTCTATATTATAAATCCATATCCTTTTTTAATCATTAACTTATTAAAAAAATATTTTTTCATTAAATAAAAACTAAGTATTTTGATTAAAAATATACTTTTTTAAAATTAAAATTGTCTAAAACTATGATTTTTTTGTAACACCGCGAAACCTTTTTAAATTATGAAATATTTTAAAATCAATCTTTTTAAAAAATAAAAGTTTTACATAAAAATATTTTGTACAAAACAAGCTCATAGTTTTTAAAGAGTGAGAAATTGATAAACAAAACGAAATTTTTTCAAATCAATAACTTTTTGAAACGAAAGTTTTAAGAATATTAAAAGTGTTTTATCAACTAATCAAATTAATTTTATATTTGACGTTTTACAGTTCCTAACTCTTCGTTAATATATATTAGTATTTTTTCTTATTTAACCCGTGTAATACACGGGGTTATATCCTGGTATATTAATAAAATTGTAGCATACCCTTGTTTTTTACTTCGATTTCAGCCCGAAAATGATTGAGTCGTTGCAAAACATGACGTGTTAGCTTTTTAAATAATTGACAGAGTTTCTTAATCGTATAAAGTAATGAACGGATATCTGTAATATAACTTGCAAAACAAAATAACATTAAATTAATACAATTGTATGACACGTAAGGTAATTTGAATAATTATTATTTTATATAGGTTGTGCGTCAATTTTGCCGAAACAATTTAAGATCTCTTGGTTGACAAGAATTGTTTGTCTGAGTCACAGAATAATTATTAACAAAAAGGTCTTAGATTTAAATTATAATAAGAGTAAAATGTTATTTTCGTACCCGACGTTTTGTTAAATTTGCTATTTCAATCCAAATTTTTTTTTTTTGTCATTTCAGTCACTGTATTTTACTAAATGTTATCATTTTCATCCACTCCACTAACACTATTAAAACTCTGTTAAAACTCCGTTAAATATGAGGGTATTCTAGTCTTTTTCAACACTCTAATTATCCAATTAAAAAAATTAATCAATTAATATTTAATTAAAACTAAAAAACACATGAAGAGACTCGTGAGACCGATCGCTTCTATTAATTCTAACACATGTTGTTCGATTAAGGTCTGCTGTGAGATTTCAATTAATCATCACGTTTTGTTTGAACGTATACTGTTGTTCGCTTGAGGTCTACTGTTGTCATTTTTTGTTTTATTGATGTCTGCTATTGTTACTTTCAAAGACCTCAATCAAATAAAAAATGTCAACAACAAACCTCAATCCCACGACATAACTCAATCAAATAACGGTACACATTTGAACAAAACGTGAATATTAATTGAAATTCCACGAAAACCTCAATCGAACAACATGGGTTAGAGTTAATCGAAGCGTCTAGTCTCACTAGTCGTTTCATGTTTTTTTTAGTTTTAATTGAATATTAATTGATTAATTTATTTTAATTGGATAATTAGGGTGTTCAAAAATCCTAAAATACCCTCATATTTAACAAAGTTTTAACGGTGTTAGTGCAGTGGATGAAAATTATAACATTTGGTAAACTACAGTGATTGAAATGGTAAAAAAAAAAGATTTTGGATTGAAATGACAAATTTAACAAAACGTCAGGGATAAAAATAGCATTTTACTCTTATAATAATTATCACAACTTTTTGAAGTTCAATACACCAATTAACATATTTTTCAGTTTTCACTGAATAAATTAAATTGTTTCAAAAATATAGTTTGTAAAACCCTTTAGAGATGTCAACAAGTCGAGCAATTCGTTAGCAATTTAAAATGGTCTCGTTAAAAATCAAATCGAGATTTAAACTTAAATGAGTACAACCTAAATAAAGAGCTCATTTATTAAACAAGTTTGAACCCAAGATTTAAACATAAAACTCAAAACAATACAAACTAGATCTAACACGTAATTAAACTAAATTTTGTTTAAACCCTTACATACACCATACATTTTAATTATTGTATTTAATAAAAGATTTTTTTTTTTGTTATTTATCCTTCTTTCTAATTTCTCTCTATTGTTAATAATAATATTGAATACTAATAGTATTACACATTCCATTTTCAAATTAAAAAATATATAAATTAATAAATTCAAAATCTATTATTTTTATTAAAAACACTTTTTTTAAAAACAAAAGTTTTATAAAATATAGAATACAATGAATTTATTTTAAAATTATTTTTTTTAAAACAAAATATTTAAAATCACATTTTTTTATAAAACAAAAGTTTATGAAAAATACATTATTATTTATTTACTTAAGACAAACTATTTATACGTAATTATAATCATATTTTATCTTCAAACATTCATTTATAATTCATAGATTTTTATTATTAATTATTTTATTTATTCAACCTAGTCTAGTGAAATATATTAAGAGATTGCCTCACCCACGTGCACGCATGGCACTGATTGATGTGTTGCTTTTTCCAAATTGTGACATTTTTCATTCCAAAGCTTTTTAAATTTTTTTGTTATGTCCTTTTCATAATTTTTAAATTAAAGTTTTTATCCAGAAACAAATAAAATGTGATATTCGATCAAATTTTTTCTATCTACTTTAAGTATATTCCTTCGGTCTTTTATATGGTCGGACAATATGCTCTAATACTATCTCTCACACCATGTCGTTGATAGACCCGTTGGTGAAGGTATACCCCACGGAATGGGTGCTAACAAGAGGAAGGCGCTCGGGAAGAAAGTGCTCGTACAAACGATTAGGGTTGAACGTCTTGAGTGAAGTAGGGAGTTTGGTTTTGTAGATTTTTAAAACTAGTTAAGTGGGTGTGTGTTTTTAAATAATATTATTAAGAGTAAATAGCCAAAATTATCCCAGAGGTTTGGGTAGTTTTGCCAACTCCATCCAAAAAGTTTTTTTTTTCCAAATGGACCACTAACGTTTCAAACTCATTTCCATTTTTATCCAATACGTTAATTCTATGCATTTTTAATGTTAAGTGGCGGTGGCGGCTGATTATGGTTCTTAGGTAGAGGATGGTGAATGTGGTGGTTGTTTATCGATGGTGTGCTGGTTGTTCGTCGGTGGTGGGTGAATTGATTGAAGGTGTGGTGGAGATGGAAGTCTAGTGGTGGTTAAAAGGGGCAGTGAAGGTGATGATGAAGATGACGATGGTATCTGGGCATCCACACACACACACACACACGCTTAACATAGAAAAAAAGAGAGAAAAAAAACAAATATGTAAATTACCAAAATACCTTTTAGTAAACGTTAGTTTTTAACCTGATTAGAGATGAACTTTTACAAAAAAGATTATCTTTACCAAGAGACTTTTTCAAATATCTTAACAACCTCATAGTAACCTTTAAATGAGAGTTTACAGATTTATACATGAATCGACTCAAATAGCCCTAATATATGAGATATTAGGGTGTGTTAGAGTTAAATAAATGAGCTTGCCTATAATTTTTTGATAGCAATTGACATCTATAAATTTAGAATCAAACTTATAAGGATTCTCTTTATCGGCTATTACTAAATTTTGTTCAATATGAATGTTCACTAGTTCGGATTCCAGCATGTCAAATTAATCAAGAAGCTTAAGACAATATTCATTGAGATAGGACAATACCTTGATCTATTTCAAGCACTTCAATTTTCAAAAAAATATTTTAACTTGCCTTTGTCCTTAATTCTAAACTGAGAGCTTAACCATGATTGGATTTTTTTCAAGTACAATAACACTATTACTTGTAAGGCCAATATTATTAACATAAAAAAGAAGATGCAAATAGACCCATTTCCAAATTAACAAACAAAGAATAATCGTTTTTACTCTATTGAAAACCAACTTCTAATACAAAGAATAAATTACTATGCACGACCTGCTGAACCCTGTTTGGAAGGTCCACAGCCTGAGGCGCGAGAAAACCAAACGTATCAAAAGCAAAAGGGATAAACACATGTTGTTTCTCTGAGCAAGCTTTCTCGTGTTTGGCAATTTTGCCTGATTCTGCCTTGAGCGCAGCCTGTGTCGCAACAAACCCATTGTACCTAAGCGCAACAGGAGGGGACACTCCTGTAAGATCTACACAAGCGTGTTTCCCTCTTGCCCACCCAAACACAAGGATAATAAAAATTTAGGTCCCAAACATATACATTTCATTCACCATAAAATATTTTAAAGGGGTATAATAGTCATTCTACATAGGTATTCAGAGATTCAACCAAACAGCAGTTACCGGTTCAACAATTACTAGTTTAGAGTCTATTAACAAGTCAGACCTCTTACTGCTTCAGTACTTACTAGTTTAGATATTACCAAACAGTCCCTAACTTACAAACCTTGGTTTTTGATTTCTCAAAATAGCCCTCGAGGAGAGTCATGTAGACATTCTTAGAAAGAGGTCAATCTACATAAGATATGCATTATCTATGTCTAACTGATGCAAAGACAAGTTATTTTGAACTAGACCAATCACACACCTATGAGTGGCTATTTTATCACCCGAGAAAATGTTTCATCAAAATCCAAACCCTTTTACTGATAATACCCTTTTGCCAGTAACCTAGCTTTATAACGTTTCACCATTAGATAGTGTACTTGACTTTGTAGATCCACTTATAGCTTATACGTTTCTACCTTCAGGTAAGTCAATTAATTCCTAAGTGTCATTCCTTAATAAGCCTTCCATTTCTTTATTTATTATAGCAGCCCAGTTAGGGTTACAAAAGTTCCTCTTTAAAGTTCTTAGGTTCTACACTTTTATTCAAGGAATTAGCAAAATATAATATTTCTATAGACAACCTGGAATAATTAACCATTTTTTCTATACTATACTCGAACTTGCCTTCAACTATAAATTGATCAAACCTTACTTGGAATAATAAACTTTCCACTAGACCTTTTCAAATTTGTTTCATTAGGAAGTGATGAACAAGATGCACCCAACTTATCGAATCACTCTCACGAGTTGTAGAAGCTCTTGCATCATTGATAACCCCTATTTAGTCACCACACTGTTAAGTCATTGAGTTTGGATTAAAACTCAACCGTAGAATCAAAGATTCTACCACATTGTTCTAAAGCAGAATAAGTACCATTCTATCGAGACTTAGGATATACAATAGTAGCATTTTCAACTAGTATCCCCAACTATTGAGGACTACTATCATGCTCCTCGTGACTATTTGAAACCTTCCCTTCATCATCAGGGGTGGCTGTCTTATTTTACACAACATTTCAAAACACGTTTCAAAAAGATTTATGTTTTATAATAGAAGAAATTGGTTTCTTAAATTTTGAATGAAACACTTCTACATAAAACTTTTGCATCTCTTAAAAAACATATTTGTTTTCAAATTATTTTATAACCTTTTTTTCTTGTTTGAATATCCGATGAAAACACACCTAATTGATTTACTATCAAATTTAGATAAAGGATTTAGATTTATGCAAAATACAAGACACCCAAAAAATCTAAGATGAGACAAAGAAGGTTTAGAGTTGAACAACAATTTGTAAGGGGATTTACCAGCTAGCACTGAAGAGCTGACTCTATTTATAAGGTATGTAGCAATGATAACACATTCAGTCCACATCTTAAGAGGCAACCCTCCCTAAAACATAAAAGACCTAGTAGCATTGTTTGCGTTCTATAATACCATTCTATTACACAGTATAGGCATAGGATGTCTGATTTATAACACCATTAATTGGTTGTTAAGGAATGTGATCCATAATCTATTTTGCATATTTTCATTTACTTTTCTTAAAGTGGGTATCAATAAGTTTTGAGAAGATGATTATATTATTAAAAACGTCATCCTTTAATTTTTGTAAGTATGCACATACAACACGAGAGAAATAATTGACAACAGTTAAAATATACTTAAACACTTCTCAACTGGTTATATTAAAAGAACCCCCTAGGTCCATGTGAATTAAGTTACCCAGCTCAGTTGTCTTATGTTCACTAAGTGAAAAAAAAAACAAACCAAACTGTTTTGATTGGTGGCATATGTCACATGGATCATTAACGCTTTTATTTTTTAAACACAAATCAGATTTTAACACATACAAAACTTTTCTAGACAAGTGACCCAGCCTATTATATAATAAACCTTAAAGATAACATAGCCCATTATGTCATAACCTTAAAGATAACATACAAGAACCAACACTAAAAAATAAGCATGGGGACATACCTTGTCAACTAACATCGATAAGGTATAGACCTCCCACCTTACTACCGGTTGTCAGGAGTTTTTGTGAAAAAAGTCCTGAATATAGCACTTAGATCCGGTGAACAAAGAATATATTTTATTTTCTTTGGCCAGATCTTATTTATAAATAGAAGGTTGACATTGTATTTTAAATAACCAACCGATCTTTTAATATTACATTATCTGATAGTTTAAGGTTACCTATTTTTGTAATGTGAGCTTCCGTAGAATTAAGGTGACCAATTTATACGTTTAAATCAGCCACATTAGTATAGTTTAATAGGTTTGATTCATATGTAACCATGTGCTAGTTGGCACTAGAGGCTATAATCCACTAGTGTGTCACGTTCATCTTTTTAAAGTTGTTTAATGTGAAAGTATTCAAGTTAATAGAATTTAGACACTGGTCTGACATGTTAGAAGTTGACGTTTCGGTCGTACTCTTATCACAAACTAGGGACATCGGCTTGTTATTTTCTCATGGGTAAATTGGAGTGGATTCACTTTAACTAGGTTAGTTTTTTTTACTGATGTTTTTATCTTGACTATTGTTAGAATTTAACTAAGCTCATTAGAAATTTGATTTTTTATAGTTATGAGGATATCCTATTAGTTTAAAACATTTTTCAATTATATGGCAAGTTAATTTGTAGTGAGAGCAGTTTAGAGGTTGAGTTCCCTTATGATTTCTTATGTTGTTAATTACTTTATATACAAAAGCAGTAGCTTGATGTTTTACTTAAAGAATTTATTCCTCTGTGCGATTCTTCGCTTGATATTGCGGCAAATACATTTTTAACAGTTAGTAAGGGATCTTTGATAAACACTTGAGGGACTATATTGCAAATTAAACAAAACTAGTATTTTACTCGTCGCGCGTTGCGGCGGCATTGTACACGGCGTGATAAATTATAGACTACAATCGAGTTAATGTGTTTCCAAACAAAATTTACATCAGTGCCCGAGTCGCATACAAAAATAGGAACACACAAAATTATTGTTTTAAGTATGCTATGTAGGATTAAACCCAAAACTTTAGGAACTCGAAGGGGTTAAAGTAACATTTTATAAAGTTTTTAAAAAGCGTCAGGTGGAGAAAATGTAAAGATTGAAAGTATAAACTTTTTATATCTGACCCGAGTTGTTTACGATTACATTCAAACGTAGACAAACTTGAAACACACACATATATAAATGTGCTAAAGGTGAACAAAGAAAAAAAAACAAAAAAAATTGAAAGGTCCAATAGTTTTGCGACACGTTGCAAGTCCGATGCAACCATTGAGTTTATATTTACATTTACATTTAAAAATTAAACATGAGTTTAAATACTTATAATTTTAAGTGAAAGTAGATATTGTCTAATAAAACATAATGATATTCGAATGATCTAAAGGAAAAAAAAAAACCCTAAAACTTACATTACCCTAAAACGTGTATTCATTGTATAAAAAAAAGATATTTTAAAAATCTTCTTTTGTGATACCTAGAAATTGTTATGATTATTATATTATATAATAAAATAAATAGTTGAAAAAAGATTCCGGACTTCAACACAAAATTAATCAAAATGCATAGTGTTGCTTTTTGAACTCAATCAGTCAACCTTCACCACTTTCATCTTTCTCTCTCACACACAAAAGCTATTTCTTTCTTTTTTCCATTACCAAACCACCGCCGGCCGGCCACCACACCACAACCACCTCAACATCGGAGCCCACGGCAACCTTGTTCTTCCTCATCTCTCTAGAACTAAACACCCATTTTGCGTTCAGATTCAAACCCCCACTTCTAAACAACTTGAATCCACCGTCACACCTCTAGCCAACCACAACGGAAGACCAACCCTGCGCAACATTCCCGACCTGAGCTCCCGCCAACAACCTACTCCTGTATTGTTAAGGCCGTTTACTGCAAATGCCCTGAGCTCCCTTCGACCACCACTACCTCTTGCCATCATATCATCTCAATATATTCTCATCAGATGGTGTTGGGTTGTAGAAACCTCAAGCTACCATCGCCAACTACCACCGGCGATATAATTTTAATTTTTGCCGGAATCAGGCCAAAAAGTTGTACGGATGATGTTGACGGAGACGGTCTCGGCGGTGGAGGCAGCGGTGACGGTGGCGGCAACATTGGAGAACGCGCGGTAGGCCAACATGTCAAGCAAAAAGAAAAAACAGTAGTACCACATGCATTGAGGATAGTACTCTGAGCTACAGTACTATCCTCTCATACACTAACATTGCAATTTAATGTTTATATAATATTACCTAATTAAACATTACCAAAACCCCTCCACCCGCCCCACAAATCTTGACTTCTCCTCTCTCGGCGATCCCACCTCCGCAACCTCCCCCTTTCGGCAGCCTCTCCGAAACCCTACCCCCACCCCCATCGCAGCATGTTCGTTATTGTTTCAAGTATGCAGGTTACAGTTATTCGTATGGGGTGAGTCGTGTTGGGGTTTGTACGCATTCATGTAAAGAGTGTTTGTATATGATATTGGTATGTATAGCGTTAGGTATTATGCATGTGAGTGTGTAACCGCGGGTATGTTAGCGTGCGATCGTGTGAGTGTGTTGGTGTGCGACCGTGAATGTTTGGTGTAGCCATGGGTTTGTTGGTGTGCGAACGAGGGTGTGTGTTGGTGTGCGACCGTGAATGTTTGGTGTAGCCATGGGTTTGTTGGTGTGCGAACGAGGGTGTGTGTTGGTGTGTAGTCGCGTGGGTGAGTTGGTGTGTATGGTCGTGGGTGTGTATGGCCGCGAGTGTGTATTAGTGGTGACCGTGTGTGCGTGTTCTTGTAGTGTTAGTGTGTGAATTTGGGTGCATAACTCATAGGGTAATCTCGGTTCAAGGTGGGGAAGGGCCGAGGGTAGTGGTAATTGGTTTAGGTGTATGGGTTTGGTTTTGAATGTTCTCATAGGAGCATGTGTATGTGAATATATATATATATATATATATATATATATATATATATATATATATATGTAGGGATGAGTTTTTTTGTAAACCAAATGAAATTGTGTAAAAACCAAATCTGCACCTTTGATGTTTAATATCAATGGATCAGATTTGTTTGACTTTTTCAACACATGGTCCCACAAAAGTACTTTTGATTTTTTTATTCAAAAAAATCCGAGCCATTGATTTCAATACATCAAAGGTGAAGATTTTGTTTATTGGTTTACATAATTTCTCATGGTTTTCATTTGAACCATCCCCTATATATATATATATTGTATATATATATGTATATATATATATTGGGGGAATGAATGCATGTGTGTGACCATGCATGTTTATATATAAATAAATTCATGTGTGAGAATGTTGATTTAAGGGTAAGCTCGCTTGCGATAATGGTGTGTAATGTGGAATTTGATATATACACATATATATATATTAGCATGGAAGTATGTATGTGAATGCGAAGCCATACAAACTATTCTTTAAGATTGAGTTATTATATATATATATATATATTGAGAGAGAGAGGATGGATCCTAAGAAAACCATAATTTTATGAGAAAACTAGATAAAACCAATGAAACTGGTCATATAATTTATAATTTTTTTATCACTTCCCTCTATATAAATATGTGAGCATATATAAATAAGAGTATGGATCAAATGAAAACCGTAGCATGGTTTTTCATATACGTCACACGTAGATTACGTATACGTAACCATTTTTCATTCGACATAGTGTTACGTATACGTAAGACTCTTCATTCTTGTATGTATACTCAACATATATGTACCAAATACTTAAATAACATTTTAACAACTAAAATAACCAAAAAGTTATGAATTATGCTATTGGTTTCCGTGGTTTTATTTGGTTTTCACATAACTATTGGTTTTCTCAAGAACCCTCCCACATATATATATATATATACACACACACGTATATAAGGAAAGGAACGAATGTTAACCATCTTTTATTACGATAACCTTGTTAACTTTATCAAAATCAAGCAAAATCATTATTTTTTTGTTGAAATAGCATCATTATACATATATAATGTTATGCTCTTTTATGTATATGTGTAAATTCCCAAGTGTAAAAAGTTATGAGAGTTATAAGTTACACTTACACCTCTAAATATTTGTCAGGTATAAGTAACTTACACTTGTGATATCTATTTTACACTTATAAATTTACATATATACATAAAAGAACATAACGTCATATATGTGTAATGATGTTATTTCAACAAAAAAATAATAATTTTGATTGATCTTGATGAAGTTAACATAGTTATCGAAATAAAGTAGGGTTAACATTCATTCTGCACCCTATATTCAGGTTGTTGGTTGACTTTCAGTCCATTAGTTTTGCTGTTATTGTAGTTGTGCAATTAAGGAGAGTTTTACAGCTCCTTTCTTTCTATCTTACTCCGTTGGGGGAAAGAACATGCTCAAACATTTTCTCTAGATTTAGTAAAACTGTAAGATCACATGTTACTTAGTTTTGTTAAAAACTAAGCTCTCATTTTTCAGACCATTAATTTAGTAATAACTAGCAAGATAATTTATGAGTAGTACTACTGGGTTTGACAAACCCCACCCGGGTTAGTCGCGCTAGCATGACTGGAGGTCAAAGGGGTGTAAAATTGACCAAATTACTATTGCCACGATTGGTGAAACATGGCCGAGGCATTCATAATTATACATTGTCAGCTTTGGTCGTAAACTTCATACACTTTAGTAACATGAATTGTAAACTAGCTATCTGCATTGATTTACTCTGCTTGTTTTATATGTTTACTAGACTTATCTACTTGTTTTACAAACTTGTGAACTTACGAATTCTGTGTTGACACTTTAGCATGTTTTCTCAGGTCATTAAAGGTAAATGCATGGATAAGAGCATCTCATAGGGTCTCATGCATTACAAAACATTGAAACAATCATTTATGTTTTCAATAGTTGAACCTCGGTTATTTTTAGGGCACATACTTTTGTGCATTACTTTCTTTTGGTTTGATTTGTGATTACACTTCCACTTTCCTAACGGTGAATTTTATTAACCATTGTTCTGTTAATCAAACAAGTATGATTTCAAAACTCCTTTTCAGTTTATGTTGTTTGGTGTAACTAATGATTTCGATTCTGGTTTGTTACACGTCTGATGGTAAACCCCCTATTGAGGGTGTGACATCATTGTGATAACATAGATAAGATACGATCCCAAGAAGGTAAGATGATGATGAGAGAACAAAGACTGTTAAGGATTAAAAGTAGAGAACAACAAATCTAATAATCACATTTTTTGAAAATAAAAAACGACAACCAGACTTAAAGAGTGTTTAGATCTAAGGTTTCACTTGTCTCTTATCATCGAATGAGTGCAAATCACATCCAATTTTTAAGCATAAAATCAATTTAACATATTAGGGTTTTCATCAACAAATTTTACTGGAAAAAAACTATATCAATAGTGCTTTAGGCTCTAATACCATGTTAAGACCTTAATAAAAACATCATTCATGAAAGACACAACCCAAAAACATATATCAGTTACAAATATGTTTGATTTAAAAATGTAAACCCTAGAATGACAGGACCAACGGAACAACACTTCAAGGATTCATAGTTGGCACAGATTAACACTACCAAAACTATGATGCAAAGATCTAACCCAAACTTGCAACAATGTGTTGCAGGTTAATCAAGAGCATATCGAGATGAACAACAAGAGCGACTAGACAAAGATGAAACAGACATCAAACACCCAACATATATTTATCTACACACGTGAGACTTTACACGAACACAAGCCTACCAACCGAATGTCAATAGGCCCAACAACACCTTTAAGCAATCAAGCCGACACCTCAAACACTTTTAGCCCATACGATATATAGCTCAAAGCATATCCAAATTTCTTAGGAAAACACCAAATATTAATTATAAACAATTTCTAAAAATAATAAATGAAAGAATAAAAATTAATAATTAAAAAACCATACATTGAATTGAAATATGATGTGAAATATTAACATCAAGATTAGTTACTCATTTTATCTTAATAGTTGCTTTACAGATAATTTGAAATTGCATAAGTTAGTTACTTAGTATTGGATGGTTATGTTCTCATAAGGTATACAAACAAACTTGTTAGATTTGTATGTTAGGTTTTTTTAAAAGATGTTAAATCGAAACTGAAAATATTAATCAGTTTGTAAAAAGACATTATTTTTTTACTTAGCTTAGGATCTCGAAAATGATTAAGCTGCTCTTGCCTAAAAGTAGCTAGTTCATTGGCTATAGTCCATTAGCTCATAGGCAAACCCATGGGCATGAGACAAAAGTTCACTGAAGTTTAAAGGGCTACCCACATTGATCAGGTCAAGCTTTTAATTATAATTTTTTTTATGGATGAAGTATTTATTTTTATGTCATTTAGCTAAAAGTTAAATTAAAAATTATGAAAACCAGACATAATTATATAATAGGGCGTGCCATTAAGATGCTTCTTAACGGTCAATGGGATTATGGGATGAAACCACAAATTCAAGATTCATGTCTAAAACGAGGGGAAAAAATACAAATATTTGGAGGAGTATTCAATCAATCATATAAAATATTACTTTTTTTATTTTTATTAATGGCACCCCATAAGCTGATTGCCACTGCCAGCCCATTCACGATTCCATAACGTAATAAACGAAGATCATCAATTAATATATTGTAATTTATAGACAAATTGATCAATGATCAGTACTTAACCCAAGCGGTTAAAGTAAGTTACCTAAAACAATTAAAAATTAAAAAGTTTTGAGTTCGAGGCTCACTCTAAATAAAAATGTTTAGGGTTGAGTCAGTGGTTTTTCTAGTTATGGGTTTTCTCTTGAGTAATTGGGGGCGTGGTTCAGAATATGTGGGCTTAATTAAGATAACATCTATTCTCCGAAATAGTGGGCTGGATTCGGATCTTACTCTGAGTAAAAAAAATGTTTAGGGTTAAGTTAGGAGTACTCTTGAGAGATTGGGGGTGTAGTTCCGGCTGGAAAACAGATATGTGAACCAAATTAAAATGAAATTTATTCACCGAATTAGTGTCACACATTTGCCATAAATAAAAAAATATTGTAATTCATAGATTTGATTAATTTTGTGTTTATTTAAAATTATTCTACTCATTCAAATTAGTTGAGCTAAGCAAGCCGAGTCAGTGGACTCATATAGGGCTCGATTGAAAACTAGGTCGAGTCAGCTTGTTTATTTTAACGAGTCAAGTTGTAAACTCGAGCTTGGAGCTGAACCGGCTCACGAGTCAACTTATTTATTAAAAAAATGATTTTGTTTTATATATATCTATTCATACATATAAAAATAAATCAATAGTGTATGTTTAGGTCTATGTTTAGTTGTGTTAAGAAAACAGTTAAAACATATTATGTTTTTCTTACGATAATAGCATGAAAAAAGACGGCGATAAAAGGGAGATTGGAATATTGGTAAAGCATTTTAGCATAATTCCATAAGAATCATCACATGCCACATAAGCTCACACTTTTGGACCGCTCCATGTTACTTCAAATTTGGTTTGATGATGTGTTTAGTTTGAAACTTTGAATATCATTTAAAAGGCAAACCTTACAATAGTCGTTTAATACGTTTATTTAATTTTATTGTATTTTTTGCATGAAATATAATAAACACAAATTACATACGGTACGAAAGGTTTAGATAAACAAGTCACAACGATGATTAATTTTTGATAAATATTAGTTTACAAGTTTGAAGGTTATTTTTGATTAAAAGAATGTTTAGAGTAGTTTAGGGGGGAGGGGCGCTGTCGCCGCGGCCTCAGGGTAGGGGCTAGCGCTACTGCCGCCGATCCCCCACACCGTGAAATTCCAACGCCAGGCCACGTAGACCTACCGTGCAACACCACCACAAAACAGCTATATGCCATTTTTTTTAAAAAAAATTACGCTATAAATACAACCTAAACTCGCAAAATATTATTTGTTTGATTTAGGCTTTTAGTTTGAGTCTAATTACAAATCTTAATAAGCAAGTCATAATTTTAGTATAAATAGATGAGCATATATTGTAATTTCTGGTTCAAGTTTTTGTTTGAGTTAATAACTAGTGATTAACACCTGCTCATTGCTGTAACGACAATATGAAACTTAGAAAAATTGACTTTGAAATGTTGTTAAAACAAAAATGTTAAATCCTCATGTATTGCAGCAGGTGTTGATAATATTCAATACTTCACAAAATGAAACACTACACCAAACCTTATAATTGGTTATAAATCTTACCCACATACTTATAACAAAAAAAATAATAATAAATACATGGGCCTTTAGGGGTAAGTTTTCTTAGTGATGACATGGTACAAAGGGCATGATTGGCTGCATTATGGAGAGAACTTGAGCAACTTCAAATGAAAATAACAAACAAGATTGAAGAATTTGCTAAAAAATTAATTTGTTTCAAGGTTTATTAGTCCCAATTCAGTCCAGTCTTAATGATGAAGTAATAGTTTGAAAGTGGTTACATTTGATGTCAAGTAAGTATCATCAAATTGTTTCTTGTATTAAGCAGTATCCAAATACTAAGATCATGTCATTCAAGTAAGCGGTGGATAGATTGAAAACCTATGAGAAACAGATCAAATTTCAAGATGAGACAGTTAATAATGATCAAAGCAAGTTGTTACTCTCTAAAACCAATAAGCAATAGAAGAAATAAGAGCTTGGTTGTGAATGTTGTGGACAGGGCTCGTCGAATCAAAGTAGACGTGGAAGATGTTGTGGTAACGAAAGAGGTTCAGAGGTCGGTTTTCAAGAGAAGGCATGGATCAGGATAAAAGTTAAGTAAGATATTTTAATTACAACAAGTTTATATATTATGCAGCAATTGTCCCAAGCAAAAAGAAAAAGCAACAAATTTGGCCTAGGAGGATGCCAATGTTGTTTTGAGAAACAGGCCAAATCTAAGAGTAAGGGGGAGGGATATGATGATTTAAGCTTGATAAATATTAGTTTGTTAAATCAAAGATTCTTTTAATGAAAATAATGTCCGCAATAATTTATTATTAGTTTGATTGAGGCTTATAGTTTGAGTTTAATTAGAAGTTTTAGGGTGCAAGTCAGAGTCTATCTATTATAATAAAAGAAGGTTTTGAGTTGCCACTTGTCATAATATTAATCCTCTTAAGCCTCCTAATTTTCCCACTTCTCTCTCATATTAAATATTTGCATTAACTACTAATTGTATTATTTAATTATTTTACGATTAAAATAGTTTTTAATAAATTAAGAAAGAGTTCTTTTTATAAATGTAACTTTTAAAAAAATAATCTTTTGTATAATATTAGTAATTTTTTAAAATATCAAACTTTTTTAAAAATACAAAATATTAAAAATCAATGTTTTTAGAAATTAAGTTTTTTATGAACCATAAAAAAAATTAAAATTCAAAGTTACAATAAGAAAATTTTAGAAAATGGTATTTTTTTAAAAACATTTTGATTTTGAACGACTTTTTTAAATTTTTTTTAGATTTAAAAATTTTAAAACAAAAGTTCCAAGAAAATAATATCACTGTTTGTTTACTTATAGTATTTACTCATACGTAATTTCAATCATATCCTATTTCAAAATATCATTTTATAATTAATAACTTTTTACTACTATTTATTTAATATTTTATTTATTTAACCCGTGGAATACATGGGATACTAACCTAGTTTTAGTATAAATAAATGTGTACAGAATTCTAATTGTTGATTTATGTTTTCATTGAAGTTAATAATATTCAAATAGCCATGGAGTTTCACAAAATCTTTGTGTTCATTGTCTACATTGATCTAATTTTTCAACAACACGAGCCTTGTTGAGCGAATCTATGTCAAGTGATGTTATAGTCATGTTGAATTAAAGGGTGTGGTATGTAGTATGTTCATGTTGTTCTCAAAAATTTTTAGAAGTGTCGGTTGTAGAATGGTCATAGAGGCGTCTATTAGGATGTCATGCGGTGTGACTTGATGAGGTGTTGAAACATGGTTACACACTCGATAGTCGCTAAAGAGAATAATGTGCCATGCCAAAAAAAAAAAAACCGTTATGGTCATGACATGTTGGTGTAGAAGCTATAAACCTAGTAGAACAAAACAAAATACACAAAGTGTCAACTATGATAATTGTTTTTGTTCGTCTTGTGTAAAATAGATTCATATAGTATTTTAAAATTATCAAACGACTTATCCTAGTAGATTCGTATTATCAAACAAGCCTTAACAACAATATATTGTAATAAAATGTACTAATTTTATATTTAAGAATTTTAAACGCACAATCATATGCAAGTAATTAGTCAATAACTTTCAAACTTTGAGTCAAAGGTTGATATCATCCAATCCAAACACTACCCCTTGGTTAATATGTCTAAAAATTTAGTTATAACAAGACATGCTTGATGTAACTAAAGCACAACCTGAACAGTTAATTTCTTCAAATGGGTCGCACTATACGTTGAGAAGTTGTATATAGATTGATGAATTGCCGGTGGGCATTTGATCAACCGGCACCAATTGGTGTAGATAAGAGCTTTGTGACCTTAAGGTCACAAGTTCGAATCCATTTCGGCGTAAAAATCTCGCAATCATTAATAAGGCCTGACAAGGAGCTCACTAGACATGCAAGTCAGGAGGTTTTATAAGCCAATCGGCTTCCTCCTAAAATGGGTTGGTGTCATACTTGAGCCTCAAACTATCAAATGACCGTTGAAATATCGTCCGAGGTATGCATACTTTATTTATGAAGAGACATGCCACTAAACACAATTTGTCATCGTCATTCAAAACATAAGAATAAAAAGTAGATTGATGAATTAACGAGTTAAACTTATAACTTATATTTTTCGTCCTATTTTAAGATGAGTTAAATATACCATTTCATTCATCCAAACCCAAAACAGAACACAAACACATTTACTAAACAAGCTATACAAAAGAACCATTCTAAGTGCATCTTAATGTTCTCAAACTAAATTTTAAAAATAAACAAGTTATTTTCATATGCAGGACAATATGCTATAACGATTAAAACTAATAGTAATATACCATTGTGAGATTTGAGTTCATCTGGTTCATCAACCCAAAGCTTCTACCTAAGGGGTTGCGACAGTGTTCCAATGAACTCAAATGTACCCGAACCCAAACCCAAACCCGACCTCTTCCACCCTTAAATGAGTCGCATTCTAAAAATAATAATAATTAATAATAATAATAATAATAAAAGCTTTTTGAGGACCACAACCAACAGGCCACAGCTAGATTGATAGTGCACCACTGCGACGCATCCTTTCCCCTAATAATCCTTTGAAAATATAAATTACGCGGTCTCCCCCTTCTTCTTCTTCTCTCTCCTCCATCACTGTCCTTTCTTCTTCTTCGATCATGGCGATCTGAGAGAGAAAGTGACGTCAACCACAGCAATCATCTCATTTCACCTCAATTTCAACGCATTCTCCGCCTCAGATTCATCGCAATTCCGACGCATTGATCGCACTTCACTCTAGCTACGATGGAGATCCTGTCGGCGTTGGACTCGTTCGATTCCTTCTTGTTCTCCGTCAGCAGAGCTCTGTGCACTCCGTTCGCTGTGTTTGTTCAGATCCAGGTTTGACGGCCTTCTCACGCTGATTTGTAGGGTTTTGTTGTAGTTTGGTGTTGGATTCGGTTGTGGATCTGGTGGTTATTAGGTCGAATTGAATTGGATTATGCTGTTATATAATGCGTAGTTGTTGTTTTAGTTGTTTTTGAATTGTGAGGGTTCAATTATGTGGCGATTTAAGTTTTGGTGGCCCACGGTTTAAGAAGTCTTTGTTTTGCATTAAATCTGGTAGTGTTTAAAGTCAATGACTGACTGATTTGGACTGTGTTTTGGCTAAATACTATCGTTTTTGTGTTTTGTGGTTTTTGTCTAAGGTTTAATGCTGTGGCTGAATTATGAATCTAGGTTTTAAAAGTTACCCTACTAGACCTTGAAGTGAAATGATTTATCTGTAAGGGTGTTAACTTTTTGACTTGTTTATTTACAAGAGATTTCACTTTCTTGCTTTAATTATGATTCTCTCTTGCTGTTGTGAAAGCAAAATAACAGTCTGACTATTTCTTTCTGTATTGTAGATATATGAGTAATATGGGATTTTGGTTAGAGTGGAGTTTGATATATGACGTTGTACACAGACAACTGCACAACAATTTAATTAGACATAGGGTTTTAGTTGATAGCTGTACTGTGCAAGTGTGCAACAATAAAATTGCATGCTCAGTGTTTGGCTGCAACAATTAGAGAACCTGTTTTGAACTTTTCTTGGGTTCTAGCGTGACCTTTTATCTTTTATTTGTAAAACAGTTGTGTAAGATATAAAAATATACCCATCTGAGTAAATGTATAGAATGCTATGACCAGAAGTAGGTTTTTTTTTTGTTAATTGTTTCTAACATACCGTTCTAAGAACGGTATGTTGGAAAATGCAATCACAGTTGATAATTTGTTCATGTATCCCAAGTATAGTACTTGGAATTAAGAAAGGTTTGCATAGTTATACACTCTAGAAGCACCCTTGATCACATTTATAAGAATAATAAGCCAAGGCTTGGGGTTTCTTTTGGGTTGAATAACTGTATTTAGTATCATAGTAAACACACATAGCACACGTAGTAATGGGAAATGGCGTACAGTTTTCACATTGTTTTGAATCTAATTGTTAGCCATAGCCCATAGGATATTGATGGTGTTGTATTGGAGGAGTATCTCTTTTGTTTGTAGGTTGTTAGATTATATTACACAGGGCACTTTTTGGTGTAATATTGAATTTTAAAAGCTCTTTTATAAACGTATTCAAGGAAATTGTCTTTTTATTTATTCTTCATGCATCAAACTAGCATAATGTTTTCTGATATGAGGATATATTCATGCTACAGGGATATGTAATATGCTTACTTCTGGCAGCTGGATGGGCGGGTGCAGCTTATGTGAGGTACCAAATTGATATCTATAACCTATCACTATCATTTATTTGGCATTTGCTACAAAACCTCTGCTGTGTATATACTATTTTAGTAAAACCTCATATAAAACTAACTAAACATCTTTTCATCTCTTGCAGAAACAGAGAAATAAGACAGATGAAAAAAAGTATGAAAGATGGCAATCCCTTTGCATTTCTTAGTCATGATATTCATGACCTTGAACATTCGAACCAGGTCAAATTGCCAGGTGTCACGGTTGTAATGCCCTTGAAAGGTTTTGGAGAACACAATCTGCACAACTGGAGAACTCAGGTACCATACAAAGCCCATAAATGTAATTGTTCCATATAAGAATGCAAGTTCTCTATGTATATGTTCAATATGTATAAAGTATACTAAGATCAAATTCAATTTTGAGGATCACATGCTCATATGAAAATGGCTCTTCTGATTTAATAACCAAAGTTTACCCTCAGTTTTCAAAAATAAATGCAATGTATTATTTATTTGGTATGTAAGGAAATAAATTCCACTTTTCTGTTTTGCAAAGGTTTTATTAAGATTATCATTTACCCATGACAAACATTAAATAATATTAGTAATACTGATATCTTAATTTTCACTATTATGGGACATTTTGATATTATTAGTATTCGTCAACCCCTATATTTCAATTTTCAAACATGTGTGTCCCTCTCGGGGATAAGTTTTTTTGGAATTTTTTACTTTAAAGTTTGGCATATTTTCTTCCAGTTTAATCATATATGGTTGTTTACTTGTACTTATGACAGTTAATAATATGGATTACTGCATGCAGTTAACTTCTCTTTATGGTGGTCCACTGGAGTTCTTATTTGTTGTGGATAGTACTGAAGACCCAGCTTATCATGCTGTATCTCGTTTACTTCTAGATTTCAAGGTAATTAAATTTAGCACGACTAGCATTTTTTTTTTAATTCTTCTTGTTTTATGGGATTCGCAGTCGATTTTAACTTCTATTTCTAAAACAATTTGCACTGAAAGTATGCCAATATTAACTATATACGAGTTCTTGTTTGGTTTATATTCTCTTACTAATTTGCATCTATGCAGGACGATGTTGATGCAAGAATAATTGTAGCAGGCCCATCCACAACATGTAGTCAAAAAATTCATAATCAGTTGGTATGCTGCAAATCCCCTTTAGATGATCTTTTTTCCTTTTTCTTTGCACCTTTTTTCAATATTGAAGTTACATAAGCCTAGTCTGCTTGATTAAACCATGTTGTTAGCTGTTGCTGGCCCTTTTACAGATTTATAAATTTGACTTATAATGCCACACTAACCCATAGAACTTTTCTTTTTATGAACCTATATGCGCTATCATAAACCTGTTATAGGTTAATAAATGAGTCCATATTTATTTTCAAAGTTTTGAGACTAGAATAAAAAACTATGAATTGCTTTAAGATTTTGGACCTCTTCATCCCACAATACACAAACCAAATATGGCTAACAAATGACTAAATGTGCTTAAACTTTTAATTTAGCTCAGCATATTACGGTTTAATGTTTTCATCTTATATTGTACTATGATTTACCAGGTTGGTGTGGAAAAAATGCATAAAGATAGCAAATATGTATTGTTTCTGGATGATGATGTTAGGCTGCATCCCGGGTCAATTGGAGCCCTAACTGCAGAGATGATAAAGAATCCTGAGGTATAATCATGCTGATGCACATTCCTCCCATCTACTGATAGATGGTACTTAGTTCTTTAATTTTGTTCCTTTCCTTTTGTTTGCAAAGTTCTGCTACTTGTCTAAATTGGGTTCTTTTTAATTTATGCAGATATTTATTCAAACTGGTTACCCGCTTGATTTACCTTCTGGAAGTTTGGGAAGTTACTGCATTTATGAGTATCACATGGTACAACACATTAAAGGAATATGGCTCTTTTCTATGCCTTGTATTTTCTAATTACCAGAAAGCAGCAATTTGAACCCATTAACTTATAACTGGTTCATTTGATTTATGGTCCATATTTAATGGGTATGAAACGAATCAAAGGGTCCGAGCTAGTTAAAAGCAACTAAAAGTGTATTTTAATGCCTAAAACCTTCTGATCATTAAATTTAAAAACATTATATTATTGAAAAACAGAATTCATGCATATTTGACACATCATTCTTGAGGCCCTTTTAATTTATTGAAGAAACAGACTGCTTTGTTTTTCTTGAGGCCTTTTTTAAGTTTTGAATTTTTGTTTATTCGACTAACATCATTCTCTTTACAGCCATGTTCAATGGGATTTGCAACTGGTGGAAGGACGTTTTTTCTTTGGGGAGGCTGCATGATGGCAAGAAACTTTTATCTCAGTTTGACTTGAAATTAAAATCGTATTTATTTATTTATCTATAGGAACCTTTTTTCTTATTCGCAGATGCATGCGGATGATTTCAGAACTGACAAACATGGTGTTGTAACTCAACTTTCTGATGGTGGTTACTCTGATGATATGACTCTTGCCGCTATAGCCGGTAATCATATATTATTTATTTATTCTTTGTTTATGTAGTTATTGTTTATTTTCCTATTAAGATTTTTGTGCAAGATTTGTGTTATGTTGTGGCCCTATTTTGTGCATGTCTTGAACCATTTAACATTACAGAATGATCCCTATGCTATATCTCCGTGATTCCATATTATGATATTGGCACTATATGTCACTCAGATAGTGGCATATTTGAAGCATAAGCTCTCCAGGATAACATTATTTTTGTACTTCATCTCTTATTATTTTTTTTAGTGGAGGACCTCTTCTCAGCTGTTAATTCGTTTCTTTTCTTCAGGTGCTCATAAGAGGCTCATCACGTCACCTCCTGTTGCAGTTTTCCCTCATCCTCTTGCTAGTGATCTTACTTTTTCACGGTCTGAACATAATTTCAATTTGGCAATATGGGCTGGTTGGTGGGTTTGGGTCACAAAGGGGAAATTTTTAGTACAGGTCAGACTGGATTTACTAGAAACACTTTTTGTCCTTAATATCACTGTAAATAAGTATAACTAGTGTGTCAGATACTATTACAAAGATAGTATTATTTCAATTAAGTTTTGATTTATGAATGAAATGATTAAGGAGGTTCTAAGCTTCAAAAAACGTGCAACTTTTGACTCGTTTCCTTCTTATCTAATTTCACTCGATTTCACCGGTTTGAAATGTTTTTCGTAAATAAATGGGTTGACTCTGCCACATGTACGAATAATATTTTAAGACCAACTACCCCAAGTTAATAAAACTTCTCCCTTATTTATGTTGTATAGGTACTGGAATTATTTGAGGAAACAAACGTTCGTCTTGGAGTCCTACACGACATATGTAAACTGGATAATGAACCGAGCTTTATTTACTGTGCACTGCTACCTTTCTTGGGGATTTGTATCCCCGTATATCATGGCTATGTTTCATGTCGCAGCAGCACTAAGATTTCATTTCAAGTATGATTTAGCCGAAGAACATGTTCTCAATCCTAACGGTTAATTCCTTTTTTCTTATGCTTTACGTAATGGATTTGAGTTTGCAAAATGCATGGGTCAGACATGTTGGTTAATGCGCCAAAATGGGTTGTGCTCGGCTGACCTGGAATGACTGTCTGTTTTTTCATTAGAAATACAGATTTGAGTGGGGAAATGGGTGGGCCAGGTGGGTCGGTCAATGTGTCAAAGTGGGTTCAGATTAAAGTGGGTAATTTGCAGTACAGTCTGGGTTTACTCTAGATTCACCTGAAATGCTTTTATTTGCGATTTCACTCTGTATAAATACAGATTTGAGGCAGGAAAATGGGTGGGTTGGGTAACAGTTCAACAGGTTCAGTTCAAATGGTAATTTTCGGTAAAAGCTGAAATGGATCTAGCTTAGTTGAACTGCCCTGAAATACATGTATTTTTTTCATTTTCTTTTTTTTTCTTATAAATTCAAAATTGAGGTGGGAAAATGGGTGGTGAGGCAGGCTGGTTAACAGCTCAAACAAGTTCAGATCTGAATGAGCTATTCTAGGTACTGTCAAAATAGGTTGTGCTAGGTTGATTAGAAATGCTTTTGTCTGATTGCTTTTTTCTTTATAAATAACTTGTGTGTTAGATTTGATTACACTGATTTTATTACTTCAGTAATAAATTAATAATCTAGTTTTAGTAAATAAAATGATTTAGGATGCATTTAACACTCTGTACATCTTTCTGCCCATTTGACCAGTTTCCCTTTAAGCTGTTTTTCTTTTACCCATTTCCTGTTAGCAATAGAACATAACCTGAGACCTTGAATCGACCAATTCATAAGTGAACACTTTTATCTGATTTTTAATCTTTTTAAATGTGAAAGTGTCATATATGATTACAAAAGATTATAATCTTACGTAACAATCTATTTCCTTGATTAAAACGGTTCAGCACTCGCTATAGATTAAAAACACTTCCAGCGTCTTATGGCCTGTTTGAGTTGTCTCGCTATAAGTTACATTTTAATTTTACTTGTTTGATTTATTAGAGATAAAACCTAACCCAAATCATCCCGCTTTGAAATACATCTTGAAATTGCGACCTTTAAATCAGATTAAAGTAGCACTTCTGACTTTTCTTCTTATCTTACACAAGTGACATTAATTTATTGCTTGTGGGTGTCACTATTCTGCATTTGTTCATATTTTATAAAGGTTTACACACGTTTACATTCTATGTTGTTGATTTTTTTATGTTTTGTTAGGGTTGAGACTTGTTGGCTGTCTTGTCGTATGCACCGCCATTGAACTTCTTTCAATGTGGAATTTAACAAGAATAGAAGTTCGGCTATGCAACATGCTGTCTCCTGAGGCACCTTCGCTCTCGCTTAGTGCTTACAATTGGTGCCTGGTAAGTTGTCATAACTCATGGCCAGATTGGTAATGGTGCCATAATGGGTTTGGGTTGAAATGTGTTGCTTTTTTATGTGATGAAAAGAATAGGTGGGGTTGACACATACCCCTTTTAGCTATAAGTTTTTAAAGGATAATGTATGTGGAGTCATGTTAGAATATTGGCCCAGAAAAACAAAGATAATACTTGGTACTCTTTTTATTAATATGAAGAACAAAAGACCACACATTAAACTCTATACAATGACCCTCTTTTATACTACTTCTAACCTTAATTCCTATGAAATCACAGCTCAAACATAGCTGGAATGACAGCCTATTCACAACCAAATTATTTAATACTTTCCTAATATTAACATTGACTAACATATTCTACAGGTTAACTAATTCCACCCTCATCTTTCTTGGTTCACCCGTATACATTCTTGAACATCAAGATTAATTTCTAACATTCTCGCCCTTAATCTTGATGTTGTACCACCTTGGTCTTGAATTCCAGTCGCTGGAACCATGTTTCTTCCAAGTTTGATTAATCACCGATCTTCAAGTCTACTTCACATAGCTTATGTTCTATCTCACACAGCTTCTGTGATGTTTTCTTCCTTGCTTGCAGCCTTGCAAACCTGCTATCAAGCAGCCCAACAATCTCACTTCCTAGCAAATCCCTTGCCTAGTGCTTCCTTTGATTGCAAACAACAACAAGCTCTTCTTGCCTTTTGCTTTTATGAGTTCTCCTCACGACCTGTGCCACACAGACTGCTCAAACCTATATCAATCCTTCACTGATTAAATAGCTTCTTCTCCACATCGTATCACACCTTTATAACTTGTATCACACATGTTTTCTTCACCTCGTTCGCTGCTTCACACAGTCTCCTCTCCAGGTTCGTCTTCCACGGGTATAACCTGAATCACACAGGTCTTTTTCTACTGCAGTTGCGTCACACAACCTGTCTTTAATTGATTTGTTGTTGGAATAACCAATTGGATCAACCCGAAAATATATGCAAACACGTATAATTGAAGTAACATTCTTCGACTCTTTTAGTATATAATTGAACTTGACACCCACAATTACAAAGACACCAATGACCCCTATTTATAGTAACCAACTTGCAGACCAAGTTATCATACTTAAACTTAAATTAGGAAACATAATCAAACTAAATTAAGTAACTAAATCAAACTCAAACAATTAAATAAATAACTTTGCTAATTAACCCTTATAAGTATTGAATATTGACAAGATTAGTCCAACAATCACCCCCCTTAATCTTGTCTTGCAGTATGTTTCATAGCAACGCCGGGCTTGAGACGTCTTTTGTGACTTTTATCTCTCTAAAACCAACATCTCCATGGCCTCTCACGAACCCTTGACCTTCACCTTGATCATATCCAAAGTCTTCCTCAACTCGACTTCTCCTGGACACCTGACCTCTACTCAGACACGTCTAAAGTCTTCTTGAATTGAACCCTTGTTTTTGACAACAATTTCTTTGGATCAAAACCTGTTTCTTTGACTTGTACTTTTTCCCGAATCGTTTTACGCCAATGCTCATCCACCTCCAACTGAAAAAACTAGCCCCTTGCCTTCTTGTTTTTACCCGGCTGCTGAACGAAAACCTACCACCATGTTGTTTCGTTTCCCGCACCTCTGTTGGATTACTTCTGCCAAAGAACTAACCACCTGTTAATCCGTTCTTTTCTTGGCGGGGTAGACAAGTCTATTGTTGATCCTATTCTGAAAACACTTGTTGATTACGAACAAACCTGGTTAACGCCCTTGATCGATCACACCTGCTAATCTACAATGATCGAATTAAACGCCCTTGTTAACCTGTTGTTCGATGCCGCTAACCAAACCAACCAGTTGATTTTCAACTTTGCGTAGAACAACACAAATTATCCAATAAACTCTTTTATTTATTGTGCAAAACCGCCCACCAAGCAACCCAAAGCCTGCTGTCTTGGTAATCGTGCCTCCAAAGAAACTCTTGTTAATTTCCTGCCCTGTGAACCTCCGAGAAGCCTACTGCCATGTTTCTTTCTTTTTTTTCTCTTTTTCTTTCGGCTGCAATAATTAAATCTAACCAATAAATGAGTGAACTTTCTTTTTGGTCCTCCCTTTATCTTTATTTCTCCTAGTTGAATTTGGATGCTATCTCTCCATGATAGTCGGATCGGTTTCTTATCCACTCTTAAATTCCGATCGGCTCTACGTTGGTTGTGATCTTTAGCTCTGATACCAATTGTTGGAATAACCAATTGGATCAACCCGAAAATATATGCAAACACGTATAACTGAAGTAACATTCTTCGACTCTTTTAGTAATTGAACTTGACACCCATAATTACAAAGACATCAATGACCCCTATTTATAGTAACCAACTTGCAGACCAAGTTACCATACTTAAACTTAAATTAGGAAACATAATCAATTTAAATTAAGTAACTAAATCAAACTCAAACAATTAAATAAATAACTTTACTAGTTAACCCTTATAAGTATTGAATATTGACAAGATTAGTCCAACATTTGTCACAGATCAGTCACTTATCTTCACCTTGTTTTGATTGCTTCTCGCAACCGGCTCTCACAGCCCTTTGATATTTCAATAGCAACAGAAAAAAACTTCACAAATCTAGTCTGCTGTTTGACTGCTACCGAAAACACAGCCCTTTGATCAGAACCTCACAGCAACCTTAATATTCAGTCAGCAGCCCTTCAATGGATCTATCATAGATGGTTTAAACCTGTCACAGGTTCTTATTCGGTCAGTCTATCACTGAACTGATCGGGTGGCTTCGTTCTACACTTCTTCGGTTGTTACTTGATCTCCTCTTTACCGCCTCACAGGTCTCTTTGATTGTCTTGCTTTGATACCAATTGTTAGAATATTGGCCTAGAAAAACAAAGATACTACTTGGTATTCTTTTTATTATTATGAAGAACAAAAGACCACACCTTAAACTCTATACAATGACCCTTTTTTATACTACTTCTAACCTTAATTCCTATGAAATCACAGCTCAAATACAGCTGGAATGACAGCCTATTCACAACCAGATTATTCAATACTTTCCTAATATTAACCTTGACTAACATATTCTACATGTTACTAATTCCACCCTCATCTTTCTTGGTTCACCCGTATACATCCTTGACATCAAGATTAATTTCTAACAGTCCATCCAAGTATTGAACTTTTTTCATTAAGACAACCCAGATTTTGTAAATTTCTTTTTATTAATTTTGAACAAAAACACACTGAATGACAAATATGCACTCCTTTTTTGGAAAAACACCAATTTTAACCTATAACATGTTACATGCTGACACCATTTCATCATCTGAGTTGTTTTGGCTAAAATTGGTATACATGAACCCGAATAAAACTTGAGTAGCCCTAAACAAAGAAGTTGAATATTGTCTTTTAATTTGGACCCTTTTGAGATAAACACAGCCCAAACTGATACGGCGTCACATATAAACGGGTCAAAAGGCTACCTCTTGCATTTATTGGCCCTATAAAGTCATATAATCTTTTGTGAAGTCTCTTTTATTTATTATTAAGTGGATTATTCTTTTTTTTTTCTTACCCTAAAAAGGTCAAACATGAGCCTCATTTGTATTAATCCAGTCAAACTGACTATGAGCAGGTCTTTGTTGCAATGGTGGTGGATAACTTTCTGTACCCGATTTCAGCAATCCGTTCACATTTTTCTCAGTCTATTAATTGGTCTGGTATCCGGTACCATTTAAGGAATGGGAAAATACACAAGGTGAGATTTATTATGGTCCAGTATAATTATTTAGATTTATTTAAACACTTAAACAGTCAGATCCATGTAAACCCATCCTCATTACTATAACTACCTTTCTCCAAAGGAAAATGATGTTTCTTGGCCTACATCCACTGATCCACTCCAAAATTACTAATTTGCCCAATTGTGATGTTGCAAAATATTTATAGCATAAATTAAGGGTGTGCAAAACTGTTCTAGACGGACTGAACCAGCGGCTAAAGTGTATAGTTGTTGGTCTTGTCTTTGGTCTAACCTAATGAGAAATTCCAGTCGTCTGGCAACTGAAAAAGACTGGCCCAAACCAGACCGAACGAGTTTCATTAAACAATGCAGCACTTAACTGTTTCTTAGTCCTAATCTAATACGTGATACCCATTTGACCTGTTTGATTGTTATGCATCTTGTTTCCAACATTTGTATATTTTTAATCACTTTGACCTGTTGACCTGCTTAATTTTATAGTTCTTTTTAAAAGAAAATTAAACTGGTATAAAAATTGTATATTGATTGTGATAAATATTAGAGTACAATAGGATCATATATATAGATCTATACTAGGGTACTAGGGCCGGCTGCTATATGCCATGGGTCGGGGCTAATATAACCCAAGTACATCAACTAATACTCCCCCTCAAGCTAAGGTCGGGGACCAACTCTTAGCTTGGACTTCAAGAAGACAGTACGATCCGAAGACAGTGGCTTTGTGAACACATCATCAATTTGATCCTTTGTAGATATGAACTGGAAAAATAACTTTCTTTGAGCAACTTTCTCCCGAACAAAGTGAAAATCCACTTCCACATGCTTTGTCCTAGCATGGAAAACTAGATTAGCAGAAAGGTATGTGGCTCCCAAATTGTCACACCATAGGATTGGAGCCGAAGGCAGCGAGACACAAAGTTCCGTAAGTAGTGTTTCAAGCCAGGTCGATTCAGCCACCATATCAGCCAAGGCCTTGTACTCAGATTCAGTAGATGACCGAGATACAGTCTTTTGTCTTCTGGCTGACCATGAGACTAAGATAAATAGCATATCCCCCCGTGGATCGACGGTCATCCGGGCACCCAGCCCAGTCTGCATCAGAGAACGCGGTCACAGGTGGTCTAGTAACATCCGTGTAGGCAGGCAAAACAGGAGATGAGGAGCTAGAAATTTAAAGACCATGATCCGCAGTCCCGTGTAGATATCTTAGGATGCTTTTTACAGCGGACCAGTGATTGTCAGTAGGGGAATGCATGAATTGGCAAACTTTATTAACCGCAAGTGTAATATCAGGCCGTGAAAGAGTAACGTACTGTAATGCCCCAACCATTTGTCGGTATTTGACCGGGTCATCGAAAGGAGAGCCATCACCGAGAGAGAGAGCAGCACCTGTGGTGCAAGGTGACGGAACCGGTTTGGACTGAGATAGGTTGGCACGGTCCAACAATTCATTAATATATTTGCGTTGTGAGAGAATGAGATCAGAACCTTGACGAGCCACCTCAATGCCTAGAAAGTAAGATAAGGGCCCCATGTCTTGTATCGGGAACGATTGGCTGAGACGTTGTACCACATGATTAATAGCCTGGTTGTTGTTACCTTTCAAAATAATGTCATCGACACACACTAGCATATACATAAGTGTCCCATTTGCCGAATAAATAAACAAAGAAGGATCCGTTTTAGATCCCCGAAAACCGAGAGCAATCAAGGCAGATGAAAACCTGTCAAACCATGCCCGAGGTGCCTGTTTGAGACCATACAAGAATTTATGTAAGAGGGACACATGGTTCGGTTTATGAGGGTCAACAAACCCTTGTGGTTGTTTGAGATACACTGTTTCCTTCAGATCACCATGTAAGAAGGCGTTTTGAACGTCAAGTTGTCGTAAGGACCACCGTTGGGTAACGGCTAATGATAACACAACCCTGATTGTGGTGGGTTTCACCACAGGACTAAAGGTTTCAGTGTAGTCTATACCAGGTTGTTGACTGAAGCCTTTTGCAAACAGACGCGCCTTGTAGCGCTTAATGTGTCCATGTTGGTCGCGTTTGATTTTGTATACCCATTTGCAATCAACAACATTGGTGTTTGGAACACGAGGGACCAAGGACCACGTACCATTACGGATAAGAGCGGAATATTCATCTGCCATAGCCTTACGCCAGCGAGCTTCTCGGTTGGCAAGGGCAAAGGTAGTAGGTTCGGTGTCAGTTGTAGTGGAAGTATGAAAGGAAGAGGGATTGTAGGGTTTGGTTTGTTTGGGTTGGGGGCGTAAGTTAGGTGGTCGCTTGCGTTGTATGGGAGGCGGGGGTGGTGTAGACAGAGTAGGCGGTGAGGAAGGTGGTTGGTCAGATTGTGTAGTTTGGTGTTGCGGCTGGTCAGGTGGAGTAGGTGGAGAGTGAGGTGGCAATGGGGTTGGTTGTGTAGTTTGGTTTTGTGTGTGGGCAGGTGGAGTAGGTGGAGATGGAGGTTGGTGTTGGTTGTAACGGTCAAAGGCTGGAACTGCAGACGTCGGTGATGTTGTGGACCGACGAGAGTAGGTATTAGTAGGGTGGTTGGTGGTTTGTGTAGGAGTAGGGGAAACTGGTGGTGGGGAGGTAGTGGGTGGAGATTCCATGTTGGTGTGTAAAGGAATGGAATCCATAGGGTAAGAGGAAACGTATGGGTTGGGAGAGGTGGGAGGCTCGGTGGGTTGAGACAGAAAAGGAAAAATGTGTTCATGGAAGCGAACATGACGAGCAATATAAATGCGTTCAGAGGCAGGGTCAAAGCATCGATATCCGTGATGAGAGGTGCTGTAACCAAGAAAAACACACGGGGTAGATCGGAAATCCATTTTGTTTGGATTATAGGGACGGAGGTGAGGGGAGCATTGGCAGCCAAAAACCCGAAGGAAGGAAAAATCTGGCTTCCGTTTGAACAAGTGTTCAAAAGGGGAAATATTTGAGTTTGTACGGGAAGGCATGCGGTTGATTAAATAAACTGCAGTTTCAAAAGCATAGTGCCAAAAACGTTGGAGGAACATGAGATTGTGCCATTAGGGTTAGACCGGTTTCAACAACGTGGCGGTGACGTCGTTCAACGACACCGTTTTGCTCGCTGGTGTGAGGACAAGAGAGACGATGAACTATGCCAATGGAATCAAAAAAAGGAAGAAAGGTTCTTGAATTCCCCTCCCCAATCAGTTTGCACGGTTTTGAGTGTAGTGGAGAATTGTCGTTCGGCCATAGTTACAAATTGTTTAAACGTTGCAAACACATCAGATTTTCGTTTTAAAGGAAACAACCACATAAATTTAGAAAAGTGATCAACACACAATAGAAAATAGGTATGGCCATCAAACGAGGTGACAGGAGCTGGTCCCAAACATCACAAAAAAATTAAATCCAAAATATGAGTACTTTTGTAAGCAGAAGACAATAAATTAAGTTTGGAAGATTTTCCAACTAAACATGAATCACAATGAAAATTGTAAGTCTTCGTAGAAATGGGTAAATGATATTTTGAAAGCATAGTTTGAAACAACTTGTGGTGTGGATGTCCCAAGCGTTGATGCCATGTGTTTGTTGAAGCGCGAACGGTAGAGAAAACAACTTTAGGAATTGACTGATTTGTTGGAAGTTGGATCGAGTGGAGTCCATCGTCACTTGGACTCGTGAGGAAGATAGTATGAGTAAACTTGTCCTTCACAGAAAAGAAATTTGCATGAAATTCAAAATAAACATTATTGTCTTGACAAAATTTTTGTACAAAAAGGAGGTTTTTCTTGATTTCAGGTACATGAAGGATATGGTTTAGGTAAAAGGTTTTGTTGGGTGAGGAAATTTGTGAGGTACCAATATGTAAAATAGGTAGGGCCTTACCATTACCAACACGTAGATTGTCATCACCATAATACGGCTCGGCGGAGTCAAAACCGGACATATCCGGTGCTACATGATTGTTAGAGCCTATGTCCGGAAGCCATGACGAAGTGACTTGTGACTGATAGTCAGCATAATTAGCCAATGGTTGTCTCGGCCGAAGAGTAGACGGGTCTCTATTCAGGCATTGAGATGGTACATGCCCAATACCACACCTATTACAATTTCCATAAATAGTGTTTTGGTTAGAAGCCCAACTGAACTGACCTTGGTTGCGAGTGTTGCCATTCTGATTGCGGTTGTAGCCACGCCCATCACGAGGTCCTTGGCCGCGGTTGAAATTGGAGTGACCAGACCTGTTGGTGTAAAAGGCCTGAGGGGCAGTGGCGTGGGACAACCCGGAGGAAAGCTGCAATTGAAAGCCTAAACGAGCAACCAGTTGTTGAAGCGCCTGAATAGTATCAATTTGAACAGTAGAGGGGCCGGCTGCAGTAGTAGCCGTGAAGGATTGAACAGGTGGGATGGCAGTGGTTGGTTTTTGGATCAAAAATTCCTGATCTGCCAGAAGAGCAGGTAGCTCAGAAAAGACAGCAGTAAATTCTCTCGATAGAAGGCTGTGTTTGACTCCATTGTACTCGTCACAAAGGCCTGCAACAACTAGCATAACAAGATCCTTTTCAGGCATAGGTTGACCAATATTTGCGAGGGCATTTGCATACTCTTGTGCCCTGGAAAGGTATGCTGTGGCTGTCTGATTTCCTTTCATCTGGATTTTCAGAAGTTGTGTTTTTAAGGTGAGTTCTCTTGAAGAAGTGTGTGGGGCATAAGCTTGTTCAAGACCAAGCCAAAGGTCACGTGAGGTGGTACCTTGAACATGCTGGAAGGATTTTTCAGAGATGGTTGAGAGTATTAACATGCGAACATGAGCATCATTGCATAACCAAGTTGTGTAATTAGGGTTTGGTTTGGTGACAGCAGCAGCGGCTTCAGAAGTTTCTGGAGAAGAAAGAGTTGAAGGAGGGCAAGGAATGCTTCCATCAACAAAACCAAATAGACTATGTGTAGCAAGAAAAGGCTGGATCATTAGTTTCCAATGACCATAGTTGGTAGGAGAGAGGGTGAAGCCAAACTTATGTGAGTTATGGGCTGTTTTTTCAGTGGTGGTGAAGGCCACAATCTGCTCGGCAGCCATTGTGGGTTCGGTTCAGAAAAAAAATGCAGGGTAGGTGACGGCAGAAAAAAAAAAGCCTTTGTGTGGCTAGGTGACGGCAGAAAGAGCAGGGTAGAAACCCTAGGCTCTGATACCAAATTTAACTGGTATAAAAATTGTATATTGATTGTGTATTGATTGTGATAAATATTAGAGTACAATAGGATCATATATATAGATCTATACTAGGGTACTAGGGCCGGCTGCTATATGCCATGGGCCGGGCCTAATATAACCTAAGTACATCAACTAATAAAGAACTATAAAACTGAAATGGGTCAAGTAAATAAGAAACTTTTAATTTTATAATTCTAAGGTACAATAAATTATGTTTCCATACAAATTGTATAGAAATCTCTAGATGTATAAGGCATTTATATTAGAACCAACTCCTAAAATCACATCTCAATTCTCATATACATAAGATAATAAATTAAAACCAGTTATCTGGTTATCATTGTGTTGCTTTTTATTTCAATGCACTAAAAATGTACAATGTGAATTTCTTTGAACCATTGACCTGTGCTTTTATTGTTCTTTAGTTAAGTAAATATAATAGATACTTGTTTAATCAACCCGTTGACCTGATTAATTATAAAATATTATTATAATATTGAAACAAGTCAACAGGCCAAACGGATTAAGACGTATAGAGTATAAAGTGGGTCTTCTATTGAACCGACACACCAATACCTAGTCTGATTTCTGATCTTGATTATTCTTTATCTGCGGTTGCTGATCCAGTCCTGTCATGAATCGGTGCACAGTCCTAGCATATATAGATTTTGTCCACAAAAGTAATTTTTTTAATTATCAGATTGACCGTACAATGGAGAAGGGTAAGAAGTTTTCAGATTTGGCAGCCAAGCGTTTATATGGAAGGAGAGCCCAAAGCAAAATCTCGATTCTCGGTACTTTATCAAGAAGTTTGGCTAACTGGAGACAACCAAAGAAGTACGACTTGTAGAAAAAGATATCGGGTTTATTTCAAATTGTTTGTGATCAACAATATCTGGTTTTTGATGCAAAAACATAACCAGGTAATGTTATTCATCCCATCCTCATTTATGGTTTGATTGTTTCGAATCCATTCGTCCGTGCAGTAGCCATTCTTTTGGTCCATATAAAAGAAAAAAGAAATATTTCAATTCAATTGATTGATTCTTCAGCAGTAGCTGTAGTCACATTATGTCTGGTTTCGGTTTTGTAACATGTAAATTTGACTGTTGTGTAATTTAAAGAAACTACTGTTTCATTTCAAACTCGAATATAAGACCCGCTTCTCGTATGTTACCATTTATCGCCTTGCAGGTTCAAGTATTCTTTTATTTGTAGTCGTGCCATTTCTACTTGTAAAAAAGTTTGTTTGATCTACGTTTATAATACTTGAGTACTTGATGTGATCATCATTTCTAGCCTGTTTATATGGAAATCGGTTAGTTTCGGTTGTGTTATATCAATTACGGGTCTCTTTAGTCAACTGCTCTTCAGTCAACTGTAAGAAGTTAACTGAAAATGAAACGGTTCAAATGGGTTAGAAGCTTTATTTTATTTTTTATTAATGTACTCCAACGTTATAATGTTTGAAATATTTTTTCATATAAAAGCAAACATTTTATTATTTGAATAATATAGTTTTTACAATCATTTAAGATAAATGAAAGGATGAAAGTGTTGACAGGTCGACCGAACCTGACTTGGCATTTCTCGACTTGCACATAAAAGTTACAACCCGAGCTTGTTTACAACCCTACGGTTTCTCACATTGTTATATTCAATTTGTACAATTTTACTGACTTGATAAGCCTGTGTCGCTCATTTAAATGCACAACTTTTGGACTTCAATAGCATTCGAATTATTCTCTTTTTGATCACGACTTTAGGTCATGTATGGAGTCAAGTATCTGATCCTTTCCAAACCAATGTGAGAGAACAATATCTTTTTGATATCAAACAAACATTATCTAAAGCTTTACTTTTTCAAATTCGAAAGTGCAAAGTGGTTTTTAAACACACGACCTAAAACTTGTTGCCACAAACATGTTCGGATCTCCCGTCTTATTTTCCATGCTCTATCTACACTATAAGTTTGTAGCGTGTAGTACCGTGTATAATAAGTTTGTACTGTATAATATCGTGCATAATCTGCATTCTGGGTTTGTAATGTTATAATAATTTAAACTCTATGTTCCCTCCATCAAAAGCTAAATGTACCAAAGTCAAGAATAAGATAAAAGTTACATGGCATAAAAGCATCCACTAAAGCCTTAATTCCCTCTCGTCTAAATTACCCTTTTACCCTCACCCATCCTAACATTCTTCTTACAAACACATTCTACTTCAACATCACCATTAGGACCACAAACCAAATGACACAATCTTAACACCTGAAACAAAATGAGTTGTTGTGGAGTCAAGAAACCAAAAACACTCTCCCCTACCCGATCTCCACCACGACCGCCGCCAACAACAACAACTGATGGCTATCCACAACCGAAAGCCGCCAAACAGGAAACAGTTTTGTCAATCCCTAATTGCAAAGTCCATCTTATGGATGAAGGAGAAGCCATAGAACTCGCCACGGGAGACTTCAAAATCATCCAATTATCCGATGATGATGTTTTACTAGCAACCATAATCAAGATCAATGATGATCTTCAATGGCCATTAACCAAAGATGAACCGGTAGTGAAGCTTGATCCTCTTCACTACCTGTTCTCTTTGACCGCGGTTAAGGGTGACGATCCTTTAAGCTATGGTGTCACGTTTTCAGATACGGGTCATGGGGATTTCCACTTGTTGGATAAGTTCTTGAAAGAACATTCGTGTTTTTCGACATCATCGTCGTCATCAAGAAAAACGGATATTGATTGGAAGGAGTTTGCTCCAAAGGTTGATGCTTATAACAATGTTATTGCAAAGGCTATAGCTGGAGGAACTGGCCAGATTGTTAAAGGGATCTTTATATGTAGCAATGCTTATACAAACCAGGTTTGTTTTCAAATCGATATTAGTGGTTACACACACGACGTAATAGGTAAACGAGTTCAGTTAAAAATGTCACCTTTTTACTATGAGTCAAAACGGGCCGTATCAGGTTGGGTTGACCTCACATATTTCTAAAATTTAAAAAATATATAATCTAATCAACAAAATAATCTAATCATTTTTTCTGAAGCCAAGCATAACCCATAAAGTAAGGGTGATCAAAACCGGGTATCCAAAGTTTTGGATAGTGGATTTTGGTATCCGAATATCAGAGTTAGCGAAGTATATTAATATATTATATAATCTTAAAAAGGTATAATGAATTGTAATTTGAATTGATAAAAATAAAGAATTTATAGAAGTGTAACTGGTTATATGATATTCCAAGGCGGTTTTAACCTTTAGGGGTGGGTTTAAGATCAAGTTTCAGGTTAATTAAGGATTTCTCAACGAGTTATTAGCCAAATAAGATCATAACCTAGGTAACAAGTAACAAATACCAGTCGATTTTAAAATCGGGTATGAGACTAAGATTATCCTAACCTGTCCCAGTGTTAACCATATCGATAACCGACAATCTTCCCATACTCTTGATAAGAAAAACCTTAGATACGCGATAGACCGATATAATAAACTATGGTTACTATGAAAAGTATCATTAATGAATTTCAAAACAGGTGCAAAAGGGAGGTAATATGATATTAAACCAAGCAAAGGAAGAAAAGAATGGCATCTCAAGAACTACTACTAACGAAAGCAATAAACACAATGGTTCAAGTAAGCAGAATGGGATCAATAAAAGCTTAAAAAGGTGCGATAAACCTCGGATTTTTTGCTGTTCGTTGTTGTAGACTTGTACTCTATTTGGTTATTCTAACGTGCGCGTGCATATCTAGTGTAAGAAAGCTCTCGAAGATGACCGAAAGCATGAGTAAAGCGATGCTGAATGGAGTCGGAATAGCAAGTGGATCGGTCATGGGTCCGGTGGTTCGATCACAAGCAGGGAAGGCCTTTTTTAGCATGGTTCCAGGGGAGGTCCTTCTAGCTTCTCTTGATGCAGTTAGTAAGTAATAAACTGTCTTACGTTAGACCATAATCTGTAATCGACTCGAGCCGCTCGTGAGTTACTTATGATTGGCTCGTTAAAAGGTCGAATCGAGTTTAATGTGTCCGAGCCCCAACATAAATTGAAGGTCACTAATAGTTAATACACAAGCTCGAGCTTCTGCTTCACATATCAAACTTGATTAAGCTTCACATGCTTGAATGAGCCTATTTTTTATATAAACATAATAAACTTTATTATATATAATATAATATATTAATACATAGTATTATGTATAATATTATGATTCAAAATAACTAAATAATTTATATTTGATGTATATAAAATTATAATTTTACATATATAGAAAAATAAGGATATTTATGAGTAAGATAACTAAATATTAAGTATATACTAAATAGCAAACAAGGTGAACTTGAGCTTTAAAAATATTAACATGCCTAGAGCTCGAGCTTGAATTTTATTAACAAGCTGAGCTTGATAACTTGGTAACGAGCTCGAATTTTAGACATCGAGCTCAAGCTCTGTTAAACTAAACGACTAGGGTTTGAGCTTAAGTGAGCTCAAGATCGACTTGACTCCTTTACACTCCTATCATTTATCAAATGAGTTAAAATCGTATATTACAAAACTTAATTTTCCTGTTAACTTCCAGACAGGGTGATGGATGCAGCTGAGGCTGCTCAAAAACAAGCCTTATCAGCAACATCTGGTGCAGCAACTAGAATGGTGTCTGAAAGGTAAATTAAAACAATTTCTTATTTTATTGTATTTTTTTAGTTTTCTAAAACATATACAAATACTTTGTGCAATAATATTTTCTTAAAAAAAGGTTTAGAACCTTAAACTGTACATTTTTTTATTTTTATTTTTATAATTAACAATTTGCCCTGATAATATTCATCGTTGTTGCGTATATGCAAAATAGGTTTGGTGAAAGCGCGGGGGAAGCAACCGGTGATGTGCTTGCAACTGCAGGGCATGTCGCGGGCGCTGCTTGGAATGTCGCCAAGATTAGAAAGGCGATCACTCCAGCATCCGCCGTCTCCAATGGCGTTAAAAGAAATGCTGCTAAAATTCGATGAATGATAAAGATTATAATGTGGTTTTTGTTGTTGTTGTTATTATTAATTATTTTGTGCAAACTTCAACAAGTGAACGAAACGTGTTGGTATTCATCCTTTTTTCATGTTGTTGTTATAATTCGAGAAAGCACATAAGTTATGGTAATTAAAGGCATGCGTGATTTTATCATTAGTTCTGATATTCACGTTTTTTGTAAGGACAAGTTTTTTATTTTTAAATATCATCAGCTAACTTTACATTTATAATAATTTAAGTCTACATAACTTTTGAGTTTTATAAAAAAAAAATCACCATTACCACAAATCCACAACGCTACAAGACCATGGGTTGAAATTTAATGTAGTTGTTTTTATGTTCAGACTCAACTGTTTTCGATCCTACTAACAAAAAATTATGAATCTGTCACTTATTATAAGCCTAGTGATGACCGATGAACATTATCTTACGCGAGCTAACATATATTGGGCCAGAAGCCCATAGTTATGACCATTGACGAAACATAAAACAATAAGAGAAAATTACATAAAAATTTCATGTGATTTAATCAAATTACGTGTTTGATCCCCAAACTTAAAAAATTACAAAGATAGTCTAAACTTTTGTGTAATCATTACATGTTTGGTCTCTGACACTAAATTTATTTATTTTTTATGCATTTTATAAAATATAAACTAACTTTTAAATTTAATTTCAGGGACCAAAAGTAAAGCTCATATAAAAGTTTGGACTAACTTTGCACTTTTATAAAATTTAGGACTAAATTTGCAATGACTACATAAGAGTTTGGACTAACTTTGCAATTTTCAAAATCTAAGGACCAATCATGCAATCTGATCAAACCACAGGGACTAATTATGTAATTTTCTCAAACAATAATAAAGCATAATTAATAATACTGGCCAACCCAATAAAAGTTTTAAATATAATTTATATAAAAAGTAAATTGATGTTTTTCTTTTTGTGGTATGATCATATTTGTTATTTTTATCCATAAAGAATTTTTTTTCAATCTGGCTTCCCAAGGTTTGAAAATGTTATCATTTTAATTCAAAAATATAAATTCCGTGAATAAAATTTTATCAGCAACACATGAACATAAATTAGGATGTTGTTTTTATATGAACACCTACATAAGTATCCTTTTAACGATAAATATTTAACATTTTAAAATAATGGAGCTAATATTTTTGGATGTGAATCGTAACATTTTCAAACTTGGGGAGGGGAGCCAAATGCCAAAAAAAAAATAATAATAAAAAATAAAAATAGATGAAAATAACAAATATGATCAAACCACAGTGAGAAAATGGCAATTCACTCTTTATATAAGTATCAAGTATAAACGTATTAAAGATATTTTTAATCACAAATTTTCGTTTCTCTTTACGTTTGACGGCTATGTTTTTTTTTAAAATGTAGCTATGTGAATTAGCGGTATTTGGGATTGTTTATTAAAACAATTTATTTGTTCATTTATCTGAAGATATAGTTACCACTTGAGTTGTAGTCTGATGATAAAAAAACAAAACTTCTTCGAAATAAATCCCAAGTTAAGTCCACTAGTGTTTTAACCCGCGCTACGCGCGCTGGAGTTTGGTTGTTTTTCTCTGTCTTACGCGATCGTGACTTTCTTCGTTGTCGGGTTGGCTCATCGGAAACCACAAAAGCGTATACACCAGTTCGATTAAATACCGAATACCGATACTAATGTTTGACGTCAAAAAAACAAAAAAATAAACGTTTGTGGTCAAAAAACAAACTTCACCTACGTTACGCGTACGGAAGTTTGGTTGTTTTCCTTTGTCTTACGTTACCGTGACTTTCTTCATTGTCGGGTCGGCTTATCGGAAACCACAAAAGCGTATACCAATACCGGTTCCGAAATATCGAATACCGATACTAATGTTTGAACCCAAAAACACAAAAAAATAAACTTTTGTGGTCATAAAGCAAATATATAAAACTTTGTTGTTAATCCTAATTACAATTTGGGTTTTAAATACATTTTATAAAAATATGTGGCCAATATATTAAAAATCAAACTTCTAAATATATTTTACAAAATGTGTGGCCAAAATATTAAAAAGTAAACTTCACTGTAGCAGTGAAGTTGCTTTTTAATATATAATATAATTAGGGAGTAATATATTAATTTAACATTAGTACTTGAATATTACATTAACTAAGACTATTTCAAAAATTCCACAAAAAAATCTATAGGAAACATAAGTCAACATTACATAATTTCATCTTTTACAATCGTATACATATTTATATATCATTTACATATTTATTCAATGACAAAAATATTTATCAAAATCACATGTGTTTGGAAGTATTAAAAGTAATAAGATAACATGATGCAAATAAAATTTGATTTAAAAGAGGTTGTCCAATAAACGTGGTTTTATAATGTTGGAAATGGATTCTGATTAGACTCTACCTTAGCTTTTAAGAAATCTGTTATAATATTTTATGTTAGAGCATTCACAATAGGTTTCTTATATTTATGTGAGTGTGTTTCTTATATTTTAAGGAATGATTGTAAATGGTTGTGAGTGAAGGAGAGAGAAAAGTTACTGTTCATTTTGTATATTTGGGGAATCACTGTTCAACCCTTATAAATTTTTTAATATTTTTGAAAGTGGTTATGAGTAGAAGAGAGAGAAAATGTAATGATAAAAGTATAAAAAAGTATTATTCAATTGAGAAGGAGAGATAAATAGTAGTGTTTTTAGTGTAATTATAAGTATAAAGATATGAAAGCTGATGTGAATGCTCTTAGAGCTAATATGTTTATGGTAGACATGCTTGTACCCATTTACTTTTTGCAACGTCACATCTATCTTTATAATGTATTGGTGGAACCATAAAAGTAAAGGTGTTATTGTGTACGTTAAAAACTTAGAAGATAGTTGAAATTGACCCGTCCCGTCAAAATTTGAAATCAAATCAAGCTTGAACGTGAAGTCGAGTTATATTTGAAACTTTTCAATGAAATAGCTCTGCCCCGAGTTTCAAATACCGAACTTGATTAAACTCGCGAGTCTATACAAGTCTATTCTTTATATAAATATAGTAATTTTTATTTGGCATGATATAAGATCTATATATACACATAATAAGTTATAAATGTTATTATATATAACTTTAACAAAAAGTAAATAAATAAATTTATAGGGGAGGGTTCTTGAGAAAACCAATAATTATGTGAAAATTAAAGAAAACCACGGAAACCAATAATATAATTCATAATTTTTTTGTTATTTTAATTGTTAAAATGTTATTTAAATTTTTGGTATATATATATTGTGCATACGTACGAGAATGAAGAGTACTACGTATACGTAACACTATGTCGAATGAAAAATGGTTACATATACGTAACCTATGTGTGACGTATATGTAAAATCATGATACGGTGTTCGTTTGATTCATACCTTATTTATATATACTCACACATATATATAAAGTATAGTGATAAAACAACTTATAAATTATGTGACCGGTTTCATTGGTTTCTCTAGTTTTTTTATAACTTTGTGGTTTTTTTAGGATCCCTCCTGTATATGTATATTATCATATATATAAAAATTAAAATTACAATAGTATATATATATACATTTTATATACTACAATTTAACAAGTCTTGAGCATTTCTAAATCCACATTGGTGGGTTTAAGCGGTGGTGCCAATCAGAGTATGCTAAGTAGGGGTGTTCAAAAATACCCGTATCCGAGAATCCGAAAATCCGAATCCGGATAGTGATTTTCAAATGTCTCGGATATTTGGATATCCGATTATCCGAAAACTAAAAAATATTTTTTTTTTTAAAATTTTAAACATGTTTTTATTTTAGATTGAGACTTTTTAGTGTATATTGTGACTTTTATGATATGAGTTGGTTTTTTATATTATTTTTATAATAAAATATGTCTAATTATTGTAAAAAGACTAAAAAATAAAAAAAATAAATAATAAATTTCGGATATCCGAATCCGTATCCGAAATACGGATACGGATAGTGATTTCTACTATCCGAAATTTTCGGATATCCGACTTTGAACACCCTTAATGCTAAGTGGCAACTCTGTGGCAAACTTTGATTTTTTTTCTTTTTAGATTTACCCGGAATGTATATGATATAAAAGTTAAATTGGTTGAAGGGGTTAAGGTGCTTTGCACTCAAACAAATGACCCATAGGGGTCTTCAAAATTAGATATTCAAAATATGTATTACTTAATAATTTTTATAAAAAAATATTTTTTATTAAAAAAGACTTCGGATATCCGAAGTTTTTATAAAAATATACGAAATATGCAAAATTTCTAATTAATGTTTTGTTATTTAACAATTGTTTAGAAAAATATTTTGGAGAATTCGGATGTCCAAATATCCGAAAATTCTCAAAATCACTATCCAAATTTTCGGATATCTGAAATTTCGGATATTTTGGATTCGAATTTTCGGATATTTCGGGTTTGGATATTTTTGAACACTTCTAATGACCTAGGTTCGGTTTGAAGTCTCTCCCGCCCTTTTCATCTAAGCTCTCAACTATTCTTGCCTTTTTTCCATTAACATTCTCTTTTTATTTTTTTTCTTTTTATTTCCAGGTGTAGAATCCTACACTATGGAAACCATTTTATTAATTTTTCTTTATTTTCTATCTATTCAAGTTTTCTCAACATTTATTTAAATTTTTTTTCTTCTTATTTCCAGCTTTAATATTCTAAATTTTAGAAATGTTCTTATTTTTTTTAAAGGAAATTACAATCTTTAACAAACTATAGTTATGACACCCCGTATTTCAAGGTTAATAACATGTTCTCATAATTATTTTAATAATTTATTGAAACTTTAAACCCTAACATGTAATTAAGGATGATTACAAAACTTTAGGGGCTGAGTTGCAAATATTATAATTTGAAGGGATTACATGCAAATTCTATTCAATTCAATACCAACCCATGATCCCCGTTAGCCTCTCGGCCATCATCAAACTCTCCCCACCCGTAACTCTACTTCATCCGAACCCTCCCTCACAACGGCCTTCCTCATCGACTCCATCATCTCCGGAGTTTACGCACCGTGGACCACCTACTCTCGGTAGCCAACTCCACCCTTGCAGCCGCGATACTCAATCGTAGCAACTCGGTACGCTTCATCCTCTTTTTTAAATTGTATATCGTTATCTCATCGGTTTCAAGATTTCGGCTAGGTTTGTATGTTTGGGTCGTATGAATATATGCGTGTTATCGGGTGTACAATTGTGTGTTCATCGGAGCCGCGGGTGACTTAGAAGGTGGGTATGTATATCTTGTAAGACTATGGGTTCGATTGTGGGGTCTCGGTTGTGGGGATGTTCAAGTGCAAGTGTGTGGGTGTGCGTAGATCGGCGCGCATGCGAGAATATATATATAGATATGTATTGTTTGGGTGCTAAGATGGTGTCATATTTAGCTTCGGCATTTCTCGGTTGATACATGGGTTGTGCTGTCGATCGAGAGGTAGGGAAAATGGGTTGAGGTAGTAGATCTGATCAGGGTTTTGGTTGGGTTGGCTGTGATATTAATTAATTTGATAGTTATGCATGTGTGTATGTTTACATGGTTGAAGGCATGTAGTCTTGCGATTATGCATTTGTGTGTGTGTGTGTGTGTGTGGGGGGGGGGGGGGGGGGGGGGGTTCTTGTATGCATGTGTAAGGTTGTTTATAAGTTTTGGTTATGTGGTTGTGTGACCAATGTATTTACATAAGCATGAAGTGGGTATAAGTGTGTATGTTTGTGCATTGGGGGATTTTCGGGAATTGAGGCCAGGTGATAACGCTAAGCCGTGCAAGTTTAAACTTATGAATTTGATCTTAACCTTGTAAACTATGTAAATCCAGGTTATCGGGGAACCTAACTATTTGCTCTCTGCGTCATTTATTGATGTATACACGAGGTGAGTTTACAGCTCCATTTACTTGTAATCTTTTGGGGAAGAGAAACATATTTTTTAAATATTCTTTTGTTTAGATCAATATTACTGTATGATCACTTGTTTACTAGTATTGTATCACTTAAAGTCATTACTTTTGAACCGTTATTTTATGTATTTTAGCGACTTAATTTTGAGTAAATTTATTGGATTTGACAAACCCCACCGGAGCTAGTTGCGTGAGCATGACTGAATGTCAAACGGATGTTTAATTGATTTAATTTTTATTGTTGTGATCTGGTAACCACAACTGAGGCATATATTTACTTTGTCAGCTTCGGTTGCATACTTCATACACTTGGTAACTTGTTATATAGACTAGTAATCTACTTGATATACTTTGTTTACTGGATATGTTTTTTGAATTATTACTGCTTTGATAAACATGTGAGCTCACCAACTCTATGTTAACATTTTAACATTTTTCTCTTAGGTTTATAAAGGTTTGCACTACTAGAAGCATCGTATATATTGAGGTTCATGCATTTGAGTCTTATTAAAACTATTAATTGGATTTCAACTAACACTGAGTTTGGGCACGTGTGTTTTCGCATTTCTGAATTATGGTTTTCGTTTGAAATTTCGCTTTCGTATTACTAATTATGAAATTTCACTTTTGGACAATCGGTTAGATTTAATTAATAAATTTTAAAGAATATGATTTGTAATAAATGTCTCGTTTGATGTACTATTGACAAACCCTATAGTGACGACATTAGCGGCGACATGTCGTCTCTATAGGTTTTATTAATTTTTATTTTTTTTTCCTCCGCTTTTAATGAAACGATTACGTTTTGCTAGTCTATAGTGACGACATTAGGGGCGACTTGTCGTCTCTATAGCCCTCAGATAGGGTAAAACCATACTTCAGCAGCCCTTGACGTCATTTCACCCCAAAAATCAAAAATCTCAACCGGTCATATCCCGGCGATTTTCGACTCCGACCGGCCTAGAGCTCCGACGACACTCCTATGGCCAGACAACCTCATATACTCGAAGGTAAATATTTTTTTACCCATGTTGACCCTATTTTGATTAATCTTGAAATTAGGCTATAAAAGTTTCAATTTATTATGAAATTGTCTAGATTTTAGTTTGTATGCGTATGCGTATGCGTATGTGTCTTCACTTTGAAACTCTTGTTCATGTATTAGTGTATCTATGTTTGTGTATGTGTAAGTGTATATGTGTATGATTTATATAAAATTGATGAAATTAAAATATATGATTGTTTATTCTTAAATTATAATTTGTAATTAAGTATGTATGTTTTTGTAAGTGTATATGTATGCTTTTGTGTGAATATTTATTTTTAATGAGTTCATTTTGGATGACCTTTTTGTATTTATCATCTTGTTTTGTTGAAAGGTATGATAAATGTTGCATGATCACATTGTGGAGATGACGGGAATAAGCCTCCACATATAGTCCTCCGTATAGATTTTAATGAGTCTCGTAAGTTGTTTGTAACTTTTAGTTGGATATATTATAACTAATAAAATAAATTCTAGTTATTTCGACCCATTTAAAATCTTATTTGGATACATTATGTTTATTAGTGATGTTAAGTATGATTGTTTCTATAGTATAGGTTGATTAGTATAGGTTGATTGAGATTGGAGAATTATTATAGTTTATTATATAATGTTGGTTATCCACTAAATAATAGTTATGTTGTCGAATTTTAATAAAATATATAACGTATGCTATCTTATTGTTAAATATAGGATAAATTCAAGATGAGATAAATAGATCATTGTCGAGCTCATCTGGGATGAAATGTCGTTTGATGAGGTTGAGGTTTCAGGACCTAGGCGTGGTCAAATACGGGGCATTGGTCGCATAGTAAGAAGTGTTACCCCTCATATGACTCTTAGTATGTATGCATCCCCACCACACTATAATGAAATGCAAGAACAACTTCTACAAGCAAATGAACAAGGACAAGGACAAGGACAACAACAAGTAAATGAACGAATCTAACAACAAATAAATCAACTCCTTTCAATGTCGCAAGACAAAAACGAGTTTGATACATCGTCACATCAACCGAATGATATAAAAGGATGGAGATGATAATGCAAGTGATTAGGTAGTTTTGTTTTGTTTGATCTAATGATAAACATTGTGTTAAATGCTTAGCAGGTATTTAAACAACTTTTATATATTTTAACGTGTATGTATTCGACTTTTATATTAGAATCTTATAGAACTTGAACAGATTGAACAATTGAACAGGGTCAAAGTGATTTTATAAAGCTAGAAAAATTTTAAATTATAAAAAAAAAAAAAAATCTGACTCTATAGCGACGACATTTAGAGGCGACATGTCTTCGCTATAGACCTCAATTTAATTTTTAATTATTATTATTTTTTTAAAAAATATCTCCTTCAAAGTTTTTTCCGACAACCTTATAGAGGCGACTTGTCGTCGCTATAGGTGTACAATTTAGCGACGACTTCATTTGCGACGACATCTTTTACCTTTAGCGACAAACCTATAGCGACGATATGTCGTCCCTATAGCCTATAGCGACGACTTTTGTGAGCTATAGCGACGACTTTAGTCGCCTCTATAGCTCATGTTTCTTGTAGTGATTCAACCCCGTTTGTGGAACTTAGGGTGTGACAATAGTTTAAAATGATCGCTTTGGGTTTTATTATTTTTGGCTATTCGGACTATTTTAAACTAAATTCACGACTTGCACATTTATATATTTAAAACGGAGAAGCGTTATAGATGTTAACGCCCTCACTGCATCTAAATTTCGAATTCGTCGCGAAGCATCAGTAACAACCCAATAGTTTGTACACATAGAGCTAAATAGGATGGAACATGTATTCACAGCCATATAAGTTGATATGTTGCTATTCTAAAAAAATTGATATATTAGCAGTAATGTATTCTATAATTAATAAATAGTTAATCTGTTGCGAGTACAAATAATACCCATAATTTAAATCGTAACTATTTATTTAATTCAATTTAAATTATATGAATATATTTGTTATTTTAATTTAAAATTTTAAAAACATTCTTCGTAATTTGTTTTATATTTTATTTCTATATATGTTATTGAAAATTTGTTTTCATATTTACGTGTTCATAACTTATTAATAATCAAATTAAGAACTTTGTATGAGATTGAAAATTTTAATATTTCCTAAATCTTCGCCACTAAAAAGATTTGGGCCCCTAAAGTTTGGGTCCGAGCAACCTCCCACCCAACACATAGATATCCACTAATAATCAATATATATATTTTCTGTAAGTGTTTTAAAAGATAAAAAAGTAATAAAATAAATATTTGCGATAGAGATAAAGATATATTTAAAATTAGAGATGAGAAATGAGATGTGTGATGTTAAACAAGACTTAAAATTAGAGATGAGAAATGAGATGTATTTAATCTAAAAAATGTAAAAATGATTATGTACTTGGCACGTGTCGTTCTATTATTTTAAAAAGAAGGTCATTCGATCATTGTGTCAAACGTATCATCTCATTTTGTCATATACATTCATTGTGTCATATATTTTACATCATTTGTTATATGTATTTATCATTGTATTTTACGTTTTAAATTATTTTGTGTTATCATTGTTATTGTTTTATAGATTATATGTTATCTATAATTGTGTTTTACAATTAGAAATGCACAATAATATACTTTCACCAATGTATTTATTAAAACTCATAGTATTGAAAATAACACAATGTGTTACTTTTGTCATTGTTTTTCATACATTATATAAGTTTGTTATCTATTATTGTCTTTTACAATTACAAATACACAATGATGTTTTTTCAACAATTTATTTTTCAAAGCTCATAGTGTTCAAAATTACACAATGATGATCGAAGAGCACAATTGTTATTTTGTCATTGTTTTTAATTTATTAGATTAATTAATTGTTAATTTATTATTGTGATTTATATATTAGAGATACACAATAATGTTTTTCATCATTACTCTTTTTAAAATTCATCATTTTAGAAAAACACAATATTATTTAGAAAAAACACAATAATTAATAAAAAAGACACATGAACTGCACTAAAAGATATAACGACGAGATATGAGCTTAAAAACATACAAAAATTTATTAAAATTTTATGTAACAATACTTTACTTGTTTTAAAGATTTAAAATCGTTCATTTTTATGGTATAATTTTTATAAAAATATAGTTTAGCACATAAAAGTTATGAATGTTTAAAAAATGGTGGAACTTGCAAAAAATTAATAAAATGACTATTTTTAAAATACCTATCTAACAAATAAATCTCAACCATTGATTAAGTAGATAAATGTTTGAGATTAGTTCTTACACTTTTTAGTTTTAAAGTCTTTTTTATTTGAACATTTCTCTAATTATAAAAATGGGGGTAGAGAAGCTTTCATAAGAACATTCACAACCCTTTCTCTCTATCTCTCTCTCTCTTTCTTTTTCTGTGTCTCTCTCTCTTTATATAATTTAATTAAAGAATATAATTTTCTTTAATTTTTTTTTCATTTTTAAAAGACCTTTCACATCTCGTTTCTCATTTCTATAATACAAACACTAATTTTATTATTTTCTCATGTTTTTTTCACACTCACAAAGTGAATAGTGAATCTCTAAATATAAAGATGCATTTTAGTTTTCTTTAAATTTTATCTATTATAGAGATTCGAATGTAATGATGTTTTTATTGTTTTTTTATGTTTTTATCTTAATACTATAGAGAAAGTGTGAACTAAGGGACTCTAAATGTGAGTGCTCTTAATGCTATAAAAGGATGATCCTATTGACATGCTAAGTTATGAACCATTGATTAAGGGAAATCTATAATTGAGATGATTAAAGTATGCCCGTCAGCAAATTTTGGTAATAAAACATTCTAGAAGGGTAAAAGTAAAAAATCCATCATTATCTATATTACTATATGAAACAAAATGTTGGGTCACAAGTTAATTTTATAAAAAAAATTAAGACATCTAATACAACTATTTAATCATTATATACAAGTGACCTATACGATCATTCATATTTTGCCCATCATTTAATAAACTTGTTTTAATTAATACATTTATTAGTACTTATTTAATAATATGAGATTATTAATTCACTACATTAAATATTATATAATTTATAATATTTTATAATATTTTAAATTTACATTTAAATAAGTATTATCTTATTTAAATAGTTAACTAAATACTTTAACAATAATAATAATTAAATTTATAAATAAGTATTATCTTATTTGAATACTTAACTATATAATTACTAAATACTTTTATTATTATTATTATTATTATTATTATTATTATTATTATTATTATTATTATTATTACTATTATTGTTATTGTTATTATATATTTATTTTAATTATTATCTTATTTATAATACTTAAAATTAATATTAAAATATATACATTTATTATTTATATTTTTATAACTTAATACTATTTGATTTAAGTATTATTTTATTTAAACACTTAAGTATATAATCATTAAATATATATATAGTTATAATAATAATGATCCCCAAATGTATTAGCGTTTAATGTATGTTGGAAAAAAGACTCGATAACATTCGTCGCATCACTATATATAATAAATATAAAAAGGTTATGAGTAGTGAAAGTGTAAGTTTTGTTAATGTTACATAATAATTTTCTTTATACTCAAACTAATAAAAGAATTACTTTGTTTTTTTTAAAATTGTACATTTAATCATTTAAGTATTTTTATACACTAACCATAGTACTTTCTCTCTCTTTATTTTTTTTCCAAATTGATACTTACTCATTTTATTTTATTTTTTTTTAATTTTATAATTAAGTATTCGAGTTATGGGGAGTTATGTCAAATTTATATTTAATCACCTTAACTTCTTTTTTCCTAAATTTGTACTTAAGCATTCGAGTTATGTTAAATTTACATTTTATCACCTGAACTTTTTTTAAGTTTTACACTTAAACATTCGAGTTATGCCAAATTTTTTTTAACCAATTTACAATAGAGCTCTTTAATTATAGTAAAGTCACTATTTACGAATTTGCTATTTTTTTTCTCTGTTTTGAGATATTTATTTTTATATTATTTTTTGTTATACTATTTTATTAGAGTTTTACACGTAATCTTTCTTCGGGTGGTTACTATTAACGTATACATAATCAGAATTAAATATTTCAACTTTTATAACTTCCGTTGCATATCACGGGTCACAACTACTAGTTGACTTTTATTAACTTCCATTATCTTTTTAAAAACATAAATAACTTTCTTTTCTAGATGACAATATTGTTTTAATAAAACTTTATCATAAAATCAAACATTTTTTCATCTTTAATTTTTATATTGTATGGTTAAACTAATAAAAAAACACCTTTTAAAGTGATTTGAATGGGCCGTGCGTATAACTATGCATTTTTAACCTTATATAACTATGTGTTTTTAGTTGTACAACTATGCGCCAACAATTGTGAGTCTTAGAAAAAATTGTGCCTTTACGCACATCTAAAATCAATTGTCTGTTTTCACATTCATAATTATTTTGTGTTTTAGCGAACCAATATGCGTCTTCGCACAAGTAATCCTTGCCAAATTTCAGGGCACAATTGTTCTAACCCTTTTGTTACAAGTGACATAATGATGACTCCTCATACTTTTAGAAAATTTATCATTTTTAGCATAATCATTTTACATGAGGACGTATGTAGTTGCAGCCAATAATACACCAATTAAATCCAAAAGAAATAAACAATAAAGAACATATGAAACAGAAGGCTTTTTGATCAAGTCATGATCAACCACTTTAATTAATTAAAAAATAAGAGTAATTTATTATTTTGATATTTGATCTATGTAATATTTAACTCTTTTAGTCTAGAAAGTAATCTTCTAAATGGTTTTAGTCACTAACCCTAACTATGTTAGTCTTTTTTGTTAAGTTGAAAGACACTTCAATCATTTTATATTTAGTTGACTATTTATGTAATTGTTTAATAATTAAGGGGTATTTTTAAACTATTTATAAAATATTTTTTTTATATGTAAAAATAACTACTCTGTGAAGATGATATTTTTTGAAAAAAAAAACGTTTTATGTTTATATTTTTATGTTAATGTTTTTTTTTTTTAATTTTTCTCTTGCGGATTTCAAATTAGATTATATGGTCATGGAATAATAGTTGCATTTTATATAATACTTTGTCATTGAATAATTAACATTGCTTTCGTCTAAAACTATTACAAATGTGTATCTAATATCTTTGTAAAGAAAAAAAAAAAAAAATTGATTCGTCTCCATTGTCAGTTTCTTTTTGTTTATAAATATTTACACATACAAAAGAATTGTTAGATGGAATTCACAAACAAATCTACACATGTTTATGTTCAAGAGGTTAAAGCCTTCACATCATCTCAAAGGTTTTTTTTTTCTTTTTTTCTTTTTGTATCCAATAAATATTTTTTTCTATTTTACCTTTTTTATTTTCAGTTAATTCTATAAACAACCCTTTAAAAATTAAACAATGCATAATAGTCCCTTAATTATGAAATCATTTGAAATATCATCTAACTTAACTGAAAAACCGATAGAGTTAAGGTCACAAACAAAAACTATTATAAAATTCAAACCTTAAGGACCAAAGGAATTAAAAGATTTCCTTGAAAACTAAAAGGGTTAAATATACCAAACCCAAGGAACCAAAATAAAAAGTTACTCAAAAATGAATGTTTGACCTGAAGACTTCGCTGAAAACATTAATCTTAAGTCCCTATTTATAGTTTTATACTATAAAAATCCTAGCTACATAAGACCCCTATTAAGACTCAAACATCTACTTAAACACTAATTAAACCTGCCAACTCAATAAATATAAACATACTAACTTAAACAATGAATAGAATATATTAAGCATCTTTATAATGTGAATCAAATCCATCCCTGAAGTAGCTTCTTTGTTCACCAATTAAGTCCCTTTAATCAAGATTAATTCCAACAATTATTACAACAAATACATTAACCTTCAAAAAAAGAAAAATAGTGTGTGTGGATTACGTTAATTCAATCAGGCTTGTTTTTGGGATTATTAAACGACTTATTTAACTTATACCTTTTTTTTGATTAGTTACCTAACATGTTCTACACATTTATTTTATCACCTCTAACTAATTAGCGAGTCTGTGGGATTATCTAGGCACTAACTTAGGGGGTGTTTGTTTTTCCTGAAAAGCACTTCCTGACCTCTTTTGTCTGCGTCGCGCAGACCACGCGCAGACGTTGGCCTGCGAAGATTGTTTGTTTTTTAGAAAACCTTTCATTAAAAAACGTCTTCCTGACGTCTGCGTGGAGAAGACATGGACTTGCCACTTCAAACCTCTTCTCACTTCTTCTCCCATCTGCATCTCATCTCCATCCTCTCAACCTCCCCATACTCCCTCTCACCACCGCCTCCGCCGCCCTCCCACCTCCGGGAACTGCGCCGCCTCCGCCGCCCTCTCACCGCCTGGAACTGCGCCGCCGTCGCCGCCCTCCCACCGCCGGAACTGCGCCCTCTGCCTCCTTCCCTCTCACCACCGCCGGCCCCCTCCCTCTCACCACCGCTGGCCCCCTCCTTCTCACCACCGCCGGAACTGCACCTGAAGCTCCCTCCCTTCGCCGGCCCCTCCCTCCGCCGCCTCTACCTTCGCCGGCCCCTCCCTCCGCCGCCTCTACCTTCGCCGGCCCCTCCCTCCGCCGGCCCCTCCCTCCGCCGCCTCTACCTTCGCCGGCCCCTCCCTCCGCCGCCTCTACCTTCGCAGGCCCCTCCCTCCGCCGCCTCTACCCTCCATCTGCCCCTTCCTTCGCCTCTACCTTTGTGATTTGGGTTAGGTTTTGTTTGCAGATGATAAAAATACAAACAGTCTTTTTGTTGCAGACTGCAGACATTTGGTCCAGCTCTTCTGCTGCAGATGTCTGCAGATGTGGTCCGCAGACTGCAGACATTTTACCTCTTCAAAAACAAACACTACCTTAGTGTTTTGGATATCTTAATCACTTCTTTCCTAACACACTATTCATTTAACCTATTTATTCACATGCTCTTTTTAATTTGTTCAATCCCCCCATGGATTGGAAATGTACTCTTCTAGGAAATAAAGGTAGGATCACTTTGTTACAGGCTCGTTGATAAGTATGATTAGAGGTGTCATAAACCTTTAAAACATACTGAACGTTTCAAACTAAAGCAAGCCAGCTAACCCCCTCAACTAAGTCAATTTATTTTTTTGTTTTTCAAAACTGTAGTTAACCATTTGGCACATAACTCTTTATTAAAACTGACTATATGAGACCTTGAACACCCTTAAGTTGAATTTGGATCGAACCAGTTAGTTATGTGCTCCAACTTGGATCTGTATTTGATCAATTAGACAATTAGTTGATGGATATTATTTCAACTGAGACCCAACTAAACTAAATAGTAGAATCTATTTGTTTAACTTTTTAGATAATCGAAATCGATTCGATGCCACCAACTTCATGTTTAATTTCAAAGATTGGTGAGTATATTCTCTCTAACACTACATCGTATAAATGATCTAAAGCAAATTCCATGTGGACGTATGCTAGTACACAAATTATTATAACACGATTGTTAAAGAATTAAATTATTAAAGTGTAGATATAAAAATCTAAAAAGGTGGCTTTTAAGGGGTATATGATGTGATGGTCAAGAATCACCACTTGGTCGTTTGAGCTTTGAAAACATGCAACAAATCTTTTTGTCTTTTAAAAGTGATTGGTTTACGTGAAAGTGTTAAAGCATATATGTTTATATCAACCACTTTTGAGTTGGCGTACCACCACATCAAAGGTGATGCAAACTGTACAACTCGGTGGGGTCGAGTCTAATAATCTTAATTCTGTTTGAAGTTAAAATGGTGATCAGCTTATCTTGAGGTTGTCAAAGATTCGACTTCTCGCGCCTATAACTAGTTATGTAAATTAGTTGTGTGTAGATTAGACGGAGTAGGGTAGGTAGGGTAATGTCTAGTCGTTCCGAAAAGAAATGTAAGTTGTAACTTGTACCACTCAACAAGTAAATGGGGTTTTTGGACTTTTTAATTTTAAAACTGTTTATTTGTTTGATGTGTTAGAAGTGGGGTGACAATTTATAATATGACTATGTAATAACTAGGTTATAACGGTGTGAAGATACTAAAATTTTTGTTAAGCTAATATAAATTGTTTAAGTAAACATTTTAACTCGAGTGCGATTGTTTATTAACTAGGTTAACTCGTACACATTTTGTCTAGCCTTGTTAGACCAGTTTGAGTATCTTAACAAATGTTCCTATTTAAGAGGAGTTCACGAGTGTTAAAGTTTGATATTTGACATTTAATCATCCCTCTAACAATTAGTTCTCCAAAGTGAAATTAATTTTTAGGCCTTAAAGTATTTATCAAAACTCTTTATTTTCAACAAACTTTATTCATTAATTCTAACTACTTATCATTTATCCTTATATTTGGTTCCTCTAGTTTTGATCAAAATATATAAAACCAAGTTTGTTAACCAGGAATAGGAGATGAAAAAACAAAACTAATAAAAAAACACAATTATAAAAAAATTAATTTGAAATGAAGTAACAGATTGTTTAAATTGTTAGTAAACCTATGTATTAATCATATAAGCAAATGGACATTAAAAGAGTCGACGCGAACATGACACCAAGCACGACATGATTTTAAGTGTGTTTGACACAATAACACACAAGACACATAAGTATATAAGTTGCGTTTAAACTTACCTATTCAACCCGTTCACCTGAAATCACTACTAACTGACATGAGTGCTTACTAGCCACACTTTAATTTTGTATTGATTGTATTTTTTTAATTTTATTAGTAAAATTATTTTTTACATATTTTATTTATCTCTTAGAACATTTAAAATATAACGTCATATAAAATTCTAAGCACACGTTATATTGTGTTTATTATTATTTATGTTTCGATATAAATATTAATCCAAATCAACCCAAGTCATATACACTATGCTTTATATTTTTTTGTTTTTAATTATATCTTGCATATTCATTTATAATCCTTGATACATAATGTATTATGAAATTTTGAATATGGCATTGAGATTAGCTTATATTATGTGCGTCTTGATGTGAATTTTATTCAATTTGATGCATGTTAACGCTCACAGTTTCACTGCCTACATATTCAACACATGTCATGCGTAACAACGTTTTATCAATAACACATGTTGTACACGAAATTCCTATCATACCGGCACACCGTACACAAAGCTTCACTACTTCCTAGTTAAAACACATCCTTGAGGTGGTGGGAGCACACACATTGCATCTCGGTATGGCCTGGTGCCACATGGCCCATCGCTGCCACCGTGGAATATAAGCTGCATGGCATATTAATGCTACATGTTCTCGCTATGAAACTCACCAAAAATGTGACGTTGTGCTAGCCGTTTGGTGTGGGCATGGTGTGGCACGAGTGCCTCCTCTAAATGTGTTCGTGTGGTGTAGTGTGACATTGTTTGACATAACACGTTGTAATTGATGGGTTCAATTCATGGTGTAGCGAGAGTTTTTGGCATGAGTGCCCACTCCACTCTTAAAAAAATATGATTAAAATAAACTATTATGAATAAATTAGTTTACAGTTGTTAATTTTGAAAAATAAAAGACACATAAATAAGCCGTAAATGTTATGTTTTAAATTGAATATATTAAATAAATCCAAATCGTATAATAAAACAAAAAAAATTATAAAATATTATATATTTTACACCGACAGGTTTTCGAAATGTAAACTAAAATACGTGCGTCACATATTTGAAATTTATAATGTTTAAAAATTTATAAGAAGACAAAAATATAATGTTATAATAAAAAAGTTAAAAAACCAAATTTTAAAGTTGCAATTCATGATTGTTTAGTTTTAATATATAAAATATATAATGCCGTTAGATCAATAATTTGCATTTTATGCTTTTGACACGTTATTGAATATTTTTAACACTTATTCTAGGATAATTTGATTATTAATATTACAACTCAAATCAGAGAGCATTTTATGATCTTGATTGAAGCAAAATGGTCAAAACCAATAAATTATAAAAGCTCATGTTCTATTTGTTGGCCACCTTTCAACTCAAATTCCTATTGAGTGATTCATTTATGGACATTTGCCAAATCCTTCAAAAGCAACTAACAAAGAATCATTTAAATGATACCATTATTCTTACTATTATAGGTTCATCCACATGTTAAAATGGCATGCTTTTGATTCCTTTCATTGTATATCTATATCTATCATTAGTTAAAGATTATTCTAATATTACTTTTATGTATTTCCTTATTAATATCTTTCATTTTTTTATATTAAAATATTCATAAATTGTAGTTTTCACTTTTCACATAACATAATTATACTCCACCAAAACTCAATGGATCGGTTTCATGTTGTGCCTATGTCTTGTCTCGAGTTTAGGTTATTTTGTGCATCTTAGTTTGAGTGTTGTATCTGTGATAGTTTTTGTCTCTTCAAGTCGGATCATAAATTCAAATCAAAAGATCTTACTCAAATTGTACTTTTTTTTTTTCACATGTAGGTTTATATGATTAAAATCAAAATACTAATTATAGCCTATTATATGATAATAAAACAAAGCCTCTATTTGGACACCCAAAAAATTTAAGTCCAACAGCCCACCAACCTATAGCCTACTTTATCCACATCGATCGTTACATACATATGATTTTTGAAAGAATCTTACTTCACGTCAAATCATTCAAAACAAAACTTGTCGGTTGAAGAAAAATGCCTATACTTGGCGTGGAACTCCTGTATCCTGCGAATAGGTACCCATGTATAGCCTACTTCTGTCGTATGGGTGGCGCCTATACGTGGTGTATAATGCTATATGCGATGCATATATAGGTGGCACATATATGTGGAGTATAGCACTATATGTGTCATATAGCCTAGTAGTGTATGTGTCATATAGCCGCCACTTATATGACACATCGACGCATACAGTGCTATACACCATGCACGTACAGGTTCTCTGAATGACTGATGTGATGACAAACAATCTTTCGTTTGAATAGCCATACGCCACGTGTAGGATTGTACACAACGTATACGGTTTTTTTGAATGACTGATTTGACCTAGCCGGTCATGATTTTAATTTGAGGCGTTATAGGCCGTATATACCCGCGATGTATAGTGAGATGTCAATCTATCCACTTGGATGTCATCCCTAATGAAAAAGGGATTGAATTAGTGAGAATATAACCAAAACGTCAACCTTTTAGAACCATTGGCACTTGTTCAATGATTTTATTCTGATAAATCAAAATATTAAATATTCTAATTCTTTTTTTAAATACCAAAGGACTTAAAGCATATATCTTTCCCACGTTTTCCTCGTTAATCTTGTGTTCATTCTTCTTGACTACATAAGTGTATTAATAATACACACACATGGTCATAAACAATTATGAAATTTCAGTGTGTTTCAAATTTACTGCATTTTGTTTCAAGTTATCAGTGTTAGGAGCTTATTATTATTATTTTAGGATCATAATTATATAAAAAGATAACAATTTCAAATAAAGTATTTTTAAAGATAATAAGTTTAATACGATACATATACTTAAGATACTTGATAAGCTTAATATGTTTTCATTTAGGTAAATTATATTCTTTGATACAAAAAATTACAATTGAGAAAATATAGAAATGAAAAATAGGGTAAATAAATAAACACAAGTGCTTTTGATTTGATGAAACGTTCATTTAAGGCACAAAAACTGATCCACATAATACATGCATCTTGACTCTATTTCACAATTGTGAAATAAAAAAAGTCAGTATGTCGATAATTGAAAAGAGTATAACATGGTGTTAAAAATGATTAGAATGTCTCACTATACAAGTGAGTATTACTTGTGTACAAATCTTTCAGTGAGAGTAAGTTACCAAAGAAAATATGTTGGTGACGCTCTCTCGAAAAATGGATCATGCATAATACTGTTTCCCATGGAAAACATAGAAATAAATTACCAACACATACCCTATGTTGCACTTTAACACTATTACCGGCTAATTAGCGACGGTCCTTTATAGATGCATTATTACTCATAACTACTATAAAAACAAACTCATACATGTTTTGGATACATTACATACATTTCAAGATCTTTAAGACAAGAACTTTGTGAAAGCTTGGTTATTGAAACATAAACTTTGTTTAAACCGACAGATTAGAGATTGATGGGTCGTTAAAATCACTTTCTAAATATTTAAGTGAGAGCTAATGTGGGGCTAGATCATTTGGTAAAGATTTTGTTTATTAGAAAGAAGGTCCTGGGTTCAAACTCAAGTATGATGTAACTTAGTGTAATTTAAGAGTACGAGTATGATAGATTTGTCGTTAAAAAAAAAATATTTAAGTGAGAATTTTTTTTGAAATAAGGGCCCGTGAGAATCGTTAATTTTAGTTTGCCAACAACTTTTTATTCCATTGGAAAATGTAACGGAAACCACCAACGGAAACCACCGTTACCTTAAAAAATAATTTAAAAACAAGATACTGATGATTTTCGTTAGTTATATGTCCGCTGGTAAATATGTGTGTTTAATACTCATTTATTTTATTTAGTAGTGTATATTTATATAATATTATAATTTTGGTCGTACGTCATTATAAGATCATGAAAAATAAATCATGAAATTCTTTAGTGATTTTGTATTAAATTTATTCTATGGATTTTATTAAGATTACTAAACTTATCTTTCTATTCTAATAAAAAGGTATCTATTGGGAACACTTGGCATCATCACATTCATTTTTATCAAAATTTTCTCGCTTCTCTCTTCTATTAAATATTTACATTAATTACTATTAATATTATTTAATTATTTTAGATCTAAATTAGTTTTATAAGTAAATTAAGAAATATATTTTTTTATTAGTGTTATTTCTAAGGAAATAAATTCTATGAAATAAGAAACTTTTTAAGAACACCCAAACTTTTTTAAATATATTTTTTATAACGGTTTGTTTTGAAACAAAATTTTTAATTTATTTTTGGAAAAAAAACAAATAAAAGTTTTAAGATAAAATTTTAAAAAGTTAATATAATTATTTTATTACTTATAGTCTTTAACCATATCTTATATTAGAATATAGTTTTATAATTAATAAATTTCTATTCTATAAAATAAATTATTTAATCAACCCGTGTAATACATGAGTTTACTAAAGCTAGTGATTAATACAATGGTGGTAAGATGAACTAAATGCATATTGCCGTAGGTTTTCTCACTTTGTCAAAGCAATTACAGGAACAACTTTAATTAGCATATACAATTAATTATATTAAACTTTTCGCACATGTGAAAAACATATAATTTTTAATTGTCAATAAACGTTTTTATACCGTTCCACCACAATATTCTCACATTTATGTCAATTTTAGCTTTGAATAATTCTATAATTTTATTTGTATGTTTGTTAAAGTTTTGGTGTTTCTTTTTTTTTTTTTTTAATTTTATTGACAATTATTTCATATGTAGAACTTGATTTTTTCTCCCAAGTATATTTGTTTTGATTTTATTACTTTATAACATTTTTTGTAAGGGGCTGTTTGGCAGCCTTTTAATGGTTTAGATGTCTGAATGATTCAGCATTTAATGGTTCAGACTGTTTGTTTCGCGAGCAAATGTCTGAATGGTTCAGACATTTGTCTCTGAATGGTTAAGCATTATCCTAATGCTGAATGGTTAAGAGGTTTAATGCTGAATGATTAAGAACTCTTATCTGAATTGGTCAGAAATTTACCTTTGAATAGTTAAGCGATATAGTAGCTCTTAATGGTTCAGACCTTTTAATGGTTCAGCACTTAATGGTTCAGAGCTCTTATTGGTTCAGCACTTAATCATTCAAATATTACCAAACAGCCCCTAAGTTTTTTTCCCCCCATAAACACATGTCGGTATTATTAAGCATTTTTTATAATTTAACTTATAGTTAAACTTTTTATTTTTTTTATTAAATTAAATCAATACGTGTTAACAACATAGAACAGTGTCCAAAGATAAATTTGATATTTATTATTCAATTACTTATCAACTCAAATTTACACGTTTCTCGAAACGTAAAAATATTTATCCCTTGAAAATAATAATTTGATTAAGCTAAGTGCTTATCAGCACATAATAAAATTACGTGACATATCTAAGTTAAAACATCAGTACAACTCATAATCATACAACAAAGTACAAAGTACAATAAATAATTAAGGGTCGCTTAATCCTTTGACGTAATAAAATGCACTCTATGAGACCTTTGTGGTTATGTGACACATTTAAGTTAGACAAAAGCACAACATATAATTATCTATATAACAGTTTGCAAATGGATCAATAGTAAAGTTTTAACTTTTTATAATTTAGCCACAAACCTTTAATTTTTTTTTAGAATTTAACCATAAACATTTAGATCTTTATAGTTTGTCATAAAGTTTTAATTTTTTAATGTTTAACCACAAACTTCAATTCATTATAATTTGACCACAAAACATTTTTAGTATTTATAATACAACTCTTTTTATATTTTTATTGTTTAATCTTTATAGTTAATTTTACACATATTTTGTCTTTCTCTTATAACTTTTACATATTGTTTTATTGGATTCAAAAATATTATTGTGTCGAGTTTATTTTTTCTAGTTTTAATATAAATTTTATTCAAAATCAAGACAGACTACGTTTTGACATAATTTTTATTCAAAATCAAGTTAGAGCAAATATGATATGTTTTACTCTTTTTTCTCATGGTTTGTGTAAAATCAATTTTTCTTTATTTGATCCTAATTTTTAGAAGCACGTAACTTTTGTGTTATTCTCGAATATACCTTCACGAGGTTTTTTTTTCATATGCGTTTCGATATTTGAAACCGGAGCGTAGTAACCTCATACAGTTCTTTTAACATCTTTAATCACGTCAATATATCCGCTGTAGTGCGCGGTTATGACCATCTAGTTATACGACAAAATACAATGTGTAATTAAGGGTCGCTCAATTTTTTAAAGTAATAAAATTAACTCTATGAGATCTTTGTGGTTGTTAATAACTTTAGTAATGATCATTTTTTATTATTCAATTTAAAGCTTTTAAATTTTTTAGCTTTTTTTAATAACAAGATTCATACCTTCAATTTTAAATAGACAGGTAATCATGAACTTATAGTTTAGATAATGCTTCCTATCCTGTTAATCTACTAGAGTAACTCAAAATCACATATATTACAATTTTAGATTATCATATTTTTTTATTTTTTTCCCCAAACTACTTTTTTTTTAATGGTAACTAGTAATAATTCAATATTTTTTGCTTGCCCAAAATTTTATTTAAAGAAATAATTAAATATTTTTTTAATTTTTTTTCTCATTTACAAATGAAAAGATATCATATATATCATTAGAATTTATAAATATTTTGTATGTTACATATCATTAGCCATTGATAAAATCATAAAATAATAAGTAATAAAAATTTAATAAATTACAAATAACAAATAATAAAAATCAGTTATAAAATTAGATTTGGAGATAAGATATAACTGAAATTTTATGATTTAGCATTTTTAATAATTTATTAGAATAAGAATATTTATATTCTAGATATTTAATTATTTAATTTGCTTAAATAAATTTATTTTTATTTAATAAGAGAGAGAAAGACGAGAAACAAAAGTTTAGTACTTCATCACAAGTCGTCACGTGTCCCTTAAAAATCTTATCTTATTAGATACTATAGATAAGTATTTTAGTAATTAAAAATATATACAAATTTATATTTAAAGTTAATTACGCAAATGGTCCCTGTGGTTTATCAAAAGTAACAGGTTTTGGTACTAAGGGTTTTTTGTAACAGGTTGGGGTATTGTGTGTGTCTTTTTGTAACATCTTTAGGTATTAGTACTAACGTTCGTTAGATTTTAACTGAGAACACCCTCACGTGCAAAAAACATGAGGGCATTATTGTCATTACTTGAAAATATGCCGTATTTATTCACCTTTCTTCTACATCGATCCCATTGTTTCTTCTGGCTTTCTCTTTCAAGATCATCTTCATCTACTACAATGGTGGTTTGTAAATGTGGAAGACCTGCAACAATGCAAACATCATGGACGAACACTAATCCTAGACGACGATTATATACTTGCCCCCAATTTGTAAGTTTCTAAACCTTAAATTTATGTTTGGTCAATTTCATTGTTACTCAGAAAAATTTGTTTTTGTTTCAACGATCAAGGCGTAAATTCTTTGTTTGGCTTGACCCCCCCATGTGTGATCGAGCATATCAAATCATTCCTGGGCTACTGAATTCGAAAAAGAAACCTTGAAAATGAAGTGGTAAAGCTCAAAGCCGATTGTCGCAGGATGGATCCGTGTTTAATAATTAGTTGGGTTCTGTTTGTAGGGTTTGTTGGTTTTGTAGTTCTTGTAACTTAGTTTATCAGTAAGGTTCAAAGTAGTTTTTTGGATATGATTAGCAGAAGTGTTTTGTAAGTTTTGTAAGTGTTGTTACCCTGTTTTGGGATTGAATTGTACTGGCTATGTTGTAATGAAATGATATGCAAGTTTATCTTCTAATTTCTGTTACTTTGTTTTGGGTATGAACTGTAACTACTACCTAAGTTACCTAATTAATCAAAATGGTACAAATGGATAAAAAATACATGGTATATAATTAACATACTTCATTCATTGTTGTCCATTACCAAAACATACAATAGCTAGCCCTATTGTGCTTGTCCATTACCAAAACATACAATAGTTCAAAGGACAAAAGCATAAAACATACAAAAGTTCAACTGATTACATACACTTAACTGACTACCTAGACTTACATTAACACACATCATTAATGACCAGAACCTGATGCTTCCCCTTGTCCAACACATGTTTTTTTGTGTGTCCCTTCTTGCCACATTTTCCACAAGTCACTATCTTCCACTTCCTGCTAAGCTTTCCACCTTTGACCATGCTATCTTCTTTCTCCATAGCATCTTTTTTTCTTATCTTTCTTGGCCTGCCTATTGTTTTATGATGCTTAGGTGCTATGAGCTTTGTAGGACACCCTGATCTTGGCCACATGCTTCTACCATTGATGGGTCCTATTTTGTGTGAGTACACCTCTTTCCATGTAGATAACCAGTAGCAAGAATCAAAACATTTTTCTGGAATATCCACCTCAACCCCATTTATAGCCATGTCTTAGTTGGTGGCAACAACATGCTTACAAGGAATGGCCATTAGTTCCCATCTCCTACATGAGCAAGACTTCTCAATCACATCAACAAGTTATCAACAACATACTGTTCCCCGTTGAAACATGTAACTTGAAATTTTGAACCCCCATTCCACTGAACAATTAAGTTGGAAGCTTCCTTTTTGATGATCTCAAACTTTTTTGTTGCATTAGGAGTCACAAACCATCACTCTTCTTTATAACTCTAAACACATTCACTATCCTCTTCATTAGGTATTCCCTCACAAATTCCAAGGCTGTGATAACAGGCTTATCTCTTCCATCAACTAATCTTGAGTTGAATACCTCACATATATTGTTTAGAAGGACATCTGTTTTTGCTCTACCTATAAAACATTATATATAAAACTGTTAGTTAAATACAAGAAAACATTATCAAATATATACAAGTATGACTAACTTGTGAAATGACTTCTAGCCCAGTGAACAGGTGCAATTTCTTTCAACCACTTGTATGCATCAGGATTCATTATTCTTAGCTCCTCCATTTTGTTCTCAAATTCTTGGACTGTTGTGACTCAGGCTATATTCCATAACATGTCTTTATAAGCCTTTCCCCTCCATTGAAGTTTCATGTTCTGATGTATATGTCTAAGACAATATCTATGTTCAGCATTAGGGAATACCTCTTCAATGGATGGGATGATTCCCTTTTTTCTATCTGAAATAAATGTGTAATTACAGCTATCATGTAACTCCAAATCATCTTTAAGATTATCTAAAAACCATGTCCAAGACTGCCTTGTCTCTGCCTCAACAACTCCATATGCCAATGGATAGATTCCATTATTTGGATCCATGCCCACAGCAGTCAACAACTGACCTGGGTATGGTCCCTTCATGAAAGCACCATCTAAGCCAATTATCTCCCTTTTACAAGCTTTGAAACCTTCTTTTAGTGGACCCAAACATATGTACACTCTTCTGAACACCCTAGTCTCTGAAGCTGAGTTTGGCTCTTGTTCAACATCAACTTCAACAGTTGTGTTACAGTTGTGTTAGGGTTTGTTCTTTGCAATTCTAGAAGATAATCCCTTAACATATTGTACTATTTAATGTAGTCACCCATTACATGCTGTGGAGCTTGTGTCTTAGCCCTAAATGCCTTCATCTTAGATACTCCCATGTCATACTTTCTTTGTAGTTGTTATTGTATAGCCTTGATGGGTATGTTAGGGTTTGATTGTACCTCCATCTGGATCTCCTTAGAAAGCCAATCTGAAGTGAATGCCTTCACAAATCTACTTTGAAGGCACCTATGTTGTGGATTGTATGTTTAAACCACCCATGTTGGCTCATCTTTAAGTCTTGCAACATACAGAACCCATGGACATTTATTTGGTTTTTCTAGGGTTTGTCTACCCCCATCTTTTTGACTTTTTCTATCTGGACCCGCCTTTGACCCAGCCACTTTTGACTGACTTCCTTTCTTTGACTGACTTGTGTGTTTTCTTTGACTTGGGCCTTCATCTGGGCTTTTCTCAAAATGTGGCATTGGACCATTACAAACTGCCCTAACCCTGTCTTGGTCATTCCTATAAAATCCTATTTCTCTCCTAGTTTTTATAGCATGCCTTTTAATAGGGGCCTTCACTTCTGCATTATCCCCAAACTGTTGACCAACATAAAATTTGCAACCTTATTGTTCTTTTCTAAGTTTTCTAAATGCTTTCCTCCTTAGCTTCTCAATTCCTCCCTCCTCATCTGATGAGGATGTCCAAAATGAATCATTACTCAAATAGTCTTCTACATCAAAGTTCATATCATCTACACCTTCATATGTTTCAACAGTAAAGTTCATATTGAATTTGTTCATATCAACTTCAACCTCATCAACCTTGTTTGCTTCATCTACAATTTCATCTTCATCCTCATCAACCTGTTTTTCTTCATCTACACTTTCATCTTCATTGCCAGATTCAAGGTTATCTTCTTCAACATGTTCTTGTTCCATAGGGTCATGTTCTTTACCTTTCTTAACTTGTTGTTCATTATCATGTACTTGTTCCAATGGGTCCTAAAAATCATCAAAATAAGGTCATCATTCTAATGCCTTTCTTCCATATTGACATCTTCATTCATATTCTTATCATGTTGTTCCACAGTATCCTCTGCATTTACATTTTGATCATGTTGTTCCAAATTTCCCTCTACATTTACATTCTGATCATGTTGTTCCACATTGCCCTCTGTATTTACATTTGGATCATGTTCCATATTACACTCTACATTAACATTCTGATCATTTGATTCCACATTGGCCTCTGCATTTACATTCTGATCATGTGATTTCACATTACCCTCTGCATTAACATCATGATCATGTTGTTCCATATTACTATCTGTATTAACTTCATGATCATGTTGTTTCACATTACCCTCTGCATTAACATTATGACTATCTGCCCATTCTAAGAGTAATCTCTTTGGCATTGGTCTCTGTGATGTATCCTTTTTAATTTTTGTTATAACTAGCTTAGGCTTGGTTGGAGATACAAAATAACTAAGCAAATGTGTTTTACCATGTTCAATGTACACTGAAATACACTTAGTATCTTGTAAGTGTGTTAACATACCAATAAAATCACTGTCATTTCTTAAAGCCCTCAAACCAAAATCTAAGTATAGGCACTAGATAGTGATAATAGTACACTGCTTTTCTTTTATAACCTAACTCCTCCACAAGTGCATTTAGCTGATGCACACTAAACTTATTCATATTCAAGAAATCAGCATAAATTACCTTACCCCTTAGATAAACCCTATGGTGATCCATAATACCAAATTCTCGCCCATGGTGAATCTTCACATAAAAGTATTCTTGATAATGATCTGAATCAAAAACACAATTATATAAAAAACATCAGAATATGTTCATAACCTCGTACTAAAAAGTTATGTTTTTTTCAAGATTATAATGTGATCAAACCACAAACCGTATATAACTTCATAGTCGAAATCTTCAAATTCCTTCCTCAATATGCTCTTTATTACTGATTTTGGTGAAAAACCCTAGTTGTTGGGAGGATTAATTGACGTGTGAAGAAGTTGAAACTGAGAATTAGGAGCCTGATTTCCATCTAATAGGCGCCAAAAGATGAAATGACACTAATACCCTCACGTTTTTTGCACGTGAGGGTGTTCTCAGTTAAAATCTAACGACCGTTAGTACTAATACCTAAAGGTGTTACAAAAAGACAAACACAATACCCCAACCTGTTACAAAAAACCCTTAGTACCCAAACCTGTTACTTTTGATAAACCACAGGGACCATTTGCGTAATTAACTCTTATATTTATGTGTTCTTACTATTCAACCCGTGTAACATATGGTTTTTTTAAGGCTAGTTCAGTGTATAATAAACAAGATAACACACAAACTATATATAAAAATAGAAAAGTTATACATGCAATTAAACTATCTAAACCTTATAAATTAGCGAGTCATTACGTCATTTGTCATAATTGTATGAGCACATCATTCTTTTTCCGGCTTCTTTCTCATTATTAAAAATATGCATAAATTATATTGTAATTATTTACTTATTTAAATTTTACATCTAAAGATAATATACTTATTAATTTATTTTAAATTTAGTAATCTTATTCATAATTTGTACAATGTTTCATATCTTTATCAGGTTTGGAGCCGTATATACACACATTGAAAACAAAAAAAATTACCTAGAGTACTGAAATATTAAATATTTTAAAATTATATTTCAGAATTTAATTAAATAATAAAACCATAATATTTAAAAAGAAAAAAAAAGCAGGAAGAAAGAAGGAAGAAAGAAGGATGAAAAGCTAGAATTGTTATACATGACATTGAAATGAAAATAAACGAGAAAAAATAATTTATAAGAGCTAGTATTGTGACACGTGACAACATAAGTTATTTATTTATCATAGATATTATGAATTTCCCGGAGTTAAGAAAACTTTAAATGCTAATTTTCCTTAAATCTAGTTATTACATGATCTATTAAATATGATACGATAAATCTACATGATATGTTAAATATGGTAGATGCAGATTAGTTAATATCCATGACCTTTTATTATCTTAGAATATATAATTAAAATAAATTTTTTCTTAAGTGATTGAATTTAATTTTTAGAAGTTAATAATTAATTAGTCAAATTAATAAGGGAAATATTCAAATAAAAAGTCACCTAAAATTAAAAAGTGTAAGAAATAATTTCAACCATCAATCTTTTTAATCAACGCTTGAGATGAAATTATAGAGAAAAGTTTATTAGAGGGGTATTTTAGAAATAACCATTTTTGTTGACTTTTTACAAATTCTCTTATTTTTTTTAAACGTTCATAACTTTAATATATGATATTATTTTTTATAAAAATTACATCATAAAATGAGTTTTTTTATAAAAATATAATAATTTAATTATATTTTTAAGCTCATATCTCGTCATTATGTATTTAGTGTAGTTCATTGTGTTTTCTTGTTATTTATTGTGTTTTTTGAATACTATTGTGAATTTTAAAAAAAATATAATGATAAAATAACACTGTTGTATATCTATAATATGTATAACATAATAATAAATTAACAACCAATAAATCTAATACCTTAAAAACAATCTTAAACACTATTATTTTTGAAAAATAAATTATTGAAATAATATTATTGTGTACTTCTAATTGTAAAACACAATGATAGATAACAACAAGTGTATATAATCTACAAAAAAAAAAAGACAAAAATAATATATTGTATTATCTTCAACACTATGAGTTTTGAAAAATATATTGGTGAAAATATACTATTGTGTAATTCTAATTGTAAAACACTATGATAGATAACAAGTCTATATAATCTATAGAAACAATGACCGAAATAACACAAAATGATATAAAACGTAAAACACAATAATGAATATATATATAATAAATTATTTAAAATATATGACAGAATAAACTGATATTTAACACAATTAACGTATAAAACACAATGAGCTGCGTATTTGACACAATGACTACAATGCCCTTTACTTTTAAATAATAGAAGGACACGTATCAAAACCCATAGTTTCTTTTAAAACTTTTTAGATAAAATTTATTTTTTAGTATAACCCTACCTAGTTAATAAAAGGATTGAAAAATAACCAAAATTAAAAGCAAGGTCATTGAGGTAGGAAAAACTGAAATATATTTGTAGCTAAAAAAGGAAGGGGACATTTTTTAAGGTTCTAGAAAAAAAAATGATTTGCGAGAAATCACTTAATTAGGGCTGAGGGGTTGGCTGCGAGTAAAAGGCTCGGCCTAGGCGGGTAGGACAGTAATACCGCGCCACCGCTTGGGGTTAGCCACGCAAGTAAGATTCACATATATGGCAATTGGTGTCTGCTTAAGATGAAGGCAAATGAACGTTGGCAACTACTAAAAGAACCGTTAATTGTACCATTGTCCACAATTATAAAAAAATCACATCATAAATACAACTTTTATTCTAACATTGTTACACAAAAAAATACTTTATTTCTTTATACTTATCTAAAAAATGGATCCAATGATAAATACATGTTCAAATAAACCGAGACGTAGTTCAACTCAACGGTTAACAACTTCACACCAACTGACTCTACACCAACCAACGCAGTTTGGAAACACCAGAGTTTGACAATTATACAAGCTCAAATGACGTTTTAATTTCACAAGTAACATCCCCTACTTAAGTGAAGACTCGACATTGACATGGCCGACACATGAAGGAAAGAATGTTGTCGCGCGGGCCAACAAGCAAAAGAAAAGAATGTTAGTCGTACACCGTTTGTAAGTAAACGACTATAAAGGAGCAAGCAAAAAGTGAGAAAATAGCGTTTTGAAAAAATAAAAAACTTCGCCAAAAACAGAATAAAAAGATAAGAATTGGCGATGATCGTGATGAAAGACAACATAACGCTATTCGGCTTTAACAAATGGACCATGGCATGAAGTCGTTTTGGGAATTACATGATCATATCACCATACCGTTCTTGTAATTCATCCAAAAACGTAAACAAGCCATAACAACAAAATATGGTTGGGCGTGTGATTTTTAGATTCTTTTTACTCTTTTGCTTTTTAAGTTTTTTCTAACTTTTAATTTTAATTTTATTAGTAGTTTTTTGGTATAATTTTAGTTGAATGCATTTTTAATTTAATTAATTTTTATAAAATTTTGTTTTAGAAAATGTTTATAGTAGTTTTGGGTACCACCCCCTCGAATTTGGGTACTTTGGGCCTGTATTAGACCTTGTATACACCTCTATACACTCGTTCACCCACGTATATGTTCACATTCTATCTTATAAACACATGCATTTAAAATTTAAAAAGATGAAATAACTGATATATATAACAAATGAAATACATTTGGTAAAACATATATAGGTGAGGTAATGTGTAGCACAATCCTAAATAATATTATTGTCTACAAATCTTGTATAAAACTTAGGTTGTTGGTTATCTATATAACAACTTGGTCTAGCTTCGTAAGAAAACAAAGAAAGAAAGACGGACAAGAATGTAAAATGAAACTAAAGGTATATGGACAAGATATAAATAATAATTTTGTCTGATTAAGCTGTCCAGAAATTGATACAAATAATCTGTCTAATAAAGTCAAATATAATTTGTATACAATATATTAAAACAATAACTATTTTAGTTTAGTTGGTTTTTATAAGTTTGTGCTAACAGATACCTAAAAAGCAAAGTTGTCTCTACTTTATTTGATTTTTACACAATATTTAAATGATATCACAATGCACGCTCTTTATAAAGCTATCATATGAGAAATTTATATTTGCAACACTTGAAAAAAAAATTTAAATGAAAGATAACTATATGAAAATACATTTAATAATATATTATTTACTTTTGTTACCTAAAATATAAGAAAGATATTTTAAAAATAGCTTGTGAAGTAACTACTTTTAAAACTCATGTATCGATACAGTTAACTATTAAAAACTATATTTTACTGTAATTGTTTAAAAGTTTTTGTTTGATAATGTATGGAATTTTGAAAGTTAATGCTATACGGAAGGATAATATATTAAAATCTAACGCGTGTGTTTTTACAAGATATATCAGGCTACAACATAAAATTGTGTCGTATCATGAAGATTTATAAAACAGCAGTAAGCAAATAACTTACATCTAAATTACCCAATTTGAATACATCTTTTTTCCTACCTACCTTATTGTAAAATAACTAATTCTCTTAAGTAATAATATTAACTTGAACCACTAGCTCTAATTAACGAATACGATGTCCGAGACTTATTCATGAGAAGATTTTGGAATTGAATCGTTATCAGACCAAGTGCGTACGTTCTTGGTGTTCTCATATATATTCTTAATTTTCGATTTTGATTGATTTGGTTTGGCTCAGTTTTGTACCAATGTATAATCCACCGTGTATGTGTTTATATGTATGCTATTATTAATACTTACAAAAGAAAATAACTTATACCTTACCTTGACATAATATTTAGAAGCGCCTAAAGTACCTTAACTTAAGAATTAGAAAAGTGGCAGGAGAAAAATATATAGTTACATGGTTTACGTGTTGTCCCTTAATTACTTAAACTTTTTGGTAATTTAACGTGATGATTATCTTAACAGAACATTTTCCATTTATGGTTAACTTAATATGCAAGCCCCTAAATTTATAACGTATTTGCTATTTGTGCAAACCAAGAGTACTTGTCATTTATAAACTACAACGTATTTAATTTTAAATATCTACAATTTGTCCATGATGAGAAAGAAAACCATCCTTTAATCTAAAATTGTCTTTTTATATTTTATAATGTTGGAAATATGGGCAATTTAGCATACCCCACCTCATATATATCCCCTATATATAGGGGAGGGTTCAAGAGAAAATCATGTTTTAATAGAAAACCATAAAAAACATTTTATAACCCTTGACCATTTGGATCAATGGTTGAGATTAGGTAATTGTATCTTGATAAATTAATAAAAATTTATGTGTTAGTTTATTGTGTATAAGGGCAAATTAGGAAAGAAAAATAATAGTTTTGGAAACTATTTAAAATAAATTTTTTGACCACTCATTTAAAAATCGTTGTTACGTTGAAAGATTCCAAATTTATATCCAAAAAAATTAAAAACATTTTATATGATTGTAACTTGAAACATGAAAATTATTGTTTGCATTTTATTATTATTATTTGTATTTTACTATATAAAACTTATTGTTTGCATTTAATATGAAAATTATTGTTTGCATTTTACTATTATTACGTATATGTAAGCATGTATATAAACAAGCTTACGTATATGTAAACCAACGTATGTATGCGTATGTACCTAGTCAAGTTACTTGTATGTAACCTAAATACTACTATACTTGCATAATTGATACATATATGTAAGTATCCAGTATACGTATGTGTTAAGCGAGGTCTAATGTATATTGGTGATTGTAGCACTGAATACACACTTATGTGTGTAAATGAGAAAGTTTGAGAACTTATTTGAAACGACAGATATAGAAAAGAAATCATGTAAATTAATTTAAAAAGCTTCCAAAAATAATAGTGTAATCAATTACTAAATACCAGTAAATTAAAAACAAATAAAAAAGAATCAAAGTTTTTTTGATTGTTCTTGATACATATATGTAACAGATGTGTTACGTATACGTACCATTCCTGTTCGGTTATATGTTACGTATATTTCAAACAAAAAGGATATTGTCAAACAAAATTATAAAACGTCATTTTTGTTGCACTGAATACACTCACTTATGTGTATAAAAAGAGAAAGCTTGAAATCTTTTTTCAAACAATAGAAAGAGAAAATAAATCATATAGATTAATTTAAAAAGCTTCCATAAATAATGATGTAATCAATTACTATATGTCCTTTAATTGAAATAAATAAAAAAAAAATCAAAAAATTATTTGATTGGTTGAATGTAGTTTTCTTGGTTTTCATATATATATATATATATATGTATATATATATATATGTATATATATATATGTATATATATATATGACTTTTCTTCATGAATTATTTTAAATATATTTCACAGATATTATTTTTCCAGTCATTTAATATGAAAAGCTAGAGGAATATGCTTTATGCGAAAAAAATAAAAAAGGAAAAGAAAAAAAAGAAAAAAGAAAAAAAGTATTATTTATTTAGTAATGATGATTATTTCAGTGTTGTGATTGATTGTAGAATGCCAAGTATAACGTTTAAATACATGAAGTACAAAGAAAAATGTGTAATGAAAAATTATATTATATTAAAAATAAAGGTGTATTATTATCATCAACAGTAGCCGATTCATTTAAACATAAATTTATAAAATAGAAAATGAATTAAATTATATCATTTTAGACAAATAATGATAGTCAATTATTCCATATCTAACAAGAATTCCACCTAAGAAGTACAAAAATTGATAAACTATTAGCAATCATGTAAGATATGGAGTTAAAAATTATAGAATACTGAATAAAAACTTATATTTTTATATTAATTAAAATTTACACATATATTATTGGAGAATGATGGACATAATAATGTTAACACATATGTATGCCATTTAATCTTGACACATCTTCATTCCGATTCACTACTATACTACATTGCTATTTTGAGACATTTTTTTATTTAATGAATTCTTAATTAAGACTCTCTATAACCTTCACCATCTTTGCTTTCACACATTAGATTACAAATGCATATAAACTGAATCTTTGAGTATAATATACTTCATTTTCTTTAGAACATAAATTTTATAAAATTCCTTATAACATTCTGATACAAAATCATATTTGATTTAAAACAGAAAAATAAAACGTATGGGTTTTCTTAAATGAGGTATAAATTAAGTTTGTATCTAAATAGCAAACCCTTTTCCATAATAAAATCAAATTGCATTGTAATTTAATATATCGTATCATGACCGATTCTTTCTCTTCTATTTATTCCTTCATTTGGAAATCAACTTGTATGTTATGATTGCTCACTTTCAATTTATTCTTATTGATGCTGTCCGTTCGCTCGGCATTAGCCACATTCGAGTTTTCTTTCCACATGATATTTTTAAGGATATTTTGGAATTCAGTAAAAGTGAATACCTCGAGGCTTACAATATTGTTTTTATTACACCAAATAAAATGAATAATTTTAGTTTTTGTTTTGTAACTTATATATTATAGAATTTTTTTTATTATTAAAAAGTTTTATCTTTGCTGTGATTTCTATATATAATACTTACGTATCAAACCATCCATATAATTAGGGTGTTATAATTGTGGTATTAAAGTTAAACTTCTTTCTATAAATACAATTTGGCATGACTTGTGAGGATTAAAGGATATATACGCAACTAGAATCCTATTGTATAGATTAATGTTTCTCTCAACATATTATATATATTATTAAAGAAGAATATTGATTGCTACAGTGTTTGGGTTTAATTTTTCTTTACTTTTTTTCTCCTAAGTTAAATACAATATATTCTGAAATATGAACAAAATTTTACTTTGCTCTAGTGGCTTCCAAGCTTCTTCCCTTTGTGTAAAACCTGGGTTCGAGTCCTCTTCCCCTTCTTTTGAAGAGAGTTTTAGTTAATTTTTTTTATCAGATAATATAATATTAAATCCACTTAAATACTAATTATCAAACTTGTCTTTATGTGTTTTTATTTTAATTGTTCCTTATTTCTTTTAAGTTAATTAATTCAGTAAGTGTTACTAAGTAACTACATAAATTTTTAAATAATTTACTTTTCTAATTAGTTATGATATTTAACAAACTTATTATTATCTTTTACATATGTATAAGCAACAAATTTATGACGTAACATTTACATGATTTCTAACTATACTAATAAGCAACAGGTTTACAATCTATCTTTTTCGTGACTCCCAAACATACTATCATGGTGTGTTTTTTATTATCTACGTTCAGTTCTCAAAGACGATCTGCAGCAACACGCGGTATATCATGACGTAACATTTTCATGATTTCCAACTATACTAATAAGAAATAAGTTTACGATCTAGCTTTTTTGTAACTCCCAAACACACTATCACAGTGTTTTTTATTATCTACTTCGGCTTTCAAAGACGATCCGCAACAACGCGCGGTATATAATGTTAGTTATAAAATATTATATTTTCCTCGTGATTGTTCTAAATCTATCTAAGCACAATAACTGTTGTGCCTTGATGGGGCATTGCATTCCAAACCTTATAGATGGGCATGTTTGAATATTTGAATAACCGACTTAAATATAAAATAAACCCTAATCAACAAAACATAAGCCCTAGAACTTCTGACTTAAACTTTTTTATTATCCCGTATCCTTCAATCCAAATTATATCAATAGCTAAAGCTAGGAGTCTTATACGAAGTAGTTCACCCTAGAGCGCATGATTATTGTTCATTAAGAAGAAAGAAAAAAACATAAAACGATACATCAACCACCGTAAGAACGTAACACAACAATGAGAAAATGATTTGAGCCCCTAACTAATCACGAAGCTATTATACTAAACAATCATAAATTTGTCTTTCATCCATGTATTCTTCACTTGTGTACTAAATAAATACCAGTAGCATCCTATACGCATTATTTATTTCAACAACTATATTTTTTGTAATGTGCTTCTAAATATCGCCTAATCAAGAATTTAAACCCACTATCATATTTACGAGTAGTCAATCACTAACAACACTAAACTATAAGGTCATGAACATCTAATACTCATTATTAGTTAACTTGTACATTTTGAAAACCTAATTAATGAATAATGGTAATAATAATAATTATCTTAAAACACAAAATTACGAAAGAAATACTTTTTTGGAATACAAATAATCCTTTATAATATAAGAAAGAATTAATTTAAATATATATAGAAGATAAACTATGGATATTACAAAACAATAAATTAGTACAAGGTTCATTAAATAATAATAAAAAGATTGATAGAGATTTGAATAAATTTCCAAGCACTATAATGATATTTATAAGTCGTATCAACTTTGTGAATTAACTATCTAATTATTAAAATACACGATTAATAATAGTTAAGAATCTTGGACTTAAGATAACCGGCCATTAAAATAAACTTCGATCACCATCTTGCTTTCATGATAAGTGAATCTTTGAATACCAATCACTTTGAATATACTATAGTTTACTTAACATGAATATAGAATGAAAAACCTTATTATGTTCTAATGAAGACACCATTCTATTAAGAGGGTTTGTTCTAATGGTAAACCACTTAAATTAAAGTGATAAAGCTTTCGTTAAGATCAAGGGTTCGAGACCGCATATGATAGATTGATGTAAATTAGTTATGATATATATTAGGTAAAGTATGATAGGTGGTATAATATTTAAAAATAATAAAAAACAATGACAAAATAACACAAATGATATAAATCACAAAACATGATATTTTTTTTTATTTTTATTTTGTTATCTTAAACACTATAAATTTTAATAAATACATTGTGAAATAAAGTTATTGTGTACTTCTAATTATAAAGCACAATAATCAATAACAATAAGTTTATATAATCTCTAAAAAATAATGACAAAAATAACATAAAATAAGCTAAAACGTAAAACACAATTAACAAACGATGAAATATATATGATAGAATGAACTGATATTTGATACAATAAACGTATTAGACACAATAAGCTGTCGTATTTCACACAATTATTAAAATGCTATCACCTTTTAAACAATCAAAGAATATGTGCCAAATCCACAATACTTTTTAAATTTTTTTGAAAATATCATTTTTATTATAACCATAAGCTTACATATACAGACACGCATATGTTTGTTTGTGTGTATGGAAGAATCGTTTTGAAAACTCTAAATATTAAGAGAACTTGAGAACTAGTGAGAAAACAATCAAAATTATTATTTATTATGAAAAATATTAATATAAGACATTAACCTAGTTCCCTCTAAATCTGATGCATACGCACATAATATGAATCAAATAAAAATTTCTACTTTTTCCGAGAACTATAGCATATATAAACATATAAAAAATGAACGAGAATGTGTCACATCTACACTATTGGTTCTATGGGTGAGGATATTTGCATTTATTTACACTTGTAAAAATACAACATTCATTATAATGTTAAAAACCAATATTATAATCATACCATTACATATATATCGGTAAAACAATACATGTATTATATAAAAACAAACAATTTTCATTATATGGTAAAAGTGAATAAATTTGCACAAGTAAAACAACAAAAATTTTGAACTTTATTAAATTCAACTTTATATAATTATACCATACTCAAATTAAGATAAACTATGTTTAATTTTATGATATAATTTAAAAATAATAATAATAACATATAAAAAAGTTACCAATGTTTAAAAAAAATTAACCTCAAATAATGTAACAATTGTGGCTTTTCCAAAATTTCTCCTCCCACCCATTTTTTTCTAGTGCTAAAATTTAACAATTAATTTCCTTAACTAAGGGTTGTAAACCTTATCGTTTTCTATGCAAAACCAAATTTTGTTTGATTCAATTTCTCTAGACAATAATTTTTATAGAAAACACAGAAGAAAACGTCTAAGTTATTTAAATTTTAATTGATTATACATTCTTTTTAGGTTTCATAATTATTAATATACATAAAAATCCACAAATTAATTTGTTCAAATGTTTCTTGAATTATGTATCATTTACTTATACATGTATAGCTAATATAACTTACATATAACATGTACCCTATTATATGCATAAATAGCAATAAAAGTATATTCATACACTTTTTTCATCTCAAGAGAAAGAAACTATAAATATTTTTCTAAACTTTTTAATAATTTAAAAAATAAAGGATTGGTTTTGTTTCAGGTGTTCCCACGATATATAGTATTCTATATACATCCTTCTATGCATATATATAAAATAAAATTAAAAAGTATAGTTATTTCGTCGGATTGCGCCCGCGCCCGTTGAAGGCCATTATTATCAATATCAATATACTTATATGGACAAAAAGGGAACAGAGAAAAGCAAATCTAAATAATTGATGTCAATAATAGAACGCATGTTTGGGGTTCAACTTTCGTCTTTCGACAACCATATTTATTGTCTCGAAATTTTCTTGTAAGTACAAGTATAGTAGTTTATCAATTAAATATCAATAATGATTTTAACAAGTTCTAATCTATAAATCTATAAATCTATAATCTATCTATAAATCAATAAATCTATAATCTATAAATACTAATAAAAAAAGTTTTTTAAATGACATGTGGCACAATTATATATATCTTAAATTTTAGTTTCCCGCCTCTCTCATATAGTAAATAATTACCATAATTATAAATGATATTATTTAATTTTTTTTGAAGCTAAAAATATTTTTAAGGAACTTTTCTCAAAATAAGATATTTTTTAAAAACATTAAACTTTTTTTAATAAGGAAATTTTAAAAATAATATTTTTTAAAATGTTTTGTTTTAACACAAAATGTTTAAAAAATAATTTTTTTGAGAAAAAACAATAAAAAATAAAAACAAAGGTTTAGAAGATGATATCATTATTTTATAACTTGAAATTATTACTAATAAGTAATTTCAAACATATGTTATCTCAAAAATTATTTTATAATTCATAAGTTTCGTTACTAACTATTTAATATATTACTTATTTAACCCGTGTACTACACGGGATACTAAACTAGTTTAGTATATAACGATATATATATTACTAGCTTTAATAAAACCGTATATTATAGGAGCTAAATTAATAAAATATTAAATATAAAAAATTATTAATTATAAATTTAATTAAAAAAATTATCATTTTAAAAAATTTTCCTTATTATAACTCTCGATTTTAGTTATTTTGGTTTATACAAAACTTTACTTTTAAAAAACAAATATTTTAAAATATTTTGTATATATAAAAAAGTTTGATGTTTTAAAAAAAAATTATTTTATAAAATTTGTTCCTTTAGAAATAAAATCATTATAAAGATCTCTTTCTTAATTTATTATAAAAACTATGTTTAATCTAAAAAAGAGTTACATAATATTATTAGTAATTAACTAATTTATTTAATAAGAAAGAAAAACAAAAACAATTTTGGTGAGAAGTAATTTGGTGTTGTAATGTAAATATGAGCAAAAACCGAACCGCAACCGAACACCGAACCGATAACCGAAAAAAAATGACCGAAAAACCGATAACCGAAAAACCGATAACCGAAAAAACCGATAACCGAAAAACCGATCGGTTCGGTTACGGTTTCTGTTTCTATGTTTTCCATAATCGAATTAACGGAAACCGAACCGAACTTATGTAATTGTTAAAATTTTGTAATTATGTACCAAATATTATCACGTTTCCTTATCCCTTTACATTTTTTTGTACAACTTCTCTGCACATTTTAGAACCATTTTTGTTTAGAACATCCATTGATATTGTGTAAATACTATGAGGTATAACTTATTTATAAAACGAACACTCATTGCAATTTAGTGTATAAAAAGCTCCCAATATTGGTTTTTTTGGCCTATTTGGTAAAAAAATTAAAACAAAAGTGCACTTACTCTCTATTTTTACTTTAAATTATCAACCCAAGTCTTGAGTTGGTTATTAACCGAACATAACCGAACCGAACCGAAAACTGACATGATAACCGAAATAACCGAACCGATATTCGGTTATCGGTTTCGGTGGTGAATTTCTTAGAAACCGAACTTCGGTTATTGGTTTCGGTGGTGTATAGAAACCGAACCGAAACGACATTTGCTCACCCCTATTGTAATGTGTCTCTACTTCGAGTATATTCTTGCTATATGTTTTTTAAAATTTTTTTAACATTTATTATTAACCAATAATTTTATCACTGTAGCTTTAACTTACACTGACTGCGTGACCTGATCTAGACCACATGTTTGGTTAATGGGTTATCGTAATAAACAATAGTTAATATTTGTTCTATATCCTATATATATACATATATATATATATACATATATATATATACAAATATATATACATATATATACATATATATATACATATATATATATACATATATAGGGTAAGGTTCAAATGCGAACTTTGCGTTATTACGAGAACTTGCTAAATCTCATCAAGATCAATTAAAATCATAATATTTTCTTATTGTAATAACATCATTTCATATATACAAGATTATGATATTTTATGTATATATGTAAATTCGTAATCTATCTATAAATCTATAAATCTATAATCTATAATATATAATCTATAATCTATAAATACTAATAAAAGGAAGTTTATAAGTGACATGTGTCACAATTATAAGTATCTTAAATTTTAGTTTCCCGCCTTTCTCTCATAGTAAATAATTACCATAATTATAAATGATATTATTTAATTTTTTTTAATCTAAAATATTTTATGATAAATTATGAAAGAGATATATCTATAAATGTTATTTTTAAGGAAGTTTTCTTAATATAAGATATTTTTTAAAAGCATTAAACTTTTTTTAATAAGGAAATTTTAAAAATAATATTTTATAAAACAGTTTGTTTTAACACAAAATTTTTAAAAAATAATTTTTTGAGAAAAAATAATAAAAAATAAAAGCAAAGGTTTAGAAGATGATATCATTATTTTATAACTTGAAATTATTATTAATAAGTAATTTCAAACATATGTTATCTCAAAAATCATTTTATAATTCATAAGTTTCGTTACTAACTATTTAATATATTACTCATTTAACCCGTGTACTACACATGATACTAAACTAGTTTAGTATATAATGATATATATATTACTAGCTTTAATAAAACCGTATATTACAGGAGCTAAATTAATAAAATATCAAATTTAAAAAAATTATTAATTATAAAATTAATTAAAAAATTATCATTTTAAAAATTTTTCCTTATTATAACTCTCGATTTTAGTTATTTTTGGTTTATACAAAACTTTACTTTTAAAAAATAGAAATTTAAAATATTTTGTATATATAAAAAAGTTTGATGTTTTAAAAAAAATTTATTTTATAAAGTTTGTTCCTTTAGAAATAAAATCATTATAAAGATCTCTTTTTTAATTTATTATAAAACTATGTTTAATCTAAAAAAGAGTTAAATAATATTATTAGTAATTAACTAATTTATTTAATAAGAAAGAAAAACAAAAAAATTTTGGTGAGAAGTAATTTGGTGTTGTAATGTGTCTCTAGTTTGATTATATTCTTGTTATATGTTTTTTAAATTTTTTTTAACATTTATTATTAACCAATAATTTTACCACTGTAGCTCTAACTTACACTGACGGCGTGACCTAATCTAGACCACTAGTTTGGTTAATAAGTTATCGTAATAAACAATAGTTAATATTTGTTCTATATCCTACATATATATATATATATATATATATATATATATATATATAGGGTAAGGTTCAAATGAGAACCTTACGTTATTACGAGAACTTGCGAAATCTCATTAAGATCAATCAAAATTATAATATTTTCTTATTGTAATAACATTATTTCACATATACAAGATTATGATATTTTATGTATATGTGTAAATTCGTAATTGTAAAAAAGTTTACATTGGTATAAATTTTACGTATAATTTCAAATTTATGTGTTTTTTTTGCAAAAATTACACCAATGTAAAATTTTTTACACTTGCGAATTTACATATATACACAAAAAATCATAATCTTCTATGTAATAATGTTATTTAAACAAGAAAAATAATGATATTAATTGATGTTAGTGGATTTTCGCAAGTTCTCTCAATACTAGATGGTTCTTATTTAACCTTTTCCAATACACACACCCACACATACTAGTGGATGTGTCCCCCGCTATGCAGCAGTGGTTTTAAAAATTAAATAATTTAATTCTGATTATTTAAACGTTAGTACTAACCAATTTTAAAAAATATGTAAAAAAAAATTGGATTTAAAGCATACATAATACTACATTTCTCTCGTAAAATGTGTTTTACTTGATCTTAATGGTTTATATCGGTAAAATTTTTTGACTTTTACTGTTCGTAATTGTTGTTTATTAAAACTTGTGCCATAACTTCTTCCCTTAACCGTTGTTGGTTACTTAAAAAAAAAACGAAATTAAGAAAAGGTTAAAGCCAAAAGTAGGTAAATTTTGGAAGTCAAGATGGCGAGAGAGCAACATAAAAAGAAGCCAACAATGGCTTGGTGGGAATCAAAAGCAACCATCACTATAACATAATATAGCATATACTACCAACCCCACATTATCCTCCATTTTTTTATTTATTTTTTACTAAATTATTGCAATTTAAAGCCCTACCAATATATAAAATCGTGTTGAATTACGTGTATCTTTTAGTTAAACAATTATATAGCTAATAAAGTTATCATGTGTTATTGTAAAACGGCATGCATATGAATATAGAAAAAACAAAGAGAAAATTAGGAGACAAAGTAAGAGATTTATTCCATCTAAGTGTGCCCATTAACAGTAACAAACCCCATACATAAAAAGTGTGTAATGATTAATACACTATATGTAAAATTATAAAGATAATAATAAGTAGGAGTTTTGATAACCAGGGTTGTTCACATAATTATAAAGAAACCAAGATGCCACACACTGATTTAACAGAACCACTCATCCACCGTTCACATATCCCATTTGTACGATAAATACTCATATGATGAGTAGGTGATAACTGTGTAGTAATTAGAGTTTGAACAAGTCAAGCCGAGCAAGGGATGGCGTGGGATCGATCTTCACTTGTTTAACAATTGAAATGAGACGAACCGGCTCGTTTATCTTAACAAACTTAAAATGTAAGTTCGGCTTGGCTTGTTTACATACGAGTCGAGCTGAACCGTCTTGCAAGCCAACTTGTATATTTTATAATTATAATTTTTAAACACCCATTGTAGTAACAACCCATACATTCCAACTTTTGAACAAATAGGGCAAAAGGGAGAAAATAAACTAATTGTAGATTTGTAAACAGAGAAAGGAATCTACACATGTTTTTGATGATTTGAACTCTTTCGGTCTCTTCAAGAGATACAGATATAGTGATATCACGCACATAGATTATAATACTTACAAATCTGATGTTATTTTAATAAAACCATATGGATCAATTAAATTGTACATATTTCTCTTTTTCTCTAGGTAATTGCTAAGTTGATTATACACATTCGACATGACTAATTTAGTCAACGTATAGAAATTGTTAACTTATATATGATATGATAATATCGTTAGGTTTTGATATCGATGCTTTAGACATATATAATCACTAGTTTTAGTAAACCCGTGTATTACACGGGTTGAACAAATAAAATATTAAATATAATAAAAATTTATTAAGTATAAAATAATATTTTATGATAAAATTTGATTGAAATTACGTATGAGTAAGAACAATATGTAATAAAATAATTATATCAACTTTTCAAACTTTTGTTATAAAACTTTTTTTTTTCAAAAAAAAAAATAAATATTTTGTTTCAAAACAAACCGTATTAAAAAATATAATTTTAGAAATAATTATTATAATTTTAATTTTAATTATTTTTTGTTTATAAAAAATTTACTTTTTAAAAGCACTAATTTTAAAAAAGTTTGATGATTTATAAAATTTCTTATTTTATAAAAATTATTTTTTAGAAATAACATAAATAAGAAGATCTTTTTCTAAATTTATTAAAAAATCTATTTATATTCTAAAAAAAGTTAAATAATATAACTGGTAATTAAGTTAATTATTTAATTGGAGAGAGAAGCGGTAAAATTTTGGTGAGGATGAATGTGGTGATTTCATGTGTCACCCCAAGATACTATTTTATTAGAATAGAAAGATTTCTACAGTTTTTGTTAATAAATTATTTAAAAAAAGAAAAAATATTGGGTATTATTTAATTTTCAAAAAAGATGTGCTCTAATTTAGGGTTAAATTTTTAAAATTTTCCTAAATATCTCTTGTATCAGAAGTTGACTTTTAGTCAAATGAACCTAGACTAACACTAAGAACAGATACATATTTAGGCGGGAATTGAAAAAAATAAAGGCTTAAGAGAATGACACATGGCATTAAAGTTATTCTTTTATTAATAAGTATAGATTCAAAAACTTTTTTATGTTTTGACTAATTATTTACGAATATACACTCGTCAACATTTTGACATATAAACTTTCTCATTTGTCACATTTATTTATATATTATATGCAAAAATTTCATTAACATTGTATTATTTTGTGGTTTATTGGGATAGGGTGCGGAACGAATGTTAACCCTCCTTTATTGCGATAAGCGTGTTAACTTCATCAAGATCAATCAAAATCATTATTTTTTTTGTGAAATAACATCATTACACATATATAAATATATATTCTTTTATGTATATGTGTAAATTAATAAGCGTAAAAAAGTTACGGCTGGTGCAAGTTACTTACACCAGGTAAATATTTATACAAATGTAAGTAAATTACAATAGTCATAACTTTTTTACGCTTATAAATTTACACATATACATAAAAGAACATATATTTGTATATGTATAATGATGTTATTCCACCAAAAATAATAATGATTTTGATTGATCTTCTAAAGTTAACACGGTTATCGCAATAAAGGATGGTTAATATTAGTTTCCTTCCCTATTAGGATATTATAATCACTAGGTACAACATCTTTTATGTATGCTTATTGGTGGATAAAAATGACATATTTAATAGGTTTCAAGTTATTTTTTAAACACTTAGTTGATTTATAAACTCATTACGAGTGCTAGTTATACTCAATGCATTAACATATACAACATATGTATTCAAGTTAAAATATGTATATAACAATCATATTATTCTCAAAAACTTAGTGTACATATATATGTGATTTTAGTAATTTAAATCTTTTGATGAGTATGTGAGTCACAACATTCATAAAACACTACCGATTCTCTCTTATGACTAGACTAGGTTATATCCCCGTGTATTACACGAGTTGAATAACAAAAATATTAAATATTTATTGATGATGAGTAGGAAGTAAAATGTTATTTTAATATAACATATGATTAAATTTACGTATGATTAAGTATTTTGATTTTTTTTATTATTTTTAAAACTTTTGTTTTAAAAAATTGCTTTGAAATTTTTTTATTATTTTATCAATATTTTGTTGTTTAAAAACTCCGGGTTTGTTTTAAATAAATTTTCTTTTATAAAACTTTTATTTTATAAAAAAATTGGATTTAAATATTTCATAATTTAAAAAAGCTTCATTGTTTTAGAAAATCATAGTTTTAGAAAATTGAATTTTTGAAAAAATATATTTTAATCAAAATACTTAGTTTTTATTTAACAAAAAAATCTTTTAAAAATTATTAATTTAAGGACTTGAATTTATAATGGAGAGGGAGAAAGAGAAATATTTGGAAATTAGTTATTTAATTTTAAAAAAATAAAATACATAGTTTAGGCGAGAAAATAAATGAGAGATTGATTATGGGAATGTCATGTGTCAAAATATGTAAAGGATTATTAGTATAGATTAACAAGATATTGAAAATTTATACATCACCCCTGAAGAATATATCTCCTATTAATTAATATTAGGTCTTTTCAAAAATTATTATGACACAAATTTTCCTTTATATCACTTGATATATATGGCCAATCATTTTAGCCTCATAACTTTACGTTCCATTAGAGTTTAAGTCTCTATCTCTCTCTCTCTCTCTCTCCATCTTCCCCTTATGACAAAATCATTTTTACAATTTCATTCTCAGATAAATATTAAGTCTTGATCATTATTATCTACATCATTTCAAATGCAATTATATGTTAAAAAAAGTGCTATAGATATCGATTCTATTTTGATTCTATATAATTCTAAACATGTTGGTAGTGGTAGACTTTAAATTACTAGCTAGCTTTTTACGTATATAAATAAGAATCATAAAATAAAGTTGAAATTGATAGAAACAAAAAGATAAAAAGTAGGAAAACCAATAGAAAATATAAAGGCATAAAATAATAGTATGGCCAAAATCAACATCTTTTCCATGCTTAATATTTCTACACTCAAGAACCTTGTACAAATTATTCATATTCTACACACCTTTTCATACACACACATAAATATACATGTACCAACTACAATAAATCTCAATCTATATATACATGCACAAATTTAAAAGCAAAACATAGGGTGGTCTCATACACATCTTCTGCTACTAATTGTAACAAGCTTACACCAAACTATGAGTTCTCCGACAAAGTCGCCGGAGAAAACTTGGGTGGAAGAGACGAGCAAGAAGAAGAAGTCGTCGGTAACAATAATATTTCGGTATGCAGATTGGTTCGACAAGTTGCTCATATTATTGGGCACACTTGGAGCCATAGGGGACGGGATGTCTACTAATGTTTTACTACTGTTTGTTAGTCGTCTGTTTAATCATTTGGGTTATGGTAGAGGCGCTCAACGCAACCCAGAAAACTTCATGGATGAAATCGGAAAGGTAAGCTACCTTGCATGTATTTTCATCTCAAATGACTAGTATTGTACTCGTGTACTGATCAACTGCGTCATGTTTAGACTGGCCTGTTTAACTCGTTTAATTTGTTTTTTTTGTTTGTTTGTACAGTGTAGCTTAGCGTTCGTGTACATTGGATTAGGAGTTATGGTGATGGCTTTTATGGGTAAGCTTCTATCTTTTCTTTCTGTTTTCTCTTTGTTATATAAAGACAAAAAACAGACAACTAGATTTGGTTTTCGTTCTTAATGGGAATCGTTGTTTACAGAGGGGTATTGCTGGAGTAAAATAAGCGAACGACAAGTGTTGAAGATTCGATACAAGTATTTAGAGGCTATTTTGAAGCAAGAAGTTGGTTTTTTTGATTCACAAGAAGCAACTACTTCTGAAATCATCAATGGCATTTCTAAAGACACCTCCCTCCTACAAGAAGTCCTTAGCGAGAAGGTAACCGTATTGATCTCAAACGGGTCAAATAAAATGACTTAAGCTAAAACGGAATGGGTTATTTTGATCTCAAACGGGTCAAATAAAACAATTTAGCTAAAGTAGGATGGGTTATGCTCATCTCAAACGGGTCAGATAAAACGATTCAGCTAAAACAGGATCAGCTATATTCATCTAAAAACGGATCAAATAAAACATTTTAGCTAAAACACTCTGGGTTTTATTATTTTAAAACGAGCCAATTAAATTGTTTTAGCCGAAAAAAATGGGTTTTGTTCATCTAAAAGACGTCAAATCAATCAAACAATTTAGTTAAAACAAGATGGATTTTGTTAGTCTCAAGTGGGTCATGTCACAAAAGGTGAGAGATAAAACAGCAGCCTTCTAACGGGTCAAATGGGTCAAACATGTTTAATTCGTCAAAAGTTTATTTTTAGTGTAATTGTTTTTAATTTGTTCTAATCAGATAATCAAAACAATTATTTGTAATTTTTTTGATAAAAAAAATGTTTTCAGTTCAACCCAGTCCGAGACTATCTGTTTTAACATGAACCTCTTTTGATTCGTTATCCCACCATCTTAACCATCTTACTGATGTTTTCTTTGGCTATGTTGTAGGTGCCAAAATTCTTGATGCACACATCAGTATTCATATCAGGACTAGTATTTTGCACATACTTCTCGTGGAGAATGTCACTCGTGGCTTTCCCGACGCTAATCTTCTTGATAATCCCGGGCCTTATTTACGGGAAATACCTCTTATTTTTGTCAAAAAAATCGTTCCAAGAATATGGTAAGGCAAACAGTATCGTTGAACAAGCGCTTGCTTCCATAAAAACCGTCTATGCATTCACTGCTGAGAAGACGATAGTCAATAAGTACTCAACAATCTTGGACCAGACAACCGAAATGGGAATGAAGCAAGGTATCGCTAAAGGTCTTGCAGTTGGGAGTACCGGGCTTTCGTTCGCGATATGGGCTTTGATCGCGTGGTATGGGAGTCATTTGGTGATGTACAAAGGCGAAAGTGGCGGGCGGGTTTATGCAGCTGGGCTTTCTTTCATTTTGGGTGGATTGTAAGCAGTTTCCTTCACCAAAACTCTTTCTTTTGTTCCATTAGCAATAGTTGCTGTCGAGGTGTCAATTTCGACCTGTTGACTTACTAACAGTTGATTTGAGTCGACACAACATAACCCGTATAATCCAACTGACCCGTTCATTTTGGCACCTCTAACTTGCAGATCACTTGGGATGGCATTACCAGAACTGAACCACTTCACAGAAGCATCAGTAGCAGCAACACGAATATTCGACAGAATCGACCGAGTCCCGGAAATCAACGGTCATGACAGCAGCGGGCTTATACCGGACACAATCAACGGTCAGATAGAATTCGAAAACATCGAATTCACATATCCTTCAAGGCCAAACTGCATTATTCTTAAAGACTTTAACCTGAAGATTGAAGCAGGAAGCACAGTTGCTCTCGTGGGTGCAAGCGGGAGTGGCAAGTCAACCGCCATTGCTTTGGTCCAAAGGTTTTATGATGCGGATCGTGGGGTTGTTAGGGTCGATGGGTTGGATATAAAGAAACTGCAGTTGAAATGGTTGAGAGCACAAATGGGTTTGGTTAGCCAAGAACACGCGCTGTTTGGAACATCGATTAAGGAAAATATTATGTTTGGAAAGATTGATGCAACCATGGAGGAAGTGATCGCGGCTGCAACGGCTGCTAATGCTCATAACTTCATCCGCCAGCTTCCTGAAGGATACGATACAAAGGTAAGTCAAGAACACACACTCTATTACCTGTTTAACTCGTTTAATTAAACCAGTCGACCCACCAACCCGTTTATGACCGGTGCATCCCATTATAACAAGTTTATTGATTTTGAAGGTTGGTGAAAGAGGAGCGCTATTATCGGGTGGACAAAAACAAAGGATCGCCATTGCTCGAGCGATCATCAAGAACCCTGTGATTCTTCTTCTGGATGAAGCTACAAGTGCACTTGATTCAGAATCAGAAAAGCTTGTTCAAACTGCTCTTGATCAAGCTTCTATGGGCAGAACAACAATGGTGAAAAGAGCTTTTACATCTCAACTACAAACTATACATGAATAAGTGTTTGTTTATGCATACGCGCTAAATCTTGATCCTCTTGATCCTTGAAACTAACAGGTTGTTGCACACAAGCTTGCCACCGTACGCAATGCAGATGTGATTGCTGTTATGAGTGAAGGTAGGGTCATTGAACAAGGTTCACATACTGATCTGATAAACAGCAACACGGGTCATTATGCTCGGTTAGTCAAACTTCAAAGGCAGTTTAGCTCGTTTAATGAACACGAGAATGGTACCCCGGTGGCGGTAAGAAGTAGTGCTTCAAGATTAAGTACTTCAAAGTCGAGCCCGGCTATGTTTGAGTCACCTATGCCTTGTAATGATTCACAAGAATTATCTTCATCAAACCACCCTCCACCGTCATTTTCTCGGCTCCTTTCGTTAAACTCGCCAGAATGGAGACAAGGGTTGGTTGGTAGCCTTGCCGCAGCTGCATTTGGGGCGGTGCAACCAGTTTACGCTTTGACAATTGGAGGAATGATTTCGGCTTTTTTTGTGCAGAATCACGAAGAGATGAACGCACGAATAAGAACTTATTCGATAATCTTCTGCTCGCTTTCAGTCATCTCAATTCTTGTCAATCTTTTGCAGCATTATAACTTTGCTTACATGGGTGAACAGTTAACAAAAAGGATTAGACTAAAGATGCTTGAAAAGATCCTGACTTTTGAACCCGCTTGGTTCGATGATGAGCATAACGCTACTGGTGCATTGTGTTCAAGGCTAAGTCATGAAGCTTCAATGGTTAAGTCACTAGTGGCTGACCGAATGTCCTTACTAATCCAAACGGGTTCAGGTGTCTTGATCGCTATGGTTATGGGTCTAGTGGTCGCGTGGAAGCTTGCACTTGTGATGATCGCGGTTCAACCACTCACGATTCTTTGCTTCTATGCAAGAAAAGTACTTTTGTCTACAATGTCTGCAAACTTCATCAAGTACCAAAACCAAAGCACTCAGATTGCTGTTGAGGCAGTTTATAACCATAGAATCGTGACTTCATTCGGGAGTTTAGGGATCGTTCTTCAGATATTCGACAAGGCTCAAGATGGCCCGCGAAGGGAAGCGAGCAAAAAGGCATGGTTAGCCGGAATGGGGATCGGCTTGGCTCAAGGGCTAACTTTCATTTGTTGGGCTTTGGATTTTTGGTATGGTGGGAAGCTAGTTGATGCTGGGGAGATATCAGCTGGGGATGTTTTCAAGACTTTCTTTATACTGATCAGCACTGGAAAAGTTATAGCTGATGCTGGTAGTATGACTTCCGACATCGCTAAAGGGTCCACAGCCGTTGCTTCGGTTTTCTCCATTTTCGATCGCCAATCATTAATCTCAAGCAATGCTCATGTAAGTAACCAAGTAAATCTTTCTTGCTTTCTTAAGCTTTCAATGTTCATATCTTCATTGTGGCATTTTATCGAAAACCTCCCCTCCTAAATTATTCATCGAACACCATGCGTACAACCCTTTTTATCGCATGCATTCAATAAAAAGGGTTGCACGCTTGCACTCAAGGTGTTTGATGAAAAGTTTAGAATGCGAGTTTTTCGATAAAAGTGTTGCACACAAGATCTAAACTTTTCATTGCCTCAATCATTTCATCAAACAATAACATTTTATCAAACACCTTGTGTGCAACATGTCATCAAACACTAACATTTTATCAAACACCTTGTGTGTAACATTTCATCAAACACCTTCTCCGAAACATTTCATCAAACACCTTGTATGCAACATTCACAGGATGAAAAAGAAGACAATGGAGCAAAACTACAACGACTAACAGGCGGAATCGAGATCAAGAAGGTCGATTTCGCGTACCCAAACAGACCCGAAACCCCAATCTTGCAACAATTCTGCTTAGAAGTGAAACCCGGAACAAGCATCGGGTTGGTGGGCAAAAGTGGGTGTGGGAAATCCACCGTAATCGCATTGATCCAAAGATTTTATGATGCAGATAGAGGCACAGTGAAGGTCGATGGTGTCGACATACGAATGTTGAACATTGAGTGGTATAGGAAGCATATGGCTCTTGTGAGTCAAGAACCCGTGTTGTATTCAGGCACGATTCGTGATAATATTATCTTCGGGAAGCTTGATGCATCGGAAGATGAGTTGATTCAGGCTGCTAAAGCTGCAAATGCTCATGCTTTCATCTCGTAAGTATACTATCTATCGATCTTATTGTCACTATAGTAGAGTATGGTTAATCTAATCTAAACAATGTTATGTCCACTCTTTTCGGAAGAGAGATATCCGCTGGTTATACGTGCTCAACTGGTCAAATCGAATATAATAATCGGATAAAATTAAAAATATTTTAATAAATGTATATAAAAACTATTTAAAAATTAAAAAGATATATAAAAAACTGTTTGACCAGTCCAGTTTTTGATCCAACTACTGGTTCAACGTTAAAACGATTTTAAAAATTGAAGCGGACCGGATTGGAGTTCGGTTCCCGGTTAGGTTTTCGAAACAATGGTTATGTTAACTAATTGTTTCACAAATTGGATTAGATTGGTTGCTTCTTATTAAACTGTATAGGTTCTATTATAGTATGTACAAACACGAATAAGACAGTCAAAACATGTCGGTTTTTATTGAAACGAACAAAATATACGAAAACTACCAGTTTGTCACGTTATAAACCGATATGATTTGGTTTTCAAAGCGTTATATGCAACAAATATTGAATCAAAAAGTTTGTTATAAATCATTTAGATTTTATCAGTGTATATATAACAAATATTTTTTCAATTTTATTTTTATTTTTCTTATTGTTGTATAGTGTAATTTTCTATAACCTAATACTATCGTACAATAATCAATGACGATAATCGTTCTTTTCTATCATCTATAGATCACTTAAAGATGGATATGACACCGAATGTGGTGAAAGAGGTGTTCAACTATCAGGAGGGCAAAAACAAAGGATCTCGATTGCTAGAGCTATAATTCGAGACCCAACAATATTACTATTGGACGAGGCTACAAGTGCCCTTGACGTCCAATCAGAGCATGTTGTTCAAGAGGCGTTGGATCAAATTATGGTCGGAAGGACAACGGTTGTGGTGGCGCATAGGTTGAACACAATCCGAAACCTTGATTCAATTGCTTTTGTTTCGGAAGGAAAAGTTGTGGAGCAAGGAACTTATAGTCACCTTAAGAACAAGAAAGGGGCGTTCTTCCAACTAGCTAATGTTCAGAAAGCATAAAATAGAAACTTGATTTTATGTATCCATATAATTATATATAAGCTATTAGAAACGAGTGTCGGGAGATATGTGCTTGTAATCGAGCGACTGCTATGTAGTGTAGTTTTATGTCGATAATCAAGATGCACCAACTAAAAGTTAGGGATTGAAGCTTAACTACTTTTTAAGTGAAATTCTAAGTGTTTATTCCTTGAATGTTTGTATCATTTTATCGAACGATTATCAAACAACTTGTGTTATAAATTATAAATAACTAGTAATGTTTAATGGCGCGTTGCGCAATGTCATTAAAACCAAAACACTTGACATTGTAAAGTTACATTTGCTAGAACTAAGCAATAATTATCAAGAACCAAAACAACTTGTGGATTCATCTATTTAGTCACTGGAATATATCTAGAACTAAGCAATAATATACATGCGCCCTTGTGTGTGTGTAGCATGAAGCCATGCTTACTGAAGACAAATAATTAGTTCTCATAAATAAGTCGCATATAAAAATGATTATGTCAATAAATCAAACGTAATGCACCCTTACCAATCATTCATACGAAAAGCATACATAAATATCAGCGCCTTATAAACTTATTCCAATCTTCATACATACACACAATAGCTAATTTCTTTTAAGATACAAACATACACGCAACATATGTGTGTTCGGGGTGCAAATAAAATGATATAAAGACACAAACCTGGTTGGATGGTAAGTATTCAAAGTGGCAAACGTAACACAGTATTGTGCTTGATAATACGTGGCTTCTACATCAATCGCACAAAACATCAAAACAACAGAAAATATATTTTCATTTTGCGAATTACTGTTCAATAAGTTGAATAACTAATCATAAAGCTGGCAAAATGAGCAGTTGGAGCAGGTGGTTAATGGGCCAAAGGGGCAACTTTAAGAGGTTGTATTTATTAAAATACACTTCGGGGCAACTTTAGAATATTTACATTATCTCAATAACACGACTTCATATTAGAATATTTACATTACCTCAATAACACAACTTCATATTTAAAATGGTTTGGTCAAAAGGGATAACTTTAGGAGATTGTATGTATTAAAATACACTTAGGGTAAAGATCGACCCTTTGGACCCACTTGCCCGGTTTCTATTTTTCTCAACTTTTTATATCAAATTTACCTGCCTAATGAAAGTATTTTTAACACAAATGCCATCACTTAAGTTTAAAATTTTCACATTTAATAATTAATCATATCCATAGTCTAATACCTTAACAACAAGGGTTGGGTCAAAAGATGCATAAGTGCCTGCAAAGGATACACATAAACCCTCTACTCCAAATGTGTTTTTACTTTTTAAATTGCCACTTCAGGTTTCATTATGAGTTTTATACCAAGTACAATCTGAAAATTTTTCAAAAACAGTAATGATGAATATAAAGTTAATGGTGATAATAAAATTTTAACTTAGATTTTCTTGTTTTATATAACATCGAAGAGCCAACTATAACTTATATTCTCCGTTCTGTGTCCCAATGTGTCTTTCACACTCACATGTAACACATTCCTTTTGCAATGGAGAAAACATATAATTTCTATCAAATATAACATGCTGAAAGGGTGCATTAACCATAAGAAATTTTAACCAATTAAGATAAGCAATATCTATGAATTTCAAGAGATGATAAGAATACCTCGGGAAGTTTGACATTGTGAGGAGCCATTATGGAAATTATGGAACAACACAAAATAGTTGCAGAGCTTGATAGCCTACACCTATATGGGCAAGAAAGAGATTAAGCTAAAACATAATGTATTATTTGTACTAATTTTTTTAAATTAAACAATACTTACTACAAGATTCCAAATGTATTTTCTTACCAAGAGATCAAGCTAAAACATAAAGTGATATGATATCTAGCCTTCTCGATTTAGCATATTCTTAGAAACCTTTGTATCTACACAATATAAATCACAAGTTTTTAATGCTTGCATATCAACTTTCTATAGAATATCAATTGCTGGAACTTAGACCATAACAGTAGGTTGCAATTTAAGTAGAATTTGTAGTCCTCATCCACAAATAAAATAATGACCCCATTAATTATTCTTCAAGTTAATCTTGTTAAAAAATACTGACTTTCCATTATTACTAAAAATGTTTTTAAAAATTGATATCCAAATATATATCTTTGGTCAGGCTATTCTAAAACCAACTTAGTTAAACAAGTAAACAATTAAACCCAGATCAAAATTTAGCAATTTCTTAAAACATGATGCAAAACAACATCATAACCATCACTCAAATTGAAAGAAAAACAATGTGGCATAACGTAGAAAAGATGCCATCAGGTCAATTTCAAACCTCCAATTTTGAACTACTGCAACTCCATATTCGTCCCAAGCATTACTATGTGTAGAACCTTAAATATAGTTGGGTCCAGATGATGATTAACAAATACCACAGAAAAAAACCCTAGATAACAACTTGAAATAGCGGGTTGAAGCCCAAATGTAAAACATACACAGCCACCCACAAACCCAAACCTGGTTCGAAAGTTAACGCATCAAGAACACCTCAATCACCGCCATTAGAAACCATAGTCTCCGGTTTGCTGGTATCCGCCATCTACCGCCAAGCAACCTCGTCTCCGTCTCACTTTTCGCTCTCGTGGTCGGCTGCTGCTACCACCATCATCGGTTGCCTTTTTTTTCAGTGTTCATTGAGAGAGGAGAAGGTTGATAATATGTGCATTTCTCTCTCTCTCTCTCTCTCTCTCTATATTTATGTATATATATCATACTTAAATACAGATGAAGGATATGTGGTGATGAAAGTCTTAGAGTCACCTACATGTAACTTGAACATAAGCAAAAACATGCTTGTAGCTTGTGTTTAACAGCTTGTGAATCACTATTAACGTTGGTTTGAAATGTAAGTATTTATAATTATGTTTTGGTTAAATTTTAGTTTAAACACCAAGTAACGACAATGATGACGAAACAACTTACGTATACGTAACTTGTATGAGTTACATGTACGCAACTCCTAGTTGTACACTTGGTAACACGTACTTACATATAAATAACAAGTAAAATGCCATTTTCGTCCCCAACGTTTAGTTGAATTTGCCATTTCAATCCAAAAACTTTTTTTTTGCCATTTCAGTCACTGTAGTTTACTAAATATTGACATTTTCATCCACTTCACTAACACCGTTAAAACTCTGTTAAAACTCCGTTAAAACTCCGTTAAATGTGAGGGTCTTTAGTCTTTTTCAACACCCTAATTATCCAATTAAAACAAGCTAATCAATTAATATTCAATTAAAACTAAAAAACACGTGAAGCGACTCGTGAGACCGGTCGCTTCGAATAATTCTAACACATGTTGTTCGATTAATGTCTTCTGTGAGATTTCAATTAATCTTCACGTTTTGTTTGAATGTGTACTGTTGTTCGATTGAGCTCTATTGTTGTCACGTTTTGTTCTATTGAGGTTTGAATTGTCACGTTCAATGACATCAATTAAAGACCTCAATCAGATAAAGTATGTGAACAACAAACATCAATCCCACAACAGACCTCAATCAAATAACGGTACATGTTCGAACAAAACGTGAAGATTAATTGAAATCCCACGGCACCCTCAATCGAACAACATGGGTTAGAGTTAGTTGAAAATTTTAAATCGAATCGTCTGGTCTCACTAGTTGTTTCATGTGTTTTTTTAGTTTTAATTGAATATTAATTGATTAATTTGTTTTAATTGGATAATTAGGGTGTTGAAAAAGACTAAAATACCCTCACATTTAACGGAGTTTTAACAGAGTTTTAACGGTGTTAGTGAAGTGGATGAAAATGACAACATTTAGTAAACTACAGTGACTGAAATGGCAAAAAAAAAGTTTTTGGATTGAAATGGTAAATTCAACAAAACGTCAGGGACGAAAATAGCATTTTACTCTATAAATAACCCATACATATACGTAACTCTTAGTTGTATATTTTGTAATACGTACTTACATATATGTAACCCATAGTTTTCATTGTTTTCATTTATAACATGGTTTTCAAAGGATCTCTCTCTCTCTATATATATATATATATATATATATATGATTGGTTCATGTGAGAACCCTTAGTTTTTATGAGAACCTTTTAACCCTTCTATTAGCCTTTGATTTAATATTAAAAATTCTATATACCAAATCAATAGCCAAGATCTAATAAGGGTATTTATGTAATTTGACTTTTTTTACTTTATGCTTTTTGTCGGATTCTTTTTCTTGAAAACTACAACTACAACCACAACCACACATCAAATCTCAAAATCTTTTTTAAATGCTCATCTAGATCCATCTAAAAAATCACTTGATTCATTTCAAAATCAATGGTGGTCAAGTAGGTGACAAAGGAGTTCGAGAGGTTTCAAAGAACTCAATCGTTTTTGAAGAGAAAGATGGCGGTCATCACCTCCTGAACAAATTTCAACAACCTACTGTCGCTAATCAAAAAAGGAAGATGAAAGTGGGATTGTGGGTGATTTCTTTGGGTCCATACCAAAGGGCTTTTTAGTCGACGCTTTGTCACTCACCACCCCACGAGAAGCTTGCAGGCTATCATCCGTTTCTTCGCTTTTTAGGTCGGCTGCCCAATGGGATGTCGTTTGGGAGACCTTCTTGCCATCAGACTACCACACCATTTTAACGCAGTCGATGGCCGACAGTGGTTTTTTGTTCAACTTCTCTTCAAAGAAGCAGTTGTACTTTCGTCTCTGTGATAATCCCATCATCATCGACGGTCAAGATCTAATGTTAATAGTGTAAGTAGATGTTTTCATTACAACTTTGCTAAATGTTACATTAGTATAACATTAACAGTGTAACTAGATTTTTTTTCAATACTAAGTAGTGTAAAACAGTGTAATCCTTTTTTTGTTATATCGCTATTAAATGTAAACGGAATTATTAATGTGTAATTGTTATTTTATTTTATTTTTTATTAATTACATTGTTGAAGTTTTGTTATATTAGTATAGTTACATGATGTAATGTTGTCTGGTTGTTAGATTGTTGTTTTTTTTATATATGTTGTTTGATGTAATTCACTGTAAGTAATTACAAAATGATGTAATCCACGATATAAATTACGATTTACATACAAAGAAACATGATTTTAATTCATTGTAAAGGTTCTCATATATGAACTTTATTATAACAAACTCTTTGTCTTTTATGATGTTTATAGATATAAGTATGTTTTTAAGTTTAATTCTGTTTTTTTTGTTTTGTCTACACGTTACGTAATGTAATAAGTAACGGCTAAGAATAAATTTTAAAAATTTTTGAAACTATATTGGATTTAAAGAGAAAAATGAGACGAGTTTAATGGTGTGATTTTTATAAAAAATTAATAATGTATAAAAAAGTTATATAAGTTTTAAAAATAAAATGGGTAAACTTTTATAAAAAAGTAGATGAAAACTTTTGAAAATAGGTGGTGACACTTGTCAACACCAAATTAAAAGCTGACTTTCGTGATATGAGTGAAATGTCAAAAATGCCCTTTTCTACTAAAAAAAATATGGACACTTGTCATTATCTTATGGTTCTAAAATATAATCAATGGCCTACAAAGAGTTAATAGGTTCTTACAATTAGTATGGGTTCTTAATAGAACCAAACCCTATATATATATATATATATATATATATATAGGATAGAGAACGAATGTTAACCCATATTTATTGCGATAACCCATTAATCAAACTAGTGGTCCACAACAGGCCACGTCATCACTGTAAGTTAGAGTTACAGTAATAAACTAGTGGTCCACAATTAACGTTAAAATTTAAAAAAAAAATATATAGCAAGACTATACTTGAATTAAAGATATTAAAATGATCTATTTAATGGTGTAATTTATATAAAAAAATAACATCATACAAAAAAGTTAAAACGGTTTTAAAAAAAGGGTGAAACTTTTTAAAAAAATGGAGGGGAAATTGTTACATCAGTGGTGTAACGCGGTGTAAAATTAGTTACGCTACATAATCATGGTGTAAGTACTTATTACATTAGTGTTAAAGGGTTATCGCAATAAAGGTGGGTTAACAACCGTCATTACACTATATATATATATGATAGAGAAGAATTGTTAACCCTTGTTTATTGCGATAACCCGTTAACCAAACTAGTGGTTCATAACAGGCCAAATCATCACTGTAAGTCAAAGTTACAGTGGTAAACTAGTGATCCACAATCAATGTTAAAACAATTTTTAAAAAAATATAAGAAGACTATACTCAAATTAAAGATATTAAAATGATCTATTTAATGATGTAAATTGTATAAAAAAATGACATCATACAAAAAAGTTAAGACGGTTATAAAAAAGGGGGAAATTTTTTAAAAAATGGAGGGAAAATTGTTAGATCAGTGGTGAAACGCGGTATAAAAGTTAGTTAAATCACATAATCATGGTATAAGTGTTTGTTATATTAGTGTTAACGGGTTATCGCAATAAAGGTGAGTTAACAACCGTTTCTTCCCATATATATATATATATATATATATAGGGGCCAGTTACTATATAAAGTGTAAATTTCGTGCAAAGCGTACGAAGTCACTAGAGTGTGGCACGTGTTTTTTAGCGGATGGGTAGTTTCGTCTGCTGTCTGCGCTATAATTACGCATAAAAGTTACATAATTACGCAAGTTATATTAATAATTACGCAAGTTATATATATTATTACGCAAAGAAAAATTACTAAGTTATAAAAAATAATCACGCAAGTTATATTGATAATTATGCAAGTTATGTTGATAATTACGCAATGAATAATCATGCAAGTTATACGCACAACCAATAGACGTCTTTTTAAAAAAAATGTTGTTTCTTTAAAAAAAGTATAGTAATACTATACTCATATTAAAAAGAATGAAATGCTTGATTTTATGGTGTATTTTTTTAAAAATTAATATCATATGAAACAGTTATATGTGTTTAGAAAAACATGATGAAGTTAAAAAAAATCAACAATTGTAGGTTATTACCAATTCTACCATCCAGAAACATTTCTTAAGTGATTAAAACTATCTTAAATCTGAACCGTTCATCTATTAGATCGATGATCATTGTTGTTTCGTACCCTTCGCACGAAAACAACACTTTGTACCATAAACTTTTCCTATATATATATATATATATATATATATATATATATATATATATATATATATATATATATATATATATATATATAGGAAAAGTTTATGGTACAAAGTGTTGTTTTCGTGCGAAGGGTACGAAACAACAATGATCATCGATCTAATAGATGAACGGTTCAGATTTAAGATAGTTTTAATCACAAAGTTATGAGAAAACTAGAGAAAACCAATGAAAACGTTCACATAATGTATAAATTTTTTTTATCACTACCCTCTATATATATGTGTGAGTATATATAAACAAAGTTATGAATCAAATGAAAACCGTACATGGTTTTACATATACGTCACACATACGTTACGTATGCGTAACTATTTTTCATTCGACATAGTGTTACGTATACGTAAGACTCTTCATTCTCGTATGTATGCTCAACATATATGTATCAAATACTTAAATAACACTTTTACAATTAAAATAACAAAAAGTTATGGATCATGTTATTGGTTTCCGTGGTTTTCTTTGGTTTTTACATAATTATTGGTTTTTTTAGGAACCCTCCCCTATATATATATATATATATATATATATATATATATATATAGGGGCTGGTTCAAATAAAAAAAACCATTTGCCTAAAAAACCTAAGAAGTAATATGGGATTGACACATGGCAAAATTTAAATAGAATAGAAATGGTAATATTGTCTTTAATAATAAGCAATATATAAACATTACCAAAATTAGTTTCTTTTATTTTCTTCAATCTGTTCCTAATCTCAATTGATTTTATTTATCTCTTCTTTAGGTTTTTAATTTTATTCAATCAAAACTCAATCCAATTTCAATATAAAATCAATTTCTTCTTCTAGATCTATGTATTCTGATCAAAAGTAAATCTAATTTTAATTTAAAATCAACGCGAAGCAGCACAGAACTGTGCTGTTCGCCGCGAAGCTGCACAGAACTGTGCTGTTCGACGCGAAGCAGAAGCAGCACACAATTGCGTTGTTTGACGCATGTTTTGACGAAATAAAGCACAAACAGTTCTATGTTATTTTACTGTAAACAACAAATAAATTTATGTTGTTTTATATATTCTTTTTATACTAAACAAAACAAAACAAGATCTCTTACCGTAAAACAATATATAACCTAAAACAATATATAAGGTGTTTTCTTATCATGAAACAACACAGCATGCACTATCTTATCGTAAAACAATACAATTTGAGAATAATTTCAAGTAAAGTTTTAACATTAGACAACACAAAACATTATGTTTTACCCTACACGAGAACATAACATGTTTTTTAACCCTAAAACAACACATAATCGCACAACAGCACATAATGTGTTGTCTTAACGTTAAACACCACAAAAGTGTTGTCTTACGACAATACAGTATATAATGTGTTGTTTTTATCATAAAACAACATATTTTCGTAACAATGATTTTTTTATTTAAAAAAATATATTGCAATACTATACTCAAATTAAAGAGGATAAAACGCTTGATTTTATGGTACGATTAATTTTAAAAAATTATATCGTATAAAAAAGTTACGAACGTTTAAATAAAGTTGGGGAATTTGAAAAAAAAAAAGTAAACAAAAGTGGGTTTCCCATACTACCCTTGGGACCATTTTTATGCCTAAAAATTAATCTTAATCATTGATTAATTAAATAGATGGCTAAGATTTTTTATTAGGCTTTTTAGACAAATCTATTTTTTTATTTTAACCAACCCCTATATAGCAATAGATCAGAGGGGGTACATAGGCAAAATCAGAGGTTTGCCATAAAAAGAGGGGGTTTAAAGAAATACTTACCGGTAAAGTATGCACAGCGGATGGTTGGTGTTGAGACGAGAGTATGCACAGCGGTTGAAGGTTGTACAGAAAGGGAAAATCTTTTTTTTTTTTTTTTTTTTTTTTTTTTTTTTTTTTTTTTATAGTATGCTGGGTATAATATGAAGTGCTGAAGATAACTGGGAGAGTAAGGGAGTAGAGAGTTAAAGAGCGGCGAAGAGTTTAGTGTGCACTGAAAGTCATAGTATTATTGCTTTCAATGGTTCTCGGGGTGTGTTTACAAATGAATTACAAATGCCTTTTTATAGGCAAACGAATCTGCTAATCTACTAAATTCAAAAGACTGTAAACCTAAAAGTCAAAAAGGCTATACATTAAATTCAAAAAGCCTAAAAAGAAAAAGTAACTTTTGTCTGCCATGATTATCTTCCAATAATTGCTGCTTTCGTCATGGCTTACGTTATTGTTTTTGTCTTGTGTAATCTGTCGTCATTGCATGCGTCATGTTTTCTAGAAGTCTCTGTGTGTGCTGTCAATCGACTGTGGGCTTGAACAATTCTGTTCGTCGTTGTATCCATCTTCTAGGTTGACGATGTGTTCTAACTGTAGAGTGTCTCCTTCCCCTGCAAATGGTAGAAGCATACTCCAATTTGTTTTTGCATAAACCTGTATGTAGTGTCCTTCTCCTATGAGTCTGTATTGTTGCCAAGGAAAACAATCAGGGATTTCTGGAGTTTCCTTATGTTTTTTGACAAACTGTTCGAAACTTGTTGTAGGCTGGCTGTGTGGATCCATCCATAGTAAATTTGCAAAGTCTATGTTGCTGACGGGATTTGTCATCGCTCTTTGTAGATAGACATCTGTTTTTTGTTTATTGTGTTCGATGAATATTCTTTTTCTAGCTGGTCTGTATGTATAAGCGTCTGCAAACGGGAATGAAGCAATAATCTTACAACCAATGATTGGCGTTGTAGATCTTGCTGCAATGTTTCCTGTTGTTAAAATGATCTTCTCTCCTAACTGGTTTAAGAGATCTTCTGTTCTTCTGTCTAACCTTATTTCTAAATAATCAATCATACCATGATGGTAAAATTGAATTATCTGTTCGTCTGTTAATTTTGTAGGGTGATGTACTTGAAGTAACAAGAGGCCAGTTCCCTCTCCATCTTCGTCTGTTCTTTCTACTACTGCAAATCCTTGAACTTCACTGTCGAATCTGAAGGCCAAGTCTATGAGTTGCTGTTGTAAATTGTACAGAATCAAAGGGAATTCTGCACAAACCTTCTGTGAGACAAGATTCTCAAATTCTGGGAATCTCTCTGTAACTGGTTTCAAAGTTTGCCACCAGGGTGTATCAAGAATCCTTGTTCTAAAAGATTCATAAGTTCTGTATACGACTGTTTTTTCTTCTTTTTTCTCGAGCCTTTGTAATAACTGTATATTTTTTGCTTCGAGTATAGCATTTTTCTGTTTTAACATGCTATTTTCAATTTTTATCTGTATATTCTGTGTATTTTTTGCTTTTTCTTCTAATTGTGATTTCAACATTGAAATCATTTCTTGCTGAGCTTGTATATACTGCTCAGGATTTTGTTTTGCAATGTCAGAAAAGCTTTTAACCTCTTCAGGTTCTATGTAAAAGTTTTGTATACCAAATTTTTCTCTTGCATCTTTCAATGCTTCAGAGAAGTTTGTAAATCCTTTCCAGGTTGCTCCCCCAGGGATATTTGTTATATGTGGGATAACACTGTTCCATTTGTTGAAAATTCCAATTTTTGTACCTCTGTATATGACATAATGTGTAAAATTTGGTTTTGTTTTAAACTGTCTTTCAGGGGTTTTTAAACTCTGTTCCTGAAAGTAAATGCTCAAAGCATTTAAAACCTGTACTTTAAAAGTTGATGCCTGTGGCATGGTTTGAATATGCCATAGGTTGTCTAACAAGCATTGCTGCTTGTCTGTAAGTTTCATGCCTATGATAGGACGAAACTTTTTGCTAAAATCTGTGCAAATCTGTAATGCATATGTTCCAAATTCCAATACCGATTTAGGTATAGAACTGGTATGCAAAGGGCGTTTTTCCCTTGACTGTGTAAACTGTTTTTGCTGTCTATAGAACTGTGTAATTTCATCTGGTCTTATCACTAACTGTGGTAGTGAGACTTGAGATGAACTGTGTATTTTTTCTATTGACTGCTTGTATATCTGTTGAATCTGTTCTTCTTCTTCTGTCAAAGATTTATCCTGTTTAGGGTATATAATCTTTGCTTTTCCTTTATCTTTTTTCCTGTCCATCTGCAACAAACCATTTGTTTATATTTCGAGATAACATATCTGCTATCCCATTATTTTTTCCTTTTATATGTTCAAAATTTATAACATAACCATTTCCTTGTATAATGTTTTGCAAATTGACCCATCTTGTTCTGTTTATCTTTTTACTTTGGTCATTTTTTACAAATTTAACGATTGCTTCACAATCGGTTCTAACTGTAAATTCTTTGTTGAGAAAGATTTTGAATTTATCTAAAGCATAGATTAATGCTTGTATTTCAAAATCTATTGTAGTCCAATTTGTTTTGTTTTGAAAATTACCGCTTGAATAAGCGCAAATTTTCTCTTCTTTCTTTGTGCTGTATTTACTTGGTTTACATAGAAGGACTGCTCCCCATCCTTCTTTGCATCCATCTGTTTCAATGATTATATAATCTGTAACTAGAGGTAACTCTAGTGGTTTAATATTTTTAACGGCCTTTTTAATTTCCTTAACCAGCTTATGTCTTCCTGGTTAAAATACCTTTGACCATTTTTTGTAGTCTTACTGTATATTGGTCCGACTAATTTTGACAAATTTGGGATAAATTTTCTGGCATAATTTACTATACCCAAAAATGCTTGTATCTGTTTTAAATTTTCAAATTTTTCTGAAAAATTTAGAATTTTTGTAGAAATATGTGGTTGTAATTCTACTTTTCCATTTCCAATTTCTAATCCTAAAAAGGATATTTTTCTTTTGAATAATTCCATTTTTCTTTTAGAAACTACTATACCATTTCTCTTTATTTCTATAAAAACCTGCTGAAGATGTCTTTCGTGTTCCTGTACTGTATTACTTGCAACTAGAATGTCATCAATATATACTAGACAAAATTCAAATTTCAAGAATATACTGTCCATAAATCTTTGAAAAATCGAAGGAGCATTTTTTAGTCCAAAACTTAGGACATTCCATTCGTATTGCCCTTCAGAACATGTAAAAGCTGTCCAGGGTTTAAAGCTTTCTTCTAGCTTTAACTGATTGTACCCTGATTTTAGATCAAATTTTGAAAATACTTTTTTATTCTGTATAAGATTTAGTAAACTGTCTTTGTTAGGGATATTATATCCATCATCTATTGTATTGTCGTTTAATCTTTTGTAATTGTAAACTATCCTAGCCTTTCCTCTTTTTATTTCACTGTGATTTCTTACTAAAAAGGCTGCAGATCTATGAGGACTTTCTGATTTTCTAATTAATCCTTGATTCATCATTTCAGGGATTTGTTTTTTAAATTCCTCTTTGTCTAATGGGCTGTATTCTATATTAGCTGTTCTGATTACTATGTCGGGGTTTTTTACTTGTATTTTACAAATATAATCTACCTTAGCTTTTGTTATATCTTCTCCAATGTATCCTATTTTTTCTAAATGTAAGATCATCGGATGATTTATACTCTTTGTAATGTCTTGCCCTTTTTCTACTTCGTGATTTAAAAAGTCTGTGAGAAGTTTTAATGATTCGCTTTCTATCAAATTTTTTCTGTTGTGTGTTTTTAAAAAATCTAAATTTCCTTTATTACCTCTTTTTTGAACAATTTCTGTTGTATTTATGTATCTGAGAGTTGGTATTGTATATAATTGTTTGCTTAATGTTATAAAATTTTTTGTGATTGTTACTGCCCCATTTAATCCTAATATAAAATTTAATCCTATAACAAAGTCTTTAGATTTTATATTTGGTGGATTAATATTTATTTGTGGCATATCGTATTTAATACTGTAATTGTTTGCAAAGTCTAAGAACTGTATTCCTACTGGTTCTAGACAATGTGTAATGTCTATTAATCTATCCTCCACTGTTCTTGTACTTAATTTATACGAAAGCTTTCTGTGATATTCTACTGGTGCTAAGCTGTATGATATTAAACTTTTTGTTGCTCCAGTATCTACTAAGGCCTGTAAATCTATGTATTTATTGTTATCTAACCATAAGCGGCTTTGAATAGTTATCATGTTTGTTGAACCCTGTGTTTGTATATAGGTTTGTTCTTCTAACTGTGCTGTGGCCATTTTGCTTATTTCCTCTGGTTTGACTATCCTTTCTATTTCTTCCATCTTATTTTCTAAATTTTTTATTTTTAAGCTGTGTAATTCTAATGAAAGTTCTATTTTTTCTATTTTATCATTTTTGCTATCCTTGTTAACTGTTTTAGATGTCGAGGCTATATCCTGGTTATAGATTTCTTTAAGGCATTTAAAGCATATTTCTTTAAAGCACTTATTACGCTGTGATCTTTTTTCTATACTTGGGTAATATCCACAATTATAACATCTTATGTGATTATTTCCCTTGTTTTGTATCCAATTGTGTTCACAATTTTCTTCTGTATTCATATATGTATATGCTACTTTTACTGTTGGATTTTCATCTTCGCTGTATATACTATATACTGATTCATTATCAAAATCATCATCTGTTTTGATGGCTTCTATCTCGTAATCCTGTATTTGTTCTATTAAATTGGCTCTTTCTATATTTTTATTTCTGTTTGTGCATTTGTTGGCTAAATGTGTTGTTTCTCCGCAGATAAAACATCTACATTTTCTTGACTGTGGTTTTTTAACATACTTGTTTGTATTATTTTTCCTATAATTTTTGTTGTATGTCATACTTTTTCTTATCTTCTTTCTCTTGTTATATATTCCATAAGCCTGTGGTGTATAAATTGCTGTTTTACAGAATGCATAAGCATTTCTTTTTAACTGTTCTTGTAATGCTACTTCTTTGCATTTTTCTTCTAAAATACTGAATGTATAAGTTATTCTAGGTCCTATTCCTAGATTCTGTTGTGTACCGTAATTTGTTTTCCATAATTCATGTATAGATTTTCCTAAATCTCCTGGTAATTTTACAAAATATTTATCACAAAGATTATCATCCATAGCTTTTCCTGTTTGAGATAATAATCTAGTGAAATCTAATGTGAATTCATTTATGTATTTCATGTCTGCTATACTTAGCTGTTCTAAGTTTCTTATGGCTGTATCTTGTATTAGACTGTTGTTTTTTGCTGGATCAACTCCTAGTATAAGAGTTCTAATTTGTGATGTAAAATTGTAAGGATTATCTCCTAATGCTTTAAGGTTGTTTATTTCTTCTGGACTCTGTGTTTTCTTACTTTGCCAGATTCCTAGGGCTATTGGTCCTAGTGTTGTTTCTAGATATGCAAACATATCCATACTGTCTTTCTTATTTGTTTCCCATAGTCTTACTACATTCTGTTCCCATGTTAATACTTCATCTATCCATAACTGTGGTTTCTGTTGTTCGAGTAATAACATATTTGTACTGTATATCTGTCCTATAGGTAATCTTTTTCCTCTTCCTATAAAACTAGATTCCTGTTGGTAATTAACTGTTGGTTGTTCCCAAGGTTCTCTACCATGAGTTTCTTGATGTGTACCGCTGTGTTCTCCTACCCATTCTATTTTTGGTCTTTTTAACGGGTTGTGCATCTGTGCATCCATAAAGGTTTGTTCTTGTTTGTAGAACTCTGCTATCATTGTTTTTCCATTTGTAATATCTTCTACTAATAGTAGATTGTAGTATTCCTGTAGTTTTTTATAACTTTCTTCGTATGTCATTCCTAAGTCTAACATACATTCTACTATCATGTCATCTACTTCCTGTTGTATATTTAATTCTGTAAACTTTCTGTCTATAATTTGTTCTATTGTTTTATTTGTTTCTTCTAACTTAAAGCAATCTATAGACTCTTCTTCAAAGTCTAACAATGTGTAATCCATTGTTTCCTCTTGTTCAAACTTTAAGAAATTTGTATCTAATATTTCGTCATCTGTATCATATTCATTATCTGTATCGTATATCGGAAGTGTTTCTTCTTCCTCTTCTATATTCATAAAATGATACTCTTCGTTATCATTTTCTTCTGTTTGTTTTTCTTTGAAATCTGTAAATCTTAGTTTTTGTTTTCCATCTATTTCCTCGTATATATAACTTTTCTTTGGTACTAAGACTGTATCATCTTCATTTTCCTGTAAATCCTCTAGATCCCATTCTAATCCTGTTAGCTGTTCTGGGTCTATTTTTATCGGTTCTATCATCTGTATAGATTTTGATGCTATTGTTTTTACTATTCCTTCTATGTTTACTTTGTATTTCATTCCTGAACTGTTACTAGCTTTTCCTAGTATTCCTATACTTATTACTAGGTTGTTGCCTTCATAGTTTTCGTATCCCTTTGTTTTTAAGCTATTTTGATGTTCTGTAAGTCTTTTGTATCTTTTAAGATGTCTGGTGTACAATAGAATATTGCTATATTTTGACTCAGATCTACTTCCATGCCTGAGATTATAGCTTTTTTCATTTCTGTTTTCCAACTTTTATCAAGTATTAAGGCTAAGAGCTTTGTTCCTAGGTTTTTTCTTCCTAGAGCCTTAACTCCTATTACTATTAATCCTGTGTGTACAAAATTTTTATTCTGTCTTTTAATTTTCTCTATAGTTTTTGGCGAGAAAAGTTCTAATGTTACTGTATTGTCTACTACCCTTAGACTTTCTTCTCTACTACTTCTTATTAATGTTGTGTTTATGTTTAATCTTCCTGTTTGATATAAAACCCTTGGATTTAATATATCTAATTGGTGTTGGTTGTATAATTCTAGATTTCTGTCTAAATCTATTTCTTCTTCGAGCTGTGTTATCTGTCTATTACTGTTAGAACCTGATCCTTTTCTAATTATTCTGCTTAAAAACCTGTCTGATGTAATAGTATCCTGTATATTTCCTGTAGAATTCCTAGCTTCCTGTATAGTTCTACTTCTTCCTAAGAAATTATTATTATTCATTTTCTTGGTTGCCAGTGTGTATAAGGTATTGGCTTTTTGTTTGTTTTTAATTTTTGTAAAGCTTCTGTAATTTTTTCTACTTCTAAGGCTGTATTTATTTCTGTATTACTTTTGTTTGTTTCGTTTATTATTGTATTAGATTGGTTTTTTATATAATCTAAGTTTTGCGATATTTTTCTAATTTCTGTTATTAAGTTTTCTAATATCTGTTTATTATTTGTTACTTCTTTCTGTAAACTAATACTTAGGTTAATAAGTAAATCTACTAGAGTGTTTAACTGCGAATTATTTGTGTGTAGACTGTGTTCACAAGAGTCTTTTATATTACAGACTATAGTGAAATTATCTGTTTTAAGTTGTTTTTGATGAGCTTTCTCAGAAAATTCTAAATTTAGAAATTCTAAGCGTTTTATGGTTTGCGAGCTACCGATGGTTATTGAGAATACCTACTCTTTAACTCTTCTCCTTATTCCCAGTTTTATCTCTTATATATTTTCTTATATCCCAGCTTAATTAGAAAGATAAAATAATATGATCACAAATTATAATCACATATTAAAAACTAAACATTTTAACAATTGCACTAAAAGAATCCCTTTCGTTTATAAAGTTATCAAAGCAACCTTCTTTCCCATAATCCTCACCTAAGAGAGTTCTCCAATAACATAGGCATAACACGCCATAAAATGGAGCTTGTCTTAGAAAGTTATATATACGAGGAAATAGATGGAAAACAAAAACTAAGATTTACAGATTTCAAAGAAAAACAAACAGAAGAAAATGATAACGAAGAGTATCATTTTATGAATATAGAAGAGGAAGAAGAAACACTTCCGATATACGATACAGATAATGAATATGATACAGATGACGAAATATTAGATACAGATTTCTTAAAGTTTGAACAAGAGGAAACAATGGATTACACATTGTTAGACTTTGAAGAAGAGTCTATAGATTGCTTTAAGTTAGAAGAAACAAATAAAACAATAGAACAAATTATAGACAGAAAGTTTACAGAATTAAATATACAACAGGAAGTAGATGACATGATAGTAGAATGTATGTTAGACTTAGGAATGACATACGAAGAAAGTTATAAAAAACTACAGGAATACTACAATCTACCATTAGTAGAAGATATTACAAATGGAAAAACAATGATAGCAGAGTTCTACAAACAAGAACAAACCTTTATGGATGCACAGATGCATAACCCGTTAAAAAGACCAAAAATAGAATGGGTAGGAGAACACAGCGGTACACATCAAGAAACTCATGGTAGAGAACCTTGGGAACAACCAACAGTTAATTACCAACAGGAATCTAGTTTTATAGGAAGAGGAAAAAGATTACCTATAGGACAGATATACAGTACAAATATGTTATTACTCGAACAACAGAAACCACAGTTATGGATAGATGAAGTATTAACATGGGAACAGAATGTAGTAAGACTATGGGAAACAAATAAGAAAGACAGTATGGATATGTTTGCATATCTAGAAACAACACTAGGACCAATAGCCCTAGGAATCTGGCAAAGTAAGAAAACACAGAGTCCAGAAGAAATAAACAACCTTAAAGCATTAGGAGATAATCCTTACAATTTTACATCACAAATTAGAACTCTTATACTAGGAGTTGATCCAGCAAAAAACAACAGTCTAATACAAGATACAACCATAAGAAACTTAGAACAGCTAAGTATAGCAGACATGAAATACATAAATGAATTCACATTAGATTTCACTAGATTATTATCTCAAACAGGAAAAGCTATGGATGATAATCTTTGTGATAAATATTTTGTAAAATTACCAGGAGATTTAGGAAAATCTATACATGAATTATGGAAAACAAATTATGGTACACAACAGAATCTAGGAATAGGACCTAGAATAACTTATACATTCAGTATTTTAAAAGAAAAATGCAAAGAAGTAGCATTACAAGAACAGTTAAAAAGAAATGTTTATGCATTCTGTAAAACAGCAATTTATACACCACAGGCTTATGGAATATATAACAAGAGAAAGAAGATAAGAAAAAGTATGACATACAACAAAAATTATAGGAAAAATAATACAAACAAGTATGTTAAAAAACCACAGTCAAGAAAATGTAGATGTTTTATCTGCGGAGAAACAACACATTTAGCCAACAAATGCACAAACAGAAATAAACATATAGAAAGAGCCAATTTAATAGAACAAATACAGGATTACGAGATAGAAGCCATCAAAACAGATGATGATTCTGATAATGAATCAGTATATAGTATATACAGCGAAGATGAAAATCCAACAGTAAAAGTAGCATATACATATATGAATACAGAAGAAAATTGTGAACACAATTGGATACAAAACAAGGGAAATAATCACATAAGATGTTATAATTGTGGATATTACCCAAGTATAGAAAAAAGATCACAGCGTAATAAGTGCTTTAAAGAAATATGCTTTAAATGCCTTAAAGAAATCTATAACCAGGATATAGCCTCGACATCTAAAACAGTTAACAAGGATAGCAAAAATGATAAAATAGAAAAAATAGAACTTTCATTAGAATTACACAGCTTAAAAATAAAAAATTTAGAAAATAAGATGGAAGAAATAGAAAGGATAGTCAAACCAGAGGAAATAAGCAAAATGGCCACAGCACAGTTAGAAGAACAAACCTATATACAAACACAGGGTTCAACAAACATGATAACTATTCAAAGCCGCTTATGGTTAGATAACAATAAATACATAGATTTACAGGCCTTAGTAGATACTGGAGCAACAAAAAGTTTAATATCATACAGCTTAGCACCAGTAGAATATCACAGAAAGCTTTCGTATAAATTAAGTACAAGAACAGTGGAGGATAGATTAATAGACATTACACATTGTCTAGAACCAGTAGGAATACAGTTCTTAGACTTTGCAAACAATTACAGTATTAAATACGATATGCCACAAATAAATATTAATCCACCAAATATAAAATCTAAAGACTTTGTTATAGGATTAAATTTTATATTAGGATTAAATGGGGCAGTAACAATTACAAAAAATTTTATAACATTAAGCAAACAATTATATACAATACCAACTCTCAGATACATAAATACAACAGAAATTGTTCAAAAAAGAGGTAATAAAGGAAATTTAGATTTTTTAAAAACACACAACAGAAAAAATTTGATAGAAAGCGAATCATTAAAACTTCTCACAGACTTTTTAAATCACGAAGTAGAAAAAGGGCAAGACATTACAAAGAGTATAAATCATCCGATGATCTTACATTTAGAAAAAATAGGATACATTGGAGAAGATATAACAAAAGCTAAGGTAGATTATATTTGTAAAATACAAGTAAAAAACCCCGACATAGTAATCAGAACAGCTAATATAGAATACAGCCCATTAGACAAAGAGGAATTTAAAAAACAAATCCCTGAAATGATGAATCAAGGATTAATTAGAAAATCAGAAAGTCCTCATAGATCTGTAGCCTTTTTAGTAAGAAATCACAGTGAAATAAAAAGAGGAAAGGCTAGGATAGTTTACAATTACAAAAGATTAAACGACAATACAATAGATGATGGATATAATATCCCTAACAAAGACAGTTTACTAAATCTTATACAGAATAAAAAAGTATTTTCAAAATTTGATCTAAAATCAGGGTACAATCAGTTAAAGCTAGAAGAAAGATTTAAACCCTGGACAGCTTTTACATGTTCTGAAGGGCAATACGAATGGAATGTCCTAAGTTTTGGACTAAAAAATGCTCCTTCGATTTTTCAAAGATTTATGGACAGTATATTCTTGAAATTTGAATTTTGTCTATTATATATTGATGACATTCTAGTTGCAAGTAATACAGTACAGGAACACGAAAGACATCTTCAGCAGGTTCTTACAGAAATAAAGAGAAATGGTATAGTAGTTTCTAAAAGAAAAATGGAATTATTCAAAAGAAAAATATCCTTTTTAGGATTAGAAATTGGAAATGGAAAAGTAGAATTACAACCACATATTTCTACAAAAATTCTAAATTTTCCAGAAAAATTTGAAAATTTAAAACAGATACAAGCATTTTTGGGTATGGTAAATTATACCAGAAAATTTATCCCAAATTTGTCAAAATTAGTCGGACCAATATACAGTAAGACTACAAAAAATGGTCAAAGGTATTTTAACCAGGAAGACATTAAGCTGGTTAAGGAAATTAAAAAGGCCGTTAAAAATATTAAACCACTAGAGTTACCTCTAGTTACAGATTATATAATCATTGAAACAGGTGGATGCAAAGAAGGATGGGGAGCAGTCCTTCTATGTAAACCAAGTAAATACAGCACAAAGAAAGAAGAGAAAATTTGCGCTTACTCAAGCGGTAATTTTCAAAACAAAACAAATTGGACTACAATAGATTTTGAAATACAAGCATTAATCTATGCTTTAGATAAATTCAAAATCTTTCTCAACAAAGAATTTACAGTTAGAACCGATTGTGAAGCAATCGTTAAATTTGTAAAAAATGACCAAAGTAAAAAGATAAACAGAACAAGATGGGTCAATTTGCAAAACATTATACAAGGAAATGGTTATGTTATAAATTTTGAACATATAAAAGGAAAAAATAATGGGATAGCAGATATGTTATCTCGAAATATAAACAAATGGTTTGTTGCAGATGGACAGGAAAAAAGATAAAGGAAAAGCAAAGATTATATACCCTAAACAGGATAAATCTTTGACAGAAGAAGAAGAACAGATTCAACAGATATACAAGCAGTCAATAGAAAAAATACACAGTTCATCTCAAGTCTCACTACCACAGTTAGTGATAAGACCAGATGAAATTACACAGTTCTATAGACAGCAAAAACAGTTTACACAGTCAAGGGAAAAACGCCCTTTGCATACCAGTTCTATACCTAAATCGGTATTGGAATTTGGAACATATGCATTACAGATTTGCACAGATTCTAGCAAAAAGTTTCGTCCTATCATAGGCATGAAACTTACAGACAAGCAGCAATGCTTGTTAGACAACCTATGGCATATTCAAACCATGCCACAGGCATCAACTTTCAAAGTACAGGTTTTAAATGCTTTGAGCATTTACTTTCAGGAACAGAGTTTAAAAACCCCTGAAAGACAGTTTAAAACAAAACCAAATTTTACACATTATGTCATATACAGAGGTACAAAAATTGGAATTTTCAACAAATGAAACAGTGTTATCCCTCATATAACAAATATCCCTAGGGGAGCAACCTGGAAAGGATTTACAAACTTCTCTGAAGCATTGAAAGATGCAAGAGAAAAATTTGGTATACAAAACTTTTACATAGAACCTGAAGAGGTTAAAAGCTTTTCTGACATTGCAAAACAAAATCCTGAGCAGTATATACAAGCTCAGCAAGAAATGATTTCAATGTTGAAATCACAATTAGAAGAAAAAGCAAAAAATACACAGAATATACAGATAAAAATTGAAAATAGCATGTTAAAACAGAAAAATGCTATACTCGAAGCAAAAAATATACAGTTATTACAAAGGCTCGAGAAAAAAAAAGAAAAAATAGTCGTATACAGAACTTATGAATCTTTTAGAACAAGGATTCTTGATACACCCTGGTGGCAAACTTTGAAACCAGTTACAGAGAGATTCCCAGAATTTGAGAATCTTGTCTCACAGAAGGTTTGTGTAGAATTCCCTTTGATTCTGTACAATTTACAACAGCAACTCATAGACTTGGCCTTCAGATTCGACAGTGAAGTTCAAGGATTTGCAGTAGTAGAAAGAACAGACGAAGATGGAAAGGGAACTGGCCTCTTGTTACTTCAAGTACATCACCCTACAAAATTAACAGACGAACAGATAATTCAATTTTACCATCATGGTATGATTGATTATTTAGAAATAAGGTTAGACAAAAGAACAGAAGATCTCTTAAACCAGTTAGGAGAGAAGATCATTTTAACAACAGGAAACATTGCAGCAAGATCTACAACGCCAATCATTGGTTGTAAGATTATTGCTTCATTCCCGTTTGCAGACGCTTATACATACAGACCAGCTAGAAAAAGAATATTCATCGAACACAATAAACAAAAAACAGATGTCTATCTACAAAGAGCGATGACAAATCCCGTCAGCAACATAGACTTTGCAAATTTACCATGGATGGATCTACACAGCCAGCCTACAACAAGTTTCGAACAGTTTGTCAAAAAACATCAGGAAACTCCAGAAATCCCTGATTGTTTTCCTTGGCAACAATACAGACTCATAGGAGAAGGACACTACATACAGGTTTATGCAAAAACAAATTGGAGTATGCTTCTACCATTTGCAGGGGAAGGAGACACTCTACAGTTAGAACACATCGTCAACCTAGAAGATGGATACAACGACGAACAGAATTGTTCAAGCCCACAGTCGATTGACAGCACACACAGAGACTTCTAGAAAACATGACCCATGCAATGACGACAGATTACACAAGACAAAAACAATAACGTAAGCCATGACGAAAGCAGCAATTATTGGAAGATAATCATGGCAGACAAAAGTTACTTTTTCTTTTTAGGCTTTTTGAATTTAATGTATAGCCTTTTTGACTTTTAGGTTTACAGTCTTTTGAATTTAGTAGATTAGCAGATTCGTTTGCCTATAAAAAGGCATTTGTAATTCATTTGTAAACACACCCCGAAAACCATTGAAAGCAATAATACTATGACTTTCAGTGCACACTAAACTCTTCGCCGCTCTTTAGAGAGAGAGAGAGAGGAGGGATCCTAAGAAAACCACAAAGTTGTGAGAAAACTAGAGAAAACCAATGAAAACGATCACATAATATATAATTTTTTTTATCACTACCTTCTATATATATGTGTGAGTATATATAAATAAAGTTATGAATCAAATGAAATCGTAACATGGTTTTACATATACGTCACATATAGGTTACGTATCCGTAACCATTTTTCATTCGATATAGTGTTACGTATACGTAAGTTTCTTCATTCTCGTATCTATGCTCAACATATATGTACCAAACACTTAAATAGTATTTTAGTAATTAAAATAAAAAAAAAAATTTAAATTATGTCATTGTTTTCCGTGGTTTTCTTTGGTTTTCACATAACTATTGGTTTTCTCAGGAACCCTCCCCTATATATATATATATATATATATATATAGGGTTCCAATAAAAACCAAGTTATAATAAAAAACCAAAAAAACTATTTTCTAACAATTGATAATGTTACTCAAAGGTTTGAATTAAAGATGACAGATTTGTAATTATTTCTTAATTATATATGTCAAATTTTAATAAAGAAAGGTATAAGAGGCAAAGATTAATTTTAAAATTTTAAATCTCCTAAAATCCCTCTTCTCTCTCCTATTTTAATCTTAATAATCTGGAACTCAAAAATCAAGTTCCATAATTTCTTCTTATTTAGATGTTGCTTCTTTAAAGAAAAGATAATTACAATGAAATCATTCAAATTAGAACTTATGTGTACGTATTATGTTTAAATCAATAAAAGAATCAGAAGTTACGTATCCGTTCTACGGTATAAAAATCAACCAAAATTGGTTTTTTCCTTCTGCCCTACAAAAACTTAAATATAACTCACTTCTACGTATATCAAAAGTTGAACTTTTTTCCTCTTGACAAATGTTTAAATCGAACAACTAAGTTTGTTACATATATATGTAAGTCTATTTATATACATATGTTCCTATTAAATATAACAAATGTTTACGTCTAAGACGTATTTTTTATGTGAACGATAGTTTTTATTGTACATTTAGGATTTACGTATACGTAAACACACATAGCAGATACTATAATTGTCAAAAACACTTTAAGTTACATATATTCAACACATACTAGTTATATTTAACTAACTCGTACCATACATGTGCAACTATATCTTACGTATACGTATCTTGTAATTTACATCAACCTGTTGGCGTTATTGTTCTTTCCTCCGATGACCACTTACACATATGTAACTTTAATTACAAACCCCAAATCTAGAAAAAACTAGATGATCAAGTTACATATACGTAACTCAGAGTAAAGTTGCATATACATTTTCAAATCACCGTCCTTATCTTCAAATGAACAAGATGAAGCAGCAACTGAAACTTGATGCTAGGTACTGATGTAGAATAAAGCGAGATATTAATTTGATCCTTTTGATTCACAACGAATACTAGAAACAATTCTTCTAATTATCGTTGAATCGCAAGAATACCGATAAGTAAGAAATTTTCACACACAAATACACTTGTGGTAGAGAGAAAATAATTTTTCATAAACTTCAAAAACTAATCATCATTTCAAGTATCTAGAAATATAAAACGAAAGACAAAATTCGAATGGGCCTCAAAGCATAAACGGGCCAAAAACTAGTACATAAACAAAGCCAAACAAAAACTAAAAATAACTTTAAAATTATAAAAACTCATAAAATAAGGCGATTTTGGGCCGAACAAGGGCCTAAGCCGCCTACGGCCGAAACGGAGCTTCCTAGCCCAAGCTACATCCATTTCAGTGAATAACCTTTGAACACGCGATATTGAGCCTCCAAATATAGAATTGTCCACTCTTCAACAATTGGACCCGCACCAAGTACGTATACATATCCAAATCGTTTTCTTCCTCAAATCATTGTCCTTTCTTCAATTCAAATTTTCAAATCAAACATAGATTTTGTTTTCTACATCAACTCTTGAAACCCAGATCCTCATTCGAAACAACAACAATATTAAAGCTTCTAATGGTGTTCTCGTACGTGCGTCGTCGTGGTCGTGTACGAAGGTGACAATACGATGGATGGTGGTATGTGCGATTACTTCAATTGGAATTGTCTGGTGTTTATTGGCTTTTTCACATATGATGTAATTAGATTTGAGATAATTAGGGTTTAGATAAGTTATTTAAGGAAAGAAATCAGGATTTTAAAATATTACTAAAGATATCAAAATTACCTTAATAATCTTTTAAATTAAATATGAGTAATTTAAAATAAAAAATTATGATTGCTTGAAATTAGTTTTTATGGTTTTCAATTATAAAGATGGTTTTCATTTGCTCCCTTCTATATATATATATATATATATACATACATACTAGTCTTTATAAACACGTATATTACACAGTTTGAATAAATTAAATATTTAGAAATTAAAATTTTATTAAGAGAAAATTGCATAAATAGTTCATGTGGTTTGATCAGATTGCATGATTAGTCCCTACACTAATAAAAAGTTAGTCCAGACTTTTGTATAGCCATTGCAAATTTGGTCCCAAATTTTATAAAAGTGCAAAGTTAGTCCAAACTTTTATGTGAGCGTTACACTTTTGGTCCCTAAAATAAATTTAAAAGTTAATTTAAATTTTGTAAAATGCATAAAAAATGAATGAATTTTGTGCAAGAGACCAAACATGCAATGATTAAAAAAATTTGGACTATCTTTGCAATTTTTAAAGTTTGGGGACCAAACACGCAATTTGGTTAAAACACAAGGACTATTTATGTAATTTTATCTTTTATTATTTATAAAATGATGTTATAATATAATATATGATTGACATCTTTCTTATTAAAAATAGAACAAAAATATTATGTGAAAACATATGTTTTAGAAAATGTCATTTTTAAAAATGTTTTATTATACCTCTCAATTTTAATTATATTTTTTTTGTAAAATTTTACTATTTAAAAAAAGTAACTTTAAAATATTTTTTATTTTATTAAATTTATTCATTTAATAAATAACATTAATAAAAAGATATCTTTCTTAATTTATTGGAGAACTATTTTAATAAAAAATTAAATAATATTATTAGTAATTATTGTGATTATTTATTAGTAAATCTGGCGTTGTCACGTGTATTCGTAGTTAACCTTTTATTCGAGTATATATATATAGTAAACACCAACTCTAGTCAATTATATAATTTACAAATTATTTATTATATTAATTGTTTAAAGTATATTTGAGTAAATTTTAACCTTATTATTAATGGTCGTTATACATATTTTTTAACACCCCAAGGAATAAAGATCATAAGGAAATGAGTTATGTATATGTAAGTTGTTTGAGTTACATATACGTAACTCTTAGTTGTACACATGGTAACACTTAGTTACATATGCGTAACTCATGGTTTTTGCTCTTTACAATTATAACATGGTTTTCAAGGGATCCATCCCTAATATATGCATATATATAGTAATTAGGATATTATATTTATTATTTACTGAGTTTATGTTCTACTATGTGAGAGCTTTGCAATGACCAAAACGTGTATAAGATGGTGCTAAGATGAATAAAATATTAATACTCGAAGTTGGGTGGTTGGAATTATTCATACTCACATACACAGGGGACGTGGGTGATAGGTTGTAATGTGACGCTTTGATGGCGTACTTGTGCACGCTTGGATAACGATTTGCTTGAGAGTCGCCTTTGTATTTTTGAACATTGGTACAATGTTGGCTTGATAAGTTGCTTGGTACCAATTGGGTTCAGTATTAACTTGAGCTTGGTAGCAACTAACTCGGTAATAACCGGTTGGTAACATTATTCGAGTTTGATAGTGAGCGCGGTAACGGCTATTATGGTATCAATGAATGGCACTCAATAGCAACAAAGCTCGATGTTGAGTTTGGGTGGTACAGAGTTTGATAGCGAGTGGTTTTGATGTTTGGTAGCAACTCATATGGCTCGATAACCACTACTTAGAACCATGTTTCCCATTACAATTTCACCCGGTCATGAAATGAATATGATAATTTCATTTGATATCATAAATCCATATTAATGCAATTAAATCTATGAATTAACTCTTATCAATAAAGTCATGTTGCACGTGAATTCTCACCATTAGTTAGTTTGTTCTTCCAAATGAATAGATTACAAGAAGACAATGTTGAAAACACGTTTAAAACTTATGTTTGAATCTTTATACATGTAAGTATTGTTAATTTTGTCTTTTGTGTATGTTTTGGTACTACACATTTTTCATTAGAATAATAAGAGTATGGTTATTATATGATTGCATACATATTTTAATAAGAGGAACCCATCTTCCTTGCATTTATTTAATATTAGTAATTTATTATAGAGGACAAGCAACGATACATGTTCCCGATACAAATGTTATGAAACTTAAGGATATAACAAAGATTCAAGGATATGCTTCAATGACACAAAGAGGGGCTTGGATATGTTTTATAGCATAACGAGTAAACCCAGCCTCATAAAAAACATAAGACCATTCTTCTAAACTACGTTCTTTTCCTTCGTTTGTATAGATCATCATATTAATATCAAACATCAACCCAACTCCTTTATACTCGTGATCTTCTTCCTGGCCTAATAAGACATCTACAATAATGACCTTTCCTTTACCTCGTGGAATAGATTCTCGACATTTTCGTAGTATGGCAATGCATTGCTCGTCCGCCCAATCATGTAATACTTTCTACAACATCCAAACTCAATCGTTAATTAGAATATGATTGCTAAAGATGTTATATGATCATATTGAAATGAAGGAAGTATGTGCAAAGAAAAAAAGTTAACAAGATGTGAGTTGTCAAAAAGCAGAATCTTATGGTGACTCGAGTCTAAATTGAAGCTCGTTTAATGTAAGGAAAATTGAATTATAATACGCAAATAAAAATTCACTATTGTAGTTTAACTCATAAGATTTTAAACTTTCATATTGTCACAAGGACAATTCTACTTGCATAATCATAGTATATTTGCACTTGATTACCATTCTATTTGCTCCCAAGGATTATTACGAGGGAAATGAGGAAACGTACATTTCTTTTAAGCGAAACCAAGTGAAAAGCAAGTGTATGTTGAATGTAAATCTATAATAATTATGCAAGTGGGATTTGCCTTGATAAAAAAAAAATAAAAGTGAATAGTGACAATGGTCAAATTGTTAATATAGATTAGTTTTACCTAAAGGTACATAATTTGGTTCATTATATTCCAATATACCATAATATAAATATAACAATATTTATATAATATTTTACCAAAATGAAACATAACTAAAATAATCTCTAGATAGAACACTATAAATTTCATAGTTACACTAACCATCATAAAAACAGCATCAGCTTTTGGAACATGATCAAACATACTCCCTCCAACATTTTCAACCCTAGTATTTTTCGGAGCCGTTAATGCCACATGAGGGAGATCAAAATTAATCCCTTTGATCCGTGGGCAAGCCTCCACAATCAACCGTATAGCCGTCCCATTGCCTCCACCAACATCCACCAGTGTGCTTAGCCCTTCAAACACCTGTGGACAACCCTCCAATAGTGCACCCACAGTCATTTGAGCATCACACGCCATTCCATCGTTGAATAACTTGCTATGATTAGGATTCGTGGCACAAAATTCCCATAGGTCCATCCCATGTGCCGCTTTAAATGGTAATTCTTTGTTACCCAACACCCAAGCACTTAGCTTATGCCATGGAGCTAGCATTGACGGGCTACTTGTTAAAAGTACCAAGTCAGCCATTCTATGCTTTCCATTTCGTGTTAGAAGTCTAGATAACGGGGTTTGGACGTACCCGACAGATGTTTCAGATACTGGTTTTTCTTGAAATACTTTATAGTGAGTTAAGAACCTCATAATCCGATGCAATGAAGACTGTGAACACCCGATCTCTAATGCCAGGTCATCAAGAGTTATTGGAGATTCACGGTTTTCAAGAATATCAGGTATCCCAAGTTCAATGGCACACTTGACAACAGCAATACGACTGAACCCAAGAATATAGTTCCATATTTCTTCTTTTGGTGTCACTTGTGTAGTCATTTTCCCCCCTCAAATTGGTTCAAATGTTTTGAGATATTATCATGCATTAAATAGCAAGAAAGCTTGCATAGTGGGATTTAATTTAAAAATTATTTTTATCCTATTCTAGAACCTGAGTTATATTATTATTTTCAGTAATAATTTTAACCGTCCACCTTCGTTGATATATTTATTACCTGCTACATCACCTGGTAATTTGAATATCATGCGGTGAATTTTTTAACCTATAAAATTACAATTATACTATATATTAAAAAGCAACTTCACTGCTACAGTGAAGTAGCAGTGAAGTTGCTTTTTAATATAGGGCACACAATTATGTAAAATGCATTTATAAGTTTGTGTTTTTATATATTGACTATATATTTTTATAAAATGTATTTAAAACCCAAATTCTAATTAGGATTAACAATAAAGTTTTATATTTTTGCTTTTTGACACAAAAGTTTACTTTTTTTGTTTTTCGGTTCAAACATTAGAATCGGTATTCGATACTATCGGAACCGGTATCGGTATACGCTTTTGTGGTTTCCGATAAGCCAACCCGACAACGAAGAAAGTCACGCTAGCGTAAGACAAAGGAAAACAACCAAACTTTCGTACGCGTAACGTAGGTGAAGTTTGCTTTTTGGCCACAAACGTTTACTTTTTTGTGTTTTTGACGTCAAACATTAGTATTGGTATTCGGTATTTAATCGAACTGGTATCGGTATACGCTTTTGTGGTTTCCAATGAGCCAACCCGACAACGAAGAAAGTCATGGTCGCGTAAGACAGAGAAAAACAACCAAACTCCCGCGCGCGTAGCGCGGGTTAAAACACTAGTTTGGATAAATTTGCAAAATTTAAAACCAACTTTTACACTTACTTATATAAGCTTCTAGACTTGTTCAATATTATTAGGATCATTTGAGCTCATGATTGTGTAATGTGTAACGATTTAAATGAATGAGAGAATAGTTGAAATATAAATGTTAAAACTTAAATAGGTGAAGAAAATGAAGAATAATGATTGTATTAATAGTGGTATTTTAAAAGAGTAATTGAAATTTTAAAATCTTTAAAAAATGGAAGAAAATTTAAACGTTTGAAATTTATAAGCTTAAAACTAAAACGATGATTGCATACTTCTTTATAATCGTAAATTAACATGATGAGGCAACACTACCTTTAGACCCGAGGCTAGAGATGCATGTTAAGCTTTTCAAGTTCATTAACTTACAAAGTTAAAAAAATGCACAAAATACTTTTTATAATAAAGACAGTACTTTTATTTTCTATTTTCTATTTATGTAATTTACTTCTTTTAGATATGAAAATATAAACAAATTTAGCGTTAACTACAAGTCTTTGGTTTATAATTAATTACAAAATAAATAAATAAAAAACCATCAAAGTACCAATACCCTATACACGTTGTGAAAATCTTAAATGGACCCTTGAGTGATCGCATTCATATATACCAGTTTTAAGTTTTCGATGAGAGTGACGTAATAGTAAATTAGAAATATATGTTGATTCACAAGATTTATCATCAACCAATAATATGAATCAACTTCAACATGGGTTTACGTACCTAATCTATACTACTATATAATACATATTAGAAGGATAAGATTGTAATTTTATTTAAAGTATAAGACATCTATACAATATTTTAAGCATAGAGTACAAATGCATTATGCAATAATTCTATTTTTGCCCCCATTTAATTAACTTCTTCTAATTATTGTATTATTTAATACACATTATTAATACATTATTTAATAATATGATATTATTTAATTCACTTCATTAAGTTTTATTTTATTTATAATAATATAAATTGACATTTAAATTTATAATTACTAATCATATTTTTAAAACTAAAGTTTTATTTTATTTATAATAATATAAATTGATATTTAAATTTATAATTACTAATCATATTTTTTTAACTATATACTATTTAAATTAAGTATTATTTTATTTAAATACCTATATCCATACTATTTTATAATAAATCTCTCTAGATAGAGATGTAATTTTATCAACCATATAAGTTTTGAATCAACATGTACAACGGAGTACGAGACATTTAAGAGGGTTAGAATAAAAAATTGATTAAGATTTTAAGATACTTTAATGGTAATATGATAAATTTATCAATTAGATTTTATATACCTTGGCATTTTTGCCATAGTTTCTTTCATGTATTTAATAAATATTATTAATATATTATTTAATAATATGTATTATTTAATTTACTTCATTAAATTTTATTTTATTTATAATCCTATAAATTGACATTTAAATTTATATTTACTAATTATATTTTTAAAACTAAATATTATTTATATTAAATATTATTTTATTTAAATATTTAAGTATATATATATATATATATATATCTTCATATTTTTAATAACTATAATACTAATATTTTTCTAGGGACATATTGTGAATTTAATAATTTTAAATTTATCTATATTTATTATAATAAAAGTGAAAGGATGATTGAATGATAATTTTACATATGGATTAAGACAATCATATGAAAAATCATATTTAAATTTTAAAAAATTAACCATTTTATTTCATTTATACGCTTAAAAAAAGTATAATATATGATGCTTATAATACAAATCCTAAAACATATACACATGGCCAAACAAAACCGTCATTTACTTTCAATTCTGTTTATTCAGTGCGATTGAGCACTAATCTCTCTTCCCCTTTCCCTTGGTGGTTGTTAGAAGCTCAATAACAATCAATATGCTAATTTGTTATGACAATTTCTCCATTAATTTTCTACGGTCTATGCAAACCACCGAAAACTGCATCCGATGATCATAAAACTCAAACGTACATTCATAAAACGAAACTCCCCTAAAATCTAGGTAATAAGTGATGTTCGACCACAAAGACCACCCATGCTTTCGCTAATCTTGTTGGATAATATAATTGTCTAAAAGACTTTTGTAATATACGTAATTGTTTTCTTTCATTTAATTTTTTCAATAATTATATTTTTATTTTTTAATTTACATCATAACGCACCGATCCGATACTGACTAAAATCAAATTCCCAAAAAATCATGCAACAGCCGTACCGCCGTAACGCGCGGGCATTTTCACTAGTGTTTTTAAAATAAACGAGTTCAATATCTATCTATTCTAATAAAAAAAAGTTTTGTGTTGCCATTTATCATAATATTAGACCTTCTAAGCCTAATTTTCCCGCTTCTCTCTTATATTAAATATTCACATTAACCACCAATAATATTATTTTATTCTTTTTAAGATTAAAATAGTTTCTAATAAATTAAGAAAGAGGTTTTTTATAAATGTAAATTTTAAAGAAACAATCTTTTGTATAACATAAGTAATTTTTTAAAATATCAAATTTTTTTAAAAAACACAAAATATTTAAAATAATGTTTTTAAAAATTAATTTTTTTATGAACTGATGTGTTGGTGTTAGGAATGAGTTTAAGATGCTTAAAACTATGTTTTTAACCTAACTTTGATATCCAATATAATCACTTTATTACGTATTTGAAATATAGGTTAAATGAAGCTTAACGAGCATTATTTGAGAAGGTTACAAAGGATAGCAAGACTATGGCTTGAAAGTTGCTGAAAACAAAAAAAGTTGTGAAAAAATCAGTGAGGCCGTAAGCTACGGCCTGAGGCCGTAAGCTACGGCCTGAGGCCGTAAGCTACGGCCTGAGGCCGTAAGCTACGGCCTGAGGCCGTAAGCTACGGCCTGAGGCCGTAAGCTACGGCCTGAGGCCGTAAGCTACGGCCTGAGGCCGTAAGCTACGGCCTGAGGCCGTAAGCTACGGCCCTGTGCTGAGTTCGTCTGTGAAGCCCGTAAGACAGGGGATTTGATCGTCTGGTTGAAGGTAGGCCGTAACCTACGGCCTGAGCCCGTAAGTTACGGCATAACATGAAATTTTGGGGATTGTTTCAAATTTCAAAACCTATTTAATCCCTAATATCAGGGTTTCGAAGGGAGACTTTTCCAGAGCAAAAAAGTACGAATTTTTGGACGAAATTCATGCCTTAGAACCACCTTTAATCATACCAAATCACCTCCAATCATCAACACAACAAGATTGAAGATCTAATGAAGATGATGCGGGGCTAGGCTTTTCGTGATTACTTTCGGGAGTACAATTCTTGTTAAGTGAAACAATTGGTATGCTTTGATTAGGTTTTTGTTTTGAACAAGGAGTTATTGAATGAAACATTATGTTTTGATTGACTTAAAAGGTTTGCTTATAAATATAGTTGTTTGCTTGATTATCAGTTTTCGGTTTCCTTGCATCGTGAGCTCATTAAGAAAAGTAGACAAAGTGATATAAGTAAATCGGTAACATTGTGAATGAACGAATCTTAAAAGCTTGTTCTTTTGTTGTCACTTTAATCAAAAGCTAAGATTTTAAAGTATTGTTGTTACAAACCCGAGGTTAAACACACCAATTGTTGATCTTGCGGAATTGGAACCCCGGAAGTGATTATCTTTCCATTAATTAGTAAATTTGTTTCAAAGTTTATTGCTTTTTACAATAGTATTCTATAAATCATTCGTTGTTTTGATTTTTATTTCTAAAGTTTGTGTCTTTAATTTAATTGAGTTTCGTTGGTTAAACACTTTTCACATATTCCCTGTGGAGACGACCTCACTTACCCTTACACAATAAAGGTAGCTAAGACCGATATATTAACTTGTTTTTGATCGAGTCTCGACAACCGGATCAAAATGGCGCCTTTGCCGGGGAATTAGTGCGCAAAGTGTTATTTTTTTGTAAATTTTTTTTTGTTTTATTTTCTCCTCTTTTATTTTCTTTTGTTTTGTTGGGTGCTACGCTAGGAGTTTTATGTCTTGCAGGTTACTCTAAAGAAGTTAGACCTCACCATGAATCGAGTTTATTATTCATGTACTGCTTGCGGAAGTCCAGTTCACACAAAAGATGATTGTCCTGAGTACTTACAAAAGTGTGAGGATGCGAGAAGAAAATTATATATGTTGGATGTTTATTATGATGATGTACAATCATCTTATCCGTACTAAGAGGCATCTTCTGCATACTATGAAGGATATTATCAATCAGAGGTGAACTACAACTTTGAGAAAGATTTGTATTGCAACAATTATAAAACAGAGACGGTACAAAGCTCCAGTTATAAGGAAGATCATTATGACTATCATAAAGAATACTCTCAAGCAACATACGTGGATATTAATAGGCATAATCAAAGAGATTCTGATAGATGCTCGAATCACTCAAATACTTCTCAATGTTATGATCAAAATCAATGTCAATTCCCTCCTCAAAAACAAGAAGATGGTGCTAACCAAAGTGACAAGCCCTTTCAAGAGACCTATCAATCTGAGGAGGAGGAAACTATTGCTCGATTGGAGTTGATATTGCTCGAGATTGATAAGTTGTTATCACAACATCATCTTTCATATCAACAACGATTTGACTACTTAACTATCAAGCGTGACGCTTTATTATTGAAAATAGAATTAGAAGAGTCAATCTCACCATCATTCAAAGTCGAGGATGAGGGCGTGGAGATTAATACCACACAAATTCCCTCATTTGTTGAAGAGCCATATGTAGAACGAGTGGTGGTTGAATCTTATGATGATGAAGTGGAAGAAGAGGTTATAGGTACTTCAGAGCAAAGAGTTGAATGTTTGAACCTAATGGATGATATAACACCTTCTAAGGAACGAGAGACTAAGATATTGCCATATGGTCCTAGTCGTACTTTAGTATTTATTATACAAATTGACAAAGTGAGGGATGATGGCTCGTGTTCGGAGAAGAGGAAGGTGAGTATAGAGGACATCGAACAATTTATTCAAAGGAGATCCCACAACGATTCGATAGAGATGCCAAGGACAAGAAAGAAGGTGCGGACCCGACATGCCAACTACCATGCATACATTGGAAACTCGATGGGCAAATGTGGATAGAGAATGTCAACCATTGATTCAAGAGACATGAAGATCATGAAAAAGAAAATAAGGATTCGGTATGTCTACTATCGAGCATTTGTTGGTAATGTGGTAGGAAAATGTTCAATTCAACCACCATAAGTGGTCTCAGGTAAGGTCTGGCTGAAGACCTAAAACTTAGCGCTAATCAGGAGGCAACCCAAGAACTTTGTGGGTGTGTTCACTATAAACCCTCACGAGACTACAACTCGTCCACTCGGGGCTACCGAGGGGTTTAAAGGCTTGTTGCATATGCTAAATGCAACCGTGATTCCTACGAAAGTGAGTTTAGGATTTTTTTTTAGATCTAGTTTTCTTAGTTTTTTATTTATTTTTTTAATTAATTCTTTTTATATAATTCTAACTTAAATGTTGCATTGGGGACAATGCAATGTTTTAAGTTGGGGAAGGGGATCATCTATGTTTCGAAATTATAGTTTTTGAACTTAAATGCAAAAGTTGCAAATTTTTTAAAAATTCTATGTGTTAATCATGACGTGAGAAGTTTACTTCTACATGATTTTATAAGATTTTGCAGGTTAGTGAGATGAGATTTTAAGGATTGCCATCAATCACAAGAATCTTGCCACAACAAATCGATCAGGTGAACTCATTCTTTTTATGGATTCTTTAAAATTAATTAATTTTATTTTACATGTTTTAATTTTTAGGTCATTTGTGTTAACAACCTTTAAAAAAATGATTAAAGTCCTTGAAAAAGATCTTTGCATATATGAAAAATGATAGGAAATTGATAGGTTGATGCTTATACATGAATTATATCTCTAGGGGAGGATAACAAAGATAATTTGTGATATGTTGATAGGCTCGTCCTAAATATAAGAACACCAATGTTGTGCGCGATAACTTAAGAAATGTATGTGTTTAGTATCCCATCCCGATATGCATGGTTTAAAAAACTGAGTCCCAACAAAAACGGGTTGCGAGTGGTATGTATACCTAGTATTCCTTTCTCACACGCCATGTTTCTATTGTTTATGACACCTCCATCTAAATAAAAAGGATTAGTTGATTATATGTATGAAAAGGAGAAAAAAAAAAGAAAGAAAAGAAGGAAAAAAAAAGAAAAGAAAAAGAAGAAATATATGAGAAAAAAAGGGAGAAAAGTACCGCATATTACGTAGAAGGGAATAAAAAAAAGTTAATAGTTATTGTGTCATAACTATGGTACATGGTTGTCTTAAGTGTGGGTTAGTGAATCCTCAAGAAATCATGAGGTTGGGTAGGTTTTGCTATGTACATTCAGGGTGTGGGGTGATTAAACCATGATGGTAACTTTGTATATTAATAAGCACAATACATTTGGTTGGGATTTAAAAGGGTATGAGTTTAAAGTGGATCAATATATTGACAATCACAATTACTTTGTTAGTACAATCCTACGTGAAGAAAAATATGTAAGATTAACTTATCAATTATGATTTCATTGCATATCTTTTTCGGGACGAAAAAGGGTTAAGTTGGGGAATGTGATGTGTTGGTGTTAGGAATGAGTTTAAGATGCTTAAAACTATGTTTTTAACCTAACTTTGATATCCAATATAATCACTTTATTACGTGTTTGAAATATAGGTTAAATGAAGCTTAACGAGCATTATTTGAGAAGGTTACAAAGGATAGCAAGACTATAGCTTGAAAGTTGCTGAAAACTAAAAAAGTTGTGAAAAAATCAGGGAGGCCGTAAGCTACGGCCCTGTGTTGAGTTCGTCTGTGAAGCCCATAAGACTGGGGGTTTGACCGTCTGGTTGAAGGTAGGCCGTAACCTACGGCCTGAGGCCGTAAGTTACGGTATAACACGAAATTTTAGGGATTGTTTCAAATTTCAAAACCTATTTAATCCCTAATATCAGGGTTTCGAAGGGAGACTTTTCCAGAGCAAAAAAGTACGAATTTTTGGACGAAATTCATCCCTTAGAACCACCTTTAATCATACCAAATCACCTCCAATCATCAACACAACAAGATTGAAGATCTAATGAAGATGATGCGGGGCTAGGCTTTTCGTGATTACTTTCGGGAGTACAATTCTTGTTAAGTGAAACAATTGGTATGCTTTGATTAGGTTTTTGTTTTGAACAAGGAGTTATTGAATGAAACATTATGTTTTGATTGACTTAAAAGGTTTGCTTATAAATATAGTTGTTTGCTTGATTATTAGTTTTCGGTTTCCTTGCATCGTGAGCTCATTAAGAAAAGTAGACAAAGTGATATAAGTAAATCGGTAACATTGTGAATGAACGAATCTTAAAAGCTTGTTCCTTTGTCGTCACTTTAATCAAAAGCTAAGATTTTAAAGTATTGTTCTTACATACCCTAGGTTAAACACACCAATTGTTGATCTTGCGGAATTGGAACCCCGGAAGTGATTATCTTTCCATTAATTAGTAAATTTGTTTCAAAGTTTATTGCTTTTTACAATAGTATTCTATAAATCATTCGTTGTTTTGATTTTTATTTCTAAGGTTTGTGTCTTTAATTTAATTGAGTTTTGTTGGTTAAACACTTTTCACATATTCCCTGTGGAGACGACATTACTTACCCTTACACAATAAAGGTAGCTAAGACCGATATATTAACTTGTTTTTGATCGAGTCTCGACAACCGGATCATGAACCATAAAAAATTATAATTCAAAGTTATAATAATAAATTATTGGAAAATGATATTTTTTTTTAAAACGTCTTGATTTAGAACGAATATTTTAAATTTTTTTAGATAAAAAATTAAAACAAAAGTTCGAAGAAAATAATATCATTGTTTTATTACTTATAGTCCTTACTCATACGTAATTTTAATCGTATCATATTTCAAAATATTTTTTATAATTAATAATTTTTTATTACTAATTATTTAATATTTTATTTATTCAACCCGTGTAATACACGGTATACTAACCTAGTTCCAATAATAAACTGGCTTTTTACTGTATCCCTCAATTCTATATTTCAAATGGATCAAGCGCCATCATATCTATCCAAAAACACACCAAATTAAATATTCCAACAACAATGAGGCTTATATATTATCTTAACTCATTGTTATATAAGTACACGCGGTTTAATATAATCGTGTTAAAAACATAATACAATCCGTATATTCATCTGGGATTCTGGATTGCATTCCGTAGAATGTGATTATACACATTAAATGAACTAAAAGTGTACTATTATACATACCAATTTTTGCATCAAACCTATAGCCCACTTAATAAAGATTTTGTTTTTTAGATTTAAGGTTTTAAGTTTAAACCCAAAACATTAAGTAAATAATTTGAAGTAATTTAGAAGTAAGATTAGATTAGCTAGGTTTGCCATTCTAAAAAACCTATAACTAACATTATACATCACTTTTAAGTAACAAAATTAAAAATAGCACTATATTACATTCATTCAAAGCACAAAAAAGACATATGAAAATTATATAATACAATCATTTATATTAACTATAAAGAAAGGAGTCAATTAATTTTATCTGCTCAAAAATAAAATAAATATTGTTATAAGAAGAACACACAACATAAAACTAATTAACATTATACTAGTTTTGACAAATCAAGGTTTTGGAACTTCATCGCTAGGTGACGTAGGAAGAAATCTTCGTTAAACCTAATAAGACTACGTACCTACTAAGTGAGAATATTTTTTTAAACAATAAGTCCTAGAATACATAGGATATAATGGACAAGACCTAGATAATCTAAGAGTTGACTCCCTAAAGACTCAAGTCCATAACCTTTGGTTGGGGTGAGCACATTACTCTAACTCCTATTTAATTATCACTCACCCAACCCTCCACCCGAGTTAGAATAATTACCATCACCTTATAAATAATATGTTTTCCATCATTGGACGAGTGAAAGAAAACTAAAGTTTGTGGTGAACGTGTAAGGCCATATGTGTCGTTAGCTAGTCTACTTGTATATTGTTTCGTGTGGTTGTGAGTGATTATCATATCTAGCGATTATTAGTAACAAATGTAATTACTATTTTTTATTTTTTTTAAAATTAGACGAACCACACAAATAGACAAAACAAAATGTGAGAAAGTAGGTAGAGTTGGCTGAGTTAACTTAGAGCATTCATATCAGGTTTCATATCTTTATCCTTATAATTACACTAAAAACACTACTACTTCTCTCTCCTTCTCAATTAAATAATATTTTTTTATACTTTTATCATTACTTTTTCTCTCTCTTCTACTCACAACCATTTTCAAAAATATTAAAAAATTTATAAGGGTTGAACAATGATTCCCCAAATATACAAAATGAACAGTAACTTTTCTCTCTCATCCACTCACAACCATTTACAACCATTCCTTAAATTATAAGAAACACACTCACATAAATATACCAAACCTACTGTGAAAGCTCTTAGCGAGTAGGTCGGGCCTTGAATCAGCGATACAAAGGTGGTGGTCAGTGGCGAACAGAAGTTTTAGCAAGAGGCAAATATGTTGGTTTCTAGTCCTAAACAAGGTGGTGATCACATTGATGACGTTGGTGTCTTTGGGCGAGTTGTGAGATTGTTCAGATCCGCACAAATTACAGATGGATTTGGTTTCTATTATGGTAGCATAAGCCACCGCATGAGAAGATAAACGTGGAGAAGGTTGGTGGTTTCAACATGAATTGATACCTGAACACAATGTTGGTCACGTGAACATGCGTGACTAAGCTGTTGACGATAACTGTGTTTTACCTATAGGTTTTCCGCTAGTCTTTAGCTAATTTTTGGTCTTGTTCAGTGGATACGATTTTAGGATGATGTGGTCAAAAAATTTGTCCGAGTACATTGGAGGTGGTGGTTTCATGTAATATTATGTGGATACGAGTCAATTTAGAATCAAGCATATCTAAGAGGGTTTTAGAGTGGGAGAGAGTTTTGGAGAGAAAAAGAGGCATGGAGTCTTTGGGGCTCGACCATCATACCATGAATGATTTTATATATTTATTTATTTTTATTGTGACGATGTACATGTGTATAAATGGAGGCAAAAACCAACCCTAATACATAACCTAGTGACTTTAATCCTAGTATGCTTAACCCTAATTTACTCTATTTATTATTTATACCATAGGATGACATTAGTTACAAGATATTAAGTTATTGCATAAACAAAACATCCTAAATAGTTTGAATTTTTTTTTATCAATGATTCATTTATATATATTAACTTCTACACATCCGAGATACTAAGGTGCATGTTTATATACTTAAAAAAATCTAATTATATAACTAGTATAATATTTTCTCACAAGCTAAGAACTAGAAAGGAGGTGTAGTTTGGAACACAAATATTTTTTTTAATGATTTTTTGTGAGATTCGAGAATCTTTGTTGGAACAGTAATGGTTGCTAGGTTTTACAAAGCAAGTTTTTTGGTTACTGTTTCCAATGCTATAGTAAGTAGTTGTATGAGCCCGCTCATAGTGGTGGCTAGGTTTTGGACAGCAGGCTGCGTCTGCTACTAAACCTCAACGAGACTAGGTTGTTTTTGCTAAGGTTTTTGGCGATTATCGTGAGTGGGGTTGTGATGGAGGCTAGTGTTTTTTGCGGTTGTTGTGAGCGTTGACTAGGGTTTACATTAACATATTTGAACGACCAAGTCCAGAACTGTAGGTTGCGTCTCATTGTATGAGACAAAAACTACTACGGTTATGAGAGGATACCATGTTAAACTAAGAATAACATTGCGTAGCCGATGCTTGACTTAACACCCAATTTCCATAGGGGTCAAGAAGGGGCCATATCTCTTTGTGGTCATACGTACGCAACCTTATTTTACACTTTATGCATAAGATTGTTTCTTAGGGATTGAACCCATAACCTCAAGTTCTCAAAACAACAAACTTATATATTGTTTCAAGTTTGCCCTCTAAGTTAAACCAAGAATAATAGTGTACATTGATTGGGTACATAATAACAACACATAGGGACTCCATATACAGAAAATAATACTATTCTTGGATAATTTCTAGATATTTAATTATATAATTAGTTTAATACCCTAATGATATAATGAACACATCCGAATATATATATTTTTATTTTTTGTGCGCCAATTTGAAATAAACATAAACTAACACATGCTACTAGTTAAATACAAAGACGTATATGAGATGGCAACATACAGATGATGATTAACTATCTCAGGTCTAAATTAACTATCTCAGGTCTAAATCAAACTACTAGCTAGTTTTCTTCATTTATATTCTTGAAAGCTCTATACTCAACGCAAGTTGCTTTCTACGTATCTCATAAATTACTAGGGTATTGACGAGTTTCATGATTGTAAAAGAATGTGAAGATGAAAACCTACGTATGACATACTACCCATGATTACATAAATTATATTATATTATAATATAGTTAAATTTAGAATGTAAGAATTAAATGTTTTATGTCTAAACGTGGTGGTGTTGTTCATGGTGGTTAATTTCTAGGAAATAGTTACTTCTAGGCTGTGTAACCTTATTTTCATACACAACATTGGTTTTAGGTGGCTGTTTTTATTTTTTTTAATGATTATGGTTCTTTACGATGTACTAATTTTTACTCTATTTCATAAGGCTGGGTATCAGTATCTATGAATATTAGTATGTGTAGTTAGCATTATGTTTGTTATCATGTACTAATTGAAACTTTTTACTAATACTTGCATGTTTGGATTCCAAGCACGAGTGTATGAAAGGTTTTGTTTGTAGTAACGATTGAGAAATGGTCTTTCCGTTATATCTCTGGGCTTGTGTTTCCTGAAATTTTGTTGTTGGTTCTTTGATGCATAGGATGTTGTTAGCGTATTAACAGTCTTTAATAAATTTGTTCGTGTTTCGTAAGCTTGTCTTCGAGTGGTCAAAGAACTATTGATTAGGTATGAAATCAATGCCCTTATTCATTATTTTTCTTTTCTCTCATTTTGTAATCATCATCTATCTATGCTGTTATGCTATATATGCATCTGTAGTATCTTGGGCCAGGGTGTAAACATCTTCTTATAATTTGATTGTTTGCACAAAATTAGTAGATGATGCTACGTAATCTTTATGCTTCTTTTTCAAAATTTCAACACATTTGTGTATATATTGATGAAACAGGTAGGGCTTGAATCAGATAAAAACAAACTATTAAAAAAAGGGATAATCTTTATATTTGTGCATTCATAAGCTATAGTTAATTAGCATTGCAGAGTGTTGAGCAGATGAAACCTAGAATGTCTGATGTGTTTAACAAGTTTAAGATGTCAATGTAAATGCTTATTAATAAGTATTGATATGCATTTACTTACCGGGAAACAAGGAGTACTGCATCTAATTAATATGACTTGTATTGCAGTATCCAATGACTTTCCAAAATAAAAATCATGGGTTCAAGTATCATTTGATATAAAAATTTTCACGTGAATCAGGAGTTTTATCACAGTTGGCATTTGGATTGTGGGTTTCCTCTGTAATGGTGGACAGGCCAAGTCACTAGCTTTATTTGTGTTCACGTGCGTTTGTGGTCTTTCGTCAATGGTCTTTCATCAATGGAATAAATAACGACTAATGATACTTAGGTTCTTAGTTAACAAACTTATAAACAATGTTATAATCCCATTTTGCGATCGGGGATCATTTTGAAATTGAATTTTGCAACTTTTTACGGTCATAAGTTTTTCGCCTAGCATGTAACATTGTGTTGCGACCAATAAAGATCGCTTTGCATCCGAATTTAAGCATGTGATCGGATCAACTGCAATCTCTAGTTTTGCTATTTATGTGATCTAGCTAATAAATTTGTTGCTTTTTCTTTGATCGCAGATGCTCATTTTCGTGCTAGTTCATATACACATTCTTAGTATATAGTGTGTGTACAACACATGGTTCCTTTTTTATTTCAAAATATTAAATTATTACATATGACAAACATGCAAAGCAACAATACATTTTTCAAATACGGATATTACAAAACTAAAGGAAATAATCAAGATTCAAGGATACACTTCAATAATAGATTGAGGGGCATGAATATGTGTTACAACATAACGAGTGAATCCAGCCTCATGAAACACATACGACCATTCTTTTAAACTGCGTTCTTTCCCTTTGTTTGTATAGATCATCATATTGATATCATACATCAATCCCACTCCTTTGAACTCATGATCTTCTTCCCGTCCTAATACGACATCTACAATAATCACCTTCCCTTTATCTTGCGGAATAGCCTCACGACATTTTTTTAGTATTTTGATGCAGTCCTCATCTGCCCAATCGTGCAATATTTTCTACATCCAAACTTACTCAACATGTTACATGATCATATTGAAATGAAGGAAGAAAGCGTAAATGAAAAAAGGTTGACAAGATGTTAGTTGTCAAAAGTAGAAGGTTATGGTGACTTAAGTCTACATTAAAGCACATTAATAAATATAGAAAGTTGAATTTGATCTTTATCTGATGAGTTTGACTGAGCTAAGAAGTCTACTAATAATATAAGTTTAATTAAATTTTAATACTCACTAGCTGATAATAATCCAGGCTGAAAGTTTAACCAATTCCCTTTTAACCAAAAACAAATGTAAATTAAAGGTAAATCTATGATAATTATGCAGTTGGGATTGCACTTGATAGAAAAAATAAAAGTTAGAGTGAAATTGCTTAATTTCTCAATGTAAATTATTTTTGGCTAATGGATCATGGTTTGGTTCATTAAGTCCAATATAGCTTTATATAAATATAGCATCATTTATATAATATTTTAACTAAAAGCAACATAAGAAAAATAATATTAGGATATAACATAGTTGGACTAACCATCATATAAACAGCATCGGCTTTTGGAACTTGTTCAAACATATTCCCTCCAAGATGTTCAACACCCGTACAAATCGGAGCCGCTGACACCACATGAGGGAGATCGAAATTAATCCCTTTAATCCATGGACAAGTCTCCACGATCAACCGTAGAGCCGTGCCGTTACCGCCTCCAACATCCACTATTGTGCGTAGCCCCTCAAACACCTGTGGACAACCCTCCAAAATTGCAGCTACCGTTGCCCTAGCATCACATGCCATTCCATCATTGAACAATTCATTATGATCAGGATTCACCGCACCAAATTGCCATAGATCCATACCATGTGCCGCCTCAAAAGGTAAATCTTTGCTACCCAACACCCAAGCACTAAGTTTGTGCCATGGAGCCAACATTGCTGGACTGCTTGTTAAAAGCACGAAGTCAGCCATGCTATGCTTCCCATTTCGTGTTAAGAGTCTAGATAACGGGGTTTGAACATATCCAACAGATGATTCGGATATTGGTTTTGCTTGAAATACTTTAAAGTAAAGTAAGAACCTCATGACCCGATGTAATGAAGACCTTGAACACCCGATCTCTAATGCTAGGTCAGCAAGCGTTATCGGGGATTCACACTTTTCAAGAATATCTGGAATTCCGAGTTCAATGGCACACTTGACAATAGCAATGTGACTGAACCCAAGAATATAGTTCCATATTTCTTCTTGTGGTGTCAATTTTGTAGCCATTGTTCTCTCAAATTGGTTCAAAGATTTTATGATTTTAGCATGCTTTAAATAGCATGAAAGATTGCATTGTTGGAATTGATTTATAAACTTATTTATCCCATTTTAGAACTTGAATTATTTTATTATTTTCGTTAATAGTTTATGTTTGGTAAATTATAGAAAAGGACTTTTATTTTTAACTAATTGTATTTTTCAATATTTATATTTGTTAATTACACCCGATAACATTATGTAAATGGTTTGTTTCATCTTTGTTTTTTAGTCTAACTGTTGTTAGTTTGCACCATTAGTTTAGGTAATGTCTCATAGTTATTGCATAAGGGTAGTTGTGCATTTTCAACTCCTAAACGGTCTTGGTCAGTTCAGTCTAGACGTGTCCTATTATGCTTAAACCCATGAAATCCACTAGTTAAATTTTATAAACAAAACTTACTTTTTTGGTATTTAATTAGAAAAATAGCAGTTCTTTCATTCGCTCCATCACAACTGACAATTGGTATCTTCTTCATCCACTCTCTAGCTTGTGAAGTTAGCAATGGTTCTTGATTAATAATCGTCCATTCCAATGCCCCATCTTATCTTTAGTGGTTTAATAATTGTCTATTGAAGTGATGATAAATAGGTGAACGACGCTTATGTCCATCAACAAAGTAAGTAAGAATTTTTGATCGGCCTTCAATCATCTAATCATCTTCATCGGTTGTTCTAAGACATCAAGTTTGTGTGCTAATGTTTGAGGAAATAGTTGGATTTAATCATCAATGGAACTATTTGACGTCATTATGAGTGTGTCTATATGTTTTGTAACAGTTTATGTGTTCATCAATGGAACCATTTAATCATTGGTGCATGTATATTTGACATCATCTTAGGATCATTAATGGTTTATAATGTGCGTGTGATTAGTATTTGTTTTCACTTGTTATGTATGTGCGTAGTATGTGCGTTAAATTGCAGTACATGTATTGGTAGTGTGTATGCTAAATTGTTATAAATGTGTGTGATAACGTAATGTATGTGTGCTAAACTGTAATATATGTGTGTTGAACTATTGCATGTGTGCTAAAATGTTAAAACAATTGCATGTGTACTAAACTTGACATTGCAAATGCTAATGGTTTTGTTATAATTCAGTTTGCAAATTATGAATTAGTTTTCTTATGGTTTCGTATTATTGCGTCAAATTAAATGAATCAATTTGCAAATTTTAAAATATAAGAGGAAGATGAAATTACACATCTATTATGTGACAACCATGTGACTGAGTTAAAAATACAACTTATGATAGTTAGAGTAAAATATCAAAGATGAAACAAATTATGTACATAAAGGTTATTCAATATAATTAATAAAAATTAAGGTTGAAATATGAAATCATATACAAAGTTAAACCCCTTTTATGTAATTTGCTCATGACCTGTATATTACTTGCTACGTCACCTGATCTATGTCGTATCTTAGGTTGGATGTTGAAAGCAATGTTTACATTTATTACTAGACAGAAATTGCAAAATTTTATTTTTTTAAATATAAAAGCACGTGAAATTTACATGTTAGATAATTTAAATATTATGCAGTCAATTTTAGTATTATGCACAATAATTAAGCTAAACTTACCATGTATGGTATTGATGTAGAAAATAAAATTCAAAAGCACAGGGTTAGAGATCCTCTTTTCATACCCTAGGTTCTTAAATTGCTTCAATCCTGATCTCGCACTATTTGTTATTTGAGTTAGTAGTCCAATGGAAAAAGTTATTAACTTTTAGAAACCGCTCACGCTCATACTTTATTAGAAATCATTTACGTGGCCTTTGAATAGGATATTGTTGTTAAGAAAAATGAAAATGAAATCAAAATTAGCGTGAACTACAAGTTTTTGGATTTTATTTACTTCAGAAACGTCAAAGTATCATTTCCTGTAGGGCCTACACACATTGCAAAAATCTTAAACGCGCTAGTTCAAAATCTTATATGTTGATTCACACGATATATCATAAACCAATAATACGAATCAACTCCAACATGGGTTATTACTTAATGTTTTAAAAATAAACGTTTCAATATTAAATATTACATTACATAATATGAAAAAAAACAATGGCATTTATAGTGAAGTTTATTTATTTTTTTTGTTTTAACCACAAGCATTTTTTAAATTTCTTATGTATAAAAATAAATTACATCTAGTACAAACAAAAGTTGCAGCCACCTTAACCACCCTTCCTCCCCCTACAGCCTTCATTTACCCCCCCTCATCTTGCACTCGAAGCCCCTCCTTAGCCGTAGCCACTCCTCCGTCATGTGTTAGTGTTCCGGCAGCTCTCATGATGGCCTGTTGCGTTGTTGCCGTTTCAGGCGTTGTGACGATGCCGATGGCCATGGTGGTGGTGTTACAGAGGGTATGTGGAGGTCGGTGGTCTCGGTGCGGTGTCCGTCCATTTCTGCTTGACCGGCTCGACAGATGCGGTGGCCTCGATTTTAGCTTCGATTTGGTCTCCTCGTTTCTGTTGTCAATGACGATGGTCCAGGTGGTGATGTCGTTTTGGTCGTTGCCCCAACCTCAGATATGATCGTCGCTGTGGAGGTGGTCGATGAGGTTGGCCTGATTTCAGCTTCGATTTGGTCCCCCCATTTCCGTTTGCGACAACGATGGTCCCGGTGGTGATGTCAGTTTGGTGGGTTGCATGTCGGTGTGCGATCTTTGTTTAAGGTTGCCCCGACCTTAGATCTGATTTGGTTTTATGTTTGGTAGTGTCGGTTTGTCTGTTGTCAAGCCGGTTCCCCTTTGTGGTCGACGTGATGCCGTAGGTTGTCTCTGTTCGTTTCTGGTGCCTTCGACTGCCCGTGCCTTTTTCAATCTGATTGTGTTGGGTAAGAATATTGTTTGCTAATGTTTATGATGATGGATATTTATTCATCTGAGACCTTTTATTTTTGTTGTTTGGCAGCTATGATTATACACCAACACTTGTATCAGTTACCTTGACTTGCCAGCCATTTCTGGTGTGCAGCTGTAACCGATCATCAGTTCCGAGTCATGCTATATCAATTACGATGCGTCGCGTCTGGGCCTAGACTTAACCGGTTATTATAACGTGCAAAGAGTATTGTGGTCAAACCCTAGTTCCAATAATAAACTGGCTTTCTTTTTTTGAAAAAGATAAATTGCATGCTTTCTACCTACATATTTTAAACTAGCTTTAGTAAAACTGTGTATTACATCAGATTGAAAAAGTAAAATATTAAATAAATAAAAAAATTATTAATTACTAAACAATATTCTAAAATAAGATATGAGTAAAATTACGTATAAGTGAGGATTATAAGTAATAAAATCATGATATCAACTCTTTAAATTTTTATTATTAAAATGTTTTTATTTTTTCAAAAAAATAAACTGTTTTTAAAAAATATATTTTTTACAATTTCGTTATATAGCTCCAAATTTTAATTGTTTTAGTTTATAAAAATTTTTCTTTTTAAAAATATAAATTTTAAAATATTTTATATTTTTCAAAAAGTTTGATGTTTTGAAAAAAAATTTATGTTATAAAAATTTATTTCTTTGAAACTAACATTAATAAAAAAATCTTTTTTTAATTTATTAAAAAACTATTTTTAATATAAATAAAATAAAATAATATTATTAGTAATTAATATAATTATTTAATAGAAAAGATAATCGGGAAAATTTTAGTGAGAAAGAATATGGTTATGCCATGTGTCTGTTTTATTAATTGTTTATTATAGTAGAAAGATGAAGATGAAGATGAAGATTTGTTTTTTTTTAATAACATTAATACAAAAAGATTTTTTCTTAATTTATTAAGTAAATATCATAAAAAACCAACATACTTTCAGTTTTTCTCACGAAAGTTCTTGCATAATTTTTTGCACGTAAAAGACTAACATACTTTCTCTTTTGTATCATAAAAGTCCCTCAACACTTTTTGCACATAAAAACCAACATATTTTCTGTTTTTCACATAAAAACCCCTCAATAATTATTTACACATTTAAGTCATTTCACTTTTTAAATTCGATCAAATTCTAAAAAGAAACTAAAACAACTTTTGCACCGATTTTTTTATTTGCGTGTATTTTCTGCCCCTACATGGCTCGTTTAAGTTATAGGATCTCGAGTTCGGATTGTTTAAGCGTTTAAGTATTTTCCGCCCCTACACTTTATATAAAGAAATAATTATTTACACATTAAATTCACTTCATTTGTTATAACTTAAATGAGTCTAGCTTGAGCTTCCACAATTTAAACAATCCGAACTCGGGATCCTATAACTTAAACGAGCCATGTAGGGGCGGAAAATACACGCAAATCAAACAATTGGTGCAAAAGTTGTTTTAGTTTTTTTTTAGAATTTGATCGAATTTGAAAAGTTAAATGACTTAAATGTGTAAATAATTATTGAGGGGTTTTTATGTGAAAAACAGAAATTATGTTGGTTTTTTATATACAAAAATGTTGAGAGACTTTTATTATACAAAACAGAAAGTATGTTGATATTTTACGTGCAAAAAATTGTACAATGACTTTCCTAAGAAAAAACTGAAAGTATGTTGGTTTTTTATGATATTTACCCTAATTTATTAATAAACTATCTTCAATCTAAAAAAAAGTTAAATAATATTATTAGTAATTAAGTTATTATTTAATAAGAGAGAGAAACAGTAAAATTTTGTTAAGAATGAATACGCTGTTGACATGCGTTCTTCCTAATAACTCTTTTATTGTAGTCGAAGGATGCAATCATACGTCCAATAAAATATACTGAAATTAAATATTCCTTGTTGGAGTTTATTCTAGTCCTGTTCAAGATATTTTTATATCTTGCACCCACCAGGTTTAATGATTTTTTCCTATAAAATTCATGTGTTGCTGTTAAGAAAAAAATATGCGGTTTATATAATCCCTAAATTCACATAACATAATAATTTGAAGAGTTAATTTTAATTTTACTCTCTGAGTTTTGACAATAGTAACCAATTTCCTCCAAAAGTTTAAAAACATCAATTTATGTCCAAAGTTTCATCATTTATTTTAATTTCAGTCCAAAAGTTTTATTATTTGCATTCAAGTTGAAACAACTAATGAAACTTTTGGACTTCAATTGAAACAATATATGAAACTTTTGGATGTAAATTGATATCTTTAATCTTTTGAAGGAAAAGTGTTATTTTTGTTAAACTTCGGGGAGCAAAATCAAATTTAACTCTAACCTGAATGTATTCCATGGATTCTGATTATACAATTTAAATCGGTTGTAAAACCGGGTCTGATAACTTAATGGAACCTAATTTCTTATCATACAACCCGATAATATATAACGTAATGGATTTGGGTTTAGGACTTCGGGGAGCAAAATCAAATTTAACTCTAACCTGAATGTATTCCATGGATTCTGATTATACAATTTAAATCGGTTGTAAAACCGGGTCTGATAACTTAATGGAACCTAATTTCTTATCATACAAGCCGATAATATATAACGTAATGGATTTGGTTTGACGTCTAACAACCAGCTCTTTAACTTAGTAATAGAACCTGGTTTCGCATACAAAGTTCGGCTTTAAATTTCTGTAGTATAGCATGTAGAACCCAATTAATTGCCATCAGTTGATTCCTACTATATTTTTTTTTTTTTTCATTACCTTGGCAATTAATGTAGTCATTACTTTCCTACAATCTATTTTTTATTCAATGAGCTCAGTGTGAATAATTATACATTCCAATTTTTGAGTAAAAAACTATAACTAATTAACACTAGACGTCAATTTTAAACAACAAAACCTAAAACCAATTAACATGAGTTCTTTTTTAAAATGACGTAGTTAAAAATTTTATTTACGAAAATGATGTAGTTTGAAAAATATTTAACAAAATAATGTTGTCTTAAATTTTTTTGTTTCACTCCTACTATCATTAAATAATTTTCAAATATTATCAGCTTTCATTATATAAATACCATATATAATTTTGCCTTAGAAATGACAACACTTGCTGGAATTTATTATTCCGGTCACTTAGTAGTGACGTTAGAATTCGAGCTCAGCACAAATGGGTGAATGCAACTTCTAATAATTAGATAGATTTGTGAGTTGTAGGGGTTAATCTAAGGTATTATCACTATATGTAAATTCTATGCAAGCTGTTTCGAGAGATAGATGGTTTAACATATGATTTTTTTAGATTTTTAAAAATGTTATATAAATATACTTTTTTTATTTTTCTAGAAACACTATTTTATTTCTTTTGACATGTTTCGTAAAAAAGAATGTTTTTATATCTAAGAAAAAATAGTTTTTAAAAAAAAATGTTTCAAAAAGTTAAAGAAAAAAGGTTTAAAAAATAATAAATATTTTTGGATTGTGAACAATAAAGGTCTTTTTTACTTTATTACATTCTTTAGGGTAGGTTATATCTTAATGTTTTAAAAATAACGGGTAAGTTTCTTTATTGTATTAAAAATATTGTTGTATTGAACTTTTGTAAATTCATTTTTTATATAACTTAAAAAAATATTTCAAAAGTATCACGATAATAAAATTTAAATGATTTATTTTAGGGGTTTTCATTAAACGTCTAAAATGGACTAAGCCGAATAACTTTGGTTGGTTTAGCTGGTTTACAGTTTAGACTAAACAACATAAATCGGACCGGCCATATGTGTATATGTTAGATTATATTTTAATGCTTTTTAAGAAATAGATTTTCAGAAATAAAAAAAAATTGACACCATAATTACATAATAGGAAAATTTGTTTTTATGAAACATGTTAAAAGGAATTAAAGAGTATTTCTAGAAAAATTAAAAAAAAGTTATATTTATATAACATTTTAGAAATTTAAAGAAATCATATGTTAAAGAATTAAAAATCTTTAGAAAGTATTTAATGAGTAGGAGTGAGAAACATAAAGGTTAGAAAAAACAACATATTTTGATAAATATTTTTCAAACTATACCATTTACATAAATAAATTATTCAACTATATCATTTTAAGAAAAAACTCAAAACTCAAACGAACATTACACTACAAAATACACACAAAAAAATATTATAAATTATTCAATATAACGGTTTACAAACAAAGTAAGTGTGGGTTAAAAATGATAATACATATTGTTTTAGTTATAAGAATACAAAATGTAACACCAACATTATACAACTAAATTTTGATAAATCAATCATTTGCATTAAATTAACCTAGCTTGGAGATGTGGAACTTCATCACTAGATGTGACGACGTAGAAAGAAAGGAAATAAAACATACCTTAACAATATATGATTTTTTACAAAATGATAGCCTTAGGAAGATCAAATTTGATATGTCTTTATAACTTCATGTTGTAGACAAAAATATATATGTGGTAATCGGTGATGAGCGCCTATGTAATTAGACTAACTAGCTACTCACCTGCTTGTAAACAATGCACTTTTCATCACTGCGCAACTAAAAGAGAAAACATACCTCAATAAAGCACTTGACGACGGTTACTTGTGTAAGAGTATTCTTGTGTAAGTACGGAGACTAATAATGTCATACTTATCATATAGGTGTTTTTTAAGTTAGTTTTTAAAATCCAAATAAAATTAGAGTCTAATAAGATTTCTTGATAGATAAGTTTATTAAGTTCATATATAGGGCCTGTTTGAGATTGTTTATTTTGGTTGAAAATAATTTTTGATAAAAATTACTTATTAACTTATGATTTTTCAAAATAAATTTTAAAAAAAATGTTTGAATTAACTTATCAACTAAAATATCATAAAATAACTAAAAGATATATACTTTTATAATGAGTGGAGTTAATAAAGGATAGTAGAGGGGTATAATAGTAAATTCGACTAAAAGGAGTTTTCAAAACTTAATAAGTAACTCATTATTTACTTTTCAAAATCTCTTTTTTACCCTATATTAAAAATCAGTTTGAAAAGTTATTTTGGGTTTGTCAAACATTTTTTTTTACTTATTAACTTTTGAAAAGTTAATAAATCAAAAATTGGTGTAAAATAAACAATCCCAAACACCCGCATAGAAAACCAACATTATATACCTAACTAGGTTAGTACCCCGTGTATTACACGGGTTGAATATATAAATTATTAAATAATTAGTAAAAAAATTATGAATTATAAAACTATGCTTAAAGATAAAATATGATTATAATTACTTATAAATAGCTATTTTAAGTAAATAAACAATAACATATTTTTCTTAAACTTTTGATTTATAAAAAATTTATGGTTTGTAAATATTTTGTTTTAAGTAAAATGATTTTTATAAAAAGTTCGTTGCTTTTTTGTTTTTCAAAAGTGTGTTTTTAATTTAAAATAAATAGATTTTTAGTTTATTAAATTATATATTTTTTAATTTGAAAATGGTATGAGTAATATTATCAGTATTCAATATTAGTTTTAATAATAGAGAGAAATGAGAAAGTTAATATGATGAGATTACGATTGCATCATGTATTATTTTATTTTTTTATTATTATAGATAGATTGATAGACAGACAGATAGATATATAGATAGATAAGCTAGAAACCTATTTATTAAACGGATTATAGTTAATAATAAACACAAAGATTTACAGTACGATATTTTAATATAAGATATGGATTTTATAGACGTAATAGTTCAAGAAAATAAAACAATTATATTATTTTTTTTAACTCTCTTATCTAAATAGTTTCATTTTTAAACATTCGTATTAAGATTCTTTTATAAAAGAATTTATTTTTATAAAATTTTTGTTTATTAAAAACTCTAGTTTGTAATTATTCTGGTTGTTTTAATAGGGTTAATGTATTTAAATACTCCCAACTATTAGAAATTGGCCGCTGCCACTCCCAAGTATCATTTTGGTGAATATAACTCCCAAGTAAACACTTAGGTGTCTGTATCACCTGCCGTTTGTCAAAACCCTAACAAGTGATATAAAATATATGACACAATGAATGTATATGACACAATGAGCTGATTTATTTGACACAATGACCAAAATAAATCTGCTCATTTGTTAGGGTTTTGACAAACGGCGGGTGATACAGACACCAAAGTGTTACTTGGGAGTTATATTCGCTAAAATGATACTTGGGGGTGGCAGCGGCCAATTCCCAATAGTTGGAGTATTTAAATTCATTAACCCGTTTTAATAAGATTGTTTTTAGAAAAGTTCACATTTTTTATATTTTTTTTAAAAAAGGTCGGATTTAAAATATTTTGTTTCAAAAGGTTTAGTGTTTTTGAAAATTTCATATTATATAAAAAAATTTTATTATTAGTTCTATATTAATTAAAAAATGTGATTTTTATTTTCTTAATAAAATCTAACTTTAAAAAGATACATTGATTTTAAAAAATTTAAATGACAGAGATAAATATTGTAATTAATAAAATTACTCTTTAATAAGAGAGAAATTAATTTAATATTTAAAGTACTATAATACCCTTTTGAAGGGAAAAATAATGTGATAATGTCTAAAAGAATGATAAGTGGCGAAAAGAGAGGTTAAGAGAATGACATGTGGCTTTAGAAAGCTTGTTTTATTAAAATCTATAGATTATTCATTCCAATGAGAAATAAACAAGTTTTACCTAATTATATACATTCACTTAACCATTAATTATTAAAAACATTAAGATGGAGAAATATTAAAATTAAAATTAAACTAGGTTTTCCCAACTCGTGTGTTGCGCCGGGGGGGGGGGGATTTTACCATGATCCTAAATATCAAAATGCGAATGCACTAACACACTGCGGTGATATTATACGTGACGTGATAACGTATAGACTAACAATCAAGTCGACTTGTCTTTGGAGTAAATTTACTTTAAACCATAAAGTCACTTGAACTTTTACGGTTAAATGAAACGTATTATATTTGACCCAACTTTTTTCCAAACAAAATTATGTCGAAACGTAGTACAACTCAAAACATACATAAAAGAGACGTGCAACTGCGTCGTATGTGATAAAAATAAATTACGATCTTCGCGACTCGTTTTCGAACTAAATTTACATTGAAACGTAGAGTAACTCAAATTTATACCGTCAAATAAAAACGTTTATTTTTTACCCGACCCATTTCAGAACAAAATTCACGTAAAAACGTAAGTGAATATCAAAACATAGATCAACTCAAAATGTATATAAAAATATGCACGGAAACGTTTTATATCCGACTCATACAGGTACGTAAACCCGGAACTTTAAAAATCTAAATTTTACCAATAAAATTTTTAATAAACAATTCATTTATTTATTATTATTATTTTACAAAATTCACGTCAAAACGTAGGTGAATGTCAAAACGTAGATCAACTCAAAACGTATATGAAAATATGCATGGAAACATTTTATATCCGACTAATACAGGTATGTAAACCCGAAGCTTTAAAAATCTAGATTTTACCTTTAATAAAAATTTTAATAAACAAATTACTTATTATTATTATTTTAATAATATTATTACTCTAAAATCTATTATGAATTAATCTTTCTACTCTAATAAAAAAGTATCTTGTGTGACACGTGGTGGCACCATATTCACTATCACCAAAATTTTCCCGCTTTTCTCTCTTATTAAATAGTTACCTTAATTATCAATAATATTATTAAACTTTTTTAGAACAAAAATAGTTTTTAATAAATTAAAAAAAGATCTTTTTATTAATGATATTTTTAAAAATAATTTTTAGAGAATACGAAATTTTTACAAAACATCAAACTTTTTTAAAATTAGTGTTTTTAAAAAGTTAATTTTTTATAAACAAAAAATAATTAAAATTGAAATTTATAATAAGAAAATTTTTAAAAATGATATTTTTTAATAGGTTTGGTTTAAAACAAAATATTTATTATTTTTTTTGGAAAAACAAGTTTTAAACCAAAAGTTTAAAAAGTTGATATAATTGTTTTATTATATATTGTTCTTACTATACGTAATTTCAATTATATTTTCGTAAAATATCATTTTATACTTGATAAACTTTTATTATATTTAATATTTTATTTGTTCAACACGTGTAATACACGGGTTTACTAAAACTAGTATATTTAATATAATTCTAAACCTCAAATAGGGTTGTTCAAAAAACTCGTGACTCATAGCTCGCTCATAATCAACTCGGTTATAAACGAGTTAAGCCTGCGCCAAGGTGATCTTGGTCCGTGGCTCGCTTGTTACCTGGCTCGTTGGTTCACTTATTGACTCGTTTATTTTCACTACTACAGGAACAGGTATTTCCTACGGATTTTTTGCTACGAAAAATACCCGTAGCAAATTTGCTAAAGAATAGCTACGGATTTGCTATGAATTTGTTTTCCTACGATTTACCTACAGATATACCGTAACAAGTTGTGTTCGTAGCAAATCCGTAATAAATTTTAAGCAAAATTGATAAAATTAATATATTAAAAAACAAATTAATAAAATTCGTAGCAAATCCGTAGTAAAATCAATAATTAAATTTCGAGGAAAAAAAATAATAATTAGTCTAGCAAAATCTATAGCAAAATCCGTAGCAAGAATAAGAAATACATTAAAAATAATAATTTAACAAAAATCCGTAGGAAGATCCGTGGCAAAAGTGAAAACATATGTATTTAAAATATCAAAATCGTAGCAAAATTCGTAGCGAATCATGAAAATAAATTTTAAAATAATTTAACTTAGACTTGTAGCAAAAATTCATAGTAGAACGATTAAATAAATATTAAAATAAAATAAAATATGTAATATAATTCTAAGTAAAATTCATATGTCTTATTAGACTTGCTATGTCTTATTAGTGCATTTTCTTAAGTTATATGTTTACCTTCTTTCCATGACATGATAAGTAATCTTATTTTTTTTACTTGTGAAGCTATGGCTATTGGATGGTAGAATATGGTTGAAGATGGCAATGCAGTATGGTTATTTGATGGTTCAAGATAGGTTGGAGGTCTATATAGTGTAGATAGAAATTTATTTAGTTGTCAACAAATAGATTTTTTTGGTTTGATTTGTGTAGAGAACTCAAATAATTTTTTGTTAATATTGAACATCCGTGATCGAAATTTAAAATTTGATTTATGTTTGCATCTATATTTATGTTTTTGTAAATATTTGTATATATATTAAAAATATTTCTTAAATAAAAATCATTAGCAAAATATGATTAAAAAAGATGATTAAAAAACAAAAAAAAACTAAAAAAATGTAAAAAGAAAAAAAAGCTAAAAATGGGAGTATATGAATTTAAAAAATTTAAATAAATCAATCTAAAATTTATTTTTAATATAATAAATCAAAATAGGTAAATTTAAAAAAAATTTCATTAAGAAAAAGGATATATGCAATTTTGGTTGTGATTTGGGTAAATATGCAATTAAAAAAATTAAATGAGTGGATATATGCAATTTTAATTTTAAATTGGGTAAATATGCAATTAAGTTATTTTACAAGGGCAAATATGCAGATCTCCCTAATATCTATTAATTAGAAAAATAGTTGCAATCAAAGTTATTTAGTTTAAAATAAGATTGATTAAGGCAAATTAAGATTAATATTGATTATGTTTGATAATTAGAATTAAGTATGAGCAATTAGTTCATATTAGTTAGTCATAGTGAATTATGATCACAAATAGTTAAATTTGGTTAAATATAATAAGACACGATTCATGATAGTTGAATATCATTGCATTGACCAGCCTATTATGACTCATTATGTATTATTATAGCTTATTATGGGCCGTTATGACTCATTACGACCCATTATGACAATTATATATAATGTAATATGACACGTTTGGTCAAACATAGTTCAAATGGTTAAGACTTGATTAATATAACGGTTCATGGTCAAAGATAATTATTATAGGTGATATAATGGTCGGTGGCAGTAAATCCTAGTAAAATATGGCGATTCATATTTACACATGCATATGTATGACCTACTATAACTTCTTATATGTCATAAAGACTTATAATGACCCATTATAACGTATTACAACTCATTGTGATACTTATTGCGTATTACAACATGTTAAGTCAACATATCAATGTCTTCAATAAAAGTGATGTGGGTTCAAATATTCATTACAAGTGCAAAGTTTGGTGGAATAAGGAGAAAAAAATAATGCTAAAAATGTTAAGTGAACGTATCAATGTAGGTCAAACTTGGGCAACATTAAGTCAACATTAAGTCAACGTATAATAATAATAATAATAATAATAATAATAATAATAATAATAATAATAATAATAATAATAATAATAATAATAATAATAATAATAATAATAATATAAATTAGATTTTAATAACCAAAACTATTGACTATTGGCTAATATTAATCCCAACTAAAAATTTGACCGGTATTAATCCTAATGTTTTGTTTTGTTACCAACAACAGTACTCATCTAACTATTTGTTAACTCCGTTAGTTTTTGATGATGTGACACCTGACATTGCTCGTGACGTGACATGTGACTTGACGTATTACATACTTAAAATAAAAAAAATATAAATATATCACTCGATTTTTGTGTCTCTTTATCTACAAACCCATCACGTGATACATTATAAAAAACCAACGAAGTTAACAAACAATAAGACTGAGACTGTTATTAGTAACAAAATTAAAAGTTGAGATTAATACCGATAAAAATTTTTAGTTGGGATTAATATTGACTACTAGTCAATGGTTTGGATTAATGAAATCTATTTTTCTAATAATAATAATATATATAAATAAATAACAAATAGTAAAAAGATAAAAATAAATATATAATGATATTTAGGAAAGGAAACTTTCTTCTGAAATTGGGAAACTTTGAACGAATTTCTTAACCTAGCTATTTCCTTTCCATATCAAATCAAGTTTGTGAAACTGATTCACAAAGAAATCGGGATGTTTATCCTCGTATACACACGTTCTCTTTTGATTATCAAGAACCGATCGCCACTCACAAACTGTCTACTCCCACGAAGAACTCGTAGCTTTTCTTCAAAGAAATTTCGACGGAGAGATACCAATCGACAAGGTAAGTTAACATGTTCTTCAATTTGTTATTTGTGAGTGGGAATTAAAGTGTGTGCAATGAGTTTTGGTAGTGTTGGAAAGATTTGCAGTATGGGAATTGAGGTGATTTAACTTGTTCATCAATTTCTTATTTGTGATTGGCAATTAAAGTGTGTGCAATGAATTATATTATTGTTGGAAAAAATTACAGTACAGGTGATTTAACTTGTTTGTCAATTTCTTATTTTTGATTGGGAATTAAAGTGGGTGCAAGGAATTAGGCACAAACCCTTCCGTGGCATTGGTTGAGTGATTAGAGTTTGTTTTGATGTAGGTGGAATTGATTCATCTTCCGTGGCATTGGTTGAGCAACTCAAAATATTATAATTTTAGACACAAATGAATCAATCTAATTAAGTAGAAGTATTACATGAAGTAGTAAGTTTATATGTTTGATTTCTTGTAAGTCATGCCATGAAATTGATTGAATGAACTTTTTGTTAAGATGAATATTACAAACATGTTTTAATACTGATTGTGCTTTCAGGTTTTAGGGTTCTTGAGAGTTCAATTGAGTGAAAGATACTCCCCAATTAACCAAGTTAGGTTTTCCCATGGCTGTTTCATATATATTCACTGTTTATAATCTCCACTTGTTGAGTAAAAGATGCTACTTTTGAATGTTAATTAGTTTCAAATTAAATATAAATTTCATGTGTTCGTAATGTGATTGTAGATTTAGGTGTTTTGTTAACATTGCTTAAAATCAATTGTCATGCCAAATTAGAAAAAAAGATGGAATATATTCTATTCCCAAACAAAAGAACAAAACCATAAGGATAATGTGAAGCTTTGATTCACTTCTGTTAACTGGTAGAAAAAAGAAATACAATCTGGAACAATAAAGAAAGAAAAAGAGTCTTACCAGAATCATCAAACATTAAGTTTGATATGTTTGACCCATTTAAAAACAACAACAATTTGACCTGTTTTAGAAATTGGGAACGATTTGAGTGTCATTCTTCCATTTAAGCCTATCTGGATTAGTCAAGAGGCTTGGGCAACACTAGTTGAAGCATGGAATAGAGATTCATGGAAATCCAAATCTTCTATAAACAGTGTAAACAGAAAGAAAGCAACAGGCGGTAGACATACGCTCGGGTCGAAAAGCTTTGTCACGGTCAGAAAAAATTTGGTAAGAATGTCAAGTTGTCATATTTTGATACATAATATTTTACTTCTCACGCTCTTGAATGATGCAAAATATACGCTAAAAATGACTCATTTTTCAATCAAAGTGTATCACTTTCGGTAAAAAATAAGCCTAAAACTTAATAAATATATAAGACACTTTTATCTTTTAATTTCTTATTAGTACTTAGTTTTCCCGTCATAATGTTATATATGTTATTACTTTACTGTTTATCTTGATAAATTCATACACTATATATTGTTCAATCATTTTTCTTGATATGGTTAATGTTCTATATATGTTTCTTTAATAATAATATTTTTCTTCTAATTTGAATATGAATTATTTAAGATAAGACATTGAAGCGACGTGCTACGCTTGATGAATTTTGGATGCAAACCCATGCAAAGAAAGGTTCGAGACCTCTAGACAGATTGACGGGTAGTGGGTCTATAAGAGATGATTTGGGAGAAGCCGGTGATGTGGAAGAGAACATTCACGAGCATAACGTGAATTGGGTTGACTCGAGGGCGGGTGAAACTATAGTAAGTCTCCTTTACTTTGTAATTATATTTTTTTACTAAAGTATTAATTTTAGAAAAACATGCCATTTTTAGTTGAAAAAAATAAAATTTTAAAATAAAAAAGCTATATTTTTATTTGAGAAAATAAATTTTTAATAATTATTTAAATATTCTTTTTTGAAAACTAGGTTATGTTAAGAATAATATGTCGTGTTTTTTTAAATCCACCATATAAAATAATAAATAGTGCATGTTTTCATATACAAACATGGTATTGTTGGTTTACAAAATGTAAGATTGTAGAATCAAGTTATAGTACCTTTTTGAATCGGATTTCTAGCTTGTAATATAGTATGGTTAAAACTTTCGATTATATTGCTTATTTAACCGTATTATGTTAACCTGCATGTACTATTGCATCTAAAACTTAGTGGATCTTTTGAAGCCAGTGCACTTTTTATTTGTTTTGTTCTAGAGTGATAAATATATTATATGATTTTCAAGCATGTGTAAGTGCGTATTTTGTATTATTTCCTAACATGTAAACTTTAAACGCTTGTACTTATTTATATATGCAAACTATAAAATGTTTACGCACTAATTTTTTCTCATTTTAGAATAAATATAAGGAGTGTGTTGTTGAGAGGTATGGAGAGGATGATACCTTACACCCCGAACTTGATGTGGAATTGTGGTCACAAACTAGCGGGGGAAATAAAAAAAGGTAGATTGTACGGGACTGGCAACACTTGTGACCCGTATGTGGTGCTAACCGGTACACCATCAATGCCTAGCAGTAATCCACCAGGGAGAAGTGATGAGGTTTGTATTCTCTTTTACACAAATTAAATTGTTGCATGGAAAGATGATTGCTTGCATGAATTAGTAACAACTAAAGGTGACAATCCTAACCTATTTGTTTTTAGTTGGGTTGATCTGGACATTATTTACATGGATATGGGTAGACTTGGCAAAACAAAGCCACTTGTTATGTTTTAAGTCATTATGGGTCTAATTCTAACAACTTAGGTTAGTTTGGGCAAAGTACTTTTTTAATTGGTATTAATTGGTCAAGATGGGTAATAGAAAATATAGAAATGGGTCAAGATGAATCACCTTGCACAAACACACAATTTACTTGAATGAAGTGCTTGATAGTAAGCTTTATTTGTTTGCAATTTGTTATAATAAGAGTTCTTAATGTATTTGGTATTAATGTGTTATGAGTGTGATGCGCTAATTTATTTATTATAGGTGCAAAGGTTGAAAGAACAAGTAGCGGAGTTAGAACGTGATAAAGCAGAGAAGAATGCAATGATGGAGAAAATTGAAGAAAATGCAAGATTATATGCTGAAATGAGTGAGAAACTTCGATTGCTATCACAAAACTTACCACAAAACATTCCATCAAGTTAAGGAAGGAGTTTATGCTAGTAACCACTATGATTTCTACATTAATGTTTTTGGATGATTTTGATATTTTATACTATTTGGTTTTGATTAACTGTGATGTTTTTGGATGTTTAATGTATTGCAATTGGATGTTTTATGCTTTTTGGTTTTGGTTAACCTTTAATTACAATTGTATATATTATAAAAATTATGGTATATATCATTTACAGGAAAAAGTTCAATAACATTATAAAAAAGAAATCCTTCAACAATTTAGACAAAATTCATAGCTAAATCCGTAGCAATAATTTTATAAAATCCGTAGCAAAAAATTGCAAACCCATAGCAAGATTGGTAGCAAAAGTATAACAAAACTCATAGCAAAATTCGTAGCCAATTTCATAGCCAAAATGTAACAAATCTATAGCTAAATTTCATAGCAAATATATAGCAAAATCCTAAATAAATCATCCATAGCAAAACCGTGGCTAAAATCCATAGCAAAACCGTAGCAAACTTTTCCATAGCAAAAATTTCATAGCTAAAATCAAACAAAACTCCGTAGCAAACTCCATGGCAAATATTCGTAGCTAAATGCATAGCTAAATTAGCGACGTCAAATTTTTATAGCTAAACCCGTTGCAAATATTGGTCCGTAGCAAAAATCCATAGCAAGACAAATTAGCGACGAAAGTATCATCTACAAACCAAATCCGTAGCAAATTCGTAGCAAACACTCGTTTAGCTATGGATTCGTTACGGATTTGACCGTAGCAAATACATTTTTCTGTAGTAGTGTTTAAAGCCTAAATTATAATATTTTAAAATCACAAACTAAATTTATGTTACATTATTTAAAGAAACTATATTCTATGGTCAATTTGACACTTTGTAATGAAAAAACTAAGTATAAAAATATAAGATGTGATTATGGTTCATGAAATATAATTTTTAATCTTTGATACCCTTTCTTCTATTGGTAAATTTGCACCAAATATATGGTGTTTCCTTGACCTAAATTTCTGGTTAAAAATTCTTTAAATCAATATTACCCCCTTAAGGCCAACCTCAACCTTTTGCAATATTTTTCAACACCCCTGCAATGTTTATTTTGGCAGGGATTAAGGATCATGATCTGGAGTGATGATGAAGGAACCATATCACAATTTATGTTTTCATTCACCATCTCCTCATAAAAAGTTCCTACTAATTTTGTCTAGTGTGTCTAGAACCTACTTCGAAGCTCTATATAGAGAAATATAGTAGATTCGTAAGGAGTTAAGGACAGATTTGTTAAGCTGACCCTCCTGCCCGGATAGACTGAGTCCTAGCTTTCAATTGAGTTAGCCTTGATCAAAAAACCTCGATGATTAAATCCCAACATTTTATACAATTCATGTTGGCACTAAGCTGTAACCACAAGCAAGAGAACAGAAAAGACCCCGCTTTGTAACCAAAAAGATTAGCCACATTGACCAGGCTCGAATTATCTACATCAAATCTGTAATGGCCGCTTTGAGGTTGACTTTTAGGCCTAATATAAGAAAAGAAAACATCTTAAGATTCTATGGAGGTTTCTTAGATTTGATTCAGTCTATTCCCCAATAAAAGTTGCATCATCCGCATACAAGAAATGAGTTAAAGTTGGGCCACCATTAGGTGAAGGAATACCTTGGTATAACTCGAGCAACCGAGATCTTGTGAGAGTCACATAAAGTGCATCCATTTCGATGATGAATACAGACGGAGATAAAGGATCCCCTTGGCGAAGACCTGAAATTCCTTCGTCGGGCTACCATTAATAAGGATTGATGCCTTGGGGGATGATACTATCCCGAAATTCCACTTGCGCCAGTTGATGGGAAAATGAATTTATTGTCGAGACTTGATAAAAAAAATTATTAAACCGGGCTTATCTACCTTTATTTATATACAATCACATAATGGTTTGATAGAGTTTCATCACCATCAAATGGTTGTAATTGCACACGTATACGGTAACAATTATATGATTGTATAGTTAGATGGACGATACCCTATGACTTGCATTTTTACATATTAAGTCTGTCATAGAGTCTTATTTGCAGTTGGATGGCAAACTATGTATGTGCAATATCTAGAATTTTATAAATAACACAATCATTGTAATTCTGTTAAAACTTTTATACATATCGAGGATTACTTGTTAAGCTTTACCTTATTTTTTTCTTTTGTTTTCAACGACATTACTCTATAATTAATAAACATGAAAAATAAATAGTAGCTTTTTTAGGTTTTTTCAAATTAACATAATACTTTTTTTTTAATTGGTTCCTTTTTAGTTTTATTTTTTTGAATATAGCCACATTTGTTTTAATATTTTCATATTTAAATTTAACTTTTAGTTTTTGAACTCTGTCCACTAAAATTATAGATTTTAATGTTTGGCCACCTAACTATTTACATTTAAGTTTTACTTTCCTGAGTTTTGTCACTAAAGTTTAGTAATTTTATAGTTTGCCCTCCGATTTGTTTTGTTTTATTATTATTATTATTATTATTATTATTATTTTGTTTTTTTGTTTACTATGATGAATAAAATTTATGATCTTAGGTAGCATTTGGTACGCAGGAATGAGGGACGGAATGGGGGACGGAATGGAATGAACTATTAAGGGTGAATGAATAAAGACATGTTTGGTTGGTGAATGTAATGGAATGAACCATTACATAGTTGATTCCATTCCCTCAAATTCATTCCATCCATCCCCCCTTCTTTTTTTTCATTCCATCCCATTTTCATCATTAGTCACCAACGTCACCCACTCACCCACCGCCATCGACCACCACCGCCGCCAACGCCAACCACCGGCCAATACCGCCACCGGCCACCACCATCGCCAGAAACCACCACCGGCCACCACCATCGCCGGCCAACACCGTCGTCGGAAACCACCACCATCGGCCGGCCACCGCCACCGCCGGAAACCACCACCGCCGCCTGAAACCACCATCGGCCACCACCATCGCCGCCCACCACCATCGCCGCCGGAAACCACCACCGTCACCGGCCACCACCGCCGCCGGAAACCACAATCGCCGGAAACCACCGCCGGCCACCACCGCCGCCTGAAACCACCATCGGCCACCACCATCGCCGGCGACCACCGCCGCCGGAAACGACCACCTGCCACAACCATCGCTGGCCACCACCCCCGCTGGAAACCACCATCACCGGAAACCACCGCCGGAAACTACTACCAGCCACCACCATGGCTGGCCACCGCCGCCGGAAACCACCACCGGCCACCACCATCGCTGGCCACCACCGCCGCCGAAAACCACCACCAGCCACCACAATCGCTGGCCACCACCGCCGCCGGAAACCACCATCGCTGGAAACCACCGCCGGAAACTACTACTGGTCACCACCATTGCTGGCCACCACCGTCGCCGGAAACCACCGCCGGCTGCCATCGCAGGCCGCCACCACCACCCGCCATCAACACCATAACTACTTTTATATTTCATTCATTCGTTTTTTCATACCTAACAAACAACACAAAGTAATGATTCATTCATTAGGGTAACCAAACAGGATAATAGAATGTAATGATTCATTTCATTCCCTCATCCATTCCATTCCCTTATTCATTCTATTACTTCGTCCATTCCATTACCTCATACCAAACATACCCTTAAAGTTTGGCTACTTATTTGTTTTTGTGAATTTAGCTACTAAATTTTAAAATCATAGAGTTTGACCCCCAAATTACTCATAGTACGTTTTTTTTTTTTTTTGTGAGTTTACCCACTAAAGTTTAGTATTTTTATAGATTTATCACCAAATTTTCATTTTATAGTTTCCGACGAGCTGGATAGTAAACGAACAAAGTAACGCTACATTGCGTATGGGAAAAAATGACTAGCCTCCCGTCATGTATTTTTAGAGTATGATCACTAAAGTGCATTATTTTGGAATTTCACAAGACTTCGATTTTATGTTTTCCGATGAGCTGGCTCGACAACGACCAAAGTAACGGAGCCTTGCGTATAGAAAAATAACCGGACCCCGCCGCGTAGCGCGGAGGGACAAAACTTAGTTCATATAAAGATATAATTTATTTTGTATTGATATACACGTGTTTTGGATATGAAAAACTTTAAATATTTGAGAATATGTTATAAAAAGTTGTCATATAGATTTTTATTATTAAACTTATATTAAAGATGATTACATTTCAGCAAATGTGATAATTAAAGATAGTTTGGTAGTATTTTAATGATTTTATTAATAGACTATGGCTCTGTTTGTTTGGGTCTTAATGACTCTGGTTAGATGCATAAGTCTGGCTCGGTCAGACCTTAATGTTTGGTTGGATACCACTGATTGAAAAAGAGCTCTTATTCCCCTCTTATTAGGTCAGAGATGCTTCTCTATCTGACCCAAAAGACTCCAACGCAGTCATGGACCTCCCCCTTCCCTTCCATTGAGCTCACCAGCCATCACCAACGCAACACCTCGCGGCCGCCCCTTCATCTCGAACTCGCGGCCGCCCCTTCAGCTTGAACTCGCGGCCGCCCCTTCAGCTCGAACTTGCAAAACTCCCCCTTCCCTTCCATTGAGCTCGCCGGCCATCAACAGCGCAACACCTCGCAGCCGCCCCTTCATCTCGAACTCGCGGCCACCCCTTCAGCTCGAACTCGCGGCCGCCCCTTCAGCTCGAACTTGCAGAACTCCCCATTCCCTTCCATTGAGCTCGCCGGCCATCACCAGCGCAACACCTTGCGGCCGCCCCTTCAGCTCGAACTTGCAGAACTGCCCCTTCCCTTCCATTGAGCTCGCCGGCCATCACCAGCGCAACACCTTGCGGCCGCCCCTTCAGCTCGAACTTGCAGAACTGCCCCTTCCCTTCCATTGAGCTCGCTGGCCCTCACTAGCGCAACACCTTGCGGTCGCCCTTCATCTCAAACTCGCGGCCGCCCCTTCAGCTCGAACTCGCGGCCGCCCCTTCAGCTCGAACTTGCAGAACTCCCCCTTCCCTTCCATTGAGCTTGCCGGCCATCACCAGTGCAACACCTTATGGCCGCCTCTTATTAGGTCAGAGATGCTCATCTATCTAGTATTATGTTTTTGCGGCTTTGGATCAATCTGTTTTTTGTGGCTTTAGATCAATCTGATATTCAGGAAGAAGTAATTCAGATGGATAAAATAGTTATTCTACACAGTCATTCAGATATCCAACCAAACAGACTTAAACTTGTTCAGCAATTATTGGTTCAGACCTCTTACTGTTTCAAACCTTTTATTGATTCAACACTTACCCATTCAGAAGTTGCCAAACAACACCTATCTCTGAATCGATAAAAAGTAGAGTTGTTTAGTTTACAAAAAAAATCTTCTTAAAAATGCAAATAGCAAGAGATTGAGATTTGTAAAAGTTAAAGAATCAGACGTAACATAACTATTATTAAGAAAAAAAACATGTTTAAACATGCCAACAGTTCAGCACGTAAATATTTTTTAAATCTCTATACTAATAAATAAAAATAAATCCAGACAGTTGTCAGCATTATATGTCTTCTAATAATTGATTTTCCCTCTTCTCTATCCTCTTAATTATAAATACTATAATATCTATTTATTAATTAATAACTATCTATAATTAAAATTTCAAGTATGTTCAAATTTTCAAATGTGTAATACATGAGTTTATTCAATCCGTATAATACACAATATTTAATACATATTTTTTTATATTATTAACCATGTAACAATAAATTTATTTAGCTCGTGTATTAAACGGGATTGTAACCTAGTTTAGTATAAAGTCAAAAACTTTATCATTATTGTCTTAATTCAATGAAAACCCAGTTCAGTTCTTCATTACTAACATTATATTTAACTCAACTTACTTTTAATCTTATATTTTCTTGATGAAAACCTTAGGATCTATAACTATTTTCAACTTGATTATTTTCAGAGCTTATTAAATATAGATTTCATTATTTTCTGGTTATTTTAATGACTAAGAAGTGCAAACAAACATGGGTTTTTATAAAATATCAGTCTTTGTATGCAAATCAACATAGGTTTTTTCCAATTCAATCAAGAATTGGATGTTTCTGATGTTTTTTTATTAAATCTCTATCATTTTTTTATAAAAAGATGAGAATATGTCGGTAATGTGCATTGTGTTATTCTTTGGTTACTGTAATGACTATATTTAGTGATATTATAAGATAACTGGCTTACTGCACATATTTTTTAAACATAATCGCTATCCACCAATTTGATGCATAAATTTACAGTTCAATTTCCTAAATGTAATCCAAATTAAGAAAGCCCATGGCTATAATTTCATTACTTGAATTAATTCAATGTCTCTCAAGTGTTGGCCAAAGCAATCACATATGTGTAGAAGAATTTGAATTTGGGTAGTTGTAATTTTGGACTCAAGACAACAAAGAAGAAATTTAAAGGAAGAGAACATGATTAATTTGATTTAATGAAAGGTTGTCTACATGTGGTTCCGACGAAATATCATGTGTTCAAGTGCTCTAAACAATTTTTACAGATTGTTTAATAAGTGTTTCAGTTGGCTCGTTTAAGGCAACTTCCAATGTAACTTTTGACACGTTAAAAAGTTTCCAGGTGTGTTTGAGGGCTGCAATTTGGATGGGTTACAAGAGAAAAACACAACACAACCCAACAGAAAATCAATGTAACTTAGAACAACAACTTGACATGCGTACTAACCTTTATTTAACCAACCATCTTGTAGCAACTAAGTTACATGTAGATAATCAACTTAATTCTTATCAGGTTATTTTTTTATAAATTTTATATTAGTTCTTGTTTTAGTTAATTCCTACTTCCTAGAGTCTTATATAGTATAACTAGCAATTTTAGTGGCTAAGTGAGTAACACTTTTGCTTGGTGATTATGGTTAAAAAAATCTTGCAGTTGTGTAAGGTTAGACAGAAAAGAAAAAGTATAATAGAAACCACTTAGATTATTTCTAGATTATTAAGTGTGATTAGTATGCTTAGTTTGTATCTTTTGTTTGCCCCGTCTTCCTCCTTATTACATTACCAGTTTACCACCATCAAAGCTTAGAGATCAATTATGGTGATATTAGATTAAAAGTACAAGTTAATGATTCTATATCAGGTGTGTTGGAACCAACTGCATGAAAGGAAGAAGACCATGCAAGATTTCCAGTTGACTTTGGACGATAAAGATAAAGAGCTCTATGCAACTAGATTAGACCATTAAGTGGTTTGTTTATTAAATATTATTTCAAGTTTATGAAATTAATTTATTTCAAGTTTCAAGTTTATAAAATTGGTTTGTGTTTATTTGAATGTTTTTAGTTGATACTTCCTAAAACTAGATACATGTATGTTTATGATTTATGAAAAAGTTGATAGTTAATAAGTTGTTTTATTTATGGGTATTTGTATTGCTTGAAGAAATTGTAAAAAAAAGATTAAGTGGCTGTTTGGCAACTTCTGAATGAGTAAGGAGCTATTTGTTTGCCTCTTAATGATTCAAATGTCTGAATGATTTAGCACTTAATGGTTCAGAGTGTTTATTTCGTGAGCAGATGTCTGAATGGTTAAACACTTTTGCCTCTGAATGGTTAAGCATTATACTAAGTTTGAATGGTTAAAAGCTTTTACCTGAATTGATCAGACTTTTGCCTCTGAATAGTTAAACAATATACTAGCTCTTAATTATTCACACCTATTACTAGTTTAACGCTTAACGACTCAGACATCTTAATAGTTTAAATTTAATGGCTATGGCAGTGGAAATAAGTGAGTGAGTGGAGGATATGTTATTCTATCATTTCATTTGCCTCCTTATTTTACCAACTTCGTATTGAGTACCAAGTTTTTTGTTTGAAAACCTCTTCCTAGTTATAACTTATATATAAAGTTATAAACTTATAACAAAGTGTAAAGAAATGGTATGTTTTTTAATTTTGCAGCTAGCATATGTAACGAAGTTAAAGTCAAAAGTTGCTTATTTTGATAAATTATTACAAACTTAAGGGAATTTTGAAAGAGAAGAAATGTTTTTTTTTTTGAACGGAAGAGAAGAAATGTTAATTGCACTTAAGGTTACAAAATTCATTGGTTTGCTGAATAATTGGTAAATAACATTGTAGCTAGAACAGATGAAGGGACAATTGCAATTAAGTTACATCTAGAAGTTGTTGCTGATGTTGTTAACTCTGTTGTTAAAACACTTTGAACTATTACATAATGTTTCTACATTATCCTGTAATTGTTGTAAATAACTCTTTATTTATTTATTTATTTATCCTTTTTTTTATCAATTTTAGATGCCTCAAAATTGGTTGTTACCGAAGAAATATTCATAAAAAAAGAAAGGCTATAACTAACAAAAGGCTAGGAAAATTGTTGGTGTCGGTGAACACTCATCCCGGAAAGAACTAGCAAAATGTCGTTTGGGCCAAATTCATGGTGCTTTGAGACATAATCACTATGTATACAGTTTATTGGCACTCCTATGTTAATCCAAGATTGTTTTGGGCCAAATTCAAGGTACCAATTTTCATTCTAATAAATTATTGTTAGTCAATTGCATTATTGATATAATTATGGTTGGTAATCTTGACCCCAATATATAAATTCATGCTGATTTGGACTGTATATATTGATGCATGGGTTATTTTGGGTTGAGCTTTGTCAAGAAATGTGCATATTTAATACTAAAACCAAAGCTAAACGGGTCAGGATGGGTTGAATAAAACCGAGAACGGGTCTTGAACTAGAGAACCGACTAGAAAATTAAACGGGAGTTTAAAGCTAAAAGCCTGAAGCCTAAAATCTATTTCATTTCTTATAGCAACTTATTTTAACTTTTACTTGATGCAATATTCTACTTTTATTTCTTTCTTAACCATAGCATAATTCCTCTTTACCTGTAAAGCTTTTTGTGTGGGGATGATTTTGTCATGTCATTGGGCACCTCATATTCAATTGGAAATACAGTTGCCTTATTTGATTTTTAACATCAAATAACCTTTGATCAAAGAATCCATGATGGATTGTTTGAACTTTTAGGCTTGATTTCAGTGTCATTTATATACATATTGAAATATTCGTGTATATAGTTTTGCATGTGTAGGTTTGTTTGGGCATGACATTTATATTTCTTCCTTTTTTACATTGAGCCCAAACATATGTGCATTTTTATGTTACATGTGATCATTTATTTATTTTATTTTTAATAGAAGTCCTGGTGTACGTTTTTAAAATTTTTTAAAGTTGGGATCAGCACGAATTCCATAGGCGCAACGCTTGCGCCTGGAATATGAACCTAGTTACACCTTATGATGGAAACGATGGTGCAATTAGCAAATCCTAATTTTTTGGAATTTTAAATATGAATTTAAATTCGAATAATATGATTTGAAATTTGGGTTGATTGAATTAATAAAAAAATATAATTTATTATTAGAATTTCTAAAATTTTTAAATGATATATAATATAATAAAAGTCATAACAAATTCAAATTCGGATTGTAGTTCGAAATGTAAATCGAATAGGTTGCTGATTCGACGAGAAATTGGAATTAAAGTCGTGGAAATTTCCAAAGCAGAGACAACCTTTATTGTTCTATAGATACGGTGTTAAACAAACCTCTAACTGTTCCTAATATATAATGTGCATATATCTTAGTAGAACTAAACGGTGTATGAGTTGTTTCAAAGAACATATTCACTGTAAAGTAGCAAGGCCGGCCCTGAGAAGTGATAGGGTGGACAACTGTTCAGGACCTTTATATGTTTTTTTTAATTGTTAATAGTCAATTCCCAAAATACTAAAATCTCAATTCTCGGGATAAAGGGGGGGGGGGGGTGGGGAATTTCCAATTGGAGAGGGGCCATGAAAGAAGTCGAACAAAATATATTTATCAGTTAGTTATTAGGGCATGTCACTTTAATACTATAATTTTGTTACGTTTATTGCTAAAACGTTTGTTTTCGTTTACAAAAATTAGGTTATATTATTTAATTCTTTAGGGTTAATTAAAGGCTTTTTTTCCCGACTTATCCTGAGCATTAAAATACTCAGAACCAACCCTGTAACTAACATACTCTTCAATCATAGATATAAGCTTAAATCTTACAAAATGTATGTGTGAGTATTTTAAAAATTCAGTAGGTGTGGAGTAAATAATATTTGTTTCTAGTCAAACAAAATAGTGTATGAGTTATACGTGTGAAATAAAAGTTATGCGATCACAAAACCATCTTCATACATGGTAAATCATATTTTATAATAATTTCGGTCTATTTGTGACTAGAATACATTGGAGTCCATTTTCATGCTGCATGATAAGGTTATGGTTGGTAGTCGTGTAGCGTTACTTTAAGTTTAATATTGGTAAGTGACAAATAATCAAACGTCTGTGTTGCTAGAAATTTAAAATAGTTTACAAAATATTATATAAATAGCAATTATAAATTGGGTATTTAATATTCATATTTTTTCTCATTTAAAGTAGGAATTAGTGGACGAAAGTGCGTGATGTGGCCGAGACGAAAGGGCGTGTTGTGACGGAGTATTCACTCTGCGAAAAACATCAAGTTAAAACATTAATATAAATAAAATCGTCTGAGCGACCAATCAAAAAATTTACAAAACATCATATTTTAAAGATCGTAATAAGAAAAAAAAACAATATAAATAAAACTTTAAAGCAGCTTTGATAGCTTTACAATACATGGCTATACACTTGAAAGCATATCTTATTTCAAAAATCTATGCGGACAAAACCATATACGAGTACACATGGAAGCGGAGGGAATGTGTGATATATTACTATAAGAGTTAATTACGTAAATAGTCCTGTGGTTTATAGAAAATAACAATTTTGGGTATTAAGAAAAAAATAGCAGGTTAAAATAACAGGTTTGAGTACTCAATTTTAATTTATAACAAGGTTGATTATTAACACTAATAGACGTTAGATTTTCTGTTAAGTTAAAGGGTGTTTTAGTCTTTTCACATCATACGACTATTTATTTAATTAGAGTGACTATTTGTGTAATTTAATTAAAATAATATATTTATACATTACACACACTCTCTCTCTTTACACACACACACACACACACATATATATATATATATACACACAGATAGAATAGATATATAAATATATATATATATATATATATATATATATTCAATTATATCATAAAATAATAATACTCTCACCACCACCACCGTTGCAGGACATCACCACCGGCCACTGCCGCCAGCCACCACTATCAGCATCACTACCAACCATCGCCGCCCTCACACCACCGTCATCCATGTCTAGTACCCTCATCATCATCACTATCACCCACATCACCAAATCCCCCTTCCTTTTCCCCAATTAACGTCCTACCGACCACCCACCACCAGCCGCTAACACCACCACCTTCAGCCCTTTCCCCTTTTATATTTTATCCGACCACCTACCAGCAGCCGCCAACACCACCACTGTAGACCTCTATTAACTTCCCCCTTCCATTTCCCCTATTAACTTCCGATTTGAATGTCCAATGCTTCAAAATGAAGCTAAAACCATACCACATTTAAGTTCTCCCCCACCATTATTCACACATTAATTTCAGATGGTAGTAGTGGCCGATGGTGGTGGCAAGATGGTGGTGGTTTACCCTTTCTATGATTTTAAGGTTTTCTATGATGGTTTATTGTGAACAGAAGGACAAGCCGATGATGATAAATGGTGGTGATGGTGGATAGATGGTGGTGATGGTGGTTGATGGGGATAGATGGTGGTGATGGGGAAAGGGGTTGGGTTTTTTTAAGTTATATTTAATTACAATAATGATCCCTGAATAAAATAAAGATGTAAAATTACAAATATAGTCCCTCAAATGGTATTTTAGTCATTTTATTTAAATTTAACAGAAAAACTAACGTCTGTTAATCTTAATACCTTAACTCGTTACAAAAAGTAAAACACAATGCCCTAACTTGTTACAAAAAACCCTTAATACCAAAACTTGTTATTTTAAATAAACCACATGAACTATTTATGTAATTAACTCTTGTTATAATAACAATTATAAGTTTTTGTTAACAATGATGTACAAATGGAAAAAGCAACATATTAGAATTATTTTTTGCATATGCTCAAGTCACATATAGGTGACTCAAAGTGGTTGTTTTTTCTTCTTCAAACACAAGATTAATGAGCATTTTACACATTCAATATTACTAACTTCACACCAACATACAATTTTTATTTCACTGTATACAAGTTTTAAAGAGTATTTATGACTTTAATTTAAAAACAAAGATATGTTATTAGTATTTATTTATATCATATTTTCTTTAAATCATATATCTTGCTTACCTAAACCCTCACATCTCTTTCTATGATTTTTATTAGTGTAAAATACTTATTAGTTTATTCCATTCATTTAATTTTTTAATTATACTATGGGTTTTCTCCTGAGATGCGACGGTTATATTTAATATAATCTTTTAATAAACTTCAAAAGTATCTTTGTAACGTATTTATTTTTATCTATTCTTAAATATGAATTTTATTTAATCGGAACCATTTCAAATCTAATATATTGTTACTCTTCATCCTATATTTACATGCATTTTAGTGTTACTTAACACTCACTTTTACAACAAGTAAAGCTTTGTTAAAATTCAAAATTCAGATATGTCTTTACGTAGTGTTTATTTTGATCTAAGTACTGATATAATTTTTTTAGAACGAGTGGGCATACCGCGCAACATAACCTACTAGTTATTCAAGATCCATTAATTTTAATATTATTAATGATGTGATACTGTCGTTTAAAAATAATAAGTTGTATTTTATAGAGGCTATAACCAATAAATTGCAGTTTACTACTTATAAATAACATCCTAAATACTAGTGGGTGACTCGCGCTATGCACAGTGGATATAAAAGTTTAAATATTTAATTCTGAGAGTTTATTCGTTAGTACTAACCACCCAAAAAATATTACGTGCAAAACGCTGATAATATTGTAATAAAAATATTATAAAAAATAAATACCTCGAAACAAAAAAGAAAAATAACGAATGCATAAATTGTGACTATACTATAATTAATGATCTATATTGTAAATTGAATAAAATAGAATTTTAAATAACTAGAAGGCTTAAATATAAAACTTAAAAAAAATTTAGGTGATTAAATGTAAATTGACATAACTCAAAAGCTTAAGTATAAACTTAAAAAAAAAATTCAGGTGATTCAATATAAAATTTTAAAAAAGAGAAAACGAGTAGGCATCAATTTAGGAAAAAAAAAAAGGGAAAAAGTATTATGGTTATTTTAAAAAATCCTTAAAGGTTTAAATCTAAAATTATAAATAAACAAAATATGTTTTTATTAGTTTGAAGAAAAAAAATTATTGTGGTAAAATTCAGAAAACCTATATCTTTTTTTTTCGTTTTTTAGCTTCTTTTCGTTTTTTTTTTCACTATTTTTTGTTCTCTTTTCTCAATTTTTGTTTTCTTCCAACACCTTTTATTTTGTCTTAGGTTTTGTTGTAGTGTCTAAGTAGGTTTTGTTTTCTCTACTTATGTCATTAAAGTTTAAACACTCTCGTTCTATCAATACTCGAAAATATACCACCGCTCATTACAGTTATAATTATGAAAAAAATTACAAGCTTCGCCGCATAGAGTGAGTAGTAAATTATATTATAAATAAATAGAAGAACTAAAATAAAAAGTTACACGAGGTCAAGTTTGAATAGTTTAAATCTAATAAATAAAATTTTATTTTAACATCTTTAAATACTTTTTACTTGATAAAAGTTTTCTACATAGAGGAGTGGATAAAATAGGAGAGCAGATCATATCCGATATCCATCACACATTCACACATCAAGACTTCTCAATGGTCTTCATAATTTGTTATCATCTACAATTAAGTGTTGAACACGATCGTTTGAAAGTTACGAATGGAGCAAATAAACATCGATTTATAGTTTTAAAGGCGCATTTATAAATATCTTTAATAGTTAGTTGACAAAGATAATTTAGCTTTTTCCATTTAGTGACAACTACCTCTTAACCCCACATGATACAGCAAATTTTTCTTACAAACTAAGATCTAAATCAAAATGGAAGAACAAAACTTGTAAAAAAATAAACAAAAATAGCAAAAATGTCAACACCAAGATTCGAAACTCGAGTGGGGTGCCGACGTGTGCTTTACTAATATTTCATAGGATCTTCTACTTAATTTCACCTGCTAAAACTAATGATTTTTAGGCTATGTGTTATGAGGCTTGGTTAGGGGTTTAGTTGAGAAAAAAGTGTTACTACGTGCTTGACACACATAGGCATAACTTTCTCCCCCAAAAATGCCTAAAACGAATGTAACGAGAGGGGCTTGGTTAGGGATTTGGTTGGTGATTAAATAATCATTAATTTAATCTAAATACGACAAATTATTCCTCCCAACCCTCCCTAATGCCATGAGCATCCCGAAGGCCTCAGCCCCATACCCTCAATCATGCATAGCTGCAATGGTGGTGGCGACGCGGTTTGAGTAACGTGCCACGAGGAAACGAGCCTGTGCGTTATGATAACACATGGTCTTAGCCCAAGTGGTTGAGATGAGGTACACAAAGGCTTCATTTAAATAGGAGAGATCATAGGTTCAAGTCCCACCTATATAGGTTGGACAAGAATGTTTTCTCTCAGCTATGGTGAGTTTTCTATTGATGGTAGTCTCGGCTTGTGTACTCAAGCAACGAAAATGATCGGGTGGCTCAGTGACCCGTCACTAATCCAATTAGTCATTTAAAAAAATTACACATGCCAAAGCTAATATAACATCTACCTAAAGCAATAACAAAGTAAAAAGAAAATTGAGGACCAATTGATTTTTGACATGTGACAAGGCGATGAAAACTTATATACCTTGCTAATTGTGCTATGGTAAATGTAAACTTATTTAACAAGGAAGTTCTATGATATTATTCGACTCACATAGATTACATCATCAAATCTACAAACTACCCGTCGGAAAACTAATCCGGTGGTCGGAAACTTTACTCCGGCAAAGAGGGCAAGAGTCATGAAACGAGAGCCATTTTGTAATACAACCAGAATGGTAGATATGTCCACAAGGAGCTTGCTTTCCACTTTTACAAGATGAGTTGAAACCTTCCATGCACACGGTACAAACACCCGATGCATCCGCGATAGCTTTCATCTCGATAACTTGGTTCTGAGCTTCCTCTAGCGATGGCAGTCGAGGTTCTTTAGCGATAGTTGTTGTAGTCATGGTGGTGGTGGTGGTGGTGGTGTTGGTGTTGTAGTGGTGATCTTCCATGGTCAATGATAAATCTAGATCAAAGAGATCTTCCATGTTGAGTATGTATTGGGGCTAGAGAGATCTATAATAATATATATTGAGGGATAGAGTGAGGATCCATACTCTATATAAATATTGTTATATGAAAGTTTATTAAAAAAACCTAATTTCTAATAAAAAAAAGAAAGTCATTTTGTTGCGCGTAATAGTATAACGTGATTGTTGGGTGATTAGCGTGATTATATATAAAATTTTAAATATTTAATAAGTTCGTATAATTACTTGGCTTATATGATTTGTGTGATTATAAATAAGGTAATAAGTTGGGTGAATATAATATGTGCTTATAACGTAAATTGTGTTTGACGAAAATCACCCCTCCTCCCAAAACATGTGACTTGTTTATGTGGCTTCCTAGGTTTAACATGAAATAAGCCACTTTATACATTAACTCACTTACAAACTTAGACACATAAATAGATTGAAAGGATTGTAAATAACAAAAGGTGAAAAGCTGTTGAAAGGGCGAAAACATAAAAAACTTCAATTGTTGACTTCTTTAGGTTTCATCGAGCAAAGTTGCGCTAGAAAATTAAAGAAGTTTTATGTAATTTATTTTTCTTTTAGAAAACGTAGTACAAAATCAAAGATATTTAATTGGAATACAATATTGATACAACTTTTTTATGGAAAAAATATCTTTTAAAAACATTAATAATTGTGATTCATATTACATCATTCGATATGAATGTTGCGTAATTACTCATACGTCAGTTATAATGTTACCTAAATATATAATTAAGTTACAAGATTATGGTTAGTTTTTCTTTGAACAGCAAATTTAGATCATTGACGGGCTACTGACCCATCCAATTATCTCTATTAGTCGAGTACGCAACCCGAGATCATCCTTAGAAGAAAACTCATAATATGTGAGTGAAAACCCACTAACTCAACCTGAAAACCTTTTTCTTGTCAAATGTGAGACTTGAACCCAAAACCCATCCCCCCCTATTTTAATGAGGTTCCCATCTCAACCACTTGGGCTTAAGATCATTGGTACGAGATTATAGTTAGTAGTACTACGGAAACATATGTCGTCGCCTTAAAAACACGTATCACATTTATTATTAGGGTTGGCAATTGGTGTAATTAAATTTTTTCTTTTTGAACGGCAATTGAATCACTGACGGGCCACCAGCGCACCTGACCATCTCCATTACTCAAGTACGAAACTCGAGACCACTCTCAGTAGGAAACTTATATTATGTGAGAAAACCTTCTGGCCCACTTGGAACCCCCCTACCCACCGGCAACCCCATTTTTATTTTTATCATAGTTGGAACTTGAACCCAACACCTCTACTTATTTTTATGAGATTTTGGGATATTTCGCCTTAACAACTTGAGCTAAAAATCATCGGTATTTGCATAATTATATAATTATCATATGTAGTGCATGTTTGGGATTGCTTATTTTCCCCCAAGTTTTGACTTATTAACTTCTCAGAAGTTAATAAGTCAAAAAAAATATTTGACAAACCCAAAAATACTTTTCAAACTGACTTTTCGTATAGGGTAAAAATGAGGTTTTGAAAAGTAATGAGTGGGTTACTTATTGACTTTTGAAAACTTCTTTTGATCCAATTTTCTATTATACCCCTTTATTATCTCCTATTAACTCGTATCGTTTTTAAAAGCATGTCTTTTTTGGTTATTTAACAACATTTTAATTTATAAGCTAATCCAAATACTTTTTTAAAAACTCTTTTTGAAAAGTCATAAGTTAATAAGTCATTTTTGTCAAAAGTTATTTTCAATCAAAATAAGCAATCCCAAACATGGCCGTACTAAAATGTTTTTATTTTTAGTAGTATTTTGTATCACTGATTAGTTACTGGCCCACCCAATTATCAACATTACTCGAGTATGAAATCGTAAGGTTCTAGGCTGGTTATCTAACTTGTTTAAAGAGCGTATCTTGATAAGGTTGCCCTATTTCAATTATTAAACGGTATGTGTTCAGGTTGACATGTTTAACTGGTTTGATTAAACATGTCAACCCATCAATATGTTTAATGAAACATATCTACCCACTAACTCATTTATGACTAGTCAAACCTACTTTTTAAAAACTCCAAAGAGTGATTTTGAGATGAAATTTATGGTCCATATGAGTCTTTATCAAAATGCACATGTTATACATTCCAAGACTTTAGAATATATATGTTGAAAAGTACCAACTTCTTTTTGAAGATTATTCTAACCATTTTTGTTATTTACTCTCAAGTTATAAAGATGTTATCTTTTATTAATTTAAGTGGTTATATAAAAACCTAAAATATTTGATTTGTTCTGTATATAATTTATTTTTATAGAACTCTTTTTACTTTTATATAGTTTTTTTTAGTGATCATCGTAAATCTTACAATCTTATATCATCTGCAACGATTAACGCTCGTGCTCACCATTAAATTCTAGCATGAGATCCTGAACAGTAGCCAATTTCAACCAGGGACTGCGACACCATATGATTCGTATTTTCATCTACCCCACACATAGGCTACACTCCAAAGATGGAAGCGACACACCCCGACTCACGAGAGCTTCTTTAGTTGGGATCCTATCTAAACTTGCTTTCCATACGAACCCATTTCATTAGACATAGGGGTGTTCATAAACCGTTGAAACCGACCGGACTGAAGACTTGTTGGCTGGTTTGACCGGTTTGAAATTAATATATAGTTCAAACCATATAAACCGAACCGTCTAAACCATAGATATTTGGCCGGTTTACAGTTTGAAACGTGGAACCGGCCATGTACAAATTTACACACATATAATAAAGTGAATATGATGTTATAATGCATCTATTGTATGCGAAACTAATCAATACCATATTGTTTTGATGAAATCCATATATAAATTAAGTTAACTTTTTTTTTCCTATTTATTCTCCGTTAAGTTTGCTTTCTGTTTATGGCAACATCTGTTGTTCCATATTATTAAATTGAACATTTGTCTCTTAATTTGTTTTAACTATGTTACAAAAGCATATTATTTTAGGCTCAGCTTAATGTTTATAGGTTTTAAGGTTTAAGACTATGTATAAATATATTATGTATGTATTACTTGTGATAACTATAATAGAATAAATTAGTTTCCCATCTCTACTTTATCTTTTTTTTATAATACGCTATAAATGTATATATTACTTATGACGTCATTCGACTCACTAGTTAGATGCGCAGTAGCCCGACAATATGGAACGTTGTTCTTTGACATGGTTTAAACGCTGATGATCGATCAGTTATACGAATCATTGTTGGGCACATTGTGAAATATAGTGAGTGACGTATGTAGTTGAGATGAAATATGTTTATCTAGAGGAATGTTGAACCCTGGTTTTGATTAGATATGAATTGCCATCTCCTACATTAGCGGAAACCAATCTATATATCCTTGCATTAATCAAAGAAAATCAAACTGCTAATCACAAATACTCCCCACCATAAACACCATAATGTAAGATATTTATATTGGTTTTGATTTTTAGTTACAAGATAGATTGAAAATAGGTATACCACCTCAGCACGCTAACTATCATTGAAATGTGACAATATTTCTAGTCTTAGGAGGATATAATAATACAAAAAATGCTGGTAATACATCAAATAACATGAAATGCATCATAAATATTATATTTGGACCCCGAAAGAGATTGGTAGAAATCTGAAGTCTATTATGTTATACATATGTAAGAGTAACAACTGAGTTACCGAATACATTTACAAACACAAATAGAGTGCCAATGTTACATATACCAGCATCAAAATTACATGCTCGAATTAAAATAATCATACAATCATAACATGAAAAATAAACAGATTCCAATGATAAACATCCATGTAAATAAAGAGAGCAGAGAATAATGCATTTGGTTTAACCTCATAAGAGGTTATACATAAAACCCCTTAAGTGGTAATGTTCGAGAAAGACTAATACATTTATAGAAGAAAATAAGAATACCTAAAAGAGGTAAATGCCATAGGAATTGTAAACAAAGAGATTGTGCGATATAAGGCACGAATTGTAATACGCAATCCATATTAATGGATTATATAGCGCTATCATGATCATCAGCCTCACAATTTAATAAGAAATTTATATTAAATCAATGGATGTTATCACCATACATTTATATGAAACACTTGAAATTAACATCTATATGAAAACCCTTTAAAGTATTAAGATTGTCTGAAGGAGTAAAAATAGTACCTCGAGATATGAATGCTTGTTATTTATATGGTCTTAAATAAGCTGGTCGTATGTGGTATAATTGACTAAATAAATAATTCGAGGTACATGTTTGATTGAATTGTAGGTAATGTGCTTTGCACACCATAATTATATCTTGATCTGTAGTTCGAGTATGTATGTTATGAATTAGTCTATCAATTTACAAATAGAAGATGTTAGCATATTTTATATGATTAGTGTTAATCAGATAAGCATACATGCGGTTTCCGATCACCATACATACATAAGGATCCATACTGTCTCCATGTAGAGGTTGAAGAAGTTCATGGTCCAGAAGTACCATCTTTAGGCGTGATTGGTGCACCAGTGTGTATTGTAAATATCACAAGATATGGTATTGTATTTATTAGCATATGTGTTAGCGAAATATACTTCTAATCTAACACATTGCACTCTTTTTTCCTTATTAAGTTTTTCTCCCTTTAGTTTTTCTTAGAAAGGTTTTTAATGAGACAACGTAATTAATCTAGTTGAATCAGTTTATTTTATAGGTCTTGAAGTGCTGATTTAGTATCATCCTGAAGTATGTTGTTAATTATATATGATGTGTGTTGTACTTTTTTTCTTAGCTATGGTTTTGTCCCATTGGATTTTTCTGACAAGGTTTTTAACGAGGCAACTTCATAAGTCTATCGAAAAATAAGTTAACTTTTTTGCAGGATTCAAGACATGCGGTATGATAAAAACAAAAGTCTCGACTAATTGATTATGCTCACGTAATATATCTATTGGACGTGCAAAAAGTTTGATTATTGAGACACGGAAAAGTTTATGAAGATCAAAGAAGTACACCTACGTTTTATGGAGACAATGCAACATGATTCACAGAAATTAAAGAAGACCGGATCAAATATTGAGCAAGCCTTTATCAATAAAGAATAGACTCAACATATAAAATATTCATGTAAAATTGAGGGGGATTATTATATACGTTTTACTCTTTTTCCTTAACTAAGTTTTGTCTCACTGGGTTTTTTAGTAGGGTTTTAACGAGGCAGACTAACTGATCCTGTTGTATCAGTTAATATCTCAGTCTTGAAGAACCGAACCAATATTATCCGAAAGTATAATGTTGAGAGTAGATAATATAAAATATCTGAGATAAAATGTTATAATCCAAACTATTTTATGCCCAACCCAATATTTATGAGATTTAGAGTTTGAGATTGTGTATAAATATAGGATGTATGTATTACTCGTTGTAATCCTAATCCTAATAATATGAATCAGTTTCTCTCCTCTATTTTATCTTTTGTTTATAATAAAAATTAGAGGTAGTTCGATTTATTGTATAAATTTTAAACAACACTCAACGAATTATTCATTAAATTTCAAGTTAATTATTATGTTAATCATATCCCTGAACTAATATTTAAATTGAATGCATCTTTGTACAAATATACTTTTTTAAAACTAAAAAATGTTTTCATAAATTCATATTAGATACTAAAAAAAAACAATTCAAACCAGTTTAACCAAACTGTACTAATTATAAAAATTGAACCACCAAATCGTTGGCCGGTTTGGTTTAAATTTATTCAAACTGTCACAACGCCGGTTTGCCCACAAATCTTGGCCAAACCAGCCAAACTAGGCCGTGAACACCCTTAATTGGACATAAGTCCATGTTAGAGTACGATTAGATTCTATGATTTTCCTTGCTACTTTCACCGAGTAGATATATCACCTATCCATACCCATGAATTAGCACCATTTTGAGGTCATCCATCCTAGAGATTTTATTACAATTGGTTGAGATCTGTCATCTCACCTGATTTATAGTATTCGTTCTCCATGATCACTTCCATACAACACAACAACAACACAACCTTTTTTTTTTTTTTTTTTTTTTTTTTTTTTCTTCAGATTAAACAAATTTAGGTAGATGTCTTTTAAATTTCTTTCCCCTAATCAATTATCCAACCAAAATGATATTTTATCTCCTCTCGACACCATCCTTACATGAACACATCCAAGTTTATATTTACTATTAACAAACCATTTCCAACCTTTTTTACTGGTAGCACCAATATTAACATTCTATCAGTTTTACTAAGCTTCGAACCGTCCGGGCGCTTTAGGAATGGAACAAAGCCAAAATCAACCTCGATCGGGTGTCATGAGCAGAGAAAGAAAGGCCACATATACACCCCAGAAAATCAGAGAACACTAACATTCTATCAATTTTACTAAGCTTCGAACCATCCGACGACATATAAGTGAAATTACAACGACCACCCATTGAATATTCGTACAGCCTTGCTTCATGAATGAACGTAGTAAATCTTGATGCATTATGTGCATGAACTCTTTTTGTTATGTATCATAATTCTAGCCATGATTGTAAAATGCGCTAGGCGTTCCGTAGTCGGTTAAGAGGAGAGTTGAGAGTACTCGGGCTAGGCGGAGAGTACTCGAGGAGTGCTCGGACATGTTAAACTATAAATAAATTAGTTTTGGGAAATTAAATATATGCCAAATAACGCAAATTTACTAATATTTATAACAAAATTCGTGAAAATGATATTAATTGTTTGATATAATATGCATAGAAATTATGTTTTACTTTTGTTAAAGACAAACTCGGCCTGAGTTAACCAACTATATTTGATTCTGGTTAAGGTTGAAGAAAGTCCCCTCGGCAACCTACGTTGGAGCGATTACTCGGTCTTGTAGACTTTGTTTTACAACCATGATTCTAGCTTACGAAAATTCTTTTTTCTTCTTTTTTTTTATTTTCAGTATTATTATTTTAATAATCGTTTAAAATTTAAAATATTATTGTATGACTTCATTCAACTCACTTACACATCATTACGACCACTAAACTTTTAATCTTCATGTTCGCTCTATTATCGTTCTAAAAGCATTAATAGAACCAATAAAATACAACTTTCAAATTTCAATCTTTTAATACTCGGTCAAAAGTGGCAAACTTATTAGAAAAAGTCAACATATACAACCCTTCTTTTTAGCCTTCACCGCCGGCACATCACAGTCACATCCTCCTACACAATTCCCAATTCACCCTCAACACCTTTCACTATTTACACCATAACCTAACCATATTTTAATAGTGACACTAGACTAATTGATTAAAACATTTTTAAGGCTTAAGAAAGGGAGTTTTTTTTTTAGATTAAGGGTTTGTGTATAATTAATAGTAGGTAAAAATCTTGAAAGTTACTTTGGTCTTCCATATTAAGCACATAAAATCTTATAAATGTGATAGTTTTAACATTCATTTGGTGCATATTAACGAGTAACCAAAGATGATTCAATAATATTTAGTTGTAGGTAAAAAAATTTATAAGTTACTTCGGTCCCCTTTCTCAAGGACATAAAATCTTATAAATATAATTTGTAAATGGCGTATATTGGCGTGGCCAGGAACCGAAAATGCTTCAATAATATTCCCAATAGAGCTATTGAAGTTTTAGACGAAATTAAATCTCTCTCTCTTCTTTGGGTTAAATATAAGTGGGGAAATGAAAACCTACAATTGTGCTCCTGTGTAATTTTACCTTCTAGTTTCTTTTTTATCTAGCTTTTTGCTAGTTTTATTTTTTAAAAAGAAAATATAACAATAATAATAGGTTAGATGATTGCGTAAATTGTGTTTTTAAAGAAAGGGTAACTTTATAAAATAGTAATCAATTTTCAAAAGTGTTTAAATTAGGTAACTCAAGAAATAAAAATGTTTTAATTAAGTTACTCAGTTTTCATATTTTATATAAATTAAAAGCCTTAACATGTTTTTTAGCATGTTATACTTTTTGTTTCAGTTAAAAAATATTTTTTTCTATCTTTTGATGCTAATATGGAACGTTGACGTAAATTTTAGGTATTTTTTATTTTTTTTCATAATTACATGTTTTTTTATTTTTTTAATATAATTTTATATATTGAAAATTCTGACCCTCATGTCTTCTCCACTGTTACTTTATTGACATAAGAAAATTCGATAATGACTCGATTTGATCGTTTAGTGCTTCAATTTAAGAAAAGCATGAATAAATGACCAAATTAGAACAATTTTAAAACTTGTTTATTATTCTGTAATTTCAACCTTCCACAGGGGCACTTTCGTAACTTGACAATAAACCGCTAACCGCTGACCTCCCAACCATATTAATATTTTTCCTCCACGCCTCCACCATTTTCTTGTAATTCTCATAATATTTTCTCTTTTGATTCAAACATTTGACAAACGGAAAGAAAGTTAATCAAACAAGTTTCCCAAAAGAACTTGATAACCTCTGTTTTTCATAATATCAATAAGCGATTCATTATTGATCAAGAAGAAGAAGAAACTGTGTTTGATCAACCAATTGTGTGTTCAGATTCGATTCGTATTCCAAAGGTAAGTTTCTTCGATTTTTGCATTTTGCTAGTTTAAAGGTCTGATTCTTGAAGATTCTTTGATTCTTGAGGTGGGTTTTGCTTGAATTTCAGTGGGTATGTGATGTTTGAATGTTACTCTGTTTAGGGTTTTAGGGAAGAAGAAGAAGAAGAAAAACCTCTGTTTGATTAAGCAACTGTGTGATCAGATTCGATTCGTATTCCAAAGGTAAAGTTTCTTTGATTCCTGCTTTTTAATACTTTAAAGGCCTGATTCTTTAAGATTCTTTGATTCTTGAGGTGGGTTTTGCTTGAAAATTAGTGGGTGTATGTGATGTTTGAATGTTGCTCTGTTTAGGGTTTGGGGAAGAATTACTGTTTGATCAAGTAAATATTCGATTTGATTTGTATTCCAAAGGTAAAAATTCATCGATTATGGCTTTTTTTGTACTTTATGGGTCTGATTTTACAAGAATCTTTGTTTATATGCTGTGTTTTGTTTGAATTTTAATGGGTATGTGATCCTCTAGGTTCATCAGTTTAGGGTTTTAGTTTAATTACTTGAAAACAATATAGAATTTTGGGAGAAATTGAAATTGAAGAATTTTGATTCAATTCTTGATTTCCAGTAGTTGATCATTTAGTTTCTTGGCTGATTTTACCAATTGTATCTGTTCTTGTTGTTGCTTTCGTTTTCGTTGTTTACAGAACTCGATTTACTGTAAAATTCTCAAGATTCAATGGAATGTATATGAACCCCTGTTTTCACAACCTAATTTCATCTTCTATGATTCATTTTTGATTAAATCTTTAAGAGTCAAAGCATCTTACAAGGGTATTTTCTTCATTTTGATTCAAATTCATCGTCTTGTTCGGTTTGCCTACAGATGAACTACCAATCGACTACACCAAGAAGCAATCGGCCGAAGGGATTCATGGCTAAGCATGTGATTCAATTTGCATTATTTGCAGCATTCAGCCTTTGGTTACTATACCAAATCAGACAGCCAGCTGGCGACAGTGGGCCCGCACGCCAGCTCAGCAACGATCATATCTCCAACTTTCTGGGCCGAAAGGGGAGTGCTGGCGTATCAAAGTCAACCCTTGACCCTCACTCGGGTTTGACCTTAGAAGATGTGACAAACCCGGGCGAGGAGGGTGAGATTCCACGGTACTCCAAAGAGATCGAGGCAGTAGAGTTTCATACCAACACGGGATCTTTAAATGAGGGAAATGACGATAATACCCTTTCGCGTCAAACTAATGAAGACGAGTCTTTGACCGTGGCGAAGTCAAACATCAGTTTTCCTGATGAAAATGGAATTCCCCAACATGTTCGGGACAGGCTTATTGAGATAGAGTCGATTAATTCAGTCAACAAAACCCATGGTAAAAGTCAAAGTCAAAGTCAAAGCGCTTTGGCTACCCGTGTGGGCAATGAAAAAAACGGGTCAGTGGAACAATCTTGATAGGGCCCGGATTACTCATGGATTTGGTCTTTCTGTACAGATAATGCAAGTAGATAACGATTTGATTCGTATTTCTTTAGCTCATACTGATATAAACACGTTAGACGGACTAAGAAGCCTGATACGTGTATCGTGTTGAGAGTATTGATGATGAATTGTGAAGTATCAAATGTTTTTGGATTTGTAATTGACATATGAAAGCTTATGAACTCAGTTTACATGTTAAAGAACTCTTGTATGGCATATTCAAATGTGTACCATCTCTGTTATTTTGATTAAACTTTTTTAGTCATATAATATATGTTATAAAACTGAAATATATGCTTATAAAGGGTCATGATGGGTTAGAAGTTCTTTATGTGATGATGTTGGTGTTTCGGGCTCATTCTATGTCCCGTATGATAAGCCTGAGTGTGTTACGTGGGCAAAATATTGAGGATCAAGCGTACTTGAAAATGTGCTTATGTTCCGCTAACTTTTGCTTAGCTTTGGAATGCCCGAACGATCATCTAAAGTGGGTAACAGAAGTGCTCGTTACCCCTCTGTTGATGAGTCTAGGTGTGATAAATTTAGTGAACCTTAATCATACATGAGTCGTCAGGTCCTTGTGTTCAAGGATGACATGACTCCGTTGAGATAATCATAGTTCATGAAATATCAATCTCGAATCATTTTTTTTAAAGAAACAAGTTGACTCACGAGCCAGCTCAACTTGGTTTGGATATAACCGAGCCAAACCCAAGCCAACATTCTGAGCTCGTTAAGTCCGCTCGGCTCTACTTAGTTGTCAAATGAGCCAAGTCCAAACATACCCTGACGTGATTCGGCTCGTTTACAGCCTTATTTATTATATTAAATGGGCCGGGCCTTAAAAATCTTGTACCTATCTAGAAAGTGTATTGTTGGGCGAACAGTGTTTGTACACATACAAATGAAAACCCAAATAATAAGCCCAAAACCATCAGGTATAATAAGCCCAAAACCATCAGTTAAGCTTAGATAAGTTATAAACTACAGTAGTACAGCCCACATAATTGAACGAACATATATAGAATAGTACTAAAACCACAACGGCCCAAAAAAGAGTCCATATATGATATAAGTACTCACTAGTTTAGTGTTGTTGAGACTTGAGAGTAAACAAAATCATTAATTCAGGATGGAGTGACCTAATTTAAATTTAATAACTTATTATTAAATTTGATAAATCAAGCTAACACGTGTCAAACGTTCACAATATCATTACGCATTAGGTAAATCAAGCTCAATAAACCAAGCTATTCTAGAAGCGGAGAGATTTTATAATAAATTAGAGTTATGTTTGACAATGCTAGAGATTGAACTAATATCGCTTTTTAAATCTCACATATCGTTCAATGTATCTATGTTTACATGAAAATATAGTATTGTGAACTTATGTGTATATATTTAAATTTAATTCATTGTATTTGTTACAGCTATTAAATAATGGTTGAGCTATTGAGAAATTCGTCTCATCATTTTCACCTTTCATATAATTCTTTGTTATATTCATTAGTTCATTACCATGTATTATTGTATATTGTATATATAAAATAAGAACCAAACTGGACCATATTTGTATATATTTTTTTAGTTTTCTAATAATAGTAAATATACTTGTATTTATTATATAGTATTTACTTTTTCTTCTCATTTACTTCATCTCATAATCCGGTCTTTCAAATCAACCCCTATTCGAATCGATATTTTCAAAATCAAATTAGTACAAATCCGAACCATATTTATTTTTCTAATTCTAATAACACGAACCGAATAACCCTATCACATCTACAAATATACAAGCACATACATACAAGTGTTTTAATTAAAACTAAACCAAGAACTATGATAGTTGTAAACTAATATTTTAATGTTGGCTGTTTACTACACGAGGATAACATATATATGCTTGTCGTTGTAAAAGCAATATATTTGGTACTCTCGCAAATAAGCCCAGGTAAAAGTAATGGTGGCGGTGGTATTAGTGATAACGAGTAGCTGTCGGTGACAGAGAATAGTCGTGTATGATGCTGAACCATTTGGGTCCGTTTCATGTCATCAAGGTTTGCAAGAAGTTGTCCGCTTTAACCATTGTATAAATTAAAATGATCTATATGGAAATTTGTTTAACCAAATCACAATATTTTTTCATAATGAAATGAAGTATAAAAAATTCATGTTGTTAAATTTCTTTTTTACGTGTGAAAGAAGGCGAGGTTGACCGATGTTGCCGACGTTGACCTTAAAGTTGGGGTTTGTTTTAATGTCGACAACAAGAGTTTGTATTATTGAATCCAGCTGTGCACGTGTACTCCTCCAGTTGTCCTTCATGTACGGCGCACAAACAGAATAATTGTAGTTTCATAATGCGTTATGGATAATTTTTATTATATTTTTTCAATACAAATTAATAAATTTTCTATTACTAAACAAATGGTTTAGGCTATATGTTATGGTCTCACGTTTTAAAAGAAAGAGGTGTTAAAATTAGGCTGTCACGAACTAGAACACATATTCTAGGCACGGAGGCTCGTCACGAGCTGGAACACAACCTATATGGCGCCTCTTACGCCTACGTGTTTCACACTCACACAAACAACATTAAACATCTTTGATGAGTGTAAATTTGACCATATTTACTGGCTACATAACGCCTACGTAGCATCATTTGCTTAGAGTCATTAAGACTTGGTAACCACTACCTATGCTTTTATTATTTTCTAAATATAATCAGGACCATCTCTAAGGAGGAGCACATTGGGTGAGGACACAGGGGCGATCTCTTCTTTGGCATGAAATTTTAAAATATAATTAAAGAAAACTATATATTGTGCTAAATAGTTAAATCTATTAGATTATTAAAAAAAAATAATTAACATTTTAATTATTTTATGTCTAGTTACTATCAGAGCTCATTAACTTTTTAATTATTTTAGCTTATTACCAATTAGCAAATTTAAATTCATTTTATTTGATTATTTGATTTACCCAATAATGTTTTTAAACCAATTTTATAAACTACATATAATGAAATTATTAACTTTTATATTATACAAATTTCTTTTTTCTACCATCCTCATGGCTCAAAATTTTTCGAGTAATGTGAGTTTATGTAATTATAGTATATAAAATTGAACCACACGTACTTAAACCAAATGCACCACGTCAGCGGGCACCGGCGGAAGGTCGCCGGAAAAAGCCAAATATTGGTAGGGCCAAATCACCGGTAACACCGCCCAACCCACCTCATGGATCATATTAATATATAAAATCTTCCTAAATCTTTGACTATTTATTCTCTTTTTCAGTCAACTAAATAACACATTTTCTCCCAACCTTTTTAAATAATATTTTATAAAAACACACGTAATACAATAAATAATAAGATGGAAATGAAAGCATATTATTATTATTTTTATAGCATTTTGAAATTTATTAACTTGTATTATAATCGTATAGAGCATATTTTACTTTGTAAACGTCATTATTACAGTACGCTAGACACAATTATAAAGCATGTCAAGTTCGATGCATTTTGGTACACTCACACACATTATTGTTATTTGATTATTACTCATTTTTTTATTACAAATACTTTTTCTTTTTCTTTTTTTACTTTGAGTAGTTGATATTTATAATTAATTCATCAACACATTATCGTTTAATATTGTGGATTAAAAGTAGTATTTTTGTATTTCATCTTAAAAGTACATTTAAAAGATAAAACGAAATCTATTATTTATATTTTATTGCACTATTGCTACTATAAAACAAAAGCCCAACTAAAAGATATCAATCATCGGCCCAACAAGGCTTTCATACGCAGCAAACACCTAATAAAAGTGACCAAAAAGATTTACGAGCTAAGAGCAATCGCAACGGATAGATCAACTTTATATTTATCACTAAAAGTTAAAAAATGATTAAAAATACATCTTCATTTGATTCACAATCACTATATTCTATTATCAAATTATAAATGATTACAATAATAACCAAAATCCATCAAATTTAATGAGCTACTATTCATCTGTCATCAAATTATTGTGGCTTTATATAAAAATAATAATAATAATAAAATAAGCGCTTATGAGTAAAATAAAGACACAGATAAGTAATAAGATGTGAAGCTTTTTGAAAAATAAGATATAAATTTAGTGGATAGTGATTTTTAGTAAAATTATAAGAATAAGAATGATAAATTCACTGTGAATGCTCTTAATAATTATTTAGAAAATTTTAACACCTCTCCTACCACAACCATGTTCGACACCTCTTTGTTAATTTATGTTCGGGCTTACCCCCAAGGTTTAGTTATTCGTAGACTAATGAGAATTTTTCAAAAGGTTATTCATCATGGTAGTATTACCATCTTAACATTATTACCATCTTAACATTTTTAAGTGTGCCAAGCAAATTAAGGCAATGCAAAATTCGTTTAACCCAACATCTCCTTGTCACGATTGATATAGGATTCACCTAAGTTGTTACAAACACCCTCTTTAGAAACTTTGCATCCTAATGAGATTTTTTTTAAGGTGGAGGGTTTTATCAGGGAAAGTAATGAGAAGGCAACGTGGCATGGGCTATCACGCAAAGGAACACCGCCACATGTACTTATGCAATGTGTAGTTCGTAAGGATTGCGACAATCAAGCTGGGTATACTGCGTGAATATGTTGTTGATGCAATACTCACCCATCGATAATAGTGATATGGCGCTGATGTGAAAGAGAGAGGGTATGTGTGTGTGGGGGGGGGGGTCCCTCTTTGTTAAGATATTTGATTTATTTACCCCTAAAGTTTTATTCTTGGTGAAATTTTAATTGAGTGGACCCTTTACGCCTTCATAATTTTGGCAATTGTTTCAATTTAACTTTTAACCCCCTTTCTAACACAACCATGATATAACTTGAAATGGTATCATAAGTCTGATCATGACCGTCATAGCTTTGTTTTTATCGGCCACATAATAACTTCCTAACAAGTTGGCAACACTGTCACTGTAGTATGCTCAAATATAAAGTTGTAACTGCATCCACTTTACTTATGGTCCCAAAACATGCCACGTCAGCTAAGGTTAAACACTCTGCTTAACTTAACTCCGATCATTCATTTCCATGGATAAGATGAGATTTGTCTAAAGTCTTACAAGATGCTATTTGTAATCCATAAATAGACGTACATTTGAAACTTGTACGCCTTTATCCTCTATTTTTGCATCTCATATTCATAATATACAACCATGATGAAAAGTATCCGCATAAACCTAAAGAGGGTGAATATGTTAATTTAAAACTAAACACCAATGTCGATTCTTTACTTTCAAAAACATTTATAAAAATATTCAATACATATCTCTATACTAATAAATAAAAATAAATCCGGACACTTGTCACCATTCTAGGACATCTAATAATTGTTTTTCCCGCTTCTCTCTCCTCTTAATTATGAATGCTATAATAGTTATTCATTAATTAATAACTATCCATAATTAAAATTTCAAATATGTTAATTTCAAATTTTCAAATGTATAATAAATGGTTTTATTCAATCTGTATAATACACAATATTTAAAACATAACTTTTTATATTATTAACCAGTAAATTTATTTATCCCGTGTATTACACGGGATTGTAACCTAGTTTTGATGAATATGAAAAAAGTGAAATCACCCCAAAAGCATGATAATTTATAATGGCTCATGTAGGTGTTAATAGAAAGTCACCCATCATGGTAGAACATACTAAGGGCAATCTTCACTATTAAACTTCTGAAATTATAAAGCTAGCGATAATTTTCACCATTTGTCTTACTAATTGGATAGTGATCTAACTCTTCAACTGCTTACTAGTTAAGTAGTGATCATCCTTCAACTTCTAATAAAAGATATAGTGATTACCCTTCAACTTCTCATAAAAAATACAGTGATCACCCTTTACCATATTATTCATGGGGTGTTATCAACATTACATAAGTCTCACTAGTACGGGTAGTTAATTATTACTCTTTCAACTCTCTTGTAATCTTTGTATGGTTTGTTTTTCTCTAATGTGAGTGTTTAGGCATGATAATACAATAATTTTAATGAAAACTCATTTTCGAATTTCTTTAATCTTGTGATAGAATGAAATTAGAATATTCCCTAAGAACTAAAAGAATGTATACGTTTTTAATATTCAAGAGTTATGAAAAAATTTTAAGAATGATTTGCATATACCACTAAGGAGAGAAAAAACAAAATTATTTTAAATTTTTTTAGATTACAAATAATTTTTTAATAAATTAGGAGAGATGTCTTTTTATTAATGTTATTTTCACATTCTATCTCATTAAAATATTTCCCGCTTCTCTCTTTTATTAAATAATTACATTAATTACTAAAAATATTATTTTATTTTATTTAGATTAAAAATAGTTTTTTTAATAAATTAAAAAAGATCATTTTATTAATGTTATTTTTAGAGAAATAAATTTTTATAACAAAGAACCTTTTTTAAAACATTAAAATTTTTAAAAAATATGAAATATTTTAAATTTTATATTTTTAAAAAGAAAAAAATTATAAAATAAAAAAAATAAATATTTTGAGCTATATAAGGAAATTTTAAAAAATATATTTTTAAAACTATTTCTTTTGAAACAAAATGTTTTTTTAAAACAAAAATAGTTTAAAAACAAAAATTTAAAGAGTTGATATTCTTATTTTATTGCTTATAGTCCTCACTCATATATAATTATAATCATATTTTATTTTAAAATATCGTTTAATAATTAATAAATTTTTTATTTTATTTAATATTTTATTTTTTGAACACGTGTATACACGGGTTTACTAAAACTAGTATAATATATATAGGCTATCGTGTAAGCATATCATACAATAATGCCTACAATTTATAATCTTTAGTGATTTCAAAAAGTATAAATAATTATATGTTAAATATAATTAAAAAAAGTCAAGATTATTTTCTATTTATAATATATCACACATAGAGAGATTATTTTGTGAGAACTTGTTTAAATTTGAAAACTTGAGAAAACGTCATATTTTTTCTTTAAATTCCTATTACTTTTTCATATCTTATTAATTTTTTAAAAATATTATCATAATATAAAAAAATATTGTATAATTTGAGTATAACATTTATATATTACATATACATAATATATCAAACTACCTATATATATATGGAGTACATCATGCTGTATCATAATACTACATAATTGGCGTCTAAATTTCTTTTGTCATTTTTGATATAGAAATATTATAATCAAATTAAACACAAAAATATTATGATTTAGTGATACAATTATTTTTCAAAAATAATATCTTATGAAAAATTTATTGACGTTGAAATTTAAAAAGAGTAAAGTTCCTAAGTTTTTAAATTAAAATTGGGTTTCCAGTTAACGTACCGTACACACTTTTTACAATATAAAAATAGTATCATTGTCACTCGTTTGTGACACATGACATTTTTTAACTGTTTCTGGTTTTACCATATATGGTTTCTTATTTTATAACATATTTGATTTTTCTCATACAACTTTTTAAATATGTTTTTCTTCTAAAATCTTAAATATACGGTTGAGTCTTGTTTATTTTTGTTTACGTTTTGATTTATATTCATTTAAAACCAGCCTATACACAATAATATACAAGTTATCATAAAACAAATGATAAGCCATCAAAGCTAATTTAAGGTTTAGTTTTTTTTTTTCTAAAGTGACATTGTCTTCCATTTCTATAAATTTATTAATATGTTTTAAAATATGTTATCTAAGTTTCGATATAAATTTTGTTTAAAACCAAGTAGTGCATAATAACATACAACTTATTAAAGTAGAAACATACAAGTATCTAAACCTATTTGAATGTGTATTATATGTGGTTATGCCGTTTCCGATTCTTTAAATAATATAATATAATGTTTTATAACCAAAGATATTATATATGGTTAAGCCGTTTCCGATTCTTTAAATGATATAATATAATGTTTTATAACCAAAGACTACGTCATGACACTTGTGGTTTTTTATCTATATGCAAATAATTTTTTCTAAAAATCGAGCTGAGTTAAATTTACATCGATATAGTGACAAAAATAAGAAGAAATAATCTACTTACCTTTTCAATGGGGACTATGAAGATGCTAAAAGCGATAAGCATACATAAATTTACCTTCGGCCGGTCGCAAACAATGATTAAAAGTAGCTTTGCTGTGCCTTTGAGATCCTTCCCATACCTTATGTTGCTTTGAATATATTTTAAAAAATGGTTTAGAAGATTGCAAAATTGTGAAGACACTATATGCAAGAATCGTCCACCAAACCATATTTACTTCATACCAAACCTTTTTAAGTTTTAATTTTATTTTTTTTGGATCGAATAGGCATTAAACGAAACGAGTTCTTAGTGACCAACTTAAGTGTAGAGTGGACACGAGTTCAAGCTTGTTCGAGTTGAGGGTTTAATGAGTTTGAGCTAGCTCGTGCTTAAAAAGTGAATATGAAATAAACAAGTTTTGAGTTTTAGCTTATAAAGATTCTCTTGAAATTCTAATCAAGCTGTTCAAATCTACAAATAATATTATTACTGTATTACGTTATTATTATTATTAATAGACTTATCTAAAGTGAATACTTTTAGGATGTATGATTTAAGTTTTAATGCACTCATTTTTTTAATATTAGAAATAGTTAATTTTGTTTTGAGTATAAACTCGATCTGAATGTAAGCCTAGCTCAAACCTTCTCAAGGTTACAACATGATGGCTCGTCTAGCTATCATGCCAACTCTAGTTTCTTAAAGCGGTCGAGGCAAGCTTAATTCCTTTTAAGCTTAAACTTGACTAGACTTGTTTGAACCTCGTATGCTTGACATAAAAAATATACATGCCAAATGATTCTCTTTTTATATATTCATTAAAAATTTAAACCTCATGATCCAGTAATTAACTTAAGGAATTCAAATTATTAACAACCAAAATTTCGTCATAAAAAAGATTTCATTTGTTTTGTATTAAATAAGTTAGTAATGAAATAGAAACAAAAACAGTTGGTATGTTAAACAAGGGTCCCATTTTGATATATGTACGATATTGTGTGCAAAATAATGATGCAATAACAATATGGCACCATAAACGACTGTTATCTAAAAGTTTGTCACCAACCCTAAAGCAGCTCCATTAGACCATTTGGACAAAACCTTTATATCTCCTTTGCAACTTTTATGTAGGGTCTTTGTGTTTTCTTAAAGTTTTATACATCATAAACGCGTGACAAAACTGATTATTTTTAGATTTTTGCATCTGACAGTTTACGTGCTACATGTTTGTCCACATACAAAGGTCCAATTAATTAAAGTTCCATCAAGGGAAAAAATGCATGAATCTTATATATGTGTATTAGAATGTGTATAAACGGGTCAAGAGAATAAAAAATAAAAGGCGTTAGTATAACGCTGGTGTGGGTAGATGAAGACTATATTAAATATTATACGTTCTAGTAATGTGTTTATTAGAGGAAGTAATATGGAATGGCTTGGTAACGAATTAAAACATTTGATTTTTTTTATTTATCTTTTAACTCTTTTTTGGATGTTAAGAGTTTTAAAAATTTATAGATATGTGATTTGTATCCGGATAATGTTTTTTAAACAAAATGCGATGTGCCTCATTTATTTATCTACAATGTATAACGTAATGATGTAAAATGTTCTGGTCAAAATCACGAAACATATGAAAATTGCCCATTAAATAGGGACAACTTATGCAGTGTATCCGAATATCCGATTAACTTATTTACAGACAAAACATTATTGTTAGATATAATCATTTGATTAATTAGTGTTAAAGTGGACCCATGAATATCCGATTAAGAATCTCCCTTTAAAATTTAAATTGCTAATCAATCACACATTTTACAATCATTAAAATAATTATAGATTCAATCAAGAAATAGATTGCTAATAATAAATTGGATTATGTAACACTAGCTTTAGGAACTAGTTTTACGACTAGTTTTAGAAACTTGCTTATTACACAGGTTTGATAAGTTAAAAGTTAAAATTAAAAATATATGTTCTTATTTATTTTGACTAATAAAACGAGAATAATAACAGGCTAATGCAGTAATTATTTTGTAGTAAAACATCATAAAAATTGCACCAATTCGATCTAAAAGTGGGATTATAAAACCTTCATACTAACTAGGCCACAAATTGCAACAACTTTTTAGTCCTATTTCTAGATAGAAAGACACCAATAATTGTTATTTTAAAAGGCAAAATAAATTAGCTTAGTACCCTTCTACAACTTAAAACTGGACTAGTGTCAATCACCATTCACAACTAGCAAATACCGCAAACTAAAGTAGAAAATTTTTGCAAAACACATTTTATTGACAATAATAAAATGTAGAATAATACATACTTTGACAACAAGAAACTGCACTATTTTGACAGCGTTAAAATGTTTAAGAGTGTACTATTTAGACAGGATAAAATAAATAAAGGGTGTGCATATTAAGACACCCAAAATTATAAATCAACATCCCGGATTTCTATACAGGTCGTATAGCACCATATGTGTTGTATAGAGGGGTCGTATAGCCCCATACGGGGCGTGTAACTCTTCTGACAACCCAATGATTTTTTCCTCCAAGTCAGTGTCAAAATTTGCTATACGCGTCGTATAACCCTATATGTGTCGTATAAGGGGTCGTATAGGGCTATATGGGGCGTACCGCGTATAGCCCTCTGACTGCCCTCCTGAATTTTCCTAGTTTTTAGTGTTTTCAACTCTATACGCCGCATATGGACCTATAGATGATGTATAGGTGGGTGTCGATTTATCCAACAGGGTGTTAATTAATATTAGGACGCTAAATAAAACTACACTTTTTGACGGCATTAAAGCGCATAAAACTACACTATTTTTACTGCATTTAAAGTGTACTATTGTAACGGTATTAAAGTGCATAAAGGTATCTCACGTTAGTTGGTTAATTTGTTAACGTGTCAAGTCTTGAAATTTATGGCCCCCGAACGAATCCTGGCGGCAAACTTCAACCCTAACTCTTCGAAGGGCTCTCTTGACCTAAAAGTTATAATTACCATAAACGAAAATAAAATTTGGCTCCAATCATTCAAAGTATACAAAAAGGATATTCAACTTGAAATTATAATAATCATTTTCTATATAAGTTTAACAAATAACTAAAGCATATCAAACTTGATGGAAATGAACACTTTGATTCATTCTTAGTTGGTAAGTGGTCTCAATAAGATTGGGTTCGAATAAACACTTCTAATAAATCTCCATCTTTGATTTATAAAAATCAATGGCTCATATCTTTTTTGAATAAAATAATAAAAAAGTTGTACTTTTATTGGAACACGTGTACAAAAAGTTAAACAAATATGAGTCATTAATCTCGTAAATTAAAGGTGGAGATTTAGTTTATTGGTTTACACAATTTCTCTTGCTTTACATTTGAACCATTCCCGTTCTCAATATATCTTTGTTGAGAAACTTTCTAACAAAATCAGATGCCAACTATGGTTTATAAATAGCTTGAGCTGACATATCTGCAAAAGAAAAAAGAAAATAAAATTTGAACCTCGATTATAATTCCCCATAACCTCAGCATTGTTAGTAAACTGAACATGATAGAGAAATCGTATAAATGTATAAATTAAGGACGGAAAGCATAAATTATCATCAAAAGTACAAAAAAGGTATTCTATATATATAATCACTTGGAAGCTTGCTTGTACACTGCCTGAAAAAAATACCATTGAGTAAATAATTTTATAATAGCTTAGTTAGGCCATTACATCTTCAACAATTCAACATAAAAGATCTGTTAAACAAGAAATGTAAACCTGCATAGATAAGGTGACTTCTGGTTATCATTCAGTGGAAATTTTATCAAAGATGATATTTAACTTCAAATATATTTTACACATACATGTAACCTATAAAAGCATTATATTTCTTTTGATGATAGGTGGCAAAGCTGGAAATTTGGTGCCAAATAAAACAAATTCACATAAGCCTTATTGCAATCTTTTATTTAATTATTTAACTAAATTTCACACAAAACTAGCGTCCATTGTCATGGCATATACAACTACGAGAAGTTGGAAAGATGGAGAAGTGTATTATAATATACGTAAAATCCTATCTTTCCAAGGTATCTAGTCTAATGACAACTTAAAGGATGAGTGTATTCCATAACTGAATATTCAAACGCTAACGTGCAACTATGTATGCAAGATCCAACTGTTGCGATTCATTAGGACTTCCTTTATTTTTGTCGTTCGATGTCCATTAATGTTGGGATTATCGAAATGTTAGTTTAAAATTTATTTTTTACTAAAATTAAAAAGGTTTGTTGACAGGGTTCCATTCAAGCTGTGCAACACCCTTGGTAAAGGTCAAGGAGTAATGCCTACATCAAAAATCTTTTTTGATTACCATATTAAAAAGCCTTTTGAAGTTTCTTTATGTTTGCATAATTAATGGAAATTTTCATGGGAACTAAACATAAATAGTAACTAATCACTAATAGTAACTTGGTTCACCACTCTTAGTCACTCAAATAGTAATTCACGGGCATTCGTGAGGCAGCAGCCAGTGTGGCTCGAGCTGGATCATGGTAATTGACACACAGTGATGACCCACTACGAGTGGCATTCGACAATAGCGTCAAGTGACATGCTTAATGGTAAAGCCACTTGACTATTTTGAGTGATGAAAGAGAAGATAGTAGTACAATGGCGGTTGTTTATCAACTACCCCCACAAAAAGTAGTTGTGATGAGGGCAACGAGGATTAATTGGGACTCTTACTAAAATACATTGTTTATTGGGTTCAACTAGGTACTATAGGAAATACATGTCAAATTTCTCAAAGATAGCTACAATGGTAACTATATAGACTTAGAAACTATCTAATTTCGAGTGACCTAAGTAAAAGGGGCCTTTCAAAGTGCTTTAGCAAAGGATTAGTATAACATCAGCTTTGATGAAGGGGTAGAAAGTGGGTGGGGTGTGTAAACTTAAACTTTTGTTCTAAACTAAGGGAAGAATTTACTAGTCAGTATTTGTCATCTGAGAATTTAACAGAAGAGATCAAGGTGTTAAGCAAAGGCTTTTAGAAGTCCGTTTAGGTAATTGAATATCAGGGGCCCTTGATTTAAATTTGTGTGATTGTTTGAACCATGAGGATTCTGTATATGGTTAATTTGCTTTTATCAATGTGTGTGCAATTGTATAGTGGCTGATGTTCGTGATGGTGATTTCTGGGTAGCTGGCATGGATCATGTGGTAAACAACGAAAGGTGATGATTAGATTTGTAATATATGACTCATTTTGATAATACCAACCTGAACCCATTTGAATCAATCATGAAAAATAAAATTCATTAATTAAATCATTAATGCATACTAGTATTTCAAATTCAATAGTTATGCTACGTATTCAATTTAAAATAATTTAATAAATTTTATAATTTATGAATTTATAAAATTTTAATGTTAATTATAATTACTTATCAAATTAAAATAAATAATTAAAATATAAAGATTTATAATATTTATAAAGTTATAAAGATTTTATAAAAATAGTTTGTCTAATTTATAAATTTGGGTTTTAATAAGTCAAGGTGGTTAAAACACCAATTGTTCCTGTTGATACCCCATCTTCGTCCAAGCTTTGGCCAGCCTCCGACGACACCTAAAATCACGTAAATCCATCATTTACACTCGATTAAACTGTCCTATTCATCTCCCTTGGTTGTTTCGAACCCATGACCACGTTTCAATTCGATTTTAATGGCTGTGGTGAGGTGCTTGAACCAAAACAAGCATTCAAAATCAATCCGTTTTAACTGAAATTTGGTCAAAACAATCGAATTCACTTTTAAGAAATGTTCCTTTGTTCATTTCGATCAAAATTATCATGCCAATTACATATGTAACCGTACAATAACCTTCAATTCGAATCAAATCATCAAATCAACATCCTTAAATCGTATAATTCGAAAACAAATAAATTAGAAGTTTTACACGTCGCAAATCATTCTAACAAACCTTCTAAGCTTTTTGAAATCTCAATTTCATTCAAATAACACACACTTATCGATTTCGACCACCATTTTACCTTTGGATCTGCAACTCAACCGAAGTCCATATCTAGGACAATCTAAATAAAATTTGATAAGGGAATTTTGATCGGCATCACTATCAAAAGCTTCACACGTGATTAATTTGATTATCATCATCGTTTGCATCTCGAACCAGATTCATAGAAGTCGTGAATACCCTATTTTTGTTTATCCTCAATTCGATCTTCATTCAGGTAATGGAATCATAATAGACACTCGTTTTCATGTGTTAAACGAAAGCCCTAGCATTAATTTGATTAACATGTTTGAATTATGTTTCAATTTGGATCAAAACAATCTAGGGTTTAAAGTCGATTTGGAGACTTTTGTTTACTTTTTGGTTTTTAACTTTGATTTGGGTTTCTAATAAGAAATAGGGATTTGGCCCACTAGTATAAACATACAACACACGCAGAAGGGACCCGACTTCAACCCCGGGCAACCCCATCTGTTTTTAAACTTATTTTTTTACTTATTTTAAATTCAGTGATCATCAAAATATTATTATTAATATAAAAATTGGTTGGTTATTTAAAACCAATTCACAAGCTTTTTTTATTAATTTTAGAAAGTCAAAAAAATTATAATTATACAAATTATTATCTTTTAATGATTTTAAATGTTATAAAAACATTATTAATTTCATTACATTTTATAAAACTATTTTAAATCAAATATAAATTATTTTAAATTATTTTAAACTGATATTTTACAAATCTTTTAAATAATTAATTATTCAATTAATTATTTTGATCAAGTTTTAATAATAAATTATTAAACTAATTCTTTTCTATTCACACTTTAATATTCAAAATCTATTTAATCAATTATTATAAATTAAATATTCATATAATATTTAATAATTCTATTTTAATAATTATTTGTTATCATTTTCTATCTTAATCATTTAATCAATTTATTCTAGTTTTATTTAATCAAGATATATAATTAGATACATTATTTCTTAACCAATAATTTAAAATCCCAAATCACAATTGAAATCCTAATCGTCCTTTGGTTTTTAAATCATTATTGTTTTAATCTTAGGACATCATTCATTAGGTTAAAACCATGAGTAAATTGTTGGTGTATAATCTAGCATATTATTGTTCAAATCATATCCTAATATCAATGTGAGTATTCGTAGCCTATTTTTGTGTTTCATATTTTGGGGAAATTATTTGATTCATATTCAATTAGTGTTATTCATTGTTATTCTATTTTAAATTTAAATTCAAGACATGCTATGCTATTATTTGTAATTATATGTACATAGTTAGATAAACTAAATGATAACACAATTATTAATTCATTAAGTCATGGTAACAACGATAAACTTATTGGTTTGAGAAAAGTACTCCCTATGAATATTCGGCTGGTGATTGGAACCGAATCCACTCAATCAATCAATCATAAGGCTCCGTTTGCATAACGAGTCATTTCAATCGTTTGGTTTGATTGTGTTTGATTTTTTCTTATATGTTACACTATTGTATTTATAAGACTTCAAATTGTCATGAGAATTGAATTGTTTTTAATTATTTTAATCAATTTATTTATGTATTCAAAACTTTGTTTACTCACCGGCTAACTCATTAGCTGACTCGTTACTTTTTTACATGATTTCAGGAATACAAATTAGTGTACTTCTATATATACATTTAAGGCTTAGACTAAGTCAAAAATTTAAAACAACTTCATTATGATTACTTGAGTTTGATTTTAATATATTGTTTGATTGATGAAAATGACGTTCACAATTATTTCAACATAATTACTATCATGTGTTATGAGCAATTGATTCACATTTATCCACCCTGATGATTCTGTCATCGGTTGGGGCGTGACTTGATGCATGTAGCGTTTGATAATTGTGGTTGTGGGTGAGGAAAATGATCGATTACTAGGCGGTTTTAAGGGCCAGACCAAAAGCTGTTGGTACAACGACTATTGGTCATCAGTTACCGAAGCAAACATGCAGTTGCTATTGGTGCAGCGACATTTTATGAGTATAACCACGCAGATGCGTTAGCGACAAATTCGTTAGAATCCTATGGCTACAAGAGCAATGAAGAATTCGGTTGTGATGGGTAGAGAGTGTTTACAAGCTCCTATGTTGTAAGGCCAAACAACAGGAGATCTCATAGTTAGTAAATCATAAGCAAACAGAGTTTTCAATCTGAACTTTCACTAAATACAGGAGCGGTGAAATAAAAGTCATTGTGTAACCATTGTCGTTAATCATAACATTAGATACTTTACCTAAATCATAAACTAACAATTTAAAGATAGCAGTCTTAGAAGTATGTTTGAGAGCACTTAGATCCATGTCAAGCTATCATCTTCATTATCATTTACTTATCAAAATAATAAGCATACAAAAATTAAAGTTGATGAGTCCTAGTTTTAGATTTTGTAAAACAAACTTTAGCATAATCATACTATTTCCAGTTAGGAAGCTGAGCCGAACTGAGTTGATCTTTGATCGTGCTTGGCTCGTTTACATATAAAACTGAACCGATTAGCTCGTTTACAATAGAGAAAAAATCGAATGGGCATATTCCGAGCACTACTTTTCTTAGAGAGTGATAAGTGGTGAGCGATTTTAACAAGTTTAGTGTTTAGTGTCCATTTGATTCAAATTTGCATAGAAAGATGGTGATAATTTTGAGATGATGATGAGGTTGAGGTTCTAATCAATAAGATGATGACTAGAGTGCAAAGAATGATAAGAGTAAGAGAGAGACACAATTTACTTAGAGTGAGGGTGAACAAATATATTGTATATTTTTATATAATGGACAAATCCAATAGAATGGTATGTATAAAACTATACATATAATTATATGTTTGTGTATGTTTAAATATTGAATTATATTAAACTACATATAAAATTAATATAATTATATATTTATGCGTGTTTAAATATACTTCATTAAGTTTATTTGTACTTGTATGAGTTCTTGATCGGTTAATAAAGTGAGAATAATCTGTACTTGATTTAAAAAGATACTCAAGGCTATCACTAGAACTTAAATAAAATAATTTCATATATCATCACTGCTTTCAGAAAACATCAACTCGCATGAGTTATGGACGTTAAATTCAGCTCAATTCATTTGACCCTAACATCACGTGTTGACTCATTTCATGTTAGGTAAGATATTGTTTAACACGTATTGACCTTAATATTAGTTTTAATCAAATGACAATATATCGCATATGTAACCAGGAGTAAAACGTAGATAAAATAACATAGCGACAAAAATATACAAAACACTATCTTCTAAGCGAACATTAATTTGATGGACTCCATTTGTAGTTCACATTAACTTTTTCCTTTCTTTGGTACTCAGAATAATGAGGGAAAAGAAAAAAAGAATAGGAAAAAAATAGTGGGTTTACTTTTATTATAAATTGACCACGTTTTACTTAAGAAGATTCTTTGCCGACTTATATATACACAAACGTATGTATACATCTAAATATTGTATATACACTAATATATACTTTAACTAATAAAAACAGTTGAAATCGTAACATTTTATTTGATAAATTATCTTGTACATTTATTTTCTGAAAATTTGTTATATTTTCGTTTTAAATTGATATAGTACAACAATACAACAAATTTGTAATTTAGACTTCAGCTCAAACTCTGTTTTGATTTTATCCATATTGTAAAAAACGACAACTCATTAAGCTTTAGTTTTTTTTTAATCATTGAAGTTTGACGATCATCATCAAGTACTGTTTTACAAGAACGTTTATCAAAAGTTATACGTTTTAAATGTTAAAATATTTTTCATGACTATTACCTTTAACTTTCATATATGATAATATTAATTTTGACTAAAATTGGTTGTCATGCATTCCTTATAACAGTACTTCTTACATAAAGTATTCAACATATTAATTATTATATTTGGGCCATAATGAACAATGTTTTCAGAACCGGATCGGACGTCGAGTCGCATGCCTTACAGGTTTGGTGGTCGGACCGGTCGGACCGGATTTAAGAACCGGATGACATCATAATTATATATATAGTATATTATATATATAGTTAAATATATAATTAAATATAAGTAATTTATATATGTATTTTATAGTTATATATAAAACTTAACTATATTTTTATATCCAACATACTAATTTATGGTTCAACACCCCGTTTTTACCCATTAAAATTAAAAAAACAAAAAAAAAATTAAAAAAAATACAAAATCCGGTCCGAACCGGTCCGGTTTCCCGGTCCGACCAGCGGTTCGGGATGAACCGGCCGGTTCGACCAGCCAAAAACGAGTCGATGAGAACCGGACCGGCCACCCAGCCGATCCCCGGTCGAACCGGTCGGACCGGCTGGTCCGATCCGGTCTCAAAAACACTGATAATGAACATGAAATAACTGTAGTGATGTAACTATAAAATCTATCTTAAATAGAATAAAATGGCATTTTACACATCATTATACCAAATAATAAAAAAATGAAACTTATATTTTTATGTAAGATTTATCATAAAACTACGTTTTTAGTTTTCCCTATAGTTTATTCATATCTCCTTGAAGACATCAACTAATTACGGGTACATATGACACTCATTGCTTATCCATAACTTACTACTCTTACATCGTGTGTGTTAGTGAAAAAATATTTACATGTTGTCTAAACACACGAATTAGAACAGGAAGAAACATTCTACCACTTATTCAGATATAATTTGCACAAAACTGACCCAATCAAAATTATGATCGTACGTAATCATACGCTACATTGTCAACGATACGCAACTGAAGATATGAACAGAGATGAGCTTTTGATACCCAGTACTTGTACCGTACCGGTACCGGTAACCAATTGGTACCGAAAATATGTATAAGGTACTGGTACCGGTACTTAATTTTCTTATATTTTGGGATCGGTACCCACCGGTACGTACCGGTATCGGTATTTTACCCAAAAGTCTCGTATAGTCCCGCTAGTAACCGAATACGAATATATTATTTTGGAATATTTTGTTTTGTAATATTTTTCACCCCGTCAACTAGTATTCTATTTAGACTTTGAAGGTAATTATTATTATTTTTTTAATATCATTCTTCTTACTTAACTACAATGTCAAGATATATATTATTTATGATTTTAATAGAAATGAATGGTGGACTAGTGTGTGAATTGAGTTAGAAGAAAATGAGAAAAATAAATAAACTATCATTTTATTTGAATACTTTTATGATATTTTACTTTTTTTAGTTATTGTAAACTTTTTGAGGTATCGGGTACCAAACATATATTAGGTAACAGGTACAAAAACAGGCACTAGGTACTGTAACCAAACGTACACCATGTAGTAAGCCTAAAAAATAATGTTGTGTAGGAAACGGGTACCAAAAAGGTACTTGGTACCGAAATACCGGTACCGTACCGGTACCAGTACCTGTACCCATATACCAAATTCGGTACCGGTACCGGTACTCATTTTTTATAAAATTCGCGACCGGGTACTTTCGGTAACGGTACCAGTTCGATACAGGTACGGTACCGAGCTCATCCCTAGATATGAATGAATCTTAATATGCATTTATAGTTTATGTAAAATAAAACCATAAGTTCATAAAACTAGAAAACGATACATATGTATATATGTACATACATATATGTATGAGCGTTATTTATGCAATGACAAATGTTATGAAAACTAGTAGAAACCAACGTAAATCAATTATTTAATATAAAAATTAAATTAAAATTATATAATTAAAAAATATTAAGATAATTTTTCTGTTTAAACAATTAATTTATATACTCTCTATATTAGATAGGATGATTATAGTATAACCTACACATGAGTTGATATTTATAATATAAAAATTCATTAAATTTACATTTTAATAGTTACTAGGATTGCTTTTAACAAACAAAAAAAAAAGTTAGTATTATCATTAATCAAACTGATAGTACGAATCATTATTGAAAAGCTATTGATTTTTGTGTTAATTATGTTTATAATAATTATGTCACATATTTTCAGATAATTATGTTAAGTATTTACTTATTTTTGATGGATTCTACATATGATGAAAAGGATTGATTTTATTCTAAAATGAATATATGATCATTTGTATGTATTTATGTTCTAGAATGTTTGTTAGTATTCATTTATGTTCATGCACATATGTTTATGTTCGGGAAATATTCATGAACAGTTCATTCACATGTTTACATCGTTAATGAATGAATACTGACAAGAATACTCATTCGGTAAGTGTTTGTGAACATTTCATGAGCAAGTTCGTTCCGTTAATGAATGAACATCAACAAGGCATAGTTTTGTATTCATTCGTTTTGCTTGTAGTCCTACATGTGAGCAGTGTTGTAAAACTTGGCCTAAGCAATTGAGTACTCAACGAAATAAATATGTATGTACACAAGAAGGTGCCAAAGCGCTTTTTATCAACTCGATCAACATTACTCGGAATTGGTTAAACTCGGTCCAACTTGGCTCTACTCAGTCCAACTAGGCTCAACTTGGCCAACTAGAATTTTCACTATTTTTAACCGATTTTTACTGTTTTTCATTGATTTTTGTTGGATTTATACTTTTTTTATGAAGATAACATGGAAGATAATAATCAAATGATTACTACGTCTATAATAGTAAATAATTGATATTATATTTTGAGATATTTTGTATGTAAATATGTATTCTTTAGATTTATATTGATATTCACGTACGTTTTTATAAATATTAGTAAGTTTATGATATTTTATATATTTATAATTTTGTAAAAACAAATTTTTTATAATTTATCACGCCCGAATACTCTCCTAGTACTACTCGCCTAGGCCGAATACTCAAAATTTTCCCATCGATCGACCTTGCAAGGCCTAGCAAGTTTTGCAGTTATGCATGTTAGAATAAGTCTAAATTATTAGTGTGATCTTGGGGTGTAAAATGCATAATTGAAAATGAATACTTTTAATTCACCTATGGTTTTCTATAACTTTACATATGTGAAAGTCGAAGTTTTATGGCTTAATCCTAGAACATAAGTTTTGTAAAGTGAAATTTAAGATTTGGTGCTGGAATCATCATCATTCAACCTAGCCAATAAGGGTACAAATTATATATAGCGTTACACATACATATTTATACATATAAGCATATAGTTTCAAATAAAATCATCTAATTTTGTTCTATCTGTGGTTCTAGTTGTCATATTTGTAACTTCATAAAATGTTAGAATGTAAAAATTAGAGTTTTAATTTAGTTGTTTGTAGAGGTCAAGATTTGAAGCTCAGAAAATCAAATATCAAAATCATGCTAAAACTTTAGATGGACCGAAAACATTCTCATGCAAAAACTTTTGTTGGTTTAAATTGATGTGTTGCTTTGCATTTCACAAACACTTACATATTCCTCATTTTGTCGTGTGATTTCTCTCCGAAATACTAAGTGTGAATATTATTAACATCTTGTGTTCATTATAATTTCACGTTGTTTTGAACTGTTCGGGCAATATTCATTCGGCGTTTATTGTACGAAATCGAGCTTATTGTGAATTTTCTAGACTTTACAATTGGTTGTTGTACCTTGATTTATTTAAGGTTGTCGTATTTTTTAAGGATTTTACTCACCAGAATCAACATAGAAAAAGACATTGTAATAAATTCCAAGAGAACCCAAGATAGTACATAATAGCATAGATCGACCATCAACGGAAAGCATATTCGTTTTCCATTTACAAAACTTCTTACTAAATCCATCCATATTATTCTTCCACCAAACTCTCGTCTTCAAGCACGAGCAAAGGTCCTCGATTCGGTTCGGCTTGAATTAATATGTATATATAGTATATGCGTAACATTTTATTAGATTTGACCCATTATATACAAATATATAATTATATTTATACATACTTGATCAATCAACCTAATAAAGAATTCTACATTAAACATAAAAATGAAATCCTAAGCCGTTAAGAGATATTTTTTCGATCATCTCCCGCTCTCACTATCATCGTTATCTGCAATATGCTCTCAACTTTATCGGCTACATCTTGAGCTTCATCGTCAGTCATAACGTATTGTCATCCATAAAAATATTATGTAATGAAATGTGGCTGATTTTTAAGTCATTAAACCTTATTCGTTGCAGTATAAATCGTATGACACACAAAATATCGGGTTGTATAAGTTGTTCGCCGCTTGTTTGCGCTCGCTCGACGCTCGCTCGAAAGTTTAAAGCTCAAAAAATGCTCGTTCGATTTTTCGCTCGGTTGTAAATGAGCCGATCGGCTCGGTTCAGCTTGGAAACGAGTCAAGCACGAGCAAAGATCCGTTCCGTTCGGCTCGGCTCGGCTCGGCTCGGAACAACCCTAGATGGAACCAACTAGCTTCAATAATATCCTCAATGGCAATGTATAACCCCATTATTGCTATTATAAACAGAAAAGGAGACAAAAAAAAAAAATCTCCATGTTCAATCTTCTCTCAAGAAGAACTCATAAGTAGATATACCATTAAAAAAAAGAGAAGCACGAGCCGACTCCAAACAAGCCCTAATCCAAAGATTCCGACGCCCACCAAAACCCATAGATTTCATGATAGTTAGTAAATACTCCCAACTACATATGCATTCCAAAAGTCAATATTTAATAACTTTGTTTACTCTTTTTGTACCATTCTGCAACTTCATTCATAATTAACGGGTTATCAAGGTTTTAATGGACTTTAATAAATTAAAGCCGATTGATTTGGGCTAACAAAAGAATTAATAACTAAGGCCAATTGAAACCAACACGTTAGCAACAATCTTATACTGCACATTAATCAAACTATTGGCCTTGAAATCATTAATAACAACAGGACTTGAAACTTTAGGAATTAAGGTTATAAGAAAAGAACTTTAGGAATTTTAACATCATGAAAAAAAAAACTCATTAACAAATCCCATAAACTACACTTGTAATTCACTAATATGTCATCTTTAATAAAACAAAACTTAATTTCAAATGAAGATGGTGAAAATTTTCAAAGTAAAAAATGACAAAACGTAATTTTTATGGGTTCTTAAAAGGCGTTATTTAATTTATTTGATATTTGTAAACAAAAATGTGGCCAACGTAGAAGGCAGTTTCTAGGTGGTTGACAACCTTAGTATTTACAATAAGTTTTTGATTAAATTAGGGTCAACAATATTGTACATCCTTATGACAAAGGTTCTTTTAATAAGCAAGAGCAAAATGTCTGTTTTTCCATCGTATCCAAGTCAAAATTAAAAACCTGCAATTTAAAATTTAAAACATATTATAATTTTGGGCAATTAACTTACTGATCTTGAAAACTATGCTGCATGTTGTACACAGTGTCATGGTTATAAATATTCTGCGTATGTATAATTAAAATATGATCATACATTATTTTTTTGAAAAAAAGATAGCTTTAGAAAAGAAGTTTGATAGGCTATTTGAAGTAAATAATTATTGTCATAGACTGATAGATGTATTGAAACGGCTATGCCGACACATTTAGCAACCTATGACCGCAATAAAACATAGACCATATCCTCGTTGATAACATTTTCCTTAAATTTCCCGTTCGTAATGTACGTAAAAACACCATGTTTGTTTGATAAAGTCAACTTTCATGGAGTTTTTTTCCTGTAGATATTTTCCTCAAATGATGCATTTGAAAAACTTATTTACCATTTACCAATTTAGTTTAGCTTGAAAAATATTTATGAATACAGTGTTTTTTTAGTCTTTTTTGGTTTTTACTCCTATTCTTGTTGGATACTTTACAAAAGACTTCTTAATTTTTTTTTAATATTTCAATGATGCTTTTTTTTTTTAATTTTAAGAAATGTTTTTTAAATAGACCATGTTCCAGAAACATATTTCAATGTCTTTTGAAATGTTTTATAAAATTATTTTTTTATATTGTTTAACCCATGGTGTTAAAGTAAAAACGTTTCTATGAAATATTTTCAAACGAAATGGTTTAATCGAATATAAGTGGGCAAAAAGATGCCAATTTTTTTAATAATTTTTGTACCAGATAATTCATATAAATTGTATCATATTTTTTTTAACGGTAAATGTGCGAATCTGCTTCGGTAATAGGTGTTATCTTAATCGGGATCATATATTCGTTTTTTAGCCGGTACCGCACCCTCAACCCTATCAAAAGGAAACTTATAGGTGAGAAAACCATCTGTTTCAACTCAGAGTCTCCAACTTTAAAAAGATATTTAACTTGAAACAAGTCTTCATTTCAAGAAACCCAATTTTATTTTATTTCATATAAATTGTATCATATTGTTTTTAACGGTAAATATGCGAATCTGTTTCGGAAAATAGGAGTTATCTTAATCGGACTCATTTATCGTTTTTCAGCTGGGTACGCACCCCCAACCCCATTAAAAGAAAACTTATGGGTGAGAAAACCATCTGGCTTATCTCTAAATCTTCAACTTTTAAAAGATATTCAACTTGAAACAAGTCTTCAATTCAAGAAACCCAATTTTATTTTATTTTTATACCAGTACTAAACGTTTTATAAAAAAAATAGCTTTTTGCTTCAAAGATTTAGCTAGATGACAAAAACGAAATTTCATGTTTTGGTCATAAATTAATCCGTAACACCTCAGGTTACAGTCAAGCCACTTAAATGAATTAACGTATAAGCAACATATCATATAAAAAAGTTTATGTCTTTTACAATGGTTAAACATTCTAAAACATTATTATTATATAACGTTTTAAAAGAAATAAAAAAATGTTTCCAAGAAAAACTATTTAAAAAACTTTATAAAATTTAAAGAAATCATCTTTGAAAGAATCTAAAAATATTTAAAATAAGTTATGTAAAGTATCAAATAAAAAAAAAAAGTGAGAAATAATAAAGTTTGAAAGCACACTATTTTGATAAATACTTTTTATCTACATCATTTTGGTAAATAAAATTTGCATCTATACCTTTTTGATAAAAAAAAACTCAACTTTCATGCTTACACGTACAACAAATACTCTTCTTCTTTAATCCAAGTTGCACAAAATGGGTAAGTTTTATTTTAACCATTTGAATTTGAGATTGTTATAACTTATAACTTCGATCACCTAAAGATTTATAAACTACAAGTGGAAGCATTTTCTTTCTTTTCTTTTCTTTTTTTTTTTTTTTTACATTCTGAATTGTAGAATACAAAAAAAGTAATTATACTTTCCGTTCTTTAGTTTTATAGTAAATTTCAGGATTTGTTTTTAAACTAAGGAAATTACAGTATATGTCCTTTATGTTTAACAAAGCTTGCACGTTTCATCATTTCCTCCAACGAATGTTTATTCTTTACGGTAAATGAGTGCACGTGCTTATCGTGTGAGGGCAAAATAGTTATTTCATATTTAAAAAGTAAATTTAAATATATGTTTCGTACATACACTAAGAATAGTATATATGAGCGAAAATAGAATTCGTGTCCTTAAATATATGGGTTAACTGAGCTTGTCGTGTGACGGTTTTGAAGGAGGGATGGTAGATCTCAGTTAGGGTTTAAGGGAGGGATGGAGGGAGAGAGAATAGGAGAAGTGTTAGGTGACGAATCGAGCAAATAAAATATAAAAATATGAACCTAGCATACACACTAAAAATAGTATGAGCGGAAATAGGATTCATGTCCTTATGGATACGGGTTAACCGAGCTTATATCAAAACGGTTCAAGTTCAAGTACACTTGTTATGAAAACAAAGTAAAATGGGGGGATTTTAGTAACAAAAACTAAAATTAGAAAGCAAAATAAATCTTACGCGGTCGTGTTAAGGTTCTGCCAAAAAAATAAATTTATTTTTTTATAACGAAAAATTATCAAAACTAATAAAATATAAAGAAAATCAAATTTTATAAAAATAGTTTTAACACAAGGGTTATTTCTTGACTTGACTCGGATTACGATCATTAACAATTATGCTCCCAATGATTATTTATATAAACTATTTGTATCGATATTAGACGTCACGACGTTCGGACATTCTCTCCATCTAATGTCTAACCAATCACAGTTTTTTTATTAGAGACAACCCACTACTCTAAGCTTACGTCATTACGGTGATGGAAGTATCATTTATAATTAAACATTCATGCCGTTTGGAATGTTTAACTAGATTGAATGACTCTATAATAATTTTGGGTTCATAGACAAACACAATATTATTTTTTACTTGTGTCAAAAATTAAAACTTGATTAGTTTTCTAAATATTGATAAATTCTATTAGAAAAATTAATAAGTTTATTAGATTTATAAACAAACTAATATACATCAGAATATATCCGGGTTTAAAATCAAAAATCATACAAAAAAACCATTTAAATAAACAATCACATAAATGTTTCACATAAGTTATGAATCAAATCAAATAAGCAAAACACATATGTCAAAACCTAAAATTGTTCTAGTCGAACATGTCGACTAAAAAATCTATATAAATAAAAAAAAGCTTACAAAACTATAAAGAATAATAGAAGATTCTTGAATTGAATGAAAATCCTCCCAACCAAAATTAATCCAAATTGTTTTTCTCTCTATTTTTCTTCATGTCCGTCGGCTCCAAAGAAAAGATCATGAACCCATGTGATGATGATGTGTATATATATACCTTTTTATTTGATTATTTTAGAGCCATGATAATTATTTTCTATTTCAATTGATCTTCCTCCTTTTTTTTCTCTCCAAATAGTTAGATTTTAATTTACAAATTTGAAGATAAAGCAAACTTTTGAGGAGATAATATTAGATCCATCTTTCTTAATCTTGACGAATTACCCCTCATGTTTAGCGTAATTCCAAAACTTCTATCTATTTTTGTTTTCAATATTCGCAACCGTCTTACACCTATAAAACAACAAAACTCATTCACAATAGACTCTGTTCCATCAAAACGAGTGTTACACAAAATAAACGAAAATACATACACTAAATGCATAATATGTAGTAAAAACATATGATAAAACAATGACAAATAATGCCTACGTATACTACTAATAAGAAGAGGTAAAACGAGATATGCTGTGTGTTATTTTATTTTTTTATTAAATAGATGAAATGAACATATCACCCTTATTTGCAAGACAGATGATTGAATTTAACGAACAAACTTAACTTGCGCCAAAGGAAAGGACGAATCATGCAAGATTTTTTTAACGTATAGTACGTATAATTTTCTTAATTTAAGAACAAAACCTAAAATTTGCTATAAAACTAAAAGACGAAAAGTATAAATCATTCTAAATTGAATTTATACAAAAATTTATAATACATAAAAATCCTTTAACTTATAAAATCTTTTATAACCTGACAATTTTGAAAATGATAGTGTACGCATAGTCAAACTGACTAAAGGGTTTATTTTTCTTAAACTAGCAGTTAACATATTTATAAATCAATAACTAAACTAGAGAATTAAACAAATAAGTAAACACTAAGGTGATGTTTGTTTGTTTGAAAAATGTCAGTGGGGCTCTTATATCTGCGCCGCATGCAGACATTGTAATCTACAAACTGTTTGTTTTTTCGAATATGTATCACTGAAAAACATTTACGCGAGCTCTTTTTGGTCCACATTTGGTTAAGCCACTTCTAAGGTCTGCAAAGTGTTAAACACCACCACCCACCAGCACCAACCGTCCACCAACACCACCACCGTTCACCACCACCATCCACCGTCCGCCACCACCCACCGTCTGCCACCATCACCACCACCATCCAGTGCCGCCGTCCCCACCACCACCAACGTTCATACAATACCTCTAGTTTATTTTAGCAATCTATAGACGTTAAAAAACAAATATTTTTTTTCTTGCAGACTTCAAAGATTTGGTCTATCTATTTTTCCACAAATGTCTGTATATGTGTCCGGAGACTGCAAACATTTTACCTATTAAAACAAAAAATTGCACCTAGATTATTAAAACCAATTATTTAAATGGGTCTATCTAAATGGGTCCCTTTTATGAGTTTAGGAAACAAATTCACTATTAATTAACATGTGTATTTTGTAAAAACCAATTATTTAATTATTATTATTTACTTTTAAATAATCAGTTTTAAACATCAATCTAAGATAGGGGTGTTCAATTTCGGATATCCGAATTTCGGATATCCGAAAATTTCGGATAGTGAATTTCACTATCTGAATCTGAATCCGAAATTTTGGATATCCGAATTTCGGATATCCGAAATTTCGGATTCGGATATCCATTCGGATATCCAAATTTCAAAAAAATTTGTATTATTTAATAAATTTTATAAAAATATAATAAATTTTATTGAAATTCTTTTCATATATCCGAAATTTTTTATTAAAACATCCGAAATATCTGAAAATATCCAAAATATTTAATTAATATTTAATATTTTTAAATTTTTATAAAAATATTTTGGATATTGCGGATATCCGAAATATCCGAAAATTCTCAAAATCACTATCCGAATCCGAATCCGAAATTTCGGATATCCGAAGTTCGGATATCCGAATTTTCGGATATCCGAATTTCGGATTTTCGGATATTTCGGATTCGGTTTCGGATTCGGATATTTTTGAACACCCCTAATCTAAGATGTGTTATGGAGGTGAGGAAAGAGGCATGAGTGTCACATCAGCCTGTCACGAAATAAAACGCTGTCCCCTAGTCATGAGCGAGGGCCTAAAAGCCTTAGCGTGAGGCGGCTAAATGGTGTAGGTGGACAAGATCGAGTTGTTGACTCGTTGATCAAGGCCAACAAAAGAGTCGTTGGCTTATATATTTAAAAAAATAGTATAAATACCACTTTAATTTCATATATTTCACACAATCTCACATCTTCTACTTTTATATTCTTCTATAATTATAAAAAACCTCACATGTACTTTTACAAATATGAACACTTTAACCTAAACAATTCGTTCTTCTAAAACCATTTTATAATCCCAACCAGTTCAACCAACTGTATTCGACCTAGCCAATGTTACCACCCCGAATGGAATCAAACCCAATCCAACCAATATACACTTCTGCTAGTTCGAAACAACCTCAATAACTGGATCTCGATATTTGTCCCACTCTCATCAAGGGGGAAACACAAATGAGTGAAGAAATTTGTATCTTAAAAACACATGGTAACGAGAAATACTAAATGTAATACATTCAAAAGATGTTGTTCTACATTATTGTCTTAAGTTACAAAATAAAGATTATATATATGAACTTAAATCATAAATCCAAATTAAGCAATCTTCTATTGTATCCTGGATGTGTAAAAGATTGATTCCATCGCTACCACCCTAGTTGTCACATGAAAAACACGCTAAAATAGGTTAACTAAAAGTTGATGAGCACTTTGAGTTTGAGACACGATAAATAGTTGTCGTAATAGTAAAGAATTGCAAGTAATATAAAGTAATGATTCAAATGTTGTTGTTGTAAGCGTTTTTCTCCCCCAAAAGCATTTAAAAATGAAAAAAGGGCTACGAGAACTCAATTGTTGTTTGATAGTATAGAGGTTTTATTAGTCCAGAGTGTGATGATGTTAAACTAGTGTGCTTCCTGCATATATATGCGCATAGGGTTCATCGATAAGTTTGGTAAGTCAACGTGCAAATCGTTTTAGGTTAAATCATTAACTACATTTGTAAACGTTTTTCGGTAACGTGGTACGTTAGAGATTGTTTAAACCTGAATTAGCAATGTAGTTCCATTATAACTTATAACATTAAGAAGTTTTTGTTCAACTATGACCTAGGTTGTTACTAATAGATTCAACTTTTACATGTCTACTTGTAACATGCATTAAGGCACCTAGATGAATAATAATAAATCATTAGAATAATATAATGACCAACTACAACTTGTAAGTAAAAGTATGTACGAAAACAGGCTCTAACCTTACCATACAAGCTTCTAAAAATCGTTTTTCTTAACTATGTTCACTACAGCAACATTATGGACAGCTGATTGTATCTTGGACATTTGAGAATCCAAATCTAAATATTAGCAGAGATGCTTATATGCATTGGAAAGAAAAGACATTAAGCTAACTTTTAACACTAAAATTACTTGTGTTAGTTGGGTATATAAAAATTTAAGGCCATGCAAAGTCAGGCCAAATATTTTGTCAAAAAAGTTACTATTAACACTTCATTTTGTCTAGTTACAACATTAGTGTAAGCAAAAACCCTTATGGGCAGAAACCCTATTTTGATCTAGTTACATGGTGGTTCTAGATTCGACTTTCAGGCTGATATGGTGCCTTATTAATGAGTGATACTACAGGTAACATGTTTAGTTCAAGTTTTTTAATTTCATGCCTGGTGGTAGACAAAGTGCAAGGAGAAATACGTGATTGTGATCCATATGGTGCTATCTTGTTTCCCTCTTCTCTCGATCATAGGAGTAGTAAAAAGCTTCTTTTGAGGCTGGTTTAATGTATGTTTGAGAGGTGTTTTATTGTGGGATTGAAGCCGGTAGTATGAGGCTTATATAGAAGGTTTAGTGTAGAATAAAATCATGAGATGCTTGAATTTCTTTTGCTTGATGGACTTGTCTTTCTTGGGCAACCACTAGTAGTAGATTTGAGTAGTCGTCCATTAGTATTTCACATCCCCTTTTGTACTTGTTCTTAGCAACATTTGACCAGGGATGTTGGTCAAGATTCAACAAGTATTACTTTAGATTTAGTTCAAGTGTAATTAAGGTGAAACCAGGGAACTTAGCTGGTGTTTTGAGGTTGGTTTAGCAGCCCCCATCAAGCCGGATAGGCATGGCCAGCTTTTGTATCATGTGACAGCTCCTTTTGACCAAGAATGAGGTGAGGGTTTAAAGTTTTATTAACCACTAGCTTGAGGTTTAATTTCTTGGAATCTAGTACTATACAAAGAAAGTTATAAGAGTGTTTTAAGGTTGTTTTTTGCAACTACATTCGAGCATGTCTAGGACATTATCACGAGTTTATATTGCTTCTTCAACTCGTCGCTTGGTGTTAAAGAACTTAGTCATTCATGCTTGATGGTTTTCTTATATGATTATTAGATACACTCGGTTTTACTTAATTATTAAATTCCATTATATGCAATTGTTGTCATTGTGTCAAACTAATTAAAAGTGTGCTATTGAATAAGAAGCAAGTCTTATATTAAGTTAGTTATGAAGGTTACAGATTTAGTATATGTACTTACGGTTTTTAAAAGGCGTGTGAATTTTGGGTCATTAGAACCTGTCGTTCCAATATAAGCATTTAATTTAGGTTTGCAGTTTTATTTGTGAGATATTGATAAGTGTCCTATTGCACTACACTTTGTATGTTGACGTGCTAAGAATTTTTTTTAACGACGTAGTTTCATGCGAAGGTGGTAGCCTCATGCATGATTACATGCATGAGTGTGATTGTTTTATAGGCTTGGCTAACTACGAGGTAAGTTCACTTATAAGTTCAATCTAGAAAAATTTGAGATGACAACTTAGCATGCCAATATTCATCAGCCGTTGGTTATGTAGATAATCCGATAAATATTAACACGTGTTATTGTCATATATTATCACATAATGATATTGATGCATGATCTTTCTAAATATGCAATTTCGTGTTTAATTTAATTCTCAATTAAGTATATCGCACAATAGTTAGGGTCTCAAAATGAAATTACAAAATTAGGGTTTGACAAGAGTTAGAGTTTTGAGCATTATGTGTCAGGCTATAAAGTTACATAAAAATTCACAAATGTTACCAGAACTCAAGCTATTAAATATTACAAAAATGATTGAATATGTGCATCAAAAAGATTACAATAAGTAATCAAACCGTTAAAGTTGGATGCAAGTTAGACATATCGTTATATATCAGTTAATGTGTATAAAGGAATTGCAATTGTTACTTAAAAGTTAGATGTTGGACACACCATTGTAATATATCATATGAATTGTTGTATTATGGTAGACCCTTCGTTTTGATACATTAGACGCATCCTTATGATACTTTTACATCTAAACAAAAATAATAATGCATCAAACCTATAAAGTTGGAGCAATATTGTATATGTTAGATGCATCTCTATAAATTTACATGTTGAAATAAATTTTGTAGTTATAGAAACCTTGCAATTTTGACGATACGTTTCTAAACGTTTGGACTCATCGTTGTATATGTTTGACGTGCTACTATAAGATTTGGTGTTCAACCCAAATTATATATTTCGGTAACTTTACAATGTTTGACACATTATTCCAGCTGTGTTCAAATGCATTGTTTAAGAGATTTAAATGTGCATCTTTTGTTGTTAGCCTAGCTTATTTTCGATGAACAATTCTGTTTAAAAATTTTAAATGTAAACTCTTTGCTGTTAGCCCTAGCTTATTTTAGATAAACAATTCCGTTTAAAATTTTTAAACGTACACTCTTTGCCGTTAGCCTAGCTTTTTTTTCTATGTACAATGTAATGTGGTTGGAAACTAAGTTTTAAACGACACTTGATCAAACCATTCTAAAAAATATGAACGTTTTCAAAATTATCTACCAAGGAATCATATGATATTAAAGAGCATAAATTATGGAATTAAATGTATAGTTGTCTTAAAATCGAAGTAATCAAAGATTTCTAAGATTACAAAATTTTATGGAAATTATTTTTGGTTTAAGTTTGAATAAATAAAATAAGTTTAATTGCTAACTTATTGATTTCATGATTTGGGCTCCATGTGCATTTCAATGTCATATTAGTTACAATATATATATATATATATATGGGCTCCATGTGCATTTCAATGTCATATTAGTTACAATATATATATATATATATATAGGGGAGAGATTAAATGAAAACCATGTTTATAATTGGAAACCGTGAAAACCCCCACTACCTAATCACATAATTGATAATTGATTTAACCTTTTAATTGTTTAAAGTATATTTAATTAAACTTCAATCTCATTTTTTGATGTCATTATATATTTTTTAGTTTAAACTCCAAGGAACAACAATGATGACGAAACGACTTACGTATATGTACCTTGTATGAGTTATATGTACGCAACTCGTAGTTGTACACTTGGTAACACGTACTTACATATGCATAACCCCTACGTATACATAACTATTAATTGTGCACTTTGTAATACGTAAATACATATATGTAACCCATAGTTTTCATGGTTTTCATTTATAATTTGGTTTTCAAGAGATCCCTCCCATATATATATATATATATATATATATATATATATATATATATCATATTAGTTACGATTATATATTGTCACCACAATCTCCACCTTAAATGATCAAATTCACACACAGAAATCGTTCCTACTAAAAGCATTTATATACTTGAAGGAAGATTATGTTTATATAAAACATTTCTCTCCCTTAAACAAAATAATATAACAAATAACCTAATATTTTCTCTTGTTTCGGCTTTCTCAATTCTCTCTCTAAACAGATGTGTACCATGTTTTAATGTCTCGCAAAGATTTAATCTTCGAGTCGATGATACTCTTTTTGTTATCATCATCATGGTGTCTACGATAATGACCCATCATAGGTTCTCGATAATGATAAATTAAGGTTGAGTTATTTTACATGTGTGTGATTTACGTTGTTTTTGAGTTGTAAAATTAATCTTTTCAAAATGTTTTTTTACCGTATTTAATTAATAATATTAATAATGTCATGAATTGCTATGTTATTATTTGTACACACTACAAAATTTTTTACTATTAGAGGCGACAGTTGTCGCCGCTAATACCCCATAATGTCACCTCTAATAGTATTAGCGGCGACATGTCACCACTAATAGTTCGCCGCTAATACTTTGTCGCTAAAGATCAAATATTCGCCGCTAATAGGTCGCCGCTAATTGTGTCGCCGCTAATAATGTACAAGTCGCCGCTAATGCTATTTTTTTAATTTTTATATTTTTTTTTGTTTTTATTAATTTCCAGTTTTCAACCCATATAAACCTAGATATATTGGCAATAACATTGAAATTTCATACATATAAATCTAGTCATACAATACACTACTAATTCAAATAAACCTAGATATATATATATATAATTCATACACTACTACATAGATTTCCTAATAACATTCAAATTTAAACACAAATAAGCAATTAAAAACAAACGTAATCCAGTGATACAAACACTACTCATCCCCCTCATCCGAATCGTCTTCTTCGGCTTGATTTGGAGCCTTTTGCGAAGCAATTAATTGCGTAATTTGTGACATAAATTGCGTATTTTGAAATAGACTTGAAATTTGCTCCTGCAAAAACAAAATATACATTTATATTTTGAAATAGACTATTATCCACTTAACACATCAAACGTTAAGTTATTTTGACACGTATAAACTCAATTCATGTCGTTTTGACCCGTTTTGACCCGTTTAAGCTAAACTTAGATAATTAAGTCTATTTTAACCAAAAAAAGCTATAATAACATAAACCAACTATTATCAACTTAACACATCCAAATTTAAGTTATTTTGACACGTATGAACTCAATTCATGTCGTTTTGACCCGTTTAACCTAAACTTAGATAATTAAAATCTATTTTAGCAAAAAAAAAGCTATAATAACATAAACCAACTATGATCCACTTAACACATCCAACTTTAAGTTATTTTGACACGTATAAACTCAATTCATGTCGTTTTGACCCGTTTAAGCTAAACTTAGATAATTAAAGTCTATTTTAGCAAAAAAAAGCTATAATAACATAAACCAACTATTATCCACTTAACACATCCAACTTTAATTTATTTTGACACGTATAAACTCAATTCACCTTGTTTTGACCCGTTTAGCAATAAAAAGTTGAAATAATCTAAAACCACAATAATACACTTACCTGTGTAAATGACTGAGGAGTTTGTTCCTGATCATGATCAAAAGAAGTCGTCCCTGCAGATGATGATGGTTTACGCCCAATGCCCCTAATATGTCCACGCCATTGTCCCAACACCGACTCAAAAATATTAACTTCATTCGGCGCTGATGAACCACTTTCTTCATTTTGGGTTTGGCTTAGCTCATCAAACCTTTTCTTTAATTGATTCTGTATTAATTAACAAAAAAATATTAACATATTTATACAAATATATATATATATATATATATATATATATATATATATATATATTTGAAAACTATACTATCTAGAAATACTTACATATTGTTGCTCTGCTATCTCGCTATCAAATGTCCCCTCTTTTCCAGTATGAGCATCATGAAACGTCTCAAGTCTGTTTTTATTCTGCGTTTAAAGAGTATATTATATATTCAAAAATAATAATATATAATACACAAATATATAAAATTAAATCATTACCTTCTTATAACAATAACTACTATATGAAGCGGTTCCCCCACGGTTTGTATATATTTGTTGTTGACGATTTGTTTTGTTTGAATTTGACACATTTCTATATGCATCACTCATAAAATAGTCAATAGTTTTCCTCCAATTTTCATGATTCATTCCCGTTGGAGGGTTGTCCCATGCTTGTTCCACATTTTCGTAACCTCCAACACGATCAAAGTGTTTTTTCGTCACATTTTTTCGGTCTCTAAATCGTTTCAGATACACCGAACGGATTCCACCCTCTATCTGAGCGCGCTCGCGATCTCGCAAAATCTCATCAAAGTCAAAGCGTCGCTACATTTAAGTTAAACAAATAAAAGTTAGTTATGTAAAAATGAATAACAAACATATAACTTAAAAAATTTTACCGCCATATGCTCTCCCAAAGCATTCTTCTAAGCATCGGAAAGATTTTCAGGGGTATACGTGGCAGCTCACAAACAAACATATCATTAAGATCACCAACAGGGGTATACGTAGCAGCTCTATCAAAGAGGAGAGATAAAGGCCCCCCCTTTTTAGCTAGCTCTTGCTATAATTTTTTATTTTTCGCTTTGCCTCTTGTTTTTCGAGAAGGCGTACCTGTAATTATAATAAAAATTCATTAATTGCATTATATATTAATAATAATTGAATAAACATAGTAAATAAATAAATTATAATAACAATTACCATCCAACAAGTGACCTCCAAGACTGCCAAATGGAGGAACTGGTGGATCCCCCGGCCCATCACCTCCATGGCTCATAACATCAGCCATAAGGTATGCGAAACAATCCACAATGATATCATCATGTCTTGAAAGATAATATTTAGAACATAATGTTAAAATAAGAAAAAAGTTTTCTACTACAACATGAAATACAAACAACGTTTTATATAAATAAATACGTATACAATTCCTAACAAAATTTTCAATCAGAGTCGCCCTCATATACTTCAGTATCTTCGTCAGACTCTTCGGTGTCATAATCAGAATCATACTTATCATAATCAGCATCGTCCTCAAACACCTCATCAGCGGTAACAGTTGGCGGATTAACTTCACTTGCAGTCTCGCCTTCGGTGACATAAGTAGGCATGTTATGAAAATATTGCGTGAAGTCAATGAAAAGTACACTATTAGATGAAGAATGGTTGTGAACAACGTCAAGATCTTCTGTCAAGTCATTGTCAACATTTTGAATGTTCTCCATGACACCATCATTGGATGTAGGGCGATCCCAAATTTTTCGATGATTAACATTCTCGACGACCCACCGGTGATTATTGTTTTGATTTCTTCGAGAAGGTTCTCGGATATAAAACACTTGTTTAGCTTGAGAGGCAAATATGAGTTGATCGTCTTTGTCCCATTCACGTTCTGTGTTGATACTAATGATATTATTGTCGTATGAAACACCCCTTCGAGTATCAAACCATTTGCAACGAAATAGGACTGTTGAAAACCCATTTGCATAACATAATTCAATAATCTCCTCAACTTGCTCATAATATTTCTCAACATTCTCTCCCTCCACTAAAACACCAGAGTTTTGCGTTGTGTGTTGCGCGTCACGATCAACTACCATAAACCTAACACCGTTGACTATGCAAGCGGTGTAAGTATAGGCATTTACATCCGCACCTATTGAAAGAGCATACAACTCTTTGTGAAATTTTGGAGAATTTTGAATTTTCATCGAATAAACCTAAGAAAATATATAATAACACGTGTTATATATGGATTACCTAACAAACATATAGTAACACGTGTTATATATGGATTACCTTCTCGAGAAACCATGTTGGAAATTTGATTTTAATATCCTCATGTGGACATTCAGATTTAAATTCACTACATTATTAATACAAATATACAATAAGTGAGAAATAAAATATATTTAATTAATGATGAAAAGTGAAAGAAAGAAAATTTTACTTCATGTAGTCTTTGACTTCTTGACAGCTATCGAGCACAAACCATTCTAACTTAAGCTTTTCATTTGGATAAAGATATTTTATCTTTGTTGCACTAGCCGGACGACATTTAGACTCAAATGGATAGACGTTTCTTTTTTCGATAATGACATCCTCATTTCTGTTAGGGCGATTAAACTGAGTCTCAACATCTCGAAGGTATCTCGAACAAAATGATAGAGCTTCTTCAGCAACATAACCTTCAGCTATACAACCTTCGGGCCTTGCTTTGTTTCTGACATAATTTTTTAGTTTTTTCATGTATCTTTCAAATGGATACATCCATCTCATACATACAAGACCACCACGAATCGCTTCATCAGGTAAATGCAAAACTAAATGAACCATAATGTCAAAAAACGCCGGAGGATAGATCAACTCTAACTTGCACAATATTATAAGAATGGCATCCTTAGCTTTTTTCATATCTTCAACCAATAGTGTTCTCAAGCAAAGTTGCTTAAAAAGAGCTTTTTTCATATCTTCAACCAATAGTGTTCTCGAGCAAAGTTGCTTAAAAAACATACAAAGATCAACTATTGGCGTATAAGTTTCTTTTGTCAAAAAGCATCTAACCCCAATTGGTATTAAACGTTGCATGAGAATATAACAGTCATGAGATTTCAATTCAGTAATGTTAGTATTGTTACATAATCACTCTCTTGCTGATATTAGATCCAAACCCATTAGGCAATTTAACATCTTTTATAAACTCATAAAATAACTTCCGATCACTGATTTTCAATGGGTATTTTGGGTGTGGACTATACCATTTGCCATTTTTTTTTCCAACCACTGCTTACTCCGAATATTTAGATTTTTCAAGTCAATGCGTGCATTTGGTGTATCTTTGCTCTTTTCATTCATTAGAAGAGTACCCAACAAACTATAACACACATTTTTCTTGATATGCATCACATCTAAATTATGTTTTAGCAGCAGAGAAGACCAATACTCAAGTTCAAAAAATATACTGTATTCTGACATTTCATACACGGACATCGAATCTGGCCATAACTGTCGATAAGTTTTTCGCACATAGTTATAAAAGTGTTAAGTCCTTGTTGATACTCAGGTGATCTACGGTTCGGATTAAGAAGCCAACTTTTATCGACAATTATTATTATGAAACTGCAATATATATTAAGATTTAAGTGGATGAAAAGGGGAGGATACCGGATTGATAATTCAAAAAGGTAGGCTGCTATACCTACTTTTTGAATACCTTATCTCATATGTGAACGTGTATTACATAATTGTTTGTTTAAGAAAAATTCGGCAGTATTTCCTCGTAGCTCCCAAGTATATAGAAATATATACTCGAGAAGCAAAGAGAAAATGACAACCAAATCTCTCTTAAACAAACAATCAAGTAATACACATTCACATCCTAAATGAGATAAAATATTCAAAAAGCAGTCCCAAAACAGGGATAACCCAAAATTGATTACTAAATCAATTTCGAGAGGGTATTTCTAAGCTCGTGGTGATTAAAATAAATATACGAAACCTAAAAGCTAATAATACCAAGTCTAAACATATTTCAATTATTTAAATAAAAAGTGTGTATCAAATGCATAAATAGATCTAACAATTTTTAACTAAATTTTAAGTAACTAAATACCAAATCTAAACATGTTATAATTAAAACCTAACAATTACACAATTATTTTAACAAGTTTTATTCAACCATCTAAACATCAACATCTAAACATATTTATACCAATTTAACAAAAAGTCTATATCAAATACCCAAATACACCTAAACTCAACTAAATCCATAACAAATACTCTACATCAAATACCCAAAATACCTAAATCCATCTCACTAGTTCACCATATTCCACAATTTTTATTAAAACCTAAAATTACACAAATTATACTGAAAATTATGTTCAACCTACTAAAAATTAACATCTAACTATGTTTCAACCATACATTAACATAAACAAGCATAAAATTATGTTTAAACAAAAAAAAATTACCTTCTAACTATGAAGAAAGGTAGAAAGGTATTAGCGGCGACGGTGGTCGAGATCTACGACAAGAGCAACCACGGTAGTAGCAGCAGGTCCACGGTGGTGGTCGTCACGGGATGGTGGTGGTCGGATTTTGAAAGAAGGCGGAGAGGTGACTGGAGGTTGAGCAATGTGGTGAACGGAGCTTGAAGAAGGTGGTGACAGGAGGTGGAGGAGAGGTGGTCGTCGCCCGGTGGTCGTGAATTGGTGATCGGAATATGCTGTTGAAGGTGTGGTGTGGAGTGAAAGATAGGAAATGGAGGGGAAAACCCGCTTTTATCAGATCTGCATAAATAGCGGAGACTTGTCGCCGCTAATAGTCTTTAATTGTCACCGCTATTGGTCCTTGTGTATGGTGGAACCCTGACCTTCAGATCTAGCGTACTTTCGATGGCCAATCTTAATACGGAAAAAGCAAACAGATCGTCACTTAATAGCGGCGACTGTCGCCGCTATTGGTGTCGCCGCTATTGCTCCATGTCGCCGCTATTGGTGTCGCCGCTATTGAAGATATTTCTTGTAGTGACATAAGGGGCATGTGTTTATGCATGTGCCAGAAGTAGCAAGAAGTGTTAAGTGATTTGATGGTTGGTTTGTTTCTAATGTACTTTGCAAAGCATGTGCAAGAAGTAGCAAGAAGTGTTATGTGATTTGATGGTTGGTTTGTTTCCAATGTAATTTGCAAAGTACGTTCATTTTTCTTTTCGGGTGGCAAATTAAAATATCATGTTCTCGTTATAATTGGTTAGATGCACCATTAAATACACGTGTGTTAGAACTAACTACATGACCGGATCAAGCATAAGAAGTTGGCACGTCATTGCAATATGCAGGCAGTTGGACACGCTGTTATATGTCATCAAAACTTGTTGTAACAGTGAACCAAACCTAAGAGGTTAGACACATTTTATTAGAAGTGGTTAAAGGCCCCATTTTAATAAGTTACACCACAAGAATTATGCGCAATAGAGGCGACATATTTAGCGGCGACATGTCGCCGCTATTGATATCTGATCAGTTTGCACGCACCATACACATGTCTAACCGTTGATCAGCGTTCAGATCTGACAGCCTCCGTTTTATCGTATGTAGACCATTAGTGGCGACTCCTTTAGCGATGACATATCGCTGCTAATTGTCTAATAAGAAAAGTAGCGGGCAATTTCCTTTAATGTCTACCATTTCCAACATCACACATCACTATCTATCTTTTTCTCGCCTGAATAGCCTCCGTCGTCGCCGCTTACCTCCAACGCCATCGTCAACCACCACCACTACCATTTACCCCACCATCACCTAGATCAACCACTACAACTGGTACCACTATCCCCACCTTCAACCCTCGCTATTGCTACCACACACCACCATCCCTGCCACTGCCACCGGAAGCTATCACCATGACCGCCGTCAAAAGCTACAATCACCATCAAATTCAGGTCTTTCATTCACTTTTTTAATTTTCTCTAATTTTGACATCTTGGTTAATGTTTTGCCCCAATTTTGACATCTATGTTAATATGCTTGTTTATGTTTAGTCTCACGCTTGAATTTATACTATGTTGAGAAATAGATTTGTGTATTTTGTTGGTTTTAATCAAATGTAGTGAATTTATAAAATATCTTACAGTTTTATATTATTTTTTTTAAGTTATGTTTGAGTTTGGTATGCTTGAAGTTATGTTTAGTTTATGAAATAACCTAAAGTTATGCTTGAATTAATGCTTAGTTGAGAAATAATAAATTTATATAATTTGTAGTTTTTAAGTAAAAGTAGTTAAAAGATGGTGAATATATGAGACAACCAACAATTTATATTTAAATTTATGTTTAGTTGAGAAATGAATTTGTGTAATTTATAGGTTTTAAGAAAAATTAATAAAAAATGATGAATTAGTGAGATAACCTATAGTTTATGCTTAAATTTATGCTTAGTTGAGAAATGGATTTGTATAATTTATAGGTTTTAAGTAAAAGTAGTAAAAGATGGTGAATTTATGAGAAAACCTACAATTTATGTTTAAAATTATGCTTAGTTGAAAAGTGAATTTGTTTAGTTTGTAGATTTTGATTAAAATTGATTAAAGATGATGAATTTATGAGATAACCTACAATTTCAGCTTGAAGTATGCATAATCAGGTTTAAACATGAATGTTTTTAAAAAACAGTTTTTAACATTTATCATTACACTACTAACCAATAACCAAGTGATAGATCTTTACTTGCCGCTTTGATGAATATACATGTTTTGTGGACTATATTAATTGATTTCATGATGTTGATAGTTTTGAGTTTGTAACTTTGAATAACTTATCACATATTTATTGTGTCTTTTGTGTCGAATATATTCTAACTTTTCAAGAAACGGTATCGTTGTAGATTGTGTTGGTATACCTCATGGCCGATGTCATGAGCTACGGAGGCGATGTCGCGAGGGATCCACCACTTTTTTTCATTTGATGGACTAGGGATTCATGAGATAGATGGTAAGTGTTTATATAATTTTTTTATTTACTTCATAAACTTTTTTTATTGAACTTGATTGTAGAGACACTTTAATTTTGATGAGAGTATACGAGATCGTGAACGAGCTCGGTTGCATAGTGGCATTGATGTTATTTTTCTCATACCCGTTAAGATGGGACCTTTGATAGCAAGCTAGCCAAGCAACAATATGTAAGTATTTTTATAATTATGTTAATGTTCATACTTAGTCTATGTTGGTTAGTTGTAAAATGAGTTTAAAACATTCTAATTTGAGTTTAAAACATGGATGAACTTTAATAGACTTAAAGTTAGATGTGTTAAGTGTATCAATATGGGTTTAGATCATTTTGACCCGTTAGAACTAAAATACACTTAAATGATCTAGGTTTTAGTTTAAACGGGTCAAAATAACATAAATTTACTATAAAACACTCTCTAAATATATTAAAGTTAATTTGTGACATCTTGACACGTTTTAACTCAAACTAGACATTTAAACGATTTAACATTTATGCACATTGGATGTTTATATACTTTTTTATAATATTGTTGTATTTCAGGGAAATCTAAATGTATTTTTATATGTATACGTTTGGTTTATGAAAACTAGAAATTATGAAAATATAAAAAAAAATATATTAAAAAAACCATACATGGACCAACAGCGGCGACATGGTTGCTGCTAAAACTCTTGCCGGAATTTTTTGCCGCAACAAATGGTCTTTTTAGTGGTGACAATTTTCGCCGCTATTATCACCTTTAGTGGCAACAACTAGTAGCGGCGACTAGTATGGCCTTTAGCGGCAACTCGATTACCATTAGCAAATACTTTTAATGGTGACATGAGCCGCTAATACTTTTAGCGGCGACAAATGGGGTTATTTGCAGTGACAAATGTAGACGCTAATACTCAAATTCTTTGTAGTGTAATTAGATGAGCTATTACACAACTATGCGTCAAAACTTATTACGACCGTGCATTAAACCTTAGAAGTCAGACACACTATCACAATGGATCACACGCACCATTATAATAAGTTAGATTGTATTAAAACTTATCACAATAGTTTATCAGACCTCAGGAGTTGAACATACAATTGTAATTTGTCGAGATACATGAAATATATTTGAGCTCAGAATTGTAATAAGTGTATTTGTTTCAACGTTGAAAGAACCATGCATGTTAATTAATAAATTTTGTACTCAACTACTTATAATTAATTAAATTACATTATAGTTATATTTCGAAATCAATATCAAATCAATTTATCTTTTCAAATTGCCCTTTACCGACTTGTATTTATATAAGGATATTAATTTAAGTGGGGTGGAAGAATGAAAAGAACGAGGGCTGTCACAAGCTTATGGGAGACAGATCACTCGAAATATCAATTTAAAACAATATGTTTTTGCATGTGGCAACATCAGGAACCAACAAACTTAAACCATTAGAATTATCATGTTGCACTCAGATATCTTGGTTTGGCTTTTAGTTGATTTAGGTCATCTCCAACTTATTTTAGCTTATTAACAATAAAAGGTATGTAAATGAAAAATAACACATTTCAAGATAGATCACCATTTTATTTTATTTTATTTTATTTATTTTATTTTATTTTATTTTATTTTATTTTTGATGGTGAGAATCAAAACACAGAATCCCTTTCTTCTGATCAATAAGTTTCATTTAAGTTCTCTCGTATTAATGAATCAGTAAAGACACTGTAAAGAAAGCCATTTTCTAATAGTGATTCAAGCTAGGGGAAGTAAATATCTTTATCTGATAGTTGTAACAAGTTTTCTTTCATGTATCTTTTATTTAAATCATTTAATTAAATAAACAATATTTATAAAAAATTTCACGAGAAAACATTTGAAAGTTGAACGATTTTTTGTGTTAGGAAAATTTGTGAGTGATTTTATTATAACAAATATTAAAACTTGGTTATTATTTTATAATAATAAGTGTTTTTATAAATTCAACATATCACTACTAAAAAAGCAACGAATAGCAAAGCCCGGCCTCGTATCCGCCATGTATCCATCGATATATAGGTGCAGCTCCATCATTTAAAAATTAGACCATCAACAATCATGCTCTCTACGTACAAACGCTCACAAACGCCTACGACGTCATCCATTTTCTCTCTTTCCACACTGATATCTAATTTTCTTATCCTTTGAGACACACGAATTTATTTCTCTTCTTCACGTACTCAACATAAGCCACAAACGTCATCCATGTATACCTTCACTGGATGAATTGCTACACTAGCAAAAGAGCCACTAAATACTAGCCAGGGTGTAATTAGATGGAGGTTTCTACTGAATGTTTTAATTACTTTCAATAGCTACTCATAGAATATATTTGAATAAAACCATCATATGTCAAACTTTAAGAAACAAAAACACATATTCTTTTAATTGAAAAGTATATCAGTTACTATTAAAATATTCACCGGATACTAATACCTTTTTAATAGAGTAGAAGTCTTGATTTTTTACACACAAAAATGTTGGTAAAATGTATGAATTTAGGTCTTACGGGGGTTTTCACCTATGACGTTTACAACAATTTACGTCATTTTGAAAACCTTTAGTGAAATTTCTATGAGTAATTTATGGGAAGTTAAACTTCACTTTTCGCTCACTCGAACAAATTTCTTTAAATTTAAAGTGAATTTCCTCAAGTTTCTATTATAATTGGGCATGCAAAAAGCATTAATTGGCTGAAAAATGAAGTATATAATGATTATAAGACGTCGGATAGGTTGATTTTTAATAATTGTCGGGAACAATGTTGACTGAAACTCATGAGTGAGAAAATGTGAAATGTTGTTATGATCATAACTAAAGAAAAAGAATTTGATTCAAAAGCCACTTGAAAAATGAGTGTTACCGACAAATTATACTGTAGCGATGACCATCGTAACAATGACAAATATATACACTAGAAGTAAAAAGCAAAAATACTCGTTGGTAATCTCTTGATAGTTACCGATGGACCAGCGACGAATAACCAAAGTAGCTTGGAAAAATATATGTTTGGTAATTACACATACATAGACATACACATATATGTATATGTATCCTTCATTAGAGTGTGGTGGCTTTAAAATTTTAATTCTGTAACTACTAGTGATATAGCAAGGTGTTATGGAGTCACCTTATTTTATTATATTATAGCAAAAATAATTGCAACCATTCATGGTTTTAAAGAGAATTAAATAGAAATGTAGAAAGACAAAAAAAAAAAAAAAAAAAAAAAAAAAAAAAAAAAGGTGAAGACCGTACCTTAGGTTTGCATGCATCTCTGTAGTTCCTGCACTGTCATGGTCCCTTGATCATGAATCTTTCTCTAATTTATAAATATCTAAACTCCCCTACTAGTAGGAATACATAAATGCAAAACCATACCGTGCATACAATGAACATACATCTATACATGAATGTGTATAATGTAATGTTTGAAATTTTAATGAAAATATGTTTTTTACTTAAGACATAAATAATTATTTGTATGTGTTACTAATATAATTATTATTTAGCACGTGTGTGTTTTATTATGTGAGAGAATAACGACAAACTAATCACGTTCAAAACTGAATTAAGATGAATGAAACATTGATAACACAAAATAAGTAAAAAAACACAGTTTGTTTTCCGTCATGCTGCATCTTGTAATTTGTTTATAGTTTTGTTTCTTTTCATCTTGATATTACAATTTAGATAATTCAAAACTTGTGAACGCTATTTATACAAGCTTAAAATAGAATTTTAAAACATTGTTTAAAAGATAGTTTGTTTTCGTCAAAGGAGTTTTTTTGGCATTATAATCTAAAGTATGTCATCTATTTTCTAGATTTCTACGCACTTTAGCACTATTTTGATCATAAGCAACATATTTCAGCACTATTTTAGCACTGTTTTGCTATAAACTGTTGGAAATTTGTAATCAAGAAATTAATCAATTAAAAATCAGAATAAAAAAGTCAAAATACAAAAAGTCTAACATGTAAATTAGGCAGGAATTCAAGGGTTAGTTGTGTTAGTTTTAGTAGTTTGTAACCGCCATTATAAGGGTATAAACACCCTGTTTGTATGTCGAATTATGCGTGGAATAACAGAAGTATTGTGTGTTTGATTTTGTTCTTGTTTGACCCTGTGTTCCACGGTTCACTGCACATTCATGTGCAGAATCCATTCATGTTCATCCATAATTGATCCCCAACTATGATCCGAAGGGGCCTTAACATGGTATCAGAGCGTTGGTTATAAAGAGGATCAAGTCAAGCAGTCTAAACATGAAGATGCAGTCACAATCATCAAGAGAAAGAAACAGAATATGAAGAAATCAGCAAATGAGAAAGAAGCGATCTAAACCCCATAATCGATTTAGGCAGAAGGCCATGGTGAAAAGAAAGGATAATTTGATGTAGATAGAAGGCGAAACACATCAAATTCAGAAGAATGATCGAAGGTGTCGATCACGGTGAAAAGGAAGAAAACAGAGAGTTGCAAGATAGGGCTTTATTCAATTGTATCATGGTGTGGAATCCAGTGGAACTGGAAGTTTTAATCTAGAAGAAAGAAGATCAAGATCGGAGAGACAAAGATTTTAGAATCGAGAATCGAAGATTGTTGATCATAGGCCCGAAAATATTGAATTTATGTTCGATTCGGAATCCAGTTAACAATCGTTCGAAGAATCGAAGAAATTAACCTTCAAAACAGATTAGAGCCGGTCTCAATTCGACAAGACGGCGTTAACACCCCTTAATCTTGATTAAAGGATCCAGAGAGTCAAAGTCAAATTGCAAATCGGAATTCAAACGAAGAAGGAAGAAGATGGATTGCCACAAATCGGATGAACAACAACAAAGTTATTAATTTCTTGATTAGGGGAGTGATTGTTGGAAATTTGTAATCAAGCAATTAATCAATTAAAAATCGGAATAGAAAAGTCAAAATACAAAAAGTCAAACACGTAAATTAGGAGGGAATTCAAGGGTTAGTTGTGTTAGTTTTAGTAGTTTGTAACCGCCATTGTAAGGGTATATATACCCTGTTTATATGTCGAATTATGTGTGGAATAACAGAAGTATTGTGTGTTTGATTTTGTTCTTGTTTGACCCTATGTTCCACCGCGTTCACTGCACATTCATGTGCAGAATCCATATCATGTTCATCCATAATTGATCCCAACTATGATCCGAAGGGGCCTCAACATAAACAAGCCCTTTTTAAGCATTGTTTTTATAAAAACTACAATGACTTGTTGATTAAAAGTGACTGTTTTGTGAATCAAACTTCAGATATAACTCTTTCAAAGATGACATCATCACTTGGTACTTCCTCCACCACTCTAAACTTCAAAATATGGCAACAAATGAAGCTTTTTTACTTTAGACCACTCTAAAACTTGTGACGTTCTTGACTAAGCCTCCCTTCAATTTGTCGATCGAAAAGATAACAGATGTTCAATCCGCAAGCCTGATGGATGCTTGGAAGCACTCTGAGTACCTATGCCGCAGCTATGTGTTGAATGGTCTTATATAGTTTGTATAACGTGTACTGTAAGATACCAACCATTAAAGAAAATTTGAAGTATTTGGTACGCAAGTACAAAACAAAAGATGAACGTATGAATAATTTCAATTTGGCCTGTTTTTTGGACTATAAAATAGTTGGTTCCAAAAACGTTATTAGCTAAGTTCAAGAATTTCGAACTATGCTTAGTGACATTCATGTCGAGGGAATAAAACTCAGTGAGACATTTCAAGTTGCAACTATGATTGAGAAGTTAACTCCTAGCCGGGTAGATTTCAAGAACTACTTAAGCATAAGAGAAAGGAGATGAGTGTTGAGGACCTTGTGGAGTAGATTAACTTGGTGTTAAACAACCGTTACAGGTGTTGGGTTGACACCGGCCGGAGCAACACGCCACGTTTTCTAGGACAAAACTTTCTTTAAATTGTTTAAAGAGGTGGTGGGAGATGAGAAACTATACATAAGGAATATAGGCACCTCCAACATCAAGGGTAAAGGCGATGTTATCATGAAGTGGCATTTGTGGAAGGAACTCACACCAAGCAACGAGTTAGATGGTGATTAATAATTTTGGTTTTACCCTAGTGTTTGAAAGTAATAAGTTTTTTTTATTATTGTTATATTAGTAGGGAAACTTATGCCCAAAATGGTATCAAAGTAACTACAATAAATATGAATATGAATAAAAATGCTTCTTCTTATGCTTTACTTGATCGAGTCGTCTAATGTTTGGCAAGATCGTCTTGGTCATGTTAATATTAATTCAATGTGTTGTTTGATTAAATTTTATTACGTACCTACTTTTGGTATTGGTTCGAATTTAAAATGTAAAACATGTATTAGTGTGTTCGATTTAAAGTCGGTTCCCACCAAAGGTAGTAATAAGTACTTCATCACATCTATTGAAGATAA